>OZ005648.1:343132299-345532299 GCA_963930645.1 Salticus scenicus
AAAAATCATACCAAATCGAGTCTTTTTTAATCTCCAATAATCCATTTTCTTCTTTGTTTACACATACTATTGAAATATATTGCTACAGTTTTTTTTTTTTTTTTTTTTTTTTTTTTTTAACCTGTATTTTTATTTTATTTTTACTTTTTTCTATATTTAATAAAATTAATTCATAAAAAAATTCGATTTTCTGGTTTTCGATACATTTACAGGTTCTGAGATGTCTAGAAACTTGGATGTATTATGGTGCACTGTACAAATATAAAAACTTGTGCTGAAATATTCAAACGCTTTATTATACTTTTCATTTATATTTATTTACTGAAATATTATTCAGGGATTGCATTTTATTTGAATGGCTTTTAACAGACAAACGTTTGGAAAGTTAAGCAATATTTCTCTTTTTCTTTTATTCTCCTATTTTTATTTAACCTGGGTAATAGCAAGTTAAATTCTCTTTCTCTGTTTTTTTAATCCTACGATTGATAAATTTTAGTTTATTTTGAATGTATAGATCTTTGCATAAATTCGTGCGGTTTTTTATTGCTGCAATTCATAAAAAAATTCATCAAATCAGATGACAATTTTTAATCAAAATACTCTCCATTACTTTTTACAACCTTTGCCCATTTTTCGGGTAACAAATGTATACCACGGCGAGAGAAGCTCTCTTCTTTGGAGGCAATAAAATGATCCGCGTCCGCACGAACTTTTGCAATGACCTAATATGTTTGTAATTAAATTTCTGTAGCAGCTAATATTTTAATTATACTGCTAAAGTAAAAATTAAATAATTTGCGTTATCCACAGCAATAAATTGTCACAACAACAGGGTATTTTTGATAGCGTTACAAAAAAAAAAAAAAAAAAAAAAAAAAACATCCGCAATTAAAAATCAAACTTAAAACATTAAATTTTTTCTCTTTTTACAATTTTAGACAGCACAAAAATGAAATATTTAAAGTTGTTTATAACGGACGTAAAAAATCTGATATTAAATTCTATATAGGACTTTAACAATTTAAAATTTCGTATCGGAATTTTCAAAAAGAAGTTTTCAACAAAAATAAACCTGATGAAACGCTGAAAAAGGGAATCAAAGAATTCTCATAGAAATATTTTTCATGATAATTTAGCATCATATGGTCAAAAGAAAAAAAAATCTTTCCTTTTCAAAAATTCAACTATTTTGCCGATTTTTCAACTAGTAGACCGTAAGACTCTGATAGTCGAAAGGAAAAAGAAAAACCATAAAATCGGCGCAGACCCTTCCGTAACTTTTCTTCTAATATAAATCCACTGAAGAAGCAGAATCAGTTGCTAAATATAGATGTTCATAGATCTGCAGTCGAGGTGAATTTTGTCAAGCTTCGGGATATGTTCGATTTGTTAGACAAGGATTAATAGAAGCTAATTTTCTTTCTGTGTAATGTCACTCTTTATATGTTATATAACACAAAATAGCTATGCATCGTAACTTGTGCAAACGATGTGAAAAAGTCATATTTGAGCAAAAAATATAAGTGTTTTATATTTAGCTTTAGAAAAGTGTATGATGATGTTATATGATCAAAGAAGTTTTGGTGTTTCGTATCCTCTTTTTTTTTTTTTTTTTTTTTTTTTTTTCAGATTATGAAAAAAGAAATTTATTTATTTATTATTTTTATTTTATTTATTTGTTTATATATTTATTTATACAGTGGTGACATAATTATAAGACACCTATCTAATTTGACAAATAGTGAAAGAAAAGATTCAGAACTTAAAAATATTTTATCAAATACGTCAAAACATAAATTTATTCTGTTATCATATATAATTATTCTATAATTATGATATTTTCATACAATTTAATGAAAAAATTAAAAACATAATGGACAAAATTATAAGACACCCTAACATTTTAATAAAAACACCTGCTTTTTTTCGAAAATAATGTGCAATATGCAAATTTTCTGCACGCTGTTATGTCGTCAGCAGTTAACTAAAGCAGACGATAACCGACTTCACGCATTTACAAACATGCCACGAGGTACAAAATTAAAAGAAAGTGAAATTCGCGTAATTTGGAGATTAAATGGAACTGGTGCTTCAATTAATAATATTTCAAAAGTTATTAAACGCTCTAGATGTGCAATTAGAAATGTTTTGAAAAGAGGAATTAATGGATCGGTGATTAAAAGGTCTGGACGTACTCCTTGCTTCTCCTCGAGAGACAAACGCCATGTGCTTTTTGCTCGCTACACAGAATAAGATGATCACTACAAGCATTAAAAATGCTTTGAAACTTAATTGTTCAAGGAGAACCATTCGCAGGGTGTTGCATAATGCTTCCTATGAGAAATGTAAAAAATTGAAGAAAAAACCACCGCTTCTAAGCCGGCACAAAATGGAGCGTCTAAACTTCGCTAAACAAACTATGGCTTGGACCTCCAAATGGTACTGTGTGTTGTTTTCTGGTGAAAAAAAGTTTAACCTGGATGGTCTTGGCGGGTTTCAATATTATTGGCATGATTTACGGAAGTCTCCGCATGTACTAATGAGCCGCCAAATGGGTGGAGGCTCAGTAATGGTTTGGGCTGGTTTTTCGGCTCAAGGGAAAACGGATATTGTTTTTATGCATTCAAGAATGAATTCCGAAAAGTATAAGAATCTTCTTAAAGATCAACTAGTCATATACGGTGAACTTCTTTGTGGCGAAAACTACACTTTCTAGCACGATAACGCGCCAATTCATGCATCACACGAAACAAAAAAGTGGCTTTTAGAGCAAAGTATCAATGTTCTCCCGTGGCCTTCTGGCTCCCCAGACTTAAATCCCATCGAAAACTTGTGGGGAATCTTAGCTTGTGCGGTTTACCGAAATGGGAGGCAGTTTGTATGTGTCGAAGACCTAAAGAATTCTATAAAATGTGCTTGGGAAGAACTGTCTTGCGATATTTTGTTAAAATTGATAGATTCGATGCCGAATCGCATCTTTCATGTTATAAAAAACAATGGCGGCTCCATTAAATATTGAATAACCATGTTAGAAAATTTTCTTTTAGACCATTAGTGTTTGCTAATTATGTTGACCACTGTATTTGGAAAAAACGGTTAGTGTCTTATAATTTTGTCCATTATGTTTTTAAGTTTTTTCATTAAATTGTATGAAAATATCATTATTATAGAATAATTATATATGATAAGAGAATAAATTTATGTTTTTGACGTATTTGATAAAACACTTTTAAATTCTGAATCTCTTCTTTCACTATTTGTCAAATAAGATAGGTGTCTTATAATTATGTCCACCACTGTATTTATATTTTTTTACTTTCAGAAAAAAAATGTCGTTATTAAAGTTACAACGTTTCAAAATAATTTATAAAATCATTATTAAATTTTAGAAATTCAGATTTATCAATCAAATGACCATACTGGGACTACGCAAAACTTTTCTTCGACATGATCTTCATATATTTACATAGTACAATCCTGTTATTTTCTGTATTGCAGTTATAAAAAACTTACTCCTCTTCTATCCAAGACGTACATTAAAATTGCATTGTATGAATAAACCTCCTGTTCAGTCAAAAAAATTTTTCGATTTTCGCAAAAATTGTTACATTTGGCCATACAAATTAGTGAAAAAGATTTATTTGGAACAATTAGAAATTGAGCCTTTTACGCATAGCATTATAAATTAAATTTCTGCCATTCATTGCCCTAAACTTATTGAAATACATTTTTTTAAGCTATTGCATAGCTTCTATCGCGGGCTTTGAGCGCGGCGACCGAATCAAGAAATTCCGTAACGGAAAAAACCTAACACAGTTCGGCAGACTTCGGCAGACTTCGGCAAAAACAAATAGAAATACAGTTAGGCTGTTCAAAATTGGTACACAAAGGTTTTAAAGGCCTGCAAGTCGAATGGGAATATTTTCGATTGCGTAAAGTTATTAGGAGGGGCAAGAAGGGGGGAGGGGGGGGGCAAAAAAATAAAAATAGTGTCAGATCGTTCAAAATTGGTACATAGAGGTTTTCGATACTTACAAATCTATTGCGGATATTTTTGAATTTGTGAAATTATTAGGAGGGGCGGGTAGGGGGGGTGGGGCGGTAAGGAGGGCTATGGGGCAAAAACAAATAGAAATACAGTTAGGCCGTTCAAAATTGGTACAGATAGGTTTATGAGGCTTGCAAGTCGAATGGGGATATTTTCGATTGTGTAAAGTTATTACGAGGGGCGAGAAGGGGGGGGAGGGGAGGGAGGGGCAAAAAAATAAAAATAGTGTCAGATCGTTCAAAATTGGTACATAGAGGTTTTCGATACTTACAAATCGAGGTTTTCGATACTTACAAATCAATTGCGCATGATTTTGAATTTGTAAAATTATTAGGAGGGGCGGGTAGGGGTAGGGCGGTAAGGGGAGCTATGGGGCAAAAACAAATAGAAATACAGTTAGGCCGTTCAAAATTGGTACAGATAGGTTTAAGAGGCCTGCGAGTCGAATGGGGATATTTTCGAAAGTGTAAAGTGATCAGGAGAGACAAGAAGGAGGGGAGGGGAGGGAGGGGAGGGGGGGGGGGCAAAAAAATAAAAATAGTGTCAGATCGTTCAAAATTGGTACATAGAGGTTTTTGATACTTACAAATCGATTGCGGATGATTTTGAATTTGTAAAATTATTAGGAGGGGCGGGTAGGGGGGTGGGGCGGTAAGGGAGGCTATGGGGCAAAAACAAATAGAAATACAGTTAGGCCGTTCAAAATTGGTACAGATAGGTTTAAGAGGCCTGCAAGTCGAATGGGGATATTTTCGATTGTGTAAAGTTATTAGGAGGGGCGAGAAGGGGGGAGGGGAGGGGGGAGGGGAGGGGGGCAAAAAAATAAAAATAGTGTCAGATCGTTCAAAATTGGTACATAGAGGTTTTCGATACTTACAAATCGATTGCGGATGATTTTGAATTTGTAAAATTATTAGGAGGGGCGGGTAGGGGTAGGGCGGTAAGGGGGGCTATGGGGCAAAAACAAATAGAAATACAGTTAGGCCGTTCAAAATTGGTACAGATAGGTTTAAGAGGCCTGCATTCGATCGGGGATATTTTCGAAAGTGTAAAATTATTAGGAGGGGCGAGAAGGGGGGAGGGGAGAGGGGGGCAAAAAAATAAAAATAGTGTCAGATCGTTCAAAATTGGTACATAGAGGTTTTCGATACTTACAAATCGATTGCGGATGATTTTGAATTTGTAAAATTATTAGGAGGGGCTGGTAGTGGGGTGGGGTGGTAAGGGGGACTATGGGGCAAAAACAAATAGAAATACAGTTAGGCCGTTCAAAATTGGTACAGATGGGTTTAAGAGGCCTGCAAGTCGAATGGGGATATTTTTGAAAGTGTAAAGTTATTAGGAGGGGCGAGAAGGGGGGAGGGGAGAGGGGGGGGCAAAAAATAAAAATACAATTAGATCGTTCAAAATTGGTATATAGAGGTTTTCGATACTTACAAATCGATTGCGGATATTTTCGAATTTGTAAAATTATTAGGAGGGGCGGTAAGGGGGGGGCTATGGGCAAAAAAAATATATAAATACAGTATTAGGCCATTGAAAATTGGTACAGATAGGTTTTAGAGGCCTGCAAATCGAATGGGGATATTTTTGAAAGTGTAATGTTATTAGAAGGGCCGGGGAGGGGGGGGGGGGCACAGGTAATAGAGTCAGATCATTCAAATTTGGTACATCGAGGTTTTCGATACATACAAATCGATTGCGGATATTTTTGAATTTTTAAAATTATTGGGAGGGGCAGGAAAGGGGGAGGGAGCGAAAGGGTAAAAAATAAAATAAATAAATAATTATAATTGCATAAATTGATAAAAAATGCTATGCAATAGCTTTACCGCGGTAGTCCCCGAGTGCCACACGTATTTTTATTTTGTTGTTGTTGTTGTTGTTGTTTACAATTTGTCATAGAAATTGTGAACTGTGTGTTAGGATTTTGATATATAGGGTAGCCATAATTAAACTTCGTCTATTCAACACTCTCTGAAGATGCAACTAAAATACAGATTAAGTAGAAAATGTATATATAGACAATTCAAAGGAAGGGCCAAAAGACTTTGAAAAAAAAATTTAAATAAATTTTAAAAATTTCCGCTATTAAGCGCATTACAGTAAAAATGCTTTAAATTCTATACAATAAATAATTGTGATCTATTTCAACATTTTTAAACCTTGCAACATTTAAAACTGTTATTTTTACATTTTTCAATGTTTTTGCGGCAAAACTTTACAAATGGCAGAATAATTAGCCGTTCATTTTCCACTCCTTCTCCGGCCCGTTTTCCCGATCTTAATCCGTGTGATTTTTGGTTATGATGTCATTTAAAGAGTGCTTTATCATTTAAATGTTAATTAACTGACTTGAAGAATCGCATTAACCTTGCATGTGCGGCAGATCAATTCGTAACTTGTTTGTGTTTTGATATATGCCACCCACCAGAAGAATATATATATATATATATATATATATTTTTTTTTTTTTTTTTTTTTTTTTTTTGCCGAATTTTTGAGCACATCCTTTGAATATTCTAAATACAAATTTTAGACTCAATCCGCATTTTAGTTACAGCTACAGAGAGTGCTGAATAGGACTGAAGTTTAATTATCGGCACACTGTAATATATTCATTAAATAAAAGGCCTTTTTTAAGTTAGTTATAATTATTACTGTTATTCTTTATATGGATAATTATTTTTTGAAATGTCAAAACCTATATATGGAAAATATTTATGAAACCTATATATGGAAAATATTTATGAAACCTATATATGGAAAATATTTATGAAAAACCTATATTTTGAAATAAATATAGTGGAATATATTTCTTTATAGTGGAATATATTTCTTTATTAAAACCTATTTCATAAACTATGCTTTTTCCATAAATTTTCCCGTTTCTTTAATTATTTCATTAATATTTCTGACAATTTTTACCATACCAACGAAAGCATTTCTCTATCTAGAAAAAGAAAAATGGTTAAATTAAACCATGCGTGTATCTATCTATCTGCATATCTTATACTATTAAGTGAGCAATATTTGTATATATATACATATATATATATGTATATGTATATTTCACTGTTCTCAAAAACGGTAGCTCGGACAATCACGTGATTTAACACAAAGGTGCCCTCCGAAGGGTCATTGTGCACATCAAAGTCAGATTTTCGAATTTTTGATCAGTTTTCTTTTAATTAATAAAAATATGAAAATAAAACTTCTCATTTCTATAATGACGCAGAATGGAGAATCTTAGGAGAGATGTGATTGGTTTATTTGATTTTCACTGATTTGAGTGTATTTTACATTAAACTACACCTACGTTATGAGGAATTACAAGAGATTTTAACGGTTTATTTGGTTTTCATTGATTTGATTGTATTTTACGTTGAACTAGAGCTACGTTATGAGGAATTACGAGAGATTTGATTGCTTTATTTGATTTTCATTGATTTGAGCGTCTTTTACGTTGAACTAGAGCTACATTATGAGGAATTACGAGACATTTGATTGGTTTATTTTATTTTCATTGATTTGAGTGTATTTACGTTGAACTAGAGCTACGTTATTTGGAATTACGAGAAATTTGATTGGTTTATTTGATTTTCATTGATTTGTGTGTATTTTACGTTGAACTAGAGCTACGTTTAGATTTTATTTAAAAATATTTCATTTTTTTATTATTTTAATATTATGCGACTTTTACAAAAAACAAATTACGATTGGCGCCAAAGGCACCCGAGTGCATGTTTTTTGGTAAAACTTTTCATGGGTCTCTGGCCAGCTAGCTGGTGAAACCAGCTAGTATATATATATACATATACATATTTTAATTTATTCTGCAATTAATTATCAGTGGATGCCTCCCCAGTGAGACTGAAAAGTTTTTGGTGTCTGTTTGTATGTACGTATGTCGTAAAAGTAGCAGTCATAAAAATAATTCGATTATCATGAAATTTAGTAAAAATTATCATCAACCACATGGAATTAGCTGTATATATTTTGGTGCATATCGTGTTCGTTATTTGCGTACAGGGACACACAAAAGAAAGAATCTCGTATCATTACAATCGTCAGTCAGAATTTTACGTGTATTATAGCATGGCTACATTGGAATCAACATAATAAAATTAACATACACTATTAAGATTCTTAACAACAATGTTGCTGTAAAAATGATGTGCATAATAATTAATCTATAATAATTAATCTCTAGGGCTTAATGATTAATCTTACTTAATAATTAATCTATAGGGCTACACAAAATAATTAAAATTTGCTATGCAATCACCTAATTGACTTATCTGGTACAAATATCCATGAGTTACATAAAATTACATGTATAGTTTTTTACTCTATAATGTGTTTTGTAGCCCGATTACAGTTAGCTGGAATTAGATGTATAAGTTTTTTTTTTTGTGTGTGTGTGTGTGTGTGTGTGTGTGTTGTGTTTTGTAGTCTGTGCACAAAAAAATCAAGTTGTATTACGGTTTGCGGACGGCATTTCTTTTAAGCGTATTTTAACAAGACTAAGCTAAACTCAACATAATGAAACTAACGTATACGTTATTAGAATTCTATAAAGCATGGTTTTGTATAAATATTACAGACATATAATTAGTTTAAAGAACTAGACAAAAGAATTCTGGTACGTTTTGTAATCATCTGATTGACTGTATAAATAACTTGATATTGGTATAAATATTCGTGAGTTACATTGAATTATCCGTCTGTGTATAAAATTTTTGTAGATCTTATACAAGGATACACTGATAGGTCTTCATTGAGAGACTGGGCTATAAGCGGTTAATGATTATTGACTATTGAATTAGCAATATTTCAACTCTGAGATTATTTAACCCTAGTGGCTTGACTTTTGGGGTACGAATGACATCTTTTTTGGACTGTTTAGAGAACACTGACAGTTATAATGGAATTTTTGTGAATATTTGTTGAATAAAGTGCATTCGTAGACTAGAACTTGTCCTTTTCCTTACGAACTGCTTTCGACACGCAAGAAAGTCGACATTTTTTTAACTGTATATATAAATGAACTGCTGAATAAAACAAATGCAAATGAGACGTTGAGACAACTGATCTGTAGATCACTAATTTATTTCATATAGAAAAATAAAATATAAGATTCTATAAATTTATAGTCGGCATTTAATTGAATTATCTCTAAATAAACTGCACGCATTCAGCTTAGTGCGCTGAGAATTAAGGATCCACTTACTTAACACACCGATCTATCCGTATGAAAATCCACTTGAGTTGTATGTGCTGAGCTAAAACTATTTCACCATAATCCTTCCTGCAAATACTTCATATATATTTAAGCAAAAGCGCTTCATCACTCTACTCTCTTCATTTATTACTGTCATTTCCTGTATCTGGATTGAGAGGGATAATCTGCTTTATGTTCAATACGGTGAATGTTGAAAGCTCTATTTTTAGCTGAAGAACAAACAATCTTATAATATTATAAGAAATGGAAAACTTCTGGAAATGCTCTGTGTGCAACATCTGATTTTAATATATATATATATATATAGATATATATTTTTTTTTTCATATGAAAAGTAAATTAATTATAACTATTTAAAAAGTTTTAAGCTCTAAAACTCCCTTAAATTTTTCCGTGACACAGACATTAAATTAATTTTACAATGAAAATTGAAATCCTAAATATTTACAAACATTGTGGCAAAAGTTTAAAAGGTCGTTTTAATTTAGAAAACCCGAATTAAAAAACAAAATTAGCCTTATGCAGGGAAAGTAGAGCTGGTTCCAACCACTGGACGTTAGAAAAAAAATTTTAAACATTTAATGCATTAATTTGATATTTTATTCGTATAATAAACAAAATAGTATTTTAGAATAAATGAATAAGATAAGTATAAAAAAATCCGGGGATCAGGACAAGTGATTTATTTAAAAAAAAAAAAAAAAAAAAAAACTATGAATGCACAGATAATTAATCAGTAAAAAAAGTAATTGGAATGAGAAAGCTGTTTCCTATTGAGGTATATGGGAGGAAGATTGGTACTTCTGAATTCGAAACCTACATGCAACGACGCGTGTAATATCTCGCAAACTTTCAACTTAATTACTACACTGCAGGCTATTCAAAATGCGATACCAAAAAGGAATGCAAATATCAGAATGATATTTAATGGGAACATGCATTATAGAGCTAAGAACAATTTATTAAATTCCCAGGAAATTTGGAGTAATACATATCTTGAGAAATCAGTACATAAAGCAGCAACCTCTGGGAGCAATAACAGCACTTATCTGCCTAGTCATCGAATCGAATAGCGATTTGATGACATGCACGGGTACAGTACTTCATGAAGCTAAAATACGATGCCACAGTTTATCGACCACAGTTCCTGGTGAGTGGTGGCGTACCAGTCGCTTTTCAACGATTAAATAGTCATTTTCATTGGTACGAGATCAAGAGAACGCACTGGCCACTGCAACAATCAAACATATTCTGTATTAAGGAACGTCTAGAAAATACGGAAAACCTGCAGTCGTGCATAGTCCTTAAATGTTAAGCTACGGAGGCATTGAATATAGAGCAGATAGACGGGCCTTAACTCGTCAAAAAATTAATGACTGCTATTCGAAGTGACGAGAACACGATCAAGAGGTGATCGAGACGTATATCCAATGGTACCACATGCCATCACTCCAGTTGGTGACCCAATATGTGACTACCATACTTCGGTTATTCTAAAATGTGCATCACTCACATGGGCACCTGTAATGTATGATCAACGACGAACCTGGGTGAAAGAGTGGCGTGACGTCAGACAAATCACAATCCTATTTTTAGCATCAAGAATGCCGCATCCTTATTTGGTGGCATTGTCAATAATACACACTGCCAGTTGGCATTCGAAATCGTCATACTAGCCATAACCTGGAGTGATGGTATGGTGTTCCACTGTATACACGGCTCTATCACCTTATGTTCGCATTCCCGGCGCTCTGAATAGCGGCCAATTACATTTCTGACGAGTTAAGGCCCGTCGCTCTACCCTATATTCTAGGCCTTTGTAACACAGCATTTAAGCAGGAAAATGTACGACTGTAAGTTGTTCGTATTGTCCGGACCTCTCTTGATGCAGAATTTGTTCGACTGTTTCTCTGGCCTCCGCGTTCTCCTGATATCACGCCATTGAAAATAAAAGTTTAATCGTTGAAAAGTGACTTGCACGTCACCACTCACCAGTGACTACGGTTGAGGAACTGTGGCATCGTGTTGAAGCTTCATGAAGTGCTGTACCCGTACATGTCATCCAATCGCTGTTCGATCCAATACTCAGACCGATAAGTGTTGTTATTGCTCCTAGAGGTCACTGTTTTATGTACTGATTTCTCAGGATATATTTCTCCAAATTTTTTGAAAAATTAATTAATTGTTCTTCCTACTATAATGTATATACCCAATAAATATCCTTCCGATATTTGCATTCCTTCTTAGTGTTGCATTTTGGATGGCCAGCAGTGTATATTCGATTTGTAATGGCTCCATTGCTTCACCCCTGTCTCCACTATTCAAAAACTGAAGAAAAAAGTTTCAATATCATAAGTGGCCTGCTTGCCTTGTAGATATTTACAATTCATGATAGAATGAAATTTCCTATCTTATTTCGGTCTTCCATCCCTAATAGCTCTACAAAAATATCCAATTCTAGGTTTTTTTTTTTTTTTTTTTTTTTTTTAAATACTTGTTATCTGTGAGCTTACACCTTGTAAGGTTACGTTGTTTTAAGTAATCTCTTAGGATGACATTTTGCTGTTGTAAAAATGGAGAAAAGAATAAAAAGTACGCAATTATCAAAATTCACAATCGTTTATAAGATTCTTTTGTAAAAGGAGAAACTGTTAACCGCTAATTAAAATGTCCATATGTTATACATAGTGAAATACAAATCGAGTGAAGCAAGTGTTTTTCTTAGCTTATTAGTAATATTAGGTTCAAATTAACTAAAGTAGGATACTTCTCCAAATTGCCTATATCATTATCTGAAAAAAAAAAAAAAATTTTTTTTAGAAACATTCTTAAAACTCCTCAATAATTCTTTCAAAACACTCTCCTTTCTTCAAATGCCTCGCTACTTAAATAACTTAAAAATCACACTGAAGAGGCACTTTTCATAACATACTAACTGAACTTCACCTAAAATCTTCCGAATACAACTATAGCATAAAAATTTCACCGAAAGCCATAACCAGGACCTGATTACTGAATAAACTTGAAAAGCACAAACTTTCTCTCTAAAATTTACTAGGAGCACCAAACTGACTGAAAATTGAATCGTGAATTGCATCATATGCGATCTTAATGTTGTAAGTAGAAACAACAACCATAAACACAAACACTAATTTTTGTTTTATAATATTTTTTTATGTAATAATATATAGAGGGGGATATTAATCTGAATTATGCTAGACATGCAGGAGAATTTGTAGCATAATTTTTTTTTTTTTTTTTTTATACGTGATTACCTATTAAAAAACTTTCCCCAAATGAAAAAGGGTCCTTAAAGGATATTGAACTTCCCTTGGCTTCAAAAATTAATGAGGATCTGGCCATAACTGCACTGAAATTCGGAACTCCATCACCAACTTTCTACACAAAAATTCAATTCCACTTAATACTTTGATTTCACCAACAAAATAATTAAAACTAAGTAAATCTTCATGGAACTTCGCAACTTCTGAGAGGCTTTCCAACGATCCTGACGTCCTTATCCCTGGATGTTACAATTGACACCCCCCTTGTTAGTAATACAATAACGAAACATTAAAATTATAAAAGTTCATTATTTCAATTATTTATTTATTTCACTTTAATTTTTCCTTGTAAATAAATCAATTAACTTGATGTACAGCTTATTCCATAGTCGACTTCAAATCAAATTATCATCGTATAAATTTCCAGAATCTATTCTTTCTGTACATAGAACAAAAGACCTACATACTGAACAAATGAATACGATATTCTTCTAGCATAAAAATACACTGAAGTAGAATGTGCTTAACTAAAGTGGTGTTTCATCATAATCTTTCTTCCAAATATTACACATATAGCTAACAACAAATGCTCCGCCACTCTATTTTTCTCCTTATTGTTGCCATTTCCTCTATCTAAATAGAGGAAAATAATCTTTTTCATGCTCTAATGAAGATCGAAAAGCTATTTTTTCAAGGAATAATAAATAAGTTGGCATTGTGTATGAGAAAGAAAAAATAAAAATGCTCGCTTATGATAGCAAATAGGTGTATTTTCAGTATTATTAAAATTAAAATCGAATATTGGGAATAGTTAAAGCTAAGAGTAACATGATTGAAGTACCAACGCCCTAGATTTTGATTATACAATGATACAAGCATTAAATATATAGAAATAAAAATGCCACTAACGTATTTTTTTTTTCAACATCCTTGTTGGATAAGTGTTTCTTATAAATATCTAAAAATTTGCCCCTCAATAATGCTTAAGGATAAATCCATGATATGTGTAATATAAGTCGCACATAAGGCTATTTCTGCTTCCACCACTGTTTTCTAACAGTAATAACTACCTTATTTAATCACAAAACTACTGAAAAATGTAAAAATACTATAAAGATTTCTGTATAATAATAGTTACAGCGAAATAATAAAGCGGAAACATTATAATTCTGTGTGACTCGACAGTAGCATGTGCTATAGATTTACCCTACAATGTTAGACTAAAAAAAATTACATAAACAGTATTATTTTACTTTAAAAATCTATGTAAAATGTTTATATTCCATAAACAAAAATACAATATCAGCCTACAGAAATTTTGTTGATAAATTTCCTGCTGCCAAAAAAAAAAAAAAAAAAAAAAAAAAAAAAAAAAATGGATTACTTTTTAAAAAAAGATTAAGCAAACATTTATTGTGACAGCATAATACCACGACCCAAAATCGACTTTTTTCTGAAAAGGATCGGTACCGTTTAAAAAAACATCATTTTCCTCCTCTGATGAATTTCGAAAGTTATATTTTTAGATAGAGAATAAACAAACTAAAATTATAAAAAGTTTTTTGCAAATCTATTTTCTGAAAACTGCAGCAATGCTGAACATAAAGTAAACATAAGTTAATTCTAAGAAGAATGGAACGTTTTTTATAGCATAAAGGAAAGTTTTTTATAGCATAAAGAATTTGTAGATTCTCTATAAACATACTTTTTAAGTGTTAGATTTTGTTTTGCCATGAAAAAATTCAATGTATCTTATGAACTATTTTTAACTTAATTTGTAAGGATCACAATTATGTAAAATTTGAAAGTTCTGTGTAAATTCATTGAAATTCATTGAAATTTCTTTAATGTTATTTAAAATGCAAACCAAAAATTAATTTTGTTTAAAGTATTATAGACATGAATGCGAAATAAATGAGTTAATTAAGTATGTTTTAAAGAGGTATAGATAAATTGAGAAAATTTAAGGTACTTAGTACTTGCTCTATACATGCTCTAGTTATATAGAGCAAGAATCAATGGCCGAGAGTTCCTCCTCTCAAAACTGGTAGACGGTATGTGCTGGGTTCAAACGCCGGTTGTGCTTGTCAGCCTAGGCGCTCAAACTCCAAAACTGTCGTGAATATGGGAAAGGACCCTTATAAAGACCTCCCATGAAGGACATCTTAGCAGGTCTAGGTCCAAAGTGTCCTCAATTCCTACACTACTACACCTTGCTCCATAGGAATCAAAATTTTATGTAACATAAAAGTGAATTCCTATAAGTTAATTAAAAATAGTTCATTCCTTTCATTTATGCTTACCATTCGTGATTACATTAATTTATCTGTAAAATGTCAATTTCAAACTAATTATAAGACATTAACGAAAAATGAATAATGCCTTACAAATTTTAAGTCACATAATTTTCTTTTAGATGAAACGAAATGTAACAAGAAATAAAACATTTAAATGAATTTTTTCAGCTTATTTTACGAAATATAAACCTATTTTACAAAATACGTTAACTTTTTATTAAAAAATTGCTTTAACATTTAACATAGTACAACAGACGTTAATCCAAGTGAATGCAAGCATACTATACATAGGTAATACTTGTACGGTTTTTTATCACCAGTATTTCTTTGCAAAAAAATTTTATCATGTTTAATCACAGACAACTGCTAAAAAACTTATTTAAAGTTTCAAAATTTCCTGTAGCAAAAAAACGTAAAAATTGGCAACTATGAATATATAAGAAGATTTCAATCTGTTTAACTTTCTTGTGCACAAGTAAATTTTTTATGCAGTTCTAAATTTCTAAGATTTTCAATTATTAGTAATTATTCGACCTGCAGTCTGAGTTAATAAATATTTTTTTTAATTTAACATCATGAAAATATTCAGATTTAAACATTATTTATCAAAGATGGATGTAAAAATTCAGGCGTTAGACTTAGGTCTCTTTTTCCTCTTATTAAGAAGGTATAATTGAATTTGATGTGAAAAATACGTTACGAAGTACAACTGTGAATTAATGTTTTCTTTTTATGCCAAATATATATTAATGAAATAAAATATTTGGTAGTGTAAAAATACTTAATTTCTATACATTATTTCGATCATGTTTTAAAAGATGCATTATTTCAATCAATTCTCTTATTTTTATGCTTTAGGAAACATATTTCACGTTTAATAAAATTGTTTTTCGAATTGTAACTCTTGAAATTAAAAAAAAAAAAAAAAAAAAAAAAGGTTAAATTATACATTAAAGCACTACTTATTTTTTCCTTTAATCTCTAAAAACCTATATAAGTTTTTACACTTAATAAACATGAAACGAAGACTTTTAGAATTTAAATTCTCAAAGAAATTCTTTTAATTAACTACTTGTTTTTTCCTTTTGAGTTTTCCATCTTTTATGTTATGTAACGCAATTATTTTTTCTATTTTTAGATAGCATAAAACATGAAAATAAAAATTCACGTACACATGTGTTTAAAAAAAGTAATAATAAAATAAAATAAAATAAAATAAAATAAATCTTTTATTAAGGCGTCGTGTTTTTTAGTTTCATCTTGAAACATTCTTTTAACAAAAGCAATTTACATTATTAAAACATAAGAAAGTACAATATTACTAAAATATTAATATGAAGTTAAATAGTACGACTTAGCAGTTTTAATGTTTTTAAGTATTTTCAGAGATGTACTATAATATTTATTTTTTAAATGAGTAAAATAAACACAGTACAATCTTTAGCAAGAATATATTTATTCAGTATTTATTATATCAGTATTTATGTTTCCTTTTCGCATTTTTTTTCTTTGCTCACCAGCGGCCGAGCGGTTCTGCGCTCAAGATATGAGGTGCCGGGTTCGATCCTAGGTAGCGCTCGTCGACCTAGCCGTTCGGAGTTTTCCGTGGTTTGCGTAAATAAGGGCTAGGACCCCTTAGAAAGATCTACACGCAGGACATTCCCCTTCAGGCCTAGGACCCTAGTGCAGTCAATCAGCCTTAATTTGCTCAACCCAAACTTTTCGCTTTTAATGAGATTCACAACCTTTAAAAAAAAAAAAAAAAAAATGAATATTATTAAATAAATGTGAAATTTAAATGTTTCAGTGTAAAAAAAGAAAAAAACTAAAAAACAAAATAATATATTTTTTAAAAATATTCAAAAGTTGAATCTTTAGAATGCTATTGCTCCCCCCCCCCCCAACCTTATTTTTACATAATGTTATTAGTAGTATATTTAACAAACTTGAGGGTCGAATTTATTTATATTTTTCTTCAATATCATTAGTTTCTGGGAAAAAACAATTAAAACCATAATCTTAAGTGAAAAAAAAAAAAGAAAGAATCATGCTTAATCGCTTAATACATATATATACGAATGTGTATACACCGAAAAGCCATTATATTATGACTACCTGTTTAATATGAAGTAAGACCACTTTTTCCCCTCAAAACAGTCAACTCCCGGCGAGGTAATGACTTTAGAAACTCATGAACTGGTGCTGCAATTCCCGCACATAACGTGGTAATTGTATGGCAGCACCAATTCGATTTTCCAGATGCAATTCCAAAAGTTCGATTGAGTTTATACCAGGTGAACTTGATTACTTAAATATAACTTGACCTAGATATAACTTGGACTGTAATGATGCTTATATAGCGCACAGGCGTGAAGAATTGTTCTATTGGAATCATGGATTCCAATGTGCTTCATGAAAACATCGCACAACTCCTGCCACCTTGTAATCAGCCAACTGTGCATCCAAGTGTAGTTATGTCCTTTATATAGTCCAGCATCAGCCGCACGTGCAACTTGGTTGTTCTCTCCGGGTAAACTTATTACTTACACTAAATAAGGGGTGGCCATAATGCAAAGGCTCTTCGGTGTATGTGCATGCGTTGAAAATGCATTTGAAATAATACAAATTGGATACTTAAACTTATAACATGATATAAGGTTTCTTTAAAAGAAAAAAAAAATCGAGCAATTTCAAGAATATTTGACAAACTTTTGCATATTGAAGACATTAATTCCGAAAAAAGCACAAAGTAAGATAAATAAATTTTAAGATTTGATTTAAAAAGTAATTTTTTTTTTCTTTTTTTTCTTCGGAGCGGCATTTGCGACGAAAAATTAACCGGGGGGGGGGGATTCGCCGTATTGATGACTATTTGTTAAGGGGCACACCCAATGGGCGGTCATCGCTACCCCTAATAGGGATAACACATCCATGCCTTGTTGGGACTCGAGCCCAGGCTCAACCGTGTAGGAGTCAGGGGCGCTAACCACGACACTTTCTGGGAGGCTTAAAAAGCGAAATAGTAGAAAGATATTTTCTAAAAATAGATGTGGCAGCCGTTCTAATAGGAATATGTTTCTGAGTGTATTTTAAGATATCGTCACTCTCATGAGCGACAGACATAACTCAAAATTACTAACCTTTCAGAAGGGCCAAAACAAATAATGCGCTTGGAGATATTGTGCATTGTAATTGTAAATTCGTACATTATGGATCATCTGAGACGAAAGCTATTGTAATAATAGTGTCAAAAAAAAAAAAAAAAAAATGTCAAGTAAATACTAAACACCGAACACCAAATGCGCTAGGGGATAAAGTATATTGTAACAACACACACCATAAATCCCTTATAACTGGGAAACAAATTGGAATTGAGTATGACACTTTGACAGATCATAGATACCACCTTGACCTTTCAAAAAACGGCTCAATTCAAAATCGCCACTTTTTGAGTTATGCCTCTTTATGATGAGCGCGACATTATGAGTATGGTTTTAGTATAAAACCAAATCTCTGTCGGTATTTTATCAAATTTTGACATTTCAGAAATGCTGAGTCTTCTGAAACAGATAGATTTCTCTAGAAACTTGTATCGCATCAATATTTCTGCATTGATAACAAAAATACATACGTATAAAAGTAAGTATATAATCCACAAAGCCATAAAAAAAAATAGCAGATTAAATAAATAACTAAAATAAAATAAAATAAATCCTGACCACATTCCCCCAAGAAATTCTTTCTTTTTCCAGTATTTTGATTTCATAAGAAGAAAGTAAGAAATAAAACATGTTCTCTGAATCTTCTGGAAAAATTTCCTTTTCAAACCCGAAGTTTCCTGTTTCAGCCTGAAACAGATTCTATTAACACAAGAAACGAAGTGCCTTTTATAAAGGTCTCACGTCTTTACTTCTGTTTTCAATCTCGTAAATATTTCTTGAATATAAGAGATACAACGAAAAAAAATATTTCACTCAGTTTCTAATAAAATGTTTATTTTTTCCTGTGACTTAATGTTTGTACAAGAAAGAAAATGTAAATTTATAAATTGGATTTAATATTTTGAAACTAACGGCATATTATTCCGGAATACATTCTCGACGAACTTATATTTTACACTGTTTCATTCTATTATTATTATTTATTTTTTTTTTTTTTATCTAAGATATGAATGGTAATTTAAATAAGATGCGTCAAACCTTAATATATGATATATATTATTTAGAATCAGGATCTTAATCCATATACAGTTTATCCATAAAAGAATGTCCCAGTTATAAATTTTAATAGTATCAACTATAAGCGTTGTAGAGTGTTGGTTCAAGGTCACAATTAAAGAGTAACTCAAACAGTTTTAGATAAGCGTATAGTATGCGCGAGTACTGCTTTGTTGTTGTCTCGCTTGCAGCGCCACATACGCAAAATGGCGAGTCCTGAGCGTAAAGCGTTTTGTGTTCTGAAATTTGCTAAAAGTCAATCTGTAATTTAATTTCAGTTCAACGTGCGTTTCGTTTAAAGTTTAAATGTGATCCCCCATGTGGCAGAAACATATAGGCAATTCGAAATGACCGGATGTGTTTGTAAAGGAAGAAGCATGGGACGACCAAAGTGTGGGAAGAATTGGACTACAGGTTGGATGTGTGCCGTATAACTAAACGTGCACATATTGAACATTTGTAAGAAAAACTAGGTTAGTTTACCTTCAATTTGGTGTATGATTTGTTGTAAATAGTCTGAATTAAACTATTATATTATACCATTGAAACTGGGACATTCTTTTATGGACACCCTATATTAGAATAAAATAAAGAAAATATCATTTTAAACTGGCCCAGAATTTCATAAATACCTTTGACGATAATAGTGTCTTTTTAACGATATTAAAAAAAAAAAAAAAAAAAAAAAATCTTTTGTATAAAATGCAATAACATTACAAGAAACTCTTAATATGACCATTATTCCATGTCCATATTATAATTAACTGATATTTAAGGGTTAGGAAGATTTTCAGAGTATATATGATGCTAATAACTAAATGGCTGTAAATCTTGTGAATCAGCTTCTTATGTTATTGCATTTCATTTAAAAAAAACAGAAAGAAAGTAAGTAAAAAGAAAGAAATGTAATAATACAACAAAATTTATATTATCACATTTCATTTAAATGTAAATATCATTATAAATGTGATCAATATTGCTTAAACTGTGAGGAAAAGTTCTTTAATTTTTTATTTCCAACAGCAGATTTCAAAAACAACTGTAGACAGAACAATAAATCAGTAACAATAACATAATAAAAAAAAAATTAAAATTATGTACAACAACACTAATGTCTATTCGCAAATTGGGCTTGGAACAATATTTATTCATTGCAGATGTTTAAATAGATAATCATGGACAGCAGCTCGCCGAAAGGCAGCAGTTGATTTTTTTCTAGACCACAACGAAATGCCCAAAATGCAAATCACATTTTTTGATTAATTCTTTCAGTAACATCTTCCGAAAAAGATTTTCTGTAAAGAATTTTTAACAAGCTTTTCCAATATGAAATGGGATGGGATTATTACCTATCTGAAAAATGTTCACTCCCTTTTTCCCAAGAAATCTGCGCTTTCATTTCCATGTAGACTACAAGGGATCTTCAATTTAGAGGAAACATTTAATCTAATATTAAAAATCCTGGTAACTTATGCAAAGAGATTTTTTGTGTGCGTGTGTATGTGCGCGTGTGCATGTACTACTACTTCCTAAAGTCTATCCAATCATTTTGAATTTCCCTGAATGAAAATCTCATT
Organism: Salticus scenicus; assembly: GCA_963930645.1. Lineage (NCBI taxonomy): Eukaryota > Metazoa > Arthropoda > Arachnida > Araneae > Salticidae > Salticus > Salticus scenicus. The sequence continues at coordinate 343,152,968 of OZ005648.1, forward strand.
CTTAAAGTATGCAGTTAATTGAAAAAAAATATACCTCAAAATAACAATTATTATTTTTTAGACAAATCAAAAATTTTAAACTTATTTCTAAAACGTTTAATTAATTTAAACTATTTTTAAAGGCATTAGGACTTTTGTTCTTTTTTTTTTTTTTATTATTATTCTGGACGACTTTGGAAAATTCAAATTTAAAAACAATTACTACGTAATCAATGTTTTTAATTAAACTAATATTAAAACTAAAGTGCAATAATCTATTCTCATTGTTAGACTTTAAATCCTTTACATTCACTACTGCAGTTTGATGTTTATATTACTGATATATACTTCACACTTTTAATTGAAAATTCGTTTTTAATCATCGTAATAAAGAAAAAAAAACTAATAAAAGCAAATTGCCTGTAATGCTATAAATTGTGACATAAGCAGTGTTTAATTACGAAAACAGATCTTATTTTTCAATAACAAAATTGTGAATATTTCTGTTTGTTGAAAAAGCATTCTAAGCAAATATTATAAAACAAACATTAACTTATATTTTAAGAAATGGCTAATGCATTGATGTTTGTAAATATGCATTGCAAATTTCTTGTATTGTAATTGTATTTAACACTGAACACTGAGAAAAAATATATACCGCCTTCCTCTAGAATGAATAAGTGGCCATTTTCTAAATCCCTTAACTAGAAATATAGATTTCCGAACTATGCGCATAAGGCACGCCAATAAACTAAATAGACGAAATGGTCAAGAATTTCTTGTTTACACATTTCTAGATGGTGAAACAATATTCTGAATATTCCGAATATTCTGAATCTTTTGTATTGCGAGAAATTCTCGCTTGACTTTCTAGAATTTGGTAATAAACCAAGATTATAGTTGCTGAAACACGCCTCTTGTAGTCTCATTTATTTGCAGAGATTTTTGAATAACTTTGCTCTCGAGAATATAGGCAAACGCTCTAGAATTCTAATAACGGCTCCTAGAATTCGCTTTTCAAGGGGACTAGAATTTATAAGGATGACATGGAACTATTTTTTTCTAGAGCCACAATTTAGATTCTAGATGTCAGTTACAGATTTTTTTTCTCAGTGAATTAATGGATATTACAACTCTTACATAAAATATATGTATGAAAAATAAAGCGAATACTACATGATAAAAGTTAAAAGTTTTTATAATATAATTTATAAAAGAATACAGAAATAAAAATAATTCTCCAAGAAATATTTTGTTCATTTTATATGAAATATTGCATTTTCTTCTTTAAAACAAATAATTTTAGTCATTAGGTAACATAACCGGTGATACAACTCTTTTTAATGTGTTAATTGTCTCGTATTAATATTCAACATTATATTCATCCTTCATTCATTAAAATGTGTCATCAAAAGTAAATTCAATATGGAAAATTATCAAATTTGCATATCTTTCTTTATTTTAAAATCAATAAATTTTGAAACGCAGCCAAATTCTTCTTTTCAAATTTCTTTCTAACAGAACATAATTTTCTTTCCTGCCTTAAAACAATTTGTAATAACTGACAACCAGTCATTTTTCCACCTTACTGTCAAATTGAGAAATGAAATTTATAACGCATATTGAAATGCTTCTTTTTTTTTTTTTTTCTCGTTTCACATAGATAATCTAGAAAATAAAAAATAAAAGATCTATGGGAATAAGATTTTTTTTTTTATCATTATAACATTATTTCAATGAAAAAATTAAAATAAAATAAGTTTTAATTGTTTTAAATTTATATACAGTAGAACCTCGATTATCCGAAGTAATTGGGAGCGAACTTACTTCGGATAATCGAAATTTTCGGATAATCGAGAATTCATCAATAATCATCTAAAATATTTATCAGCACTCATAGTTTGGAAAGGATGGCTTGCATACAAAAGGAATGTGGGGAAAAAAAAAAAAACTTTAAAAATACATGTTTGTTAAGAGAAAATTTTGGATGATAGTAGAAAGTGAAAAAAAAAAGTGAAGAAGAAACCGACTTCGGTTAACGGAGAGTTTCGGTTAATCGAGGTGAGTTTCGGTTAATCGAGGTGAGTTTCGGTTAATCGAGGTTCTACTGTACTATGTTTTATATTTGATTCCATATATGTCTATTCTCCAAAAGTCTTGCTTTAATGCATTCTGTAATACTACTTCAATGCTCATATACAAACATTTTTGTGAAAAAGAAAAAGGAAAAATAAAAAAAACCTTAATGTGTATCCAATAAAAATGTCTATTATGATCAGATATAGGTAGTTAACACATTTTTTAATAATTTACTTTAGAAATCGTTTTAAAAAAAGACACAAATACATTAAAAAATAATTTAGAACAGGGAAACACGATTAGGGGCTACACAAATCTGCATGAAAGATTCTTTATACTGCCTTTTTTTTTTCTCAGTACGACAGGTCGTACTACTTCTTTCTGACAGTGTCGTTACCAATTTTATTTATCACCTTGAATGAGCGTGTAAATATTTTTGTTTTTATCTAACTATATAAATCGGAAGTTTGTCATTGTATCTGTCCGGATTATTAGATTTCATCAAAAATTGGTACATTTATTAATCGAACAAAAACTGGCTAACTCCGTATTTTTTTTTTAGTTCAATCACATAGTTGATTCAAAAGATATTAAACAAAAACCCTATTAACTTTAAAATTATTAAAAAGAAAAAACAAATTGATGTTAAAAAAAAAAAAAAAAAATGTATATTTCTTTTTATGTAAAAAAAAAAATTAAAAAAAAATCGTGCTAAAGAAATGGTTAGAACCCGTTTATGATATTTAAATTTCGTGCCGAAGTAGCTCGAACGTTTTTCGCGAAGCTTTTTACTTACGCAATTGCAATAGCCATTTTAATTCATCAATAAAATGACAAAAAAAAAATTTTAATCTGCCAAAGAGCTCCTGTGTTAAAGCTATACGAAAGAAATTAAAAAGTGAATATAGTAACCGATGCTAGGAAATGAAACACAGTATTCAAGCTTTTATATGGAAGGATATATTAAAATAAGTTTTGTCATATTAAATTAAGTTCTGTTTCGTGCAAAATTTTATACCTATCACTTAAAAAAGAAAGATAGGTTTAGTTGCTTCTTTTTTTTTTTTTTAACCTTTTACTTTCCGAACATTATATGTAAGGAAAGTATTATAGTCATGATTTGCGGAATGGATTTTGTATCTCGCATAGCTCAAAAAAGAATAGTCATAGAATGTTGCGAATTTATATTTGGGATTATCATGATGTCTAACAGTCCAATTTTGGTTTTGATAAGACTTTCCCTTTCAGAGATATACACGATTTTATACAATTTTCGTGATGTATGTATGTGTGTGTGTGTACATGTGTGGGAGTCAACACGATAGCGTCTAAATGCTTAGTTCGAATGAGCTGAAAATTGGTACGTATATTATTGTTCACCGTAGCACTAACACTATATATTTTGGAGAATCTAGCACTTATAGTTTTTTTACAGGGACACAGCAAAAAATTCTTTATCATTATGGCCTATATGGGCTGAAATAATTTGACGTGCAATAGCGTCTAAATACCTTTTTCGATTGAACTGAAAATTTATATACGTGTTATAGGTCACTGTTGCATAAACTTTGTAGCTATGAGTGAATCTAGCACTTATAGGTTTTTTTCTTTTGTACAGGGACACAACAGAAAAATTATTTATCATTGTGGCCTATGGGCTGAAATAATCTGAAGTGTGGTAGTGTCTAAATACCTTATTCGACTGAGCTGAAAATTTATATACCCACTATAGGTCACCATAGCACGAATCCTATCATTTTTTAGGAATCTAGCGCTTGTAGTTTTTGTTTGTTTGTTTACAGGGACACAACAAAAAATTCTTTATGATTATGCCCTATGTACTGAAATGATTTGAAGTGCGATAGCCCCTAAATGCTTTATTCGATTGAGCTGAAAATTTATATACTTGTTATAGGTCACCGTTGCATAAACTGTGTAACTTTTAATAATTCTAACAATTATAGTTTTTTTTTTTTTTTTTTTTTTTAAAAAAAAAACAAGGACACAACAAAAAATTCTTTATAAATATGACCTATGGACTGAAATTATAGTATGATAGCGTGTAAACTGAGCGTGTAATTGAGCTGAAAATTTATACGCATAATATAAGTCCCCGTCATACGAACTATATATATTTTTGTAAATCTAGTACTTATAGTTTCTTTTTATGGAGATACAAAGAAATATTCTTTATCATTATGGGTTATGGGCCCAAATTTTAGGTTGATTTCTTTAGAAATCGACCTATTGCAATCACTTCGTTTATCTATCTGTATATATATATAAATTACGTGTCACGATGTTTGTCCGGGGTAAACTCCTAAACTAAGGAACCAATTTTAATGAAATTTTGCACACTGTGTGCAGTTTGGTCCAACTTGAGAGATAGGATAGTTTTTATCTCAATTTTATTGTCACAATATTGTTTTATTGCAATTATTTGTTAATTATAGACCTTTATTAAAGTTGCTCCAAAATATCTGTGAGTTCCATTAATTTAATTGTTGCAAAAAAAAAAAAAAAAAATACGAGTTCATTTTCTTTCGACATAAAAATAAATACATTTAATCAAACGTGAACGTTAAAAAATTATAAAAAGTTAAATTATGCATCTCACGAAAATTGACGTCATAATCAATTTAAAGATTTTATCACATTGATAAAGTGCTAATGTAGTTCTATCATAGATATAGTAATATATATAGATCTCTCATCCCCATGTTATCGTACAAAGATTTTTGATGCCGAAAAAATAAAATAAATAAAAGCTTTGGAAACAGTCATTAAGTGGTATTGAAAAAAAAAAAAAAAAAAAGAAAAGAAAAGAAAAGAAAGAAATATGAATTTGAAACTGTATCTGGAGTCTTCCATTCCCCTTTAGCAAATAAATTATTCATAAATTTTATTTGCTAAAATATTAGTATGTATTCCCGTGTGTATTCACTCGGGGAAAGACGGTCATATTTTGGTAAAAACGTCGTCTTTTCCCAAATGAAAAGGAATAACTTTTTTCTCCCCAATGATCACTCTATTCTATATATGCTATACTATATCTATGAGTTCTATATGCAAGCGAAGTGTGACTCACTGACCGTCTGTGCAGCCAAGAAAAAGATTTCCTATGTTAATTGCCCACTGGATTTTTTGTAAGAAATTATTAAAAATCGAGGAAATTTATTTCCCGATTTTAATCCTTATATTTGGGTATAGATATGTATTAGTTATCGCGGGTGTTAGATTGAATTATTTTGCTGTCAAATTGACAAAATTTTAATTTTAAATTTCAAAACTCTGTCGCCCTTGGCTTTTATTATTATTATTATTATTATTATTATTTGGCGATCAAAAGCGTAACACGAAAATATACATGCCAGATGTATGCATTGTACGAAATGTAATATGTATTATTCATTGTACGTATGTATGACATGTAATATGTATTGTACGAAATATTGTTTCATATTATTCATTACTCTTTTAATATAAGTTGTTAAAATAACCATGATTTTTGAAAGGAATTAAATATTTTCGCCAGATAATTTGGCGATATTCTTTTTTTTTCGCCAAGGATGACAGAAATGAAATCTATTCCGCTGCAAAATATTAGTATCTTACATCAGATATTTTATTTAGACATTTGAAAACAAATTTGACTTCAAACTATGATAGAATATTTATCATTTTCCTTTTAATTAGTATATTATTAGTATATTAAAATTTAAAAGCATGGTATATAAAAAGTTTTTTTTTTTTTTTTTTTTATCTTATAATTATTCTTATCTTAATCCTCAATGTTTCCCATCTTTATTAACTTGAATTTACTATTAAAATTTTAACATACTCAAAAACTTCTCATCACTTCGTTAAAATACACTAAACTTTTCCAAAATCTTTTTCCATTTAAAATGATACATGTATTTACTTTAAATGTCCAATATTTCATAAGATTTCCAATTTTAAAGTTTTAAAATATTTATCAAATTTACTTATTTTTCTGGTTTAGCCTTATTGTTTTCCTTTTTATAACTACAGCTGTTGCCCTCTTTAAAATATTTAAAATGATGAGGTCATTTTATAGTAAAATTATCCATTATAGCATATATTATATTTCACTCCTCCATAAAAATTGATTTTAAAATCGTCTGTTTCTTTTATACTTTTATTTTAATAGAATTTTAATAGAATTTAATTTATATATTAGTCATTTTTGCAATTTTATTCAAAGTAGCATTAGAAATAATATATATCACTTCTCCATTAAAATTTATAGGACCCTACAATAAAATTAATTTGTGCTTAATATCAACACTACGAAAATTTTTATCAATCGCTTCCAAATTTTGACCTCAGTTTCAAATCTCAACCCTGTGGGTTTTTACATCGGCTACAACGTTTTCGTCTTTGTTCGTAAATAATAATTTGACTGTACTAAATAGTTTACAGCCGTATAATTCAACGTATAACTTAGTCACAGCAACGCGTGGCCGGGTCTGCTAGTATATATATATATCTATCTATCTATAATGAAAATTTTGTCATCACGATAACTCCCGAAATAACACTCCAAATCGAACCAAATTTGGACAGTGAAGTGATCTTATAAATATCTTGGATGAGTTCGTTAACCAAGTTGCTCTGACTTTTTGTTTTCAAGTGGCAGCCACTTGAAAATTTCAAATCGACATTGTAAAAAGCATATTTAAAGCAAGATTTGCTTGAATTTTGTTGTAATTGTAAATACAGGCCACATATGGGTCTCAATGAAGTTTATTAATGAAGTTTATCCGCCATTTTTAATAAAGAGTCAGATATTTTAAGTTAAGCGGGACCACTTGAAATCAGGCTACCACTTGAAAATTTAAAATCACTATAACTTCCGAAATAATACTCCAAATCGAACAAATTTAGACAGTGTCTTAATTTATCTTATAAATATCTTAGATGAGTTTATTAACCAAGTTGCTCCGCCATTTTGTTTTCAAGTGGAGACCACTTGAAAATTTCAAATTGAAATTGCAAAAAGCGTATTCCGAATTTTTTTTTAATTTTGATGTATACATAGTTTATACTAGTGTCTCAAAGAACTTTATTAATGAACTTTATCCGCCATCTTTAATAAAGGGGCGGATATCTTAAGTTAAGCGGGACCACTTGAAATCAGGCTACCACTTGAAAATTTAAAACCATGATAACTTCCGAAATAATACTCCAAATGGAACCAAATTTGAACAGTGGCTTAACTTGTCTTATAAATATCTTAGATGAGTTTGTTAACCAAGTTGCTTAACCATTTTGATTTCAAGTGAAAACCATTTGAAAATGTGAAATTCACATTCTAAAAAGCGAATTCTGAATTTGTCTGAATTTTGATGTATACATAGACCATATAAGGGTCTCAACCAAGTTGATTAATGAACTTTAACCGCCATTTTTTGGAAAGTACCGGATATCTTAGACTAAGCGGGCCACTTGAAATCAGGCTCCCACTTGAAAATTTAAAAACACGATAACTTCTGAAATAATACTCCAAATCGAACCAAATTTGGACAGTGATATTATCATATAATTGTCTTGAACGTGTTCACTTGGATACTTGTCCTGACATCTTGTTTCTAAGTTGCAGTGTCTTCAAATCACACTGCCACTTGAAAATATGGCATCACGATAACTTTTAAAATACTAAATTAATTCAAATAAAAGTTGGATAGTGAAGTTATGGTTCAAATATCTAAGATAAGTTCACTTGGTGACTTGATCCGCAATTTTATTTCCAAGTTGCGGCCACTTGAAAATTTTTCATTATGGTAACTTTAGTAATACTGAACCAATTCGCATCAAATTTGGATAGTGGATTTATCATTCAAATATCTCAGATAAGTTCGCTAGGCATCTCACTCCGCTTTTTTTACCAAGTAGTGCCACATGAAAATTTCTTATGACGATAATTTTTGAAATACTGATTTAATTTAAACTAGAACTGGACAATGAACTTATCATAGAAATATATTGGATGATTTCGCTGGGCAAGTTGTTTCGCTATTTTGTTTCCAAGTCGCGACCACTTAGACTGCCACTTGAAAATTTGCCATAATTATAACTTTTGAAACACGGCACTGATTTGAACCACAGTTGGACAGTGAACCTATGCTTCAAATATCTTGGATGTGTTTGCTGGGCAACTTGTTCCACTGTATTGTTTCCAAGTGGCGGCCACTTGAAAAGTTGTTATCACGGTAAATTTTGAAATACTTAATGAATTGAAATCAAAGTTGAAAAATGGATTTATCATTCAAATAACAAAAATCTAGAAATTTCACGTAACTCGTGAACCATTCACGTTATTGCATCTATCTTTGGTATATCGATAACAAGTATTTTCTCGCCAAAATCGCCAAAATGTCGCCATGGGGGAAAAGTCGCCAAATTTGGCACCAAATCCATTACCTGCCTTATTGGATGTTTTTAATGCGTTTTTAAGGGAAAATTAGGCTATTTTAATACTAAAACAAACAAGAAATGCAGAAAACTAACATTTTGTCAACTTACTAAGGTTCTTTTGAAAGAATTTCTACAAAAAAAAAAAAAAAAAAAAAAATTGCAACGATATCTTAGATGAGCAACTTTCTCACTGCCATTTTGATCCAAGTGGCAGCCACTTAGTTTTTCAACACGATGACTTTTGAGATTTTGAATTTACTACATGTGTACAGTAGACTTATCTCACAAATGCATTTAATATATTTGTCAACTTAACCCATCATTTTGTTTCCAAGCGCCGGCCACTTGAAAATTTTAAATTCACACAAAAAGGTATTTATGAACCGATTTCCTTAAAACTCCATATGTTAATAGCCTACATCAATATTTCTACCAAGTCCATTAATAATTTAAAACCGCCATTTTGGAACAAAATGACGGTTACTTGATAAGAAAAAAGAAATCAACCTACCCTTCCGAATAAGCCGGAAGGACTTGTTTTAAATTGTGATAGTATCTAAACGCTTTATTCGATTCATCTACAAATTTATACGCATGCATTTATACACATTGTATAAATTTTGGTGAATCTAGCTTTTATAGATTTGTACAGGGACACAACGAAAAATTCTTTATCATTATGATCTATGGGCTCAAAATATTTGAAGTGCAATAGCGTAAAATTAAACAATGGAGATAAATACTCAAACACCCTATAATAATTTTCATTTTAGGTTGATTTCTTTAGAAATCGACCTATTGCAATCACTTCGTTTATCTATATATATATATATATATATATATCTGTCTATCTATCTGTCTATAATGAAAATTTTGTCATCACGATAACTCCCGAAATAATACTGCAAATCGAACCAAATTTGGACAGTAAACTAATCTTATAAATATCTTGGATGAGTTCGTTAACAAAGTTGCTCCGACTTTTTGTTTTCAAGTGGCAGCCACTTGAAAATTCTAAACCGACATTTTAAAAAGCGTATTTAAAGCAAGATTTGCTTGAATTTTGATGTAAATACAGGCCACATAAGGGTCTCAATGAAGTTTATTAATGAAGTTTAGCCGCCATTTTTAATAAAATGGCAGATATTTTAAGTTAAGCGGGACCACTTGAAATCAGGCCACCCCTTGAAAATTTAAAATCACTATAAATTCCGAAATAATACTCCAAATCGAACCAAATTTAGACAATGTCTTAACTTATCTTATAAATATCTTAGATGAGTTTATTAATCAAGTTGCTCCGTCATTTTGTTTTCAAGTGGAGACCACTTGAAAATTTCAAATTCAAATTGTAAAAAGCTTATTCCGAATTTGTTTGAAATTTGATGCAAATATATACCACATAAGGGTCTCAATGATGTTTATTAATGAAATTTATCCGTCATTTTTAATAAAGTGGTAGATATCTTAAGTTAAGGGGGCCACTTGAAATCACGCCACCACTTGAAAATTTAAAATCACAATAACTTCTGAAATAATACTCCAAATCGAACCAAATTTGGACAGTGTCTTAACTTATCTTATAAATAACTTAGATGAATTTGTTAACCAAGTTGCTCCGACATTTTGTTTTCAAGTGGAGACCACTTGAAAATTTCAAATTCAAATTGTAAAAAGCAATTCCGATTTTTTTTTTTTTTTTTTTTATGTATACATAGATTGTACAAGTGTCTCAAATGACTTTATTAATGAACTTTATTCACCATTTTTGATAAAGTGACGGATATCTTAAGTTAAGCGGGACCACTTGAAATCAGGCCACCACTTGAAAATTTAAAACCATGACAACTTCCGAAATAATACTCCAAATGGAACCAAACTTGAACAGTGTCTTAACTTATCTTATAAATATCTTACATGAGTTTGTTAACCAAGTTTCTCCGCAATTTTGTTTTCAAGTGGAGCCCACTTGAAATTTTCAAATTTAAATTGTAAAAAGCGTAGTCTGAAATTGTTTGAATTTTGATGTAAATACAGAATACGTAAGGATCTCAATGAAGTTTATTAATAAACTATATCCGCCATTTTTAATAAAGTGGCAGATATCTTAAGTTAAGCGGGGCCACTTGAAATCAGGCTCCCACTTGAAAATTTAAAATCACGATAATTTCTGAAATAATACTCCAAATCGAACCAAATTTGGGCAGTGATATTATTATACAATTATCTTGAATGTTTTCGTTGGGCAACTTGTCCCGACATCTTGTTTCTAAGTTCCAGCCACTTGAAATCACACTGCCACTTGAAAATATGCCATCACGATAACTTTTAAAATGCTAAACTGATTCAAATAAAAGTTGGATAGTGAACTTATGTTTCAAATATCTAGGATAAGTTCACTTGGTGATTTCATCAGCAATTTTATTTCCAAGTGGCGGCCACTTTAAAAAATTTGTCATTATGGTAAATTTATTAATACAGAATCAATTCGCATCAAATTCGGGTAGTGGATTTATCATTCAGATATTTCAGATAAGTTCGCTGGGCATCTCACTCCACTTTTTTTTACAAGTGGTGCCACCTGAAAAATTCTTATGACGATAATTTTTGAAATACTGATTTAATTTAAACTAGAACTGGACAATGAACTTATCGTACAAATATACTGGATGATTTCGATGGGCAAGTTGTTTTGCCATTTTGTTTCAAAGTCGCAGCCACTTAGACTGCTAATTGAAAATTTGCCATAATAATAACTTTTGAAACACGGCACTGATTTAAACCACAGTTGGACAGTGAACCTATGCTTCAAATATCTTAGATGTGTTTGCTGTGCAACTTGTTCCACTGTATTGTTTCCAAGTGGCGGCCACTTGAAAATTTGTTATTACTGTAACTTTAGAAATATTTAATTAATTCAAATCTAAGTTGAAAATTGGATTTATCATTCAAACAACAAAAATCTAGAAAATTCACTTAACTCGTGAACCAATCACGTTATTGCGTCTATCTTTGGTATATCGATAATAAGTATTTTCTCGCCAAAAGTCGCCATAGAGGAAAAGTCGCCAAATTTGACGCCAAATCCATTATCTGCGTTACTGGATCTTTTTAATGCGTTTTTAAGGAAAAATAGGCTATTTTAATGCTAAAACAAACTAGAAATGCAGAAAACTAACATTTTATCAACTTACTAAGCCTCTTTGAAAGAATTTCTACAAAAAAAAAAAAAAAAAAAAAAAAATCAAATTTGCAACGATATCTTAGATGACCACTTTCTCTGCCATTTTTATCGAAGTGTTTGCCACTTAATTTTTTAACACGATGACTTTTGAGATTTTGAATTAATTCGAACTATATGTATACAGTAGACTTATCTCACAAATACATTTCATATATTTGTCAATTTAACCCGCCATTTTGTTACCAACCGCCGGCCTCTTGAAAATTTTAAATTCACATAAAAATGTATTTATGAACCGATTTGCTTAAAACTCCATATGTGCATAGCCTACATCAATATTTCTACCAAGTGCATTAATAATTTGTAGCCGCCATTTTGAAACATAATGACGGCTACTTGATAAGGAAAAAGAAATCAACCTACCCTTCCGAATAAGCCGGAAGGACTTGTTTGTTTTTTTAATGACTTTTCTTACTTTAATTTATTTATACAACCGTTAATTACTTAAGGTTCGGAAAGTCGAATGGAGTCACTCCATACCTTTTTATAGATTTGTACTTATTAAAAAAATAAGTAAATAAATAAATCGTAAAAAAAAAAAATCCAACCTTTTATATATAAAAGCTAATCAAAATTTAATACAAAATGGAAAATAGAAGGGATAGGGGAAAAGAGAGCAGTGGAGGGAGGGAGTGAAAGCGTGTTTGGTGGGCTTTCGAAAAGGAGTAATAAAGGTTTCGCAGGCAAATGACTGAACACAGATTGTTAAATGTATTGTGAAGGAAGTGTTTATTTAATTATGAATAAGAGTATGTTTATGTGATAAAATTAGGGATTTTTTTATTGCAAACTCTTATTTGAAAAAAAAAAAAAAAAAAAAAAAAAAAAAGTAAACGATGAGCAGAAATGGAGTACGGTTTGTAATTCAGTATCGCCAAAAACATAAAGTTTACCAAAAAAATTCGTGTAGTTTTTTTTTCCCCATCAGACCCGTTAGAGATTGACAAACCACTAAAGAAGAATAAATTAAAAATTCTATTTACGTACATAACATATGCAAAAATATTATTATTATTATTTAAAAAAAAAAAAAAAAAAAAAAAAAAGCATTCATTTGACAAGAGATGCTTGGTTACCATATATTAAGATATTTCAAAAATAATAGTAATAGTACTTTTTTATTCCAAAAAATTATCTTTTCATCCTGATTGTTTATACATTATTACTAAATTTGAAGTTTAAAATGAATATTTTTTTCTGAAATAATTACGTATTTATTACATAATAAAGTACACACATACACACACAAAAAAAAAAAAAGAAAGAAAAATAAATAAATAAATGATTCTTCCTTTCTTTCCAATATTTCTAAATAGAATATAATATTCATTTAAATATTCATTTAAATAAATTATATTTTTAAACTATAGAGACGTAATAACATTTCTTTCAATCTGATATAGTTTAATTTCATTGTATAGTTAGTTCTTTAGCGTAAAAATATTTACAACACAGTTTTTTTTTTTTTTTTTTTTTTTTTTTTAATGCCTATAGAGTGTTTTTAATTTTAAATAATCCGTAAGATACAACGATTAACGTCAACCAATTCTCTGTTTTTTAATTTTTTTTTTTTTTTATTATTTATTTATTGTTGTTATTTTTTTACTAAGTACTTAAAATTTGTAAATGTAAATACTTAAATACTTTAATTTTTATCAAACAAACCATGAAAACTTTTAAACTTTTAAATTACAAAATTAACCCATACATTCGAAATGTTCATTAAATTTGTATTTAAGAGATATAAGAGTAATAAAATAGAAACTTAAATCAAATTTATAAATCTCAACTGTAAATAAAGTAGCATACATTTACTTAAATTAAGAGAATAAAATGTATTTTGATCGGTCTCATTTTCTCCATATCATTTGATTTGTGACAAGCTGTCTATAATGATAAAAGCAATAGTTTATTCGTCTATAAATAAAATATTGTGGGGCGAAAAGGCCACCAGTTGACACAAAAATCACCCCCAGAAGTAACGGACGAATTGCTTTTCTATTACTTTAACTTACTATTTTATTAGTTCCTTTTACTAAAAAGATAAATAAAATCTTTAAAATCATATCTAAGATAACTTTAAACATTGTGTAATTTTGAATGATTGATCATGAATTTAGACACATAGTATTGATATATTTACACACATCACACACATAGTTTCCATTGTATATATCTTGTTGGGGAAATTTTTATAGTATCAAATATTTTCATTTCATTTCAAAAATATTTCAATGATACTTTTTTAGTTAGCTACATTGTAAAAAATATTTAAAATATTTTCAAAACTAAAAGATCGATATAAGGTAAACGCATCAGTAGTGGACCCTGTACCAGTAGTGGACACTTTTAATTTTAAACTCGGAAAATAAGCTACCTAAAAATTCTGACGATTCGAGCAATGTTCAGAAAGGGAGTTATAGTCCTTTACTGTTAAACCGTTTAACAAAAAAATAATTCCGGCCATTAGTTTTAAAATAATGTTAGTTTAACTAAAAAATTTGCACTTTTCGTGATTTTGCCGTTTTCTTCTTATCACTTTGAATAAGGAAATGAAATTTTATTTGCTCGTTTTCTGCTTATTTTTAACTGATTTTTTCTACCTTTTGCTTTTATATGACTAAAATAAGTATGCAGAATTCATTTATTGTGCTATTTTTTAAATCTTGTATTAACACATAGTATTTTTATGGGTGTCCACTACTGGTGCCAGAAAATGTCATCATAACAAATAGTGGACAGCCCTGTCCACTACTGGCTCATATGACTTTTAATGCCAGATCGAGTAGTGGACACAATTCTGTAATCTAGCAATTTTAGAGTTGAATTTTAAAGCATAAATTCAAATGGGTCCACTACTGAGTTTTTAGTGTGTCCACTACTAGCTCATTTTAAGCTCTTCAGATTTTTGATTTTTTACAGATATAAATGCTACAATTAGCAATTTTCATAATACAGTTAGTAAAAATGTGAAATATTAATTATTTTTTGAAGCTCTAAAATTTAGGAAATTACACAAAAAATAGCCAGAAAATGTCTTTAAAATGTCCACTACTGGTGCGTTTACCTTAATATATATTTGTTGCTTTCATTATTCCATTGCAATAAATCACTCTGTATAACAAAATTGTGTAATGAATTTGTAGTTTGGACTAATAACTAGATAAATTTTGTAAATTCATTTTACTATTGCCAATGAACTTTATGATACTATTTTGTTTTTATATTCATTATATAAAGATTTACTCATCCAAAATGTCATATTTTCTCTAAAATGAAAAAAAAAAAAAAAAAGCACAATGTTGGAAAATAATATCTAGTTTTAGAATTGATGTGTTTTTAGCCTTATCATTGTTTCCATACGCAACGACACCTTAAAAATTGATGCCTTCTTACTTTTAATAAAAAATCACCACAAAACTGGCGTTGTAAAAAATATTACTACTCATATTTTTTGATTTACTGTCAATATCAGCATTATTTTAACAAATCAATGACGCAAAATGCAGTTATAACAAAGAAAATCAAAAGAAAAATAGATGATATTGAATACATTCATTTTTAAATGAAAATAAATTATACTCAAAACACAATAAAACATACAAAATAAAGAGAAATCATAATACACTGCTTGTAAAAATATTGGAATAATTGATGAATAGACATTTGTAAGATATTATTAAGTGTATTTTAAATACATTTTACAGAGTGGTATCGAAAAAAAAGATCTATAAACATGAGAGTCCATTATCTGAGAAAATCAATAACTTTTTATTATGTTAATAAAATCTATTTTTTAATACGCAGTCTACACACTTCGTAGTTGTAAGATGAAAATGTATGATAATAATAAGTTGGAAATAGTTGTAAATATATTGTATCGTATATATTTATCGTATATGGTCATGAATTTAAAATGAACTACAAATACTTCATAATGGTACTGAATGTGAAACTTATAAATCAGAAAATAAAATTATTAAAATTGTAAAATATATTAATGAAGACAATTTAAAATAGACTTTCTAAAAAGGATTAATCTGCGAAGTTTATTAGCATATTTTAAGAATCTAGATTTACTAATAACTTTTGATAAATGAAGAAAATGAAAGTCTACCTTCAATTAATTGATTAAAAATACAAATCTGTAAACAAGACAATTACGAATGTTATTTTTATTCATACTTTTTTTTTTTTTTTTTTTTTTTTTTTTTAGTTTCTTCTATATCTAATAGAAAGAAGTATTGGATTCGTAAAAAATTTTCGACCTCGGGTTTTTGATGGATTTACACGTTTTGAGAGGTGTAGAACACGATTTGACCATTTTTAGAAAATTTCTGTCTACTGTCTGTCTGTGTGTGTGTGACAAAATTTTGTGGCGACTGTATCTTAGGTACTACTTCACAGAATTTCAAACAAATTGGTATGTAGTGTGTAATTTTTATCGTAGTTATATATTGAAGAAAATATTCTAAAAACAAAATGGGGTAAAATAAAGGCGAGACTAAAAATGCGCCAGAGTAAATTATAAAAGTTGGCAACTCTATATATGTTCTAACCTCAGTAGTTTTAACAGAATAAAATTCTCTTTTTGATAACAAAGACGATACTTATCAAAAGTTCCACATCCCCAAATGCGTACTGTTGTTGCTATAGAAATTCTTCTGATGTCATTTGTAAATAATAAGTGAAATGGATTATGTTTATAGCTTTCAACTCTGGTGATGTAACTGTAGAAAATTAATTAAATATTATTTTTCTTTGGACTAAAAACACTTTGATTTTTAGCGAATAAAGCTTTATTATTTTTATTTTTATTTTATTTTATTTCATTTCATTTATTTATTTATTTTTATTTTTATTTATTTATTTATTTTTTTGTCATGGTGTTGCAAAATATTTAATAATGAATAAGTATTGCATCATTTTCTCTCCTTATTTATCTAATCTGGTGAACTATTTAAGTACTATTCCATTATTTAAAATCTTTAGCAATAGTTTCTTTTATAAATTTTATAACGAAAGGCAAATACACAATACCGGAAAAAAACAGGATTCGTTATAAGTCTGTTTCATTTAAAAAACAGTGGTTATTTTTTTCTTTTTTCCATTATATATTTTTATGACAAAACTATTATACTAAGCTACACTCTATGCAATTTTATTCACTCTTTTAATAAATTTCTGAACACTTTATCGTTGGCAAACGCCCTAAATCTCACCTGGAAACGCTGCAAAATAATGGCTGCTTGGGTGTTTAGAAATAATCATTTAAAGGCACTGTCATGACAGTAATTTGCTTAAGTTGTGCTTAAGTATAACAAATGTTATTCATTATCGGGAACCGCAAAGTTAGTGCATGCTGTTTTATTTATTTTCTAGTTTTTTTTTTTTTTTTTTTTTTTTACCCTTCCTTGAATATAATTTGAAAAATGGATGGCAAACAAAAAATGCTTCGATATTTAATTAAAAATATTTTTTTATTTTATTATTCTTTCATCTCCTATGAAAAATGGTTAAAATTGGATATTTCATTTAGAGTATGATTTTAAATCCTAGACTAGGAAAATGTTTTTTATATATATATATATATATATATATATATATATATATACACAGTTGATAGCGTAATTAAAAAAAAAAAAATAAAATAAACAATCGAATGTTATAGGATTACGTCATAATGCCCCAATCTTGTATTAATTGAAACACGTTAATTAGATTTACATTAACTGAAATATCTAGAAAAAATAAAGAAGTCTAGAAATAAGAAATCATTAGCAGAATATATATAAATATTGACAAAATGTTTTTCAGTACAATGCCATAAGTTTTCCAAAGAAAATATTTACAGCACCAGAAATAGTTAAGATATATTTAGATTACACAGTAAAAAACATTTTGGCGAATTTTCAATTTATTTTAAACTTTTTGAAAGTTTATCCTTCATTGAATTTTAAAAACATTGCTCACTGAAGAACAACGAAGGATTACATCTGCGTAACTTTAAGTTCATAAGAATAAAAATTTCAAAATGTATTTACCTTTTTCAAAAAAAAAAAAAAAATCTTTTATGATTTAAGAGATTGCTTATATACATAAGTTTTTCGTCGCTATAGAATATTATTCTAAAATATATTTTTTAGTTTCTTCTTCTTTAAAAAAAAAATCCATTTTCCACCTTTTTACAATCACATTTATTTGTGACTAAAGTTTCGTTATTATATGTATATGTGTGTCAACGTTGTAACATCTTAGATTAAAATGTATATATATATATATTAGGGGGAGGGGGGGTTAAACATAAAAATAAATAAATAAATAAAAATATTAATTTTTTTGACTAAAAGATCAAAGACGTGCATATATCATCTAGTCATTTAATTTTATGTTCTAGTAATTGTTTTATATTAAAAAATATGTTTATGTATATTCATATACAGGAGAATATACATTATATTTAGGGAAGGAAGATTTACATGTTTGACAATAGAGACAATAATAGTAAGTAAATGGATTGTGCAGCGAATAAATAAGTTTTTAAAAATTATAAAATAACATAACAGAAATTTACAAATTTTTAAATTTAAATTTTTAACCTACGCATTTAAATACATGAATATCCACCTTGTACATTTTCCAATTATTATTTTTAAATTTACATTGTTTCATTTTTATCCAGTATAAAAATATGCGTTCTTTTACATATAGTCATCTGATTGCCACACATTGGCAACATATAAGAAAACCGGAGGGAATAGAAATTAAATTAAACTAAAATACAGCTTTCAAAGATTTTTTTTTTTCAGACATGCTTCAGCATAGCTCATTCCTTTTCAAATAAGTGAAGAAATTTAAATATTTAAATATATTTTTCTTTAACTCAATATCTTGAGACGCAGTCTCATTTTCTCTTTATAAATTTAAGCATATACATATATTTATCTTTAAATCTACTGAGAATTCTAATTTAAACTATTATTTTAAAAAATTCAAAGTATTGGCTAGTTCTATGAATCAATAAAAAAGAGGTGTCTTTATTTCAAATAACATTTGTCGTACTTAAATGGCATATACCATGGTTGTTTTTTAACGATTAATTTCCTACAAATGGTTTCTTAAAAACAAAAACAAAAAAAAATGTAAGATGATAAGTTTGCAACAATGATTTGTCAATGGGTTTTTATTAAATATTTTTGTTATTTAGTTCACAGCCCGTACCACGATTGCACAAACTAATTCATGATTAAACTGCTTAAGAAGTACTAATTTTATTAACTTAAATTTAAAAAATTAATAATAATAAATAAATCTTAGTTTAGTACGGAGGACTATTAATTTCAATCAGTAAAATTTTTAGTTTTAATTTATTTTTTATATCATTATTTGACCGTAAAACTGGGCCACGTACTTTTAAAATGACTGAAATGAATTAAAATGAAGTTTTGCAACCTAAATTTCATACTTTAGTTAATTTTAAAAAATCTAATTGTCGTGTCGAAAACTGTTTTTCCCAATGGATTCAGAAAAATCGCCCCTTTCATTTAGTACCGAATTTTTAATAATAGGACTGATATTTCTAATATATTTTGGTGTTACACAATAGTGATCTACAAAAACTCCAGATTTAAACTAATAGTTCTCCGTCTTAATAACATAAAGGAAAATTAAAGTTCTAACCAACAAATTTATTACTTTTTTAATTTATAACACGTTACTTTACATATAATATTTTTTTGTAGAATTCTGGGATCCTGGAAAAATAATATACAGTATATATTATCTTTAACAGAAAATCGAAAAACACTCGTTCAATAGTAATCAATCTAAGTAACTTATTGCCAAAATGGCAAGATTTCATAAAACAGAATTCGCAAATTATATAATTTGAAAAATAAGAAAAGCATAATTATTACGTTAAGTGATTAATGAATTCTTATTGTTATAAAATATACTTTGAAGATTAAATTCTCATAAGTGGGTTCTTCACATTCAAATAATGAAAAGAACTGTGTTTAACATTCATACCTATAACAAACATTTCCATGTCATTCATTTTGCATTTTAGTTACAGTACATCATAATTATATAAATAAAATTTTTGTCTTCCAAACTGGAATTTCCAAATGAACTTGATTTTGCTAAATATAAACTGAAAGCAAATTCAATATAGAAATTTTTTATGCATGGATTCAGACACCGTGAATATTCATCTTAGGTAAATTGGAGTGTAAAGGTTGATATTCTTTTATATACCAACTATGTGAAAAAATACCAGAGCCGGGAATCGAACCCGGGTACCTCCGCTTAACGAACGGATGCTCTACCACTGAACTACCCTGGCTGATAACCAGCCAGGCATTTCTCACATAATATCCATTGACAAAGTCACCGAGTCTGCAAACGCAGATATAACAGGTGATTGCATTATTTTCTTTTCTTTACATTTTTTTTTTCTTTTCCCCCCTTTCTTTAATACAGAAAACTTGGTATAAAGGATTGAGATGTGCTAAGTAACAACACAAAATATGCTTCCGTAACAGAGAGGTGGCATCTTCACCTACAATACAATGGATTCTGATTCGATCCAGGCTTCTCGAACAGACAAATTTATTTTAAGTCAAAATATTTTACAGTATGCCATTCGGGGCAAACTCTGTTGTGTACAAATAATTTTGCATCGTTCTGTTACAAAAAAATATTTGTCAAATTGTTTTTACCATAGCATACGAATTTTTCTCTGCCTCTTCTTTTCTTAACAAAGTAACAATATGATGTATTTATCACTAGATTTAGTAATCACTAGTTTTATAATTATAAAACAGACACTATCTTATACTTAATTTAAAAATATAGTTACATTTTAATCAATAATTTTAGTGGTCTGCTATATGATATATTAAGAATTTAGAAGCCCGTGGGATTTTAAAATATAAATTTAGTGGTCGTGAAGTCGATAAAGTTGGCGACCGCTGCACTAGAGGGCAAATGGTTGTTGATAATGAAGGTAACTACATCATTTATTCAAACTAAAATCTTGTTAAAAATCTATTTGTTTGAATTTAATGTAAAGTATGGCATTACTTTCTGGTCTCCTTAATATTTTACATTTGTAATGAATGCACCAAAAATTTTACAAAGTAAGTTTGTTTATAATGATATTTTTTTAATCATATCATTAAACAGATTTAACTGTAACTCTCAGTAATAAAGTGCTTAAACTGTAAATTTATGCACAAAACTTTTCTTTATAAGAATCTCACATAATCGTTTTATCTCTGTGTCCCATCTCATAGTTTCATTTTAAAATTGTAAGTAACGAATCAATAATCGATATATCATTCCCCGTTTTAATCGATATTAATCATGCAAGTTAGTCAAAGAGAAACACATGTCTGAACTAATTTAATCTCTAATAACCTTAAAACTAATTACTTTCCGTTCGATAAAAGGCTTGTGTGACAGTTAAGTCATATTGTACCTTTCCATATGCGTTCATGCACCAGTTCCTGATTAACATTTTAATTGATATTTTTTACACTTGGAATCAGAGCCATTGCGTGCTTATTAAAACGTCTAAAACTATTTTTGAAAAATATTTTGGCACACAAAACTACAGAATTTGATAAAAAGAAAATGAATAAGAATAAGAATCCAAAACTTAATACATTAATGTAAAATCTTTATGAAGTATAACACAGTCTTACTTTAACTACGTAAACACACTCATTAGTGTGTGATATTTCATAATTTCTTTTTTAATAGTTAAAGATATAAAACAAATATTCACTTATCATTTTGGTAAAAATTTTCAGAACACATTTCATTGTTTTGAATTGTCATTATTTGAAATACACTGTAAATAACGCTATGAAATTTTTAATGATAAAATTTCAGTATGTTTTAATACAACATCTAAACAAACTATTTAAAACCCCTAAGAAACGTTCAATATTGTAATGTTTAAGTCTGAGTTAAATATTAAAAATAAATTCATAGTTTTATATAAGAATTACTAATTAATGCAATGCTTACATTTATAAAAATTAATCCATAAAAGCATACAGTATTATGTATTTTTTCTTATTTAATAGTAAGCAGTTCTTTTTTTAAGTAAATTGTTATTTTAATTATTGTTGACTGCGAAAGAAAAATTATTTTATGCATATCAATTTAACTGTTGAATGGTGGGCTACACTCTGTGTTAGAAAACAGAATATTATAAATAAATAAATTTCATGCAGTAGTGGTTCATGAGTGAAGTTGAGATGCTTCTTTCAAACGACTATGTATGTACAATATATACACTGTACAAAAAATTTCTAAAATAGGTAAAAATTTGTAAGATATTTGGATAAAGCAATGTCCCAAATTGGAAAGTTCTGTTTATAACCCAAAAAGTGTTAGAAAATATATCTATTTTGAGTTTACAAACTTTTTATGTATAGTTCACTATCTTATTTTATATTTTTGTCCATACATACGTATACATACGAAATGTTTACATTTTGCTTAGATCATCTACGCATGATAGTTATATATATATATATATATATATGAGAGGTAAGTGATACAATATTTTCTAAAACGTCTTTATTTATTATAAACAAAAATATAAAAGAAGATATTGAACCAGACATAACAAGTTTGTAAACTCAAAATAGATAGATTTTCTGACGCATTTTAGGTTATAAACAGAACTTTTCAATTTGGAACATTACTTTACCCAAATATCTTAAATAATTTTATGGTGTACATATATGAACTTAATTTACTTAATTGGCTGAATGACGTTAATAATCAATGATATAACATTAATTACATAACATTTAAATAGCCTTTAAAGATCGGCAATAGCATTTAAACAGTGACAATACATTTAAACAGCCAATCAAACAAATACAATTTTAATACATGTAAACAGTATTTATAAAGCGTCCTTCTTGAGCAACAATTGAGTTAGTGAATGGAATATATCTTAACTTTCTTACTCTGTAACATAGTGAACACCATTTTTCCTTGGTTAAAAACCTTCAATTCCAAGACCTCTGAATGCTCACATGAATTGCTAAAACTTTAAATCTACATATCTCATATTTGCTTAATGTAAATCTAAATTATTCGTTCGTAGCTCAATAGAAAGTCTAAAGCATGTTTTTATTGAAAAATTAAGTTTGATAAATACCCACACTGTTAAAAAAAAAAAAAAAAAAAAGAAAAAAAGGTCCTGTTTGCTACCAGAAATTTTCTGTAATACAGAAAAATACGTTCTGTCAACGTAATTTTTCCGTAACTTATGCGTATTTTCTGTCGTTACAGAAAATTTCTGGCAGCAAACTGGACCTTTTTTTTTTTTTCTTTACAGTGCATGCTTATTTATTTCCATCGGCAGCTATTTTTAAAATATAAGTTCCAATGACAAACAAAAGCAATCTGTATCTACTCTAGTTTGATAATTTCACTTTAAAATGTTGTCATTTTTCTAAGCTCATATACAAGCATTTCAAATATAATAATTTGCAACTGTAGTACTTTAATACTAAAACGAAGTTTTGGCCTTATTCCATAATATTTCAACGCCTAAAATGTCAATGATTTAAAAGAATATCTTAATTGCTTCATCTCGAAAGAGACATTAAACTTTGCTGACTCATTAACAAAATTTAAATTCTTAGCTCTTAAACATGTTTTATATTTTTAACATTGCATACTTACGGAGTAGCATAATTTATATTCTTAGGAATGCATGAAATCTTGTGAGTGTAATTTAAATTCTCTGTGAATTTCTAGAAAGATATTTCAAAAATAATCATTAGAAAGACTTTTCCTTCTGAGGAATGTAATCTTCAATTCCACTGAGCATTTCTTTTCCTTTCTTGTCTTTTCTTCTTTCATTCATTCTTTTCTTTTTTTTTTATAAAAGTGATTTAAATTTCAACATAAAATTAGAAATATCTCTCTATATATAAATGATTAAGAGAGTTTTTTCCTGTAAGTCCGTGGCTGGACGCAAGTTGATTGGCTAAGAGAGATTTTCTTCTGTTTGTCTGTGTGTTGTTGCCAGCAGCTTTTCATACTTTATTTAATTTAAAAAATTATCACCAGTTTTTCATACTTTAGTTAATTTTTAAAAAATTCTAATTGTCCGACCGATAAGTTCATTAAACCGACAGATTCAGAAAAAAATGTCCTTTTCATTTGGTACCTTATTTGTAACGAAATTTTGATTAGATTTTTTTTTAATTAATTAAAATATGAAAATAATAACCTGGTAAAAGCTTTAAATGTGGACATTTAAAATTTTAATTGTTGCTAAAAAAAAAATACTTTTTTTTTTCCCAAACATAAAATGAAATATGCCTTCACGTGAAAAATAAAAAATTTTAAAATATTTTACTCATGCACATGAAAAAATGAAAATTGAAAAGTAAAAAAACAATTTAGATAAAGTTGCACGAGAGTTCCAAAAATTAATGGAAATATAAATGAATGTTAAATAAATAAAATAGTCGTCTGCTCAATCACGTGATATTGAAAAACAAAGAATCGAATTCAGTAATATGGAAAGGAAAGGAAAACGAAAAGAAAAGAAACAAACAAACAAAAAAATAATAGCATAAACCAACGGGAAACCAAAGAAGGCTTTAAAGCTATTTCATGATTTCTTTAAATTTTATTTTTGTTTGAACAGCGAAGCGAAAAAGTCCTTCGTTGATTCAATACCTTCATTGATTTCATCAATTAAAAATTGGTTTCGTTAAAAAAATTTTGATCTATTGGCACGCAGGCAGCATCAGGCCGAGTTTTGTACATTTCGAGTTTGATTTTGAAATTTTTCCCGCATTCGGAATTCGGTTCGTTCCCGAACCGGGGCTTTGCTAGTATTTAATAAAGTAGCAATTAGAAAATTTAACCATTATTTTTGTATTTCAATTACGAAACCAAAATCAAATATAGCTAATATGCATCATCATTAATATAGCAATCATCGAAAATTGCTCTTTCTTTGTATCGAATTTGTTTAAACTAATACAAAATTGTTCATTCATGCTCAATAATGTTCATATGAAATTTAACTTTACAAACGTAGTTATTTACTGCTGCATGAAGAATTTTTCTCGAAATAAATTTTAAAAAACGAGCAAATACATTTTAATTGCTTTCAGAGCTATGTTCTACACAATTTATTCGCTATCACAAGCAGTTTATTTTTTTTTCAAAAGTTTAAAAACCAAGAAGTATAATAAAAAAATATATATATTTAAAGTGTTTAGTTTTAAAACTGTCACAAGCACGTTTCAAATAATAATTTTTATTTCTTTTTATGCCTTAACATGCTTCTAAGATATATGCTATTTTAAAAGAAAAAAATGAATTTATATATTAAATTATAATGAGTTAAATAAAATTAATAATAAATTTTTATCAACCAAAATTTGGCCAAAAATGTTTTTCTCAAACGTTAGGAAATTTTTTGTACAAAAGAAAATATTTATGTAAAGAATTCACATTTTCCTGTGAAAAAAGAGTTGGCTTAATTAAATATTATATAATTAAAAAAATCAAATAAAATTGCAGTTGTATTAAATTATGTGATTTACCGTGAATTGGCGCAATTGGAAAATGAGTGGTGGGCATTTTATGGAACAGTAGTCAGAAAAATAGTTCCTGAGCGTAGAAAATGTCGTTTGATTTGCTTTCAAGCTTATGAAAATTGAGCATCCATCCTAAAGCGAAATAAAAATAATCCTTGAACGAAATGCACAGAGTTCTTGACGGTTTATGTATCTTCATCTATAGTGATATATTGTTTTATTAGACTGTTGCACAACAAAACATTTAATACGTAATTCATAATACATAATACATAATTCCATACAGATTTCATTTCTGATCACCTATACCGGGTGATCCATTAGTCAAAGAATATATATATATATATGTGTGTGTGTGTGTGTGTGTGTGTGTGTAATTTCAAAAGTATTGACTGTAGCATAATGCAGTTTTAACAGAAATGCGCATTAAAACATTGGATTTTTTTATGTATATAAAAAAAAATATTATATTTTTCGCCAACAGATGGCACTGTATTCTCAATATTGTCGCATATTTTAAACAGATCTGCCTTCTCAAATGACGTCATATTGCAAATACTGATTAATCTGATTTTAGCTTGTTGGATGTGACTTCAGATGTTAAAGAAAATTTCAATTACACATATTTATTGCTTGTTACTGCTATTAATCGTTTTGGAAGGAAAACCATAATAATGTTAAGAAATAAAGCATTGTTAGTTAAGCTTTATGATGAGATTTCTCAATGCGTAACATCTGCCAGCCGTTCTTATGATCTACGTCCGTCACATTGAACATTTAACGTCCTAATTGTGTCGTTGAAAGTACTGCCCTACTGTAAAAAAAAGTAATTTTACAATTAAAGCGTCACCTGAGGAAGAAAAATTAAACTAATTCGGCAATAAATCTTTTGTTACTTAAAAAGATCCTATGTCTTTTTGTACATTTCATTGAAAACCACATAGTGCTACAGTCAATTCTTATTGAATAACATATTTTTCATTTTTTCTGTAACTTTTAGATCATCTATCTTATAAATATTGCTAGAATTCTTCTTAAAATAGAAAAAAAAATGTATAAAAAAAATCTTGAACTGCTGTATAGTCATTCTGCATTTATACTTCAAGCAGATAAACTATTTCTGTCATTATATATTATCACTATCACATTGCCATGCATTTAGCAGTGAATACAATACTTGCAAAATGTAAATATATATTAATGTAATACGATTGTAGATTATAATTTTTTGTTAAAACACTTATATCTGAATCTTTAATCTACGAACATTTTTCTTTTACCTAACACATAGTTATGATTTTTATCACATTTATATACATCTTTCAAATACGCATAAATTTTTTCTACATATATGAATAATTACTATTACAGTTAAATGATTTATCGTTGAAATTATTTCCCAGCATTAAAAAATTTAAATTTACCCTATCGATATGCATTTAGCACAAACTTATAAATTAGTTAAATAAATTGAATACGAAATAAACCATTAGTTTATGAATAGGGCACATATAACGGTTTATTTTAAATAACTAAATAACATGTCTTAAGGATTGCCGGCATAATCGCTAATTTATTTTCATCTAACGACTAGTTTTATATTTAAATTCAACAAATTTTCATAATTTAACTTATTTTATCATTGTTTGTGAAGAAAGTTATATGTATTATGAAAGTTATATGTATTTCTTATCCAGACATCCTCGAACCCCAAGAAAAGTCCTCGAAAAAACCCTTCGTCCCCAAAATATTGGAACACAATTGAGAACGCCGGTTATAAAATTATTAACGTTTCATTATAATAATTTATTATATTTTAAGCTGAAATAAAAGCTTTCAGGTACTTCATACATAAAAATTATTAAATTTTAAAACTTAAGGTGATTTATTTATTTTGCCCTCGAAATTCGGGGGACACCGCCATATTGGCCCTCAAATTCAATTAAAAAAATCTGGTCACCTTATCTTAAAATTAAAAAATTTCGAATACATATCATTCAAATGTAATGATAATAATTTAAACTTTAAAACACAATTTTAAGTTTTAACCTCTTAACTGCCCCGGGCGTATATATATGTTTCTTCCAAAGTACTATCCTTTGTGTTGTACTGCTGCCAGTGAAACTATTGACACAGCTTGAGAATGCAATAAAATAGCATTCAAAGTGATCTTGGCAGCGTTTTCGAAGGGTTTTCAGCGTTGAGATAGAACTAGGAAATGAATCTCGTAAGTTTTTCCTTCATAGGTAAGGACTTAAAAACGTGAATTTATGATGAAATTTCACCATTGAAGCTACAAATACTTTTTTTATATATAAATTAATTTGTAAGTGAATCCACAAAAAAAAATATACAAATATATCTAGAATATGTATTTGAGCAATTACCATAATAAATAAAAAATTAGCAAAGCTCAAATATACAAAAAAATTTTAAAGAAAAAGTAAATTTTGAATTTAACATTTTAAAGATTTGAAAACGTATTTCTGTCCGTAATATTATTATATTTCAATCTACATGTATGAAAAATTTCTTAATTTTGAATTTGAGATTTACAAAAGCACTTTATAATATCCACCATCCCTTTAAAGATAAAATTACATACCATGCACAATTTTGAAAATTTAATCTAGTAAAATTATGTCTATTTAATTTTTTTAATTATGTAACACATTATGAACGGATAATGAGATAACGAATTAGATATCTTCTTCGAGAAATGATGTGCTTAAAAATAAGTATTATCTCTCAAATTTGAAGAATTTTTTCAAAGAAAAAGTAAATTTTGAATTTAACATTTTAAAGTTTTGAACACATATTACTGTCCGTAATATTATTATATTTCAATCTATATGTATGAAAAATTTCTTAATTTTGAATTGGTGATTTACAAAAGCATTTTATAATATCTAGCATCCCTTTAAAGATAAAATTACATACCATGCACAATTTTGAAGAAGGTAAATTGTGTAATACATTATGACCGGATAATGAGATAATGAATTAGATAACTTCTTAGAGAAATGATGTGCTTAAAAACAAGTATTATCTCTCAAATTTGAAGAAATTTTTCAAAGAAAAAGTAAATTTTGAATTTAACATTTTAAAGTTTTGAACACGTCCGTAATATTAGTATATTTCAATCTACATGTATGAAAAATTTCTTAATTTTGAATTGGGGATTTACAAAAGCACTTTATAATATCCACCATCTCTTTAAAGATAAAATTACATACCATGCACAATTTTGAATATTTAATCTAGTAAAATTATGTAACACATTATGAACGGATAATGAGGTAACGAATTAGATAACTTTTAGAGAAATGATGAGTTTAAAAACAAGCATTATCTCACAAATTTAAAGAAATTTCAGAAAATTAATCTATCAATAAGAATAATTATTTAAAAAGTCAAATACAGTGACTATTTTTGCGGTGAAAGATTTAAAAAAAATATGAAAATTATTAATACGTGAACAAATAAACTATGGTAAAACCATACAAAATGCCATTATTATTTTTTTAAGGTAATTATTAATATAAGTTAGATTTTTATTTTTTTTAAATAAATGATTATATTGCTTTAATTTTATTATTACAATTGTATCGAATATATATATATATATATTGCGAAATAAAAATAATATTGAAAAATAAAAGTAATGTTACAAATATATATTACGAAATAATAATAATTTTAATTCTATCCCAATGGCTGATATATTTATTCCAAATATAAGTTAGATTTTTTTTTTTTTTTTTTAAATAAATGATTATATTGCTTTAATTTTATTATTACGATTGTATCGAATATATATATATATATATATATATATATATATATATATATATATATATATATATATATTGCGAAATAAGAATAATATTGAAAAATAAAAGTATTATTACAAATATATATTACGAAATAAGAGTAGTTTTAATTCTATCCAATGGCTGATATATTTATTACAACTCCGCCTACAATCGTTACTTTTACGTTTTACATATTACACATAATTTATAACATATGTGTATCTAACTTGCCTTTTTATTCGATAAATGTAACTGGAGTATAAATAAGTTAGTAAGAGATATTATTTTATCATATATCCTACTCGTATTCTGATCCGATAGCAAAACAAGGCTTCTGTGGGGCCTCAGATTAATTACACTGCAACTTGTATAGGTTTTTAGTACTCCATATCGATAACTGAGTCTTTAAATAACGCCGTTTATAATCAGTGGAAAACTTTGATCGCACGGATTTACTATTGCAGCAATTTCAAATTTTTGGAGGATCTTTTTTGCAAGATTGCATGGGCCTACAGTCGGTAACAAAAGTATCCGAACACTAGCAAAAATTCCTATATAAAAAAAGTAGAGTTAATACTGTTTTGTTATATCCTTGTCGAATCATCTTAGACTGACTAAAAACATGATTTGACAAGGATTTATTTAACAAAACAGTATTAACTCTACTTTTTTTATATAGGAATTTTTGCTAGTATTCGGATACTTTTGTCATCAACTGTACTAAACACCTGGGACGTGATTGGTGAAGATTTTTCATTACCACATCATATATTAATTTATAAACGAAACTTATATAAATAAATTATGTTATTTTTAATGATGTAATATGAAATTGTAACATCCATTAACTTATATTGAAGAAAAAAAAGAGTAAAACAAACGACTGTGAAAGCATTAATATTTTATATTTTATTCGCTTCGTAAAAAAAAATTTACTTGCCTTTAATAAATAATTAAATATTTTGCTGTATCTTTGGATAAGGTACGAGATAACTTCCGAAAAATATTGCATGCTTAATCACAAACATTAATTTTCTACATAAAAAATTAGGTTACTTAATCTAGCGATATACACTAAGGATTTATTTATCGATTATTAAAATATGTTGAATCTAGACAGGCGCGGACAAAGACAGCTCTAATCTAGATTTTGAGCAAAAGAGCACAATGCATTTGTGAACTCAAGATATTAAAGGAGGAAAAGGTAGAGCCGCGGGCATTTGCTGAGCTAATCAAGGTTTCTTCAGTGGTATCAGCAGTTATGGATTTATGAAAAGAAGAGAAATTTAGTCGTCGTCATCTGAGGATCACATTCCTTCGGAAATTGATCGGTTGGCAGCTCAAAATATTTTGACCCAAATAATATTAATGTCTTAATTTACTGCAGAAATAATGAGTTAATATCGAACTCTTCATCCTTCAAACTTTTACGACTTGCTACTGGGGCACTGCTGAAACTTCGTAATATTTGAAGTGCTATATTTTCCGCGGGATATATTTCTGTCTCATATAACTGTTCTTGTATTGTGCAGAAAAGAGTTAGGATATATGGCTTTTATTTATCATTTTTGTTATGATTTATGGCTTTTCTTATTAACTTCGTAATAGCAGCCGAACTTTTATTAATATTTTTAGTTAACGTCTACCAAATTTGAAACGATTGCTAGCACAGTTATCACGGGATAAAATACTGTTTTTTGGAAATATGGCTAATATAAAGAAAGGTATTAATTATTTGTCATTTCTCGTAAATAATGGAATAGTTTTAGAATTTCGTAAGTTAGATAATGGATATTATAAAACAGAAGAATTCGTTTTTTAATAGTTACAAAAAATATTATCATTTTTATATTTTAATAAAAAAATAAAAATAATAAATTATACGTAAATTTTATATTGTTTAATGTAGAAAAGGGTATATATTTCGAAATATATTAATATGAAGTATCAGATGTACGTCTGTATAGTGTGCTAGTTGGTTCATATTATTATTATTATTTATTATATTATATAACATTTACTTTTATTTTTTTTATATTATTATTATTCATTTATTTATTGCTTTAAATTACCCTAAAAAATGCTTAGATGAAAATATTCTCGTTGCTATAAACTTTAGTTTTTTTTTTTTTCAAATTGATTGTAATCAGGATTTTAAAATATTTAGATATTATGAATTTTTATTTAAATATGAATCGGTGATGATTCGTATATAGAGATTGGTAAGATAAAAATAATCTACTAGATCATAAATATATGGACATCGGCTTTAAATTAAACAAAAAGAAATCGTAATCTAGTCATTGAAAAAATACACCTCACTTTGGTTAAAGCATATATTATTTACTTTTCCAAAGGTTATTATGATTTTATAAACTTTTATGTTGTAAATATTATTATATTTACATACTTTTTGTGTGTGATTTGTTTTTCATTACTTTAAAATAAAATAATTTATTTTCTTCCAGGTGATGGACATCAATCAGAAGACCATGCAAAAGACAAAGAAGCCGGAAACTTCGAGAAAAATTATCTACATCTCTACAGCGTAAGTTTTTTTCTTTTCTTTTTTTAATAACGTCACATAATTCAAATGCATAATACACAAACATTTTATATAACATAGCATAATACATATACATATAAAGAAAGGAGGATTTTAATATATTGTGTGCAATTAAATACTTAATTTTAAGTCACTATTATACAACAAGTCTTTCAAGTTCCAAACTAGGAAAAGTTTCTTTATATGCCTATACGATCAAAACGTTTGCGTACAAAACCTCTTTCAAACGTTTCAAAAAAGTAATAGAGAAGTTTGTAAGATATTGAAAACTGTTTTTTTTTTTTTTAAAAAAAAAAAAAGGTATTAAAATGAAATTTTACAGAAAAACATTTAAAATTTGCAAATAACTTGCTTCATACTTTTATGTATTCTGTCAAAAATGTAATTACAGGACAAACAACGAATTGAGCAGAAAGGAAAATATTTGTCGAAGCTATATACAGTCAGCAACAAAAGTATTGAAGCGCTAGCAATAATTCGTATTTAAAAGATGTGCACTTAATACGGTTTTGTTAAGTAAATATTTGTCGAGTCATGATCTCACTCTTATGCTGTTTATAAAAAAGTAAGTTGATGATAAAAATCAGCGATTAAACTAAAAAAAAAAAAAAAATTAAATATATTGATGTATGCTTCAATAATTTTGCTGCTGACTGTATGTAAATCTCTATAAATATGTAAAATTCACAAATAGTTTATTTTTTAAATACGAGCTTTATATGCATTTTTTATAGAATAATGCTTAAAGTTTCTTTTTAAATTAAAATTTTTCAAACATTTTTTTTGCTTACATAAATTGCACAAGAATTTCCCAAAAATTCTAGAAAAATTCCATAACGTAAAAGATAAATATTATATTAGTTTTTTAAATGAATGCATGTAGCATTTTGTGAAAAAAAAATGTGAAAAATAGTTTGAACTATGCATGAAAGTTGGTAATTTTTTCTTTATAATTTGGTATTCTGTATACGAAATAGAAGTACATTTTCATAAAAATATTGATATTACAATGAACTCATTTAAATGACTTTTTAAAAGTAATTGTATAATAAAATATTTTCATCTTTCATTTATGCATATTTATATAAGTTATTGCAGTTATTCCGATACAGTTCAAAACATTTTTATAAAATAGTTTATCTACACGTACACATATAAATGTGTGCATCTGTGAGTGTGTGTGTGTGTGTTTATCCAGTAGACAAATTTTAGCTAGCATGGAAACTATATAATTTTTTTTTAATATGAAACGTAATTTGTGTAAAATCTTTTGTTATTTTACAGAGATAATAACAGAAACATCATACAATTTGTTACATTGCTAATATTTTTCTTTTTTCTTTAACGACACTGAGAAAAAAAAAATATATCGCCTTTCTCTAGAATGAATAAGTGGCCATTTCTTAAATCCCTTAACTAGAAATATAGTTTTCCGAGCTATGCACGTAAGGCACGCCAATAAACTGAATAGACTAAATGATCGAGAATTTCTAGTGTACACATTTCTAGATGGTGAAACAATATTTTGAATACTCTAAATATTCTGAATCATTTATATTGCGAGAAATTCTCGCTTGATTTTCTAGAATTGGGTAATAAACCAAGATTATAGTTGCTGAAACCCGCCTCTTGTAGTTTCATTTATTTGCAGAGATTTTTAAATAACTTTGCCCTCGAGAATTTAGGCAAACGCTCTAGAATTCTAATAGGGGCTTCTGGAACTCGCTTTCCAAGGGGACTAGAATTTATAAGGATGACATGGAACTATTTTTTCTAGAGCCACAATTTAGATTCTAGATGTCAGTTACAGAATTTTTTCTTAGTGGATAATCAGCTGCAATTCTCATGCAAACTGTTTCATATAGTTTGCTACAAAATTATGGAAGAAAAAAAAGTTTTATTAAATTTAAATAAAGATTATTTTACGTTTTAAAAATTAGAACACGTTTGCACAGTTAAATACAATTTTTTTTCTTATAAATGCTCACTCTTATCAAGTATGTCAAGTTCTCATGTATCTATTTCTATATTTCAAACTCATTTAAAATTTTTCTCTTCTTTTGCAAATTGGTGAAAATTGGTTAAAAACTTTTTATGTTCTAAATAAACAAGAAAAGCATAATGCAGTTCTTATAGATTTTTAAACACTTTCTGTCTATATTTACGTGGTACATAGTTTAACCTTCAATGTATTTCACTTTTCTGGTGACGTATTAAAGTATATTTTGAATGGTGGAAAGAATTATGGAGGAAGAAATCTCTGAAAAACTATCTTTATAATTTTATTTTTAAAGAAAAAGCAGAAAATAGATCGTTTTGTGTATTATTTAGTATTTACATTCGCATCATATAAAATTTAGTACAAAAAAAAAAAAAAAAAAAAAAAAAAAAAAAAATCTGGATTGACTCCACTTCACTTTCCGAACATTAATTAATTAAAAATTGTTTCAATAAATTAAAGTAAGAGAAGTTGTTAAATAAAGAAAAGAAAAATTATAATAGAATGTTTAAGTATTTTTTCCCATAAAGTATGTAGTTTAATTTAATGCTATTGTACTTCAAATAATTTGAGCCCATAGGTCATAATGATAAAGAGTTTTTCGTTGTGTCTCTGTAAAAATTTATAAATGCTAGAATCACCAAAATGTATACCGTTCGTGCGACGGTGATCTATAACTTGTATATAAATTTTCGGCTCAATCGAGTTAAGTATTTAGACACTATCGCTCTTTAAATAATTTGAGCTCATGGGCCATAATGATGAAGAATTTTTCCTTATGTTCTTGTAAAAAAAAAAAAAAAAAAACTGTAAGTAACTTCATCAAAATCTATACAATTTTGCGGAGGTGATTTTTAACATGGATATAAATTTTCCGCTTAATGGAATGAGGCATTTAGACAACAGCACTTTAAAGATTTTTAGCTCATATATCATAATGAAAAAGAATTTCTCATCGTATCCCTGTAAAATATGTGTAAGTGCTAGATTCACCAAAATCAACAGGGTTCTTGCTACGGTGACCTATAACATGCGTACCATCTTTCGGCTCATTTGAACAAAACGTTTAGAACGCTATCGTGTTCACTCACATGCATACACTAATACACAAGCACACGCATACACACACTCACACACATACATCGCCGTAAAAATAGAAAAAAAATGAACTGGGTGTCCCTCAAAACATATAGATACACCAAAGTCTCGAAGTTGAATTTTTGCTATGATTAAAATACTTTACTTACATATGTATGTTCGGAAAGTAATAATACTCTTAACACAACTCAAAATGCGTTCATTTATGTAACATAGTGTATCTGAAAATGTTTTTGTGACCGTGTAATTAATGCTAATTATATTCTTTTGGAAACATATTTTTGTAAATCTGAAAATAATATAAGTTCATTTAGTAATGAGTTGATTTAGTAATAAGTTGATTTAGTTGTGTAATATAAAAAATTTTTAATGTGCTTCACAGAAATTACATTCATCGTAATGCTCTGCTTTAAGCCCCTGCATACATTACTAGTACAATTTGTACCATTTTCAATAGTAAACAAGATACAGTGAGCTTAAATAACATACATCACTGTCACGTATCCAAAAGATATTCAGAAATGAGACCGCACACACAAACAAACCGAATTCATTAACACTTCTCAAGTTAATTGGAAAAATAATTAAAAACTTAAATTATCACTATAAATTACTTTAAGTTCCAGAACACATTTCGTATTATTATGAAGAAATGCATACAAACACTGTACATACGAAAAAAAATATCTCCTACACTGTTAAAAATTTCTGTATATTTAATGTAAATATTTATCCAGTGTCTCTGTAAATTTACAGTAATTCTTAGGTAAAAGTGTCTAATCGAGTTTCTCAATCTTTGTTCTGTATTTTTACTCAATTTTATTATTTAACTTTTTAGTTAAAATTAAAAATGACTGTTTCTACTTTAGAAAAAGCATTCTAAGTCACAAACATATTCTCACCAATAATTAATTAAATTAATATGACTCATTAACATGAATGTATAAGTTTTTTAACATCTCCGTTTATTTTTATCTGTAATTTTACGTAAGACTTAAGATAATAATTTACACAGAGTTTTCTGTTGAAATTTTTAACAGCGTATCAAATTTAACGATTATATCAATTTTTATAGACTATCGGATAATAACTACTCTTTTTACTTTTTTTACCCATTTGTGGTAGAGAAGGGATTGCTTTGTAATGAAATTTTCGAAACTCAGTCTTTTTTCTAGACTTATAGGTTTAGAAATCCCTTAAATCCGATAATAAAACTTTTAACAGTTGCTCTGTGTAATCTGTGATTTAAAAATATATATATATATATATATATATATATATATATATATATATATATATATATATATATTACGATACTAATATATGTGTGTTTCTACTCAAATTTTCCATCAGCAATAAAATCAAATTCCAAAATTAATAGAGTATATAAACATTTTTTTATGTATATTTATTATTAAATTTATAAATTCAGAATGTTTTATATTTTTCCCCAAAATTAATATTTCCTTTATCATAAAAATGTTTAGAGAAAATATTGTATTGAAAAACTTAAAAATATTGACTGTGATATACTTCTATTTATTTAAAATTAATAATAATAATTGTATTTTAAGATTATAAAAGTTTGATTTAAATCGATATAAAGATATTTCGTCAATTTATTTATAAAATCAGATATAACACAAAAATTGAAATATAAAAATAATAATAATAATAATAATAATGGTTTTCCACCTCATTTCATTCAATGAGTTTTTCTTTTATTTATGGTTTTAAATGCAATACAAACGAATAAAATCAATGATATTATTGGTAATGTTATCATTAAAATTTTCTAACTGCATAATATTGAAAGAGATGAAATGTCTAGGTTTTTTTTTAAATATTTTCATTTAATTTTATCACATTTAGAATTTAGATTATATATATAAATATGAATCAATTGTATGTTAAGATTTCCCTATTTTATTGCCATATTTAGAGTATGTATTTTTTATACTGAGTTCGCTATGTTTCTTCGCTAGTTTAACAGCTACTCTTTGACTAAACTAATTTTTATTTAACCATTATTTTACTTTTACTTTAATTACAATTATTTATTAATATTAAATTAATTGTTTTACAAAAATTAAGATTATTACATTAGGAATTTTTTATTTAAAAATAAGAGGAAAGACCGGATAACGTATATTAAAGTATTTTGTAAAATAATGTGTTGCTGGGAAAACGTAAAGTAAGTAACGGTTTCTCGACCCTGAACATGTTATTGTTTTCCTCAATTGTGTACTTTATATTATACTACAGGAATATCTAAGCATTTATTGCCAATATCAAGAAATTAACTGAAAGCTATCCTATAATTTGCTTGTGTGTGTGTACCTATAATAACACAATTTACACAGAAAATAGCAGAATATTTTTTTGTAAATAATGGTTAATAAAAAAATCCATAATAACAAAAAGAAAATAAACATATAGCTGAAAGTATATTTAAAAAAAAACTAAATTATCATAAGAACAAAATCATAAAATAAAATTAATATTGCAGCAAATGCACAAGATATCATTATTACTAAAATAAATATGCAAATATAAATAATGTGGTTTTTTTGTTTTTATATTTAAATTTTAAATAAGAATACAGCATGATAATTAATTTATTAATCCTTTTTTAATATATTTATTTAATTACTTTTTAAAAAAATATTTAATTACATATACATCAACGCATGTTACTATTAATCTATTTATACGCTATTTCTTCTAATTTCTTTTGTTAATTTTTATTTATAGATGCATTATAGATGTTTCCTGATTTAAAATTAATAATAAATGTCCAAGAATAGGAAGATTTTAATAAATTCCTAGATCACTTAAATAGTCACTTAAATTTTAATTGAGTTATTTTTGAATAAGTCACTTAAAGTTACTCACTGTTTCTCACATACAATTATAATTGCAATTTTGTACTAATATTTACTCGGTATAACAAGGTTATAACATTTTTTTTTCCCTTTTAAGAAAAAAAAACTTTAGCATTAAATTTCAGTGAAACACTCGAGAGGCCTATGTTTTAAATACTTTGTAACTTCTTTCTATTTAAATCAAGAGTTCATAATATTTCTGTTCTTAATATCTTTAATGTTTTTCTGGTGCATTTTAAATATCTCACGCTCAATAATATAATTATAAATATACTTTATATATACAAGTTTTCAGCAGTTTGCCTCATTTGAATTCTTTACATTACCTTCTCAAACACAAGAATTTTTACCGCACATTAAACATTTTGCAATAAATTATTTTCATTTTTCATTAAAAGAAAAAAAGAAAGAGAGAGAGAGAGAAAGAAAGAAAAAAGAAAGATTCATGATCTATAATCTATTTAAAATCAATAAAATTAATTGCTTCATCTTCATCTTCAACAACATTGTTCTTTTTTGACTAATTACCATATTTTAAGTTCATAACATCAATAAATTTAGGATTTTATTAAAAGGTATATAAACAGCTTCATAATTTATATTATTAGAAACATGGAATCTAACAGTTTAAGAATGTGATTTAAATGCTCTGCATATTTCTAAACATATAATTTTAAAATAATAATAATAATTGAAGTTATTTTCATTCTTATAAATATAATCTTCAAAATTTCTGAATATTTATAGTAACTGGGGGAAATTTGAGAAAAAGTATAAATAAATGGAAAAATAAAGATTATTAATAAAACATAAATAAAAAGAAATATTAATATTTGAGTTGTATTAATAACATAGACACATTTAATTAAAAAAAAAAAAAAAGTAATTTTTTAAATACATAAAAAATAATTTTATCTAGAATAAAATTTTGATAAATTTTAAGTAGATATAAAACACTGTTAAAAGTTAGTAGCTGGGGGAAATTTGAGAAAAAGTATAAACAAATGGAAAAATAAAGATTATTAATAAAACATGAATAAAAAGAAATATTAACATTTGAGTTGTATTAATAACATAGATACATTTAATTAAAAGAAAAGTAATTTTTTAAATACATAAAAAATAATTTTATCTAGAATAAAATTTTGATAAATTTTAAATAGATATAAAAGGCTGTTAAAAGTTAGTAACTGGGGGAAATTTGAGAAAAAGTATAAGCAAATGGAAAAATAAAGATTATTAATAAAACATGAATAAAAAAAAATAATAATAGTTGAGTTGTATTATTAACATAAACACATTTAATTTTTTAAAAAGTAAATTTTAAATACATAAAAAATAATTTTATCTGGAATAAAATTTTGTTTTTAAGTAGATATAAAAGACTGTTAAAAGTATTTACTGTTTAATTTTAAGAGATCTTCTCAAGAACAATTCTAAATTCAAGAATAAATACAAACAATAAATTTACGCTTAATGTTCAATACCAAATGATTTCATATGTAGAAACGGCTGTTTGTAAAAGTCATTTTCTATTTTTAGATAAGGAATAAATAATTTACATAAACAATTTTAATGATGCGTCAATAATGTTTATTTTATTCTTATAGAGTTCCAGGTGTTCACATTGCCTAAAAAGAGTAGGATGTCATATCTTATGATTAAAATTTTATAAACTTTTGCACGTAACTGTTGCTTACAAATTTCTTCATTACCGCTTCGAAAATCGTTGCTTATAAAACCTCGTCAACAAAAGCTTAACATTTTATTGAGAATATAACAACCATCTAATAATTACCTATGAAGTTATCATTATTATTATTATTCAACAGTAAAATTATTCGTCGTTATGTCCACATAAAATTTCTCAATGGTTTTCGTAAATCGCCATCGATGGGCAAACGGCAAACCTTATTTGTTTATGATTATTTATTTGATAGTTAAAGAAAAAAAAAATCGCTTTAAATTAGGAATTTTTTTAAATAAAATATTACATTTTCTCCTTCAATTTTAGGATGAAATGGCCGAACGACCCGGTGTGGCTGGACTCTTGAGCACTCTAGCAAACTACAATGTGGCTATTCCAAGCGTTGAAGAGCAGGGTGAAGCGAAAGAAGGAAAAGCAGCTCCTAAGGTAATTTTGAAATATTATTCAGTTACAGAATCAAAATTAATTATAAGAAATGGCTTTACACTGTAGGTAATATGCATGGAAAATTTTAAATATTAAATAAAGGAAGGGGGGGGGGTTATTTACGTACCGAATGATTTTAATTAAGCATGAAGCCAGAAAATAATTCATAAATATAGACAATAGCTATACTGAAAAAACAACTAATTAAAGCATTTAGTTAGTGTATTAGTGCACCTATAGATTACATATTTTGGACATTGTTCTCCTGTTTGCTTAGCATTCAAAAAAAATTTAATTAAACATTAACTGGCTCTCTTGCTCTCTATAATTATATATAAAATTAACTTTTTTTACGCAGTAGTACTATTATTATTATTATAAATGATTGAGTCAAATGTAATCTGTGACACTGATATATTTACTTAACTTTTTTAGAAATAGTATTTTAACATTATATGGGCTACATATTATATCAAAACATACCTTTATGCAATATTATAAGTATTTTATATGCAATTTATCTTTTTTTTTTTTTTTTTTTTTTTTTTTTTGATTAGAAAAAAAATTACATAGATATTTTTTTATAATCTCTTGAACAAAAGAAAAGTTTCCTTGTACTATCATAGGATGAGGTAGATTTGATAGTTTCAATATTAACTTTGTCTGTTAGCTAGAAATAACCACCTCTTTCCTCCCCCCCCCCCCCCCCCCAAAAAAAAAAAAAAAAAAAAAAAAAAAAGTATATATATATATATATATAAAATAAATAAATAATGGGGAAAACATTGAATTTTTAATTTTAATTGTTAGAGAAAAAAAGAAAGAAAACACTGTGTACGTTTTCGTAAGGATCACTTCATTTGAGAAGTTCTTCCCTGCACAATTCATGAACACTTTGTCAATTTAATAATTATTCCTCTGATAAGCAATTTGCTATTAATTATCAAATTATTATTCACGTTTATTATAAGCATTTTAATTCATTTTTTAGTTGCTTCTAATTTTGTTAAACATTTTAAACACAATTTAGCAGTCTATCTTAAGGGCCGTGGATGAAACCCACTAAATCTCCAAGTGGCGATCCTCAAAAGGGAAAGCACCAAAAACACTTGCTATTGACTTTTTTTTTTCAATCTTTATTGTTAAATAATGAGAAAAAATTTATAGAGATTTATCTGAAAACACAATGTCGACAATAGCCTTGAAGAAGTAAAAAAATTAAAGATCAATTAAATAAAACCATTATACAATTTAAAAATTAATACATTTCAAAACAATGGACACCTGTAGATTACGGAGTTTGTCTCCTATTATTTCTATTCGCTTCAGTGTTTCAACCACAAAAACAAGCAGACGTTTCGGAAATTTGAGATTCAAACTCTATTCACGAAGCAGAGGTGTTTGCTAAATACATTTTTATAGCAATTAAGATAATTTAACAGTTTAAATTAACAATAACATTTGTGACAATTAAAAAATGTTTAACAAAAATGTAATTTATCTGTGAACGTATTCGAAGAGAGGAAAAATATCTTTAGAAAAAAGTAAATCAAATTTCAC
Source organism: Salticus scenicus (assembly GCA_963930645.1). Lineage (NCBI taxonomy): Eukaryota > Metazoa > Arthropoda > Arachnida > Araneae > Salticidae > Salticus > Salticus scenicus. Next base: position 343,194,360 of record OZ005648.1, read on the forward strand.
TTAAAAATGAATCTTTAATAAGTTTCCCTCTTTTTTAAAAAATGAACTTGAATTGAGCGGATTTATTTTCTCATATATGAGTTTGAGCACGAACTAACTCATTTTTTAGACGATGAACTTGAGTTTGCATTAACTCTTTTTTTTTTTTTTTTTTGCCGTGAATCTGCACAACACCGTTTGTAAGTATGCTAAAATGTTTGTAATATACAAAATAGTCTTGTCGTACTAAGTTAAATTCTGTCTCTGACAGATATATTTTTTTTCTTGCATATAGATTAAACATAGGTTGAAATTCACAAAAGCATTAGACGGTAAAATTAATTTACAACTATTTATTTATTTATTTATTTTACTCCTGGTTACATTGAGTCTTTTAAAGTTACAGCTGTCCAAAATAGTCTGCTTTTTAGCGCAAAATAATAAAATTTTAAGCTATTTATGCAAAGCTTTTACGATAAAATATATCAACTGTTGTTTCTGAACAGAATTAAAAACATGATAAAAAATTACAAGTCAATGAGAATTATATTTATTTATTGAAAAACTTAGGCTTATTATATATATTTAGTAACCTTTTTTTTTTTAAACTTCTCACACAACAGTATGGTATAAATTCAATATAAATTCAATTTCTTAAGAATTTAATGATTAAAAAATTTTCCTGAGATTCCGCGAACCTTTTATGATGGTTGTTAGTTTTGATCCCCAACCAAAAAAAAAAAAAAAAAAAAAAAGGTGTTTTATGTTTGAAACCATTGTCTGTTTTTGTGCGTATTTAGTCTACGGCACAGTAGTTCTTAAAAATGAATGAACCAGTTTCGAGGAAGATTCTTTTTCTTTTTTTTTCCCCCAAGAATGCTAATGTAATTGGGATGGTTCTTATTTTAAACCAACATTGATAGAAGCTAAAATTTGGCTATGAACAATAATTGCGAGTTTACAGTTCAAAAATCTCTAAACTCAGTTGCAAATAAGAGACTTTATAGAGATTTATTAAATTAACTGTAATGTGATTTCTTTTTAAAGGCTATTTTGTATTGATACTGCAAAATTTGCGAGCAGTCAGTTTTCCAACTTCCAACTCTAGTTAGATGATAAACTACTTTTTTTCTTTTTTTTTCTCTTTTTTAACAATTTATATATATATATATATACATATATAATTAGAGTATAAAGAGAATAAATTATAAATTGTATAACTATATAGTTTAACTAAATAATACGAAAGATTTAGTAATACAGCAGTTTTGCATAAGGAAAAAACGTAGGCGGGAGAGTCAAATATTCATGAGAAAAAGTCATGAAAAAAACGCACAATTATAAGTGTAGAAAAACGACTAGCAGAGGTCAGAAAATTCAGCAAAAATAGTCAAGAAAAAGATATCGAAAGGTGGAAGGGATGGAACTGGGGCTCTGACATCATCGACAGTCTATAATTAGACTTTAAATAGTGAACAATATATGAAGTAATTCGGGTTTTAATATATGAAGTATTTATAATGAAGTGAAATATTATCTAATGCACTTTATTAAAATTAATTTCAAAACTACAGTGTTGTGCTCACAACTGAAAGCAGTTTTGAGGATTTAATTCAAATTCATAAGTATCACGTTATTTAATCTTACAGGAACGTTAACTACAATTATAAGAGTTGTCTGGTTTTCCAAAAGCATTTTATCTGCTCTATTTATACTACATATATGTGTTTTACTTATCGCATAAATAGAATCCTCTGGAAATGTTGCTGCGATTAATCTAGTATTATTCCAGTATTATAAAGCCTTTTCACCATATCTACATGTTTATTCAGCAGCTGCATGAGTGCCTTTTCAAAATCTCGCTAATATATTGAGATATAGGAGATGCTTTTGTTCTCTTTAACGCTAATGGTTTTACCGATTTTCCAAACATTCTATTATAGCCAAAACTGCACTTCTGATCGTTTGAACAAATGCATTGGAGATAGCTCTGTAAATAATTTCTGCAGTATATGATGTTTTAACTCATGCATAATGAGATTATATCATAAGTATAAAGCTTCATACACTGTTCAAAATTACATCATAAAAATTACTGTAAAATATTCATTTTATGCTTTTTGTAAGAAAAAAATAAACAGGGATGTCAAAAAATCTATTTTATATATATATTTTTTACTGGTAAATATTAGATTAATTAATTTAAGGTGAAATATTATTGCTAATCTACAATATTTTTTGCAGTGTAATTTTTACCCCCAAAAAATTATTGTAAAAAAAGACACTTTTTTTCACTATAACTATAGACTAGCATTATTTTCAAATAAAATGTATTAAAATGCTAATACACATTGTATTATACAATATTACATTGCATTGCATCACATAAATTTGTTACATATGATCTGCTAATATATGATATTATTGTCAAATAAAATGTATTAAAATGCTAATACACATTGTATTATACAATATTACATTGCATTGCATCACATAAATTTGTTACATATGATCTGCTAATATATGATAAATACAAAGGAAAGTAGATAAATGGGAAACACCATTTCGATTTGAACTCACCATCAGCAGCTGATCTAAAGGAAAGGGGAGAGGGGAGAGGAGGCTAAAGCCCCCCCCCCCCTCCCGAAAAAAAAATACTTTTGCAAAATTCAAAATGAAAGGAAAACAACTTAAAATTCACATTGGAATTATTGAATAACGTTTTCAGTAAAATCAGTTTAAGTAATTATCTCTCTCATAGTTCATAAGCATCAGCAATCAAAAACCTCTCTAAAAGTCCACCTCCTATAAGGGTAAATTTTTCTCTCTCCCAAAATTTCCACATCGGATTTAATACAGATTTACCTCGATCCAGTACCCATGCACAAATGCATATATCTCACATTTTGCGAGATCAGGTGTTATTGTTTAACTCTTGATAACATAGGTGCCAACTTGTATGGTTTTTTAACACCAATATTTCTTTGTAAACAGTTTGGTCATATTTAATTGAAGAAAGCTGCTAAAAAATTTATAGAAAATTTCTATTAAAAATTTCCGGTAACAAAAAAGAAAAACGTACAAATTGGCAGCTATGTGATATGAATTGATCACTTTTTGTATGTAACTCCTTTCAAAAAACCCTGTTATTCATTGCCGTATCCAAAAAGAAAATTGGAAGGGTTCACACTTTAGTACATAATATTGAGTATTAAAAGTGAAGTTTAATTCAAAAAATTTCACGAAATCTGCAAAATTTCGTGTTTGAACTCCTCCTTCCTTGGATCTTATTATTCTCCATTTGTAAAATTATAGCAGACATTTCCTACGAATATCTTAGTGAAGAAAATATGTGTTTAATAAGATTTTCTAGTTTTTAATTTGTATAATATAGGTGAAATTCAGGCTTAGAATGGTGAATTTTGTGTCCCAATATTCAAGAAATAATTTTAAAAGTTTTTAAGAGAGGAGTGCTAACTTTTAATAGCAAAATTAAAATATGAAACACAATTTAGATTAAACATTACAAGCCAAACCTATTATTTTTACAAAGAATTTTCAGTGGATTTAATGAATACCTCTTATTTATTCAGAAATGATGTTAAATTGATCAATTTGATCTACGCTGTAAAAGAATTCTTAGAAAACTTTTATTGAAAAAAAAAAAAAAAAGCATTAATTCAAGCTACTATCAATGAGTACTACAAAACAGTATAGACAAATAATGTAGATTTGAATAATTGAATCCCTTTCATTCACAACATTTCTTTCCTGAATTGTGATTTTCTGAATGACGCCTAGTAAAAGGTAACCTCTCTAAAGGGCAATTTTCCTGCAGCATCGTAGGTGGCTTTCTTAATAAGGTTTCACCTTATTCCTTTTTTTCCCCACTGTTATTGGTGCTGTGAATTTACAAAAAATAACATTTCGTCTTTAAATTTCCATCTGCTACAATCAAAAAATTTCGAGCACCTTTCGTTAATTAGTCGCCGAATCAATCACTTTATTAGAGTGTTGACGGTAGATACGATGCATTTATGGTAATTTATGGTTAAAATGCACATTTATTAAAATCACTCGATAAGAAAGAAAGTAATAAGATCTTAAGATAAATGTTGGACGATTCAGAATAAGTAAGCCGAAAGAGAAATTGCAAAAAAAAAAAAAAGTCACGTTGTTATGTCGTATAGCTGCTAGTGTTAAAAGTTCATAAAATATGTTAACTTGCTTGCATTTTTATTTAAGCTCTCAACTTTACAGCTATTGTAAAAACACAAACTTTAATTCTAATAATTAAATAATTATAATTTATATTTTCAAACAGGGAATATATATACACATACACAATAATTTTACATAGCATACACTTATTCAAGAACGTAACATAGAATTTTCAATTTTATGTCATCTTGAACTTGTTTAGTCGTAAAAGCCCTTTCCAATGTTTAAAAATATAAATTATAACTATGCACAAATTTAGTGAATAATCATTGCTGTACGTATATATACAGTAAAAGGGTTGTCTTTTTTTTTTTTTTTTATCATCCCCCCCCCCCCATAGACACTTTAATTACATTTTATGTGTTTAATCGCAGTTCCCGTTAATGTATTACATACACGCATGCGCACATGTATTATTCTAAATGTTTCGGATAAAATTTCTTCATGCAATAATTAAAAATAAATTATTGTAATGACTTCGTAATACTAATGTTTGTACGGAATGCACACCAATATTACAATTCTAAATTTTGATTGGTCAGGAATAACATCTTGAAAAATCTTAACTCCCTCCCAAAAGTTACGTTCTAAATGCGCCACTGCTCACCATAATAAATTGAAGTGTTTTGTATCATTGTGGATTCGACTTTTGCCAACATTTAAGTTCTCGTAATGTGTTTCGATGTTTTTATGTTACAAAAAACAGAGTTTACATGCAAAGCTTTTAGTTAAGAATAAAATTATACTTTTAAAAAATTAAAGAACACGCTTTTATTGAAATGTGAACTGAAAAGCACAAAATATCTAACTTTATAGTACTAAAATGCAGGGTAAGAAAAAATTGTGTGAGTAACACACCGTATTACAGGGTGATTATAAAATAATTTAGAATTAAACAAAAATAATTTTTAAAAAATCTCCCCTGACTGGGCTCGAACGTTAGACCTTTAGGTTCGTAGCCCGGAGCTTTACCTCACAGCCACAGCGTTCACGTAGGGAAAGTCTTTTTTTACAATATAGATTTTTTGTTTGCTCCCAGAGCGGTTACAAACATACATACAAACATACATACAGGTGAAGCTAATAAAAGCGTGTTGAAAAAGAGCTATTGTAAGGTTTTATGGATTCGATAAGTTATAAAGGTAAATATGGAATATACATTTCCTTAAAGGATAATATGGTATAGGGTAGTATATCCACAGAAAATCATGAATAACTGTAATATAACCATTTTATATTGAAACTATTATTAAAAATAAACATTATTGAAAACATTATCAGCATTTAAAGGTTACAAAAATCGCAAACAATATGGAATAGTTGTTATTTCATATAATCCGAATCGCCCTCTTGGAGAATAAATAAATCACAACTTGGTAGAAATAAGTTCATGAAAATTATAATACTAAATAACTCAACTCCCCTAGCGTAAATGACACTAGGTTTTTTTTTTTTTTCATTTTATTGCTTCGTAAATAGATTATAGAATTCGTAATATTTACTTCTAAAAAAATCTTAAGCTTGATAAAACAAAGAAGTTGCGTGACACAAAAACTGCTCTTCTCATTGACTGAATGTGAACTACTGTACAAATTTGAGGAAAGCAGTAAAGACGTTTGACACGCTTCCAAAAAGTTGCAGTCCCGTACAGGTGAGATATAATGATCATCCATTTTACCCGACTATTCCATGTACTCCACCATTCCTCTAAATATCTAGTATAACCTCAATTCATGCTTAATTGTAAATAACGTGAGTTTTTTCAATAAGCACTTTTTCTATCATAAATGAATTGCCTGATAACATTTATTGTTCATCTGTATTTTAGAAATGTAGTAAAATAGTATTAAAACATAATTACTCTATTAAAAATGGAATTTAATTTTGCGATAAGATATCTTCGTAAAAATAAATTCCATTGTTATCAGTTGGATATACTTATATATGGACAGTGATACTTTTAATCAGTTAGACTAAAATTAAAATAATGATAATAATAATAATAATAATAATAATAATAGAAAAAAAAAAAAAAGATTTTTTAATGTATATTTCTCAGACCCTTATAACAATTCATTTAATTTAATATTTACTCATTCTGTTGGCATATTTCCAAAAGTCGATAGCAATGCACAACCTTCAATCCTGTCCATGTTATTGAAAAATCATATTTTACACTCTCATTATATTGAAAATTTAATAATCTACGTTTTTCAAACCTTCTGGACGCCTACTTTTCTCCAGAAATCGATATCCATATCATATTTTAATTCAATTCTAATTCCAGATTTTTTAGCTATATGGTTATTTAAAATAACATAGAAATCTCATTTTCACAATGTAATCTCATTCAAATAAGTGCTTGGGTTATTAAATGTCAACATTCATTTTTATTAGGGATTGTACTTAGGTTATTCATTTGTCATAAAATAATAATATTTTGAGTGGAAAGTTTGTTGTTAACTTTATTAAAAATATGAACTATATATTTTTGATAGATATGAAGACATAAAGATCAAGAGAATAATGTACTGAGTGCCATAAATGAAAAAATTATGTTTTGTTATCGAAAAGTATTAGAAATACTTTTATTTCGTCTCAAAGAAATAAAAAGGGGCAGATTCATTTAATTAATAACAATCGTTATTTGCTATATTTTTCTTTTGCAGCCAGCTGTAATAAGATAAATTCTTTCAACTTTTTTTTATCAAGGTTTGACTATTTGTATAAATTTAATGGAGAAAGTCATGTGAGTTTCTTGAAAATTTTCAGAATTTGTAAGATCATTGACAATGGTTAGACAATAACAATACGTTGTAAATAAAGAAATTAATAAGTAATTTTAAAAATTTCTAGTGTTTTGTTTAAAAAATAAAATAAAATAAACTCACGAAACGAAAAAAGATACTAAGCAGTCACCAGTTAGTGAAAAAATGTTCTAAAATGTAATTAAGAATTTTCTTTCAATTCATTAACTTGATAACTAGTTTAATTTTTTTTTTTCCACTCCTTATTGTAATATACAATTAAATATTCCAATGTTACATATTTTAATAAAGAACGTTTACCAGCACATAAAATATATATATAGGATAATTAATATTTTCATTCAAATTATACTCACTTATATTATCTTTTTAAACAGTTTTCTACATCATAATTTTACAACACGTAATTGACAACAAGCAGAAGAGAATCACAAAAGAAAATAATATGTCTTATTACTTTCTGTTACCCATAAGGTCGAGAAAGTATTGTTTTAGGGTTAATTTTTCGAACGTGAGTTTTTGTTATATTTATATGTTCTGAGGTCCCCTGAATACGAAAATCATGTTTATAGCAAATGGTCTGTGTGTCTGTCTGTCTGTCTATTATCAGCATATCTCAAGAAAAAATTGTAGCAGAAATTCCAAACTCGGTAATCTAAATGTGTATCATATAGGGATGCTACAGTAAGCTTTTCGTCGAGATGAAGCAAATGGTTCGTGTACAGGGACACTCAAAAGTATTCAAATACATTACGTCTATAGGTGAAATTGCAGGTAAGTAGAGTTTAACATGTATAGACTGCCCTAAACCAAATGGAACGAATATATATTTTTTGTAATAGAGATAGTCAACTGGGGAAAAAAATTGTATATGTAGGAGCCTCGCCTCCCCCCTGGGGAGGAAGTCCCCCCTCGAGGGGAGTAAGTTTTCATGACGGGTATCTTTCAAAAGAGCTCGTCAATACCTTTAAAACGAATGGTTGAACCATCGATCTGCGATAATTTAAAATAAAGTTATCGATTTTTTTCATTTTTAACATTTTTTTTAAATGTAATATTGAGAATAAATTCAACTTTTTTTTAATATTTAGTGTTATACAACTTCTCTAATACGGAAATAGTCTGCATTATCATAAAAAGATATTTCTTTAATAATAATTTTAATAAATTAATTTTGAAAAAACTGAATTATTTTTTAATAACCGAATTAAATTCTATATAAATGTAGGTGCATTGATGAAACGGGAGGTTGAGGGGGGCAGTAGCCCCCCCTCACACAGAACTAATTATCATATAAAACTCTTCTGAAGCCTAATTTGAATTGTTTAACACAGGTTTACGTAACAGTACTCGTTATCTGACCTCTTAATCTGCCACCTGTATTTATAGTATTAAATTTCAGAGTAAGAGAAAGTCGTTTGAGTGACACACCAGATTATTTTTTCATTTAATTGAATAAGCATTCGATAATTATTCTGATAATTTTTAAAAAGAAAGTCGTGTTAATCCTACAAAGATTTCAGATGCTTGACAATGACCACACAATACGAGATAAATAAAGCAATACGTAAGTAATTTAAGTTCCTGTTTTTTTTTTTTGTTGTTTTTTTTTTTTTTTTTTTTTTTTTGTTTTTTAAGTAATAAAAGGAAAAAATAATTTATAAAAATAAGCAGTAATAATTTCCATTTATTACTTAACGAATCAATGTGCTAAGGTGATGATTGTGCTATAAATCGTTTTTGAAAAGTACTAACTTAGAGTTATGAAATTTTGCATACATATGCAATGAAATATAAATGTATTAAATGTGTTTAAAATTTCTATAAACCTATCTAAATTAAAAAATAAAAATAATCTGGTTTAGCACACACACGACTTTCTCTTGCCTGCATTTCAATTGTATAAAGACAGATTGCAAACTGAAGAGTAATTAACAAACAAGTAGAGCATATGCCTACATTGAAAAGAATTCAAACTAGGTTTAGGAACAGATTATTTGACAAATAAAATAATGTATGAGGGGGCTACCCTCTCCCCCTCTCCCCTCGTTCGAGTAAAGTACCTATATTTATATACAATTTAATGCTGTTATTAAATTAAAAAACTTATTACAAATTATTTAGGCATCTTAACCCCGCACCACTCCTTGAAAATTGTCAATCTTATTGAAACTTTTCAAATAGCTACTTAATATTAACTTCAAAATTTTATTTTATCTATTTATTTATTTATTTATGGCGAAAAAAATTAAATTCTCCCTACTGACTAGTTATTAATTTTTTTGCCAAATTTTAGATTATTATAGTTTAACCATGTATTCTAAATATATTTAGGAATTACTTTGTAGATTCATTGATAAGTTAATTTTTTTTTAAAACATTCTTATGTTTTAATGCTGAAATTTAATGCAAATTTTAAGCATTTAAACATATGATTTTTTAAATTAAACTTATCGATAAATCCTCAAATTAATTCCTAAAGGGTAATAAACAAACAAGTAATGCATATACCTACATTAAAAAGAATTTAAACTAGGTTTAGAACAGATATAAATATGTTTATGTTATTAAACTATAATGATGTAAAATCGAGTTTTTTTTTTTTTTTTTTTTTTTTTTTTTTATCAAAAACTAGGCGGAAGCATTTTGAAAAATTATCAACTTTAATATTTTTTTAAAGAAGTTTTTGAGAAATTTTAACATACTTAATATTATTGTATTGTAATGCACATGTAAATAAAATTTTAAAATTCTTAGACAACAATTTAAAATAATGGTTTTTAACATACACCATAAAATAAAATGTTCACACCTTAAAATGTCATTATGGATTTCTTTCAAAATTCGTAAACGTGATAACTGATTTCCTTTTCGAAGTGCTTATTGTAATATAGAATTAAATGTGCTATGATGTTACATGTTGCAATCACGAGCAGTTATCATCATAGAAAAAACTGTATATATATATATATATATATATATATATATATATATATATATATATATATATATACAGTATAGGAAAATTGATATTTTCATTCAAATTACACGCATTACATTAATTTCCCATACACAGTTTTCTATATCATAATTCTAAAACATGCAGCTGACATCAAGCGTAATTTATGGTCTCTCACAAAAGAAAAATATTATATATCTTATTTTTTGGAGAAATGTATCAACGCATATTTAAGTCATAAATCATGAAAGCATACTTGAATCTCGTGGAACATAAAAGATGTAGTTTCGTACACTAAATATTCACCTACTGAATTTAAGAAATCATTAATCAAACCTTTTTAAGTAATTTGGACTAATCAACAGCGCTTATAATTTTGATTAATCGATTATTTATACAGAAATAAGTTTGAATCAGGATTCATTAATTATATATTTCCTTTTTTATCATATTATAAAAGCAGTTACAATTCACGGGAAGTATTCCATAATTTTTAACTGTTGACAAAATACCTTGAAATTTACATGAGCAATAAGCTATTTTATTTCTTTTTCAATGTTATTGGCTTTATATATTGCCATTGTAATTTTTCCTCATTCTAAGATTTACAAGATTTTTTTTTATCTTTTGATTTCATTTATTGGTTTAAATACACTTATAAATAGAAATCGCGATTTCTAGATATCAAAATCTGAAAACCTTTCAAATTAACTTTTAAATTAACATAAAAAAGGGAAAAAATTTATATTACTAATTTTCAAAACTTACTGATATTCGTTCAAATAGGGTTAATAGTATATTCTTCTCTTTTTTATTTGTTAAAAAAAAAAATTCTTTACTATTTTATATCCATATTTGAAACTTCTTAACACCTAATGGAATTATTTCCCAGTGTTATTAAATAATAGATTTTAGTTTGAGAAATAAAAGAGTGGAAGATACGGAAACGAGATTAACGCTCAAATACTCGAAGAAAGTGTTAATTTTAAAAGCAACCTGAAAATAATTCAAAATTTTCGAATATTTCTCTTAAGTTATGTGTGAGTTTTACTTTTTCAGAAAATAAAAAAAGGTCAGATACAGATACTAAAATAATGTTGTAGTTATATAATATTATTTATTTAAATTCGTGAAACAAGAAGTAAAATTATAACTAAATTAATTAAAAACATTACATTCTTCTTGAGTTGAGCCTTGGTACTTGCGGGAAGGGGCCCGTCCCATCGTCAGAGGCAGCACGCTGGCGGCTTGCTCAGTTGTTTATTATTACGTTCGCCATTACACGACCGTGGAATTTCCCAAAAAATCAAAAATGCAGCCAACAAAATTAATATAAAAATCCCAATTAAACCAAATAAAAATATTTACCAAACAATTAAAAATGAAAAAGACAAAATAGATCCCTTAGAAACCTCCGGAATTTATAGTAGTATTCCTTACTCCAAAACAAACAATGAAACCGGTTACTACATAGGCATGACCAAACGTAAAATAAAAAACCGTATTAAAGAACATTCTACAGACATTAAATTTGGAAAAATAACCACCGCGCTCACCAAGACAAACGCGACCGAACCAATCAATATAAATTTTAACGAAACTCGTAAACTAGCAGATTACAATAACGCAATATACGCCGCGAATCGCGAAACAATTGAAATTTTATTAAATCCACTTACCTGTAATGGCAACGACCCAGCACAGGAAATTAACCGTAACTGGTGTAGGACCATCGAGACTGCAAGAAAACAAGTCAAATGTGTCAACACAACTGAGCAAGCCACCAGCGTGCTGCCTCTGACGATGGGAGGGGCCCCTTCCCGCAAGTACTAAGGCTCAACTGAAGAAGAATGTAAGGTTTTTAATTAATTTAGTTATTATTTATTTATTTTTAGAAAGTTTTTATTTCTTCATTAAAATAACCACAAACTGAAAATAATAATAATAATAATTCTTTGTAAGAAACTTCCGTGTAAATATATATTGCTGTTTATTTATAAATTATTTCTATTGATAAGTAATTTTCAAAATAGCTTTTAGCCCTAAGATATTTTTTATATAAAAAATATTTAAGTTAAATTGCTGTTATGCATCCAAAATGAAACAATAGTATAAAAAAAAGGGGGTGAGGGTGAATAAAATAAACACTATCATATTTCTTTTAATGCATTTGCGCATATTCATATAACATTTTCATACTTTTTTTTATATAGAAAGCCAATTTGGGAACCATCGCTGGTGTATATTTACCGTGCATTCAGAACATCTTTGGTGTCATTTTTTTCATTCGACTGGTATGGATTGTTGGAACGGCTGGAGCAATCGTTGGATTCATTACAGTATTCCTTTGCTGTTGTGTGGTAAGTGAGTTATTATTTATATTTCAATAATTCTCTAGATAGATTCACTATTTCGGAAAGAAAAATAATCTAAAAGTACTCGAAAAACATTTGAAATTGAACATATAAAATTTTCAATAATAAAACTCCTTAAAGTAGTCTTAGCAAAAAATGAAAATTCTTTAAACAAATTATTTATAAATAAGCGTGAATATAAATCTCCCTTCTATATGATTTTAGGAGCTTCACCTACAATGGCTATTTTTCTCTCTACAAATACGGCGGTTTTATTTTCCTTTTTATTTTTAATTTTTAATTTTTTAATTTTAATTTTTTTTTTTTTTTTTTAACAGAATTGATTCAAACATTCACTGTTTCAATCACTCTTTTATTATAATTATATTTCGTAATACCAAGAAATGTTTCATTTTCTAGGAATGATGCATAATTTTAATTTCTTGTTCGATAATTATTATTTTACACTTTTTAAAAAAAAAACATTCACTCAATCATTCTCTGACTCATTCTCACTTTTACTATAACCCATAGTAAATCAAAGTGTTTCCTGATTAAGGAGTGATGCATAATTTTACTTTTTTTTTTTATAATATTTATATATATACTAGCAGACCCGGCCACGCGTTGCTGTGACTAAGTTATACGTTGAATTATACGGCTGTAAACTATTTAGTACAGTCAAATTATTATTTACGAACAAAGACGAAAACGTTGTAGCTGATGTAAAAACCCACAGGGTTGAGATTTGAAACTCAGGTCAAAATTTGGAAGCGATTGATAAAAATTTTCGTAGTGTTGATATTAAGCACAAATTAATTTTATTGTAGGGTCCTATAAATTTTAATGGAGAAGTGATATATATTATTTCTAATGCTACTTTGGATAAAATTGCTAAAATGACTAATATATAAATTAAATTCTATTAAAATTCTATTAAAATAAAAGTATAAAAGAAACAGACGATTTTAAAATCAATTTTTATGGAGGAGTGAAATATAATATATGCTATAATGGATAATTTTACTATAAAATGACCTCATCATTTTAAATATTTTAAAGAGGGCAACAGCTGTAGTTATAAAAAGGAAAACAATAAGGCTAAACCAGAAAAATAAGTAAATTTGATAAATATTTTAAAACTTTAAAATTGGAAATCTTATGAAATATTGGACATTTAAAGTAAATACATGTATCATTTTAAATAGAAAAAGATTTTGAAAAAGTTTAGTGTATTTTAACGAAGTGATGAGAAGTTTTTGAGTATGTTAAAATTTTAATAGTAAATTCAAGTTAATAAAGATGGGAAACATTGAGGATTAAGATAAGAATAATTATAAGATTAAAAAAAAAAAAAAAACTTTTTATATACCATGCTTTTAAATTTTAATATACTAATAATATACTAATTAAAAGGAAAATGATAAATATTCTATCATAGTTTGAAGTCCAATTTGTTTTCAAATGTCTAAATAAAATATCTGATGTAAGATACTAATATTTTGCAGCGGAATAGATTTCATTTCTGTCATCCTTGGCGAAAAAAAAAGAATATCGCCAAATTATCTGGCGAAAATATTTAATTCCTTTCAAAAATCATGGTTATTTTAACAACTTATATTAAAAGAGTAATGAATAATATGAAACAATATTTCGTACAATACATATTACATGTCATACATACGTACAATGAATAATACATATTACATTTCGTACAATGCATACATCTGGCATGTATATTTTCGTGTTACGCTTTTGATCGCCAAATAATAATAATAATAATAATAAAAGCCAAGAGCGACAGAGTTTTGAAATTTAAAATTAAAATTTTGTCAATTTGACAGCAAAATAATTCAATCTAACACCCGCGATAACTAATACATATCTATACCCAAATATAAGGATTAAAATCGGGAAATAAATTTCCTCGATTTTTAATAATTTCTTACAAAAAATCCAGTGGGCAATTAACATAGGAAATCTTTTTCTTGGCTGCACAGACGGTCAGTGAGTCACACTTCGCTTGCGTATAGAACTCATAGATATAGTATAGCATATATAGAATAGAGTGATCATTGGGGAGAAAAAAGTTATTCCTTTTCATTTGGGAAAAGACGATGTTTTTACCAAAATATGGCCGTCTTTCCCCTCCACACGGGAATACATACTAATATTTTAGCAAATAAAATTTATGAATAATTTATTTGCTAAAGGGGAATGGAAGACTCCAGATACAGTTTCAAATTCATATTTCTTTCTTTCTTTTCTTTTTTTTTTTTTTTTTTTTTTTTTTTTCAATACCACTTAATGGCTGTTTCCAAAGCTTTTAGTTTTTATTTATTTATTTTTTTTTTTTTCGGCATCAAAAATCTTTGTACGATAACATGGGGATGAGAGATCTATATATATTACTATATCTATGATAGAGCTACATTAGCACTTTATCAATATGTATAAAATCTTTAAATTGATTATGACGTCAATTTTCGTGAGATGCATAATTTAACTTTTTTTAATTTTTTAACGTTCACGTTTGATTAAATGTATTTATTTTTATGTCGAAAGAAAATGAACTCGTATTTTTTTTTTTTTTTTTTTTTTTTTTGGCAACAATTAAATTAATGGAACTCACAGATATTTTGGAGCAACTTTAATAAAGGTCTATAATTAACAAATAATTGCAATAAAACAATATTGTGACAATAAATTGAGATAAAAACTATCCTATCTCTCAAGTTGGACCAAACTGCACACAGTGTGCAAAATTTCATTAAAATCGGTTCCTTAGTTTAGGAGTTTACCCCGGACAAACATCGTGACACGTAATTTATATATATATATACAGATATATATATATATATATATTCCTTTAGACACTCATACTTTTCTCATAAGTATATCCCGTAATATGGGAAAGTGTTTTGTAAATTATCAGTTATGCACAGTATAATTACACGCATATAAAACATATTCCATATCATAGTAGAAACAATCATAATTATTATACATTTTACTGTATTACAAGATATCGTTATAGTGAAAGTGAGAGTAAGTCTGAGAACTATTGGATGAAAGTCATTTAAGACAAGAAAACAAAATCTGTTAAATTATGCAATACAGTATCATATTATGGGATGTACACTGAAGAGCAGCAAAACTGGTATAAGCATGCATATGCAAATATTGGATGTATTAAACCAATTAACGTCACGCACTGCTAAGGGCAGAGCTTATATACGTCAACAAGTATGTAAAAGCTGACAGATTGGTTACAATGCTGCAGTGGCATGTTACCAAGATTTAAATGATTTTGGTAAACGAGCTTGGTTACTATGCTATAGCGGCATGTTACCAAGATTTAAGTGATTTTGAACAGAGCGTTACAGTAAACGAGTTTGGTTACTATGCTACAGCGGCATGTTACCAAGATTTAAGTGATTTTGAACAGAGCCTTGCAGTAAACGCACGAGTGATGAAGCATGGATATCTCCAAGGTAGCGATTAAATTTGTATTTTCTCATACGACCATTTCGCGAATGGACCGTAAATAACTTGTATCAGCTAAAACGTTGAACCTCCGACTCCTATGCGGATGAAAAAAGGCCTTGGAAGAACTAGACTATCAAGGACTGGGAGAATCCTCAAACAAGAGAGACATGCAAAACTTTCTCAGGTTACTGCAGATTTTATTCGTGGGTATAAACAAGTGTCATTGTGCGAAATTTTCAAGAACCATCATTGATATATCTATGTAACCAACATGTCAACAGGGAATTGTTTAAGTTGGTTCAGCTTTAGTGATGGTATATGACGTGTTTCGTTAGTGTGATGTAGGATCCCTGACACCTCTAGAGACGACGCTGCTAGGTGACACATGTGTAAGGATTTTGTCCGTTCATCTGCTCTCATTTATGTCCATTTTCATTCTGGTGGGACTTGAATAATTACAGAAGAACGATACAACATCCCTCACTTTGATAATTGCTTAAACTCGTCCATTCATCACCTAAATCCCCTGACATGAAAATTATTGAATATATTTGGGATGCCTCGTGAGATGCTATTCAGAAAAGATCTCCAATGCCACGTACCCGTACGTATTTGTGAACTTCCCTGAAAGATTCATGGTATAAATTGCGTTAAGGATACCTTCAGACATTAGTCGAGCCTATGCCACGTAGGGTTACACACTTGTGCGTGCTTGTCGACGTCGAGGCCTTACACAATATTACGCAGGTGTAACAATTTTTCTGACTTTTCTGTATAGTTGTAAAAGAAATGAAAGGTCAGAATATTGTGTGAATGTATTTTTAAAATAATTAAATTATATTTGTTTATAATAAGTTTAACCTATTTTTAATTGCATTAAAAATTATGTTATAAAAAACAAATTTCATAAAGCATTTGGAGCAAACTTTATTATTTAATTTTAAATTAAAATAACTGAAATAAGTTAATTTTATTAAAGAATAAAGAGGCGTATAACACTCTTTGTTTAAATCTTACAAACAATTCCTATATACGCATTTATTCATGATTCTCAATCTTCAAATAATGATTATTAAAAATTTAAAAATGAATATATTCTTATTCATAAATTTTATAAATAGTATCATTTAAATTATAAAATTTTCTGTGCGTTCTTTTCACATAAAAATTCTTCAATAATAAACTAAAATTGCCTAATAGTGAAATAAAAATAATCATTACATACTTATAACAAATTCGGATAATTAGTTTTAAAACGTAAGCAGAAATACTGAGTCTGTGGTCTAACGTGTTGTGAATTCTCTTAATTACTGATTAAAAATATACTGATGTGATTTTTTAAATATACAAGCGTGTCTATTTATTTGTAAAGCCAAAATAATTATTTTTTGAACTTACATGTATTTCTTTCAGACCTTTACAACAGTAATTTCCCTGAGTGCCATTGCGACGAATGGTATAGTACCGGGTATGTATCAAATTCTTACTTAATCCTGTATTATTTAAGAAATGACTAAATTTCTCTAGTTTTCTTTAGATACTATAATAATATTATTATTGGAATTGTTATAAGTTATTTTACTATCAATGTTACTTTTTTCTTTGTAGCGGGTGGTTCCTACTTTATGATCTCTCGGTCGCTTGGCCCTGAGTTCGGAGGTGCTGTAGGGATATTATTCTACCTGGCTACAACTCTAGCTGGGGCGATGTATCTCGTCGGTGCAGTAGAGATATTTCTTGTAAGTCTGTTATATTATTTCTTATGTAATTCGTATAGTAAATCTTATGACAATCTTTTTTAAAATGAGGAAAAAAATCGTTTGCAAAATCACTGTACGATCCTTTGTGATGTAACCGACATTATACTTGAGTATAAAGTAAATGCAAAACCCATGTAACAATTTGCTCTGTTTAGACTTTGAAATATTATCGGAAGGTAAAACTACAGTCATTGTGATAGGAGGGTTGTTTTTTTTTTTGTTTTTTTAAGAAAAATATATTTAAGTAGAAGACCTATATACTACACTCATGTTTGTAAAAATTTCAACACAAAGAAAGAAAGTGAATATCAGAATGATATTTATTGGGCACATACATTATAGTTACAGTAGGAAGAACAATTGATTAAAATTTCAGGAAATTTCGAGTAACATGTACTGAGAAAACAGAACATAAAGTAGCGACCTCTGTGAGCAATGACAGCACTTATCTGCCTAGGCATAGAATCAAACAGCGATTGAATGACACGTACGAGTAAAGCACTTCATGAAGCTTCAACACGATGCCACAGTTCAACGATCGTAGTCACTGGTGAGTGGTGAGGGGCCAATCGCTTTTCAATGATTAAACAATCATTTTCTTCCTTGCGAGATCAGGAGAACGCGCTGGCCAGGATAGCAGTCGAATACATTCTGCATCAAGGAAGGTCCGGACAATACGGACAACTTGCGGTCGTGCATTGTTCTGCTTAAATGTTGCGCTTCGGAGGCCTTGAATGTAGGGCAAAGCGACGGGCCTTAACTCGTCAGAAATGTAATGTCTGGTATTCAGAGTGGCGGGAATGTAAACAAGAGGTGATTGAGACGTGTATCTAATGTTATCGCGTACCATGACTCCAGGTGGTGACCCAGTATGCGGCTACCAAAATTTTGATTACAAAACTTCATCACTGATATTGGTGCCTTTAAAGTGTGATCGACGAGAAACCTGGACGCAGGAATGGCGTAAAGTCACATTTCAGACAAATCACAATCCTGTTTACAGCATCAGGATTGCCTTATCCGTATTTAACGGCATTGTGAATAATGCACATTGCCAGCTGAAATTCGAGATCGTCAAACTGTCCATCACCTACAGTGATGGTATGAGGTCCCATTAGATACACGTCTCGATTACTTCTTGTTCGCATTCCCGTCGCAATATTTAAGCAGAATAATGCACGACCACAAGTTGTCTGTATTTTCTGGACCTTCCTTGATACAGAATGTGCTCAACAGTTGTTTCGGTCAGCGTGTTCTCCTGATCTCGTTCCAATGAAAATGACTGTTTAATCGTTGAAGAAAAAAAAAGTAGATCTCCACAGAATTGTTCAACAAATCACATTTTATTCATTTTCAGTCTTTCAAGCTTAAAACGGTTTTAGATTACGCACATAGTACTCCGATGCATATAATAAGGGGGTGTAGTTAGGCACTGTGGGCATGACTTTTGAGTAGTAGAAAAATTAAAGTTGAGAATTTAAAATAAAATAACGAAGTGCAATTTTTGTGATGTATGCTTATTAATATATATTTGAGTAGAAATGGCAAAAGAAACAAATATGAAATTATTACTAGTATTTCATTTATTTGAAATAAAATCACATAAATATAAATCGCTAAAACTAATATTTTTATAATATATAGAGTTTTAAAATACTCATAAATAATAGTATGATGGCATAAAATGGCATTCTAATTTTACAAAATCTAAGTTAATGCAATTAATATTGTGATGCTAACTATATAATAAAATCGAGCGTGAAAAGAGAAAAGCAAAATCAGATTTATTCGATAATACATGTTTTAAACTAAATTCTACTTCATTTTTATACCTCGATATTGTGAATTATGATATAGAAAAAATCTTGTAGTAAATTTAGATTAACGCTTAACATAAAGTAATCTTTATGGGACAAAACCCTTTATCCCTTCCTCATATTTCTCATGTCTTTCTTTCTAAACCCAATCATTAATCTTACTAACGATTAAGTAAGGCGGTCAAAAATTTATTTTAATTCTGATTGGACATGCTTGCTGCATGAAATAGATTATTATTATCTTATAATTAATCTTAGAGTGACGCATTCATTTTAAAAGAATTGAAGAACTTGCAAAAAACAATTGCTTATCTTTATTATTTTATATTGCGAATATGAAAGATATAATTTTTTTAATTTTATTTTTAACTAACAGAATATTTAACCTTATCCTCTTTCACTTTTTCTTCCCAATATAAAGATAGAGAAAGTATTGTTTTAAGATCAAATTTTTTAAATTGGGTTTTTTATATATTTAAACGTTTTGAGGTCACCTAAATCCACAAATCAGGTTGGTAATGATTGATCTATGCGTGCGTCTGTTATTTTGGAGTCTATTACACTACATACAAAAAAAAAAAAAAAAAAAAAAAATGACCGACACTAACTTCCAATATTTTAAGCGCTTTATAGCCGTAGTATGAAGTATAAAGTTGATTTTTTTTTTTAATATAATCATGCTCTCAATCTTCATGTTTTGAGTTTTAAAAAATACGCATTCAATATACTTTGAGTTATAAGGAGAAAGATTTCAGAAAACAAAAATGGCGCATATTTGCACTACATTTTTTCTTTTTAAAAATACATGGACATACCTTGTATCTCTAAACCAAAACGTGTTTGGTAAGTTCGTTTTCCATTTTTCTTTAATGAGTTTACATAAATTGTTTGGCATCGATTCAATAAGATTCTGAATCTGTATATGATAGACGATTTCCAAAATAATAGTCACAACTTTTTCGAGCTGGATGATTGTTTCATATCGACGCTAACCCTCATACATTTTATGAACAAGTGTAACACAAATAATTTCTAAGGGTGTCATATCTGGACATTGATGTTTTTGCACGAAACCATTTTTTAACGTTATTAGGTGTGTATTCGTGTTTTACCTTGTTGGAAAGTCCAGATTTCGCTCTCTTGGTCACAGGCGAGTGACAAAACTTTATTGTTTAATATTACAATGCAACCTTTGTGAAATTTCTAAACTTGTCATTCTACTGTAGCTGATAGCTAATCACACCATCACTATGTAAGCAATTTGAGTACATTTCATCTTTTCCCAAAACATGCTAACAATACTGTCATCCATCTAGGCCACTCAAATTATTTTTTTCCCTCTGAAAAAAACACAGCCGTCCATTCTGTAGTACAAGGCACATGGTCTAATCTCATTGCAGGTGTTCTGCAATGTGAAAATTCTCCAAGACGATTAATGTTTTCTCTTCTTATAATATAAGAATATTAAGCTTTTAAAGTAGTTAAAAAATTGTCTGAGAAGTTGTTTTTTGTACACCCTTGTGCTCATTAAAACTTTATAAATTTATGTTCCAGTCATTTTCAGCTCAAAATCTCTGACACTACTCCTGCTTATTAGAAATATCCTAAGAATTTCTCTGACTTCTTTACGAATTCTTTTCAGTGCTAAAACACTGGTAATAAGTTAAAGGAACTCTTTGTGGTATAGAGAATTGAGGTGTTACGGATACGAAGAACGAATTCAACAGAAAATAGTTATCAGAAAAACGAATTTAAAACGCTATCCATCAAAGCGAATTCAACATTCTCTGCGTATTTCGATAGGGAAAGAAGGGCAGAATTAACATGAAAAATATATATGTAGATTATTTGAACTAAAGAATTTATATGTGAATGTCTTTTTTTTTTTTTTTTTTTTTTTTTTTTTTAAATCCGATGTTGAGTTTACCCATCGTATCCGCAACGTCTCAATTTATCTCCAAAAAAAAAACTGCAGTAAAAATGTACATCATTATTTTTTACTGCATTTACTTCCATCAACATAATCCAAATAATTGAATATTTATTTTTCTTTATCGAAAGTATGAAGATTGGAGAATGTAAGCACGTTTAAAATTTTAATTTATATTCTATTTTAAAGAAATACGGGGCTTTTAAAAGTTGCTAAGAAGTGTCCGTTTAATTTTTTTTATACAGCGTAGCAGCATAACTCCAAAACAAATATTAGTATGAAGTCAAAACTAAATATTCTATATCTTTATCATCTGAGGAAATTATATTTAAAATCAGACAAATGGTTTGTGTACGGGGACAAACAAAAGTATCCAAATATACATGTGGGAACAAAATTTCTCGTTGATATATTTTAACATCTTTAGACTGCGCTAAAAAGTAAAATGAATAAATACTTTTTGTATACATGAAAATATGTTTCACGTAGAATGTGATGTTAAAAGTATTCAACTTTCGTTTACAGGACCGTACAAAAGAATTCTGATATATTAGAGTGTAGTTGCAAATAACTCAAAGTTCATTTCGGGATGGGCTATTATCATTTTTAATTACAGTAATAATTACTAAATTTTAATTACAGTACTTAGTTGGTGTATTCAATTTATATACAATGTATAAAACTACTCAAAATCATATCGAATAAGTTTCGATAAGTAGTGAGAATGGGAACTATCGGAATAACTATTACTTCTAATAATTTTTACTTCTTTGAATGCTTTGTGAATGTAGCTGCAATATTTAAACGGGAGTTGATAACGTCAGTAGTCCTCGACGCAGAAATGTTTGTCCAATAAAACTGTTTTTAAAACTATTGTGTACTGTTTTTAGCGTACTTTGGAAATATTAAGTACACTATGCTACTTACCTTCCATTTTAAACAGTAATATTCTACTTATTAATATAAGGTAAGAGAAAGTAGTGTGAATGCAGAACAAGATTTTTTTTAACCCGCTTTTATTAGCTTCACCAGTATGTATGTTTTTATGGGTAATGTATGTTTGTAACCGCTCTGGGAGCAAACAAAAAATCTATATTGGAAAAAGACTTTCCCTACGTGAACGCTGTGGCTGTGAGGTAAAGCTCCGCGCTACGAACCTAAAGGTCTAGCGTTCGAGCCCAGTCAGGGGAGATTTCTTAAAAATGGTTTTTGTTTAATTCTAAATTATTTTAATTAAAGATTTAAATGTATGTAAAAATTATGGTGTGTCATTCACACGATTTTCTCTTACCCTGCATTTTAATACTAAGATAGATATTTTGTGCTTTTTTAGTTCACATTTCTATAAAAGCGTGTTCTTTAATTTTTTAAAACTATAATATTATTTCTAATATAATTATACTTTAACTCCTTAAATAACTTTAAATCACCTTTCTTGAAAGATTTTACATTTCGGGAAAAGAAATGGGAAAAACTGATATAATATTTTTAATCTTATTCAAGAAATTGAAAATTCTCTTTTAATAATATTCCTGTCGTTTCGGGGACATACTTCTGACAGTTCTCTTAATAAATCCATATGCTTTTAAGCTTGGAATGAAATAGACGACAAATCTTAAAGCATTTCATAATACTTGAGTAAAAAGATCGTTTTGACGATAATCTTATTGCATTAGTTCATCTAATATATGTCAGATATCATTCGCTAATCGATCGTTCAGCTGATATGCTATTAGGCTTGGAAGTTCATTCAATAGCTCATCCAAGAACCGCATTCCTGTCAACATTTTACGTTTTCTAATAAATAGACAGATAAATATTTTTTAACCAGTTTTATCAGTAATGTTGTATAATAGCAAGATCAGGCTATTCTGAAGTTAATTTTATTTGTTCATTTATATTTATGGTTCATAAAAGTTTTAAATGGTATTTACAGTCTAAATATATTATTGAAGGACTATTCCTTACAAAGGATGAATAAATGAACTGTGCAAATTTAACGGAAATCTTCCATTTTATATAATGGAATGATGAATTGATTTCTCTACCCACGTTGATGAAATGTAACATTTAAATTTTAATGTTAGTCGTTGGTTTGATTTCTTCACATCCAAACAGGTTTATATTTTTCCCAGTTATGCACAGTGGACATCCTAATTTGATTTCCATAATGTTTTTCCACATAAATACTCACATGAGTAAGAATATAGGTGCGTTAAAAGATCGTATGTTATGGCCAACACAAAACATTTTTTTTTATTTCCCTATACAAATTCCCGTAGCAAATATAAATGAAAAATTCGAAGAAAATTTATATAAAGACACTATTTATCATAAACGGACAGAATTACGATCCCGTTTGAGCAGGAAAACTGTTAAATTGTTAAGAGACACACAAACACCAACTTGTATACACTGGCCATCGCAAAATATTCTGCTACATTTTCCTATACAAATTAAAAATTATTATTGCTTACAATTATTTTCCATGATGAAAGCAAACGATTTTCATCCCAGAGAAGTATAGCACTAACTATCAAAAAAAAAAAAAAAAAAAAAGTCAGTTTGTGTCCTGCAGATGACATCTTAAAAAATTATATTTTTCAGCTTTTTTATTTATTTTTTAATGAAAAAAAAATCTACAACTTTCTCATAAATTGTCACAGATCTATGGTTCAACCATTTATTTCAAACGTATGGAAGAATTCTTTTGAAAAACACTAATGGTAAAATTTTAGACCTTCCGGAGGTACTTGCCTCCAGATGGAGAAGCACTGCTCCTACGTGTACAAGATTTTCTTCTTTCTTTCTGGACTAACACAATTATAAATATATATATATTTTTTAACTTCACAATGATTGGATAAAAATAATTCTCCTTGAGCACATTTATACAAAATTTTATCTTATATTAGCATATTAAAAATTATGGGGGGGGGGGGGATAACAACGCCACCTCTTGTGCGATTTGCACCAAGAGTCAATAAGAATTAGTTAAAGCCAAGATGAAACTACTTATAAATTTATATGAAATTCTGTGCATTAGTTCTTAAGCTAGAATTGTCACAAAATTTTTGTCCCACGCACACTCACACACAGACATATTGTATATTAAGGCTCCTATATACACGAGCTGGTGCATCAGGAATTTTGTTGCCTTAGGGTTGCCACCTGTACCCAGCACGTTTCTCTGATGAACAAACGACAAACATTTTTTTTATCGTCTTACGTTACTTAAGAGTAACTTGTTTTATTATATTTCATAATTTTAGCTAAGTAAACAATGATATAGAAGTTTGTTTAGCGATAAACTGCTAGAATCATTCAAGAAGTGAATGTAAAGTGTTCACAGACCTTCTATTACTGTGTATTTGAGTTTTGGCGACATTTTGTAAAAGAAACAAAAACCGCCCTAACAACACATCTTACCCTAGTACATCCATAGGATCCTCAGAATAAAATGACATCCTGAGAATGTACTGTGAAAAAAATGTGTTCTTAGGAATATTATTGTTGCTTATTGCTCTTATCTTGACCGGATTAGCTTCAGATCAAGATTTCTTAAAATCATTAGGGAAGCGATAAGGACGCCAAGCGGGAATGCTGTCCTCTTCGAAGGCAAAAAAATGGCGGTGATGCGCCGGCCTATTATTTTATTTAGGGGCTGTATTGTATATAAAAGGTCAAATCTTATTCTGGACTATCAAAACGTGTAAATTTATCGAAAACCAGAAGTCTAAAATTTTTGAAAATCCATAATTATTTTTTTCTGTTGGATATAGAAGAAATTAAAAAGCAACACTGCTGTCATGAATAAAAGGAATAAATATAGTGATTGATACAGAATCCACGTAGACATTATCAATGAAAAATGTAAATTCAATAACACTGTAGTGAAATTTAAAAAAACTGCTTTTTTTTTGTTCCTAATATTTAGTCGTTTATTAACACAGATACAGAGTTTTTTTTTTTTTTTTTTTTATAAAAAAATTCGAATGCATTTTTGAACCATTTATTGACATTTGGATTTTAAATTGAGCAACGCAGTTTGCTTATTTATTGATTTATTATTATTATTATTAAACAAAAGATAGAGAAATTGATAAATCATGGCAGTACCAATAAAGAGAATATGTGGGGGAGGGGGGAGGAATGAAAAGAATAATATCCCTCCTCCTTCCCAGGACATTCTCCTTATGTCCTCCATACGTAAGGATATCCTGAAGATCTCCATGGGAGAAGTTGTGTTACATGATAGTACTTATTATGAAAACAAAAAAATAAAACATATGCAAGAATCATACCTTTAAAAAAGGAGAATATGATGGTAACATGAGTAGAAATATGGCCAATATATAGTGTTAAAATATATTAAACAGAGCAATTTTTTTTTTTTTTTTTTTTTTTTTAAGAAAATTAGCAAAAATTAATAAACTGTTTTTTAAAATATATATTTATCTGTACAAATATTTCCCTAAAAATGCATATTTAAACTAGTATATAAATAAATATATAAAATATGAAAAAACTAGAACGATATCGACTCGACAGAGATTTGATTATTAAAAAAAAAAAATGTTGCAATAAATATCGTGAAATTAGTAACGTTAAATAAAATATTATTGAAATAGTTACAACAAAAATTTATTTGTATTATATTGTAAATGCATAAATTTATGAAGCAAATGAAAGTAGGAAAATAAATATAATGAACATAAATATTTATAAATATAGTAAGGCATGTAGTTCTAAGTACTGTAACAGAAGGGAAAACTTAAAAAAGTGAATTTTAAAATCTTCCATATTATTTTGTTTCGTGGAATATATTGTAAAATGTCTTGTTGATAGTTTATAATTGTATGACGTATCACTTTTCTTTTTTTTCCTTTGTAGAATTACCTAGCGCCGCAGCTATCGTTATATGGTGACTTCCGAGAAGATAGCGAGATAATGTACCATAACTTCCGTACATATGGTACCGTGTTGCTGATCATTGTTGGCATCATGGTGTACATTGGAGTGGCCTTCGTTAGCAAGCTGGCCCCCATCGCCTTGCTTTGTGTCATTATCTCAATCATCTGTGTCTACGTCGGAGTCTTCACTAACTTAAACGGCAAAGATGATTTACAGTAAGAAAATATGTCTAATATTTCTTCCCCTTAATTTTTTCTAAAACTATTTACAATCACATTTACTTTTCAATACTATCAAATCAATTAATGCTACAACTCTACCTTTACATTTGAAGCTTCAAAAACTCGGCAACCAAATGCAATATAGAATCCGTATTGGTATTTAGGGATTCAAATTTCATAATATACGAATAGTCATATAATAATTTCTTAAGGTACAAATAATCAAACGAGTAATGTTATCTTTTCAATCGAAATGGTAGCATGTATACATAATACAAGAACATCATGCCATCGTGGACATCATAAAGATGATCTTTTACTCAATAAGGTTGACGTCCTGGTGTGATGTCAGAGCTGGTAATCATAATATTTAAAGCATTTTATTTAAAACAACTACCGACCTGACTTAAAAAATTTCAATTTTAAAGTAAAGCTCTTTGAAAAAAAATGTTTTTTTCCATCGCATTTCAAATATGTCCAGGTAAATTTCTTTTTACAATCACGTGATATCAGGTGAGTTTATTTCGTAGCTGTCAAAAAAAAAAAAAAATCGAAAATTGGAGATTATTATTATTATTATTGTAATATTATTATTAATATCATTCTAAAATTAACTTTTTTTTTTTTTTTTAATAAATCGAATTTCTCGTTCAATAAGCGAATATTTAAATAGAACATTTTATTTTTCTTCACTGAGAACTCTTTGTTGATATTTTTAAAGCAGATTTTATTTTCTGATAATTATTTTTATATCTTTTTGAAAAAAATGTTTTTCAATGAATAAAATGTTTCAAAACATACTACCAGATGTGTTTTTTTTTTTTTTTTTTTTTTTTTTTAATATATCAAATTTTAGTACACTGTATGTGTCATATACAATATATAGGAAATATCCAGTGCCAAATATAAATACAGTTGAATCCGTTGCTTCCAATTTGATGTAAGAGATAAGAATGTTTTTATTATTATTATTATTATTATTTATGTTACATCTATCACTACAGAAATTTTTACTTGGGACTTACTGTCTTAAGCACATGCTTTTTTTTTTTTTTACTCAATAATACTTGCTGATTCCACAAATCAAAAAATTTCATCGATGACTCTGCGGATTAGAAGAAATATTATATCCTGCAACAAAAAAAAAAAAAAAGAAAAGAAAAGTTAAAACTGCCGAACTTGCTTTTTTTCTTCTTTTTTAAGTTTTAATGTAAAAGTAGTAACTACTTCTAGGTTTACATTAAAAAGCAAAAAAAGTATAATTCCGATTGTCTCCAATTTCAAAACTCTTACTGTTCGAGAATTTATTATATTTTGCTTGAACAAATGTGATGCAATTCTAAGTCTTTTATGATAAAAATTTACCTTTAAATATTAACAGCTTAATCCCCATATTCAATTTAGTGAGTGCATGCTCAAAAACCACATAATTTAAATTTTGCCAAAAGTACTTTATGTAATTATTTTTAGTTTCATGTGAATTATTTAATTACATATAAAATTACGAGTTTTAAAGATTTATTTATTTATTTATATGAATAAAAAACGCTTAAGTAAGTTTGAAATAAACAAATAATACATGTTGAAAGTTTTAACTGTTGTTACATTCCATGAAGCACATAAGCCTAGAAAAATGGAAATAATGTTGCATGTAGGCTCTATTGGGTACAGAAACAATAATCGCTATACGTACCGTAAATCGTCCCGTATTGCAAGATGGACATTTGTGAATACATACGTCCTGGCATTTTATATGGAAGACTTAATGATGTATACAATTTTTAAATTTTCTCTAGTACAACTAAAAAAATTAATCACTTTCACTTGATCACCAGGTTTATAAATCAAAATAAATTAATTAAAAACGTGTATGTTGTTTAAAGCTTATTTCAGCTTTTGGAAAATTATAAAAGTAATACCAATAATTAAATTGGATTTTTACCCTTTAACGTTCACTACTTATTTTTTTTTTTTTATTGCTAACTAATTTTAAAAGAGACTTTTACACACATAGCTGATCATAAATATTTAAAAAATAAAAAATTAGCATTGTCCCTTTTCGAGAAATTATTGGTTTGAAACACCTATAAGTTAACCTTATTAAATTCAAATAATATTTAATTTAAGAAATAAAACACTTTGTAAGTAAACATTATCGACTACAAAAACTCGTGAAAGTTGTTTTAGGTGAAAATAATAGTCCAGTTCTTCATTAAATGAAAAAAACTAGACATGAGTGCATCATCAAACCAGCAATTCGCACTCGCGCCCACTAAGAATCTTCAAGTGCAGTGTTGCCAGATTTAGGGACTTTTTTATTCAACATACACCATTAAATTTTTATTGCAACAGTTGCCTAATCACATCGAAGACTAATCGTCTATAAAGTATGACAAATTTTACTTCTCAAACTTATTGGTGGTAGTTGAATAAAAAAGTCCCCAAGTCTGGCAACACTGTTCAAGTGACTTATGCATTTAGCTTCCTTTGAAGCATTATTTGTTAAATTTTGGAAAAGTGCTGATATCTACCGAACAGAAAAGGAACAAAAGTTTAAAAACTGATTAAAACAAGAAGTAAATGTTACAAAAACTGCAACATAAAAATTGTTAAATCATGTCAAATGTTTAGTTTTGCTGCGAAACCAATGAACGTTAAAGGGTTAAAACTTGTAGCAAGTTATCAATGCAGCAAAATCTTTCAGTGCTGCTGTTCCATTACTCGTCAGATAGCTTAATTTATAAACTACGCATTAACATTTAACGTGCATTACAATGTTTTCAAAAAACTGCATTCCATAGAATGAAGTAATTATATAGATATCCCTTAATATAAAGTATTTTAAAATACCGCGAAAGTTTTGAAAATGCAAAAATGTATTAAATTGTTAAATAATTAATGATGAAAATATTTTATTATCTTAAAAATATTGATTCATTCCACAGGATGCAGCTTAGTGAGTATTTTAATGAAAGTTACAGTTAATATGCAGCTTTTAAAATTTAAATCATCGTACGGATCTTAAAACAAAAATAGAAAAATTTGTTACATTAATAATTTCCTATACATTTTTATTATAATTATTTAAAAGTATTAATTTCACGAGCTTCTAAAATCTTAAACAAGCCTTAAACAATTTACAAATTCTTCTGTAATTTCAAGAAGAACTAAAAACCCTGTAATCAATTGAATCTTTTGCACGTACTATGACATTTTAAAAGGAATGAAATTCCTTACGGGAACAAGAGCATAACTGCCAACTTTTTCGCTTTTTTCGGAAGAATTCAAATTAGAATTTCATAATTCAAAACTTAACGGTTTTAAACCCTAGAAAATTAATAGCAGACGTTTCCATTTAAAAAATGATAATAAATCTTATTTTTAAAATGCAAATTTTCGAAAATATGCAAGGGATGATGAAATTTGTCAAAATCGGTGATATTAAAAATATACAGATAGTTATTATAAAATGTGAAAATCTATATACTACTTTTAAAATAATATTATCCATGAGTTCTTCAAAAAATATTTACAAGCTTTTACAAAAATTTAAATTTTAAATTTATTTTTCTTACGTGTTAAATTTTGGCGATTCTTCTTACGCATTCTGTTTTATCCAATCCTTTTAAAATTTTGTATGAATGTCAGTCGAATTATTTGTTGCAAAACAGGACATTTATTTTGAACTGAAGAAATAAAATTTCACTAAAATTAACCTTTGTATGAACACCTAAATTCAATCCTATGCCATATATATGCATACTTTACATTTTTTAACTGATACTGTAGTTGAAATATAAAACATTATACGCACAAATATGGTCATTTACATACGCAAAAATTGTGGTAAAAATTAGTATGTTGTAGCCACCACAAGACTTTCTTCTATATAATCTTATGTTAATTCCCGCAGTACAAATTATTTATTAAACTATTATTTATTAAAATTACTTTTTGTGATTAAGGCAAACGATTTTTATCTCATAGAAGTATAACACTGAAAGAAAGTCAACTTTATACCAACATCAGAAAAAAAAAAAAAAAAAAGAGGAATTTTTTCTAAGGTTTTTTTTTTTTTTTTTTTTTTTTTAATGCCCATATAGAAAATTTACATTCCACAGGAGGGAGGGGGAGTACTTCACCCTCAGAGAAGAGAACGGTGTTCCTACATTCACACTTTTTTTTTTTTTTTTTTTTTTTTTTCCGTAGCTTATTACAAATATCAATAATTCATATTGATTTTACAATCATACATTAAAAATAACTCTCATTATGTACATTTATCCGAAATTTTCTCCTATACTGCCATGTTAAAAAAAAAAAAAAAAAAAAATTAAATCACAGCTCGAACTGTTGAGCGAATGATCCCCAAATGCATTCAGAACCAGTTTAGCTCAGGGTCCAACGTTTGGTTAAACATCGTTGATTGGTTCGTGAGATATAGCGTCCACAAAATTTGTGATACACACACAGACACTCAGACAGATATTTTCTAAAAATTGTCAAATCGTGTTTATCGCCATCTCAAAACGTGTAAATCCGTCGGAAACTGGAGTTTTTCACGAATCCAATACTTCCTTCTTATATGTGTAGAAGAAAGTAATGATTGGAGATTTATATATAAAATAATTTAGTATTCATATAAAATAATTTAGTAACATTTTTTTTTTTTTTTTTTTCAATTCTCTTCCTCTTAAAATAGACCTCTTTACATTTAAAAATTACTATTTTATTCTCTAAAACACGCTATATTCATAAAAATTATAGATTTGAAGACAGTATATAATTTAAGAAACTTTAAAATGCAAACCAAAAAATAATTCATTTCACCGTCTGTTGTTCACTTAAGCGGTTAATATTTCGGTACAGTGTTACCAGATTGCGCGACTTTTTTATTCAATAGCCACCAAAAATTTTAAAAAAATGGTGTTTGATATACAAATTGAATCGAAGAAACGTCGATTATGTAATGTATATGAAATATCACTTCTTAAAATTATTAGTGGCAGTTGCATAAAAAGTCGCGCAATCTGGCAACACTGTTTCGGTAGCACTATAATTTAATTAAATATTTTATATCCTTTATTATTAATCATAAATGAATCTGTATTACTTATATATATATATATATAGTAATACAATATTATCAGTGCAAAAATTTGAAATTTAAAGATGATTTAACTTCAGTATTAAAACAATTATTCGGATCATAAGCGAAGACTACCCAAATCAAACCAAAAAAGAATTAAAGAAAAATCGAAATGAATTATTGGAAATTGGAATGAGAAATAAGCAGTATTTGCATTCTAACGTTTTCAAGGGCCTCGTAGAATGCAAATATGCTAAAAAATGGATGTTTTTCTGTCACAAAGAAAGCAAAAGCTAAGAATTTCTTTGTTTACAGGTCCGAAACACCCATAGTAAAACCAGAAAAAAAGAAGATCAAAATAAAACTATTACCTAAAAATGATAATCCAAAACCGTTTAAAATCGTAGATCAAAATAAACACACCACTACAAATAATAATTCAAAATTACATAAAAAATTATTATTGAAACGGATACAACTTAGAATAAACGAGACACGTGTAAAAATTTAACAATCAGATATCAGTTAAAATCACAGTTAGTCAGTTCAAAATTGCAGTGAACATGGAGTAAAATAATATATATTGGTATTTTTATTTATTTATTTATTTATTTATTTCATACAAAAGTTGTTTGATTTTTAAACAATGATAAAAATCTCAACTGCTTACTGTTCAAAATCTAACTTTGCCATAAATGAAAATCCTTCATCAACTCAAGCTTACATTAATTTCCAAGACGGTTTCATAAAATTTCTTAAATTTTTTTTGGCACTGTGTAATCAATATTGGCTGAGATTGATGGCTGCATCACCTAACATTTTTATAAAAAGAATTTTTCCCCCTCTCTTCTTCATTGACATATTACTCTCCCTTTTTCAAATTTTTGAATGATCAATTTTTTGCTTAATTCCACTTCAAATTCTTCTATTATTAATGCCGAATCATAAAAAATTAAAAAAAAAAAAATCTCGCTTATAATGAAAAAGAACAAACTTTTTCGCTGGTGAACATATGAAAGGATTTTTGTATTGTTGTTAGCTGTCAAAAACTTTTTGAAGGTTTCTGAATTTTACGGTTTTTTTTTTTTTTTTTTTTTCCCTATTAAAATGGTGTATAAAATTCTAGTGGCATCATTTGACTTAATTTTTGGTTTCAGTGATTTATACGATAGTTTTTCTTAAAAATCTAGAACTATTAATATTCAAATCATTCATTTATAATTCTCTTTCAACTATACGTCTGTTTTTTAATGAATCACATCAAAATTGCATGTTTATATTATTAAAAATACTGATCCTATTAAAATGTCTAATTGGCAAAAATCAATCATAAAATAATGTTATTATTATTATTATTATTATTATTCAAAACATGCAATTTTAAAATTTTGTTCCAATAATTTTTAAATGACGTATGGAATATGCAAAATATTATTCGTAAAAATTTCTAAATAAATTATTGAGATTTAAAAGTAAATAATTAAGAAAATATTCTTTAAAAATAGTCAAAAGAAGTGATTTCACCAAAATTTAGAATTAGTGACCGTGCTTAGCAAATTGTTGGAGTTTTCCTCTAGGATTCTCCAAAGTTTGGAAGAAAGTATTGGAAAACGATGAAAACCTTAAACAGATAACTAACCGTACAGTTCAGTTTCATAGGGTTAGGAAACAATATTTATTTAGTCCAAATAAAGGAGGAAAAGTTAATTAGTTTCGAAAGAAAAATAATTTTTAAAGAGGAGTATTTTTTTATATTTAAAAGAAAATCTATTAAATATAAAAATTACTTTTTTGACATAG
This sequence comes from Salticus scenicus, assembly GCA_963930645.1. Taxonomy (NCBI): domain Eukaryota; kingdom Metazoa; phylum Arthropoda; class Arachnida; order Araneae; family Salticidae; genus Salticus; species Salticus scenicus. The sequence goes on from OZ005648.1 coordinate 343,227,661, forward strand.
ACATTTTAACGGTTCATAAACTGTTTTTCTATATATTAAATTATGGCCTCATAATGGTATTAATAAGTTATTCTTTATTCTTATTCAATAAATAATTCGTTATGCATAAAGAAATGTGAAGTATTAACAGGGAGGAGGTGCCACTCACCACTCCTGGTGTCGAGCGATTCTAGCTATGCTAGTCCCCTCCTCCGAAACGTTTATTTAAAAACTTAAAAATAAAAAAAAATTACAAGGGTAGCTAGAAACAGGTCTCCCACGCGACAAGCAGCGGCGGTAAAGAAGTCATATTTCAATTTATTACTGGGTGCAGTAAGTACACTATGATGAAGTATAGTAGGCGCCATCGAGCTTTAATTTAGGTAGTATAGCTGCAGTATTAATTAATTTCTAGTATATCTGCTCGATGGTAGGCGCCGAGCTGAAACTCATCCCGACAAGGGGCACCAATGCAGAGCAGAGATTGGTTAAGATAGTGCCGGGCATAACCCTTCGCGACAAAGTATATATAGAGAAAGTATTGGATTCGTGAAAATTTTCGAACTCCAGTTTTCATGGATTTACACGTTTTGGAATGTGCTGAAGACGATTTGACTGTTTTTAGAAAATGTTTGTCTGTGTGTCTGTATCACAAATTTTGTGGACGCTGTATCTCACGAACCAATGAACGAAATTTAACCAAACTTGGTATTTAATTGGCCCTTGACATAAACTGGTGCTGATTAAATTCGTGGAACAATGGTTCAACAGGTGGCGCTGTGATCACATTTTTTCTAAATTTTTAACATGGCAGTATAGGACAAAATTTCATATAAATGTACATGCGAGAGTTATTTTAATTGTGTGATTGTAACATTAATATGAATTATTGATAATAGTAGTAGTTAACTAGGAAAAAAAATTGTGCATGTGGAGGCATCGCTTCCCCCTCTGGGGGGAATGTACCCTCTACCCCTCCGGGGAAGTAAATTTTCAATATGGGTATCTTTCGAAAGATCTCGTTAATACCTTTAAAACAAATGGTTGAACTATAGATATGTGATAATTTAAAACAAAGTTATCGATTTTTTTTTTTTTTTTTTTTTTTTTTTTACTTTCAACGAAAAAAAAAAAACTTGGGGGGGGGGGGTCATTTCTTTTGATTTGGAAAAAAATTGACATCTTTCGGCATTTAGTGATAATACTATTCTGTCAGATAAAAATCGTCTGCATTTATAATGGAAAATAATTTGATAATTTAATAATTAATTTGTATTGAATAAATTTTGTGTAAAATTATATAGAAGAAAGTCATGTGGGGGGCCACATCATACTAGTTTAAGTTTATTTTAAAGCCTTTTTTCTACAACTTAAATTTACTTAATAATTCTAAAATGTAAAAGTAACTTATCAATAAAAAAGAAAAAAAATGCAGTATGCTCAAAGAAAATATAAATGGTAAAATACTGTTACAGTCTGAGACAAAATAAATTATGGTCGAGAAATAACATTTTTGTTTCAAAACATTTAGTAACAAAAAAAAAAAAAAAAAAAAAAAAAAAAAAAAAAAAGTTCTGTATCGAATTTTAAAGTACAACATTCATGCACGTGAAATTTAAAATAAACCTTTATGTATAAAGAGAGAATAAATACTGTTGTTCTAAAAGAAGTAATTATTGCGGGTTTTCTCCATTACTTTACTTTTCATAAATCCTTAAACTTTTGTCTCCAGAAAACAACCTTAGGATATTTAAAAAATTATTAAATACTTTTAATAAGTTTAGAGAAATTAAAATATTTCATTAATGAGTTTAATTAATGTTTAATAATAAATTTTAATAGAAACTTTTTATTTATTTATTTTTTTATTTTACACACTCAAAACATAATCGACTATGTTTTAGATAAATAAAATTTAGATTTAAATAAAATATGTGTTAAATAACTAACATTACATACAAAAAAAAAAAAAAAAAAATGATAATAATAATAACCATAATAATAATAAACACCACATTATACAAAGGCTGTTTGTTTTAATCTACTATTAAAGCGTTGTCATTCGTAACCTGAAATAAAGAGAGATGAGACACTTTCTAATTTTACAGGATATAACTAAAGTTTCACACACATATGCAGTAAAACCATGCATAGTTTATAAATTATGAACACACCCCTATTTGCAGAAAAAAAAAATACCTATTAGGGGTAAAACTACTAAAATCTTTGAGACAAATTTCGATTTTAGTCTCCATATTATTCCTATGCCCATTGTTGATCATTATATGAAATGTCACACCCGTCACAAAATTTAAAAAAAAAATTATTTTAGCAAATTAAATAGAAGAATTTCATTGCAATTGCTTTTGCATAATACACTACTTTTCCCTGTAACCGAGCACTTTCAATTTCAGGTGTTTTATCAAATATCTAGAAAAAATGTTCACGAATTATTCTTAAACTTTGAGCGTGTGAAGAACATGTATAATATCTGATATATTTCAGCAAAACTTTTATCCCGAAATCAAAAAGGGAATCAGTATTTTTTCTTTTTTTTTTTTTTTTTTCTTTCTAGGACTGAGGACTATTAGTCTCAATCTGGAATTTTTACGGCGTCATTTTTCGATAGTTGGACATTTGTCGAAATCATTTTTCGATAGTTGGACATTTATCGAAATCTAAAATTTATCAAAAATATAATTGAATAATTTGTAAGCGATGTTATAATTTGAAGAAAAAAAAAACTAATAGTGCTCCGTCCTAAACTAAATTCTGAGTTTTCCCAGAATTTCTTTTTTTGAAAGAAAAAGAAAAGAAAAGAAAATTAATAATAATCAGTATCGAAACAAACGATATCGAAAAAGTTTTTTAAAGTTTTGAGTACATCATTTCATGCTAAATTTTTGAAATAGTATGAAAATATAACTTATGGCATATTTGAAATAAGAAATGTTAAGTTGTATCTTTTAAAGATGTATTTAGTGTTCATGTATTTAATGTTTGAATGATTTTTTTTTTTTTTTTTTTTTTTTTTTTTAAAGGACTGAGGGCCTATTAGTCTCAATCTGGGATTTTTGCGTTGTCGATTTCGATAGTTGGACATTTGTCGAAATCTAAAATTTATCGAAAATATAATTGAATAATTTGAAAGCGATGTTATAATTTGAAAAAAGAAAAAAAAAACTAATAGCCCTCCGTCCTAAACTAAATTCTGCTTTTGCCAGAGTTTCATCAAAATCATTATTATTATTATTGAAAGAAAAAGAAAAGAAAATTAATAATAATCAGTATCGTTACAAGCGATATCGAAAAAGTTTTTTTTAACACTGAGGGCCTATTAGTCTCAATCTGGGATTTTTGCGTTGTTGATTTCGATAGTTGGACATTTGTCAAAATCTAAAATTTATCAAAAATATAATTGAATAATTTGAAAGCGATGTTATAATTTGAAAAAAGAAAAAAAATACTAATAGTCCTCCGTCCTAAACTAAATTCTGCTTTTGCCAGAATTTCATCAAAATCTTTTATTATTATTATTATTATTATTATTATTGAAAGAAAAAAAAAAGAATATTAATAATAATCAGTATCGTTACAAGCGATATCGAAAAAGTTTTTTTAAATAATTTTGAATTAGGAAATAAAAAGTGCGCGTGAAATAATATGAAATAAAAATAAGTGAAAAAATGAATTTAATGATTTAATGTTTTGTTTTTCGGGAGCTGCTCATGCATATAAAAAATGCTTATTAAAACGAGTCGAAGAAGGAAGCGAAATAAGTATTGAGTTATATTACGATAAATACGATATATAATATGATACGATATATTAGACCTACCGTCCAGGGTTAGTAGGCATTTTTGTTGAAAGAAATAGTTTGTTCGTTCGGTGCAACTTGCACATTTGTCCCGTGAGGTACAACTTTCACATTAGTCCCTTGAGATACAACTTTCACTTTAGTCCCGTCAGGTACAACTTGCACATTAGTCCCCTTTAAATATATATATATATTTTGCATTTATAAAATGAACTGCATTGCCGATTTATATTATAATGCCGGTAAACAAATTAGTAAGTGTATATTTCTGTCTAATTGTCTATATATATATATTCATGCTCACTATTTATTTATTTATTTATGTATTTATTTATTTTGAAAGAAAAGAAAAGAAAAGAAAATTAATAATAATCAGTATCGAAACAAACGATATCGTAAAGACTAGCTAGACATTTGAAACTTTCACAATAGCTCACAATCCGATGACAATACAATACTTCGAATAGTTTTCTTGGAATTAATTAAAATAGCAAAATAATAACCTCCTAATTAATACCTTTTTTTAATATTATTCTGTCTATACTATTGATTTTAATATTATTCTGTGTCTGATAAGCATTAAACAATAAAACTACGAACACTAAGCTTGAAACACATTTTTGTACACTTGAAGTTCACAACACACATAAATAGTTAATTTTCTTTTTTTTAAGTTGGAGATCATCCTGCAAAACGAAATGCTTGAAATGTATACTAGCTACAGCATCTGACTGAAAAGTTTCTTTTTCCTATCTGCTTTCTTTTATATGAGACTGGCACATATATCTATGGAAATATAAAGGTTTCATTAAAAAACTGCTAAAAATCATTACTACTTTTTGTTATTATAACATGCACGGTACGAAACCCAACGCAATGCAATTTTTAGAGAACTTGACATATTACATTATACACAACATATTGCAATCAAAATATAATAATATTATAGTTTTAAAAAATTAAAGAACACGCTTTTATAGAAATGTGAACTAAAAAGCATAAAATATCTATCCTAGTATTAAAATGCAAGGTAAGAGAAAATCGTGTGAGTGACACACCATAATATTTACATACATTTAAATCTTTAATTAAAATAATTTAGAATTAAACAAAAACCATTTTTAAAAAAATCTCCCCTCACTGGGCTCGAACGCTAGACCTTTAGGTTCGTAGCGCGGCTCTTTACCTCGCAGCCACGGCATTCACGTACAAAAGTCTTTTTTTTCTACAATATAGATTTTTTGTTTGCTCCCAGAGTGGTTACAAACATACAAATATACATACAAACATACATACATACATACAGGTGAAGCTAATAAAAGCGTGTTAAAAATATCAAATACCTAACAAAATATGAATATTATTGCAAAATAAATTTTAGCTGCGCACGTGCAAGATTTAACGAAATTTCATTTCCTTATTTTATTCTCTCCAGACTACCTCTAGAGGTGAATCCCAGATCGTCGCCAATTTCCCATTGCGCAGTACTAGTGCGACGTAAAAATGAAAGAATAAAAAAATATAAAAACTTTATTTTATTATGTTACTTAGGGTAGGTGCTCCAGTGATTGGCATGCTCCAATAATTGACATCTATCCAGAAATAATTAATAAATAAGAAAAATAATAAAATTATATATTTTACATATAAGAATTTCAACATTTTATGTCAAACACTGAGGCATAGGGTGCCAAAAACTGATAAAATGGATAACTAGCACTGTCAAACACTGGAACATAGGATGTCAATTACTGATAAAATGAAAAACTGGCAGTGTCAATTACTGAAACATTGAATGGGTGTCAAAAAAAAAATTGTTATCAAATGTATATATTTTAATATATATGTGGTTCTGAATGTCTTTCATACCATATGTACTAAGATTTCTAAAAATATTTTCTCATGACTAGAACATTAAAAAACATCAGAGATTGTTTTAAAAGTGTCAATCACTTGTGCACTTACTCTATATGAAAACCCGAAGGAAATATCGTAAAAATTCAAAAAAGTTATCGTTGATAGAATCAATTGGCTTTTAATTTCTCTTTAATATATATATATAGGCGGTTTTACCCAAATTTTTATTTTGATTCAATCAAGGGTAATATAGAGTTCATTGATTGTAAATAAATATTGATTAATATATATATATATATATATATATATTTCCTTTTTTTAAAGAAAATGAAATTCAGTCCATTGTAATCATTATAACTTTTTGAATTTTCACGATATTCCCTTGGAATTCTCATATATGTAACTCAATATATTAGGCTAATAAATTATGTAAATGAAATTTCGTTAAAGTTTGCACATCTGTTGTTAAAAATTATTTAGCAAAATGCTCATATTTCATTAGGTGGTTAATATTTTTATATTCTGTTTCAAGTATGGGCGGTATGTTGTGTCAAATGTTTGTTAAAAGTTTCTTACAAGTATCATTACATTAAATTTCATACCCTGCATGTTATAATTTTTTTTTTTTAAGTAATAATTTGTTTTGAAGCTTTTTAAAAAATATTTTATATTTCCATGAATATACGCACCAATCTCATAAAAATTAATAAAGAAGAAGCTTCATATAACCACATGCTACAGCCAGAATGCATTTTTCAAACGTTATTTTGTACAGGATGATCCCAAATATTTTGTTTTTCTTTAAATTTTTACTAGTCACCTTTTTGCTTTCGGGGCAAAACTTTTTCTAAAATATACATTTTCTTTACACGACCAAATTTTTAGAATAATTTCTCAAGAATTTATCGAAATATATGACATAACGTCTGAGATCGAAAATGCCTGGTCACTTATGGAAAGAGAGTGAACTTTTGCTGCCTACGTTGTAGCATAAAAGCAATAGCAAAATAATAATAATAATAATAATATTTTCTAAAATTACTTTTTTTTTCCTGGAACCGGTGTGATGTTTGATGGAATGGTTCTTATTCATTTTTATTTCCGATCGGTATTCAAACCACTTTTCAAACTTTGTGTTTTTTAAATAGAATAGGTACCTGGCACTGGAATGAAATATTGAATTGAAATTATTGGATTGAAAAATTTAGTATCTAGGACAGTCCTTTTTTTTTCATTTATAACATTCTAAATACAGTAGCCGCCGCTTTATAAAATCACGTTTGTTTTCATCTAAATGATTTTATTAAGCGACTGATTTTTATATCCGGCGAACATGTCTGAACTCAATAAAAGAGTATTCATTACCTAAGTATGGAAATAAATTCTTCTTCGCCCTTCCATTTATCAACTAGCCATCCGTAGGAATGGAGTTTTTGCTACTTATCATTCATGTAAAATTTTCGGCTTTTAAGGACAAAATTACGTACATGATGGATATTTTCTTTGACCTGGCATTCTTGTACCTATCTACAAGGTCTACGTTGATGACTTCTGCTCTCCTTATTCATTTTCGCTTGCGATCCACTCTTCCGTTTGGTACAATTTAGGCAACTGAGAAATTTCAAGCTTCGATGTGGCCTTCCTTTGACTATACATTTGAAGAAAACCATCATACTTTACCAAACGTTTAAGCTTTACCTTCAAAATAAAAACTACCCGCTTGCATATCTTGCAGCTAAGTTGCTTCAACATAAGAACTGCAAACTGTATTTGAATATTTTAAGACAGATAAAAATACTCATTGGCCAATCATTTGAAGAATTCATTCCTCGAATTCTAAACTACAACACATGGCGGGGCGTGTTTTTCTTTCTTCATCTTTTCTTTCCTTTTTTTTTTTTTTTTTTTGAGGAATATAATTTTCGACAAATAGTAATAATGTGATGGCTTACTATGATTTTTTTTTTTCTTTTCAAAAATCCGGTGAGAAAATATAATTCGTTGTTTAGCTTACACACATGATCATTTTTACAGTTGAAGAGATTTTCTTTTGAGTTTATTAACCAGCGATGCTGATTTTATTAAGCGGCGGTTTGCACTAATTTGATTCCGGACCCAGCAATTTGATCAGATTAAGCGGCTGATTTTATAAAGTGGCGGCTACTGTATTTAAAAAATAATTTGTTGAACTTGATTTTGATACGTTTGAAATAGATGTGTACAACACATTTTTTCCCTGTTTATAGAATATTTTTTCTTGTTTATATTTCCAGTTTCTGTGTTCTTGGTGATCGAATATTGAGTTCGAAAGGATATACGAACTGTACTAAAGATCCTAATGTTGAAGAGTCTTTGTACTACGTCTATTGCCGTAAAGATAACAGCACTATTACTACTGAAGACGATGTCCCCTACAAATGTGATGAATACTTTGAAACACATGAAGCTAGACTTGTTCAAGCTATTCCAGGCTTGTCGAGTGGCGTATTTTGGGGTGAGAACATTGCTTCTTTTTTTTTTTTTTTTTTTTTTTTTTTCAAATTTCAGAGTACATAAGAAACTTTTTTATATTACATTTACATAAAAAATATACCTTATATATATATTATCCTTTTTTTAAAATATATGCACTTACAGCAGTTGAAGCAAATATATTTCGTATACGCTATCCATCATCAGTGCATCACTGTGATACTTTCTCTTGTTCTGGATTGATTTTGTCCTCTTAATCTTCGATTCTCTTCATTTCATGAGGCTTTTTCATAATTAGGTGTTGCCATGCGGATGGTATTACGCTATGCTCACGATCGTTAATGGATAGACTGTTAGTTATTATTTCAATGGCTTCTCTTTTGAGAGCATATAGTGGTTATTATAGAGGGCTATTTTTGGGGTGTTTATTCTATTAAGTTTAATTGGGTTAGTTTTATAGGTGGTAGACAGAGCAGTAGAAGACCTATTAAATTTTACATCTGAGAAGTGTTCTTTCTCGCGACCATTAATGCAACGTTTTAAAAAAGGATAATATATATAAGGTATATTTTTTATGTAAATGTAAATTTAATTCTTTTAAAATAAATTAATATTTTTTATATTATTTTTAGAATAAAACATTATTCTTAATTCTTAAATTTAAAAATATTAAAATTATATAATATATATGGTGATTGTGATTAAACCTCGTTATGAAGAGAACCCTATAGCTGAAATGGATACAAAAAAACTTCCACCAAATTTGGCATACGACTCATGAGATGCGCTCAAGAAATTTGAAAAAAAAAAAAAAAAAGATTTAAAAAAAAAAAAGAAAAGAAAAACTTAAAAAGATTTACTAGATTGCACTCTACAATAAAAAAACAGAAAAAACAATAATTGAACTCGTATAAAATGTATAAGTACTTTGAATATTTATTGGGATTTTGGTCCTGTATGAATCATTCCATGTGTCCTATTTTTCCATCTAAAATGCCACCTGATGTACTTTATTATTATTATTATTATTATTATTATTATTATTATTATTATTATTTTAATTCCCCGTCTCAGGAATCCTCCACATACCAAGTTTACCGGCAATCCATTCGTCTGTTTTTGTTGCAAGATGCTGTTTATAGTGAAAATTCAATTATAACCATTTTGTATATATAATAAATGTACGTATATTAATAGTTTGGTGATTATTATTTTTTTTTTTCAACACAGCTGAAAACCAGCATCTAAGTATATTTTTGAAAGAAATTTATTTTAAAATTAATAAAAATGTATCTAAATTAAATTTTATACAGTCGATTTAATTTCATCAGAATTTACTACGTAAGAAATACTAAGAGGAAAAAAATAAATGGGTATGTCTATCGAAACATTATTTTCCTGTGTCTAGCAAAACGTTGCTTTTATAATACATACATTATGCGATTTACTACTTGGGATAGGATAGGATAGGACCTCCGATCGTGTACCGAAGGAGTGGTTCACTTCACATGACCTGCCGACCTCCTTCCTCCGGAATCAGTGAGAACAAAGGAACACTTTTTATTACAATTAATTATAAATAAATTTTATATTAAATATTTAAAATATTGGGTAACTGTTTGTAAATATAACAATTCGTTTCAGTGCAAGTAATGTAAAACAGAAATAAAAAGGTTAGTATTTAGATTGTGTACACTTTTTGCACGACTAGTTTTTGTAAGCTTTAGTTTATTCTCATTTTATTACAACTTGCAATTCATCTTTAAATGATGCACTAAACGTCTACGAGAAGTTCTCTTAAGTAATAATTTCATATCTTGTATCCCTTTTTTACTAATAATATATATATACTTAATAATAATAATTTTTATTGAATAATAACGTTTTCACACCTTATATCCCTTTTTTAAATTTTTAAAATAAGTAAAAAAAAAAAAATAATAATAATAATAGTATGTGAATAAAATAATAATTTAAACAAAAAATAAGAAGAATGGAAAGAAAAGTTGCTGCATATATTGAGACTGTCTTAAAATTGTTGAATGTTTTAGTATTGACTATAATGAGCCCTATAGGCAATAGAATAATTTATTTAGTTTTTGGAGAAAACTGAAAACATCGGCACTAAATAAGTTCCTTGACTTTAAATGTTATTTTTATCATTCAAATTGCAACACTGCTTAAAATTTAAGTATTTTAAATAATGAACCAAAAATTTATTTGGTTAACTAACCCCCTCCCCCTTTCTCAGAATCTAGGAATCCTTACATACAACGGACAATTTATATGTCGATTAAATTTACAATTTCCCAGATTTAGCTTATCTCATATAATCAGACTGTCTGAGTTAACACATTTGAAAAGCAGAATAATTGTAGCTAAAATTTTTAAAGCAAAAATACACTCACTTACAACTTGAAAATAATTCTACATACCTAACAATACTTCATCTTCTATAAAGAGCCCACCAGTAGTTTAGAGGTTCTGTTCTCATAATTGGTAGACGGAAAGTACCGGGTTCGAATGCAGGTCACTCTCCTCAGCACAAGCGTTCAGATTGTTCCATGGTTTTTTCCTGATCTAACGTAAAAACTGGCTAGGATTCCTTAAAAACTCCTCCATAGACGGCTTTTCTCCAGTCTTATGTCCCTCATGTAAGCAATACCCCTTAAGGGTCCTTAGTAGTCAGATACCTTCCTTTCTCCTTCCCCATGTAATGCAATGGGATTTTTGTTGCTTTTTATTATCAAGATATCTTGTTCAAAAATAAAGTATTTCGAATTCTGTTTTTTGAATCCTACTCTTCGAATGTGTCGCCTTTTTTCTTAGGGAGAAATCAAAAAATAAATAAATTTAAATATTTTATTTCATTAAGCAAACTTAAGGATCTAATTTCAATGTCAAAAAGAAAACAGAAGACTTGGCGTTGGAATATTAAAACCCGAATAAACTACTACGTCAGAAACGCCAAAAGAAAAATATTTGTGAGGCATACAGCTGTTTCGGTAGACTTAAGCGTACCGTCTTCAGTGCAAAAAGAATTCTTTTTGCACTCGAGACGGTACGTTTAAGGCTACCGAAACAGCTGTAGGCCTCACAAATATTTTTCTTTTGGCGTTTCTGACGTAGTAGTTTATTCGGGTTTTAAATATTTAACTTATTATTTTGTTTTTGTCTTTTGTTTAAATAATGCTTTCTAATATAAAATGTGGCATGTTCAAAAAGTAGATTTAAAAAACAGAATTTGAAAAACTTTTTTTTTTTTTTTTAACGAGATATCCCGATATAATACAAAGCAACGAAATTCCACTGGATTACATGGGGAAGGAGAAAGGAAGGTATCTAATTACCAAGGACTCTTAACTTCTTTAATATAAAACCACCAACAACAATCTTCAAAAAAGATATAGTAGGAAACGTTATATAGGAACAAAAGAAAATTATAATTACATTTGGAATATATTCTTTTTTATAATTATTTTTCAGAAAATATTGCCGTGCGTTTCCGAGAGAAAGGTGATCTTATCGACCTGTCTGACAATCCAGAGGACTCTAATCCAAAAGGCCAGAATACCTACAATCAATTATTAGTTGATATTTCCACCTCGTTTACTCTTCTAGTTGGCATTTTCTTTCCATCATGTACAGGTAAGCAACATTTATCAAGTATAAACATATGGCAGTACTTTTCAAACAATTACACAAAATTATATTTTCTTGGCAACATTTTTAGTGAAAAACAAGTATGCGTTCAATATACTATTTTCTTGTCTTCTAAACTAGGTGCCATGTGCACTTTTTTTTTTTTTTTTTTAATACTTTTATTCCTAATGTGAATGGTTAAAGATCGATTTTTTCAGAAATTTGTTTTATTTCATTTAGCGTGAGCATTTAGGTAAATGGAACACATTTAATGTTTATTTAAATTTTCACTTTAATGATTTATACTTGTTATATGTATAATATGTAATTATGCGATTATTTTGATGAATCTAGAGCTATCGTGGTTTCTGACAGTAATATCGTCAAAACATCATTAAAAACAAATATGGATATTATCAAATTGTAATGACAAAACACTAGCTATTACGCCCACCCACCCACACACACTAAAGACCACCTTTTAAACGAATTTACCATAAAACCAAGTGAAACGTATAAAGAAGGTTTTTACAAATTACAAGTATTCCGCACCACAAAGTTCAAGCTCGGTATCTATTTTTGCTCAGATTATTAAGGGATTCATTTTTGTGTATCATCAATGTTTTTGTACAGCATCTATTGGAAAAGGATAAAAGGGTAATGTTAGTTCTTACATTAGAAAACTTCTGTAATATATAATAGTCAAATTTTAACAAAATTTTATTTTCTTCTAAGTTAATTTTTCTGAAAATATTATCTTAACCTTAGAAATGCAGAGGAGTATTTTAGATAATTACAAACATACCATTAGAAATTTATCATTATGTTCCGCTTCACATTTAATTTGTCTAAATTATTTTTAAAAAGTAAACTTTTTATAAAAATTATTCTTGGGAAGTAGACGAATAATGAATCGCTGTACTACAAAAGAAAAAAAAAAAGACTTAAATGTGGGTTTAATTTATTTATTATACATACCATTTTTTCAAATGCAAGCCTGACGATAAATCAAAATAAGAAAGAATTTTATTTATTTATTTTTTTTTTTTTTTTCGAATCATGCTAAGTATACAGTTGAAATAATTATTTTTTACTGATAAATATCCATTTTTATTTTAATAAGGAATACATAACACAGCAACATCTATAATCTATAACAAGCTTAAAAAATCTATTTGCATTCGATTTTAATGGAAAGTGTGAATTTGAATTGGATAATTTGAACGTGCATACAAAAGAATTTGGCAAAATCCATCAATTATATATTTTGTATAGTACTTCGCTGTACTAAATACGATACTTTCAAAATTCTGTAGTATATTTCGCAGGAAATAACTGAACCTTTTACAAAACAAATATACAGTTTCACTCGTATTTACACTATTTATATTTCAGACACTCAATCTGAGCATTGTAATTTACAGACCATATAGTTTACAATTCACCAAAAGCTGGAGAGCAATCCTCCTAACCAACACACATGAGAGAAAAAAAATAAACCAACTCAAAATTCATAGTGCAACCGAGATTTAATTTCTTCTCGAGCTCCACACAAACAATTCCCGTTCTCTTTCATTTTCATTATTTTTTTCTTTCCTTAAAAACTAATTGTTGAACCGTGGATGAATTTTGCATGCTTCTTGGAATAAATTTAGCTCGCTGTGACGTTACAATATCAATAGTTAGATGAATAAAATCTGCCATGATACAAGTAATATATGTCCAAAAAATGCATTTACGTTTCGTCAGTTATCGTAACTTATTTAAAATATATGTCTTCGGTAGAAACAGAATTGACGGAATTTCGAATATTTTGAAATATTTCTTGCAAAACAAGCTACATGTTTTACGCTGAATTCATAAATTTTTATTTTTAAATTTATACTCTTTTTTTTAAGAACATATATTACATATAAGTGAATCTAGATGCTTTAATTTTCAATATAAATAATAAATTCAGATCTGTTGATTTCGTTTCATAAATATATTTTGGGAAAACATCCTTCTATAATGAGTAAGTCACAGTGTTATAAGTTACTAAAACGTCAATATTCTCTACAAAATAAACAAATATACTATATATATATATATATATATATATATATATATTAATTACTTATTAATAAATTACTTATATATATATATATATATATATATATATATATATATATATATATATATATATATATATATATATATATATATATATATATATTCGTGTATATGTCTTTCGCCTCTTGTCACATATCTGAAAGGAAAACCTGCTGATAAAGCAGACCTTCAGAGAATTTAAGATTATGTTGACGTGTAGGTTATCGAAGATGAGGCTTCAGTTCTTTGAAGTACGTGATGATCATCTTGTCAAAATGTGGAAGGTAATTCAAGAACGTCTGTGACAGACATACCTCCTATATTGATGCTTTTTCCTTTTCCTTTTGCAGGAATAATGGCTGGTTCCAATCGATCAGGAGACTTGGCGGATGCTCAGAAATCGATTCCAGCTGGAACCCTGGCAGCCCAGCTTACCACATCTATCGTGTGTATCCTTTTTTATATGGAGTGACAATGCTACATAAATATATTACATACATAAAAACTGTCGCTCATTGAATCTTTGCCTAAAAGGATTTTGAATCACTGCTGCTCGTATGTAATAGTCCTGCATCAAACCAAATCGGGTTTTTTTTTTTTTTTTTTTTCGTATGATTGGGTTTGTGTCGGGTTAAATTTTTATACTTTTGGATTTGGATTGGGTTTAATTTTTGCATTACACAAATTTTCAAAAGTAAACAAAGGCGTAGGAAAGAAACTGAGCCTTCAAAAAGATCATTGGATTTCGCGAAATTTCCTTTTAAGGATTAATAGAAGAATTATCCTTTTAAAACTAAAATTCAACTCTTATAAATATTCAGTATTAGTGACACTTGTAATTAATATTAATAATTAGTGAATAAGAACTAAAATGTATTTGTTAATTGTTTTTCTTGAAAATAACTTTGAGTCATTTTTAAAATAAAATTTTTTGAGCCCCTCGCTTGTTTTTTGAATTGCTACGCCCCTGGAAGAAAGTGCAGAATTCTTTCAGCTAAAAAACGTTATTTTTAAATACAAATGAGATTTTATACATATACATTTCTTTAATAAAAGCTTAAACTGATATTAGAATTCTTAATGCAGTCTTATTTCTATTATCAAAATGACATATTTTTTTAATCCTTTTGCGTTTCATGTCTTTAATTTTAAGTAGAAGAAAAATAAAATCAAATTACATATGTGTGTATGTGTGTGAAAAAAATTATATATGCGTGTGTATGTGTGTAAACAATTAGAAGTTTTTCAAAGATTTCAGGTTTTCAAGAGAGCATAACATGAATTATAAAAATCAACAGAAAACGAAGTAAAGCAATTAGACTAAATTTACATACCAATATTGATAGACTTCATAAAAGGATTCTCTCTCTTTTAATGCCAAATCTAGAAAAAGGGAATAAAAACATACGTTTACCACTATTATATTAATTATCACATATTAATGTTAATTTTATAATTTACTATGTAAAATATTGCTTAAAATTTAAAGTGGAAACACCTATTTTTAAACGAAATGATTCTACTAATGCTCTCTCTCTCTCTCTCTCTCTCTCGCTCTCTCTCTCGCTCTCTCTCTCGCTCTCTCTCTCTTTTTTTTTTTAATCTTATCTGTATAATAGTAGAAAAAGTATTTATGTCAGATTAATGTTTTGCTATATTTACACGTTTAGATGTCTCTTGAATCCAAAAATAAGGTTTTATGATTTACTCAGTGCTTTAGAAAAGAGGCGGGGGAGGGGGGGGGGATATTGTTGGTGAGAAATAAACTCAAAATGACATTCTTTCAATAATTACAAAAACTTTCATTTTCATATTATTCTAAAAACATTTCATTTGACTCTTTTATTTCTTCATGCATATATACATCTACATTGTGACGACGCTATGACGCATTTGTTTTCTGATTGGCCGTCTGTGTTTCTATGTACATGTAATAATGTATTTTTCGTTTTTCTTTTCTCCTTCTTCGATGTTCAGTTTTCATAATAAAAGATGTGATTAAAAGGATAATACGTGGGTTCATTTTTATTCCCACAAAATAATGCAACATAAAATAATATATAATTTCCTAATACACAAACCAAGCTAAATGAGGCTGGTTTAATTAAATTGAAACATCATTATTTATATATTTGAAATTATCTTTTGAATAGCTTAGCAGAAAAGATATTTATAAAAGAAAATAGAAATTGGTTCTTCTTTTCATACATGGAATAAATACATCTGTTTTTGCAAGCCTCGTAGGATACTCATATACAAGGTGAGTGCATTTTACTTACCTTATAAATCTTGAATTTAAATATTTGATAAAAGTTTCTTCTGTGAATTCTATCAGATTATGCTACTGACGCGCTAAATCGAAACTTTGAATTTATTCTTGACAGTTTTTTTTCTTTGCATATTTGAAGAAACATTTGCTACATTTAAAATAATATTATTTTGCTACATTTAAAATAATAATAATGATAAAAAAAATGTAAGCGAAAATAAATAAATATGTTTTTTGTTGTTTCTTGAAAACGAAAGTATAGAAATCTGTATAAACATTAAAAACGAAAGAATTAAAAGAATGTTTAAAATAAACATATGAATGATTAAATATAAAATTGTAGTTATTATAAACTAGAAAGAAAACAAAATTGAAATATTAAAATGAGTATCCTCAAGGACACTATAATTGAAAAACTTAACGCACAAAATTATGATGTGTGGAAGTTTAAATTAGAAATGTTTCTCCAAAAGGAAGATTTATATTCCGTGGTTCTTAATGATGCTCCGAATCCCATTACGGACACATGGAATAACAAAAATAGGAAAGCACGCGCCATTATAAACCTCTTAATAGAGGATAATCAAATAATCCATGTCAAAAATCTTGAGACCGCTAAAGAATGCTGGAACGCCTTAAAAGCTGTACATGAGCGTTCAACCCTCAGCAGTAAACTATTTTTGCTTAGAAAGCTTTACTCTACGAAATTAACTGAAGGTGGCGATATGATAGACCACTTAACTAACATTTATCAATTGCGAGATAAGTTAGTATCGCTCGGAGAAGAAATAAATGACAGGCACCTTTCAGCCCTAATGCTCTGTTCCTTACCTCCAAGTTATGATGTATTAATTACCGCTTTAGAATCGCGTGATGAAAAGGATCTTGTACCAGAGTTTATACGCTCGAAATTGATTGATGAATTTTCTAAAAGAAAAGAAAACAAATCTGAAAATAATTCAGTGTTAAAGGTTAAATTTAAACCGAAACCAGAAAATTCAAAGTTCTGCCGTTATTGTAAAAAAAAATCGCATACAATTGAAGAATGCTGGCATCTTAAAAATAAAAATAAAGAAAAGACTCTGAAACAAACAAAAGCCAGCAATGCCAGATCAACTTTCAAATCTGGTATGTACTCTCAAGACAGACATAACGCGGATAGGGCTCTTATTACTGAGAGTGAAAATAAAAAACCTAACGATAAAATATTCACTCTATTTATCGGTGAGAAATCTAACAATTGGTATGTAGACTCAGGTTGTTCAACGCATGTATGCAATGATAGGAATAAATTTCATGAATTTAATCATAATAATTCACGCGTAACAATCGCGAATGGACAGGAGATAGAATCCCTGGGTCATGGGTCTGTGAAATTAAACACCATAAATTCCAATAACACACATAATACTATAATATTGAAAAATGTTTTATATGTACCAGAGATAGAGACAAACCTCATATCTGTAAAAGAAGCTACTGAAAATGGTTGTGTAGCAATATTTGAAAACAAATCATGCAAAATAATGCATGAAGGAGAAACATGCATTGAAGGTTACATTAACAACAATTTATACGAATGCAAAGTTAAGTATGATACAACACACACTATAAACATGGTAAAAATATGTGAAAATACAAATTGCATTGATAAATGGCACATTAAATTAGGCCATAGAAACATTAGTCATATAAAATGATTGGTAAACAACAACATGGCAGTTGGGATAAAACTAGACAACTGCAAACATGATAATGCATGTGAAACTTGCATATTAACTAAATTAACGGACAATCCTTATCCCAAAAAGGCTCAGTTTAGAGCAACTAAAGCACTAGAGTTGGTACACACTGACTTGTGTGGACCAATGACAACCCCCACGGTCGGTGGAAAATACTATTTTTTAACTTTTATAGACGATTTTAGTCGATTTACAGTAATATACCTACTGAGAAAAAAGGATGAAGTTTTTGCAAAATTGAGGGAATATATCGCAATGACATCAAATAAATTCGGACGAACTTTGCATGCAATCCGCTCCGACAACGGAGGAGAGTATACCGGGACAGAATTAAATGAATACTTAACAAAATTAGGTATAGACCACCAATTCACTGTTCCCTATTCAGCTTCTCAAAATGGAACTGCTGAACGTAAAAATCGTACCTTAGTTGAAATGGCACGTTGTTTATTAAAAGATGGCAATTTACCAAATTATTTCTGGGGGGAGGCAATAAATACCGCAGTTTACTTGCAAAATAGACTCCCAACATCTTCGTGTGAATTGACACCTTATGAATTATGGACAGGTCGAAAACCTGACTTATCAATGTTAAAACCATTTGGTTGTCGTGCCTATGCATACGTACAAAAGGTACACAGAGGAAAATTAGATAATACGGCACAGGAAGGTATATTCGTAGGGTACGACAATAGAAGTAAAGGATATAGGATCTGTACAAATGGCAAAAACATAATTATTAGTCGAACCGTAAAATTTGTAGAAAATGAAAAACAAGCGATACTTAAATATGACACATCACAAAACAATGATGAGAAAAGTGATAATAAAAATCCATCACCAAATTTGCAAATAATAGACTCAGAGATAGATGAAACTAATGATAGTGTTGTGTCAGATAATTCTCAGAATACTCCACGTAGATCACAAAGATCTAATAAAGGGGTACCACCAGATAGATTCGCATTCACATTACACAATGAAAGAATAAGTGAACCAAAATGCTGGGATGATATAATAAGTATGGAAAACCCTGTAGAAAAGGAAAATTGGATCAATGCTACATTAGATGAAATAAATTCACTCAAGCAGAATGACACCTGGGATTTAGTTGAGGTTTCACCAGGGATGAAAATAGTAGGGTGCAAATGGGCATTCAAAGCAAAATATAACAGTCAGGGCCGTGTTGAAAAATACAAAGCTAGGCTGGTTGCGAAGGGCTTTTCACAGAAATATGGAATAGACTACGATGAGACTTTCGCCCCAGTGGCGTCTCACACAACTTTGAGAAGTTTTTTGGCAATGAGTCTTTATAAGAATTTAAGTCTTAGACATATTGATATCAAGACTGCATTTTTACACGGTAAATTGAGTGAAGATGTTTATATGCATCAGCCAGAAGGATACGTGGTATCCGGGGAAGAACATAAGGTGTGTAAATTAAAAAAGGCAATATACGGGCTAAAGCAGGCCGCGAGAGCATGGAATTTAAAATTGAATGAGTCATTACTTAACTTAGGCTTTATTCAAAGTCAATTCGACAAGTGCCTTTATAAACGTAAACAAAACGATGTAACTACTTATGTACTTGTGTATGTCGATGATTTGTTAATAGCGGGGAATGATCAACAAATAAATGAAATTGTAAACAAACTAAAACAAGAATACCCGTTAACAGACTTGGGAGAAGCAAAACAATATCTTGGGATAAATATTAATCGCCCTAATGAAAATACAATGACTCTTGATCAAACACACAAAATACAAGAACTTATAGTCAAATACGGTTTAGAAAATTCAAAACCTACAGACACTCCTATGGACACAGGTTACATAAAATTAAATGACGAAGAAAACCTTTTACCAGAAAATACACAATATAGACAGGCTGTAGGCGCATTGTTATATATTTCAACCGTGTCACGTCCGGATATTAGCGCCGCGGTAAATATTTTGAGTAGAAGAAATGAGCGCCCAAGAGCAAAAGATTGGGAAGCGGTAAAAAGATTAATGAGATATTTAAAAAGTACAATTAATCTTAAATTGACATATAATAATATTGAAGAGCCTGTCTTGAGGGTATATGCAGATTCCAACTGGGCAAACGATCCCAGTGATCGTAAGTCTACAACAGGAAATTTGTTCTGCATAGGAGCAAATACTGTATACTGGACAAGCAAAAAACAAAAATCTGTATCAATGTCATCAGCGGAAGCGGAATATATTTCTGCAGCAAGTGCCGCGCAAGAAGTAAAATGGCTTATAAACCTTTTTGAAGAAATTGATATGCAACAAAATTGTCCTATTACACTCTATGAAGACAATCTTTCTTGCATCAAATTGGCCGAAAATGATAAGTTTCGACAGAAAACTAAACACATCGAGTTAAGATACCATCTGATTCGAGACCTTGTTGAGCAGGGCACAATAAAGATTGAGTATGTAAGCACGGAAAATATGATCGCCGATGTGCTCACGAAGCCTCTGCCGAGACATTCTTTTCGAAAATTGCGAATTTCCTTGTTGAACTGTGATTAAATGTCATCGAGTTTACGCAGGGGTGTTGGTGAGAAATAAACTCAAAATGACATTCTTTCAATAATTACAAAAACTTTCATTTTCATATTATTCTAAAAACATTTCATTTGACTCTTTTATTTCTTCATGCATATATACATCTACATTGTGACGACGCTATGACGCATTTGTTTTCTGATTGGCCGTCTGTGTTTCTATGTACATGTAATAATGTATTTTTCGTTTTTCTTTTCTCCTTCTTCGATGTTCAGTTTTCATAATAAAAGATGTGATTAAAAGGATAATACGTGGGTTCATTTTTATTCCCACAAAATAATGCAACATAAAATAATATATAATTTCCTAATACACAAACCAAGCTAAATGAGGCTGGTTTAATTAAATTGAAACATCATTATTTATATATTTGAAATTATCTTTTGAATAGCTTAGCAGAAAAGATATTTATAAAAGAAAATAGAAATTGGTTCTTCTTTTCATACATGGAATAAATACATCTGTTTTTGCAAGCCTCATAGGATACTCATATACAAGGTGAGTGCATTTTACTTACCTTATAAATCTTGAATTTAAATATTTGATAAAAGTTTCTTCTGTAAATTCTATCAGATATATGTCTATCCAAGATATTAAGTGTTGAAATCCTTTTGAGTGTAATTAAGGATTGTTTTAAAGGTATTATATATATACATGGTCTGTCCCAAAAGTAATGCGCCTCATTTTCTTCTGCTGCAACTATCTGTTGCACAGGGTTGCCGCTTGCACGGAAGGTTGGGTGGAGTCTTGGGAACACAGCGCCACCAGCGCCAGTCGGCTCCGAGCTCCTGCAGAGTGTCAGTGCCTGTTTCAGTGAACCCTTGTGTGAGTACTCGGTCGAAATCAACATGGAACAAACTCTCGAGCAGAATTGTTGCAGTGTTGTGAGGACGATCCGACTGTTTTGGACAATGTGGTAAGTGATGACGAATCTTTTACCTTCTTGTACGACCCAGAAACAAAATGACAGAGCGCAGAGTGGCATACGACGTCGTCACCACGCCCAAAAAAGGCAAGAATGAGCAAATCGCAGGGCAAAGCGATGCTCATTGTTTTTTTTTTTTTTTTTTTTTGAATCCAAGGGAGTGGTCCATTTTGAATTTGTTCACCTGGTCAACCAGTCAACGCCAAATTTTACGTTGAAGTACTGAAAAGGCTAAGCAAAGGGTCAACCACGTCAGGCGCGAGATCAACAATTCCTGGAAGCTGCACTATGACAATGGTCCCAGCGTCTCAACGCTCCTCCAGCCGCCTTACAGTCCTGATTTGTCCCCGTCCGACTTCTCTTCATTCCCAAAGATTAAAAAAATCCTCAAAGGACAGAATTTGGGGACCCTAGAGAGCATCAAGAAGGCTACGACGAGGTTACGATAACACATCTCTGTGATGGACAGCCAGGATGCATATAAAGCATGGAAATCGCGTCGGAACAAGTATGTTGAAGCATGAGAGATGTATTTCGAAGAATATTGAGTAAGTGTACGAATCGGTTCAATAAATTTCTTAAAATAAAAATGGGCGCATTACTTTTGGGACAGACCATGTATATATATATATCTATATATCTATATATATATATATATATATATATATATATATATATATATATATATATATATATATATATATATATAAATTATTTTATAGCTACTCTTGTATGACATTAAAGGAATTAATAGCTGGTTAAAACATACATATATTTAGGCTATATTTACTATATTATACATATATTTACATGCTACGTTTTACTCTCTCTCTCTCTCTCTCTCTCTTTTTTTTTTTCCCCTGCAGGAATACTTTATTTTATAAAGCTTTGAAATAGCTGTTTTCTATAACGTTTTTAACGCCAGTTTTTGTCTTTATATTGCTTTTTATACACTACATTTTCAACAAAACACATAAAATTTAATTTTTCCTTATCAGATTTTTACTGTTTTCTCACAGTGCAATTTAATCCCTTAATATATTAACACTTCTTTCCGCCAATAAAGTAGACTATATTTAAAAGACTTGAAAATGCCATTTCTTTCCCTTGAAATATTGCAGTGAGACAGTATAATTCTGCCTTTGATAACTTCTTTAGAAGTAGTTTCTTATTCATGAGAGTGCGCATATATACTACTTTCCCATTCATAAAATTCAGTTTTGAGAGAATATATACTATGAATTTACATAGATATTTGTATTGTACCATACTTTATGCTTTGATTTTGGATAACTCGGCCCCTTTCATGTTTCATATTTTATAAAGACACTTGAAAATATCATAACTTTTTTTTTTTTTTTTTTTTAGATTTTAAATATACTAAAAATAAAAGGAGTCACGTTATTTCCCTTAAGAGGCAATTATATTTAAAATGTCACTTGCATCTTATAGAAAATGAAAAGATTATTATATGTAAATGCGTACTAAAAAGAGCATTATTGATTTACAGTCCAATGAATTATTTTGAAATATAAACTATAGGGATTCGGCAATAGCAAGTTGAAAGTTATGGACAGGACTTGACAGGACATCGACAGTTGTCAATGAAAAAAGAATTTAGAATACTTATTTACCTTTATAAATTAAAAAAACTGTCCAGAAAAAATAATAATAATCCATCACGTCCCACAACAGGCCCTATACACGTATTGCAGTCCCATTAAAATCAAAAGACTTTTGTAGATTAAAAAATAATATTAAAACCTTTGTTTTGTAGATAGGTCCTTAAATGTGGTAGGCTTTGCATACATACGTGTATATACAATGAAATACTTAACTCTTCTCATAAAGAAATAAAATTAGTAAAAAGTTTAATTTTTTTTAATAGTTATTTAAAATAAACATTTATAATACATACATTTTTCAAAATAAAGAACAACGGAGTCTCCTGCTGGAATTTAATTTTCGCTAATGGAGAGTCAACAAAAATTTCATTTCCCAGACCATTTTCTTTTTGACTTGATTGAAATCTTAGAGAGAAACTTTTAAATTCTCCTTTTTTTATATGCAATATCACTTTATTGTTAGTAAGAGTAAACGAATATTTCATGCAGGGAATTACATTCTTTTCTTATGAAATGTGTTTATTAAAATGTTGAATTTTCGGGAGTGAATTATATTTAAGTTCAGAACTTTGTGTCATAACAAAAGTTGCAAAGTATTTGAATATAAAATGCAGTCAATAGCAGACAGAAAAAAACTATAAGATTGTGAAATTAGAATTTTCTTGTATAATGAACTTAGTTACATCTATAAAAAGTAGGGTTTTTTTTTTTTTTTTTTTTTTTTTTCTAACAATTTACAGATTTTTTTAATTAAAAAAAAAAGGGTGGTGGGCGGGGATTATTTAATGATTTCTGAATACTTAAGGTAAACTCTCAATAAAATTCCGATATAATGTAATACTAAAATTAGTTGTGATATTTTGTATCAACGATTGCAAATTTGTTTTTACTTTTTATTGCCCATAAATGGTAAAAAAAATATTCTTTTTTCGGACAATTTTTAAAATTGAATTTTTTGTATATTACACGTTTTAAGGCTCTGGAATCCGAAAATCAGTTTGTGTGGTTGTTTTACCTTGAACCTTCTGATTTAATATCTTGCTGCTGAAAATATAAAAAGGTAGAACAATGAAAACGCAGATTTAAATTTTGCACCACTTTATTCAGTGCTTTAGCAAAGAGAATAGGGGGGGTGGGGACTGACTGCAAAAGATATTAAGTGTTGAAGTCATTTTAAGTGTAATGAAGGATTGCGTGGAGCGCGCTTATACCGTAGAAACACTAGCAACAAATGTACTTTAACTACACTCATAACATAATACCTCTCTGCTTAAAGTAACTCCAGGTATACCTAACTCCTTCCAGATCTTGAAGGGATAACACAAAAGGAATTGACATACGGTGTATCAGCATGCAGGGCAAATGAGGTTAAACTGTTATATACTCAAGATGGTTGCCGCAATAGCAGCCAAGTCTACCATATTGAGCCATATTGAATGTACCGGGAGCCATATTGAGTGTACCAAAACGTTGGCTAGTAGTGTATTATTTTATTTATTTCACATTTATTTGACAGCATTGAGATCTATAGCTACAGTGGCTGTCGTCTCGGATAATCCATAATACATAATTTCACAATACTAGTGCAGAATTTCTCATATAGCTTTGTTACTTAAATAGCTTCTGCGGTTACGATTTTGGCTTCGTGTTTTTCCGGACATGTTTTCTCTTTTTACATCATTCCTTTAAACTCGAGATATGGGTCCTCTGTGGCCGAGTGGTTATGTCACCACGCTGCTAATCGCCTTCGAGTGTAGGAGAGCGGGTTCGATTCCCGCGCTGGCCCTCGGCGTTTTTCTGCCATGTGCTATCTGTAATTACCTGACGAAGATTTACAAGCGGACTACAAGTCAAGCATACAAATCTTATGTCTATGTTATCAATAAACAAACAAACTCCAGATATTGCTCATGAAATCTTACGGCCAGCTTTCTGAGGAAAAGATTCTAAGGTAGAGCAAAAACTCCTCTACTTTGAAATTTCTCTACTTAAAGAAGTCATTACTTTAGTGACACTCTTTGAATAATTTCTTTCCCCAATTTCTTTTTAAATATTTTCCTACCCAATTATCACACCAAAATTTCGCCAAAATCTAGATTTTGCACTCCTCTGTAATTACATTGCAACCTAATTCACAACGATCCAACTCCAACTAATACCTACCATGCTTTAAGGAGATTTGGTATCATTGCCGGCAGCACTGAAGTAGGTTTTATAAAAAAGCTTACATTTCCATTTAATATTTATAAATTGAATTATATTAGCTTTGTCCAATAATATATATATATATATATATATATATATTCAGGCAAAAGTTATTATGTTTTTTGCTATATGTTTTACAGATTTTAAATCTTAAAATTGCGTTTTCTCAGTTTGCATTTTTTCATGAATTCATGATCTCCGAAATGGTTAAACTTGTACAAATAATTAATAAAGGACTTAATGTATTTTTTTAATCTTTAATAGAACCTACTTAAAAGAATTAGGAATGGGTTTTGAAATTTATTGGTTAGTTTTCGAGAAAAAAATTAAAAAGTGCATATCTGTGTAAGAATTTGGGGGGGGGGGGGGGGGGACATTATTTTTGCTAGATTTTTATTTTTAATATTTTTTCTCTTAAAAATATTGCAAAATCAATTTTTAATTCTTTTAGTTAGGTTCTATTGAGCATCCAAAAATACATTAAGTCTTTTCTTTAATATCTGTAGAAATTTAAGCATTTTGAGGATCACGTGAATTTATGGAAAAGTGCAAACTGAGAAAATAAAATTTTAAGATTTCAAATCTCTAAAAGCTACATCAAAAACCACAAGAAATGTTGCCTGAGTATCTATTTTACTGAATAAGCGTAATTTAATTCAATTTATAATCCACCGAAATGCTATCTGTAACCGCTCACAATTTTTAGTGGTTACTCTGTGTAACTGAGTGTTTGTAGGCTTGTTATCATCATAATTCAAAATTAGATATAAACATGTTGTCCAAATTCGGTATTCTCTATCACTATCATATGAGGATAATACTTTAATTATTTTATTTATAACGGACAAATTATTTTATTTATAACGGACAAAAAAAAAAAAAAAAAAAAAAGTTTTTTTACGGGCATAATGTGTTTTTACGAGCATGTAACATAATTTAAGGTCATTATATACTTAATTTACGGTCTAAACTTTTTACTTTCTTCTATATGTAATATAGAGAAAGTATTGGATTCGTAAAAATTTTCGACCTCGGGTTTTTGATGAATTTACACGTTTTGAGAGCTGTAGAACACGATTTGACCATTTTTAGAAAATGTCTGTCTGTCTGTCTGTGTGTGTGTGTGTGTGACAAAATTTTGTGGCAACTGTATCTCAAGAACTACTGCACAGAATTTCATACAAATTGGTATGTAGTTGTACCTTGACATAAATTAGTGCCTATCAACTTTTGGTAAAAATTGTTTTACAGGTTGCGCTGCCATCCAGCTTTTTCTAAATTTTTAACATGGTGATATAGGACAAAATTTTGTATAAATGTGCATAAAGAGAATTATTTTTTAGTAATCATTATGAAATTTACAAGAATTATTTAAAATAGAGATAGTCAACTGGGAAAAAAATTTTGTATGCGTAGGAGCCTCGCCACCCCCCGTGGGGGGGAAGTCCCCCCTCGAGGGGAGTAAATTTTCAAGATGGGTATCTTTCGAAAGGTCTCGTCAATACCTTTAAAACGAATGGTTGAATTATAAATATGTGATAATTTTAAACAAAGTTATCGATTTTTTTTACTTTTAACGAAAAAAAACTTAGAAAAAAAATCGTACTTTTTTTTTTTTTTTTTAAACGAAATTTAACCAGACTGGGTATTTAGTTGGCCCCTGACATAAACTGAGGCTGATTAGATTTGGGGATCAATCGCTCAACAGGTGGTGCTGTGATCGTATTTTTTCTAAATTTTTAACATGGCAGTATAGGAAAAAATTTCGTATAAATGTACATAATGAGAGTTATTCTTAACCTGTGATTGTGAAATTAATATGAATTATTGATAATAGTAGTAGTTAATTAGGGAAAAAATTTGGGGCATCGCTCCCCCCCCCTCCGGGGGGGTGTAAATTTTCAAGATCGGTATCTTTCGAAAGGTCTCGTCAATACCTTTAAAACGAATGGTTGAACTATAAATATGTGGTAATTTAAAACAATGTTATCGATTTTTTTTACTTTTAACGAAAAAAAAAATGAAAAAAATCGTTTTCTTTATTTTTTTTTTTTTTTTAATAGTGTTACTGCGTGAATTTGTATAGGAAAATATAGAAGAAAGTCTTGTGGTGGCCACAACATACTAGTTTTTGTTGTTGTTGTTGTTTTACGGGCTTTGTCTGGAATCTCTGCTGCCGGGCTTTCCCCGTAATCTTACATGTTTGTTTGTTTTTTTTACAGTGTAGGACATACAAAAAAGAATGTAAAATCTCAATAATAATTTATTTTGAGGGTTGTCACTTAAAGGAACTCAATAGCTATTATCGCCGACAGCCAAACCCCTTGCTATTCTATGCATTTTTTTTTTTTTTCTAGAATTACCCAATACTTAATGTATTTTTTTAAATTCCAATTTCACATTTCGAAAATTCACAACTATTAAATTAGTTCTTTCTTTACAAAAACTGATTTTTTATTTATTTTTACTTTCTTCTATATGTAATATAGAGAAAGTATTGGATCCGCGAAAATTTTCGACCTCCGTTTTTTGACGGATCTACACGTTTTGGGATGTCCTGAACACGAATTGATAGTTTTTAGAAAATGTCTGTCTGTGTGTCTGTCTGTCTGTCTGTCTGTGTGTCTGTCTGTCTGTGTGTCTGTATCATTTTTTTGTGGACGCTGTATCTCACGAACATATGAATGAAATTTAACCAAACTTGGTATTTAGTTGCACCCTGACATGAACTGGTGCCCATTAGATTTGGGGATCAATAGCTCAACAGGTGGCGCTGTAATCGCATTTTATGCAAATTTTTAACACGGCAGCATAGGACAAAATTCCGTATAAATGGGCATAATGAGAGTTATTTTAAACTTGTGATTGTAAAATTAATTTGAATTATTGATGATAGTAGTAGTTAACTAGGAAAAAAAAATTGTGCATGGGGGGGCATCGGTTCCCCCCCTGGGGGGGAAGTACCCCCTCGGGGGGTTAAATTTTGAAGATGGGTATCATTCGAAAGATCTCGTCAATACCTTTAAAACGAATGGTTGAACCATAAATCTGTGATAATTTAAAACAAAGTTATCGATTTTTTTTTACTTTTAACAAAAAAAAAAAAAAAAAAAAAACCTTAGAAAAAAAAAATTCGATTTTTTTTTTTTTTTTTTTTTTTAATTATTGTTAGTGATTGAATATGTATTAATTTTCACAAAAAAAAAAAAAAAAAGAAAAAAAAAAAGAAAGAAAAAAAAAAATCTTTTTTTTTTTTTTTTTTTTTTTTTTAAATATTGTTACTGATTGAATATGTATAGGAAAATATAGAAGAAAGTCTTGTGGTGGCCACAACATACTAGTTTTTTTTTTTTTTTATTTGAAGCTAAAACAATGT
Organism: Salticus scenicus; assembly: GCA_963930645.1. Classification (NCBI taxonomy): domain Eukaryota; kingdom Metazoa; phylum Arthropoda; class Arachnida; order Araneae; family Salticidae; genus Salticus; species Salticus scenicus. Next base: position 343,256,235 of record OZ005648.1, read on the forward strand.
AAAAAGTTAACTAAATGCAATTCTTCCGTTTTCTAGTCCTTTAATGAAATATTAAAAATTCTAAAAAAGTCACTTTTTTTTTTTTTTTGAAGCAAGGACAAATTTAACAATTTTCTGAATGTGAAAATGGAATTTTAAAAAACACATTAGGTAATAAGTAAATCTAGAAACAAATTTCCCTATAGAATAACATGGGATTTGGCTGTCGGCGAGGATAAGAATTGCATTTCCTTAACAAATGAATGTGCGATGTGTATCTCTGATTTCCTGCAGTATACAAATTAAAATATTCCTTTTAGAAGTCCTTAAGAACTTTTTTGTTGTTGTTGTTGTTGTTGTTACCGCCTGCCATTTTATAACATTAAACAAGTAAATACTATAATTTACTGATATTTGAGTCTTATTCCTTAATAAAATGGAAAGAAAAAGAAAATAATTTTTTTTTTTTTAATCCTTTTTGCTAATTGGTAAACAAAAACTGCAAACTTTTTTTTTTTTTTTTTTTTTTTTTTTTTTTTTGGTGTGTGTGGGTGTGGATGTGTGTGGATGTAATCTACTTTTAATAAAGAAAATTTAAATTAAATATTTTTTTAAATAAGAAAATATTTTTACGTTTTGTAAAGAAAGCTTATAAAATAACCGCAAGCAAATATTTGATAGTGAAAAATTTAATTAATGAAAAGAAATTCCAATTTGCGCGTATTAAGATTTTTTTTTTTTTTTTTTTTTATATATATATATAAATATATTCTCTATTAAATCAAAAAATCTTTTAAATAAACAAATAATTACAAAAAAAAAAGCATAAATAGGTAAAGGAATTTCTTATATACCTTTTTTTTAATACCTATTTATTTCTAATAAAAATTATTAAACTTATTTTCCATTAAAACAAACAAAATAAATAATAATTATTTTTAAAATTATTTTGATAACTAGTTAAATGAATATTTATTTTAAATAGATATTTGTAAATTTATTCAGCCTTAATGAATAAATAGATTGTTCTGGTGTCTTCTTTTTCGCTGCTTCATTTGATAATTTATTTTTGAGAGACAAGTAAGTTTTTATAAATTTTCTTTAGTTTATATATATATATATATATATATATAATTGTTAATCTTAATCATGTGGGACGACATGATATAAATAACTTGATGGGTTTCTTTTTTTAGGACTGAGGATTATTAGTCTCAATCTGGGATTTTTACGGCGTCATTTTTCGATAGTTAGACATTTGTCGAAATCCTTTTTCGATAGTTGGGCATTTATCGGAATCTAAAATTTATCGAAAATATAATTGAATAATTTGAAAAAAAAAAAATAAATAAATAAAAATAAAAATAATAGTCCTCCGTCCTAAACCAAATTCAGTTTTTGCCAGAATTTCTTTTTTGAAATAAAAAGAAAAGAAAAGAAAATTAATAATAATAATAATTAGTATCGAAACAAGCGATATCGAAAAAGTTTTTTTTAAGTTTTGAGTCACGCGAATGCATCATTTCATGCTAAATTTTTGAAAAATAGCTTTTATATTTATAATAATTATATAGTATGAAAATATAACTTATGGCATATTTGAAATAAGAAATGTTAACTTGTATCATTTAAAGATGTATTTAGTGTTTGCATGATTTTTTTTCCCCCTAGAACGACAGATATCAAATCTATTCCGCTGGAAGCTGCAACATATTAGTATCTTTATCTGATACTTTATTTAGACATTTGAAAACAAATTTAACTTCAAATTATGATAGAATATTTACCATTTTCCTTTTTATTATTATTATTATTATTATGTATCTGCAGAAAGATAAAATAGGAAAGTTTATTTATTTTTTTTTTTTCTTTTAATGTATCACATTATATTTTCTTTTCCAACAGATTTGGAGAAAGTATGGGTGGTAGTTTAGGGGTAGCGCTACTGGCTTGGCCTCACCCATTAGTAATTGTAATTGGATCTTTGCTATCTACTATAGGAGCAGGAATCCAATCTTTAACAGGTAATGAACTTTTTTGAAATTATACATAGAATGTAATATTTTTAATTCTAATCATTGAACATATATTACGTTAAATTAAGCATAACATTTTAGTGTTGGACTGTTTAGTTCAATTTATTGAAGAGCTTACCAAGATAACATCGTCAAATTTACTTATACACAGCATAGATATTCAGGAAAATGAAATAAAAAATAATACAACACAGGACAAAAATGACATCATAGTTGCAAATGAAAAAATATACATATCCATGATGGGGGGGGGGGGGGAGATTAAAAAAAAAAAAGAAAGTTTAAATGAAAAAGAACGTGACAATCAAGTAAATAAGAAGGAAGAGGAGAGCTGAAATAAATGAAAAATGGTGGATTAGGGAAAAGAAATTGAGTTAACACATTCAAGTGGAGGTTAAAATATAAATAAATAAATAAATGGGGTTTTTTAAATATAAAATGACTGTAGTTATTTCTGCATCAATTTTAAAGTGAAATTATAAGTGGAATTTTTGTGTCCCAAACTCTAACAGAAAAAAAAAGTGAAATAAGATAAAGCTTCATACCCAAATTAAAGTGTTGTACTCGTCGAGTATATTTTACTTCATGGCACCCTGCAGTTAGGGTTACCAGATGGATACTGCAATTTTATTTTTATTATAACACCACTAAATTTTTGGAGTATTAATCTATTGGTTCAATTACAACTGATTTAGATTTTTGTAAAAAGCGGTTGCTTTGATATAAAATTAGTGGTATTAAGAAATAAAACTGTAGTATCCATCTGGCAACCCTGACTGCAGTAAAGTACACCGAAAAAAAAATTGTGTCTGCAGTTTATGGTGTTTGTTTACAAAGTACTTATTCTTCAGAATTATTTACTATTACTATTAACTACAAATATTTCAGATAATAGGCTTTTTTTCTTCTTCTTCTTCTTTCTTATTTCAAAGTTTTATATATATATAATAAAAATAAATAAATAAAAGTAAACCATTCAAAAGATGCAAAACTATGAAAATAATCTGATGTGTCACTCACACGACTTTCTCTAACCCTGAACTTTAATACTATAAATACAGATTGGCGATTAAGGGGTAAGATAACGAGTATTGTTATACAAACCTATGTTAAAACAATTCAAATTAGGCTTCGGAGCAGCTTTATTTGAAAAAGTAATTATGTGTAGGGGGAGGGGGGGCTACCGCTCCCCTCAACCCCCCGTTTCACTACTGCACCTATATTTATATAGAATTCGAATCGGTTCTTAAATTCAAAAGTTCATTTAAAATTATTGAGACAACATTCACACCAACATTCCTTGAAACTTATCAATCTTGATCAAACATTTCTAGAAAAAATACATTAACTTCAAAATACAACATTTGGATCGCCTGAAATTCTCAAAGACAAAGGTCAAACGTTAAAAACTTGACTTCGGTATTCAGGAAGCCTCAAAATGTCTAAATATACAAAAAAACGAAGCGATGAATATGTAGCTTAAAAAAATACATTATTTACCATATGGCTTTGAGGAATTAATTTCAATTCCTGAGCAGCTTTCCTGGACATGGTAAAATATTGCAGTAAAGCACTTTCACTAACAATGAAAAAGAATGTTATGGCTTAAATATTGGTAGCCCTGTATATCTTCTAAAATTTATGTACACATCACGTAGATTGAGGTGCACTTCCATCAATTCTCAAGTATTGTCATACTATAATCTAGTTCTTTTGTGTAGCCCTGTAAATGAACAGTGAATGATTTCTACACGAAACATGTTTTTACATATAATATATATATATATATATATATATATATATATATATATATATATATATCGTTTCATTTGGTTTAGTGCAGTCTATAAACGTTAAACTGTACTTACCTGCAATTTTCTCCTTAGATGTAATGTATTTTAATTCTCTTGGGTGTCCCTGTACACGGACCATTTTCTTGATCTCAACGAAAAGTTTAGTGTAGCATTCTTATATCATACACATTTAGAATACTAAGTTTTGACTTTCTACTATAATTTGTTTTTGAGATATGCTGATAAAAGACTGACACACATACACAGACCAACCGCTAAAAACATGATTTTTTGATTCTGGGGACCTCAAGATTTGTAAATAAAACAAAAATTCTATTTTGAAAATTTGAGGCAAAAACAATGCTTTCTCTACCGTATGGGTAAGAGAAAGTAAAAATTGAATAAAGGTTAATCTAAAAACATAGTCATCAAAGTGAAATTAAATTATATATTTTTTCTGTAAAATTTTCAGAAAATTTAAGCAATTAAAGATTATTTTATGAAAATGATTTTTTGGTATGCAGAAATATTTATTTTATTATTATTATTATTATTATTTGCTTTAGATGTAGCCATAGCTCGAAAACCTCTTTTTTTTTTTTTCCGGGATGTTTTTACACTACTATTCACAATCAGTAATAAAAATTTTAAGTAAAATTTTACTTAAAATTTTATGCTTATTTTATGAAAGAAGTACTATTTAAATTTTATAGTAGAAAGTATCCTTTAAAAATTAAAAAATAAATAAAGATAAAAAACCTTTAAGCAATTAACATATAGCAGTTTTTTTTTAATACATTATTACTTTCTTCTATATGTAATATAGAGAAAGTATTGGATTCGCGAAAATTTTCGACCTCCGTTTTTTGACGGATCTACACGTTTTGGGATGTCCTGAACACGAATTGATAGTTTTTAGAAAATGTCTGTCTGTGTGTCTGTCTGTGTGTCTGTCTGTCTGTCTGTCTGTCTGTATCATTTTTTTGTGGACGCTGTATCTCACGAACATATGAATGAAATTTAACCAAACTTGGTATTTAGTTGCACCCTGACATGAACTGGTGCCCATTAGATTTGGGGATCAATAGCTCAACAGGTGGCGCTGTAATCGCATTTTATGCAAATTTTTAACATGGCAGCATAGGACAAAATTCCGTATAAATGGGCATAATGAGAGTTATTTTAAACTTGTGATTGTAAAATTAATTTGAATTATTGATGACAGTAGTAGTTAACTAGGAAAAAAAAATTGTGCATGGGGGGGGCATCGGGTCCCCCCCTGGGGGGGAAGTACCCCCCCCGGGGGGGTTAAATTTTGAAGATGGGTATCATTCGAAAGATCTCGTCAATACCTTTAAAACGAATGGTTGAACCATAAATCTGTGATAATTTAAAACAAAGTTATCGATTTTTTTTACTTTTAACAAAAAAAAAAAAAAAAAAAAAAAAAAAAACTTAGAAAAAAATTCGATTTTTTTTTTTTTTTATTATTATTGTTAGTGATTGAATATGTATTAATTTTCACAAAAAAAAAAAAAAAAAAAAAATTTTTTTTTTTTTTTTTTTTTTTTTTTTGTAATATTGTTACTGATTGAATATGTATAGGAAAATATAGAAGAAAGTCTTGTGGTGGCCACAACATACTAGTTTTTAATTCTATTTTAGTTGTTTTTACATCAGCTGTATCTTCTTTAGACATAATTTTTTACTGCTATGCAAAATTTTCAACTGTTTTCTAGGTGCTCCTCGTCTGCTCCAAGCTATTGCAAGAGACGGCATCATACCTTTCTTAAATGTATTTGAATACAGCAACTCCAGAAACGAACCAACAAAAGCTCTCTTTCTTACGTTAACGATCTGTGAAATGGGTATTCTCATTGGTAATCTCGATCACATTGCACCTATCCTCACTATGTGAGTACTCATTTTAGAATTTTTCCTTTTCTTTTTTGTGATATGAAAATAAAACATATATTAAATTAGATTATCCGTATCTTATTTATACCGACCAATACATAGTTTATTACTTGAATATATACACTGGCATTTAGCAAAATAAAGTCATTAAATATCTATTGGCTATAAATAAAAGCATCATTTTAGGGAAGAATAAGTTTGTCTTTAATAAAATCATTAAAAAACTAATTAATTTTAAAATAAGGAATTGTAAGTAGAATCTGTGTTTGATTTAATGTGGAAATCAAACAACAGATTTAATTTAAATTTTAAATATTGGAAATACACTGAGAAAAGATTCTGTGCCTGACATCTAGAAACTAAATTGTGTCTCTAGTAAATATAGTTCCATGTCAACCTTATAAATTCTAGTTACCTTTGCTAACGAATACTAAAAACCCGTACTAGAGTTCTAGAACGTTTTCCTATATTATCGCTTATTTAAAAATCTCTGCAAATAAATGCGAATTCGAGAGGGAAATTGGTTTATCACCCAATTCTAGAAAATAAAGCGAGAATTTCTCACAATACAAAGGATTCGTAATCTCGATAATATTCATAATATTGTTCCACCATCTAGAAAAGTATAAACTAGAAATTCTTGATCATTTTGTCTATCCAGGTTATTTGTTTACCTTATACGCATAGCGTAAATCTATATTTCTAGTTTAGGGTTTCAGAAAATGACTACTTATTTGTTCTAGATGGAGGTGCTATATATATATTTTTTTTTTTTTTCTCAGTGTACGTGTCCTACATTTTGCGCAATGAAAGATATCTCAATTCTTTACTGGGTATCTGACAACTACGCAGCATCGTACTAAGACTGCTTCATTTCATTATCTAAAACTATTAATTAATTAGTTGTATTTCAGAATTATTTCATAATCTTGAAGCCTCGTTTAATAAAATGAATTTATTATTAATATTTTTTTTTATTAGAAAAACAAATGGGATTAATTTAATTCCTTTCATACCATTTTGTTGTTTGTTGTGAGAAACATATTAAGCTACAATGACACCAAAACTTTCTTCACATTCAAATGTGGATCACAAGAACTTTTTTTTTTTTTTTTTTTTTTTAAGGAAGTAAGCATGCTTGATCACTTTAAAACAGAAAGGCATAATAAAAAGAGATTTTTACATTAACGATAGGAATAATTACAGAGTGATAAAAATAAGATTTGCAATATGTTTAAGTACTCTTTAAATCTCAGCAGCTATGTTCATACTGGATGCCCAAGAGACGATTGACCCATTTTGAACGCAAATTATAAAAGACGATTTGAGATAAAAATGTACCGCTTGTTGCATTGTTATTAGAAAAGCAAGAAATTCTTAAAAATATATTTTGTTAAAATTAGTTACAAATTTCGCCATAGGTTGTGTTGACTGCAAAAAAATTAAGTAACTGCACTTTTTACTTTACACATTCCCTCACTTTTTTACATCAAACCCGCCTTTTATTACAGCAGCAACATATATTTTCTCAAGAAAAATTAACTGAAAACTAGCCGTTATTTCTCTATTACTACAGCAGTCTGAGTAAAATTTTTAACTAATTTTAACCTATCCATATTTTTTTTAATTTGTTGTTTTTCTAATAACAATGCAGTAAGCAGCACATTTTTATCTCAGTGTTTTTATTATTCACGTTCAAAATGGATCAATATTTGGTGTACTCATATATTTCAAAGGTTTATCCGATCAAGTTTCTGTTGGAACCATTTTTAACGTAATTGAAAATTAATATGTATAGGTTAAAATTCGTAACTAATTTTAACCCATACATATTTTTTTAATTTACTGTTTTTCTTATAACAATGTATTAACCCTTTGGGGCGCAAGATAATTTAAAACATTTAAATTATACTGCCACCGGAATTCATGAACAAAATTAAACTAAAAGAAATTTTAAATTTTAAGGTTTAAAAAAACGGCCTTTTCTGATATGTTATAAACGTGATTTTTTGCTAAAGTATTTCCGGGATGAAATTTTGCAGCTGGATCTTAAATTTTGCATCCTCGCAGCGAGGACAGCGCGCGTTAAGAGGTTAAGGGGCACATTTTTATCTCAAAACTTCAAGTAGACAAAAAAAAATTCTGTTGGAACTATTTTTAACGATATCCCGGGTGACATTTAATTTCCTGGCTTTAAAAGTTTTTATTATTATTATTATTATTATTATTATTATTTCCCACTAGTCAGGTGCTTAGCATATTTTGATTACTAAATGTCATCAATGTGTCACCTTTCGAAATTTTTCATATAATATTTTAATTTAAACTTATCTAAAATCTACATGTTCTATGGTATTTTTTTTTTTCCTTTTTATTAATAATGATGCAAAAACGACACATAATTACATGTATTTAAAGATCGTTTAAATTCCCGGTTCACAGTTATTCATTTAAGTTTATATCTGAGCATTTAGATTTATTTTTGGCAAATGTTTATATATTGTAATATAATTGACTATACTTGTGGCATAAATTCTTGTGGCCAAGTAATAGTCAGAGCTATTAACAGTTAATAAAAGTTTATTTTCAAATGACAACCTCTCTTTAAATCATATTTTCTTACATTTCAGGTGTTTTCTTATGTGTTACATGTTTGTAAACCTCGCCTGCACTCTACAGAGTCTTCTCAAAACGCCTAGCTGGAGGCCGCGATTTCGTTGCTATCATTGGTGAGTTCTTTCTAAATTTACATGCTCATATTAGAATAATTTTATAAATAATGATCCAATATTTAATAAGAAAACATAAATTACAAATAAATAAAGTAACAAAATATATTAAAGCATATAAATTACAAAACATTTAAAGTTAAATAAAGTTTTTAAAAAATATTACAAAACACTTTTAGAATAAATGTATACCATATGCAAATATAGAAAATTACGTCAAATTACATGATTTCTACAGAATATGTTTTTATCTTTATTTGTTTATTTATTTTTAAGAATGAAAATACAGAGCCATTTTTTGCTGTAGAGAAATACATTTTCACACAACTACGATAAAGCTCCAGGTAAAGAAAGGGATTTGCAATAATTTATGTAACTTGAGAAAAAGATTGACATGCAATCCATGTCCTATGAGCACCTGCTTTAGACTGACAAACTTTAGGAAGTTGGTTAAAAATAACACTTTAAACACGTAAATATTTTCATTAAAAAACCATACTTTAATTAAAATCATACACATATATTTAGTCGAAGCTTTACGCCCAGCTTGTCTGGGCATCATCGGGACGAATTAAAAACAGAAGTTTGACAAATACAGCACTAATATAAAGTCACGATACAGTTACAGTTAATTTCGAGTTACAAAAATTTTTTTTTAGTTGAAGCTTTTTAGGGTCATTATAGAACAACTTGATGTATGGAAAAACTTGCATATAGTTGAGGTTTCATAATATCATGGAGAATCATGGTTACTGAGGAACTTGCATGGAACTTCATCGGGAAGGATCTGAAGAGGAGTAGTATCAACAGGATACATAACGGAGAGAACCAAACGACAGTCTGGAGCTACAATACGGAAGTAGGTTGGTGCTTATTGGGGTAACATTGGAGCCACCATGAGTACTTGAATAACTGAAAAACTTTTTGGAGAGGCAGGTCTAACAGGAACATTATCGGGAGGTCCAGAGTGGTTGATAGCTATGGTTATTTTAACCTACTGAGAAATACAGTCCACTGAAAAGAGAATTAGATTAAATATATGGTTGAATTAGGAAATTCCATATTTTCGGTAAGAAAGCAGCATCTTTAGTATTAATTGAATTATTGTATTTTATAATATTGACAGCTTCTGAAACCATTAATTCTGAAATACTTGGCGGAGAAGAGATGATAGTTGCTTGATCCCAAAGAGGTAAAAATTTTTGTAACTTAAGGACTGACTGATCGAAATTAACTGTAACTGTACTGTGACTTTATATTACATAATGAATGTGCCGTGCTGCATTTGTCAAACTTCTGTTTTTAATCCGTCTTGATGATGATGCCCAGACAATCTGGGTGAAAAGCTTCGACTAAATATATGTGTAAAATTTTTATAATGATTTTAATTATAGTTTCTAAATGAAAATATTTACGTGTTTAAAGTGTTATTTTCAACTTATTTATACAACTGGCAGGCTTTGCCCGCTTCGCTAGACATTAAACTTAAATGAGTTGTCAAAATCCCATATCTTTATTAATAACCTAAGTTCTCGCTGTGATTGGTAGAGGTTTTCTCGCTCCCAATGTGAGGAGTCTGGGTCCCCACTGTCTTCGGCACAACTTACCCACTTCTTACTTCCCCACCCTCAGCGGGTGAGTTCGAAGTTTTACAAAATCCCACTAATGTACATAATGCGTACACTTAATCAATATCCACACACCAAAATTCTAAGATAATTCAAAGCGAATTCAAACGGAAAAACATGTTTTTGCACATGTTTATTGCCCTCCGACTCCGAGAAGGGGGGGGGGGATTTCGAATTTCGGGAAATGCAGTTACAATAAGTGCCGGATGCATACAAACAATTTACACACCAAATTTCGTGACCGCAGAAGTCTTTAATAGACAGTATTATAAATAATTAAATACAAAAAGCACAGCTTAAGTATCGGAACCCTTTGGTGACATTAAATATTTTAAGCCATTTTTGCGATGAACTGAATTGGCTATCTCAATTGTGCAATTAAAGATCTTGGCGAGAAACGTCCGAGCTACTTCGGTGCCGAATTTCAAATTTTGCCAAAGGGATCCAATACTAAAGCTGTTCCATATCGAATCTGGGTTGAAAACGGAAAAAGGGTAAAATAAATTAGAAATATCAGACCTATATTTATAAATTTGATACCGAATGAAAGGGGCGATTTTGCTGAATCCAGGGGTTCAAACAGTTTTTCGATGCGACAATTAGATTTTTAAAAAATAACTAAAGTATGAAATTTAAGTGGCAACGGAAAAACGGATAAAGGGAAAAATAAATTAGAAATATCAGACCTATCATTACAAATTCAGTACCAAATGAAAGAGGTGATTTTTCTGAATCCTGGGGTGTAAACAGTTTTTCGATACGACAATTAGATTTTTTAAAATTAACTAAAGTATGAAACTTAGATGGCAACACTTCATTTCAATCTTTTCATAATTTGTAGTGTGAATCACGCGAATACAAAAGTCTTTAACTTAAAAAATTATTTTTATATTTTATTTTTCTATTCAAAGCATTTTAGGGAAAAAATATTTATGGCGCATGCGCCGGCGTTTTTTACCCACAATTTAAACACTAATCATAATTTTGAAAATTTCTATAGATATAATTTCAAGTTGGGTGAAGACCTAAGTTTCTGCCAAGCGCCGTTAAATTCCGTCCAGCCGTTCTCGAGTGATGCCCGGACAAACGTGTTTTAGTCTTTTACCCCCTGGGGGGGGGGAACGGGGGGGGAATTTCTGAAAAGTTGATAGATATAATTTTAAGTTGGGTGAAGACCTAAATTCCTGCCAAGCGCCGTTGAATTCCGTCCAGCCGTTCTCAAGTGATGCCCGGACAAAAAAAGCGACATTCGGACACGATGACACACACACAGACACACACACACACACACACAGACACACACACAGGCAAAATTTTCTGAAGTCATTTTCGGCTTTCATGGGGTGTAAAACGTGAAGATATCGCAAAATTTTTTGATTCCGACAAATTTACAGACAAAAGTCTGATTTTATTAATATAGATGACAGATGATTTTAAATATCTCTTTGTGAGATGTGATTTCCTAAACTTTAGGCAGCCTGAACATTTTATGTAAAATTAGACATTAATTTTACTAAAAATCATTTTAATATAATAACAAAATAAAAGTTTATTCATGTATTGCAAAAATCGTGCATGTTAAGATATTGTCAATCATGTCAGAAATCTTTTTCTAAATTTTAGGTGCAAAATTTGAAGTTTTTCACCCAGATTCTTCAACGCTGACTCTTTTGTGTAAATATGACTGTATAACAACACAGTACACATGTTTATAAGACTGAAAATACTACCAATTCATGTTTATTTAACTCATTTGCTTCTGTCAAATACTGTTTGCATTTAAAAATGTTTTTAATGCTACAAATTATGAAACGCGGCAACTCTTAGGTTTTTATTTACATTTGTCATTTTAGTAACACGCAGGGCTACTATACTCTATTGCTACCAACTCGTAAGGACTTTTTATTTAATAATCATCACTAATTTTGAAGGGTGGTTTTATATACATGATAATCGATTAGACAGATTTACAATTAGAAAATCATTACAATAAAACTTTAGTGATGGATATTGAACAAAGTAGTCCCTACAAGTTTGCAACACTGGTATACTCATTTGTAAAAGTATCGTGATTTATGATTGGGGTGTATTAGATATCCTAAGTGAATGTTTGAAAATTTTGATGATCGGGCCCTGAAGGCAATATGAGTTATTTTGATCGCATGCATATGATAACTATATCACCAATGTATAGAATTCGTCGGAGAGTGATAAGGTTAATAATATTACGCATTCTATTAAATTTAAAGTATACATGGTATCTCCTTGATATTTAAACAATGTAAAACAACAGATGTATTTAAATTAAATGTAGTTTTACTTACAAAACTTGTTGCAAAAGTTTACTTGCTCGAGATGCTATCGTATATCATATTGCTTTTTTTTTTTTTAATTGTCTTTCATACATGCCTTGATGATCCATGTTTTCATTTTTATTATTATTGTTATTATTGTCTTTCAGCTTTGTTGCTTAACAAGAATTTTGCTGCGTTAATACGTACGATAAAACTTAGTAATTGCATAATACCCCCATTATCTTTTATTTTAAGAAAATGGTTAGATGCTACACAGTTCGTGAATTATGGGAAAATTTTATTCAAAAACTTTATCTACAAGCTTATAATTCCAATAATTCCAAATTTCTTAAGCATATACACATAAATATGCATGCGCACAATTTGCCTTTTTTTTTTTTTTTTAAACATTTTTATGAATTTAACATTACATTATTGACTTGCAATAAAAAAATGGCATTATTATTATTATTATTATTATTATTATTTATTTTTTTTTTATACATAAATCTTTATTCAGCACAGAATTCGCAACGTGCGCTATTTTCTAACATTCTTGAAGCCTAATAAATTTTAAAACGATTCATTAAATTTCAATTCTTCTATAGATTTTTTAAAACATTTGTTGTTTTTCTAATTCTTTTATTTATTTTGTTTTTTCAGGAGTGTTTCTTTAATAGGAGTGCTCTTATGCTTGGCTGTGATGTTTATCAGTAGTTGGTATTATGCCCTTGCCTCTATGCTTCTTGCTGGAATCATTTATAAATATATTGAATTCAGAGGGTAAGTAAATCTATGCAATGCAAGTAAAATTTTATTTTTATTTATTTTGTTTAATCAAATGTTCTACTCTATGAAATTCATAAAAGTGTACGTTCTAATTTTAAAAATTATTTTCATTGTGGTAATTAAAATACATAATTAGAAGGTATATGTTTTGCTGTAATACAAGGTAGGGAAGGAAAGAATTTCAAAGCACCATAACTGCACCTGCACGCGTATATTTAGCTCTGTATTAAAATTCTGGAATAACATACATTAAGGTAAAGCTAGGAGAGTTTACGCACAAGTAAAAAGAATTATATAAAAATCCAAATATTAATTCTTTACTAAATTATTGCTGAATAATTTTGAATTCATTCGTATTCCATTCATTTCCATTACCGTTTTGTTGCTATGGTATAAAGTAAAACAACAGTTTTAATAAAATCAAGAGAGCTATTTTGCGCAATCTCTCCTTTCAGGTTAGGAGAGATTTCGCTTAATTAAATTGTCAACAATAATAATTGCACTTAAATGAGATTGTTGCAAGGTTTCTGTAAACAAATATTTTTGTATTAGGTGTAGCTATTTCAATTTATTAACTAAAAAAAAAAAAAAAGAAAAGAAAAGAAAAGAAAAGAAAGAAAGAAAAAGAAAAGAAAAGAAAAGAAAACAGAAATTTAAAAAGTATTAACAAATTTTATTTAAAGAAAAAAAAAATTAAATCAGAGGGGGAAAAAAAAGATAATTAAAAAAAAAAAAAAAGATAATAAAAAAAAAAAAAAAAAAAAAAAAAAAAAAAGAGACATTTAGTTACTAGATAACATGTTTAATTTAAAATTGGTACAATTCCTTTTCAGTTTGAATGGTTTCTTCTTTGCTGACCTAATTTGTCGTTGTTCATAATCGTTGCACTTATTGTTGTAAATGGTTAAGCTTTCGCTTAACCACCTGCCACAAGTAACATATATAAACTAGCTCGTGAGAAATAGTTTAATATAAAAATATTTTGTAATACCACCATTCTACAGAAATTCCTAGGATGAGTTATGAAAATTTAAGCATTTATTTTTGAAAACGGGACAAAATAACCACATTTTATCTTAGACGCTTGAAAAAATCAACATACACATTTAAGTCGGCTCTCTCTTATTGACGTTGTACAACTACCTGGAGTCTCATCGCGTCCACTCTACTCCTTCCCGCCAATCCGCTACGTGCACAATCTCTCCTAGTTTTACCTTACATTAGGAAGCACCACTGATTTAGAATGTGCATCCCTGACACGAAACTGGAAGCGAATCGCTCTTTGTGTTAAGACAATTAACCTCTGGTTTCCAAAATACAGTTCAATGATTTTCGGTCACTAGGCTACTGTTATTTTTCCATTTCACAGTCACTCTTCCTAGACGTCTTCTTCATGCAATCTGGAAAAAAAGAAGAAAAAAATAGGAGAATAGTAATTAGAGCAATTTTCCATACTTCTATTACGCAGTCACAAGAAAAATTCACATCAATATTATTTTCATTTAAAATATTACATGTTGCATTCCCTTCGTGCATTATGTCTCGCACTTATTATGTATTCCATTTTAAATATTTACCACAATAAACCAAAATATAGCGATAAATATTTATTTCTATTTCTTTTTGATTCAGAAACAAGAATGTGATATGAAAGATAAAACCTATTGCATCTCCCGTAGTTTCGAATAACAGTACTAATAAATTTGCACTACATTATCAATGTGCGATTTTGCAAAAATAGTTTCTGTTTTTAGAATTTCATAAAGATTTTGAATTATACAAGCATTTATTTTATTTTATATTCCTTTTAAAATCTCTTGTACATTTTTTTTTTTTTTTTTTAAGAAAATTATGTGAGATTTTTTACCAAATCTATGTTTTGTAGAAGACATGTAGATTTGGTAAAAGATCTCACATTTTGAATCTGTTATGCCAGGATAAAGTACCTGAACCCCATCATAATAATCCTATTGTCAAATATGAATGAGATTCAACTATAATAAAACATACATTAAGTGGCATTTATAAAAAAATAAAAAATAAATTAAAAAAATACATTTTAAAATATTTAAATCAATTTTATGAGATTAGATGAGATTCTTGTATGTTTTGCGAAGTCAGACTAAAGAGAGGAAATTTGCTTATACTCGAAAACGGAATTGCGGTTGACAAGATCTCGTAATTTTAAATTAAAAGTTTTATTCTACACTCTATATTTTTTTTCATTCATATTTTTCCCCCATGCCAGATAGTCCAAATTTACAAGATTTTCCATCACGCTGCGGCAGTCCAATTTTGGCTTAAAAAGCATATTAATGAAACAGAATAACTTGCTTATTCCAGTTCCCAAATGTAAGTATTACTAAATAGACAATAAGACTTCTTCACACACCATAAATTTTAAGCCAGCACTCTTTTTTTTTTTTTTTTTTTTTCTTACCGGTTTCGAAAGGACGTGGCCTTCCTTCATCAGGTGCAAAAAACACGTGCTACTGCCTTGGAGACAAAAGCAAGACTGAAAGCAGGGCAAAATCCAGAGGGGGGAGGAGCAACACAAACAACCAATAGGAAGCATCATGCAGGACCAATCAGAGAGGAACACACAAGCACACACAAAAACAAAAGGAGGGAGGGAAGGAAAAAACAATTAATTTTGTTTTATTATTATTATTTTTTATGGTTTATTTATTTATTTATATTATTTATTTATTTATTTTTTAATAAAATTAATTAATTTATTATTATTTTTATTTATTTATTTATTTAGATTTATTTAATTATAACTATTATTAAGTTATAAACATAATGAAGGAAATTATTTAATTGAATTAAACAAATTTTTCCAGGCTGTAGACAGCAAAGTGGAATCAGATTTTTCATTGACAATTTTATCACAATTAAGGTAAATAGCTAAATTTTCCAAAAAAATCCAGTTCGGAAATGCGTTGGGCATGAAAGATAATTTTGGCACTCTTAAAATTAAAACTATGATCAAATTCCCAACTGTGCTTCGCAATAGAAGATTTAGAAATTTCTTGATTAACAACATATCGAGAATGTTCACGTAAACGGCATTCAAGATTTCTTTTTGTTTGACCAATATAAGATAAATCACAATTTTTACAAGGGACATTATAGATACCCCACTTATGAAGCTCGGGAACAGGGGATTTAGTTGAAGGGAATTGGAATTTATTGACAGGTTTAAAAATAACGTGAAAATTGAAACGCTTCAAAACTTTGGCTAATTTAAAACATAAGGGGGGATAAAAAGGCAGGACAACAAGATGATTATCAGGTTTAATTTTATCATCAATGGAAAGAGTAGAATTATAAGTTGGCCTACTGAACTTTTTGATAGCTTTATCAATTATAGAGGGTCTAAAACCTCTTTTAATAGCAACGGACTTTAAATAATTGAGTTCTTCTTTAAGAGAAGAAGTATCAGAACAAATTTTAAGGGCACGATACACGTAAGTGTAAAAGGTGCCAATTTTTCTTTTAGCCGGATGATTAGAGAGATCATGGGGAGGGTTAGAAACAGAGAAAGGTTTCCTGTACACAGAGATTTTAAAAGTGGAATCACACCTAGTAACTAAAACATCAAGAAAGGGAAGTTGATTACAATTTTCTAACTCAAAGGTAAACTGAATATGGGGATCAATAGCATTAGCAATATTAAGAATGGCAGAAACATCAAACGGATTTTCAACAAGAATGAAAGTGTCATCTACGTAACGTAACCAGCATGTTAAATTTAACATCTTTAATAATTTTTCCTCAAAATAATGCATATAGATATCGGCAAGAATGGAAGATAAAGGATTACCCATACTTAAACCATCACACTGTTTATAAAATTTGTTATTAAATTCAAAAGTAATTTGGGTTAAGTGCTGGCTTAAAATTTATGGTGTGTGAAGAAGTCTTATTGTCTATTTATCATTTGTACACCAGTTTTTGCATTTAGTTTTGGTAAGTATTACTGATTATATGTGACAGTAAGCTTGCACAACTGCTTGCACACTAAGGAAAATACAAACTATTATTAAAAGCAAAAGCAGTTTTTTTTTTTATTTGTTTACATAACTGCCAATTATTCCGAGTGTTGGATACCGGTATCTTTTTAAAGAAATTTTCGCTTTATTTAATAGTAGAAAATACTACAAAGATTTATATATAAAAAATAAAATTAATTAATTAAATTAAATTAAAATTAAATTAAAATACTGCTATCCAAAAATCGAAACGCTTGGCAGCTATGTTTCCAGATCATTTAAATTTAATAAAAGCCTTACATGTTTATGAATGTATGTACTACGCTCAACTAGCGGGTCAAGGGGGCGGAAGCCCCTCTCCTTCTGACAGAGATATGTGCCTAATAAAACTGTTTCTAAATTTATTTTCAACTGTTTTTTAAGTATAAGTTTAGACAGTACTTGTTATCTTATCCTTTAATTTATATTCTGTCTTTATAGTATTCAAATGCAAGGTAAAAGAAAATTCTGTGAATGACACACCAGATTATTTAATATAGCTTACTGCATATCGAAATTATTATTTAAGGTTTTGAATAGCATTCACGACTTCTACTTAAATAATATTGGCAATACTTTTTTCTCTTTTCAGAGCCGAGAAAGAGTGGGGTGATGGAATACGTGGTCTTGCGCTCTCAGCGGCCAGGTACAGCTTGCTTCGGCTGGAAGAAGGTCCTCCTCATACTAAAAATTGGAGACCACAAATTCTCGTACTATGCAAACTCAATAATGAACTTTTGCCTAAACACAGGAAGCTTATTTCATTTGCTGCCCAACTTAAAGCTGGTACGATTACTTTTATTTATTCATTATTCCTTTTGACATTCAATATCGTTACGAAAAACTTGTCGAATTTCTTGTGTGAGAAAAAAATTTGTAAAGAAACAGACAGGTTCTAGTCGGTGAATACACTTTATTCTACATAACTACTCGAATCTGTACAACAAAACTGTTATTACAACGAATATCCTCGAATAAGTCCAATAGTACTGTTGATCCTTCGAATATTCTAGTAGCAGTCCAAAGAAACTGCCACTTCTACCGCAAAATTCACTGTTTGACGAATGTTTTGGAACAGTCCAAGAAAACTGTCATTTAATCCACAGGAGTAAAGTTAATAACACCTACTCCAGAGCAAAAATCTTCGCTGGTTCACGAACAAAGTTCATAGTCCATTAGAGCACAATCTTCAAAGTGCAATCGCTCAGAATAGGTCTCTGAACAACTCTGAATCGCAGTGACTACACATTCTCTCGCAGAAGACAATTCACTATTATTTATGCCTTCGACGATGGAGCTTGGTGGTAATTTTATCAAGAATCCCATGGGAAGTTCTAGATCTTGGCTGCTATGCGTCAGAGAGCTTTGAAGCTTCAGGTACCCTAAACTACTATTTTTCGCCAAATTTGGTCGCCAAAGCTGACTTCACTGAAAGTGAATGAACTACCCCTTTATTTTCACTTTGCCTGTAAAACTACTTTCACTACAACAGAGCAATTTTTGAAGATGAAGAGACTTAATCCGTTGTAACTATATATATATTCCCTTTATTTTTTCATGGATAATACTTACGCAAAATTTAATTTAGTGATTTTCTTTCTTTTTTTTTTTTTTTTTTTTTTTTTTTTTTTTTTAATATTTGGATTAAATTAGAACTGACTTTAAAATCACACGAAACTTATTTCCTTACCTTCAAAACTTAAAGCTGATATGATTATTTTTATTTATTTATTAATCATCTTGTCATTCCATATTAACGTATTTCTTTCAACTATTACATAGATATAATCAAACGAAAATGACTTCAAATGGTCGATGCAACCTTTCTCGGTTTCTTTACTTCGGACCTTTACGTACCGCACATGCGTTACAAGATACCTTTCATGGACAATACTTAAACAAATTCAATTTATTAATTTACATTCTTCATAATATATATATATATATATATATACTGATAAACCGCGAAAGGAAGATCCCTGGCGTCATCTGCGCATGGGTGAAAAGGACTGGTCCATTTATAAAATAGGAATGTCCGTAGTACCAAGGGATGTGTTTGTTTATGGGTATGAAAAAATTATAAACTCAATGATTGCATTTCTTTTCTTACTTTGAACGGATTTTCGAATATCTGGTTATATAAATATTTTACGATTAATTAAAAGAAAGAAAAACTGATAATATTATAAAGGGATAATTTTAGATTTCAATATAAATAGTACTCAATTACAAATAAAAATAAAAGCTTTGTCAGTATTTTGAAACTTTTGAAGTTGAAACACTAATTTAAAAATTATTTCAATTATTATTTACAAACTAGTATATAAGCCCGTCAAAAATGACATAATGTGATATCAATAAAGGTAGTCAATCAATGAATGCTTGCCAGCTTCGCTGGTCACTATATTTAAAGGGGACTAATGTGAAAGTTGCACCTCACTGGACTAATGTGCAAGTTGCACCGAACGAACAACCTATTTAAAATTGGATGTTGCCTTAAATATTTGACACTAACTTTCATTTTAAGGTACAACTTCGATATACACCCACAACGATATTTGGCGATTTTTCTTTGGCGCCGTTTTGAACGATAACGATGTCGTTCTGGACTGTTTGCGATACAATATGGCAGCCTATATGTTGTTTATTTTAGATTTTAGATTTGTGATTTTATGTTTTATGATTTAGATTATGATTTTATCATTTATTGTGATTTTATGATTTTTAGATTTAAGATTTAGCCATAATCGCCAACAAAAAATCGCCAAATATCGTTGTGGGTGTATATTGGAGTTGTTCCCATTTTAATATTTATTATCAAAATTCTTGAAAAAATAATTAAAATTCTTCAAACAATAACTTCTCCTTCTAAAGCTTATTTATCGCAAAACTTAACGCACTACGGAGAGGTTTAATCCAGAACCCGTACCAGACGTATAATCCATTTGTTCCAATATAAACAAATTGTTATACAGAAAAAAATAAAAAAAAAAAACAAAGCAGGAGAATAAATGATTCTACTCATAACAGAAGAAACAAGAATAATAGAAAAAATTCCCTTCTCTCTTTCTTTGCTGTGTCTCCCAGCGAGTGAGTGGAATCGTCCTGGCACTTTGCCAACCAGGTATCAGTGATCCGCGGGCACACAGTATATATATATATATATATAGTTTAGATAAAATTTTAACAGGAACAAAACGTGACATATTTCCGATTGAAAAAATGTTTTAAGTAAAATAAATACCGATGTCCCGTCACGAGAAAATGCATAAATTCACTTTTGTAAAAATTACAAATATAAAAATTTTACATGATCCCCAGGGCCCTATATTGTTACATGTAGTTAATAATAAAAACAGTTAATAACAGTTAATGATGATTAGTAATAAAAACAAAAAATAAAACAGAAGGAAAATACAGACTACAACCTCAAGCAAAAAAAAAGGGGGGGGGGGGGAGGCGGATTAGGATAATCTATTAATATCGAAAATCTCTTATAATCTGATACTTCTTCCTTATTTTATTTTTAATTTTTGTTTCAATAATTTATTCTTTATTTTGTAAAAATTCAATTGAAACTTTGTGATGAAAAAACTCGGCCAGTTTTAATCGCAGTAAGATGTTATTTTATTTTATTTTATTTTTTTTTTTTTTTCACCTCCGATAAAATAAAAATAAAATAAAATAAATGTGTTTCAAGTTTAAAGTTTTTCTTTGTATGTCTGTCTGCTTGTGCACTGTAGCTTCCAAACAAATAGACAAATTTCAATGCGGATTTTTTTTTTTTTTTTTTTTTTTTTTTTTTTTTTTTTATTCTTATTAGAACGTCGACTTAATAGGGTGGGGTTTTAGCTATGTTTTATGAAAATCAGTTTAATCGATTTTTAAAAAATAATAAAATGAGTATTTTCCGAAAACTTTAGATCGATATCTTAAAATCTGTGATCTGGCACTTTTCCAATTTCCAAATCATGTTAAATTAAAGCTGCGAGGGGGCAATCTTTCAAGTTTTAAATCATTTTAAATTATCAAATAGTGTTTTGGATTAGAGCATAAAAACGCTTGTTTAAAAAATCGGGATTTTAAAACCGATTTTCACAAAAGTTAAATTATGAATTCATAGTCCAAACACTCTAAATTCGGTTGAGAATTAAAGATTTTATACAGGTTTTTATTTATATATTTTAGGTGCGGGTACTAATATTTTAAAAATTGCGAGCTGTCATTTTTCAAATTCCAATTCATGTTATATGATAAATTATTATTATTATTATTATAGTATAAAGAGGTTCTTTTATTGCAAATTTTTTAAATCTATTTCGATAAAAATTAAAAGTTCGCTGGAAAATAGTGATTATGAGATAACAATAAAAAATAATAATATTAATAATATAAGTAAATAAATAAATAAAATCGCTAAATCTGTTTGAAAATTAAGAGATTTTAAAGAAAAATAATATGTAATTCAGTTTAAGTCTAGCCATGCATTGGCATTTTATTGTTTACGAGCTAGTGGTCTTTCTACTGAAATTTACAGATTTTATAACATTAGAAAGATAATATTTTAATGACATACAAGGACGGGGGTTTAATAAAATTAACTGTACACTTGTCTTTCCTGTTAATGTATCAAGATTGTTTTATTAAACGTAAGTGTGAAGCCTAAGGAATCACATAAAAATATTAATTCTGAATGTTTTAAAAAACTGAATCTGTTGAATTTTCTGTGACATGACATTATTTACTTCATTTAAAAAAAAAATTGTTACTCGATTTTTTTTTTTTTTTTTTTTTTGACAAACAGTTGTGAAAATAAAAGCCGGATAATTATAACACTTCGTAACTTGTATATTCTTTAAATCAGAACTAATTTTGTTAAATACATGTTAGCTTACTTTTTTTCCCCGACTTATAGTCGGTATGATATTTTTATTATTGATTATTGAATTGTTTTATTACTCAACATGTTTTCCATCGTTTCATAGATACCTTCTTAGTTCTTTATCATAATTTTCAAAATATTACATTTTTTTTTTATTATTATTATTAATAAAATATTTATTTATATCATACTAGCAGACCCGGCCACGCGTTGCTGCGGCTAAGTAATACGTTGATAATTTGATAAGGTATATAGTATTTCCCCACAACTGGATTTGGCGATTTTTTTTTTTTTTTTTTTGGTGCCTTTTTGAACGATAACGAAGTCGTTCTGGATTCTTTGCAGTAAAATATGGTAAC
Organism: Salticus scenicus; assembly: GCA_963930645.1. Lineage (NCBI taxonomy): Eukaryota > Metazoa > Arthropoda > Arachnida > Araneae > Salticidae > Salticus > Salticus scenicus. Next base: position 343,278,678 of record OZ005648.1, read on the forward strand.
CTGCATGCTTTTATTTTAGATTTATGACTTAGCTTATGATTTTATCATTCATGATTTTTAGATTTATGATTTAGCCATAATCGCCAAATCCAGTTGTGGGGAAATACTATAGTTGTTACCCACAACTATAACTTATAATATGTAGACAATAAGACTTCTTCACACACCATAAATTTTAAGCCAGCACAACCGGTTTCGAAAGGACGTAGCCTTCCTTCATCAGGTGCAAAAAAACACGTGCTACTGCCTTGGAGGCAAAAGCAAGACTGACAGCAGGGCAAAATCCAGAGGGGGAGGAGCAAAACAAACAACCAATAGGAAGCATCATGCAGGACCAATCAGAGAAGAACACACATGCACATACAAAAACAAAAGGAGGGAGGGAAGGAATAAACAATTAATTTTGTTTATATTTATTTATTTATTTATTAATTTTTAATGATTTATTTATTTATTATTTTTTTATTTTTATTATTTATTTATTTATTTATTTTTTAAATTAATACTATATTAATAAGTAAATTTAATAAAATTAATTTACTTATTATTATTATTATTTTATTTATTTATTTAGAATTATTAAGTTATAAACCTAATGGAGGAAATTATTTAATTGAATTAAACAAATTTTTCCAGGCTGTAGACAGCAAAGTGGAATCACATTTTTCATTGACAATTTTATCACGATTAAGATAAATAGCTAAACTTTCCAAAAAATCCAGTTCAGAAATACGTTTGGCATGAAAGATAATTTTGGCACTCTTAAAATTAAAACTATGATCAAATTCCCAACTGTGCTTCGCAATAGAAGATTTAGAAATTTCTTGATTAACAACATACCGAGAATGTTCACGTAAACGGCATTCAAGATTTCTTTTTGTTTGACCAATATAAGATAAATCGCAATTATTACAGGGGACGTTATAGATACCCCACTTATGAAGTTCGGGAACAGGGGATTTAGTTGAAGGGAATTGGAATTTATTGACAGGTTTAAAAATAACGTGAAAATTGAAACGCTTCAAAACTTTGGCTATTTTAAAACATAAGGGGGGATAAAAAGGCAAGACAACAAGATTATCAGGTTTAATTTTATCATCAATGGAAAGAGTACAATTATAAGTTGGCCTACTGAACTTTTTGATAGCTTTATCAATTATAGAGGGTCTGAAACCTCTTTTAATAGCAACGGACTTTAAATAATTGAGTTCTTCTTTAAGAGAAGAAGTATCAGAACAAATTTTAAGGGCACGATACACGTAAGTGTAAAAGGTGCCAATTTTTTGTTTAGCCGGATGATTAGAGAGAGCATGGGAAGGGTTAGAAACGGAGAAAGGTTTCCTGTACACAGAGGTTTTAAAAGAGGAATCGCACCTAGTAACTAAAACATCAAGAAAGGGAAGTTGATTACAATTTTCTAACTCAAAGGTAAACTGAATATGGGGATCAATAGCATTAGCAATATTAAGAATGGCAGAAACATCAAACGGATTTTCAACAAGAATGAAAGTGTCGTCTGCATGATGCTTCCTATTGGTTGTTTGTGTTGCTCCTCCCCCTCTGGATTTTGCCCTGCTGTCAGTCTTGCTTTTGCCTCCAAGGCAGTAGCACGTGTTTTTTTGCACCTGATGAAGGAAGGCTACGTCCTTTCGAAACCGGTTGTGCTGGATTAAAATTTATGGTGTGTGAAGAAGTCTTATTGTCTACATATCTATTGTACACCAGTTTTGCATTTAGTTTTGGTATAACTTATAATATAACTTCAGTAATTATATTCGGATAATTATAACTTCAGTATATCCCCACAGCTGAATTTGGCGATTTTTCTTTGGCGCCGTTTTGAACGATAACGATGTCGCTCTGGACTGTTTGTGATATAATATGGCAGCATATGTTGTTTATTTTGGATTTATTATTTTATGTTTTTGATTTATGATTTAGATTATCATTTATCATTTATGATTTATGATTTATAGAGTTATGATTTAGCCATAACCGCCAACAAAAAATCGCCAAATATCGTTGTGGGGATATACTGATTAATATATTACTGAAAAGATTAATATATTTTAACGAAGTGGTGAGAAGATTCTGAGTATGTTAAAATTTTAATTGTAAATTCAAGTTAATCAAGAAGGAAAGCATTGAGGATTAAGATAAGAAAATTGCAAGATTTTAAGATCGCATTTTCAGCAATAAATATGAGTCAAAATTTAATGCAAAATACATATATAAATCACAAATTTAATCAGGAACGTTAAATTGGTAAGTTATTAAAGAAAAAGTAAAGAAAAATAAGAGAAATAATTAATTAAAGTTTCGAACATCGATCATATAGATTAGCGTTACAAAACAAATAAACAGACTTAAACTCTTCCAGACTTTTAAATAAAGTTTTAAAATTTAATGTTAAATAAAACAGACTTTTAAATATGTTTTAAAATATTGAAATGGTTACTTTTTATTTAGAACGTTATGTATAGATCACAAATTTCTTAAAGAAAACGAAGTGATACAGATTAGAATAATGCAACAAAAATTGAAAAAGCAAGGTTATGTCGTAAATAAATTTTTAACACACGTGTCACGTGAAATAAATTGTAGCATATACATAATGTATCTGATATAAAATATTAACATGTTGCAGCGGAATAAATTTCATATCTATCATCCTTGGCGGAAAAAAAATAATATCGCCAAATTATCTGGCGCACACATTTAATTCCTTTCAAAAATCATGGTTATTTTAACAACTTATATTAAGAGAGTAATGAATAATATGAAACAATATTTCGAACAATACATATTACGAAAATATACATCTAGCTTGTATATTTACGTGTTACGTTTTTGATCGCCAAATACGAAAAACTCCAAGGACGACAGAGTTTTGAAATTTAAAATTAAAATTTTGTCAATTTGACAGCAAAATAACTCAATCTAACGTATGCACATGAAAAATAATACATATCTATACAAAAATATGGGGATTAAAATCCGGAAATAATTTTCCTCGTTTTTTAATAATTTTTTACAAAAAATACAATGGGCGATTAACATAAGAAATCTTTTTCTTGATTTCACAGACGGTCAGTGACGTCACACTTCGCTTGTATATAACTACATACTTTATCAATGCAAATAAAATCTTTAAATTGATTATGACGTCAATTTTCGTGAGATGTATAATTTAACTTTTTATAATTTTTTAACGTTCACGTTTGATTAAATGCATTTACTTTTATGTCGAAAGAAAATGAACTCGTATTTTTTCTTTTTGGCAACAATTAAACTAATGGAACTCACAGATATTTTGGAGCAACTGTAACAAAGGTCTATAATTAACAAATAATTGCAATAAAACAATATTGTGACAATAAATTGAGATAAAAACTATCCTATCTCTCAAGTTGGACCAAACTGCACACAGTGTGCAAAATTTCATTAAAATCGGTTCCTTAGTTTAGGAGTTTATCGCGGACAAACATCGTGACACGTAATTTTTATATATATACAGATGAATTAAAATTAATCTTGCATAAAACTAAACTCCAAAATTACATTAGTGTTCATAATGACAATTACAGAACCTTATTATTAATCATTACTTTTGAGTTAACCTGGTGCTAGTTATAAAGAAAATTTCTTAATATAACTCAAGAAACCATAAATGAAATGCGATGATAAATAATAAACCCGAGAAGTTTTTCATATTATTTATTTTTAAGTTTCAACTTTTATACTAAAATTTATTTTTGTCATGTTAAATGTTTTTGTCATTATTTATCTTCTATTACAGGTAAAGGCCTTACACTCGTCTCTGCCGTTATTGAAGGCGAATTCACTAAGAAATTCAGTGAAGCTCAAGCAGCAAAATTAGTAATTTATTTATTTACTTTAGCTTCGTTTATTTTTATTACAGTGTTTTTATTAACTCGCTTTCTTGTTTGTTTGTTTGTTTATTTGTTTGTCCAGCGCGAATCTTGCAATCGATTTTTAACTAACTTCCCAACTAGCTAGATACTTGAAACTTTTAGAATAGCTCAGAACATGATGGCAATGCATTCTTTTAAGACTTTAGCCACCTTTAAATAGAATTGAATTCATAATTAATAAATGTTTGAAAAATTCTTATAATTGCTCTCTTTATTACGCATTTGATCAGTTTCTTTCAAGTTGGCGGGATAATTCATCAAAAAAGATTTTTAAAAGTATTTATTAATACATAGAATTGTTAATTTTATATTATTCAACAAAAAATTTAAAAACGTGCTATGTAAAAAGTTTTTTTTATCTTGTAATTATTTTTCAGTAAACCTATTATAAAGGTACACTGTAAAATTTTTCGTTGTAAAAAAAGGGATATTTGAACGGTAACTTTCTGTCCATACATTTGACCGTATTTTTAGATAAAGGTTAATCACATTCAGATTTTATGGATAAGAGACCTTAAAATAATTCGAATAGATTAAAATTATACAATTAATATAACACAAAATTTACAAATTTTTTATTCATGAATTCATCAACCGTGAATATTCATTTTAAGTAAATTGGAGTGTAAAGGCTGACATTTTTATATACCAATTATGTGAAAAATTCCAGAGCCGAAAATTGAAAAAAATAAATAAAATAACACAAAATATAAGAATCTTGCTATTTACTTTACAAGTGCAGTCCTTGCATCATTTCATTTAGGATACAAGGACTGAACTGAATTAATTTTTCTTTTGCAGGAATGCTGAATTTAATCCACCATTTAAAAAAAAAATTTAAAAGTCGGCGTTGCAAATAGTCAAACTAGAAGTAAAAATAAGGTTAACAGACCTAAATCCAATTAAATGGCTGTAAGACAGTTTTTATAGGCGTGATCTAAAGAAATATTTACAAATTAACGGTGTTTCTACTGTTTTAAAAACAAATGGCAAAATGAGAGTAAAATAAAAGGTGAATAAATCATTATTTTACGGAAAACTTTTACGGTGTAAATTATATAATTATTGTCATTATAAATTTGTATTCTTTATAATTCTCTCTCTTTTATTACATTTCAATTACTTAATAAGTTGTCTTTACTAGTTTTGTATACAAAAAATAGCATTTGTATCAAAAAGCAGATTATTTAAATGAATTTTCCAAATATTCTTTAATTTTGATCTGTTGTTATTTCTAAGTTACTTTTCAGTTTAGATTTAATTATTTCTATAAATTGTGTGGGACTGGAATAGAAACTGATCTATTCTATATTATTTAAGTTGACTTATATGTATTTATTTATAATAATTTTTGTTATCAACGTAGTTTGGAAGGACTTTTGAAGGAAAAAGAATAACACTGTAATTCTTGATAATTATTATGCTTAAAATTTGTGTTTTAAAAACACTTTTTAAATGCAATTAATCTTCAGAAAGACAATCACGGACTGCATTCTCTTTTCCGTAGTCCTCGTTGACAATCGGCTTTAACCGACATCTAACCAACCTAACATGGCCTTAGCAACGACCTAAAGTATTTGATCTCTTAATTGGTATACTGGAGATGTCAGGTTTGAACCCATGTCATGCAGAAAATTTTCCTTTTTTTTTTTTTTTTATTATTAACATCGGGTGAATTCAGACTATGATTCCTCAAAAAAGATCCTCATTGAGGGTATTCTTCCCAGGCCTAGTTTCCTTGCGTAGACATCCAGTTTTAAACCATAAACCATTCTTCTTTCACTGCTGTCGCGCTTTTCCATGACGTTTCCGGTCATGGATTACTATATAATTTCCAAAGAATTTTATGTAACCTACTTGCCCTTAAAGTTTATATCTCTATTTTTAGTTCCCCATCATACTATAGGTATGGGAACTTAGGTAATCGGGAAAAATTTCGACATCGGATTTTAGACTTTTTTACACGTTTTCAGGTGTGAGGAATCCGAAAATGACAAAATTTGTATGGTGTCTGTCTGTAGGGTGTCTGTTAGTGTGTCAGTCCGTTAGTGTGTTAGTCCGGTAGTTTGTTAGACTGTTTACACGATATCTCACGAACAAATGATCGCAGAGAGGTCAGATCAGTTTTAAAATATTACTTTCGATACTGGCAAGAACCCTATTCATTTGCAACATTCGAATTAAAAAACTTCGTAAGTTATTAGAAATTTACGATTTTCTTAACATAAGAGAATAGGACAAAAATTCACTTAAACGTGTATTAAATGGAAACTTTTTACTGTAAAAATGTCAGACCAGTTTTAAAATATCAGTTTTGATGCCGGAATGAACATCAGTAACTATAAATATGCTACTTTGAAAATTTCGCAAGTTATTGGAAATTTACGAATTTCTTAACATGGCAGTATAGAGAAAAATTTCACATAAACATCAATTTTGAGAGATATTTCAATCGTAAAGATGTCAGACTACTTTTGAAATATTATTTAGGATACTGGTATGAATATCATACACTATGATTTTTCCAATTTAAAAAATCCGTAAGTTATTTGGAATTTACGACTACTTAACATGTCAGAATAAGGCAAAATTGATCATAAACTTCCATTTTGAGGATCATAAATACATTAGACAACTTCAAAATTACATTATGATATTTGTTTGAACATGATTGAATACAAATATTCTAATAGGAAAATTTCGTAAATTATTCCTAATTTACGATTTTATCAACATAGCGAAATTGTAAATTTTTCATATAAATATGAATTTTGAGGATTATTGCATTGGAAATAGTAGCATGGAAACTAAACAACGGAATTGACCCTGATAAAATAAATTAATAGATTAGAATAAGATAAATATATCAAAGTAAACGGTGGATAGCCTAATTAGGCGGGGATTTCATTCTGTCACTGTATCAAGCTTTGGTCAAATTCATTTCTTTTAACGTGATTATAATATGTCTCGCACTAGAAATTTATGAGAACATAAATATGATGGGGAAAACTGAGCAGAGTCCACCCATACCAACTAGTTTTATTATTCTTTTCTTTTTTTCGAAACACCGATATGTTTTTATTTCAACTTTTTTTTTTTTTTTTTTTTTTTTTTTTTTTTGTGTGTGTGTGTGTTTTGTTTGGTTGTTTACAAGGCCGTAGCCCCCCCCCCCCCCAAAAAAAAAAAAAAAAAAAAAAAAGGGTTCAAACTTTAGTACAAAATGTTGAATGTTAAAAATGGCATAAAACTGAAAATTTTTCAACAAATCTGCATATTTTTTTTTTTTTTTTTTTTTTTTTTTGGGGGGGGGGGGGTCGAACCACTAAAATCCCCATTTGTCTACGGTCTTGGTTGCTTGTATTTTTGTGTTTTACACACAAGTGTAAATAATTTTTCTAAGCGTTGTCTTTTGTGTTTCAGAGTCTAAAAAGAGTAATGGGTGAAGAAAGAGTTAAAGGCTTCGCAGACGTTGTTGTGTCTCCAAGTGTGTCTAACGGACTCAGTTGCCTGTACGTGTAATCTTTTTATATTTAGAAAGTTTAGTTCAAGAACGTGATAATAACATGTTATAAACTCGGAGAAAATTATTTTTTTGTATGCCCTTGGAACATTTTTAGATACTAAGAAATACTTTTAGTAATCTTCCTATTTATTATACCATCTTCATTGAAGCATTACAAGAAACCTAAAAAACGAAAGTGTATTCTTTTGTATTGCTGTTAAATCTATAAATAATGCATTATTACTAAATGATTCAAACTAGATAACGGTAGATTAATTATGTAATTTATAATGATGCGTATTGAACTGAAATAAATTTACAGCAAATGGAGGAATTAGTTTATACTTATCTGAAACATTATTATTATTGTTGTTGTTAAAAAAATAATTTTAGAGTATTCTTTAGTAAATGTTATAATTTTTTTTAACTGACATTTAAAACTTAATGAATATGTATTTAAAAATAGAAATTATTATGCGGATTTTTTTTTTTTTTTTTCTGAAGGCGTAAAAACTTGTCTTCAACATAAGAAATAAGTGGGAAAGAGAGCAAAGATCTTTACGAATATAATATATATACGATTATACATATACATTAAGGCGTAGTACATTGTTCTCATATAATTAAATGATTTATTTTGTTTGTTTGTTTGTTTATCTGTTTTAAACTAATCCCTCAATTATTTGCTTTGAACTGTATTTTAAAACTTTATTGTAATTTATTAATACTATTAATATTTGTCGTAATTGAACCAGTATACAATTTAATGAAATTTGAGAAAAATATTCCGAAATACATGGTACAATATCTAATAAAAAAGTTTAAAATAATTAAAATTTCGAAAGTCATTATTTAACATTATGTTTAATATTTATCATTTTTTATTCAAATCTGTGTTTTTATAAAACTGTCAAATAATTTATTTATTTTTTAACCTTAATTTTTCTTATGATATTTTATAAACATACATCATTAACTTTCAACCATTCTTTTCCATACATTAAAGAATCCAAAGTACTGGATTAGGTGGTCTGAAACAAAATACTGTGATAATGGGTTGGCCGTTTGGTTGGAAACAATGTCCGGCATCTTGGAGAGTATTTCTTGGTAAGAAATCTTCAAATTCCTTCTCCTCATTATTAGTACTTTTTCACTGTATTTACTCCATAAACCAAAGATGCAATTTCTTATCATTTTCATTTTGCCTAAACAAACAAAATATATTCATTAATATCAAAATACAATTAAATACGAAATGAAGAATTGAAATACGTAAAATTCAATTAGCCATATAGTTAAGATTAGTAAACTGTCATTAAACTTGCTGTTTAAGGAGAATAAATTTAAAAATAGTGTTAAAATTTCAATATTTCTATATTTGGCAAAAAAATTTTACTACTAGCATGCTTTGTCTGCCTCGCTGGTCGCTATATTTATTTATTTATTTGTTTTAATTGAATCATTATTTTTTATGTTACTTTGAAAATAAAAATAAATACAGTGAAATCGCTCAGATCCTCGTTTCAGGCGATTACGTATAATTATGGACATTATGGTTTCTCTGCTGCCATTGTTTGTATTTTGCAGCCCAACCGTTTCAGACATTTGGCGCTGCTGTAGGCAGGCATAATTTTAGCAGTGCGTAGTGCTGCTTATCTTTACTAGCTTTGAGTTTTTAACTGATATCTTTTTCACTAATCAGAATAATTTAATTTAAAGGGTCAACTTTGAATCCTTGGATTATTTAGCAGTATGTGGTACCTTCTGCGTATATACATACAATCCAATGTATTTTTAATAGTATGATGATTCAGAAGGCATTTCCCTCTTGCTGTAATTTTTTTTTTTTTTTTTTTAAATATTCAAAATATTTTTCGCAAATTGTGATTTGCATTTCCAATAAATTTGTAACAAGAGCGGAATTTTCGAAATGTTCAAAGCTTAAAACTAATAAAAAATAATCTACTAATAAGTGATTTTTCTAAGTAATTATAATTTATATATTAACTTATACAATGAATTAAAAGTTAAATAATTACTATTTTTAATTAAAATTTTGTAGTTACAAAGCAAAAACAGATGCATATCTGTAATAAAGGATATTTAATATCTGCATAATCGATACCTAAATTTTTCCTTTTTATTCTGTTCATTTTCTATGAATATTTATCCGTTAGTTTGGGGTTTGTTTTGTTTGATTTTATGTTTGCTTTAATAGATCGAAATTTAAGCAAATGTAAACCATTCTATTCTCTATATGTTTTAGATGAGCAAAACGTGGACTCCTTCATAAAATTCGATGCATTGTTAGATATATCTAAACATTAGTATTAGTTATATTTTGATGTTATTTTCTAAAAATTCAATAATTTAAACGTGATTCGTGTGGTTCTTAAAATTGCATACTATTAATTTTAATATCAATTTTTTACGTAAAATAAACGTATGCATTAAGGGCCCTCTTCACTCACCGCCACCGGAAGCCGAAGCTAATGTTTTTCTATGGGAAATTTTTCTTTACAAATAACTTATTAACTAATAAATATTTTTAAATTCTGTTTTCACATTCTGAAAATTCCCAGCTGTTAAATTGACGCACCTTTTTTAAAAATGCATTTTTTTTAATTTTTAATATTTTATTTCGAAATTGCAAAATGAAAAAAATTCACATATTGAAAATTCGTATTTTGCAGCTTCAAAATAAAATATAAAAAATTTAAAAAATATTTTTTTAGAAAAGGTGCGTCAATTTAACAGCTGGGAATTTTCAGAATGTGAAAACAGAATTTAAAAATATGTATTAGTTAATAAGTTATTTGTAAAGAAAAATTTGCCATAGAAAAACATTAGCTTCGGCTTCCGGTGGCGGTGAGTGAAGAGGGCCCTTAAATATATATATGTATATATACAGTACCTGCCGCTTATGAAAATCACATTCGTTCTGAGCAAAAGTGATTTTATTAAGCGGCTGATTTTTATATCCGGCGAATGTTCCTGCACTCTGGAAAAAGGTGTTACTTCCCTGAATTTGAAAAGAAATTTCAAAAGATACCAAATAATGGATTTAATAAACAGTATTAATTAATTTTTAACAGATAAATTTTTAACTGTTCCTTTAAAATAAAAGAATTAAACACATCCGAAGCTCCGATGCGCTTTCATTTGAGGAAAATCATCATTATTTTGCTAAAAGTTCACGCCTTTCTTTAAAATTTAAAATCTTTCCGTTTAAACATCTTGCTTCTTAGTTATTTCAGAATGAAAATTAGAAATTATCTTTTAATAATTAAAAATTCAATAAAAAAGAATCACAGGCGAATTAAGTCAAATTTGTAACTTATTACCGTGCTTTGAAGAATACATTCATTGAAATTGTTCCTGAGACAAGTGATGGGGCGTGTTTAATTGCTGCAAATGTAAAATTTAATGTTGTAAAATTTTCGACAAAGAGAGATAATTTAGGGATTTCTGTATTTAATTTCTTTTTTATTAAAAATAATAAAAATTCACAATTTGTTCAGCGTGCATAAATGTCATTTTTCCTTCTGATTAGAATTTTTGAGTTTATTAACCGGTGATGCTGATTTTATTAAGCGGCAGTTTTAAAATTGGTTTGCATTGATTTGATTCCGGTCCTGACAATTTGATCAGATTACGCGGCTGATTTTATTAAACAGTGATTTTTTTAAGCGGCGGTTACTGTATATGGTTAGTGTTGAAAGAATCCTTGAAAATAGACGGGTCTATGTAAACCCTGTTTAAAATATTATTTTTTGTTTCATTTTTAAAAGCAGCAGTATTAATCTTGTTTTCAATGACAAAAGTTAACTCTGTAACTAACATGTTTGTCTCTGTCTATTCCAGATAATGTTCGTAATGTTGCAGCGAACAAAAATGCCCTCATCATTCCCAAAGGAATTGACCAGTTTCCAGACAATACTGGTAAAATGAGTGGTTTCATCGATGTGTGGTGGATAGTCCGTATCCTTTTCTGGTTTCTAACTCAAATTTTCCAGACTATTACAATCTATTATTGTAAACTGTTTTATCAGAATTTCTCTAATCAAACTTAGTGTCCTGGGACAAAAATTTAGTTTAAAAGACTCCTGTGATGATTAACATTAATTAAAAATCTCAATTTGCACTCGTTTAAAGAAAAAGTAAAATGCCTAATTACATTTATTTAGAGCTTTAAAGCTCATTTTTAAAAATAGAGCAGGGGCTAATCGCTATGTTTGTTTCTACATTTGATTTTTATTTATACAAATAGCATGCAGAAATGAATTGCATACATATAAACGGTAGAAGAAATCTTAAAGAGAGATTCTTTTCTTCTTCTTCTTCTTCTTTTTTAAGATCTCAGTAATAACTCTGGTGGACATTTAACCCACTAAACGTCTATAAAAAGAACAAAACTGTAATTCTTTATACTGTATTGCATTTACAACCTACTAAAACAATAGTAGTTACTTATGATGGGAATAAAAATATAACTACGTTTTTAAAGATGAATCTCATGACTATTATATATGACTTTCATATTTAAAATAATAATAATAATAATAATAATAATAATCATGTGTAATCATGTGCTTTTAACTTATAACTGTATTAGGTAGAAAACAATTACGTGTAGAATCTTTGTGGTTTCTCGAAATGCTTTCTTCTTTTTAGTAATAGTTGATGACATCACTATAACCATACATTTTTAATATTGCTATTAATTATAATTCTATAACTTGGATAGCCCGTTTATGATTTTTCATTCATCGTACCTGCATTTGCTTTTGGCGCAGGTTATACCAACTAAAGCCAAGTTGAATAATAATATCTATTATAATGCTTTGAGGTCTTTGTTAATATATAATAGGAAATTTATCTGTTATCTTAAAGTTTTCCTATCTCGAATTTTTTTTTTTTTTTTTTTTTTTTTTTTTTTCACTGGAACTCCGAGCGTCTTCAGAGGAAGACAAACTTTAATTTTAAAACTATCAGAAGAGTTCTTTTTGTGTTTAACATATTTCATTCGCATTAGTCCATATTAATTTAGATTTGAAATATTCATCAAAATATATTTAGCATTTATAATTCAGTAGTTAACGGTTCAGTTTTTAAAAAACAATTTAATTCCATTTTGTATCTAAAGTTTAAAAGAAAACAAAATGTTAAATTCACATTGTAATATTTTCGCTTAAAAAAGAATTTTTATTTATCTTTTCTTATTTATTTATTTATTTATTTTTTAATTCCAATTGGATTTCTAACATGACATAGCTTTTCTGTTATATAAAATTTTCAACAAATTAGATAAATGGTTTCTAATTATAGAAGAAAAGCTGAATATAAATTGTTCTTAATGAATAATGTGTCGGATGAAGAAAAGAAGCTTTAAATACATTCATTAAGCATTTAAAAAGGATATTTTCAAATTACATTGTCTCTTTAATCTTCTTCTGTGTTTTTAATAATTTTTACACTTATTTTTGTTAATAATACGGACACTTAGAGAACTTTTGTAGTTACCAATGCATTTTAATGAATTAGTTGTATTTCTGTTGTAAACCACACCCAGATTAAAGAAATCTAAAGTCATTTTTTCCTTATTTTAAAATGTTTGCAATTCCCAAGAGTTTCTATATTCCATTAATCTACCTTGTGAAAACAAAGTATACTTTAGAAAATTTCGCTTTCGTCTTTTTGGGCATTGATTTAAAGACATTTTTGGAGCATCATTAATTATTACTTACATTTTTATTTAAGTTCTAGAAACCAGAAAAAGAATGTTAATCTGTATATTTTTGGAAAGATAGAAATCTAATATTTTATTATAATTAAAATACTTTTGGACCAAGACTATTATTTTTTGGCTGTAACAGAATAATCTATCAGATCACTATGAGAAAAAAATACATAAAAAGAAAAATATTATAAAAGTGTTTTATTTGCAAATTTTATTAATGCACAGATTTGGATACCGCTGAAGTAAAAAAAAAAATAAAACCTGAAAGAATGTATTTTATTTTTATTTTATTTTTAGCTCGCTGCTGGATAATTAAAATATATCAATATAGCACTTTTTTTTTTTCTTCGGAACATTGAGTTTTTCATTTTAAAATTTTAAGTGTATATATTGGTATATTATTGGAATTTGCTGAAGAAGCAGATATTCACTATTTCATTTATAACGGAAAAATCCAGACACAAATTTTCCATGAGCAGCCGCAAATTTATATGACTGCTCTCTCTCTATTTATTTATTTTTTTCTATATTTTCTTTCTTTCTTTCTTTTAATAATAATAGCAATTTTTTGTGATTGTAGCCTGGCCAAAATAGCACTCGATTCGAAAAATTATATAAATATTTACTTCTTTTTTAAACTGAAAAAATCAACGCTTTTGATATGATTTACATGGTATTACAAGACTAGACAAAAATTAAAAACAAAACAATGCAATATGCTATTGTTTTAAATTTTTCAATTACGAGTTTTCTATAATGTGGAATAGAAGTATTTAAATATTTGTAAAATGTTTTTGCAACATTTATGTTTGAATTTTTTTACCTTAACCATAGATTCTAGATGATGGTGGACTCCTCATGCTTTTGCCTTTCCTGTTAAAGCAGCACAGCGTATGGAAGAAATGCAAGCTACGTATTTTTACTATAGCCCGTATCCTTTTTATGTTAAATTAGATGGCTATAGTGAATAAAACAAAAAACATAATTTGCCAAAATAATAAATTTTCTTCAACTCTGAGTGTGTGTGTGTGTGTATGGAATCAATTTTTATTTTTTTTAATAACAGTAAACTCTCGATGGTACTATCTGTTTTAACGGCGGCGACCATGTTTCTCTTGCAATTTTGGATTACGGGAGTCAAAACAATCCGTGTGATTGATTCTTGTAATTCATGAGCAATTATTTATGTAACAGCACAGAATGTTTTTCTGAAGATGAAATGTCATCTACGGGCATTGTAAAAAAATATTTTAAAAATTAGAAATTTCACTTTTACAATCTACAGTTGTAAGAGTAATAGAATTTTTTTTTTTTTTTTTTTTTTTTTTTAAGCAAAAATTTAAAGAACAGGCAAAGTCTATCTTTTAAATAGTTACAAAGGCAATATCTGAAGAAAAAATAAAAATAAAAAATATAATATAAAAATTTATTCCACCAAGACAAACAGCAAAAAAACTAAAAAATACCCTATATACTGTAAATACAATAATTCTTAAAGAACATAGCGTAAAATATATACATATATAAGTCCAGTGTACCAATACTTACCGAATCATAGAAGGTCAATCGTACGAGAAACTCCAAAAAGCTTTACGAAAAACATTTAGGCAGTAATAAAAATGTGTGTGTAATTACTTTAGACGATACGAGGTGTACTTGTATCTTGACTATTGTAATAGAACAAGAAAAAGTGTCTACTTCCAACTAGGAAAAAACATACTAGAAAAATAATTAATCAAATGCCATAAAATCAAATTCTTCCGTGGTCTTAAAGGAGTTACGGGAACAGACATACTACCATAAATAAAAGTACTAAGGAATATAAAAGTAAAACACCAGTATTACACCGCCAAAATTTTAAGCATATCTGGGAAGATAAATTTCGTGGATTTATCTAAATGAGAAGAAAAAAGTCACTCTTTATCATGATAAAGCAACAAGCTATGTTGTTAAATTGACAACAAAATATTTTGAGAGCTTAACGTCTAGAAAGGTCCAAACTACACCAGGAAAGAGAAAATTACCTCAAAATTTTCTATTATAATCTTTATGGACACTTTAGGATTTGGATACTTTTTCAAGTTGAAAAAAAATCTGTTCCTTTCATAGAAACAGCATTGTCAAGCTTTCAACCAGAAAGATACAGCTCAAGCTAAACAAAATTCATTCTTAAAAAAATAAATGAATAAATAAATAGTGTTTGCAAATTCAGCCATTTTTAACAAAAAACCCTCAATATATATAAACTGATACATAATTTTAAATATCAGAAAATAATTTTTTCAGTTTGAATTCATGAATCAGGGAATTTGTTAATAGAGTCATGGTCATGAAGTGAAAAGAATAAAATTAAAATACATAAATAAATGTGCTGAAAAGTATTGATATATAGTAGACTTTAAATAATGATACTTAAACAATAAAATCTAAAATTATGCGTTTACATGTGCATTATAAGATAAGTAAGAATCACTATAATATATTTAAAAATACTTTAATATATGTTTGTGCATGCATGATAAGCTCAACTGGAAATGCGCCAGAAAAAAAGGAATATAAATAAAAGTATAAGCAAATATACAACATATTTCAATAAGTATGTATTATGCATGTGAGAGTTCTCTTTTTTTTTTTTTTTTTTTTTTTTTAATATTATGCGTGTGTGTGTGTGTGTGATGGTTTTAAAGTGTAAAATGCATGATATAATTCAGAAATGTACAATAAATAAATTGAGGAACTTATTTATATTAAATATACAAGCATATATAATTATTAATAAAATATTATTAACTTTCTACTAAAACTTTTTCATGTGTTAATCAACTTTTTTTTTTTTTTTTCATATAGATATAAATATGCATATACAGCAGGCATTGACCATTCTTGTAAAGGTTTTTAATCTATATATGTACCAATATTTGTACAAAAAAAATATCTCTATCTATAAAATCGTTAACTTAAGAAGAAGAAAATTTTGTTTCATTAGTAGTGGTATGAGATCTGTGCCAATGTTTTAATATAGATATACATAGAGAGAGACAAGGATAATAATTTTATTTCTTACTAATTTTAGTGCAATAACCATTTCGTTAAACTATTACGTTGCATTTTCACTTCCAAGATAAAAGAACTTTTCTTAAAATATAAAAATTGATTTCGTTTTATTCCTCCACCACAATCTTATAGAATCCATATATTTGAAGGGTTGGGATGATTAACGTCGCACGTGAGCTGCCTAGTGGACTATTAGCGACGGTCTGGAACTCACCCCTAGGTGTGGTCCGGAGACGTGGCATCTCAATTTTGACTCTCTATGGAGAGGATGGATCTCACTATCCCGAGAGGATAATTATTCTTCTTCAAATTGATGCCAAAAGTAAATAAATGAGTGAATGAGTGAATATATTTCTTTTTATGTCAAAAAAAAAAAAAAAAAAAAAAGATCGTGCAAACCATTTTTCTAAATAATTAAAATAAAATTCCTCCAATTTTTACGAAACCTGAAGGACATTTCAGCCACTACAGATTTTATTTGAACTCGCTGCTATTAATGTACATGTCTGTCTTTGGCCGGCTCAGGAATCGTACCCGCAATTTTGTGATTACTAGCTCGTCGCTCTGCTAAGTGACCTACCACAGTTCTCCAATATTTGGAATTATTTTTAAAGAGCTTGTTAAAAGCCCAATTGACAGTAATTCAAAAGAAATACGCCGAGTAACTTACGTGGGATGAACTAAATGCGATAACGCAATTCCGGTTTCATTTCTAAGTTTTTCTAAATATATAGTAACAGAACTGCAGATGTAGCTGGTTGCCTTATATTAAATGGAATTTAAGACGGTTCAAATTGTTTTATAGGCATTCTATCTTTCTATTCGAAGTTTTTCTTACTTTTCTTTCATTTCAAATTTTTCATTATAAAAAAAAATTCAGCAATATAAACTCTGACCAAGTTTTATTCAACAATAAAACTTCAAGCAAAACTTTTTTAATTTTTCTGTATTGATGTTTTAGTCATTTCCCTCTCTCCTTTTTTTTTTTTTTTTTTCCGTTAGGTAGTAAGAGGATTATTAAGATTCTACTGTTGAAAGTTCCAATTTATTGTCCAGGTCCATACAGCTGAAAAAGATGGCGTTAAAGTAAAAATAGTTCGCTGTAAAATATATTTATTTTATTTTGGAGAGGTTTCATAGGAAAATCAACAGTACCTTAATAGTGGAATTACAGCTTGACCGTAAGTTACGAGAATGCAAAAGGTAGGGGTGAGAGAGAGAGAGCTACGGGATCACATGTTATCCTATCAGTACTGTTAGAGCGAATTCTGAAGTTGTCTACCTCGCAATCGAGATCAGACTGCTGAATTACGCCAAGATTTTGGAAAAAGTGCCAAATTTTACAGCCAAAGATATTCCATTGTTTCTAGATCAAATTAATATAAATATTTTGAATTTAGCAAGTCCGTTAAAGAATTAACGCCAATCGTCTATGCCAAATTTTATCGCCAGAAAGCCGTTGAGTAAGGGAGACACTCAGACTAGGATTTATTGCACATCCTGTCATTATAGAAATATAAATTACCCTTTAATGATGTTCGAACGGAAACGTATTGCTTAATTTTGTTTCCAATAAATAAACTTACGCAACTTAAAAGAATGAAAATGTAATTATGTATACAACGGTTTATAAATGAAAATAATATTTTTTTATATTTTATTTATTAAATGATTTAGGAGATATTATAATTCTGAGAGATGTCATTTAAAAAGATGACTATTAGAAATAAATTATTTATTTTAAAGAATATGTTTTTGTTCTCAGAAGATTTATTTAGTTGCTCAACGGATAAAATATTATTAGAATTAAGATATCTATTTATAGACAAATACGAATAAATATAAAAAGTAATTTAGAATTTCGTTAGATATTTTTATTAGCCATTTAATTTATTGAAAACATAGTAATTAATTATTGCATTTATTTAAAGCTATAACTAAAACTCATATATGTGAAGGAACGTCTTCACAAGGATTTTGAGGATTTTTTTCTACTTCAATAAGATAAATATATCGAATCTTATGAAACTATATATTTTAATTTTACACCGGTAAAATAATTTTCATACAACATTACACGTAATCTTATGCTAAGAAATATATTTTTGACATTTTAATTTCTTTTTTTTTTTTTTTTTTTTTTTCCCTCGATCGAACGTAAGTAATTCTTATAGTAAAGTATAATAATGCGACTTCCGATCTATTTTTGTTTTATAGTAACATTTTAAAGCAAAAAGTATTTTTAATAATGCATAGAATAACCAATCCCTATCCCAAATAGATGCCAGTCGTTTATTTCTATTGTTTATTTATTTAATTTTAAATTGTAGAGGAAGTCAAGATTATTAGTCATTACAAAATTGCATGAACATCCACCAGTATATATCAAATGTATCAATATCCAATAATAAAAATAACTGCTAACATTTAAAATATATATAAATGTACATTATTTTGTATTATTCCTTTACTGCCTAACGTTAGAATTGGAAGATAACAGCATCCAAATGAAGAAAGACTTAAGTACCTTTTTATATCATCTTCGAATTACAGCGGAAGTAGAAGTTGTAGAAATGGTAATATTTTTCAAAAGAAAAAGATTCATCATAATATTTTTACTTGTATAATATAAACGTTCTACAAACCTTTAATATAACTATTATAAAACAAAACACGTTATGTCTCATTTATAGCCCCTCAATAAAAAATCATGAAAAAGTAAATAAATAAATAAAATCTTAAGGCTGATTTTTAAATGGATAGTTTATATGTATGAAAATTTTGGAACTGTTTCTATTTTATCACAACATGCTTTTCCCATTTGCTTCGAAACTAAATGATTCGGAAATATACATATAAAATTATAAGATTATATATATATATATATATATATATATATATATATATATATATATATATATATATTAATTGTACAAAGACAAAATGAATAATTTCATTAAGTTAAGTATAACTTGTAATTTTCTTTAGAAAATATGCTTGAGCTACGGAAGTTTACAATAAATAAATGAATTAAATAAATAAATAAAAATATTTTCCCCGCTCAAAAATCCAAAACATTTTTCGTATTGATTACACAAATATTATACATGTGTAGATTTTTGACTGAAGATATTTCTGAAACATCAAACCGCATCCCCCCCCCCATATACAATATTTCAAAACATACAAATGCTTCATACTCATATTACTTGTCTTTTTTCAGAACGACAGGACTATTTCAGACAGTGGTGATTTTATGTTGTCACCATTCATTGTATTACTAGCCGCCTTCAGCGACCAGCTGGTTCGCGATCCTTGAAAAATCTCACCGTTTTAAATTCCAGCTCGGTGGCGCCTGCGTTGCCTTCTCCCGTTTTAGAACCTACAATATCTTGCTCGCTCATAGTGCAAATGTCTTTGAAAATTCTAACGGTTGAAAATTTTTGCTCTGTGGCGACTACTCGAATCTTTACGTTTCATGATATAAAACAATCTGTTCGCTCACCGTGAAAAAGACCCTTGAAAACTATGATCATGGCAAAATCCCAACGATCTAATCTATCCTATATAAAAAATTTAATTTAAATTATAATTGGAGATATTGAAATTTTAAAATATTAAAGCGCCATCTGGTGACAGAAATTTGCGACATCTACTCTTCAATTCCAATTAAAATAAGTTTTAAAATGATATATTACTTATGAAATTATGTTAATTAGAAGCTGAGATACAAAAGTAATATAAACACTGTTATAAAAATATTTGTGTTTGACTTTTCCGTGGTTTTCTCGGGAACTTGCGTAATTCCGGTCCGAATACCGTTAAAAATTCTTAGAATAAAATGTGAAAACGTTCTGAGTTTTCCGTGGTTTTCTCTGCTATGCTGTAATTTTCCTTGTTTCTGTAAAAACTATATATCAGAATTCAGAATCTAATCTGCACAGCTACACCCTATTTTCCTTACTCGGGTATAAATTTGTGTGTATATTGGCCGAAAGGTGGCGCTGCTATGGTATAATTTTCTTTATTTTTGAAAAAGCCATATCTCAAAATCCAATGTACACAACTTCACTATTTAAGTTGTATTTTAAAATTGAATGTGCATAGCTTCACCCCTTTTCAATTTGTGTGTATATTCAACGAAAGGCTTTTTTTATATCTATGTAAATCATGTTAAAAAAAATAATTCATCACCGTAGGCCAAAAAAAGAGAAAAAAATCATTTTGAAAATCGTCCTGGGGGAGGGTATGGCAATATTCATAAGACCCGCATCATTAGATTCTATGGGACGTAGAGGCCCTAAACTTTTAATTTCATAGCGATCCGAAAGTAAATTTAGAAGTTAGCCGAATCATTCAGGGTGTCCGAAAATATTTATAAGACCCACATCATTAGGTTCTATAGGGCCTAGAGGCCCTACATTTTTACTTTCATAGCGATCCGACCGTAAGTTTAAAAGTTAGCTGGATCAACATGGGTGGTCCGGCAATACTCGTTACATCTCCACCATTAGGCTCTATGTGGTCCAGAAGACCTAAATTTTTAATTTCATAGCAATCCAGTTAACAATTAACAGGGAAGAGGTGCCGCTCACCGCTCTAGGAGCAGTGTCGAGCGATTCCAGCTATGCTGGGCCCCTCTTCCGGAGTTTATTTAAACTCAAAAAAAAAAAAAAAAAAATTACAAAAGCCGCTAGAGACAGGTCTCCCACGCGACAAGGAGCGGCATGTTCTATGCTGGTAGAAAAGTGACAAGTGGCTTAAGGCTTGTAAAAGTGACAAGCAAGTAGAGCAAGGCAGAGCAAGTGGCTTAAAGCAAGAGCAAGCAGATGTGAGATTAATCTGTGAGATTAGTCATATTCATAAGGAATTCAAATATATTATTTAGTTTAGAAAGCAGGCTTTTTCTATTGAGGATATTAAACAGCCAATCGGCTGGCCTGGGGGTGGGATTTCTTAAGTGGAAGGCAGAAGTTAAACTACAGTAGTAATAATAGTGATCAAGGAGTTCCCTCCTTGGGAACTCCTTAGGAGGAGTTCCCTCCTCCCCGCAAGGACACAGAGGAGAGCGTCGGCAATGAAATCTGTATAAATAGGATGGAAATGGGCCATGACCTGTCAGAAAAGCAGTCACGGGGGGGGAAGACACCAAGAATTTAAGTTTACGAGTGGGATGAGATTAAAGGTGTATCTTCCCTTTGGAGAAGTATCCCACAGTTCCTGCCAATCTCTAAGTAATTGTTGTTTTAATACTTGTTTAACGTATGAGGGAGGGGCAGGGAGTGAAAAATCTATTGAATTGTTTTCGGTGGCTGCCTTGGCCAGTGAATCAGCAAGTTCATTGCCGAGAACTCCCCTGTGGGCAGAAACATGTGCCAGGGAAAGATGTTTAGCAATCCAGTTGTAAGTTTGAAAGTTAGGCTGATCGCCATAGGGGGTCCGGCAATATTCATTACACACGCACCATATGGTTCTATGGGGTCTAGAGGCCCTACATTTTTTATTTTATAGTAATCCGATCGTAAGTTTAAAAGATAGCTGGATAGCCATGGGAGGTCTAAATACATTCCTAAGAGCCTCACCATTAGGTTCTATGGGGTCTAGAGTTCCTAAATTTCCAATGTCATAGCGATCCGACAGTAAGTTTATAAGTTATCCGGATCGCCATGGGTGTCATTCAGTACTTGTAAGATCTCTACCATTAGATTCTATGGGGTCTAGAAGCCCTAAATTTTTAATTTTATACCGATCCGGTCGTAAATTTAAATGTTAGCCGAATCGCCATGGGGAGGGGGGGTCTGGAAATACTCGTTACACCGCTAACATTAGGTTATATGTGGTCTATAGGCCCTAAATTTTTAATTTCATAGCGATCCGACTGTAAAAGTTAGTGTAAAAGTTAGACGGATCGTTATGGAGGGTCCGGCAATACTCATTACCTCCCCCCATTAGGTTGTATCGGGTCTAGAGGCCCTAAATTTTTAATTTAATATCGACCATTAGGTTCTATGGGGTCTAAAGGCCCTAAATTTTTCGCCCCAAAACCTAATAATACCAATTTTCAAAGCTCTATGTCTACATTTTTACCCTTTCGCCCCCTCCCTTCCACTCCTATTAATTTAACAATTCTGAAAGTATTTTCATTCCATTCACCAAACGTGAAAATGTCTCTGTACGAAATCTCATTGGCATACCTCAATTTCAAGTACAGCAAATGAAAAAAAGAAAAATTAATTTTACATCATCTTTCGGTCACGTGTGTTACAATAAATTTTAAATTCCCAATAAAAATGTAACTTTTTTGTTTATTAACTTAAGCTGATGAAATTTGAACTGGAAGCTGGTCTTATGATGTCTGAACTGTACATTAATTTC
Organism: Salticus scenicus; assembly: GCA_963930645.1. NCBI lineage: Eukaryota > Metazoa > Arthropoda > Arachnida > Araneae > Salticidae > Salticus > Salticus scenicus. The sequence continues at coordinate 343,301,284 of OZ005648.1, forward strand.
TGTGTTCTAACTGAAAATTTAAAAAAGTTTGAAAATTGCAATTTTTAATCCTACTTCAAAGAAGACACTTGATATCAATGTTTTAAAAGCATTTCCTTTTGCATCCGTGACAGATGTCTAGGACTAAGTCTACATTTAAATTAAGTGTGCCACCAAAATTTCATACTTTAGTTAATTTTAAAAAATCTAATTGTCGTGTCAAAATGTTTGCACCCCTGGATTTAGAAAAATCGCCCCTTTCATTTGGTACCGAATTTTTAAAGATTGAACCGATATTTCTAATTTATTTGGACATTTAACGCTGCGCCAGAGCAGAGCTCTCCCGCGACAAAAGTCGATAAAGTTGTATGAAAGGGAAGAGGACCGTAGCCGAGTGGTAGTCTGTTTACAAAGTTCATACAAGTAATGTACAAATTTCACACAGTCTTTATACCAAGCCCAAACACCCTATGAACAATGTTGGTTAATAGAAACACCATGCGCAGGATGATTGCTTCCCGAGAGCACTTCCGTAAAATGCTGTAGCTTCAGACATGACCAGTATTTGCCATGTAGGAGAGGAGAAAAAATTAAGAAAAAATAGAGAAGGAATTTAGTTTGTTGAATTTGATAAATCCTGAAGGAAGGCATAGATGCGCTTTAATTTGAGCCGTAGGGGCTTTCTAGTTATTATATTGTTCAGCCAAGTTGCTGGTCTAGGGTTAGGGTTCCTTAAATGGTAAGGTATTGTAAGTTGACAGTGAAAGTAGTAATGTTGTGCAGTTCCCTCCTCACCGCATGAGCATAAGGGTGATCGTCGGCAATGAAATCTGTGAAGGTATTTGAGGAAGGGGCCATGACCTGACAGAAAGGCAGAGATTTCCGGGGAGAGGTCCCAAATATTGAGTGAGACATTTGGTATTAGCTCGTGAGTTATCTCCCTTTTGGAGACACACTCCAGAGATCCTGCCAGTCGTTAATTAGTTTTTGATTTAGGTGATATTTTATGTAGGAAAGGGGAGCTGGGAGTGAATAGGCTATGTCACTAGATTCTGTTGCTGATTTTACAAGAGTAGTTCATTTCCGACGACCCCCTTATGGGCAGAAACGTGTGCCAGGGAGATTTTAGATTTTAGTTTTGAGAGTTTTATTTTAATTTCAAGTACTTGTGGGTGTCTGCTCTTGAAGCGAGATATGGTCTGCAGGCTCGAGAGGCTGTCACTGAAGATTGAAATTTGATTGTAGTCTGGAGAGTTTTTTTCTGACCACTCAACTGCCTTAAGGATGGTAAAGAGCTCAGCCTGAAAGACCGAATTGTGGTCTGCGAGCCTGCTTAAGATCAGAATTGACTCATTTATTAATTGACATAGGTTAACGTTTTAATTAATATCTCCGCAACTAATTAAAATTTTTAATTTCTGTTTTCACTATCTCCTCGGGAAAGCTCCTGAGCATCCGTATGTCAATTTTTGTACTTCTACGTTCAATAAGGGCTGAACGTATAGAAGAACAGACATACATATAGACAGACAGACAAACCTTTCCTTTTATTATTATAGACACCTTGAATGAACATGTAAACTTTTTTGTTTTTATTTAAAATAGTATATAAAGCTGAAAGTTTGTCATTGTATCTGTCTGGATTATTCGATTTTATCAAAAATTGGTACACTTATTAATAAGGACAAAATCTAGCCAATGTTGCATTTTTTTTTTTTAGTTCAATTGGATAATTGATTCAAAAAATATTAAGTAAAAAAACCATTTTAACTTTAAAATTATTTAGCTAAAGCTATACCAATGTAATTTTAAGAAATGAATATAGTAACCGATAGTAGAAAATGAAATGTAGTTACAGCATGCCTTTATATGGAAAAATAGATTAAAATAAGTCCTGTTGTACTAAATTAAATTCTGTTTACAAAAAAAATTATAAGCAGATTTTTTTTTTAATTACATTTAAAAAACATTATGACGCGTGCATAGCGGGTGAAATTTTACTATAACAGGTAAATTCGTTTACCTGTGCACATTTTTAAATAAATGTGCACATTTACATTAAATGTGCACATTTTTTTTATACTGTGTTTGCCTAAATCATACAGAGAAGAAAATTTTTAATTATATTTTTTACAATATGATAAATTATTACTCAGAGGTGAAATTAAAATAAAAATGTGAAGTGATGTTTTCCTTTTCTCGACTACAGATTACAAAAGTTTTAGTAATATTTTTTGACTAATTAATTTTATTTTGAATAATTAAACTATTTTTAAACTGTACAACCTGTTTGGATTTACTGACCTATTATTCGTCGCAATTTTCATTTGTATCAAAATTTTGTTCATTCTTTCCAGGTGGATACTGATATATCAGCTTATACATATGAACGCACACTTATGATGGAACAGAGATCACAAATGTTAAAGCAACTTAAACAGAGAAGAGGTACCCTTACGGTGGTAAGTAAACTTTTAAATACTTTAATAGTTTCAATTAGTATTCTGAATTTCAATTGTTAACATTTAAATGTTAAAAATTATCTATTATAAAACTCATGATGAAGTAGCATGCAAGGTATTTCCCACTTTGCTTTTTAATAACACTGCTCTGCAAAAAAAAAAAAAAAAAAAATTCGAGATCTGATACCATTTTTGCTGATACTTATGTAAAATGACCTCCTGAATCCGAATATGACTCCCATTTTGCCCAGTCACCCACCGTTTTCTAGACACACCACCCCGTCCCTCAATTTCTTTCCCTGTTCAATAATTTTATGACCATGAATTTGATTTGAAGAATGAAAAAGAATTAATTTAACACCTAAAAACAAAAATATATTATAAAGTTTAAAAAATAACATTAATAACAGATTAAAGAAATATGAGATTTGCAATACATAATTTCAGTGGCAAATCCTCCCCAAAATTTTTCCCTTGTCGCAAATGTCCATATTTTAGAATTTTCCAACTCTGTAGCCCCTCAGAAGATATTTAACGGTTAAAATAATCCTCTCCCCCACCCCCCCACCCCGCCTAAAAGCCAAATTTATAGCCATAAAATCACCGAAAAATGATAAAAATAGGGGTCCATTCCTAAAAAACGGTGGATGATAGAGCAAAATGAGCGTCATCTTCGGATTTAGGAGGTCATTTTAAATAAGAATATGCTGAAATGGTGTCAGAGGTAATTTTCATGCCGAGCGGTATAATTCTTATAGTTTCAAGTCTGAAAATACAATTATTAAAAAAAAAAAAAGATAGAAACCTTTAGTATTTAAATAAATACATTTTCATTACTTGACACAATATTTCAGTTTATTGCTTTATTTATTAAACACATTAAATTTGTCTTTGAAAGCATAATCTGTAAGTATAAAATCATTTCAGTCGCTAGCTGAAGCTAAGGAAGAAATTCCATAAGATTCTGAATACAAGCTCTTAAGCCATGATTTTTATTTACGGATTTCTCTATAAGTGGTTTATATATATATATATATATATATATATATATATATATATATATATGTGTGTGTGTGTGTGTGTGTGTGTGTGTGTGTGTGTGTGTGTGCGCGTGTGTATGTACATATATTACATTCGTGAAAATTGTTTACAGCAGAATTTAGCTGATCATACATTGCTATAATTTAAGGGACTAAACATTTTTCTTTTTCCTCTCTCTCAATGCAAACATTGAGATATTAAAATCATTATGTTTGTCTTTCAAGGTGCAATCCATCAAAGACAGTGTCAATCAACCTCCAACTAAAGCCAATAAAGTTCAATTCATCGAGATGCCTGAGCAAGGCGAGACTATCGAGGAAGAAGCGACTGAGACGTCGCCCAGCAAAGACAGCAAGACTGCGCCGAAGGAGAAGACTTCACCTCCTCTGGCACCCTCCATATCCATTGATGCCTGTGAGGATACATCACCTCCTGTCGAGAACGACATAAAATCTGGAGAAGCAGCAAGTGGTGCTGGAGATGGTAAATCGCTGCTATCCAAACCGTAAGTCGAAGTTTTTCTTGTTTATGATTCTAAATAAATCTTGACGAAATTTTTTGAGAATTTTTTCAACAGTTAATAAAGGGCGAAAATTTTTATAATATCATGAAAACATGAAAATAAACATGGACGAACACGAGAGAGTGAATCCTTTTGGGGAAATGAATACTTTGTCACAGTTAAATGCGACCATAAGCAGAAATATCCCTACTTTTGTAAAGATTTAAACATTATTTATAAAACAAAACAAATAATAATATTAATTTTTAGTGCAACACAAACAGAAAATATCTAGAAACTAACCATTATTTAAAGTAATAAGTGAAAACCAAAGTTAGAGGTTTAATTGAGTATTAAAATATTGAAAAATTATATGTAGATAACTTATTATTTCACTGAAAACTCCTCTACTACTTAATTTGTGATGATCACAAACATATGCTTCACTGAAGAAAAGCATCTACACTAAGTTATCTCAATTGAAAAAATAATAAATAATAATCGTTTATTTTAAAGTACTTTTGGAGCGTTAATAGCTTTTTTTTTTTTTTCCAAAAATTTACCATCTCCACTTTTTGAATACATTTTTAGTCATAATTTATCGCTTTTCTTATATTCGAAAGAAATTAATTCTATGGATGGAATTTTGAATGAAATTTTTAAAAGCCCGCTTTATTCAAGTTAAAAAATCATTGAAGAAGCAAAACCTACAACCTCAAAAAATCTGAGAAAAACGTTTCTTGCTTAAAGGCAAAACAAATAAAGAAATCGCGGGGGTACAATAATTTATTTTGTACCTCGTATGAAAAATAATTGCAAAATATTATTTTTAACATAAAATATGTGTGGGCGTACTTATTCAAAAGTTAATTTTGGATCGCTCTAAAATGTATTGGATGTATTTAATAATGCAATTGAATAAAAAAATTATTATAGTTCTTATGCTATAATTCCACTTATAAGTCAAACACTTTATTACACTATTAATTGCATAAATTCAAACACTTTGAAATATCAGTAAATTTGAAGATTGACGCACGATACTTAAAAAATACATATTAAAATTTTTATAAAAGATTGCTTAACCTTTAAAAAAAATAATAATTTCAGTACAAAAAAATAGTTAAACAAATCGAAAAAAGATAAGAGTTCATGCAAGATCACTAATAAATTAATTAGCTTAATTTTGAAAAATCTATTAAACGTAAATATCTCAATAAGTAATTTTTATAAAATATAATTTTAATATACTTAAATGAAATGTTTATGTTGATAGCAAATTTTATGATCATTAAAAAAAAAGAAGTAATGTGAAGTGGAGTAAGTGTAGCTTCGGCTTATAATTCAAATGAGAAACTGAATTTGGATCTAATAATCATCATATCTAATAAGAAAGCACCACAGACTTGGCGTGTAAAAGTAATAAGTACAAAACTTTGAATAAACACCATAAAATGCAATAAACTCGCAACTATTGTATCGGGCCGAAAGAATACACGACCCTTCGTCAGGCGAGCAAAGTAAGCACGAGTGCTGCAATCAAAGCGTTGCTACTTTGATTTGTTGCCGTTTGGCTTGATCACACTTTTACGCTGCATTTTCTACAGCAACTTTCTGGGGTGTCGTGGTCCAAGCTCACGTATCTAAAGCTCACACTAGAGGAATCGTGGCTGAAGCTCACATACACCAGTATCTCGTATTCCAAGCGCACAAATATATTCACCCCTTTCCCCGACGCATCAACTTGACAGGTGGGAAGAGACTAATCCCTTTTTCCGAAGAGAAGAGGGGCGGGGGGGGGGGTCGAGGAAGATGGTTTTTTCGAAGCGCAATTCAGTTGATGAGTTATTTTTTGAACTAGGGCAAGAACTAGGAATAAAATTATTAAATAAAATTATTTTCTGCTTATTTACATAAGTTTAACAAAAATACTTTCGGGGGTGGATAAAAAAATATATATATCAGGAATATGGGCCGAAATGTTCGTTCATGTATTTATTTAACGCAGTTTTATTTAATAAGTCAATCTTAAGTACTATATATGTTTTATATAGAATTCACAGATTATATATAAGACTACACATAATTTGTGGAATATCTTTGTTATCAAAGTTAATTGTTATAAGTATTCTTTAACTTGAAATCGGAACTCAACAATACGAAGGTACAGTCTGAAAAAAAGAAAAAAAAAACGATTAATGTCTTACGATTAATGTCAATTTGGGCAATATCTGAAACGCAAGTGTGTTCAATTTTTTTCCATTATTTCATATTTCAAATTTGTTTTAATGGTTCCTTTGCATTTTTACGACTTCGCCTTCCAACATCGCCAAGCTATTTTGGTGTCACTTCTTCTAAACAAATGATGTCTGAAACCCTCTGTAACAAGACAATCTTTACCATTCCTAGTTTTCATAATTTCAACATTTTTCACATTGTACAGTACGTGCAACATACAGGAACACAAGTGCAAGAATGACCCCCACACACTTACGAAAAGGGAAAGGTGGACAAGTGATAAATAGGGACCGAATCTCACTGGCTATTGTGACTCCTACTGTGAATTTGAGATACGAGTTACGTGCGCTTCGGCTACGGTCTAATCTAATCCCACCGTCAAGTTGATACGTCGGAGGAAAGGGGTGAATATATTTGTGAGCTTGGGACACGAGAGCCTGCGCTCAACACCGCTCTTCGAGCGGTGAGCGGGGGCTGCTCCCTGTTCAATCTATGTGAGCTTCAGCTACGATTCCCCTACTGTGAGCTTGAAGCATGTGCGCTTCGGCCACGGCGCCCTTTCCGGAGGGGCAATGCATCCTAGTAATTTATCTACTGCCCTCCCGGAGAACATTCTATCTATATTGTACTAAAAATGGAATAATTTCAGCTCTTTAAACACTAAATGTTTAAAACTGGTGCATTTTTTACTTAATGGTTATTATGATGACCAGTAATTTAAAAAATATAACGATAACCCCATCAATTGTCGAATATTACTTTTAGAAATAAATTTTCATGATGATTCATGACATCAAAATTTCTTTTTCTCCTGCTCTCAAGAATTAATAAACACCTCCAATCAGTGTTTCTTTAGGAATCGTTGCAAGAAATGTGGTGGGGAAGCTGCTACTCTGCGATTGTTCAAGTTACTTCATTGTCAATTTTATTCTGACCTAAGTTTATGCATTCTTCCCCTTCCCCCCGCCTTTATGGAGTTAATATTCTATACTAATCGCTCTTCATATGCATGTCTGTATGTTCCTCAATAACAGTAACTTTTGGATAATTTGATGATTAATTAACCTATATATGAATAAGAGGAAAGAATAATGCATAGATTTCCCATGTTATTAGTATGGTTGTCCATATTTTGTGGTTTTTCTCAGATGCATGAAAATGATAACTTTGAAATGTAATTTCAACTTTAAATAATTTCAAGTTATTCACAACGAGGCTACTCAAAAATATCAAGATAATTAAATTCCTTCCAGTCCTCTTCTCATAGTTTCAGTATAAATATTGTAATATATTTTTCTTTCTTTCAGAGATGAAGCTAACGTCCGACGTATGCACACTGCGGTGAAGCTTAATGAAGTGATACGCAGCAAATCCTCGGAAGCTCAACTCGTCGTCATTAATTTACCAGGACCTCCTAAAATAAAAACAGGAGAAGAAAACTGTATCCTTTTTTCAAAATATGATTTCTGTAGTAAATTGGATTATGGTAAATTAAAAAAGTTTATATATATAATCATCATCAATTTCAACCTTTATCAATCTACTGCAGGATGAAGGCCTCTTCTAGGTCATTTCAAACTGTCCTGTTTTCTGCAATTCTTCTACATTCTGCTTTTCCAAACTTCACACTTTTATCTCTCGAACGACACGGTGGTCTCTTCCTCGGTCTTTTCTTATATCTTGGTATCCAAAATAAGACTTTGATGGTCCATGTATGATCATTTCTCCTCGCAAGGCGCCCAGCCCAGTTCCATTTTAATTTCTTGACTCTAGAAATAACATAAGTAACTTTGGTTTGCTTCCTAATCCAAGAGTTCCGCTTTCTGTCTATTCGGGTGAATCCTAACACTCATCTCTCCATGCTTCTCTGGGTTGTTTGAAGTTTTTGTAGAGCTTTACATGTTAATGCCCAAGCTTCTGAAGCATAAGGAAGTAGACTTGAGTCCAGCATCGAGTCGGGTACCCACTTTGCAGGTCGAGTTAGCATTATTTTTTGACTCACGGGTAAAACCGAGAGTCTGTCCACAATATATTTTCCTTCGGAGAATTTTTATATTGTTTTTTATGAATATAATCTTTTGAACGTCGAAATTGGATTACATTCTCTTTCTTTATAGCAATTTAAAGCAATATGACGAAATGCTTAAATGCAAATATTCACTTTTAAAAAGTTTAATGAGAAAATTATTTGTCTTCCAAATGAACATTTGTTTCTTCATTTTACATTTTTTATATATAGTACTGTCAAAATATTTAAAACGGGGAATTTTTTTTAAGTAAGTGTAATATATAATAAGTTCTGTTATATTTTACATTGAAATGTTGTTTATAATAAGTATTTTTCAATATAAATTTATAGGCTAGTAATTTTTTACATAAATATATACTAATTATATACTTGTAATTTTTTATTTAGTAATTAATTCTCTGAAATATCTGTTCAATAAATACATTTTGTGTAACTGAATTCTAATTCGATTTCTTATATAACGTCAAGTGAACAATACATTTTTACGGGTCGCCTGCCGGGTTGTGGGTTGAAAGTCTTTCTGCTGATCAAGTGTGGGCCAAGTTTACTCGACCAGCACAGGACTCTAACGTAGACCAGCCTTGATTTTGGAACCAGTCCTAATATACGTTGAGTAACTTATACGCAAAAATAATACCATATTTAAAAAAAACTAGTTGCTAAATATATTAGAGGAAAGGGGGAGGGGGGATGTTGGTAGTATAGAGTTTAAAGCCGATTATCTGCATGTTGGTACTAGGTCTAGGTGGAATGACATTCGGGGAGGTCTTTTTAAAGGTTTTCCTAGCCCGTGTTTACACGAGTTTCAGAGAAAGCCACGGAAAACTCAAAACTGTCAGGTGACCTGGAATCGGTTCCCGTCTACCAGTTTTGAGAGCAAAATTTTCTAGCTACTCTAATGACGGGGGGGAGGGGGAGGGGCAGATCGGGGTAGCTATTCTGCTTTTTTGGAATTATTTAACGTTTTTCTGAATTTTTTAACAAAAAATAAAAAAAATTCCATCGCTATACGTATATACGTTTATTTTACTTAATTACATTTTCAAGCAAATAAATAGCTTCTTAATCCTCCTCCCCCACCAAAATAATATTAATAGTCAAGCATTTTTTAAGCTCAGACACTTATTTTTGAATTTAATTACTAAAAAAGTTTCAGAAACAAATATAAAGTTGACTTAATTCTGAAATATTCATTTATCATCAAATTATAATTTAAAAAAAAATCATTGTTTGAGTTTAATATGTAATAGAGGATAAATTTGCTTTTTTTTTTTTTTTTTTTTTTTTTTCCACTCATCCTAGCCTGACCCTTAGATCAAGTTTTTATTATTCTTTTCTGCAGTAAATTGTATTTAAATGGATTATATTGTTGCAGGTCAAATAAGCAAAGAAAGCATTTCACATAAAAGTAAACAGCGATGTTTGAAATGAATATAAATTTAAAAACTAGTATGTTGTGACCACCACAAGACTTTCTTCTATTTCCCTATGCAAATTCACGCAGTACAAATTATTTATTAAAGTTATCTTCTATGATGAATGCAGACGATTTCCATCTCAGAGAAGTGTGACACTAAATGTTCAATGAAAACCAATTTTATGCCGGCATCTGAGGAATTTATTTATTTTAGTTGAAAATGAAAAAAGTCAATGACTTTGTTTTACAGACCATTTCAACCATTCATTTTAAAGACATTGACGACTTCTTTTGAAAGATATACATATTGAAAATTTGCACCTTGAGGGAGGAGGGGCTTTCCTCCAGAAGGGAGAGCGATTCACATGTATACACATATTTTTTCTTCTCTTTACTATTATCAATAATTCTTATTAGTTTCCCAATCACTGATTAAAAATAATTTTCATTATATGCATTTATGCAAAATTTTGTCCTATTTTGCCATACTAAAAAAAAAAAAAAATGGGTTGACAGTGCCAACTGTTGACTGATTTATGCCCAAACCTAATCAGCACCAATTTAAGTCAAGGTCCAACTAAATATTAAGTTTTGTTAAATTTTGTCAATTGGTTCGTAAGATACATCCACAAAATTTTTGATACACACAAACATACAGACATTTTCTTAAAATGTTAAAACCCGAATAAATTACTACGTCAGAAACGCCAAAGAAAAATATTGGAAATGCATACAGCTGTTTCGGCAGCCTTAAGCGTGCCGTCATCAGTACAAAAAGGACGTCAGAAACGCCAAAGAAAAATATTGGAAATGCATACAGCTGTTTCGGCAGCCTTAAGCGTGCCGTCATCAGTGCAAAAAGGATCCTTTTTGCACTGATGACGGCACGCTTAAGGCTGCCGAAACAGCTGTATGCATTTCCAATATTTTTCTTTGGCGTTTCTGACGAAGTAATTTATTCGGGTTTTAATATTCCAACGCCAAGTCTCCTGTTATTATTTTCTTAAAATGGTCAAATCGTAATCAGGAAATCTCAAAACGTGTAAATCCATTTAAAAATGGAACTTGAAAATTTTCACGAATTCAATATTTATTTTCTAAATAAGAATAAAGTTTGCGAGAAATCTACTGGTAAAAGAAAGAAAAAAAAAAGACTTATGGGTATATTAACAACCTCTTATGTAGTCTTATCGTGCTAATTTCAGCAACAGAATAATACGAAAAAACATAACTATCTCCCTTAACTATCTAAAAGATATGGAATTTATTGAAGTGCTCACTGAAGGCTTGGAGAAAACCTTGATGGTGAGAGGAGGTGGACGAGAAGTCATTACTATCTATTCGTGAAGAAGGGGAATAGATAGGTTACAACTGTTGGCAAAGCAGTTGAAAATACGGGTGAGCGCCAATCTCCATAAGAACTGTTGCTGCTGCCTGACTTCGAAGTTAAAACAAACCATGGATGCACTACTTGTTTGTTGTTACATAGAGTGTTACTCAAGTATTTTTTTTACAGGCATTTTTGGTTATGTTCTGTGTTTGTGTAGTACTTTTCTCTCCACAACAGTTGGATCAACTTGAATTACTTAGAAGATAGCTTTCATACTGTCATCATTGTTCCATATGTACAAGGGTCAGAGAGAAAGGTGAACTTCCTACAACAGGAAAGACAACAATATTGATCGATCATTCTTTCAATTATTACTTTACACAAATAATAAGGAATAAACAAGCAATTATATTTATTTAAAGAAAAAATACGACTAAAAATTAAAGTTATTCCAAAATGTATTGTACTAATTTAATTTTAAGTATTAAAAAAGGCGTTAGATGATGTTTAAAGATTATTTTAAAAAAAATCAAAGTTTCAAATTTGAAATAATAATATTAGTATTACAGTCATAATTTTAAACAGAATTGTTTTTATTTTTTTATAATTTACAGCATAAAATAAATATTTCAAAAATTGTCCATAAAACCATGGGCTGTTATATTTCAACGAAAATGAAAATCATCTGCATACTTTATCAGTCAAAAGACTATTTATCACCATTTATATTTTCATACTCATCATGTTCTTCTAAATAATTCAAGAATATAAACCAACATTAAATTCACCTCAAATCTTGCTCGGTGTGTATTTTCATCTCACTTGTACATATGTATTATTCTTAGGTATTTAGATGCCTGCAACCAAATGCTTTTTATACACATACCTGTTATTCGTTGTTTTATGTTACCTAGTCTATAAAATTTATACTTATTGTTCATATATTGTTACTATTTTTTTTTTTGGAGAATTCTAGTCATTGAACCTGCCAAAGATACTTATGTTTAAAATTTAGGTACTTGTACTTTAGTGTGATCCTCCTTAGCTACATTATTTTGTTACGAGATATCCAGTTTCTTTTTCTTGTTGCAAATCAAGTAAACTTGGTAATGTTTGATGCGGGGAAAAATACATTACAAAATGTTAGAATGTAGTATTCATTATAAAGCGCATGCAATTATTTGATACTTGTCAGTTCTAGTGACATATATGTACACATTTATTTTTCCTACAAAATAACAAATGCAAGTTGACATTCATAAAAGGAATTTAAAATAAATTGCATGACTTAAATTAAAATTAAATTAAATGCTCAAACAATTAAATGTTAAAGATTTTGGGTAATAATAAGACAATAAGAAATATGAACATACTATTAAAAAAGATATATATTCTCATAAAGTATACAATCTAACTAAAATTAGAATTAAATCAATTTCCAATATGATAGGCCGGTTTAAAGTGGAATTATTTTTTTTAATTTCTTGGCATTCATTTATAGCCATATGCATTTGATATAATCTTTTATTTAATTTGTTTGATTATTTTTTACTCAATTATTTTAAATGAAGCATGTGAAATACATAAAGTGTAGCTCTAAAAAAGTATTAACATAACACACATATTTGGTTTAGCATTAAAAATTTATTAAATTTATAAAATGTTGTTGAAAGAAAATTCAAAGTATCAAATTGAACTTAGATACTACTATTGCATTGTGGCATTGTTATAAAAAGAGATTAAAATTCATTATTTAAAACTAAAAATAAATTGAGTTAAAAATATTATTAAATTAATTTAAAATACATTGATTGTTCCAGTGGAGTAATTTTTCCTACATCGATAAAGAAATATATATCTGTATATAACCACATGTATTTAATATTTTACTCTGTAATAAAATGTTGCTTAAGAAAAAATATTTTATATTCTTTTTTTTTTTTTTTTTTTTTTTTTTTTAAGAAATTTCACTGCATAAAATTTTAAGTATATAAAAGCATGTACTGAAACCATTACCAAGTTTCAATGCAATTACGCATCAAGAAAATTAAACTAACCAGTGATAGTCACATTTATATACAAGTACTGAGATTTAAGTGTTGATAACCTTATGCTAGTCCAGTCACTTTTTCACAAGGCTTCAAAAACCCTTTTGTGTGTTGATTTCATAAGATATTTTAGAATACAATTAAGGATTGTTGTTATGTGTATATTTAAAGAGTAACATTTGTTCAACTAATATTTAAAGACGAGCAAATTTAATGTTGTTGTTAATAGTAAAAGAATTTACACATTTTGATAAAGAATGATATATGCTCAGTTTTGGAATGACTGTAAATGTTTGGAAAATATTAACAATTATAATATATAAATATGCTTCTCTCTGTTAAGAAAAACCCTTATTCAATTTGTAATGTAAAATATTTTTATAAACGCAGTAGCTTCTCAAACTGTTTATTAAAAATTATTAATATTATTTTATTTATTTATTTATTTTTTAATGAAAAAATATTTTATTAGAGAACAATAACATTTTTTAAATCATTAAAAAATCATTATAAAAAAGGGTGCTTTAAATTATTATGAGTATTAAAAATAAATAAATAAATCCATCAATTGATGCACTTAATATATATTTTTTTTTTTCCCCTGTATTTACAGTCGGTAACGTAAAGTGTCCAAACACTACCAAAAATTCCTATGTAAAAAAAGTTCACTTCATACGGTTTTGTTAAATAAATCCTTGTCGAATCCTCTTCTTAGTCAGTCTAAGAACATGATTCGACAAGGATTTATTTAACAAAACAATATTAATTCTACTTTTTTTGCATAGGAATTTTTGCTAGTGTTCGGATACTTTTGTTACCGATTGTACATTAAACTTTTTTAGTTATACACACTATTGAAAAAGCTTTTAACAGGTTTTGATCATGAAAATGTAACATATTTAATAATAAATATTTAAAGATAAAATCGAGTATTTTCTCTTTAGGAATACTAGAGAAGAAATCGTAATTCATTAACTGCAGCTACTGTGACTTTTCCTGTTGTTTTTTATTCAATATTTTCATAAATATTCAGTAGAGCTAAATTATATTATTGATAACATTTATATCATGTTATTCAGCTTCCAATTTACAACAAAAATATACAAGAGGAAAATTCTTAAATAATAAATTATATTATAGCAAATGTAAATGTATGGTTACTTATGTGCCAAAGCAATAGATTTGCAAATGAATTAAGTAAAAATGGCAAGAGAATGAGAAGGAATGAAATAGGATCAACTGCTATTTTCGAAACAACAATTATATTGCACTGATGCAATAATTAACTGTCATAAAATTATGCATGAAATGGTGTAAGACTGTACAGTTTAGCTTTCCTAAATCAGATCAACTTAACAATTGTAATCCATTGTGAAAATAATTATAATTTTCTCAATATTTAGACTAGCCAAATTTTTCAGTAGCTGAACAGCTGTGTTAGGGAAATTTTTTCAATTAGAAAAGCATTTAGTTGAAGAAAAGTTTCTAGAACATAAATTTTCAATCATATTCCTAAGGGGATTAAACTATCAGTTCAACTACATATGGTATGATCTGTAAATATATGTATAAATCGTAAAAGTTATCTAGTTGTGATTCACAAAACTTCCTTGTACATAGTGTTTGAAGTTTTGTTATTACTTTATATTAAGTGTTTGCACTTTAATTTTATTATAAAAGTCTAATCACTAATTGTTAGATGTTGAAATTTAAAATAATAATAACACCAAAATATGTGTTATTGAAATTTAGCTCAAAAAAAAAAATATATATTTATGAATGGAACCAAAGCTATATAAAATTATTCTGACTTAGAAATTTATTTTTAGTCACCTTATGTTAAATGAACTATACATAAGTATAATGTAACATAGAAATTTATTTTAAAGGATTCAGTGTAATTAATGTCAAGTGCACAAAGCCATGGCTTATTCACTCCATTGACAACTTAGGAGTTTATCTGTGAACACATGCAATAAAAAGGCAGCTAATAAATGTAACGTAGAATTTGCAAATACATCTGATAATGTGATTGATACCAGCATGTTGTGTAGTTTAAATGGAGTAATTTCATTTAAAAAATAATAATAATATTTTGACAAGATAAAATTTTTGAGCACAACTTTTGGTATGAGTGCGTTTCGATCACTTAGAATTTAGTCATTTATGATAAAATCATTTTATGATAAATTCATTTTTCTTTTTCTCTCCACAATTAGTATAATTATTTTATAATGAATTATTCATCATAAATAGATAAACAGGTGTCATTTTCAGTATACTCTTGATTTGCACTGTAATTTCTAATTACCTACTGTAATCGGATATTGTTAAAATTTATATAAATATGAAATAGTTACAAAAGATGTCTAAAGAAAAAGAGAGCTAACAGAGAAAACTTGCGATTTGATCTTTCAAAGCTATATGATAAAAAACTATTACATTAAAAAATAAATTAAATAATCAGACAAATGAGTAATAACTTGTAATCATTTTTTAAAAAAAACGGGGGTGCAGAAATTATCCCTTTTGTATTGATTTATGTTTAATTATTCTATTAAAAATAAGATATTCTTGAAATCATGTAAGCGCATTTCATTATTGTCACCATTCACAACTAAAAAAAAAAAAGAATTATTCCTTTGTCAAATAAATTAAAAATCGCTTTACAAAATAATAGTAATAATAATGAATATAATGAAGAAATCTTTTCTCCAATTCAATTATTTAAAATATATAAACAACATAATAATGGAGGTAAAAGGTTAATTAAACAAATTATCATATAAATTCAAAATTAACTGCTATAGGAAAACACTATTTTCTATTCTACAAGTATATAAGGATATATATGTATATGAAGGAAAACTACTAGAATATTATATTTAAATCTGAAAAAGTTTTTTAATATGTTTTTCAAATTCCTAAAATTTTGGTAGTTTTATTATAAAGGGTTTTCCAATTACTTAATATCCCTTATTACTTTTTCAAACTTTAATTGTACATATGAAAACAAATTACCTGAAAAGCGATCGAGAAGCTGCACAAATGCCAAAGTTTTGTATAGATTATTAATAAAGAAGAATAACAAAAATAAAATGCTCCAAGGACCATGTATTTTACAAAACTGATCAGTTAATGAAACAACATGAAAAAATTTTACATATATGAATTTATTTTAGTTTTTCATATTATTTATTTTTTACCTTCAATGTTTCTTTTAATATGTTAAAAGAAGATATTCAGTTTTAACAAATACAGTAGAACTTCAGTGATTCGGATTTTAACAAAAGTTCATTATTCAGAACTGAATACTGACATTAGTTGAACTGTCACCAGAAAAGAAAAAAAAATATTTCTTGAAAGGCAGTTTATTAATATTATTATCATTTAATAGTTATTTCCATGCATATGTATTGAATTAAAAATATAATATATGGGGAAAATATACATTTGAATAAAAATAATGCATAACAAATATACTTTCAGGTTTAACATTTTAACTCAAAATTTCATACAGTTTTCAAATGGATTCTGATTTATCAAAATTTAATGTGAATAGAGAGAACTCCAAATGAATGAAATTCTACTGTATTACCATTTTCATTCATATAATTACAATGTAATAAAATATGTACATTGATACTGTTGACTTTAATGGATGTAATTTTGAATAATAAATATGGTCAAGATTACACAATATTTATTTTGAAACTTTTCCTAATATTAACTCTAACCTGTTTCATTTGCTATGAATTTTTTAAGCTTCCAGTATTTATATTTTTTGCTTGAAAAGTTTTGCAGTTATAGAAATATTAAATATTATATGAAACTTTAAGATTTTATTGTACGTGAAAGAACAGTGATGTAAACTTTTAAAGTATTTTATTCAATTTTGTATACAAAAAGTGCTATAAAAATGGATGTTACAGAGCCAAAGAAAAAGTCAAAATGAATTTCTATAGAGAGTTTATTGTAAAGTTTTACCCAGTTTGAGCACTTCTATTGCTGTTAGAACCATTTGTGATGTATTTATATTGTTACTGTAGATGTTATTTCAGATGAGTTTATAGTTCAAAAAGAAAAGGAAAAAAAAAAAAAAAAGAAGGAGAAGGAGAAGAAGAAGAAAGGATAAATAAAATAGGGTTCGGTCTAATATATACGAAAAAAACCCAGATTTCTTTTTTTTTTTTTTTTTATGTAAAAATACATAATATAAGAAAGTCATAAATATATTTGCAAAAACTCCCTTTCTTGAAATAAATTGACATGATAATTTTTTTATGTTCTTTCATATAACATTATACACATATAACATTCAGTACGGAACACGTATGCCGGGTCCGTGAAGCCCGGTATGCATTCTCTCGTTCCAGAAAGAGTAATGTATTTGAATTTTAAAACTTTTTCACACACTATAAAATAAATACAAGCACTATCGGCTTCGAAAGGACATGGCCTTTCTTCTTCAGGTACAAAAAAAACATCCTTGGAGGCAAAAGCAAGACATTTTGCGTTTACCTCCAAGGTAATAGCGTACGTTAAATATGATGTGTGAAGAAGTTTTAAAGTTCAAATATTTATTGTACACCAGTTCTTTAATTTATAATCAGAAAGTACTACACTCCTCTCGGATTAAAGATTAGAATTCACTTTTAAGAGGTAATAAAGATATTTAAATAAGAACAATATTAAGCTGGGGTTATCATTGATACATGAGAGAGATGAAATATTTTTCTGTTTGTTATACACTGGAAAAGAAAACAGCAAAAAAAAATTAATTCAGAGTTTAATATTTTTAAAACTCAATTGCAATTTCTCTTAACCGATGACGTTTCACTCTAAGAATTATTCAAATTTTTTAAAATAAATAATTTACTTGAAACATACTTAGAAAAACTAAAATAGGTACTAAATATTTAAATTATGCAAAAATTGATAAAATTCTCAGAAATAACAGTTAAATTAATACTTTAATGTTATATTATTAATATTTAAAAAAATTAATAAAATATTTCATAAGAAATGGCTTGAATTCATTACTATTTTAAGTATAATTTAGTTAAATACAAAGTTATTAAATTAGTTATACTAATATAAGGAAGAATTTATTACATAAATTGTAAACTTATCTGTGTAACTGCTGTAAACTTATCTGTGTCATCTTTCTGGTAATTTAAATAATAGAATTTAAATAGAATTTTATTCTAACTTTTACTGATTAAAAATAAACATAGTTCCTTTGGAGGCAATAGTATTGAATTTAATAAGAAAATTTTTGATTTTTCTTTCTTTTAATCCTAATTAAATGTAAAAGTACAATTTCAAAATCTTTTTCCATTAAAAATATAAAACATAGAATATAATCAATATAATTATTTTAATAAGACAAGAAAACACAAGATAATAAAAGATATGCTCATAGTTTAAATGGATTATTTAATGAAGTCTTAAGAAAAAGGTATGATATTTTTGAACAAAGATATGATTCAATGTCATTTATAAATTAAACTTACTTCATTGGGGGGTATTAAATCTATAGTATGGATTCCTAAGTTATTTTTGTAAAAAATATTTTTACATCAATACATCCATGGTTATGTGATTAAATTTTAACAAAAATCATTTATATTAAAAATGTTTTCTAAAATTTCAGTGATGTAAAATGAAGAAACAAGAATTATTGCAAATGAAGTAATGGTATACTGACAGAAAACAAAAAAGTCAATATTTAAAGTTTATTTTACTGTTTCTATTTCTAAAAACAATCAAATGCAATATTTTATTTAATGAATTATGCCAAAATTAATGTCTGGGTATATTTAGACAAATTTAGCTTTATTATGTAATTGTGTACCGAACCATTGAACTATCTTTCGTAGATTGCAATAAAATTTTAATGTTTTTTCAAAAGAGTCTTTTTTTTTTTCCCCCCTCATGCTCTGACACAAAAAAACCTCATCCATAAATAAAACATATAAAAAAATGAAATACTTAAAAAAAAGTTTTAGTTGATATTAAAAAAAAATACCACTACATAATTTTCTATAAATACTTTTATTTATTTTTATTTTATGTACATGGTGTTTCTGAACTAAAACTGGGAGAACATCAATAGAAATCAGATTCACACAGGAAAGCAGGGTCCCAAATGAATAGGTGGCACTGAAAGTGAGATCTCAAGCACTCGAGGTCAGCACATGTGAGTTTCTCAATGCAGACGAGAGGTAGGTAGATTTTGCGAAGTGGTCTTTCCCCATGGCCTCCACGGATTTATCATCTCTTGACTTTTATTTGTGGGTTGCCATTGTTGCTGTTACGATCTATGAAACAATTTGTAATTTTTTAAATGCTCAACAATCCCTACAGTGTAGATGTTAATGTGCATGAATGCAGATGGGCAAAATTTTGATCACCTTCTGTGATACTTCTAACTATTATACTTTTTTGTGTAATAAAGCACTTACAATTGCTTTCTGATTGTGTCCTTATTTTGCCTTTATATCTCTTTATCACTTGAAGCGGCATTTGTGACCCTGCTTTCTATGTGATTTTGATTCCTACTGATGCTTTCTACCTCTCCTCCAAATTTGTAAGTGGAGTTCAGAAACACCCTGTATAAGTATGTATATCAGTGGCATCTCGGGAAAGATGTTTTGGGAAATCTCAATATGAATGGCTAGACACAGATTATTAATAATGGAATATTTATTCATTTTAGTGGAATAAATATTCCATTTAATAAAAGGGAATATTTATTTCAATTAATGATTATTATCTTTTAAAGAATATTTTTTTCCTTTCATCTTTTTATTATTTTATTCATTCATTTATTCGAGAAAGAATGTAAACATGATAACATTTCAACAGTCAATCAAATGAGAGCTCTTTATGATAGTGGGTTGTTTCAAACCAACCACATTGAGATAGATGAAAATGTCATTTATGAGATGCCACTGATATATATATATATATATATATATATATATATATTAAAGACTTTTGTGATTTTTCAAATGTACAGCATGGCCATAAAATAGAAGGAAATGAAACAAAATTTCATTCACAGACTGTGGAAGACATGAGAAGATGATTTCTGCTAAGAAAAGAATCAGCAACAAAGATTATTGATAGACGATATTTTGACGCCTATACTCTACGGAAATTTGCATAATCGAGTTAAGTACATTATGCAGTTTTTCTAATACATAAATGATTTGAAGCTGTTAAAAATGAAAAAAGTCAGTACTTACAATGAATGTACAGAAAATGGATTGCATAAAAAAATTTCATTAATCTTCAAATAAAATGCACATGCAGAAATGAATGACATACAATATTAAATTCAACATTAGGGTCTTTAGAACCACGGGTAATATGTACAAATTTACACAACTGAGGTAGATTATTCAAATTTTATAGTGCATACCCGACAGCAGCGCCAAAATTTCTCCTAGTACTGACATTTGGGACTAATTTTTTTCTTTGCGAAAATCATCTCACCATTCGTTCTACAGTCTGTATTCCATTTATTAGTTTTAAATGTAGATGCCTCCAAAACAGAGAAAGATATTTTATGACCACTCTATACAAATAACACTTAGCAGAGTGGCTTCCAAAAATAAAAGCAACAAATTTTATTATTTGTTTTATAAAACAGGAAATGAGATTTAAAAGCATTTTTATAAAATAATCAGAATTTGACGAAATTTTAAAGTAAATCTTATTGTATATGGTAAAAATATTAATTAACTAAATAATGAAAATGAATTAGAAAATAAATTAAAACCTTTATAAAGACACCCCCCCCCCTTTCTTTTCATAGAATCATATTTGTATGTTTTCCAATATTTAGTATTTATAAAGAAATAACTAATTTTATCTTTATCTTAAAAAAGGAAAAAACAAATAATTTGACAACAATTCAAAACAAAAGCAAAGTTAATCATCATAATTAAAAATTCTTTTATTCAACATTAAAATAATAATTTTCGGTATTTAAAATGCAACATTAGACAAATGCTCCAATAGTTTGATATACCAGAGCATTCTGATAATCCTTATAATTTTATTATTGAGAAAGAGTCGTAAAGTAAGAGTTAAAAAGTTTTTTTAATTAGTTGCATTTAAAAATTAAGAAATTCCATATTACTACAAGATAATTTATTATTTACTAAATGTGCTAGTTTCAGAAAACAAATGTTGTTTATCTAATTTTAAAAGTATTTTTAATGGTTTCTCAAACGTAGAACTAAATATTTTAGTGACTTCCAAGAGTAAAAACAATACATAATTTTATATTTACTGCTGGTAAAATAGGTGATTTTCTATATCTTCTATATACCGACCTTTTCATGACATGATAAAAACTTTAGAATGAATTTTATTCCATATTAGCAACCTTCGGCGACCAGCTGGTTCGCAAACCTTAAAAAATCCGATTTTACGAAACTCCCGCTCGGTGGCGCCCGAGGCGCCTTTTTTCCGTTTCAGGTCTTCTACGTCTTACGCCCTCTTCCCGCCCCCTAATAATTTTACAATTTCGAAAATATCCTCATTCCACTTGTAGGTCCCAAAAACTATATATACCAATTTTGAACGATCTAACTCAATTTCCAAATTTTTGCCCCCTTGGCCCCCCCTTTCCGCCCCACCCCCAATAATTTTACACTTTTGAAATTATTCTCGTTCGACTCGTAGGCCCCAAAAACCTAAATATATCAATTTGAAAGATCTAACTCAATTTCTAATTTTTTTTCCATCTTCGACCCCTTACCGTCCCCCCTAATAGTTTTACACTTTCGAAAATATCCTCATTCGACTTGTAGGCCCCAAAAATCTACACATACCAATTTTGAACGGTTTAACTCAATTTCTAGTTTTCTGCCCCCTTTCCCGGCCCCCTAATAATCTTACACGTTCGCACATATCCTCCTTCGACTTGTTCGCCCCAAATAACTGTATGTTATACCAATTTTGAACAGTCTAACTCAAATACATTTTAAATTAAAAAAAAAAAAACGATTAATAGCCAAAGCCGATTATGAAAATTATAATTATGCGATGTACCGTGAATCGATTGAAATATCTACGAATTGTGACGTATGCATTGACAGCGGCGCAGTAGCCCCAAACGAAGCATGGAGCCATCTGCTGAAAAATTAACAGAGGAACACTCAGTTTCAAGTTTCCAGCACAGAAGTTCGTTTCTGAAGAGGATCGGGTACCCGGTTTCGAAAGATCTAAAACGACTCACGAAGTAAAGAACTAAGTTTTTTATTTAAAATGTATTTAATTATAATTATACTTCTTTTTTTCTATTTATTATAAGTTATCAGTCTAACTCAGTTTCTAATGTTTAGCCCCTTTCGCTCCTCTTCCCGCCCGCCCCCCTTCCCGCCCTCCAATAATTTTACACTTTTGAAAATATCCTCATTCGACTTCTAGGCCCCAAAAACCTATACCAATTTTGAACAGTATATCTCAATTTATAATTTTTTGCCCCCTTTGCCCCCCTAATAATTTTACATTTTCGAAAATATCCTCATTCGACTTGTAGGCCCCACAAACCTATATATACCAATTTCAACGGTCTAACTCAATTTCTAATTTTTTGCCCCCTTCGCCCACCTTACCGTTCCCTGCAGTAATAATTTTACACTTTCGAAAATACCCTCATTCGACTTGTAGACCCAAAATCCTACATATACCAATTTGTAATGGTCTACCTCAATTTCTAGTTTTCTGCCTCCTTTCCCGCCCTCCTAATAATCTTACACTTTCGCACATATCCTCCTTCGAATTGTACGCCCCAAAAACCTATATATTATACACCAATTTTGAACGGTCTAACACTGTTTCTAATGTTTTGCCCCTTTCGTCCCCCTTCATGCCCCCCAATAATTTTACACTTTTCAAAATATCCTCATTTGTCTTGTAGGCCCCAAAAACCTATATATATCATTTTTGAACGGTCTAACTCAATTTCTAATTTTTTGCCCCCTTCGCCAACCCAAATAATTTTACACTTTCAAAAATATCCTCATTCAACTTGTAAGTTCCAAAAACATAAATATACCAATTTTGAACGCTCTAATTCAATTTCTAGTTTTTTGCCCCCCTTCGCCCACCCAAATAATTTTACACTTTTGAAAATATCCTCATTCAACTTGTAAGTTCCAAAAACGTATATATACCAATTTTGAATGGTCTAACTCAATTTCTAATTTTTTGCCCCCTTCGCCCCCTTTCCGCCCCACCCCCAATATTTTTACACTTTTGAAAATATTCTCATTCGACTTGTAGGCCCCAAAAACCTAAATGTACCAATTTGAACGATCTAACTCAATTTCTAGTTTTCTGCCCCTTTCCCGCCCCCCTAATAATCTTACACTTTCGCACATATCCTCCTTCGACTTGTTCGCCCCAAATACCTGTATGTTATACCAATTTTGAACAGTCTAAATAAGTTTCTAAATTTTTGCCCCTTTAGCCCCTCTTCCCGCCCCCCCCTTCCCGCCCTCCAATAATTTTACACTTTTGAAAATATCCTCATTCGACTTGTAGGCCCCAAAAACATAGACCAATTTTGAACAGCTAACTCAATTTCTAATTTTTTGCCCCCTTCGCCCCCCTAATAATTTTACACTTTCGAAAATATCTTCATTCAACTTGTAAGTTCCAAAAACATACATATACCAATTTTGAATGGTCTAACTCAATTTCTAATTTATTGCCCCCTTCGCCCCCTTTCCGCCAAACCCCCAATAATGTTACACTTTTGAAAATATTCTCATTCGTCTTGTAGGCCCCAAAACTCTAAATATACCAATTTGAACGATCTAACTCAATTTCTAATTTTTTTCGATCTTCAACCCCTTACCATCCCCCCTAATAGTTTTACACTTTCGAAAATATCCTCATTCGACTTGTAGGCCCCAAAAATCTACACATACCAATTTTGAACGGTCTAACTCAATTTCTAGTTTTCTGCCCCCTTTCCCGGCCCCCCTAATAATCTTACACGTTCGCACATATCCTCCTTCGGCTTGTTCAACCCAAATACCTGTATGTTATACCAATTTTGAACAGTCCAACTCAGTTTCTAATTTTTTGCCCCTTTCGCTCCTCTCCCGCCCCCCCCCCTTCCTGCCCTCCAATAATTTTACACTTTTGAAAATATTCTCATTCGTAATGTAGGCCCCAAAAACCTATGCCAATTTTGAACAGTCTAACTCAATTTATAATTTTTTGCCCCCTTCGCCCCCCCCCTAATAACTTTACATTTTCGAAAATATCCTCATTCGACTTGTAGGCCCCAAAAACCTATACATACCAATTTGAACGGTCTAACTCAATTTCTAATTTTTTGCCCCCTTCGCCCACCTTACCGTCCCCTGCACTAATAATTTTACACTTTCGAAAATATCCTCATTCGACTTGTAGGCCCCAAAAACCTACATATACAAATTTTGAACGGTCTAACTCAATTTCTAGTTTTCTGCCCCCTTTCCCGCCCTCCTAATAATCTTACCCTTTCGCACATATAATCATTCGACTTGTACGTCCCAAAAACCTATATATTATACACCAATTTTGAACGGTCTAATACTGTTTCTAATTTTTTGCCCCTTTCGCCCCCCAATAATTTTACACTTTTGAAAATATCCTCATTTGTCTTGGAAGCCCCAAAAACCTATATATACCAATTTTGAACGGTCTAACTTAATTTCTAATTTTTTGCCCCCTTCGCCCACCCAAATAATTTTACACTTTCGAAAATATCCTCATTCAACTTGTAAGTTCCAAAAACATATATATACCAATTTTGAACGGTCTAACTCAATTTCTAATTTTTTGCCCCCTTCGCCCCCTTTCCGCCCCACCCCCAATAATTTTACACTTTTGAAAATATTCTCATTCGACTTGTAGGCTCCAAAAACCTAAATATACCAATTTGAACGATCTAACTCAATTTCTAATTTTTTCCCCCTTCGACCCCTTACAGCCCTAACAGTTTTACATTTTCGAAAATACCCTTATTCGACTTGTAGGCCCTAAAAACCTACATACACCAATTCTGAATGATCTAACTCAATTTTTAGTTTTCTGCCCTCTTTCCCGGCCCCCTAATAATCTTACACTTTTGCACATATCCTCCTTTGACTTGTTCGCCCCAAATACCTATATGTTATACCAATTTTGAACAGTCTAACTCAGTTTCTAATTTTTTGCCCCTTTCGCCCCTCTTCCCGTCCTCCAATAATTTTACACTTTTGAAAATATTCTCATTCGACTTGTTGGCCCCAAAAACCTATACCAATTTTGAACAGTCTAACTCAATTTATAATTTTTTGCCCCCTTCGCCCCCTCTAATAATTTTACATTTTCGAAAATATCCTCATTCGACTTGTAAAACGACTCAAAAACCTATATATGCCAATTTCGAACGGTCTAACTCAATTTCTAATATTTGCCTCCCCCCTTCCCGCCCCCCCCAAATAACTTTAAACTTTCGAAAATATTCTTATTCGACTTGTAGGCCGTAAAAACCTGTATATACCAATTTTGAACGGTCTAACATAATTTCTAATTTTTTGTCCCCTTCGCCCCCCTAATAATTTTACACTTTTGAAAATATCCTCATTCGATTTGTAGGCCCCAAAATACGAAATTTCAGCATCATATCTCAATTTAAAATACTTTAAAATAAAAAGAGAAAAAGGATTATTTTTACCTTCAAATTTATTCATTGCTATGGAAACTCACATCGTCTTTCGAGAGAGAAATGTATGTTAGAATAAAATTTAATTTGAAAAAAAAAAAAAAATGTAATTTTTGGTTTATTAACCAAAATTGATGAAATTTGAACTGCAAAGGTTTCTTGTTTGTACAGACTGTATATTAATTTTTGTGTTCGTGAGAGAAAATTTAAAAAATTTTAAAAACTGCATTTTTTAATCCCACTTCAAAAACAGGTGACTTAATGAGTAGCAGATACTTTCATTTCGTCCATATAGAGGAGACAATCCTCTGCTGTAAGTTTAGATTCAAGTGATTTGTTGTCACCTAAAAATCATACTTTAGTTAATTTTAAAAAATCTAAGTCGTGTCGATAAGCAATTTGTACCCCTGGATTCAGAAAAATCGCCCCTTTCATTTGGTACCAAATTTGTAACAATTGGATTGATATTTCTAATTTATTTAGCCATTTAACACTTCTTGAACGCATCTTAAGCTCAAAATTGAATCGTTTATCAATTGACATAGGTTGACATTTTAATTAATATCTCTGAAACTAATTAAAATATTTAATTATTTTTTCACTATCCCCTCGGGAAGGCTTCTGAGCACCCGTGTGTTAAATTTTGTACTTCTACGTTCAATAGGGGCTGAACGTATAGATTCTCAGAGAGACAGACATCTTCTTTTATTATTATAGAATAGAATGGAAAAAAAAACTGCTTCAACTAAATATTTGATAAAAATAAATTTAAAAAAATAAATAAATATTTTTCTATTCTTTACAATATTCAGTAATTAAAAAAAAATAAGACTTTCTATATTTATAAATGGAAAATTAGATAAATGTTCTAATACATTTATAACCAGAGCAAAAAATCTAGATATTCTGCATCTTTTTTAAAAAATTTAACTAGCTACATTTTTTTATTACTGAGATCTTTCACAAAGATTTAATAATGATATTTAAAAGAAAAGAAAAAGAAAACTTACAAGTAAAATCAATTTGAAATATTAAGCCTTGACTCTTACAAATTACACAAAAAATTCATTTTTACATTTCATAAATAACTGGAAATAAACCACACAAAAAGTCCAACCAATGTGTTAATTTTAAAACTGACGTGCAAGGTGTGTATGATCCAGATCTGACAAAACCCAGACACTTTATCACCCAGCAACTAAAAACATCTCATTCGTGATCGGCTATTTCATAGATTAAATAAAAAAATGCATATACCTTTAATACTGAACTCCTAAAATTCAAAATACATAACAAATAATCTAATGCATATTTGACAAATCTTCTTGGAAACCTCTGGACTGCCCATACCTACCTGGCAAAACAAAGCTTATGGGATATTTATGTCCATAGGGACAGATAATCACCAGATCACTGCATAGTGATCCCCCTACTTGACCAATCCCTCAAGTATCACAATGAAATTAACTGCATCTTGGAGACTTTGTTTAGGCTTCTTCTTGGAAAATCACTTGTTGAGTATATGGAATTGTAACACCATTGTAGTCGTATGCTTTCAGATAAATGGATCAAGCATCTCAAAGTATTGAATGAATAATAAGGACTCAAAGCATCTAAAAATAATAATATATTAAGAAAAATGATCAGAATTGAACTTCTTATACATCGTGCGTGCAACGTACCGGTAAGGCACGCTAGCCCATATTGAAAAACATTATTTTTAAGTTGCTGTTACAGTTACAGTTAATGATCAGCATGTTGTTACAGTTGCAGTTAATGATTAGCATGTTATTACAGTTGCAGTTAATGATTAGCCATGTTATTACAGTTACAGTTAAAATGTCAGAATGTGAGTTTATCAGTCAATCACCAGTTGGTGGTTACAGTTAACCGCCACAGTACTCCGCCCCAAGTACTGTAAGTACTGAACCATCACAAATATCGCGGATTGAACCGGACAACTCTGCCAGAACGAGTAGTTTGGTTTGGAGGTAGACTTGGTACCACACTTGTCGGTTCCCCTAAGTTAGGTGTAGGAGTATGGGAACTGTCTGTAGCCCCACCAGGCGGTGCTGACGGAATGTCATCCGGAGCTCGGAAGGCTGGCTTAAGTCTGTCTATACCAATTACACATTCTTTTCCATTTATTTGGATGGTGAAATGTTTGGCACTACGTTTTGTGACACAATAAGGTCCATTGTATGGCTGTGTCAATGGTGCTTTGACTGAGTCATTACGTACAAAAACATGGGTACAAGTCCCTAATGAAGGATGCACAAAACATGATGGTTTGCCATGGAAAGACGTAGAAGTTGGCGCAATATCTCGCATGGTATGGCACAGCTGCTGTAAGAAAGACGCTGGGTCTGTTTGTGGCTCCTCTTTCGAAGGTTCCAAAAACTCCCCTGGTAAGGACAGTGTTGTTCCATACAGCATTTCGGAGCAAGTACCACCAAGATCTTCTTTAAATGTGGCACGGAGACCCAAAAGCACAATAGGTAAAGTCTCTGTCCAGCGAGGACTGTTATGACATTTTAGGGCCTGCTTAAGAGTCCGGTGAAATCGCTCTACCAGTCCATTGCTTGATGGGTGGTAAGGGGTGGTGCGAATACGATGCATGCCCAAAATTTTCATTAAGGAGGAAAATAAATGGGATTCAAATTGTCGTCCCTGATCTGTAGTGATTGTTCTAGGGACACCGAATCTGGCAATCCAATGTGCCACCAAGGTTCGTGCCACTGTTTCAGCTGTGATATCCTGCACTGGTATTGCCTCTGGCCAACGAGAAAATCTATCTATGAAGGTTACCAAGTAGGTATAGCCCTCAGATGGAGGCAAGGGTCCCACGATATCCAGGTGCACATGCTCGAATCTCTGTGAGGTGATGGGGAACTGCTGCAGTGGACTACGAGTATGTCGATGGACTTTTGACTTTTGACAGTCTATACATGACTGTGCCCATTTGGCAATGTCTTTCTGCATGGAAGGCCATACAAATCTCTGTTGGATCAGCTTTCGAGTGGCTCTAACACCTGGGTGTGACAAGGAATGGAGGCTCTTGAAAACTCCGAAGCGCAATGACTCAGGAACATATGGTCGCACTTTACCAGTGCTCAGATCACAATAAAGTTCTAAGTTAGGACCTATTGTCATTTTCTGGAGTTTGAGGGATAAATCAGGCTTGACAAGGATATCAGCCAATTGCTTATCTGTCGCTTGCTCTGCAGCCATTGTGGAAAAATCAGTAGAAGAATGTTGGATATTATTTATCCGTGACAGGGTGTCAGCAACTACATTGTCAGTTCCAGCAACATGCCGAATGTCTGTACTAAATTGGGATATGAAGTCCAACTGTCTCAGCTGGCGAGGAGAACTGGAATCTGAAGTTTTTGAAAAAGCGAAGGTCAGTGGCTTATGGTCTGTATATATAATGAAGTGTCTTCCCTGCAAACTGTGCCGAAAATATTTTACAGCTGAATAAATTGCCAACAGC
The DNA here is from genome assembly GCA_963930645.1 of Salticus scenicus. Classification (NCBI taxonomy): domain Eukaryota; kingdom Metazoa; phylum Arthropoda; class Arachnida; order Araneae; family Salticidae; genus Salticus; species Salticus scenicus. The sequence goes on from OZ005648.1 coordinate 343,330,547, forward strand.
TCTCTGTCATAAGTGCTGTACCTTTGCTCAGTAGGACTCAATTTACGCGAAAAAAATGAAAGGGGTTGTAAACTATTATCATTTAAGATATTTAAAACAGCGCCTATTGCACTGTTGGATGCGTCGACCATTAGATTAATTGGCTGGTCCGGAGCATGATAAGCAAGAGTTGCAGAATGAATTAGATCGTGCTTACATGCCTCAAATGCCTGGATTAATGTATCATTCCAGGGGACCGGACGTTTATCATTCTTTTTAGAATCTTTTAGCAACTCGTGTAAAGGTGCCTGAGTTTTGGCCGCATTTGGGATAAATCGGCGATAAAAGTTCAGCATCGCCAAAAAACGTCGCAACTCTATAATCGTTTTAGGTTTCGGAAACTCGGCTATTGCCTTAGTCTTTTCAGGAAGTGGCTTTACACCAGAGGCTGTTATAAGGCATCCCAAAAAGGAAACCGAAGATTTTCCTAGAACACATTTAGCCGGGTTCAACTTAAGCCCATGGAGTCTGAGGCGATCTAAAACTTGCCTAAGATGCTCCTCATGCTCATCTTCGTTAGCTGACGCAATGAGAATGTCATCGAGGTAAGGTATACAGAAATCAAGATTACTTAATATTTGATGAATGTACCTCTGACAGGTCTGCCCCGCATTTCGCAAGCCGAATGGACAAAACAAAAATTCAAACAAGCCAAATGGTGTTGTTACGGCTGTTTTTTCTATGTCTGCAGGATTAACAGGGATTTGGTGGTAAGCGCGAGCTAAATCCAAAGTTGTAAAAATTTGTTTCCCATGAAATAACTGAGTACAATCTTGGATATGTGGAAGTGGGTAACGATCTGGGACAGTAATGGCATTCAAGCGTCGGTAATCACCGCAAGGACGCCATCCACCATTCGCTTTCCGAACCATATGAAGAGGGCTCGCCCATGCACTTTTGGAAGGCCGCACAATACCCTGAGCCAGAAGAAATTCAAATTCCTGACGAGCAGCTGCCAGAAGTTCTGGCGACAATCGACGTGGTTTAGAGAATACAGGTGGGCCTTTGGTCTCAATATGGTGAAAAACCGAATGCTGTGGTTGTTCTTTTGGGGTATGGGAAGGGTTAGTAAGTTCTGGGTAATTGGCTAAAATTTTGTCAAATTTGGAAGAACCGAAAAGAATGCTCACAGCACTATTGCCTGGCAGAATTTGAGCAACTTTACCCTGCGATGATAGCATCGTTTCGCCATCAATGATACTATTGTTTTTAGCATCTACCAGTAGATTGAACCTTTTTAAAAAATCTATGCCTATGATAGGTTGGCTAACTTTAGCAACCACAAAGGACCAAGTGAATGTTCTACGTAAGTTTAGATCAAGGGTAAGCCGTTGAGTTCCGAAAGTTGGTATTTTTGTGCCATTTGCGGCATAAAGAACAAGCCCCTCATTAACAACTGGTCGTTTGATGACACTAACAGGGATGACCGAAATATCCGCGCCCGTGTCAATGAGAAATTTTAATTTAGAGGAAGGATCGGCCAAAAGGATGCGATTTACATGGCGGTCGCAATCATGGCCCAGATGCGAACGCCAAATTAGTTTTCCTGGGTTCGAAAAGAGCATGGAGAATTACACTTTTTTGCTCTAGCACCAAAGTTAGTATGATAGAAACATTGATTATTCGCTGGTTCTTTATAGCGACTTTTGGAGCGGCTACGATTACGATGACTATATTTGTTGCCCCGTGAACGTTCACGCCTGTTTACAATAGCAGCCAACTCACTCATCTGCTGAGTAAGCTGCTCGATTTTAACCTCTAGGGATGAATTGTGTGCTGGTGGAGCACATATACTGCTGCTAGTAGCATTAACCTGCGGGGTTGATGACAGATCATTAATTTTGTCCGCGACCCCTGCTAATTTTGACAAGTCATCACTTAATGCACCTACAATGCTACGCGTAGTTTGAGGAAGACGTGCGAGCCATAAGGATTTAAGGAAAGATTCCCCAACAGCATCCCCAGCTAAGGAACGCATACGTGTCAGCAAATGGGATGGGCGAGAATCGCCAAGTTCAACACCCTGCAGTAAGGTACGTATCCGGGATTCCTCACTCTCTGAGTGAGATTCAATGAGACGCTTTTTTAATGTTTCGTATGGGTTATCAGATGGAGGAGTCATAATAAGGTCGCTAACAGACGTAAGAATATCTGCATCGACTGCCGCAACGACATGATTAAATTTTGTACTTTCACATGTTATTTTAGCTAAAGAAAATTGTGCCTCTAATCTGAGAAACCATAGTGATGGATTTGTCTTCCAAAACGGGGGTGGTTTTACCCCAACATATGCCACTTGATGGCTACTGTTTTCATCAGTCTCGGGCATAATGAAAAAAATATATAAAAGCTTAGATGTACGTAATACAATATAAAATAGGAAATACAGAATACAAAATTACTATTAAGAAAGTTATGTACAAAAATTATCGAGCAAAGGTTTCATATGAGCAAAAATAAAGCACCCATAACAGAGAATTGAAAAAATACTATTGCTAAATAGCATATTTTAAACCTTAATTTTTAGATACTTTAGGGAAAAATACAACATTTGTGCATAAAATAATGGAGTAAAATATGCTTACTGACCATAATTGAGTATCCCCGGTAATAAAAATTTGAAGATATATCGTGCACGAGGCTTCGCACACAGTCGTAATCGTAAACACTGCGTATCATAAAAATAGTTGAAAATAAATGCACGACATCTTTCTCAAATCACTTATCTTGAGATTTTAAATATTGCATTAGCTGAATGATGACATATCCCTCGGATGCATAAAGATATCGCGTGTTGCTGAGAAGGAAGTTGATGCGCGATCTTTTCACTCACAAGTCACCATTATGGAATTGTAACACCATTGTAGTCGTATGCTTTCAGATAAATGGATCAAGCATCTCAAAGTATTGAATGAATAATAAGGACTCAAAGCATCTAAAAATAATAATATATTAAGAAAAATGATCAGAATTGAACTTCTTATACATCGTGCGTGCAACGTACCGGTAAGGCACGCTAGCCCATATTGAAAAACATTATTTTTAAGTTGCTGTTACAGTTACAGTTAATGATCAGCATGTTGTTACAGTTGCAGTTAATGATTAGCATGTTATTACAGTTGCAGTTAATGATTAGCCATGTTATTACAGTTACAGTTAAAATGTCAGAATGTGAGTTTATCAGTCAATCACCAGTTGGTGGTTACAGTTAACCGCCACAAGTAGCTGGAGCTCCTTTGATCTTCTTGTACAGATATGACCATACTTAGATACTTACACTTCCTATATATCTTTGTGTAATTGAAGATTTAATATTACTAATACTATCAAACACAGAATGAAAAAGTGTGAATAGTCTCATGTTCATCCATTTAAATAGACAAACTTTAAAAAATTTCAATCCTAAAAAATCTGAAGATGACCGGGTTGCATGGTCGAATGGACCCCGGAGCGAAAAAGTAGGAGTAGTAATTGTTAGCCTGAGACTGATAATGTTTTATTATCATGGCTTCTGCTGGACTTTCTTCAATAAGCGCCCTACAATCCTATATCAACCGACCAATAACAATCTGTTCCAATGAAACTTTACAGAAAAACGGACTGAACGAAATTTATGAAAGAGCTGAAAAAGCCGGTTACAACAGAAAACTAGTAAATAAAATCTATAAAAAACGAATTAAAAATCTAAATAAAATAAACGATGCTCAAAAAATAAACAAAAAATATAATACAGCGATCCCCTACAACAAGGTATCTCAATTAAAATAAAAAACAAAGCAGCCAACCTAAATATAAATATACCAATTAAACCAAATAAAAATATCTTAAAGCGAATCCACAATGATAAAGACCCAATTGACCCACTACAAACAGCAGGTATCTATGAAATAGAATTTAAAACAGAAAATAACGATTCAGGGTACTGTAGAGGCATGACTAAAGGGAAAATCAAAAATAGAATCAACGAATACAAAAATTATATTAAGTATGAAAAAATAACTATCACACTAAAATAAATCAGGAACAAAAGATAAATTGATTTTCAAAACGTTAAAAAACTAGCTAACTATAATAATCATAATTACGCAATAAGGTGCAAAACTATTGAAATAATGGCCAATGAGCACAGCTGCAATGACAGACAAACCAATGAACATTTAGATGACAAATGGCGCACCATACTCAAACAAAACAAAAGAAAGAAGAAGCAGATCACAACACGACAGTTCCCTGAAAATGACCAGGTGCATAGTCGAATGGACCACAGAGCAAAAAACTGGGCTTTTTGTGATAACTTAACTAAAAAATCAATTCATAAAAGGTATTTAAAAATTAAAACACAAACACACTGTTAATATATTTTCTTATTCCCATTGGAGACAGGTTTTTCAGATAGACTAAAAAAAATTACACATCTTCAATATTAAATATGTAAAACTTAAAAATATGTTGCAAATAGCTGCATATTTGACAAATATTATTATTATTATACTAGCATTTTCTGTACATCTCTGTGTAAGTGAGGGTTCAGTACCATGAATACTATAAAAAACAAACTTCGACTGAAAAAAGCAAGTGTGAATAGTTACGCGTTCATCCCTTTAAGGGGGACTAGAACCTTTTGAAACCACAAATTGTCCATTTTGACAAGCTTTTTCAATTTATCATAAATTTTTAAAAAATTGCCCAATTTAAAATGTAATAATTTATGCAGTATAGAACTAAATTTCAAAATCTAAACTTGATTTTCCAATTAAATAAATATATTTTTTAAACAGCATGAAGTATGCGCACGTAATAATATTAATAAACCTTAGCTCTTATCCACCATGAGATTTTCTTTTTTTTAATATTCAGTAGAACCCATATCCTTATCAAACCAAAGTTAAATATTGCCTTTATTCTGTAAGCCTCAAGTCTGAAAGTTATCTGATATTTCAATATTTTTTTTTAATAAAAATTTCATACAACTTTGAAAATATTCATTTATTTAATTTAATTTTTATTTATTGGGTTATTAAATAAAAACTTTCGGTCACATTATTAAAACTGAAGTTCAGAAAATAAAAATCCACATGTAAGCTATATATAAAATTTTATAGCTTATCTTTCATAGCCTTTTCCTTAATCTTGTGGATAAGAGTAAAAATAAAACATAGAAAATCAAGTAAAAAGATTCTTTTTTTAAACGGCAAGTCTCAGTTAGTTTTTGTATTTTTAACAGCTGCAAGTATATTTTCACTCAGTTTTGAAGTGTTTGTTTTAAAATATTTTTAACTTTCTGAATTATGTAATAAAAATATATTTGAAAACTCAGTTTATTGAAGTTATGAATGTCCTTTCTCCTCTTAAATGGACCATCAATAAAAAATATTCAGTCCTGAAAAACCAATTCACAAATGATATTTTAAAGCCTAAGCACAATGCAGGGTTCTCCCTAGAGTGTGAGACCATGAGAATCTCGCATATTTTTTTCATTTTCTCGCTTAAAAATTTTAATAATGCGAGAAGTTCGCACACTTTTTATTTTTTCAGGACTCAATAAAAAATCCCACTGAAAAACTTGTCATTCTTATGACAGGAAAAAAAAAAAAAAACCATGATAAACAAACTGGGCCTTAATATGCTCAAGTATATGAGACTTCTTGGTCACACAAAATACGAAAAACATGAAAAATTAATTCTGGATATGCATTTGGTGTGTTCCTGATTCTATACAGTTTCATGCAACAGCGCCTCTTATAACATATTTATTATTTATCAATTTTTAGCTTAATCGAATAAAGCATTTAGTCACAAGATCATGACATAGTGACAGGGCTGCAGAGTACAACATTTGGCAGTTTTTATTTTCTCTGTGAGCTATACACTAGTACGTCAGAAACGCCAAAGAAAAATATTACAAATGCATACAGCTGTTTCGGTAGCCTAAAGCGTACCGTCATCAGTGCAAAAAGGATTCTGAATCAGGAAAAGGGCTCGTATATAGGAGAGGGGCCGGATTTAATTCAACCAATAGGATTACAGGAAAGGTGGGGAGAGTGGCCAATAGGAATTTAGGAAAACTAGTTGTGTAAACAGTAGAAAAATTAAGAAAATGTGGACTGAATATAAAATTTCCAACAGTCAGACAAATAGGGAACAGCGAAATCACAATTTACAAGGATTTTAAAATTTTTATAAATATGAAAAGCTTCAAAGAAATTGAGTTCATGAATAGATTTAGGCCTGCAAATTATTTTAGCTGAATTAGATTTAAAATTATGATTTTCCTCCCAGCAATGTTTAGAAATAGCCGATTTATTGGTTTCTTGTTTGCGGACGAAATTCATATGTTCTTTTAGACGAAATTTAAGACTGCGTTTAGTTTGGCCAATATATGATAAACCACACTGACAGGAAATACTATAAATCCCCCAAGAATTATGCATATCAATGGGATCTTTTAACTGAGAAAAGGTGATTATTACTTACAAACTTTGAATAAACACCATAAAATGCAATAAACTCGCAACAATTGTTTCGGGTCGAAAAAACACACGACCCTTCATCAGGCGAACAAAGTAAGCACGAGTGCTGCAGTCAAAGCGGCAACGCACAAAATCGTTTAAAATGAAAAGAAAAAGTTTATAAAGTAGAAACTAAACATAGCTACTGGTGTGAGTAGAATTGTACATAAAAACAAGAAAATAAATAAATGAGTGAGATTAAACATATAACAATCTAAGGATAACAAAAATTAAACTAAAATCTAAGTTACGTGAGTAATTTCCAAGCATCAGAGAAGAAAGGAGTGGAAGAAATATCATTAACAAGATTTTTCGAATTTTTAAATATGTAAAATGCTTCATGAATATCCAAATGGGAGGAGCAGACAGGAGATGAAATTATGTTAGTTTTGGAAAAATCAAAACGATGACCTTGAGACCAGCAGTGGGAAGCAATAGAAGATTTGGTAATCTCTTCATTACGAACATTCCGACGGTGCTCATTTATTCTGTATTTCAAACGCCTCCTAGTTTGACCAATATAACCTAAGTTGCAGGACGAACACGGAATTAAATAAATTCCAGAACGGTTTTCGGTGGGAATGGGATCCTTAAGAGAAGATAATTTTATTTTATTGACGGGTTTGTAAATAACTTTGAAACCAAACGGTGAAAGAATTTTAGAGATTTTAAAAGAGAGTGAAGAATAAAAAGGTAAAACAACTGGGATGAGACTGTGATCGTTTAATTTGGGAGCAGAACGTTTAGGATTCTTAAATTTATATAGAGCTTTATCGATGATAGATGGGTTATAGCCACGAGAGAGGGCAAGAGATTTTAAATAATTGATTTCTTTCGAAAGATTAGACGGATCAGAACAAATGTGTAAGGCACGGTAAACATAAGTGTAAAAAGCAGACATTTTTTGTTGAGGGGCGTGGTTAGAGAGAGCATGCGGCGGCAAAGAGACTGAGAATGGTTTTCTAAAAACAGTAGTTGAGAAACAATCCTTTTCTTTATTCACAAGAACGTCAAGGAAGGGCAAAGAGCAATCCTGTTCAACCTCAAAAGTGAATTGAATGCATGGGTCAATCGAATTGACCAAAGAAACTAAATTGGACAAATCGACGTCAGGGGAGACGAGAACGAAAGTGTCATCCACATATCTAAACCAGTGAGGAAATTTATATACACCGAAGAGTTTTTCTTCAAAATAGTGCATATAGATGTCGCAAAGTAAAGGAGAGAGAGGACTACCCATGGCCATACCATCATTTTGGGAATAATAAGTACCATTAAAAATGAAGGCAGTTTGCCTGATACACAAATGAACTAAATTTACAAGCTCCTCAATTTCAATAGAAGAATAATGGAATTCACGTAGTCTTCTCTCTAAACAAACCAGAGCACCTTGAACCGGAACATTTGTAAAAAGTGACTTTACATCTAAAGAAATCATAGTATAATTAGACGGGGAGATGCATTTAATTTTGTCCACAAAATCATACGAGTTTTTTACAGTATGAAGATTAGTAGAAGTTAGATGAGAAAGAGAGTTTGAAAGAAATCGAGCAAGATTATAAGAAGCCGTACCAATATTAGATACAATAGGTCGAAAGCAGAGAGTGGGTTTATGAATTTTCGGAAGTGCATAGAAACGAGCACAATTAGCAGCAGAAGGAATTAACATGCGTTTGGTATAATCATTAAGAATAACGGAATTTTTAACGTGGTGTTTGACTTGATCAAGATGATCATTAGAAGGATCTTTTTTAAGTTTCGAATATGGACCTGAGGTAAGCAAGGACTCAACATGGGAAATATAATCCGATTTGTTGAGTAGAACAGTTTGTCCCCCTTTATCAGATCTTGTGACAATTAAATCGGGGGCGGAGTTTAATTCCGCCCTCTCTGAATTAAACTCCGCCCCCGATTTAATTGTCACAAGATCTGATAAAGGGGGACAAACTGTTCTACTCAACAAATCGGATTATATTTCCCATGTTGAGTCCTTGCTTACCTCAGGTCCATATTCGAAACTTAAAAAAGATCCTTCTAATGATCATCTTGATCAAGTCAAACACCACGTTAAAAATTCCGTTATTCTTAATGATTATACCAAACGCATGGTAATTCCTTCTGCTGCTAATTGTGCTCGTTTCTATGCACTTCCGAAAATTCATAAACCCACTCTCTGCTTTCGACCTATTGTATCTAATATTGGTACGGCTTCTTATAATCTTGCTCGATTTCTTTCAAACTCTCTTTCTCATCTAACTTCTACTAATCTTCATACTGTAAAAAACTCGTATGATTTTGTGGACAAAATTAAATGCATCTCCCCGTCTAATTATACTATGATTTCTTTAGATGTAAAGTCACTTTTTACAAATGTTCCGGTTCAAAGTGCTCTGGTTTGTTTAGAGAGAAGACTACGTGAATTCCATTATTCTTCTATTGAAATTGAGGAGCTTGTAAATTTAGTTCATTTGTGTATCAGGCAAACTGCCTTCATTTTTAATGGTACTTATTATTCCCAAAATGATGGTATGGCCATGGGTAGTCCTCTCTCTCCTTTACTTTGCGACATCTATATGCACTATTTTGAAGAAAAACTCTTCGGTGTATATAAATTTCCTCACTGGTTTAGATATGTGGATGACACTTTCGTTCTCGTCTCCCCTGACGTCGATTTGTCCAATTTAGTTTCTTTGGTCAATTCGATTGACCCATGCATTCAATTCACTTTTGAGGTTGAACAGGATTGCTCTTTGCCCTTCCTTGACGTTCTTGTGAATAAAGAAAAGGATTGTTTCTCAACCAGTGGCGCACCCACGGAGGGGGCTTAGGGGGCTGAAGCCCCCTCCAGAACGAGCTGACATAGTAAAAAATTTCAGATGTGCATGAAAAAAAAAAATACTACTCAAACACAGATATTGTAAGCAGAAATAGTTTATAAATTATACATTAAAAATTAGGAATTTTTGAAATCCTTACTGTCAAAAACAAAAACAATGAACTAGTTCTTTGATTTTTAGTTGAAAGAAGTTGCAATTTTTAGGGATGGGCTTCTAAGGTCCTAAACTAGAGAATATACTGTTATCACGAAATCGAGTAAGTATCTAAAAAGTCAGACAGAAGAAGCAATCAGACGTGGAAATAAGCTGGGATGTATTTTTCAGGAAAAGGGGATACCAAGCTCATGCAGTTATTGTATCTTAATTTATGAGTATTTATAGCATCTTTGTGGAAGTGTGTTTTGTCCCTGGGCAAAATTAACACATTCACATCGGCAAATGAAAATTCTCGTTTGATATGAAATAAAAATTAGCTTTGCTCTTATAGTCATTCCTCTAAAACTAAATTTTAAATTAAAAATGGACTTTGCATATTCGTGTTAAACCCTTTAAATGCATCTAGTACAAATACATGCTAGTGAAATTTCGCATCAATTGCTGAAGATAAAATTTAATTGATCTGATCACAAATGAGTAAAATATTTTTCTAAAAATATACCGATTTAGAGAAATGCCACAAAGCGTAGTTTACTGTTCAAAATAGGAAAATACCCTGATAATAATATTTTGAGATATTTTACAGATGCTTGGGAGGATGGGGTTAATTATTATTATTATTATTATTATTATTTTTTTTTGTAACAGTATGTAGAAAATACAGTAGGGTCCAAGCACAATTTTCATTTTTGCTTCTGATGTCACTGAGATCTAAGCTCCGTTCTTGGATAATAAAATTTTTGCCTGTTATAAAAATTCAAATTTCATAAATATATATTATATTATTGGAATACAATATCCTGTAATGATATTACTCAGAAAGGTAACGCTTGAAATATTTACCAACTGAACAAACTATTCTAAGTAATATATGTTTTAGGATATTAAGAGGTTCTGCCCCCTGCTTGCTGTGTTGGCTTACCCCCACGAAGACTGCACGTCCGATTTGTTTCTGTTAATCGAACCTTGAAAGAGCATCGCCCCACACTCCAGATAATTAAATAAAAATAGCCATGTAAAAATTTACACTGAAATTCTGTTCTAATTCATACTTATAACAACTGCAGCTTTTATTTGGCTATAATTATTAAGATTTCTTAATTACTTAAGTGTTACTGCATATACAAATAAAGCATCACAAAAGGGTATTAAAATTGATCAAATTTTATTTTCAATGGAAATATTTGGGTGGGGGCATTTCATTTCGAGTAAATTTTATGTTCACCAGCTTGTCATATTCTTTTGATCGTAGATGGACCTAGAAGATTTTGATCGTAGACAGTTTTTGATCATAGTTGAATCTACAACTTTATGTTCGAAAGTTCAATTTCAACCCCAACTGACCGAATTACTTGCACATTATATACGGAGATAAATTTCACAATTGTGCTATTCAACTTAAATTCAGTTTCATTCATTCATTCATTATTTCAAAAGAAACATTTAAAACAGATTCTTTACTATGCATATGTCTGCGTACCAGTGGCGGCTCATGGACCGAAAATAGGTGAAGAGCCATTTCACCTAATATTTTACATTGTATTCATTTATAGAGTATAAATTTACATTTAAATAAAATGAGTATTTTTAATTAAAATTATGCATTAAAACTACTTAAATGTTATTTCTCAGCTCTTCATCTATTTTCGGTTCATGAGCCGCCGTTGCTGCATATATGGACATAAACCTATTACTATACTGTAGGACCCAATTACTCTTCAGCCCCCTCCAGACAGAAATTCTGGGTGCGCCACTGTTCTCAACTACTGTTTTTAGAAAACCATTCTCAGTCTCTTTGCCGCCGCATGCTCTCTCTAACCACGCCCCTCAACAAAAAATGTCTGCTTTTTACACTTATGTTTACCGTGCCTTACACATTTGTTCTGATCCGTCTAATCTTTCGAAAGAAATTAATTATTTAAAATCTCTTGCCCTCTCTCGTGGCTATAACCCATCTATCATCGATAAAGCTCTATATAAATTTAAGAATCCTAAACGTTCTGCTCCCAAATTAAACGATCACAGTCTCATCCCAGTTGTTTTACCTTTTTATTCTTCACTCTCTTTTAAAATCTCTAAAATTCTTTCACCGTTTGGTTTCAAAGTTATTTACAAACCCGTCAATAAAATAAAATTATCTTCTCTTAAGGATCCCATTCCCACCGAAAACTGTTCTGGAATTTATTTAAGTCCGTGTTCGTCCTGCAACTTAGGTTATATTGGTCAAACTAGGAGGCGTTTGAAATACAGAATAAATGAGCACCGTCGGAATGTTCGTAATGAAGAGATTACCAAATCTTCTATTGCTTCCCACTGCTGGTCTCAAGGTCATCGTTTTGATTTTTCCAAAACTAACATAATTTCATCTCCTGTCTGCTCCTCCCATTTGGATATTCATGAAGCATTTTACATATTTAAAAATTCGAAAAATCCTGTTAATGATATTTCTTCCACTCCTTTCTTCTCTGATGCTTGGAAATTACTCACGTAACTTAGATTTTAGTTTAATTTTTGTTATCCTTAGATTGTTATATGTTTAACCTCACTCATTTATTTATTTTCTTGTTTTTATGTACAATTCTACTCACACCAGTAGCTATGTTTAGTTTCTACTTTATAAACTTTTTCTTTTCATTTTAAACGATTTTGTGCGTTGCCGCTTTGACTGCAGCACTCGTGCTTACTTTGTTCGCCTGATGAAGGGTCGTGTGTTTTTTCGACCTGAAACAATTGTTGCGAGTTTATTGCATTTTATGGTGTTTATTCAAAGTTTGTAAGTAATAATTTTTACAACGCCAGTTTTGTGATGCTTCTTTATTAAAATTGAGAAAAGGTGAGTTTATCGGAAGGCGAAAATATTATTTTAAAATCATATTGTTTGAGAATTTTAGCTATGGTTTGACTGGATTTAGGAAAATAAGGTAAAACAATACTGATATTAGAAGAGACTGATTTAGTAGACGAAATACGAGGGAGTTGTAATTTTTGGATAGCTTTGTCTATAATGGAAGAGTCATAACCTCTGTCAATTGCAATGGCTTTCAGGTATTTAATTTCAGATTTTAATAAAATAGGATTTGAACAAATATTAAGTGCACGTTTACAAAAGTATAGAAAGCAGCCATTTTTTGGTTAGGTGGGTGACATGAACGCGCATGGGGAGGAAGGGAGACAGCAAAATTTTTCCAATAGACGGTGGTTGAAAATCCATTTACAGTGCGAGAGACGAGGGTATCAAGAAATGGAAGGGAGCCATTATTTTCAATTTCATATGTAAATTGGATATTATTGTCAATTGAATTTAAAGTTTCTAAGACATGGTCAATATTGTGATGAGATATGTCGATAAGTGTGAAGGTGTCGTCAACATAACGGGTCCAAAACGGAAAAGATATTTTCTTAAAAAGCTTGCTTTCGAAATAGTGCATGTAAATATCTGCGAGAATTGTTGAGAGAGGGGAACCCATGGCTAAATCTTCAGACTGACGATAGAATTTATTTTGGAAAGAAAAAGTGGTTTGTGATAAACAAATGCGGGTAAGAGAGATTAATTCTTGTATTTCAAAAGATGTGAAATGAAACTCTTTTAATCTGTTTTCGAGACAGCAGAGGGCGCCACTTATTGGAACATTAGTGAAAAGAGATTTTACATCAAAAGAAACCATAGTGAGCATTAGTGTGAGGGCAGTTTTGAATGTTCTTTGCAAATTTTATGGAATTCTTAACTGTATAACTATTAGCAGCAAGAAGGGGAGCAAAAATTGTGGTGAGAAATTTAGCTAAATTATAGGAAGCAGTACCGATATTAGAGACTATGGGACGAAATGGAATATTGGGTTTGTGAACTTTCGGGAAAGCATAAAATCTGGCACAATTAGCAATAGAAGGGATAAGATGAGATTTTGTCGAGTCCAATAACAGGGGGCAACATTTTATAGCAGATTTAATTTTATTTAACTCTTGAGTATAGGGGTCACGGGGCAGAGGAATATATGGGCAATTATTAATTAATTCGGTAATACTATCAATGTATTGTTTTTTATCCAAAATAACAATCTGACTACCTTTATCAGCTTTAGTAATGATGATATTTTCATTAGATTTTAATTCCTTCAAAGCGTTTTTTTCTGCAGGGCTGAGATTTGATTAAAAATTTTTAGAATTGGAATTGGCATTATTAAGAATTAAATGGCGAAGATTTTCTTTCTGTTGGTCAGTCAGTCGAGAATTTTTGAAAGCTTTTTCAACCGGTGCAATTAACTGAGGAAAAGAAGGAGGTATAGAAATGGCAAAATTTGAATTGAGTTTGAGAACAGAATATTGATTATTGGTAATTTCAGCATTGGAAAGATTAACGATTGCATTTTTATTGACAACAGGAAAGTCGTTCGAATGAATAGGACTCTGTGAATTACGAAGTCGGATCTTTTGGTTTCTTTTGTTGTAAAATCCCTTTTGAAATACAAGAATTAATCTCTCTTACGCGCATTTGTTTATCACAAACTACTTTTTCTTTCCAAAATAAATTCTATCTTCAGTCTGAAGGTTTAGCCATGGGTTCCCCTCTCTCCCCAATTCTCGCAGATATTCACAGGCACTATTTCGAAAGCAAGCTTTTTAAGAAAGTAACTTTTCCGTTTTGGAACCGTTACGTTGACGACACCTTCACGCTTATCGACATATCTCATCACAATATTGACCATGTCTTAGAAACTTTAAATTCAATTGACAATAATATCCAATTTACATATGAAATTGAAAATAATGGCTCCCTTCCATTTCTTGATACCCTCGTCTCTCACACTGTAAATGGATTTTCAACCACCACCTATCGGAAAAATTTTGCTGTCTCCCTTCCTCCCCATGCGCGTTCATGTCACCCACCTAACCAAAAAATGGCTGCTTTCTATACTTTTGTAAACCGTGCACTTAATATTTGTTCAAATCTTATTTTATTAAAATCTGAAATTAAATACCTGAAAGCCATTGCAATTGACAGAGGTTATGACCCTTCCATTATAGACAAAGCTATCCAAAAATTACAACTCCCTCGTATTTTGTCTACTAAATCAGTCTCTTCTAATATGAGTATTGTCTTACCCTATTTTCCTAAATCCAGTCAAACCATAGCTAAAATTCTCAAACAATATGATTTTAAAATAATATTTTCGCCTTCCGATAAACTCACCTATTCTCAGTTAAAAGATCCCACTGATATGCATAATTCTTGGGGGATTTATAGTATTTCCTGTCAGTGTGGTTTATCATATATTGGCCAAACTAAACGCAGTCTTAAATTTCGTCTAAAAGAACATATGAATTACGTCCGCAAACAAGAAACCAATAAATCGGCTATTTCTAAACATTGCTGGGAGGAAAATCATAATTTTAAATTTAATTCAGCTAAAATAATTTGCAGACCTAAATCCATTCATGAACTCGATTTCTTTGAAGCTTTTCATATTTATAAAAATTTTAAAAACCTTGTAAATTGTGATTTCGCTGTTCCCTATTTGTCTGACTGTTGGAAATTTTATATTCAGTCCACATTTTCTTAATTTTTCTACTGTTTACACAACTAATTTTCCTAAATTCCTATTGGCCACTCTCCCCACCTTTCCCATAATCCTATTGGTTGAATTAAACCGGCCCCTCTCCTATATATACGAGCACTTTTCCTGATTCAGAATCCTTTTTGCACTGAAGACTGTACGCTTTAGGCTACCGAAACAGCTGTATGCATTTGCAATATTTTTCTTTGGCGTTTCTGATGTAGTAGTTTATTCGGGTTTTAATATTCCAATGCCAAGTCTCCTGTTATTATACACTAGTGCTGTTATAATGATGCTTTGTTTTTTTTTTAAGTAAGTTTCATACCCAATTAAGGGAACTTGGCACTTTGACTCAACACCACAGAGAGTTTTATATAAAAGTTTATATTTCAATTTAATATTTATGAATTGAACTATAATAGGTTTGTTCAATAAAATATAGATTCAGGCCACAATTATCATGGTTTTTGATAATTTTTGCAGACCTGTCTTCTTTAAATAGCGTTTTCTCAGTTTGCATTTTTTCATGAATTCATGATCTCCAAAACGCTAAAACTTCTACTAATATTCAAGAACAAAGTCTTTTTTTTTTTTTTTTTTTTTTTTTGGGGGGGGGGGGAGGTTATTTAATAGAACCTACTTATAAGAATTATGGATGGATTTTGCAATATCTTTAAAAGAAAAGATATTAAAAGTAAAATATACCATAGTTGTTTTGTTTTGTTTTTTTTTAAAAATTTTTACATAGGCAAGCACTTATTTTTCTTTTAATTTATTTATTTATTTATTTTTCTGAAGACTAATTAAAAATTTTCAAAATCCATCCCTATTAAGCATCCAAAAAAATATTAAACATTTCTTAAATATATGTAGAAGTGTTAGCATTTTGAAGATCATGAATTCATGAAAAAATGCAAACTGAGAAAATGCAATTTAAAAACTTCAAATCTGTAAAAAAAATCTATCAAAAACCATAAGAATTGTTGCCTGAATATAAATTTTATTGATTAAACCTAATATAGTTTAATTTATAAATAATAAATGGAAATATAAGTTTTTATTTGAAACTTTCAGTGGTGCTAAGTCCTGTAAATGATAAAAATTTAAGTGTTCTAATCCGAATTGCTGATGAGAAGATAGATATTGAAAATTTTACATATTCTGATACAGCAAACACTTTTAATGGATTAAAAAATAGGCGTTCTTAGAAGCGTTTAAAAATTCAGAAATTATTATTATTATTATTTCAAAATTTATTTGGTGTCTTTCTTAATTTTCCTAAATTTCAGTTATTAAAAGTCTCACTTTGTTTTTGAGGAAATTCTGACCCATATTTTTCTTCTGGTGAGATGATAATGAAACTATTTATACAATTTTAATGTTTATATTAAAGATAAGAATAGTTTTCTACCCAATATTTTATTTCTTAATTAAGTAAAGAAACCTTACATACTTCTTGAGAAAAGCCTTAGTACTTGCGGAAAGGGGCCCCTCCCATCGTCAGAGGCAGCACGGTGGCGGCTTGCTTAGTTGTGTTGACTTGATCTTTTGCAGTCTTCATTATTCTACACCAGTTACGGTTGATTTCCTGCGTTGGGTTGTTGCTATTACAGGTAAGAGGATTAAATAAAATTTTGACCGTTTCGCGATTTGCGGCGTATTTTGCATTGTTGTATTCGGCTAATTTGCAAGTTTCATTAAAATTTATATTGATGGGTTCGGTAACCTTTACTTTGGTGAGTGCAGTGGTTATTTTCCCAAATTTGATATCTGCTGAATGTTCTTTAATACGGTTTTTGATTTTGCGTTTAGTCATGCCTATGTAGTAACCAGTATCATTGTTTGTTTTGGAGAATGGAATACGATAAATTCCGGAGATTTCTAGGGGATGTATTTTGTCTTTTTCATTTCTAATTGTTTGGTAAATATTTTTATTTGGTTTAATTAGGATTTTTATATTAATTTTTTGGCTGCATTTTTTATTTTTGGGGAAATTCCGCAGTCGTACATGATGGCTGGAGTGAATTTTTGTTTTGGATTTTGAAAGTTTTCTATAATATTAAGTTTTTTTATTCTTTTGCGGTATAGTTTGTCGATTAAGTCTTTTTTGTAACCTGCTTTAGTTGTAATTTTTCTGATGATATTGAGTTCTTTGTTTAGTAAATATTTATTAGAACAAACGGTGATGACATGATTGATATAAGATTGGATAGTATTTATTTTATATTGATAGGGTGTTTTACTATTGTAATGAATTATTTCTGTACTACAATTTGGTTTACGGTAAACGGTAGTTTCTAAGGTATGATTATTGGTTTTAATTATACTAACATTGAGGTAATTAAGGATATTGTTATTTTTGATTTCATGGGTGAATTGACCCATGACCATGAGCAATTCACCCATAAAATCGAAAATAACAATATCCTTAATTACCTCGATGTACCGTCTTCAGTGCAAAAAGAATGATGAGTGATTCTTTTTGCACAGAAGACGGTACGCTTAAGGCTACCGAAACCGCTGTATGCATCTCAAATATTTTTTTTATGCGTTTCTGACGTAGTAGTTTATTCGAGTTTTAATATTCCAATGCCAAGTCTCCTGTTATTATATTATGGATTAGACAAAAATTTTTGAAAAAAAAAAATTCAGTTAAACTTATGAATAATATATATATATATGAGAGTTTTATTCATCATTGAAATAAAATTATATAAAGAAAAATGAAAACCGATTAAAAATTCGATTAATCAATTAGAACTACGATTAACCCAGTTAAAACTCTTAATCGATTCCCACCCCTACTAACAGTATATCATTTCTAGATGTCAAGTGATAATTAACGATGGTAAATAACATTGTTTCCATGATTAAATTTCTTTTGGTGAATAATTTTTTAATTCCTTATTGTTTATTTTATTTATTTATTCTTTTTAATAAAATAGAAATATGCTCTTTGCTGGTAATGTAAACTAATAACTTTCTTAAGGCATTTATCCCATCCATTTTTTATGAAACATTAAGTGATTCATAACTTTAAATAATAGTTGTGGCTACAGAAAGTTTTGAATAGGAGAATTTCTATTATTTTATGGTATGTGTACTAATAGTGGACACTATAAGGACATGTCCAAGATTTTTTTATATATATATATATACTGTTCTTAATTTTAGAGGCTATAATTATAACCAGTGTTCGATTCCTCATTTACCCCTTCTGTGCTACGAAATTTTTTTTTAAATGTAAAATAAAGAAGAACTTCTTAAACATTAATAAATTAAAAATATCCTTACTTGAAGTTAGACAAACTTAACTCCTTAAGTTAAAATAACTCCTTATCTTAAAGTGAGGCAGAAAGGAGTAACTTAAAATAAAACAATTTAATTTTTAGTTTATTAATGAACCATTTTTATACACAAAAAAATTATCTTCCAGTAAGCTTAAAATACACCATTAGTATATATTTGAACAAGTGTGATTCTGAAACAAACAAAATTTTCTGTACCACACATCAAATTTTCCGAAACACTATTTCATATATACATATGTATGTGTTTTTCCTACACTTTACATATGTATGTGTATAAATAAGTGGTACTTTCATATTAACTACCATTATGAGCTAAAGTGCAATGACTAATGAATTAGTTTAAACATATTTTTTATAACCACCAGGGAATATTTATAGCAGCTCATGTTTATTCTATTGCAACCTGTGTTAAACTTACAGTGATATTCTTTACCCTAAACGCATGTAGTTAATGCAAAAGTATCAAATACATAAATAATATGTATACATTTTGCCTTGAATATGAACATTGCTATAAATTAAAAGGCTTATTAGATATTAGAAGCTAGCTATAAAATACACTAAAGATGTTTTTTTTTCTTTTATTTTTTCTTTTTCTTAAATTTTCATAAATTTCTAAATAGAATCCCCCTGCATTTCAAAACACAGTAGTGGATACTTTTCCTGCCCCAGTAGAAGACACATTTGAATTTTTTCCGAAAGGACAAAATAAAATGCAAACTGATTTGAAAATGCATATTCAATACAGCAAAAGGTATTTTCTGTTTCATTAATGCATTAAAAGAATGAGATATATAAACTTATATCATAAATTAAAAACAAATTATTTATGAAAATTTTAATTACTTCAGTGGCACATTGTTATTTAAAATTAGTCTTAATTTGTAAATAATATTTTAATTGCTCCATGTGTGATAGTATTATAAATATCAAATCTAAGTAATCTCCTTTGAGATATTTGCTGGAATTTTGTATGACATTTCCAAAAAATTACAAACCTCTTTTAAAATCTTGGGGGAAAATAACCTCTTACGAATGTATTGTAGCATTCCAATTTAATTTTGAGTGAAGTGAATTAGTATACTGCTTCACATTTTCTGTTTGAAAAAACACTGAATTGTGTCCAATACTAGATTTCACCTTAAAATCCAAATGAGTCAGTAGTGAACAGGGCTCTCCAATACTGGTCATAGTGATATTTTGTGATACCAGTAGTGGACACCCATAAAAATATTACATTTTAAGGTATACATACACCTTTTATATATGATTTTTATTTAAGAATAATCTTCAAACCTTTAGCTTTAATTATCTATTTGAATTTTGTTTCTAGAGTAAATAGAACCTGAGTTATGATGTTTTAAAAAATAGACAACAACGCAAAACAGAAATTATTTTTAAGCAAAATAAAACACGAAACATATCTCATACATTCTTACTTTAAAAGCTATAAAATTTGGCATACAAGTTTACAGTGTTATTATCCATGTTTTGAACTACGTTTATAAAGATAGCTTAAAATCTGTTCATTTTCTGGAGTTAAGAAGTTAGAAATGTGTTGACATTTTCAGAAATTTTTCACTGATAATTTTTTTTTTTTTTTTAATTTTCTGAACTTCTCCTACATAAAATAAAGAAATTTTTAATCTTATTAGTCATTGGTGTTTCAGTGATCTTGTATCTGTTGCTTGGCTTCTTTCTACTATGCTTAATAGATCATCATTATTATATGTTTTTTTTTTTTTTTTTTTTGGGGGGGGGGGGGGGTTCCTTGGGCTTTTTTATATATCATAATACTTCTTAATATATGAAGAAATTAAAAAAAAAAAAAAAATGACCTCTGTAGTTGTATGTATACCTAATACAAAATTAAAAATTTAGGACAATAAGTGAATTCTACATACAGTGGTGGACATAATTATAAGACACCTATCTAATATGACAAATAGTGAAAGAAAAGATTCAGAGCTTAAAAATATTTTATCAAATACGTCAAAAACATAAATTTATTCTGTTATCACACGTAATTGTTTTACAGAAATGATATTTTTATAGAGTTTAATTTAAAAAAATTAAAAATACCATGGACAAAATTATAAGACACCCTAATATTTTAATTAAAACACCTGTTTTTTTTCTAAAATAATGTACAATATGCAAATTTTCTGCATGCTGTTATGACGTCAGCAGTTAACTAAAACAGACGATAACCGACTTCACGCATTTACAAACATGCCACGAGGTACAGAATTAAAAGAAAGTGAAATTCACGAAATTTGGAGATTAAATGGAACTGGTGCTTCAATTAATAATATTTCAAAAGTTATTAAACGCTCTACATGTGCAATTAGAAATGTTTTGAAAAGAGGAATTAATGGATCGGTGATTAAAAGATCTAGACGTACTCCTTGCTTGTCTTCGAGAGGCAGACACCATGTGCTTTCGCTCGCTACACAGAATAAGATGACCATTACAGGCATTAAAAATGCTTTGAAACTGAATTGTTCAAGGAGAACCATTCGCAAGGTGTTGCATAATGCTTCCTATGTGAAATATAAAAAATTGAAGAAAAAACCACCGCTTCTAAGCTGGTACAAAATGGAACGTCTGAACTTCACTAAACAAACTATGGCCTGGACCTCCAAATGGTACTCTGTGTTATTTTCTGATGAAAAAAAGTTTAACCTGGATGGTCCTGACGGGTTTCAATATTATTGGCACGATTTATGGAAAACTCCTCATGTACTAATGAGCCGCCAAATGGGTGGAGGCTCAGTAATGACTTGGGCTGGTTTTTCGGCTCAAGGGAAAATGGATATTGATTTTGTGAATTCAAGAATGAATTCCAAAAGTATAAGAATCTTCTTAAAGATCAACTAGCATTATACGGTGAACTTCTTTGTGGCGAAAACTACACTTTCCAGCACGATAACATGCTGATTCATGCATCACACAAAACAAAAAAGTGGCTTTCAGAGCAAAGTATCAATGTTCTCCCGTGGCCTTCTCGCTCCCCAGACTTAAATCCCATCGAAAACTTGTGGGGAATCTTAGCTCGTACGGTTTACCGAAATGGGAGGCAGTTTAGATGTGTCGAAGACCTAAAGAATGCTATAGAATATGCTTGGGAAGAACTGTGTTGCGATATTTTGTTAGAATTGATAGATTCGATGCCGAATCCCATCTTTCATGTTATAAAAAACAATGGCGGCTCCACCAAATATTGAATAACCATGTTAGAAGATTTTCTTTTAGACCATTAGTGTCTGCTAATTATGTTGACCATTGTATTTGGAAAAGACGGTTGGTGTCTTATAATTTTGTCCATTATGTTTTTAAGTTTTTTCATTAAATTGTATGAAAATATCATTATTATAAAATAATTATATATGATAACAGAATGTATTTGATAAAACATTTTTAAGCTCTGAATATTTTCTTTCACTATTTGTAAAATTAGATAGGTGTCTTATAATTATGTCCACTACTGTACTTATTTTAGTCATATGAAAACAAAAGATAAAAGAAATCAGTTAAAAATGAGCAGAGACAAAGCAAACAAAATTCCATTTCTTTACTCAGCGTTTCAAGAGAAAATGGCAAAATGAAGAAGGTTCAAGTTTTTTCAGTTAAACTAATCTTATTCTAAAATTGATGGCTTGAAACAACAAGTTAATTAACTTAGTTACTGGTCTAAATGGATTTACGTAGTGCGATATTGCACTGTCACTGATTTAAGTACAAAAAATCAGAGTATTTAAACATGGTGTTCATGAACATCAATAACAGGTATAAACTAAATGATGATTGCAAATGTATACAGCAAACAAAAGATGATGAATAATGATATAAAATGGATTAAAAATGATGATGTATAAAAAATAACACAGATTAAATAAGATTGATCAAAAATAAGAATAGAAAATATGTTATTTTAGCAATCGCTCTATATGAACAAGACTTTGTCTGCTATTTGTTTTTCCTCTATCATGTGACCTCTGACGTCAGGTGGGAAGAATCCATTAGAAAGCTTATTTTCAGATTTAAATTTAACAGTGTCCACTGCTGGTACAGTGTCAACTAGTGGTGAACTTAGTCTTTATCTGTATAATTAACAAAGATTTTGATACCATATCTATACCCAATAAACTTGAGAAAATATAACACCATGAGACAAACAATGTCATTTTGAATTAATAAGTGGTTTATTTTATGAATAAAATTTTTTAATTTTACATTGAAATAACTAATGAAAACACACTGTGAAGAGTATAATGTACAAGTTTAATGAGTATTTATTTATTTTTAGATGGTCAACTTCCTACAAAAAATACAGATATGGCAGCGTTATTCAGATGCTTTATCTGTTTCATCTGTATTTCCTTTTCCAGTATCTGCTTCAGTAACATCATCTGATATATCTTTAGGTTTACTTTCAGATAAATCCTTATCTTTCTTAGGCCAAAATTTTTTCAAATGTTTTTTCACTTTAGTAAGAAATGATTTATCTTCAGTTTCATCCAGAGGACATAAACTATAATTCAAAAGGTAGAAGGATTAAGATTCAAAATATACAGAAACTGAAATTTTATTTATTACATAAAGCAGATTAAAAAATTCTTACAAAGTGTCAAGGCTCAAAGACTCAAGGTAGATTAAAAGAATTTTCAAAGTCTGAATGAATATATATATCCATAAATATATTTCCTTGATTATATATATGCATACAATATGTATTCAAAATATCCAAAAACTCAAACTTGACCTATAGTATCATGATGCTGTATATGATGTATCAAGGAGGATTTTTTTTTTTTTTTTTTAATATAAATTTACATGAATCATGATCTATAAGATAACAATTTACAAGAATAAAAATTTGGCTAATGCGAATTCTAATCCTAACTTATAAGAATTCCGAAGGGCTATTCTGTATAAAATCTGAATGAACCATGCTGCACTTGTACAGTTTACCACAAATTGAATAGAAAGGTAAACATCCAATTTGGTGGCATAAATGGGGAGTCAATTTTATGATAAACACTTCAGTCAGACTTTCAGAAAATTTGCTGCTAAATTAAATACAATACTATTTTGGTGAAATAGTATTTGTTTATTGTGAGGCTTTTCTCCCTTTAAATTATACATAATTTTCTTATCTATCTTAACTAACACTTTCTAACCAATTAAATAGTATAATGTAATATATATATATATATATATTTTTTTTTTTTTTTTTTTTCCTGAAATATTACAATAATTTGCAATATTATAATAGTAAAACTTCATTTTAATAATATCTACACATTGAATTAGTTTCCAGAAGATAAAAATAAAATTTAAATTTATGTTAGTTTGTAAATGATAAAAATAAAATGAAAATACATTAAATTATTTGATTGATTAAGATTAATATTGAAATAAATAAAAATATTTAAAATGAGTAGCATATATATAAAATTACTATGAACCAAACAAAGCACAGTAGTCATGATGCTAAAATTAATCAAAAATATTCAGAATAAATAAACAAATAAATTCTCTTTGCCTTTTTTTTTTTTTTTTTTTTTGTCACCTTTATTAAATAGTAATTTGTGAATTCACTTTTATTGGCCATTTGCCAAAATTCTGTGTTCTCTGTGTGCTGAAAAAATATCTACATTCTTCTTCTCTCTAAAGAAGGGTTGAGCTTAATTATTTCAATTTAAAGGTTGAAAAAGTTAAGCTCAAGCTTTGTGTAATATACACAGCCAAGTTAAACCTTTTACTTTCCAAGCTGAATACATTATGAAGTTAAATTTTTACATTGTCTCCCCTAATGTAAAAACTCAACTTGAATGTTGTTAAAAATTATGATGTTTCCTTACAAAATTCCAATTTAGTTTCTATTGAGTTCTTAACAAATCATAATCTGACACTTAAAATATTAATTACTATTTACCAATAATTACTATTTACCCAAATTAATTACTATTTTCAAAATTTTAGCTAATTTTGATTTTTGTTAAATGACTAATTTCACACTACAGTTGAATGTTTCTCAAGATTAATATGATTTTTCAGCTATTCAAAGCAAGATATTTGTTTATTATTGGCTAAATAAATAGTATTCAAAATTTCATGCATCTGTGATCGCCATGTTAAAATAAAAATCAGCACATAAATGATTCCTGTTCACTGGTTAATTAATCTCATTTAACAAAAGCAATGAAAACAGCAAGGGAAAAGAATTCCATGCCTCTAAGATACACAGCTTACAAGAAAGATAATGTACAGCCGGGGAAAAAAAAAAAAAAAATGCAACACTCGATGTAGCTTCGTTGCTAATCAATGCACAAAAATGTAATAGGTATCATTCAACGGGGAATCGTGAGTAGTTTCAGAAAATGAATTGAAATTTTGAATTGGGGGTCGTCTACATATTAAAACGAGCACCAACTTTGATTTCTTCAATGGTAATGCCCCATTTTTATTTTATATTTGAATTCCTTGCATCGCGACAATGCGAAAAAGTATATTGCTTGTATATTTTACTTATTTTTTCACAGAGTTATAAGCGTTCAAAGTTTGAAGGTGCTAATGTTAAATTCATATTTCAAACTTTTATTAATATCTTCACAAAAAATAACTTGATCGATATATATATATATTTTTTTTTTTTCGCAAGATACAGTGAAGAAACCCAAACATAATCCATCATTATTTTTGATTCTGAAAAATATTAATAAATTCATATTCAAAAAAAATTATGAATTATGACCTACATTAATTTTTACATAAAATGAATCCTCATGCTGAAAAATATGGGTGTGCAAATTTGCAGCTCATTCCAGTTATTAGTTTTCGAGCTATAAATAAATCTTTCTTTTGGAGTGGTTTAGGAGATCGTCTCTTAAAAAGTTTTGCTTGAGATAACAAAACAAATCCTAAAAAATAACTGAGAAAATTAAACAAAATATTTTTATTTTTTATTTACGGATCAAATTATATAACAACAACGTAAAACGCAAAGAAATGAAACAAAAATGATGGTTTTTAGACATTAGAGTTATTATCAAGAATTCCAGTTTTCTAAAGAAGACAAGCCCCGCCTTTCGCCGTTCTTCAAAACAAAAGAATACAGGAAAGAAAAGTAAATGTGACCCCTTATTTTACGTTAACAAAAACATACACAAGTGGTATTTACTTCATAGATTACTGGTGATAAATTTTGAATCCTTTAAACGAACATTAGAAGAAAAAAATTAACTAAATAAGCGGGGTTTGCAGTTTAAAATAGAGAAATAGATAGAATGTAGAAATTGTCACTTAAAAAAAACGAATGGAATTGGAATGTAAGACAGACTTGTAAAATCGTTTCTAAACTACCCTCATAGCTAAAAGCTTAATCATTTACTTCATATATGGCTTTATTTATTTATTTTTGGTAGTGGGAGGATTATTATTTTAAGGATACTTTAGTCTTCAAAATTTTAAAAATATATTTTAACTTTACTTATTTTTAAAATTACTTTTTAACTTTTATAAATATATTTTAACACTTATGCGACTGCAGGATTTTGTCTTTTTGACGATAAGGTCCACCTACGGGCGTTATTCTCTCAAAATAAAATATTTCAGAACAAATTTTCTGTATTCACAATTACATTATAAATGGATATACATTATAATTATACTCTTTCTAATCAATATATTTCTATCCATATTATATTTTATTGCAAATAATATAAACACTAGGTACATACTTAAAAAATAAGCAACACACAAATTACGAAAGAAACGCCCACTGACAGAGTTACAGATTTTCAAATGACGTGAATCTACGTCAGCAGTCGCGAAAGCATTAATTAAGAAATTATATTTTCTTAGAAATTATAAAACAAATCGTACAGTTCCAAAGAGTTCAACTGACCCCAAACTGGTTAGTGCAATTAAAATTGTTTAATATTTACTTAATGAAACCTTACAATAATTTACCCGAAAAGATTTAGTTTATGCGTTGTTGTATATATATATATATATAACTATATTATTTCAGTTTGTATATTATGTCATAACTTAGAAGAAAGAAAATTTAAGCTTTATTGGTGATCAGTATAGTCATGAGTCATGATAGACACTTATAAATTGAAAAATATTGCACTTTTTCCAGAGAGTATTGTCTGATCAATCGTAAGCGTCATGTAGTTAAATATACCTAAAATTATCTAAAAAAATACTGAAATATATACATATCTAAAAAATGAATTCAGCATAATTAAAATACAGTAGAGATATTAACGTTCTTATTAACTTTTATAATACTTTTTTTCTTGAAACATTTCCGGTGTGAAATTACAAAATTTTGTCTGATTTTTGTAGGATCTTAATTTTATTTTTCTACATTTACAGATAACCCCCTAACACATTTTTGATAATAACTCTGTGACTACTAAAGATAAAGTATACAAACAGTATACTTTTCCGCACTGCCAGACTCTCAGAAGTTTGAATATGAAGTCAAAATTGGGTGTTGCTATTGAAAAAATCAAAGTTGGCGCTCATTTCAATATGTAGATGACCCCTAATTCAAAATTTGACAAGTGCATTTGATTTCCTGTTGAATTATGTTTATTGGATGTTCCTGCGTCAATTAATAATGAAATTACAGCAGGTGTTGCGGTTTTTTTTTCCCCCTGACTGTACCTATATAACAGTAGCACCTGTAAATGTCGTATATAATAAAATTTTCAAAAATTTTGGTTTAAAGCTTCAAATAAAGAAAAAAAAATTTAAAAGCCTTTCTCCATTTGTTTCTCCCTACAAAGTTCTTTAAGAAAAAAACATACCCAGATCTGAAATATCAGAAAAGTGAGATGTGTTTTTAAAAGATTAAAATCACTTAAAAATTCTTTGCAATTTAAATCTTGTTTTTTTAGGGGGCCAATGGGCTGGTAGGATTATTAAAAGAGGCAAAAGAAAAAAAAAAAAAACACTTCTCTTATGCAAAAGTATATGCTAAATATTTTTTAATTAATTAAAAATTACTTAAGAATTTATTTTAAAATGTTTAAAGTGAAATTCAGTCTCTTTATCTACATAGGTAGAATTAAAAAAAAAAAAAAAAAAAAAAAAATCATAAAAATAAAATACTCCATTAAAATTAAAAAAAAAAAAAAAAAAAAAAAACTAGTGAGCTCCACCACCTCTCTACCTCCTTGATCACAGCTTTTTTATTATAGAAATCTCTAAATTTCATCTCAAATTGAAACACAGAATATTTAATTTTATTTTGTATGTTTAAACTGACTTAATCTTCGACAACTTAACAGTTTGCTCCAATTTTTGATAGAAAAATAAGCTATTAATGTGATACATCAATTTTTAATGGGGGGAGGGGGGAGCATTCTTCATTATTAGACTTAAATAAAAAAAATCCATAAACATTAAAATTTATTATTTTTATTAAAAAATCTAAATATCAATACATTTGTAAAGAAGACTATTTATTTTTCTTTCAGGAGCAGCTGAGTAAAATAATAATAATAAAGACTACACAAATAAACAAAATTGAGTAATATCAGCTGTTATAGAAATACAAAGCCTTACTACACATGCACTCAAGACGATTAGACCTAACCTTTTTGCATTTATGCAATTATTCATTTTATTTATTTTTTTTTTTTTATGAAAATTTTTGAGAGAGTTCTAATTGTTGTTGTGTATGTTATATAAAATTTATAAATAAACATTTTTATTTTACAAGTCTATTAGACGTTGAAGAAAAAAATTTTATATATATATATATATATATTAATTTCAGTTTTATGTAATAGCAAATTTCATAAAAATTTGTATAACTTATTCAACTCTTAAAATTACCTTACATTTAATCCTTTTTTAGCAGAATGGTTGTTTATATATTTTGGCATAACAATTGTAGCCATCTTCACAGAAACATGCTGCCTAATGATCACTGTCTTGCTTGTTGTTGGTCGATCGCTCATTGATTTTCTCCTTCCTTCGCTTCAATTCATTCACTAATGGCTGCTATTCAGTGGGGATGATGTTGTGCTCTCTGTCGTTAATTATGTTGTTAGTTGTTAGTATTTCCAAGGCTTCGCGTTGTAAGGCATACTGGTGGGAGTTATATTGGGTTATTTTCTTAGTTATTAATATATTGAGGTTAATGGGCTTAGTGAAATGGTTTCTTGAAGAGGCTGTGGAAAGTTTATTGTATTTTTAATCTGTGAGATGTTCAGTTTCCCGATGTTTTACTTTTCTTTTTATCATTCGAACATAATACGCTTCCTCATTGTTTTTTAATTTAATGTTTACTTTGTAGATTCTGAATGTGTCTTTAAAGTTAACACATCTAATAATTTTTTATTCCCCTTGAGATTCACATTAACGAGGTTCGACTGTATTTTTTATGAAAATCAGAGATTGATTATTGAAAGAGTTTCCTAGTAAGTCTATAAACTAACATGGTATATCTTCTATTTTTTCTGCCCATAATTTGTAACACTAGAATGCAGCTGTTTTAAATTTTCATTAACAAATTATAAGTAATGTTCTACATTTTTATTCTGAATATTATTTTAAAATAGAACTTTCTGTTTTAAAACTTTCATATTTAATTTTATTAGCTGCACCACGTGCAGCTAATAAAATTAAATATGAATTAAATTCGAATGTTGCAAATGAATAGGGTTCTTGCCAGTATCGAAAGTATTATTTTAAAACTGATCTGACCTCTCCGCGATCATTTGTTCGTGAGATATCGTGTTAACAGACTAACAAACTAACGGACTAACACACTAACGGACTGACACACTGACACGCTAACAGACACCCTACAGACAGACACCATACAAATTTTGTCATTTTCGGATTCCTCACACCTGAAAACGTATAAAAAACTCAAAAAAGCGAGGTCAAAATTTTTCACGATTACCTAAGTTCCCCATACCTATAGTATGATGGGGAACTAAAAACTTAATTAACTTTAAAGACACATCTGTAATCTACAAAATAAACTTTAAATTCGAAAACAATGAGGAAGCGTGTTATTTTGGAATGACAAAAAGAAAAAAAAAAGACTGTGAAACAGAACATCTCACAGATTTAAAATACAATAAACTTTCTACAGCCTTTTCAAGAAACCATTCCATTAACCCCAACATATTAATAACTAACAAAATAGCCCACTATAATTTATATCATTATGTCTTAAAATGTGAAGCCTTGGAAATACTAACAACGCAATTAATGACAGAGAGCACAGCATCATCCCCACTGAATGGCAGCCACTAGTGAATGAAAAGAAGCAAAGGAAGGAGAAAATCAATCAGCGATCGACCGACAACAAGCAAGACAGTAGTCAGTAAGCAGCATGTTTTTCTGAAGATGGCTATGATCATTATGCCAAAATATATAAACAACCATGCTGTTAAAAAGGGATTAAAAGTGTGGTAATTTCAAGAGTTGATTAAATATGATCCTTTACTTTTAACACTTTTAACTAAATTGTATAACTTAGCTCAGTAACAACACAAAACCACAAAAACTTTTTGAGGTCATTAGAATTGTAATTGTTTTATACATGAAATGCTTAAAATGTACGAAATTTTCTAGGTCTAGTAAAAAAAAATTATAAATTTAACTGGATGTTTGAATGTACTTTTCGAGAGAGAAAATTTAAGGCTGTTAAACATAGATTAAAGAAGTAAATTGAACAATTATTCACAAATAAAGGTTCATTCAAAAAACTATTTTTAAATAAGGATTAAAAAAAAAAAAAAAACTTTTAAAATAATTTTTTTTAATAGTAAAATTATTATTATTATTATTTTACGAATTGTCAAAAATAATAAATATTGGATTATTTCTAGTCTGTTAGTATTTTTTGTTCGAGGTATTCTACAGAAAAAGGAAAGCAATTTTAAAATGAAGAGTAACCTAGAGCAGGGGTAGTCAGCCTAAACCTATCACCCATTTCTATATTTAAATGAGTAATAAAAACTTCTAACCACCGACCAGTTCCACAGTAATGGTGATTTATAAAGTAAGAAGTAACTTTACTTTAGGGACCCAGTTGACTACCACTAATCTTGAGCTTTTCTGGTACCAATGCGACTCTACAATCAGAATGATGGTTTAGGCTCAAGAAACAACAATTAGGAGAAACTATTTGCAAGTTGACAACAAAATATAATTTTTAGTGCAACATTTTTAAATGATAACTTAGTAAAGTGATAAAAATTAATGGCCAAGAAAAATGGATTATTCGGTTAATGTTGGTATCTTTTGCAATGCTAAAAATCCTTTTGTTCATGAGGAGATAGGGCCACAAGCGCACAATGAGCAACAGTGGCAGTAACGTTTTTTTAGAACAGAGAGAGATAAAATCTTTCTTACCTTTTGGTTGTAATATTATGTATGGGTCCAAAAGCTAATGCTACAACAGTGCATGTAAGACATATAACATTATAGGGCATGCTAAAATCTGGTGTAGGTAATGATACAAGTAAAATCTGAGTGTGCAACCTTAAGAAGAATTGATCATTTTCCCTAAAAAGAGAAAATGTATGCTTTATAGATGCATAAATCTAAAAATATATATAATAAAATCAGAATAAACATTGCAGATAACAATGTTAAAACACACATATATATATATATATATATATTTAATAATGCAGCAGGAAGTTGAATATCTTTATATCATTAAAAATTAATATAATAGGATAAATATAAAAATTACCTTCTCATAAAAATATTCATGCATTAAAACAATCACAAAGAAAATTACAAATAGATATAAATTAAATTAAGCATATAGATATTTAAAGGTTTCTTTAAAGGAGCTTCTTTTTCCCAATACAGAATGAAAATGAGAAGCAAAAACTAATAATAATTAACTTACTACTGCTCATTCTTCCTCGCTTTTATATCCTCTCTTTAATACACATGCACAAATTCTGACTCTTGAATTTTTCTTAACATTAGTGGATTTTTCACATAACATATTCCATAAAAAGTAATTTTTAAACTCATATATTATAACAAAATTGTTTATTTTTGTATTTTTTTTTTTTTTTTTTTTTAATGACTAATAGTGGTTCAAAAAAAGATTTCTTTTGAGAGGGTAAGAAGCAGCATAAATTTCAGATTGACAACTAGCATAGAATTAACTCTCACCAAAATTCAATTATTACTGAATTATTCTAAAATCATTTGTATGAACAGAATAAACACAAGTATATTTTATAATACAACTAGACACAATGTAAATAAACTTGTTTAAATAAATATAACATCATCATGAATAAAAGTAACAAATGTAGATGGATAAACATATAAAAAAAATACACCAAGTAGTGAAACTTAATTTTTACCTAAAATGAGTGTCAGGATATCTTGAAAAGTTCCTATTTGAATCTAACAGTGTGCTTATAACAGCAGATCCAGTATAAAATCCGTGGTTTGCATCGGGAGGATATTCTGTCCATTTTAAAAAGGCAAAATCAAATTCTATGCTTAATTCTGTAGTGGACTTAGGAGGAAGTTTAAAAACAACTTCAATGTGATGAGGTCTTTGTCTGTCTTTAGATGGCTGATAATAATAATGATCTAAAATAAAAATTCATAAGACTGTTTTAATTCTAAGCACTATCATTATAGTTAGGATTCTATCACATTTATTTATCATTTTATTATAAATTGGTTAAGATCTTCATAAATAAATGATTAAAACAAAAATTAAATATATGAATTCAACTATTAGTGAATCAACTGAATAACCTTATTATTTAAAAATCATAACAACACATAAACTGTTTTTAGGAATTATGAAATTGTTAGAAAAATTTTCTATATTAAGACTGGTCAGATGTTTTTTGCATATCCAACATCAGATTCTCAAATGACTTTATTTACTTTAGTCAAAAAAAGGAACTAGTACTATGTTTTCAGTAAAATGCACACTGTGAAATATAGTAAG
The DNA here is from genome assembly GCA_963930645.1 of Salticus scenicus. Classification (NCBI taxonomy): domain Eukaryota; kingdom Metazoa; phylum Arthropoda; class Arachnida; order Araneae; family Salticidae; genus Salticus; species Salticus scenicus. Next base: position 343,362,935 of record OZ005648.1, read on the forward strand.
CCATCAGAAAGTATTTGATATTTAAAAGAAATAGCAGGATTGCTAAATTCTAAAAATTAAATTTTAGAAAAAATTTTAACTGCTACTTTCAAGATGCCCTAATGTTATTATTATTATTAGTAGTAGTATTAGTATTATTATTTTCTTTCTTTCTCCAGGTGAAGGATAAAACTTAATTATTTTGTTCTGAACAATTGTTATGTATCTGAAACAATTGTATGTACAGTTTATAATATTTGCTGACAAAGTTTTCCTTCATCATCATTCTCATCATTCAACACAAATATTTTGTTGATTTTTCAAGTAAATGATTTAATCTGCATAAAAAATAGTAATGTATAATATGACATCAGTTATATTTAAACAGGACCTGTTCAACCCAAAACATTTAGTAGGTCACATTGAAAATCCCTTTTATTCAGGTGGGAGGCGTTGCATATATAGATATATAAAATGTTTATGATTAAAATGAAAAGAATTGGATATATTCAAGAGAATGAATATTTGGAACAGAATACATTAATATATAATTTATTTTTATTCACATTCATATGAATATGTTTATGATTTGTTGTTGTTTAAGAATATATGAATATTCATAAACAATAGAACAACCAAATATTTATAACTATATATTAATAATTATAATAAGAATGAATAATTAATCTAATAATATTTTATTAACAATAATCAATGTGATATTTGTTTCCCTAGCTGCTACAACTGGTATTTTTATTCAGAAGAATGAACAAATTTATTAATTTTTGATGGCTTAACCCAAAATACCAAATAATAAATTTTGTTTTAATTCTATGGTGGAATGCAAAGTATGACATGGCAGGCCACATATGGACCGAGAGCCATGGGTTGGCTACTTCTGATTTAAACCATACAAAATCTGGTGTGAAACAACCACACGACTTCCATTACCCACTATTACACGTATTATATGCACTTTTTGGAGATAATGTTATCAAAAGACATAGAATTGACCTAATGAAATAGACACCTAAAAATTTTTTGGTAAGAGAAATTTAATATGCGTGTAAAAACATAAAAGAGTTTACACAGCAATTTTTTTTTTTTTTTTTTAACACCAATTTCTGAGATCTAAAATATCTATCTGATCAGGATGACTATTAATTTTCCTGTGATAACCAAGTAAAGCATGAGAAAGGATATCTAAAATGGGTTTATGTAACAAGTTTCAAGAAAATCGTTAGCGCCATTTTTGCGATACTGACTTTTACCAAAGCTTGGCATAATTAATTGTTGAACAAAAAACAACAATTACATGCAAAAGGATATTTAAAAGAGGGTTAATATGGCAAGTTAAAAAAAAAAAAAAAAAAAAAAAAAATTGATACAGCTGTTTTGAAAGGAACGCACTTGCAGGACTTGAAATTCAGCTATTTATACAGGACACCTATTAATTTTCCTGAACTAACCAACTATATCATTTGAAAGGTTATCTAACAGAGTGTTTATACAGCAATTTTTAACCCGGTGGAAGGCGCGTGCTAACCCTCGAACTGTTGGAATTCAGTTGCAGCTGCCTGATGCCATAAGTGTGCTAATTAGCCAAAAATAGTAAACTCTCATTTTGTTCCTTCTGCTCAGTTTGTGTCAGCGTTTTCTCATCATTGACCCATCATTACATTATTGATAGCAATACATGGAGCAAACAGATTTAACGAAAGCCTCATATTTGTGCAAACAATAATGAAAGTGTAATTTTAAATGAAGATCTGCCATACGAAATTTGTATACGAAGGTTTACATAGCTCGAATAGTTTTGCTTTTTAAAGTAAGATATTAAATGGAATATTAAACGGTTTGTTGGTTGGGTTTTACGTCACATTAGTGTTGCGCTTTGGGCAATTGGCAAATAATCTGGGACTCACCCATAAGGATGGTCCTGGGGAAGTAAATGGAATTGGTGCTTTGAGAAAAATACTATGAATAGAATTACAAGTCTTAATAAAGTTTCAAGTGGTATCGAAATTATGGCTTTTGATAAATTTTTAATATCGTAGGTGCATTGGAAAATATTTTTGATGAAGTTCTGTTATGATTATCATTCAAAATGATTCTCCGATTTAATCTATCTTCACCATGAAGGCTCCATAGCTCCATTCCCCTCCATGGAGGACCAAATTTTGATGATATGTCTTGCAGTGGCGGCTCGTATTGGGGGTACTTCATCGAAACGTCTAGAAAAAGTACAAAGAATGGAACTTTTATTCACCTAATTGGCTGATTCGCTTATTTCGACAATCTAAGTAAATATGTTAACACTTCGAGAGCCAATTAAAAGAAAACGTTTTCGTTGTTAACATACTGTTTTCAGTCATTAGCCTGCAGCCCTCCCAAAACGTCACTCACGAGCCGCCACTGATGTCTTCTGACCACGTTTCGGGACGTATCCTAGACAGTTGCCATTTGTCAATAGTATAGCACTAGTGCTACCTAAAACCTATATAATCTCAACCATGTACATACATTTATCGGTAAATATAAGATGTCACTGAAGCAAGGGAGCCATCTACTCCGTAGAGGATCAAAATTGTGATGGTATGTCTCTGGACCATCCTTAGGAGTGAGTCCTTGTAAGTCGCCAATTGTCCAATAGTGCAGCACTAGTGCGACGTTAAACCCAGCCTGCCTACCCACCCTGTAAATATACAAAAAAAATATACCCTTAAGTGGTGTGTCCTAGACTGTAGCCAATTGTCTTAGCGTAGCACTAGTGTGACATAAAACGCACGTCCGACTCTCTCTTAGGGTTACATACAAACGGAATGCTTGCAATTTCGATGACGTAAATTTTGCAAGTTTTTTGCAAATACAGTCAGCAGCAAAAGTAACAGAGCACTAGCAAAAATTCCTATGTAAAAAAAGTACACTTAATGCAGATTTGTTAAATAAATCCTTGTCGAATCCTGTTCTCAATCAGTTTAAGAACATGATTCGACAAGGATTTATTTAACAAAACAGTGTTAAGTGTGCTTTTTTAATATAGGAATTTTTGCCAGTGCTCGGATACTTTTGCTGCCGACTGCAGTCATAAATTTGGAACGCTTGCAAACGGCTTTGCAACTGGAAGTGTTTCATTTGTATGTACCCCTAAAAAGTTTTAGCAGTTGTGGTGACTCAACCATCCCATGCGAGTGCTACCGGTCTAATTAATTTAATGATATTTTAATGAATACAAATTAAGGGAGCCGCGCTGAGCGGAATTAACGTTGCGTTATATGGGCAATTGGAGATGCTCTATAGTTAGTTGGTTGATTTTTAACGTCACACTAGTACTGCGCTATGGGTAATTGAATGTACCCCTAAAGATGATCCGGAGACAAGTCATCACAATTTTGATCCTCCACGGAAGGTATGACCTCTTAAGGTAATATATTATAACTAAATTTAAATATTCACTATTTTGTTTTTCGTTATTTGAAGACGCTCACTATATACTTATAGAGATTAGTGTATAATCGATTTTAAACATTTTTCCCCAAAAGTTATTTTTAAAATAATGGCGTTTGGAGGAGTTTTTCTTTTCTTTCTTTTTTTTTTTTTTTTTTTTTTTTCCATCAAGAATGAGGTTGAATGAGTTTAACGTCTAACTAGAACTGCGCAGTGGGATATTAGCGATAGTCTGTGATTAACTTTAAGGGATGGGTTAAAGTGTTATATTATTTACATATAATATTATGTGTATTTAATTTTATATATGATGTTTAAATATATATATATATACATAATCAAAACATGTATGTGTATATATAATAAATTGTTTCCATACGTATTTTAAACCCTAGGCTTAAAATCAATATTGTCTCCAATAGCTCACTATGCAGTTCTAGAGCGACACTAATAAACCCTTTCTAGTCTAATCCACATGTATTCAGCGTTCTGTTTGACGTAACTCGCACTCTCTTACGTATGCTGTGGAGGGTTGCAATTTTCGGCACGATAAGAAAAGCGCCATATTGGCGATTTTTCGAAACCGGCTACCTATTCCAATGAATTGTCTTTTTTGGGGTAACTGAGTCACCCCAGCGAGTGCTACCGGGTTAAGAAAATCATTAGAGCCGATTTTGAGATATGGACTTCCACTTTTCCAATTTTAACCAAAATTTGGAAAAATCATCCGTACATCAGACCTGTTTAAATTCTAAAGTTTCGTAGCTCTATCTTTATTAGTTTCCAAGATATAATAGCCAGAAGATTCCCCACATACACACTGACCAATTGCCAAAAATCACTTTTTTGGACTCAGGAGACCTTAAACATGCAAATCAGGTGAAATCTCGATATCAAATTTTTGGACCGAATACAATACTTCAATTACCTGCAGTAGTCGGGTAATGGAAGTAACAAGAAATGCATAAAAATTATTGTATTTGAATATTATCACAAATATCCCAAATAAAATATCAAGTTAAAATTTAAAATTATGCATTGTACAAAATTAATAAATGGGTAAATAAAATATTGAGATTATACACAGCAGTACTAAAATAATTCATACATAATAGCTTATATAACAGACATACTTTCACCAGACATTTTTCAATAAAAGGACATATCACAATGCTGCTTATTGTTTTAAAATATCCTTTCAAAGTTTTATTTATTCACTTTTAAATCATTAGGAAGTGATTGCTATTCCAAATAAGATATAGGATGATTAACTATGTTTCATAAGGGAAATATGAGAAATAGTGTGAGCACCTAGCTTGATGTTTTATGCTTGATCTCAAAAAAAGAAAAAAGAAAAAAAACCTTTTTTTTTTTATTAGAACTCATTTTGTTTCTGAAACTATTAGTATTTAAAAACGACTGACAGACGTAGTTAACAATATCATAGTTACTGAAAATTTCTGAATTTATCTTTACTTGTTTATTTTATAGAAATGTTTAGCATTATTTTCATGCTTAATATAAGAATAATCCAAAATTTAAATAAATAAAAATGGATGTTTCAAAGAAAATCAAGAAAGGAAAACATTTTAAGTTACATAAAATTATAAAAATGGTCTTTATTTTAATGTCTTTTTTGTTTACCCAGATCGATAAGTAAATATTTACTTATTGATTACATTATGTTTATAACTTACAGAAAACCAATAGATCTGTTTAGCCTTTAAAGATAAACTGTGTAACAAAGTAACTAAACAACAAGAAACCCATAGATTTTAATTGCTTCAAGAGACTTATTTTTTACCATGTTTTTATTAACTTCTATCCTTGTTTGTTTGTTTGTCCAGTACAAATTTTGCAATCGAATTTTAACTAACTTCCCTACTAGATTTCCCTACTACATTTGAAACTTTCACAATAGCTCACAACCCAAATACAACACAATACTTCAAAGTTCGATTTTTTAATAGTTTTCTTATAATTAATTAAAATATGAAAATAATAAGCTCCTAATAGCAATAAAAATAGTCATTAAATATTAGCTATAATTTAATTGTTGCCAAAAAAAATTTACGAGTTCATTTTCTTTCGACATAAAAATAAATACATTTAATTAAACGTGAGCGTTAAAAAATTGTAAAAAGTTAAATTATGCATCCCACAAAAACTGACTTCATATGCATTGATAAAGTGCTAATGCAGTTAGTTCTATAAATATGATTCAACAGAAAATTTAAAAACATGGTTTATAAAAAGTTTTTTATCTTATAATTATTTTTCAATTAGTTTAACAAATAACATTATCAGTTTATTTAAATTTTCATAGCTCATCATGATTTTTATTCCTAAATGAAAAACAAAAGAAAAAGAAAAAAACATTTGTAAAATTGCAAGCTATAAAAATTGTATTATTCTGTTTTCTATCTTTGAAGAATAAAATATTTCAAATTATAAGCCTGTTTATAAATTCTTAAGGATACTTGAATTCAAAATGAATTATTCAGATAAATTGTTCCAATAATCAGACTATAATAGCTTTTTATCATTATTTTCAGTATGGCCTTAATCCAAATTATACAATATTTTAAAATACTTTTATTGAATTAAGAAGAGCCAAGTACAGTTGAACTCCATTACAGTGAATCACCTGAGAACCTAATATAAAATTCACTATAATTGGAGGTTCAGTACATGCAAATTTGTTAAAGCATTGATAATTTTATTAAATTTTATGATGGTTTTTAGTTTCGGTAGAAACAGTGCAATAATATACAATTTACTAGTAAATTTCCAATTACTTACACAGGCAATTAAAATTAGGACATAAAAAAATTAAAAAGTATCTATATTTACTTTTATTTTTACATGATATGGAAATAATTATTTTTTATTTAAAAAAAAAAAAAAAAAAAAAGTATTTTGAAGATTACCAGTTCTTTTTACTTTAGAGATTTTCATCTTCTGAGGGTAAGGAAGTTAATTAATCATCATTATTATTTTGCTTTATTCCAGACTAGTTACTTTTCGCAACCAGCTGGTTTGTAACCCAAGAAAATTCTAACAAACTCTCATTCAGTGATCCTGGTCTTTTCATAAATTTCAAAAATACATATATCTAACACCTTCCTACTTGAAGAATAAAGGCAGCAAATAATACTATGATCGAAGGAATGCTGTTTTTCAGGATTTTGATATACAAATAAATTCACTTTTAAAACAAGATAATCTATGAAAGGGTCACTTCAATTCACTTTAAGTGTTTAAATTAACATTAGTTAAATAGGTGTTTATTTGGGACCATTGAAAATGTTCACTATAATGGAGAGTTCACTATATTGAGGTTTGACTGTAGATAACATTCAAACAAACATTTAAAAAAAAAATCTAAATAAGCTAATAAGTACTTGCATATATAAAATAATTAGAGACCATGTATGTACCTGGTTTAATGATTTTTCCTCTTTGTTTTATAATCAATGTGTGACTATACAATCGTAAATACCATGGTATTACATCAAAATATATAATTTTTAGTGATTTTTTAGGATGGTTGTTATAAAATGTACAGTGAATGCCTCCATTTTCTTGGCCATAACCTGAAAATTAACAAATAAATCTATTATATAATTTTTATTTACAATGCTAAAACATAATTTTTGATAAAATACAGAAAGTATATTTCACAGTAAAATTTAAATGTCATTTAAAGATATTTCCTTTATTTTGGAAATCTTATGCAGCAGATTTTACTTTAAATTAAACATACTGCCTATAGGAACATTTGCTACAAAAGAAACTATAAAATTATATAAAATCAATCATTTATGCCTTAATTTATAAGTAAAATTGTATTTAAACGTTTCAATTTTTAATTTCATATGAAATTTTTTTCACTGAGCTGGGGGTCTATCTGTCAAAAGGCATAATTAAAAGAGAGAGAGAGAAATACATTTTATCTCTGAATTAATGGAGCACAGAGCTCATAAACAACAAATTAACAGAGACAACAGCATCATGCTTTATTTTACACCATCTGATAAACTAGCATGTAGTTTTAAAACAAGCTTTTCACTATTACAATTACTATGCTAAAAGATTACTCCATGTCAAAAATTTACAGTTACCAAGTTGTTTTAATTGCACTTTCAACATCAACCCTCAACCAAAACACATAATAAGATATTTAATGAAATATATACAAGAAAAAAAAAAGTAATATTCAAATTTCAATTGTAGACTGAATTTCAATTCACTGACTCAAATATAAGCACATAAGCGTATATGTATAAGATATATTTAACACATGTGGCAATATAAAAAAAATTAATTTTACAAACAAAGAATTGTTTCAAACCATCATAGAACTCCTAAATTTTTCTCAAAGGCTGAGTTTATATATGCAGTGTATTCTATTAAAATTGATTACAAGTGTGTTTAGCTACTGGCCAATAGTCTCGTGGCATAACTAATCAAATACTTGTATTTAATGCTATCTATACTCAATTCATACTGATGCGTAGTTGTGCTAGTAACTTATGTATGATATGTGTAACCAGTAATACATAAAAATTAAAATATGTGTATAATGAAGAAGAATCACATTATTATCACAATTTAATAAAATCCTTAAGATTTCACAAATGGCAACAAAGATGAGATAAAAATTAATACCGTTCCTACTAATTTCATTATGAAAAACAGTTGAATTTTGAATGGCACATGAAATGTGTCAGTATTTAGTGCTATATTAATATTTAGTACTATATTCTTCAAATGTTACAGGGAAGCTAACAAAAATTATAAATCCACAAAGAATGAACAACAGATATGTTCTATAAAGTTTTATTGCTTTTTAAAATACTTGTAAAAGCAAATAAATTTATTTCAGAACTACACAATTCTCATTCTGGCTAACAGATGTGCTGGTGACAGGAGTATTTTTTCAACTGCAATTGATTATAGGCACCAAATGAAATATTTTGTCTGCATTTAAATACTATGATATTAACAAGGGATAAGAAAAAAAAGGAGGAAAAATGGTATTTATAAATTATTTTTCTTTTAATATTATTATCTTTTATACGTTGAAAATATTTAGTAACCATAAAGAATTTAATGATGCTATCAAATCTTTTTCTGTTTATATGAAACAGGTGGAAACAAAATTTTCTACTACAAGATGCAAAATCAGAAAAAAAAAAAAATCATGCTATAACTTCACATATGGATGTGAAAAGGAACAATTTATTAACAAATTTAATGTTACCGGATTCACCAGAAAACAAAACTTATCAAGAAATAGAGAATACACTGTGGATACTTAACACTGATACCAAATAAAATTTAGAAAATATTTTCAGTCTGAGAATGAAGCAATTCAAGACTTTTCTGCCCATTAGAAGAAATTCATAATGCATTGTTTTGTATATGGGAAGCATTAAAATTTGTTAGAATAATTTTTGTATGATTTTAAAAACAAATAATTCAAAATAAATTTTCACAAGTTGAGGATTTATCTTTTGAAATGGCCATGAAACAAGCAATAATTATGCAAACTGAGGGGGAAAAAATACATCATTGAATTACAAGATAAAAATTTGCATGTGCTAAAACATTCAAGTCCAGCCTATTTTAAAAATTAAAATTTCCGCCTCAGCTTTTCAACGTAAAAAAAAAAAAAACAATAAAAAAAAAAAATATGTACTATTTTTGTTGTGTACCTACATATAACTTTTTATTTTGCTTATTTTTCATAATTCAATTTTATTTAATTAGCATCTTTTATTCTTAACTATGTTTAATTAGCTTTTATTCTTAACAATGTTTAATTATCACCTCTTCATCATGACAGTCACTGTAATTTAATGAAGGCAAGTTGCTGCAATAGTTGCCCTCATCCAGGTGAAGTTCCCACAATTTCCCTGCCATAAGATACAAAAGGCCTCCAGAGAAATTTGGACTTAAGACCTTGGGTTATTTTACCAAGTGTATTTGTCAATATAAGTTTCAGTGTAAACAGAATTAATTAAAACACAAACAAGAGGATGAGTTAGCAGCAGGAAAGTTAAGGAAAGAGTCTGCTAGAGGAGTAAAAAATTTAGTATAATAATAATAAATAAATGAGATTCACCTACCAGTAATTTTTCTATCTGCATGAAGGAGTGGAGGAGGAATAATACCATACTGGTGAATAGAATTATATGTTGCCCCAATATTTGCACGTCCAGTGTTCTCAATAATATCTTTAATATCAAACACAGCAAATTCTGATTTCAAAAACTCAGAAGGCTGATTGAATATCTCATAAGTAACATTATAGGACTTGGGATTTAAGTTAAATGGAACTCCAGTCTATCAAGTATAATTAAATAAACATGATTTTTGAAATAAAAGACATATTTTTACATAATTACAAAATAAACTAATGCAAAATACTAAATAATTAGTTAAAATTAAAAACTACTGAAAGTTTAAAATTAAAAAGAGTTTCATATGTACACATATTATAAAAAAAAGTATAAAATCACTTTGAAAAACACGTAGATAATTTTTTTTTTAAATTAAAAACCAGACATAAAGCTTTTTGCTATTATCAAAATAGCATCATCAGGTGTACTTAAGTAACATAGTAGCTAGCAATATATAATTGAGAAGTTCAATACGGTTAAAGTAAAAAAAAGAAGAAAAGAAGAAGAAGTTCAGTCCACAAAAGGTCACACAGGAACTACATGACAAAAACAAAACAAAAAAAAAAGATTTCAATACAATTTTTAATATTCTTACGAGCACAACGTGTGCCATATTTTATGAAGCAATGCAGCATCTTTGGAGTTAATAACTTTATTGTACTTGATAATATTTATTGCTTCTGTCATTAGCAGGTCTTGAACGTCGCGAGGGGCTGAAATAACTTCGGACTGGGTTCATAGAGGGTGCTCGTAAAGAAAGTCAACTAGAATAGAACTTTTTTTTTTCTTTAACATTATGAATGTGTTCATTTATTCTTGCTTTAAGCGTACGACGTGTTTCCCAATGTAGTAAAAAAGTTCATTATTATATTTGATAGGGATTTTATAAACCCCACCAGTAGGTTTGTTGATGTTCCAGTCATTAACAACTAAGTTTTTAATAGTACAGGGGGCGGAGAAAGGAATGAGTAGATTAAATTTATGTAGAATAAAGTGCTTAAAATTTTTAAACTCATTACAGAAAGGTAGACTATTGGTATATTTAATTTTAGGATTTTGGTTAATACTAGTATTATTATAGATTTTATTTTTGACCCCATTGATAATTTTTAAAATAGTGTTTTTACTATATCCAGCATTAATACCTAAGTGAATAATTTTATTAATTTCTTTATTTTCATTAAACTGAAAAGAAGTATAATTAATGGTACGAAAAATATAAGAGTGAAAAAAAGCTATTTTAAATTTATTAGGATGAGTGGAAGAAACAGGGATGGGGGAAGGGATAAAAGAGTCTTTGTAATAAACGTCGAACCAAATAGTAGAGTTATCTTCATTACGGTGAATAGTTAAGTCCAAAAAGGACACAGTACGGTTAACTTCAGATTCAAATGTAAATTTAATAGAGGGGAATTGTTTATTGAGAATATCAATAAAGTCAAGGAGAGAATTTTGAGAGAAAGGCCAGGAAATAAAAATGTCATCCACATAGCGTAAATATATGGTGGGTTTAAGGGTAACTGAAGCAAACGCACGTTCTTCTAAATCAATTAATAGAATATCTGCAAGCAAAAGGACTAAGGGGGGATCCCATAGGGGCACAAAAGTTTGTTTATAAATAATACCATTAAATATAAAGATATTATTGGAATTAATTAAATTGAAAGCTTCTAAAATGAAATTAAGAAATGGCGCAAGGACAGGATTGTTTTTACATTTATTAGCAATAAAATTGTAGACCTCATCTAATGGAATATTGGGAAAGAGAGAAATTATATCTAAACTAAAAAATTTATCAGTACGGTTTAGTTTTGTATATAAAATTCTAGTTTTAACATCAAGACCTGAATTCATAATATGTGGATTACCACTTATAATAGGTTTAAGTAGGTTAGATAAAAAATTTTCAAGAAAATACATAGGGCTATTATGTTTCGAAACAATTGGGCAAAAAGGAAGGTTATTTTTATGCGTTTTAATTTTAAAAAACAATTTAGGAATATCAGGGTAAAGAGGGGTTTCTATATTATATGGTGAAATTAACTGTTTATAAGAGTTAATTAATTTTTGAGTTTTACGTGTTAAACTATCAATTGGATTAGAGGAAACAGTAATACAATTTAAATCATTAATAGCTTCAAGAGCTTTAGCATTAAAATCAGAAGTGTTTAAAGCAACTAATTGTTTAGATTTATCAGCTTGAAGAATACGAAAATTTTTGTTAGTGTCAAGTTTTTTAAGCGTTAGTAAGTTGAAGTTTTTTGACCCAGAATTCTGGTTAATATGCCTATTTAATGAAAAAACAGCCTGTGCACGAACAAGTTCTTGATTTTCAACAGGTAACAGTTTGATTATATTTTCAAATTTTGGAATCACATGCTCAGGTTTTAAGGCTTCAAAGCAAAATTAGGTCCATGCTTAAGGAGATTAATTTCATGTTTAGAAAACTTATAGTTTGATAAAAAATTCAAAAAAATTTTACTAGAAATAGAGGTTTTGTTTGAAACATTATTTTGCTTATGTTGCATGTCGTAAAGACTTTTAAGTTTAAAGTCATATTTTTTTGTAATTTTGCATTGGAAATTCTCAATACTTGAAAAAACATTTTTCAAAAAAGCATCAAATTCGTCAGGAACAGTCGTAGATGCAAGTTCTAACATATAATACAGTTAAGTTCTGGATCTGCCACTGCAAGTAACGAAGCAATTAAGTAAGGTCATTACTTTTATAATAGAAAAAAAAAATGTTTCACCTACATCAAAAGTGACATTTCAACAATCAACATAGTTCATGCTATTAGAAAATTACCCGAACCTCAACTTATTCAAAAAGGGCGTGCTCCACAGACAATGTTTCCTGGCACTTTTGATGAATTCGAAAAAATCTAATTTTATATATGTTGATCATTCAGTTTCATATTGTTGATCTTTCTACATGAAGATAACAAAATTTGATAAAAATATCTAAATTTGTATAGTATAAGACATTTCCATTCAATTTCATTTAAAATGAAATATTACATCCTTTGTGTTTTTCATAAATTCTTTTATTTGTTCACTATATTCATAATTTTTTTTAAATGGCTATAATTGGGAAACAGATGTGGCCATAAATGAGAAAAAGTGTCCACAAGTAAGGAAAGTGTAAAAAAAAATAAATAAATAAAATAACTATACTCTTAAAAGCAATTTTCGTTGTATAGAATTATTTTACACATTTCAAAGTGTGCTGTACATTATTTTCAAAATCTTTCAACATGTTTTTAGTACTGAAGAAAGTTTTATAAATGCATCAGAATATACGCTTTAGTGAGGAATTTTTTATCATTGTTATTATTATTATTATTTACTTTACTTGAATTTAATGAAGGAAATAAGTATGGAAGCATTAAATAATTTAAGAAATAATGAAATATAATTTTTGAAATAATTAAAAATGTGCAGTTTCTCTGCAATTTTTCCATTAACTCTTGTGAAGGAAAAATAAACATTTTTTAAAGTTGAGTAGAATAATGAGAAAATTTGATGATCATATTTTAATACTGTACATACTCACCATTAAGGATATCATCACAGAAGTGGTAAAAGCCCAGGAACAGATAAAAGTAAGTGATTACAATGACTTAGAAAAGGAAATTACATTTAAAACACTAACATGTGTTTGTGCTGCAGAATCATTATACAATAATAAACAGTGTATTAAAATAACAGAAAATGCAGATGATAAAACATTTAATGCATTAAGTACTTTACAACAAAAGTAAAATGATGCAAAATTGTATTTAAAAAAAAAAAAATCAACTTTGGTTAAATACTTTTCTCTTTCAAATAAAGATTATCAAACAATTCATGTGAGTGTTTTTTTATGTATAAAACTTTTTGTACAAATGCGAATTTGGATTTAATGATCATTTTTTTGTGTGTCAAATTCCTTGTTAAATATAGGACAAACTGTACTAACACAGGAATTTTGAAATGTTAAAATATTTAGTATTCAGTTCAATAGAATGTTACTTGTCCTGTTTTGTATTATATGTTGCTCTGAAATAACCATTCCAGAACAACTTATATAATTAAAAATATGTATATTTAAATTATATACTGTTGAATCTCATTAACATGAATCTCAAGGGGAAAATTTTTTTTCATGTTATCAGTAGTTCATGCTATCAGTAACTAATCTTCATTTTGATGGGAATTGTGGAAACAGTTCATGTTAAAAATAATTCCCATTAAGCGTGTTCCCATTAACAAGGTTCGACTGTACTTAAAAAAAATCCTAATTTGAATGATTATCCAGACAAAAATATATGTTGTTCATTTATTACAAACAACAAAGCACATATAGAATTTCACAAACCTGATTACTTGAAATATCAACATATGCTAGAGTACTAGAAGCTAATGGGCAAGTACTTTGAAGCACAGATCCAAAAAGTTTTACAAACGACCAATCTGTAGAATATAAATAAAAGTGTATTAATAACTGATAAATAAATAAAGAGCTGCTTAATTAAAAAACTAAAAACAAAGGCAAATAATACATGAGTAAGTGAAATACTAAACCCATGGTTTAAAAATTAATGCAAACATGATCTGCACCCAACTTGCAAAGCAGACCCGATACAGGACTTTAATTCAGACTCATGTTTGCCATGTGTGATCTGGTATTGTCATGCGAAAAATAAACCTCCAGATTTTTTTTTTTTTTTTGGCATGATTGCCCCACAGTCTAATAAAATGAGGAAAATTATGACATCTCTTGATAAATTATATAAATGATTTGTCTGTTTTTTTTTTTTTTTTTTTTTTTTTGTTCTTTTTTACTATTATTATTAAATAGCATGGAGCATGGTAAAACTATCCTCATAAATAAAATAACTTTTCTTAAAAATTAATGCTAGACAAAATTTTATGAATTCCCCAATTGACAAGTTGAAACAATATTTTTTAATTGCCTATCAAAATTGCTAAAACAGTTCGATTGAACAATTCTACTTCCTTCTTGTAGGTGTCATACTAAAGAATCACATACCATTGAACTAAGTTTCAAAACTGAAATACACAAAAGTTATGGTCCTTGCCATAATTACCCCCACTATAATATGTATGAAAATGTTATTATTAATTGGAACTATTTTTTGGAAGGACTATGCACTCAAAATCTAACTAAACAACCTAAAACATGCAAGAGTGTGTTTGAGAATATCATCAAAATAGTTACAAAAACATTTTTCTGGCAGAAACACACTAATTAGGTTCTTTCAAAACATTGGATATTCAAGAAGAAGCAAGTAAATAGTTGCTAATTCTGATTCTGAATGGAGAGACAAATTAATACCCTAATTCAGAAGACTGTTAATCATGCAGAAAAATAAACAATTAGAAACAATAAACAAAAGCTATTGAGACCAATATTCTTAGACATTATAGTTTCTACATAAGTATTTGTTAAACCACAAATTTCTAAGGTCTCAAAAGCTTTTTAAAATATTTTGACTATTTAAAATTTTCATGTCTTGCAAAAGTGAAATATCTATATTTTTCTCTATATTTTCTTAGTGTTTAAACTTTCATTTATTTGCAAGAATAATTTTTTTATTTTATGCTTTTCAGGGCTCCACAACAAAAAGCTTCTACTTTTAAAAAATGTTTTTTTACTTAAATTTTTATTTTCTGCTTTTTAGCATAAAAAAAGCTTAAAAAATCAATCAAAAATTCTTAGGATAGTGTGTAGACTTTGAAAAGTTTTCTTTTATCAATTGACACCTTTTCTATTAATTATCTGCAAAAATTAACACATGAGCCCTTGGAGAATCGAACCAACAACACGCTCTAACCAAAAATCAAAGAACAGTAAAGAAAAGTCATAGAACATGCTAAAAGATTCCAACAAGTATTATACAAAAGGAATATTGTTCTCGAATGATTTTTAAAATATTTTGAATGTTTAAAAAATTTTATCTCTTGCAAAGTGAAATATTTATATTTTCTTTAAATATTTATATTTTTGTATTTCAACAATTTTCTTATTGTTGAAATTTTTATGTATTTTTTTATAGCATGTACTTGCAAGAATATTTTTCAATGCTTTTTAGGGCTACACAATAAAAACTTCTAGTTTTTTGTTAATTACAGTTTTATTCTGGTGCATTTTAGTAACTAAAAGAAGCTTCTTAAAAAAATTAATCAAAAATTTTTAGGATAGTGTGTAGACAATGAAGGATCTTTATTTTATGATTTGACATCTTTCCTATTAATTATATGCAATAAAGTAACACATCGGTCTTCGAACTTACAACCATCGCATTAGCAACATGATGCTCGATCCAATTGAGCTAACAAGTAACGAATAAAGCGGCTAACATTTATGTTGAAGTGGAGGCATTTTGTTTTTCAGTGTGACACAAAAACAAGATGGCAAAATCTAATTTCAATAAAAAGCTTCTAAAAAAATATTTATTTATGTATTTTTTACTTAAAACTTCTCATTTTGTGCTTTTTTAATATCTAAAATATTTTGTATTTTTTAATATCTAAAAAATAAAAGCTTCTTAAAAGACTTCTCAAAAATTCTTAGGATACTGTGTAGTCAACGAAAAATTTTCTTTTATCAATTCACACCTTTTCTAATAATTATATACAGAAATTAACACATCGGATTTTTTAGGGTTTGAACTCTCGACCACCGCGTTATTAACGCGATGCTCTAGCCAACTAAGTCAAGGAGCGACAAATCGAATAACTTATATTTACTTTAAAATGGAGGCGCCTTGTTTATTAGCGCAACACGGGGACAAAGTCAATTTCATATAAAAAGCTTCTAATAAATAAGATAGAAAAAGCTGGCCACTAATTTTTCCCGATGAACCAAAAATTCAACTTTGCAGATCCTAAGGAGATGATATATGTACAAAATGTTGAGAGAATGTCCAGTTTTACTAAGTAAATAACAAGAAACAATAAGGCAGTGCTTGAAATCATACAAAGTGTTATCGTAAAATTCCAAAAATAACCCCTCCTTTGAATGAAAGCCCCCCTTTCTTGCCGAAAGTGAAATGTTTCCATTTTTTGAAATATAACCTCTTTACCCTTTTTATCTATCCTATCACCAGGCATACATATGGAGCGCCGGTAAATCTGTCTTTCCTTATTTCATCCACACCTACTTTCAATATTCAAGTCTTCAAGGTCAGCGTCTCGATGCTTTTGGAAAAGGTGGGGTTACTTTCAGGATTTTATGGTATATTTCAGAATTCAAACAAAGCTCTTGGGGTAAAAAAAAAATACTTTTAAAATTAAAATACACATACAAATTTGAAAAACTGAGCAATTACAATTTCTATACAAGAATTAAATATATTTATGCAATATATAATTGTAACTTATTATAAACTTACAATAATAAACTTGGTGCTGTTTTATTAATTAGTGGGGTAATGAGTATATACAATTAATTGGAACAGTTTAAACAATTATAAGTTGCTTTACCTTGTGCTCCCATTTGTTGTACTGGTGGATCAAACACAACAGAAGCAGTTTGAATTAACTGCAAAGTTACGGTGGAGCAGTCTTCATCCTGCAAAATAAAAAGAAATAATAATGAAGTAAATATTTTTCATCTTGACGCATAGAAATTATAATTAATCTAATATCATTTTGAGTATTTGAATAAATTGCATACAAGCAATGAAAAAATAATTATTTTCCTTTTTCATTCTACTATTCAAATTTACCATTTTTAAAAAATTCTTTATATTTTTAGAAACACATTTTGCTTTCATTTATTTTTATTTAATTTTGCCTTTTATTTATTTATTTTTTACACACAACTAATTTATTTGAACAAAATTTCAATGAAATTAAAAAAGAAACAAAGGAAAAAAAATTAATCAAAAACTAAATTTTTAAAAAATAATATAACAGTTAATAGTAGCAATTTTTGATAAATTAATTTTATTTAACAAAAAAAAGATTTTAACTGTTAAAATTTCATAATGTCCATTAATTTCTGCATACAAGTATGGAATTCAGCTAACTTGACAAATATTACACATTGAAAATGTAACCTAGAAATAAAAAAAAAAATTTCATCTTTCCTGATTTTATACCTTTTGTTTTTTTTTTAATGCTATGCACAGGGGTTAATACTGGTAAATTTTACTATCGTTTATGAGTACCTTCACAAAAATCAATCTGGCAGAAAAGGTACCTTCACAAAAGTCAACCTGGCAAAAAGATACCTTCACAAAAATCATACAGCTAAAATCGGTACTTTCACAAAAATCTTAGTGATCCCAGCAAAATCTGACATTTTAAATAAGCACATTTTCGAAGAAAAGTAACTTATTTGTGCATTTCTGTTGATGCAATTCACGAAGCAAGTATCATGTAGAAAGTTGGTTTTAATCTGCATACAAGCATTTGCTACGAGTGAGAAACAGTGTAACATAAGTAAACAAAACAATCCTTGCATGTATCGATAGGCACGCTCTGGAGTTGTGGCCATAGTGTACTGTTACTGATTCGTCAGGTGGTTTGACGTTTTGATGACTGTATGGTGATGTGTCTATCCTCTCTGGTATAATTCATGTATAGTGCAGTAATACTAGCACGAATAAAAACAACTTTTACTTACACTCTATCTACTGAACTGTTTACTTCAGAGAGAAGCAGAGAAATGAGTTTTGGTTCTTGTTCTGCTATAAGCCTCACACTAACTGCTGAGCATTATTTTTATTATTTTACTTAGTTTGAACTCCCCCCCCCCCCCCACACACACACAGAAAAAGAGTGTGCTACAATTTTTCACAAAAATAAAATTAAGTTAAGATTTTTCACAAAAATAGGTATTTAGTTTGAAATCCTGGATTGACCCCTGGCTATGCACCTGCAGACTTATCTGGGTGGGGTTTTAATATTTTAAATAAACTAAAAAATAAAAACATATCTAAGAGATTAATTGGGAGATTATTTATTTATTATTGAGAAAATTTATCTTGCTAATGATGAAAAATTTTCAAATATTTCACTATTATATAATAAAACATGAATAATTCAAATTTCCCTAAAATTCAGATTTAGATGTATTTTAAACATTTATGATTGAATTTTTTAAGCTGATTTTTCTAATTTTCATATTATAAAACATTTGAAAAAGTTCATTTAATTTTTAAAATTGTACTGTTAAGTACAAAATAAATTATATTAATTCTCAATATTATTTAAAATAAATAAATAAAAATATTGCCACTGTTCTTTAATATATACTGTATTTTTCTCTTTCTTAATTTATAGGGCAAAAACTATTTGCAGCTTTGTATGCAAATGTACAGTAAAATGTTGAGTTTAGCTAAAACAGATCTGTTACAAAAGTTTTCTTGAATCAAAAACTGTATATAGCAACCTAATTGCATTTTCTTACAAAAGCTTCAATAGACTGTAACATCTAATTAATTAATAGTTTTTGATTCTTACTTTTTTTTTTTTTTTTTTTTTGCTCAAAACATAAATTTAGGTAAATAAATTTCACTTTAAAATTCTCTGATTTTGAAAAGTATGAATTTTCCTTAAATTCGTACAAACATGCATAGACATCAGTACATAGGGGCAAGGTAGGGCACTTGCCCCCTCCTGGAAAATTCTGAATGGTAAAAAATTATTTTAAAAATTACATTTCAAACTTAATTAAATTTACAAGAAATCCTTACTTTATTCCTTCGTAAATACCTACATATCTGCTTTCGATAGGGGGCCCCTACTTCGACAGTGCAGTTCTTTGTAGTTTGTGTCACAAGTGCTGGATGTTTTCTTCTCTCTTCTCCTCACTTTTGGAGTAGATAGTGCCACTGCCCACTTAGTAGATAGTCCAAGCCCGCTTTTGATTTATGATCATTGGAGGAGTTAAAATTGTGGATAATATCTATTGTTTTGGGGAAGAATGTAATTATTGTAATTTGCGATTTTAGTAATCCGACTGAAATGGATATTGATACTGCTGTTCTGACGGGTTTTTGCTAGGTACTATTTTTTCTGCATTTTATATCATTTTGGCGTTCTTCTAATCTTGTATTAATTTTTCATTTTGACATACCAATGTAACAACCTATTTCTTGATTTTGATGTTTGAACGGTATTTTATAAATACCTGCAGTTCCATAAGGGGGAATAGGGTCTTTTCCCCTCTTGACTTTTCTTACTTGCGACATAAACAACGAGGAACTGCACTGACGAAGCAGAGGGCTCCTAATAAAAGCAGCTATGCAGGTATCTACGAAGCAATAAAGTAAGGTTTTCTTGTAAATTTTATTTAGTTAAAGATGCTTCGTTTTGATAAATTTAAATAACTTTCAAACTATATTATTAGAGTTTGAATGATAATCTAAATCAAATGGTCAAATAAAATACCACAAGATTAATTAGAATCAAACCAATTTGACCCACATTTCAGGTTGGCTATATCCTTTCCATATGAGTAGAATTTGAATGAAATTGGCAGTAAGTTTTTTAGATTTGGGTTAATTTGTTAGTTTTATTATTATTAATATTATTTTTTATTTATTGTCTTAGCTTAAATCACAAGTATAAAAATTTATTGTACATGATGTTTATACACAGACTTATTGAATCATCTCAAACAACCAACAAATAAAACATTTCAGTCTAAATGGATTTATAAAATATAAAGAAATTTTTGCAATTTTAAATTTGCCTCCTCCTGAAAAATTTTCTGGTGATGCCACTGCAAACATATTTTACTTTGTTTAAGACTAGCTTTACCAAAATATATTAGTTTACAAATTTTATACAATTTTTGCATTACTTTTTAAGTGATGATAATCTTTTTTCATTCAACACAGAAGAGTAAACAGTAGAATTGCAACAAATAGTGATTTTTGCCAAATACCGAATATTAGGTCAAAATTTTAACCAAATACTTAAATTTCAATGTAAATACACTAATGAAAAAAAAAAGCTGCACTGCAAAAAAATTGATTTATACCTTTTTTATTTGTAATAACTTTAAAACTAATGGCTGAAACAAATAAAACTGTCATGTTTCCATAATACCAAACAGATGAAATGATACTTATGTACATTTTCGATTTAGTAATTCGATTTATTACACTCTACAAAGTATTTAATAAAAATCTACATAAAACTTTCGCTTTAAACGTAATATAATAAGCATATACTTCACATATTCTATTATAATTTACTACATAAAATAAACAAGTTATATTTTAATATATGAAATAAAACTATTTATTTGTTAGATCTAAAGAATTACTTAATAAAAATATGTATTCTGCATTGGGTTAATTCCATCTTCATATGGAATTACTGCTTTAATGTGCAATGGTATAGTATTATATAATGTTTTAATATAAATCTCAGAAATTTCACTTTGCGAAATATCATAAATAATTTTTTATAGTTCTTGCAGGGTTGTACGCTGCAAATTTTGAATCCTTGCCTTTCCCCCACCTTTCTATAGACTAAACATTTTCGAGCAGATTGAGACAAGGACAGTTTTCAGGTCTGGTAGAGAAGAAAATCTATGATATTCTTTGTGGGATTTAACTTAAAGTGAAAAAAGATATGATTACCTACAGAATTATAGGTGCTCATGAGAATGGATAGGTAATTTTAACAATTTGAATCAAATAAACATTCCACAGACACCCTTTAGCACAGTGCATTATCATCTTGAAATACTGATTGTGGAAAAGTATGAGTTACCTCCAAAATAGTAGGTCAGGTGCCACTTTTATCAAGATTGTGTTTTATTTCGAGTTAATTGATCCTTTGAGCATGAATATAAAGCATGAATATTCCCAACACTTAGAAAATTTATGCACCTCCGTACCATAATGTGCGGAGAATATGTCATTGCTTTAACTCTTTTGGTCCCATGAATATGAAATTTTCCTCTACCTCAGAATCCCGGACAAATGCCGAGATTTCACCCCCACGGAAGCATAGAGCAGCTTCTTTTTCTATTCATGCACGAGTCATATCACCACGCCTTAAGATTAGGGGAAGAATGGATTATTGTCTGGTCCAGTTTCACTGCAGAGTGGAGGGTGTGCAATATATTTTCCGTGAAATGCCTGGTGCTATCACCAGAAAGAATAATTCTGCTCTCAAAACTTAATAAATATTATATGAATTTAAATTCACGTAGTATTCATGAAATTCCATAAAGCAGTTATTATATTGTCTGTTACAATGATAATTAAAACTCGATGTATTTATTTATGAAGAAGAAAATATATAGCAAAAATTTTAGAAAATCACTGTGCAATAACAACTTTTTTTTTTTTTATATATATAATTATCATTCTAAGTATTTTTAACTATCTATTTTTTCAGAGTTAAGTAAATTTCATAAGTGCAATTGAAAACCTCATTTTATGAAAAATTTTATTGTAAATAAATAATAAATTTTAAAAAAAAGTAAGCAAACACTATTCTCAGGAGTTCCTTCGATTCGAAATAATAGCACAACCCTTCATCAGACAAAAAGCACAACTCTTAATCAGACGAAAATGATAGGCACAAGCACAGCATCAAAGAAGAACTTATATCTACTTAATAAGTAAAAGAGTGATATAATGTTTTTCGGCTCAAAACAATTGTTGTTGTGAGGAAGGTTTTTTATTTTTTCAACTTACGGTATTTTCTTGCAAAGATTTTTTTTTTTTTTTATGTAAACATATAAATATCAACATATAGTCAACTAAAATGAAGAAAATAGTTTTGTAAACTATTAAGTTTGTTAACTATTAACTTAACACTTTAAGTCATGGTGTGAGAAGCACTTTTTTTTAAATTATTAATCCAATTATTTTAAACATTTTTATTTATTTATTTATTTCAAGGGGTATGCAGTTTTTTTTTTTTTTTTTTAACTAATGGGGTAGCAGAAATAAAAAAATAAAAAAATTTAGCAGTTCTTTTTGGTCAATATACAAAACAATAACACAAAGGTTCACCAGGGGAAAAAGCTAGGTACTAGTACAGCATCAAAGCAGCACTTTTCATGCAGGGGTCGGCTATTATTTCACCCCAAAACAATTGTCGTGAAGTTTTCTCATTCTTTTTTTTTTTTTTTTTTTTTTTACTAATGGTATTTTATGCAAAATCTTATTCTTAATTTATACAGTTCAAGAAATAATCATCTACAATGAAGAAAATACTCTTGTAAAGTTTTTGAACATTGTGTAATGCACAATGTGTAACTCTTTCTTAAATTATCATTATAACTATTTTTAATTACCCACTTTGTCAGAGTAAGTAAATTTGATAAGTGCAATTGAAAACCTCCTTTTATAAGAATTTTGATTGTAAATATTTATTAATTAATATGCGCCGAAGGACTAATGTTCAAAAGTAATAAGCAATAAATAAAAAAAAAAAAAGAAAAAACGTAAGCAAGTACCATAAATTAATAAAAATAAATTAAAGATTTGCAACAGTTGTTTCGATTTGAAATAATAACACAACCTTTCATTAGACGAAACTGTTAGGCACAAGCACAGCATCGAAGCAACACTTATATCTAATTTCTACCTGAAGAAGCGATGTATACTGTTTCTCAGCCCAAAACAATTGTTGTGAGGAAGGTCTTTTTTTTTTTTTTCAACTTGTATTTTCTTGCAAACACTTTTTATTTCCTTTTCTTTCTTTCCTTCTTCTTTTTTTTTTTTAATTATTAAAATAATCTAGAAATTATTAAAATATTTTCTGCTCCTGGATTCAAACTATGTACTGGACCTGGAGATCAGGAAAATTTCTCCTGATTATTAAAGTTCTTTATGTCAAAGTCCACGTAAATGTGATTTGAAAATTACCACTATTTTCGTCTAGATCCGAAACGGAATCAGAAACAGTTTCGGTGTTTCGTAATAATACAGAAGATTCTATTTCCTCTGAATTTTCATCACTATCACTGCTATCAATTGATTTGTTAATTTCATTTTCAGAAGATGCAAATACAATCGCATTAATTTCATCTTTTTCTTGTGTTATTATTTTTCTACGTCGAAAAGCCATAATAAACAGAAAGGAATAAGACAATGCAAGATGATCTCAGCTAACAAACTGCGATTACAAAATTCTGTCTCTCATCTCAAAATCTTTAAGACAAGAAAACTCCCTTCCCTATCCCTTCTTGTCACCGTAAAGTTAACCCGCCCACTTGTCATCTGCACTGACAACTAACTGCGGACAAATGACCATCGCGAAGATAAAAGAGCGAAAAGGGGGGATGAAGCGTTTTAGGGCCGGAATGGGACTGAGAGCTTTCGGGCGGTTTTGGCCGTAACGGGAACGAAAGAGTTAAGAGTGCAATTTTCATTAAGTCAATCACATTTCCTTCATCCTACAAGTTTTTTTCATTAGCTCAAAATAAATTAAACTTGATTCATCAGAGAAAATCAGTTCAGACAAATAATTTATTGATATATTTTTTTAATTTTTGGTCAACTGAAGCCTTCCTTCTTTAATTCTTTTCCTTAATAATGTCTTTTTTTGTAGAACTTCTGGTTTTTAACCAGCTTTGTTTAATTGTCCCCACACTCTTTTTGAAGAAAGTATTTTGCTATATACTTTTATTTAATCTTTTCTAAGTTCTGAACATGATACAAATTGATCTTTTAAACACTTGCTATTTAACTTGTGGTCATCTCACTTGAATGAGCAACGTGGCCACTTAAAGTCAAATTTCCAGTTTAAACAGCCAAAAAAATTCATATCTTGCTAAAACCCATTTCCCCAATACCTCTTCAACATTTAATCATTTCGCCATCACACATATTAAAATATTTTTTTATTTTCATTCTAAAATTAATATTTTTTGCGGCATCGTTAATTGCCTTATCCTTGCCATTTTTGAAACACTTCCTAAAATTACAATTTTCCTGACAATTACATTTTGTTTTTAAAACTGGGCTCAATTCTACAGTCATTTGCAAAAGTTTAAGGCCAGTAGCCAATTTTTAGTATTTTAATACATTGCATCATTTGCGCAGATTATTACATAATCTCGTGTGCTGATTGCATCAGACACATTCTACTGCTATAAATAAAACGCCAAACAATATCAGAATTGGACAATACATCACTGGAGAAAGGTATTATTTTTGGATGAGTCAAGTGTGCAGCAATTTTCTGCATGCACGTTCTACAAGTGTTCGCCACCCAAGGGGAAAAAGATATGACAGATATACAATTCAAACTGTGAAACATCCTCCAAGCCAAAAAATATGGGATGCAATGTCTGTGTCCGGTACTACTAATCTATATTTTGTGTCACCTAAAACCACTATGAACGGAAAGCGGTATCTCAATTTGTTATGTGAAAAGTTGAAGCTTCACATGCGTGTTCATAAATGTTCAATTTTCATTCATGATGAAGCTCCATGTAACAGGGTGAATACTGTCAAGAAATATTTGAGGGCATAGAAAATCAAAGTGCTTGACTGGCCAGGTAACAGCCCAGATTTGAATCCAATAGAGACCATGGTGTATCGTGAAAAATAAAATTGCCAAAAAGTAACTATCTACTGCTATGGGCACTTGTTGAAGCAATAAAGCATATGTCTGGTGCACAGACATTTCTAAAGCTTACTGCAAGTCTCTTATTTATAGCATGCCTAAGAGGATTGCACAAATTATTAAAAACAAAGGAGGTCCTACAAAATACTGACTTTATTTACAATAAATAACCATATACAGTCTATTTTGTTCTTTTATATGTAAAATATGTATGTGATTTTTGTGGAATTCCATTAAATCTGATTTTTCTATGGGTTAAACTTTTGCAAATGACTGTAAAGTGTACATGGAGGACGACAGAATAAAATCTGTTCAAAAATTTGCTTTTTAAATGATAAAATTAGCAGTTACAGAAACAGAAAAGGAAAATATCCAAGTGCGGCTTTCTTTTTTGTCCCTTAGTGTATGTTTTAATACCTGGAATAGTTCAGTTATTTGTCTTTAAATAACTATTTACCTTTAACCTCAATATTAAAATGCAATAACTCATGATGTGTTAGAAAAAAAATCAGATTACTAGAAATTTGATTGGACAATCTAGGACTGAACCTAGAAACAAGAAAATACCTAACAAAAAATATCTTTGTGCACCATGTAAAATGTTTATCAATAAAATCAAAATATTATAGATAGAAAAATTTTTATTCCTGCATCATAATTTGAAATTGCTAAAATTTAAACACAAAGCCATATATTTGATAAACTATCATCTACCTTAAATTAATTTTTTATTATTTGTATTTTGTACTGACTGTTTGTAGGTAAATGTAGTTTATATACGTTCACAGTTTTCCCTTCATTAAACTACAATATTTTTTATTTCAAGTGTTTGTCATTGATTTTAATTTAGAGAAAAAAAGTTGGAAAGTTAGTTTTAGAAGTTCTTCAGTCAATAATAATAAAGATATAATAATAAAAAGAAATAGTATGCAAAAATAAACAGATGAATAAATTTCCATGATAACCCACAAGAGCCTAAATAAATTTCTAAATAACTATAATAAAAATATCTATTAATATAATGAAAAGAATATGATTATATATTTTAAATGATTATTTTGAAATGAATTATTTGGATACAGACTCTACTTTAAATTAGATAAAAATTAATACAGTAGAAACATTATTAGCTAAATACAGTCGGCCCCACTTAAATGAATATCTACCATTCCAACTATACTAATTCGATAAGGCGGGATATTCGATTATGCAGGGAAGACTAGAAAAGCAATTATTAGGTACATGTAGAACTATAATGATTTTATGCTTACATGGAAAGAAATGATCGATATCTCTTTCTTATTTAAATGTTTAACGAAACAAAATATTATATAGTAATTTATAAGTGCAATTAATGCTGGAATAAAAACAAAATAAAGTATACTACTTACAATATTAATTTTTTCCAAAAAAAAAAATCAGTTAGGATTGGTTACTTTGACATAGACTTAACTAAACATTTTTCATTTTATTTTTCTATAGCACATAAATAGATTATAATCGCTTCTACTCAAAATGACGATGAATAATATGAAAGAATTTTGGAACTTCATCTATCGCTGGAGGCAGATCTGATGGTTCTTCTTTATCACATTCATCTAAAGATATTATTGAAAGATTAAACTCTTCATCTGCTTCTCCATCTTTATCCACATCAATGAGTTCATAAAGTTCTATTTCAATCAACAGAAAACTTTCAAAATTTGTGATTTTTAATTCCTGGAGATCATTTGTATTTTAATTTCTAATTTCAGCCTCAAATGCTGATTTTTTATAAATTTGTTTTATCACCAATTTTTATCACCTCGGCAGGAATACCATCTCGTACCGTCTCATGTTTAAAGAGCATGCCTTAGTTATATAAGGTTTTTAAAAGAAGAATTATTATTATTTTTTTTTTTTTTTAGAATGAGAGGAAAAATCCGTCCAGAAATACAGGAATTTTATTTAAGGAATTTCGAATGTTTATTCGATTAAGCGGGGTGGCGTTGTAAAAAATATTTCTTTAAATGGGGAAATTTAACATTAATTCTATGGTGAAAAAATTGGTTCTATAACTTTATATTCTTATAAGCAGGGTATTCAATTATCCATTACCCAATTAAATGGGGATGACTATACTTTTTACTGATTTCTAGTCTTTAACATAATATTGATGAATTTAAAAAAATGCAAATCCACTTTAATTTTTGTATGATAAAAAATATTTAACAAATTTTAGTAGTTAACTTAATTTTTAATATAACTCCACTATTCAGTTGCCGAATATCAAGGTATTCAGCCGAACCAAATATTCAGTGCCGTCTGCTGAATAGGCCGGACACCGAATAGCAACCAAATATTCGATACAACTCTAGTAAAGAGTATAAGGTTTGACAAAAAGGGAAGGATAAAAAAGGAATGTTTCAAGCAATTATAAAAGCTGTCAAAATAGAAACTGATAATTTCCATTGGCAATTCATCTCATTATATTTTACTTCATTTGAGGGAACCAGGTAGTTTTTACCACTCCCAGTTCTGAGAAAATCAAATTTTTTTCAGTCTTTAAAATCGAGCAGGGTATTATCGTTTCCTCCTATTACCGTAATTAGATAGTAGGAATAAGTAGTTAAAAAAAGTCACAATTTTTTGCTATTTTCATTTACTTATTCTTATAATTATAATTATTGTCATTTGAAGAATCTGGCAATACATAAAAACTTTAATCTTTTTGATTTGTTCAACTAACACTGTTCAATGTATGTAAACATTGTATTATATATATATATATATATATATATATATTTTTTTTTTTGTATGACAAGAAACTTTATTTTGAAACTGCATTTAGCTTAAAATAAAAAAGTTTTGTAATTCTCTCTTTTTTCAAGTCAAGAGTTAGATTCCCTTAATCTCGAAAGCATCCCAAGTAATAAAATAATATTGGAGCTTGTCAGACTGACTAATATTCTACAGAATACATTGGACAAACCCCTATGTGATATACACTGGTTCACAGTATTGATGAAATTGTTTCCTAAAATTGTTTTCAGTCCTTTATTTTTCAAAAAAGAAAATGTAAATAAAAAATCAAATGTCAAACTTTTTAGGAAATAGAAAATTACAGTTACAACATTGGTCCGTATGAGACAATACGAAACAAGATGAATAAAAATGCTGATCTTCATTGACACATGCCAATTTAAGGTGATATTGTTGAAATGCTGGGAATCACATTGCATTTGACATTGATAGAGGACAATAACAATTCTCTTATTGAAAAGTTAACATTAATAGTGGAGAAATTTCATTATAAAATTACTTATTGGCTACAGATTATTCTTATTTTGCTTAATTATTCCATTATTTCTGATACAAATTTAGAAAATTTGATATCTGATACAGACACACTAAGTTTCTTAAAAAAAAAAAAAAAAAAAAAAAAAAAATTTTTTTTTTTTTTTTTTTTAACTAATTCTTATGAGGTCATAAAGTTTGAATTTTTAGTAAAGTAAACATTTTAAGTTTTAAATTGCAGCATATTAGAATTAGAACATAAAATTTCTGATGACAAAAACTAAATTTTCAAAATTTTATTAAATAACGAATTTCTTGCAACAAAAGTTCTTTATTTAGTAAGTTATTATAAAACTTTATTATCTATGAAAAAGCACTGATACACCTGCTGATGCATTATACAGTCAACTCTCAAAAATCCACAACCCTAAAATCCGCAATTCTCTAAAATCCGCATATCATTTGTAATGTAAACAAACATTGTCACAACTGATTTGTTGATTAGTGGATTGCAAAAATTCAGCTGTTTTAGGAGATAAATCAATTATTAACTGGTGCTGATGAATCACCAATCACTCAGCTTATTACAGAGGAGGAAATGATAAGTGTAATTATATATAATTATCAAAAAATAAATTATATTCATTTAGAGGAAGAAGACAGACAGTTTTCATGAAAGATTTTCTTTCATGAAGATAAATATTCAAACCTTCTCATAGCACAAACTTATGTGATTGACCAAGAATTGCTGACTTTTTTGCAGGTTATAGGAAAATAAATATGTATGAATATTCTTACTTAAACTAACTATTGATCAGACTTTTCAAAAATCTAGATAATTTGCCACTATAATATGAAGCATAAAAATTGTTCTTCAAATTAAAATTTAATGAAATATTTGTACTTTTATTAGGCACACTTCATTTCAGCATTGTATGTAACAACATATAAATTGTTTCTTAAAGATTTTCTACTCAAATGAGGTTCTTAGATGTAAATAAAAGAAATTACTCTAAAATCTGCAAAATTCAGAAATCCACAAAAGACTTCGTTTTAAGCTGTGCGGATTTTTGAGAGTGTACTGTATATGGTGTTGTAATGTCAACAACATTATACAATATCTTGGAACAGTTTTTTAAACATCTAATAACTTTAGTAAACAAAATTTTAAAATAAAGAATGGGATTTATTTATTTATTTTATTTTTATAAAGCTTTATTTCAGAAATATCAAATATTACCTTGCAAATAGACTGCACATCAACAGCAAGAGAGACAAATGGCCCACTAAAGATATTCAGAGCATTTAACAAAGTTGATAAACCAGCCTGTAATTATTATTAAAATATATTCATTTTAAATATGCATGCATTCATACTCTGAAAAAATATTAAGTTAATTATAAATATGCAGCATGAAAATATTTCATCCAGATTTTTTATATTTTAACACACATTCTTGTTTTGAATTGCCAAATGTGAAAATAAATAAATAAATAAATAAGTACATTATATTAAAACATTTACCTTATTTAAAGCTCTGTTGGCTAAAGTACTTTCTGGGCGGATCCGCCCTTTCATCAGTAACCTTTTTGTAGTCTGCTACGTTCGAAATTCGAACGTAGCGGACCACAAAAAAAGGTTACTGATGAAAGGACGGATCCGCTCAGAAAATACTTTAGCCAACAGAGTGTTAAATAAAGTAAATGTTTTAATACAATGTAATTAAAGTATGCTCTGATTAAAAAAAAAAAAAAAAATTAATTTTTTTAAAATAAATAAGTGTTTAGTACAAAATATTTTACGAAACTTTTCACATACACACATAAATATAATTATTTTTCTCAGTATTGCTACTAACAACTCATCTTGTGTTTTTATTAATTTTGCTTTTATACATGTGACAGAACTTCATTCAGTGAAGTTTATAGATTATTTGGTTATGTTTTTCAATAATCTCAAATCTATTTCAATTTTTTTCAATTCAATTTATTGTTTCTAAAGCAAGATTGGGAAACCAGCTGGTTATTTTGCTTTAATGGCGACTAGCATTCGAAATCTTGCTATTCTAATATGCTCAACTGTGGGAATGGTTTTTCCTGTATAATCTTTATTCTTATTTGAACCTTTAAATCACAAAAGTACACTCTTATTCACACATGGAAAAAATGCATTTGAACATTCTTCCATAAAAATAAAAAAAAATTCTTCATTAATTTTTACAAATTAATAAAACAATCTGATTCACAATTATGAGATAAATTTTTGAGAAACATTTTGAAGAATACTGCATGGCGAATGTCAGTAAAAAGTTTCTAAAATCTGCTTCAATCTGAGATTGAATTACACAAAGCATTTAAAAAATATTTATATGAGAGAAAATGTTCATGTTCAGTTGTTAAGTGCTCAGTCTTCAATTAAAGATTTTAACAATAATGCAGTAATAATAAACCACATATTGTTATTTTGTTATTATTGGCAGATTTTGAAATGTAGATTAATAGAGATAAGATATCAATGTTTAATATAAAATATGGGACATTTTTAATAGTACTAGACAATAATATATGTATCTAAAGCAAAAAGAATAAGTTATTTAAATTTTAAATAATTATTTAACATCATACTATTCTTCATACTGACATTATTTATTCATTAGTAAAATAAATGAACACAAACAATGATTAAATTGCATAGTGAAAAATGATTAAATTTTTACTGAATGAAAATACTAAGCCTATTGAAATTTGGCACAGACTGAATGCCGAATTTGGTAATGACACTTCATAAAAATCTTAAAGTAAGCAAAATGCCATAAGGTGAATGAAAATTGCCATGAAGAAGTTGAAATTTTAACTCATATTAATTGCTAAAAAACAAAACAGAGGAATAGAGTAAAGAAACACTTTAAATTGCAAAAACGCACAACAACTGTTTCAGATTGAAGTAATTAAGCATGGTTTTTCATCAGGCAAAAAAGTAGTTGTAAAAGATGTGTTAAAAAAAAAAAAAAAAACTCAATACAGCAAGCACAAAGTAATACTGGTACAAAAGCCTTAAAGATAGACAAACCTTGAAACTGACAATTATACAATTAGTAACGTTTATAAAACTAACTTAGGAAAGTACTGTTAGCACTTATTTTAAATATGTATATTTAATTTCTAAACTGAATTTTTTGTTAATATTATATATAAATATAAAATATATTTGTTTCATTTTTCAAAAATTTAAACACAGAATAAATAGGTTTATAAAAATATTTTAGGCAACAAATTTGTCACCCATATATGTTATTTTGGGAACATTTCTGGGCGACAATTGTCACTGGTGTGAACCCTAAATTATATTTTACTCCCAATGAAACAAAAAGAGAATACAATTATGTGAATTTTAACCTGTGATGAAAGCTGAGTGAATCATTACAGCTGTTGCGCCTGCGCACTCTGAAAAGTTCGCTCCTTCGTTCGGAGCTCAGTTAGTTTTGTAACTCCGCTCATGGGAGGCTGGCAGCTTTCTTTACTCCCATTTTAAAGTTTTAAATAAATGTAGTTGTGATGTTGAAATCACCTCTAGTGTGTCAAGTTTTTATTACAGTCCACTATTTAAGTATTCGATGTGTTCTTATATAGTTTTAATTCTATGATCTAACATTTTTTGGTCCGTGCGACCACAGCGTAACCAGCACAGTTTCGTTTTCAAAAAGAAAACAATAATGGCTTTAACAGCATTAAATAGAAAAAAAAGGGAATATCAAATCCCAATTCACAAAGTTACTCAACATTCCTAATGACGAATTAACCACAAAAGGTGAAATAACTTCGAGAATATCAATTTTAGAAAAACTTCAAAATAGATTTGAAGATTTAAAAGTGGAGTACTATCAAGTGGCAAAGGATGATGAGTTTCCTACAATAGAAGAAGAGTTAAGTGAGCTAGATTCTCAATTTCAAGAATTAGAGGTAAGATTCAATACCTTACTAATTAACTGTAGTGACAATATGAGTAATATAAACTCAAATAATAGCTCGTTAGGAGCGGAAAGAAACATTGTTCCAAGTCATAGTATGCATTTACCCCAAATACCGTTACCTGTATTTTCAGGAAAATTTGAAGAATGGAACACATTTAAAACGCAGTTTCTAAATTTAATGAATGATAATCCTTTATTAACTGCAAATCAAAAACTCTTTTATTTACGTGCTGCGTTGAAAGGCGAAGCAAAAACAGTAGAAACCAATGATGATACTTACGATTCTCTGTTAAAAACATTAGAACAACGGTTTGAAAATAAAAGAGCTATAATAGATGCTCATATTAAAACAATTATTAATTATGAAAAAATAACTCATGAATCTGGTAAAGAATTACGAAAATTATTGGATTGTATTTTAAAGAATTTAAGAGCGTTAAAATTATTGAAATATGAACGCGATAATCTTTCTAATATTATGTTATTAAACATTGTTTTGCAAAAGTTGGATAGGGAAACTCGCAAAAATTACGAACTTACATTAAAGAACAACGACGTTCCTGACTTTGATCAGTTTCTAGAATTCCTAGAAAAACAGTGTTCAGTTTTAGACAGTGTAAATCGAAATTTACCGCTTAAGTCCTCAAAATATACTACTGATAAGTCTGGTTATCCCAGAAGTTTAGTTGTAAAAACCCAAGGAAATAATTCTAACTTGTGTATACTGTGTAAAAATAATTCTCACACGCTATATAAATGCGATATATTTCTTAATTTTACAACAGAAAAACGATATGAATTTATTCGAAAAAATAATCTTTGCTTAAATTGCTTCGGATTCCACAAAATAGCAAAATGTAATTCTAAGTATGTATGCAGTAAATGTGGCTCCAGACATCATTCATTACTTCATAAAGACAAAGATTTATTACTTCCGTTATCAAAAGAGAGTGCAACCCCCCCAACAAACTGTGATATTAAAAGCGATCGTCTGCTAGATGAAGCAGGTGGATCGACTGAAAGCAAACAGTCGGCGCCGATTACATGTTTTGTTTCTGAAAATAAAAGAGTTATATTAGCGACGGCCACAGTTTTTGTATTAGATGAATACGGATTTTATCACCCCGCGAAAGCGGTTCTTGACAGCGCCTCACAGTCTAATATTGCAACAGCAAAATTTGTAAATAAGTTAGGATTGAAAAAAGAAAAAATAAACATTCCTCTTTCGGCGCTGTCGGGAATTCCGATAAATATAAAAACGAAAACACAAGCACTGATAACAAATGAGAATAATTCGTTTTCAGCTAATCTGGAATTTTTGATTGTTCCAAAAATTATTGATGCGTTACCAATAAACTATTCTAATACATTAAAATTAAATATTCCAAGGGGAATTAAGCTGGCCGATCAAACACTATTCAAAAATAACAACAATGTTGATTTACTGATTGGGGCCGAAATATTTTTTGAATTAATGTTAACCAATAAAATCAAAATTCCTGAAACGGGTGCAATTTTACAGGATACTGTGTTTGGATATGTGCTTAGTGGAGCTGTTCAAGGCACTCCACATCCATTGTATTGTGCCATTATTTCCCAGTCAGATAACTCCAATTTAGAAAATATTATGAAAAGATTTTGGGAGATTGAAAATATACTAGATTCACCTAGTTTGAGAAATAAGGAAGAGATAGAATGTGAAAAGCAGTTCGTGAAAACATATCGCAGAGATGATAATGGGAAGTACATAGTGAACTTACCAATGAAAAATAATTCTGAATTGGGAGATTCTTTCCATTCGTCCAAACAAAAGTTAAATAATTTATACAGACAATTAAATAGAAATCCCAACATTTCTGAATTGTATGTAAATTTTTTGAATGAATATGAACAGTTAGGCCACATGCGAGAATTAAATGATAATGAAATAAACACTGTTAAATATTTTCTTCCACATCACGCTGTGCTTAAACCTGATAGCAGCACTACAAAATTAAGGGTGGTATTCAACGCCAGTTCACCCACTACCAATGGGTTATCATTAAATGATTGGAGGTGTAGTACAAGAAGATTTGTGTGCCATTTTATTACGTTTTCGTACGCACAAAATAGTTTTCACTGCGGATGTTAAAAAAATGTATAGACAGATATGGGTTAATCCTGAACAATGTAATTGGCAATGTATTCTTTGGAATAAAACCCCTAAGGAAAAGCCCAAAATTTATAAATTATTAACTGTAACATACGGCACAAAATGTGCTCCTTACTTGGCCACTCGTGTACTAAAACAAATCGCTAGTGATGAAGGGGCTAATTATCCGTTAGCTTCTGCCGCCACACTTAAGGATTTTTACGTTGACGACATTCTAACGGGAACTGATGAAGTGTCGTCTGCTCTGGAACTCCAGAAACAGTTGGTGTTAATGTTAACGGCTGGTGGACTAGAGTTGCATAAATGGGTTTCAAATGCCAGAGAATTATTAGAACAAGTCCCTTACAGTGAGCAAGATTATCACTTCGAAAAAAATGATAAAACTTCGGTGAAAACACTAGGGCTAAAATGGAATCCCAAAGATGATAATTTCAGTTTCACGGTATCATCAGATTATTGCAATACAATCACCAAACGT
The DNA here is from genome assembly GCA_963930645.1 of Salticus scenicus. Taxonomy (NCBI): domain Eukaryota; kingdom Metazoa; phylum Arthropoda; class Arachnida; order Araneae; family Salticidae; genus Salticus; species Salticus scenicus. The sequence continues at coordinate 343,397,986 of OZ005648.1, forward strand.
GGTGTTCTGAAAGAGATCGCGAGACTCTTTGACCCATTGGGTCTAGTAGGACCAGTCCAGTGATAGTACAGGCTAAAATTTTCCTACAGAGGTTATGGCTTTTGAAAATTGAATGGGATCAGGAACTTCCAACACAAGAGAAAAACAAATGGATAAAATTCCGAAATGCTCTAAACGAGCTTAAAGATATTACGATCCCACGTTTCGTGTTCTCAAACTCTAATTGTCATGAACTGCAGCTCCACGGCTTTTTGGACGCGTCACAAGAGGCATATGGCGCAGTGGTTTATTTACGTGTGATCACTAGTTCAAACGATGTACATGTGAGCTTACTGTGTAGTAAGTCCCGAGTTTCTCCTCTTAAAGTATTGACTATACCTCGCCTAGAACTTTGTGCGGCTGAATTGTTATCTAAACTGATATCAAAGGTAATCACATCATTAAATATACAATTAAGCTCTGTATATCTATACAGCGATTCTAAAATCGTTTTATCATGGATCAACTCATCACCCCACGTGCTCAAGGTTTTTGTGTCTAATCGAATATCTCGAATCCAGGAACTCACGAAGAATTTTTGTTGGAGGCATGTTAAGTCAACCGAAAATCCAGCTGATCTTGTTTCACGAGGAAGCCCTCCTCATCAACTTTCTGAGTTCTGGTTCAATGGACCAGATTTTCTTCATCATGAGCCTATACAACTTTCGAATAATGACATTACTGACTCTAGCGACGAATATTTTTCTGAAGCTAAAAAACGTCTTAATGATTCTGAACTTAAATTTCCCCTTTATGTAACTACCCAACCTTTCAATTTTGTTGATGACATTTTAACCATTAGTAATAGTTTTACTAAAATTGTGCATGTTTTAGCGTTTATTTTCAGATTTATCAACAACCTAAGACATCCAGGGGAAAGAAAAACTGGATACCTAGGTCCAGAAGAAAAGAAGGCTGCACTAAATTTTATACTAAAGACCTTACAGGAGGGAGAATTTAGGAATGATATAACAAGTCTAAAAATTAATAACTGTATTTCTCTTAGCAGCAGGCTTCGCCCCCTGGCACCGTTCTTAGATTCAGATGGTTTATTAAGAATTGGAGGTAGGTTGCATAACGCAGATTTGAACTATAAGAAAAAACATCCAATAATATTGCCAAAGGGTAAGTTCAGTGAGATAATTATTAAACATTTTCATGAAAAACTTCACCATTCAGGTCCTCAGACATTACTTTATAACATTAGGCAAGAATATTGGCCCTTAAATGGTCAAAATGCATGTCGTAAAATTATCCATAATTGTGTCCAATGTTTTAGAGCTAACCCTAAGTTATGCTCTCAAAAAATGGGTGATCTGCCTAAAGAGAGGATAAATCCTGTTTTCGCATTCAATAGTACGGGTATAGATCTGTGTGGCCCATTTTTTATAAAAAATAAGCATCAAAGAAAAGGGGCTCCCATTAAAATTTATGTTGCTCTTTTCGTTTGCCTTACAACTAAGGCAATACACCTAGAAATCGTCTCTGACTTAACTTCAGAGTCACTAATTGCTGCCTTGAAACGTTTTATCGGCAGACGAGGTAAATGTGCTAAAATCTTTTCAGACAATGGGAGTAATCTTGTTCAAGCTAATAAAGACTTAAAGGAATTTTTTTAATTAATTACCCAACAAGATGAAAATTTGGCAAATTTCTCCTTAAATGAGAAAATAGAATGGAAATTTATTCCTCCCAGGGCACCAAATTTTGGTGGCTTATGGGAAGCCGGGATTAAATCTTTTAAGTATTATTACAAGCGTATTATAGGTGATGCTAAACTGACATACGAAGCCTTTCAAACCATCATGATTCAAATTGAATCCATGTTGAATTCGCGTCCATTAACCCCTCTCTCGGCAGACATAGAGGATTTGGAAATTTTGACCCCTGGTCATTTTCTTATCGGTCGATCGTTAACGGCCATCCCCGAACCCTCACTGACCAACATTCAAACCAATAAATTAAATTTGTGGCAACAAACTTGTAAACTAACTCAAACATTTTGGAAATTTTGGTCTAACAATTACTTAAATAATCTACAGCAAAGGACTAAGTGGTACTTTGAAAAACAAAACGTAAAGGTAGGCGATATGGTCGTCATAAAAGAGGATAATTTGCCCCCTCTAAAATGGTTACTAGGCCGCATTACTAAAACCTATATTGGAAGGGATAATATTGTGAGAGTAGTAGATATTCGAACAAAAAATGGAATACTGAAAAGAGCTATTTCAAAATTAGCTATTTTGCCAATTAATGATTATACAATATATTAATTTCATTTTACTGTTTATATTATATTGAGAAAAAATTACAGTTTATATTACGGACATTTGTTTTATTCTTATTTAGATATGAAAAAATGGTATATTGTAAAATATATATTTAAAAAGTATTTATTGTACTTAAAAAAAAAAAAAAAAAACTATTAAAAATTGAGAAAGGAAATAATACATAATTTTCTTAATATTGCTATAAGTTTTCCTTTGGTTTTATTTACTTACCTTGCATATATAGATTGTTTCATTTATAAGTTAAAATTGTGTTAATTATTGTTTTTATTTTTCAATGTGATTAATCTATAAATCAGTTTGTATTTCCAACATATGTTTCTATGGTTATGTCTCATGTATAAATTTGTGTAACTCTTTGAAATTTGCATTTCAACGCCGGGCGGTATGTTGCGCCTGCGCACTCTGAAAAGTTCGCTCCTTCGTTCGGAGCTCAGTTAGTTTTGTAACTCCGCTCATGGGAGGCTGGCAGCTTTCTTTACTCCCATTTTAAAGTTTTAAATAAATGTAGTTGTGATGTTGAAATCACCTCTAGTGTGTCAAGTTTTTATTACAGTCCACTATTTAAGTATTCAATGTGTTCTTATATAGTTTTAATTCTATGATCTAACAACAGCTCTGAAACAAATCCGTCTAAATATGGAATAATGTATAAAAAACTGAAAAGGCTCCACTGAGCCAAAAAAAATGGTTACCTGTTAAAATTTGCAAATCTGTCAGACCTAACCATTTAATTTCTTTATTTAAAAAATATTTTTAAGCAATAGAGAATGTTAATGGCATACTTATTAAAACTTACCATAGAGCTACAAGGCAATAACTTCCTAAATGGAGTTAAATTTTCAGTGCACACAATCTCAGGAGGCAAACTGGAATATCTAACAAAACTAGAATTATACTGAAAATCAGAGGGTACAGAACCTTCAGGTCGAAAAGAAAATTTGGGAACAGCAGTATTAGTATCATCAATAAAATTTAATGATGCACAAAACTGTCCAGAAAGAATGTTAGTTAATTTTTTCCAATTTGAGGAAACCCTAAAAAAGAAATAAAACAAATTTTTAAAACAATAACTGATAACATTTGAACTAAAGAATTTCACTTAATTAACTATCATTAGTCCAAGTAAATTAAAGGATGTAAATTACCATATACAGCTTAGTTAAAAAACTAATCAAATTTTAATATAAAAAATACATACACAAATACTGTTAAATTTAGGCAGGATTTCCAAATCAGGATAATTTAAAAAGTGTAAAAACACAGAACTAGTTTGGCAGAAACATTAATATCAAAATTATAAATATATATCATGAAAAACGACAGTTTTTTGAGTGACGCAAGCGGAGGGACAAACAGGATGCTGCGAACTCATATATACGGCTAGTTTGACATCAAAGAGATTTGTAAAAGCCGACACTTAATATCTCAGCAAATATGCCATATTTTGTTCTGATCTTTTCAAAATAATCTTTTATCTTCGGTCTTAATCTATCCTGAAAATTTTACATTTCTACATGCAATATGTTTTGAGATCAGAATCTCAATTTTAAGCCAAAATGGGAAAACGGTTGGTGTAATAGACTGGAATTCTGAAAAATATCTTGAAAACGGCTCGAAGGATTTTCATATAATTAATATATGTTGTTAATAGGATCTTTCTGAATCTAGTAACGTTTTCGTTTTTTTTTTCAGGAAAACTCTTGTTTTTTATATAAATTGCTTTAAATATGGAACTATATTACTCCGCCAATTACATGTGTTTCTTCGGGTGAAAACGCTGTTATGTGGTTTTTACTTGTGAGGCATGTGGGCTGGTTGATTGACCAACTTTAATGCAGCCAATGAATTATTTAGATTTTTTTTAATGCAAAAGTACTTTATTACATGTTTAAAATATTTATTGTATATATACTAAGTCAAATTCACTTAAATATATTTTTTCTTCTGTTATGAAAAAAATATTTTTTATTTCAAAATTTCATATTCAGTCAAAAAAATATTTAGATAATATTTTAAATAAGGAAGTATTTTGTAATTTTAGATATTCCATTTTATCATAATAATGATGAATTTACAATTTTTTAAAGCGAAAAAATTTTTAATCATTCATGAAAATCGATTTTATAATAGCTCAATGATTTGCAATTCATATTTATGTATCATTCCGCGGTGGGGATGGAAAAAAACAGCAAATAGAGTTTTGGCACCATCTATCGTTTTTATTTAAATCATACACTTCCGTAAATACATATATATATATATATATATATATATATATATATATATATATATTCTTAAAAATTAAAAATCCCTTTTGAAAATACAGTCAGAGTTTATTCATTTATTTATTTTTCAGACTTTAAAATGATACATATTTTAAATATTAACATAATCAAATTTTTATTTTATTATTATTATTTAAAGCAATAATGACTAGGGGGTGAAACAGTGCTAACACTGTTTATTAGAAATAACATTATTTCATGAATTTTATTAAAATTCATAAAAAATATGTCAAATAGCAATTATTGAAAAACACGTCAAAATAAATAAATAACATATTTACTTTGAAACCCATAATAATCTATTTAAAAAATATTATTCTTTCTTTTATTTTTTTGATTAATTAATTTCTGCATGAAAAATTCTATTTCATAAATATATTTACAATTACAATAAACAAAAAATCCTCCTTTAATTTTAAATAACTATTTCTACCTGTTTCTAAACAATTTTTTTTTTATTTATTTATTTATTTTTTAAGGGGGGAAAAATAATTTAAAAAAAAGTTAAATATATATGTATATGATTTTAATATAAACTACTAGATGGCGCCACTACATTTATTTTTTTTTTCTTTAAAAACAAAAGAAAGAAAGAAAAAACTTTTAATTGCTTCGAAACATGTAGAAATAATTATTTAAAATTAAAGGAGGGTTTTTTGTTTATTGTAGTTGTAAATATATTTATGAAATAGAATTTTTACGCAGAAATTTCATTTTTTTTTAAAGCTTAACTTATATTTTCCATAAAATTTTTCTCCAGGTGATTTTATCTTATTTTTAAAATTATAGAAATGTAAAGCTTAATTTATATTTTGTCTATTTTTTCCCCCAAATGTTTTATATGAAAATATATATGAAGTAATTTTTACCTGCAATTTTGATGAAAATTTAAATTGTGAATATTGAAGCATACTTAGCGTCAAGAGGGGAAACAAAATATACAAATTTCCCTTTTTAACATTTACTTGATTTTTTTTGTGTGTGTGTGTGTGTGATTGCTTAATTTGTAATTCTCTAAAAAGAAACTTGCAAACTGTAAATTACGTAATTCTAACTTAAATTTGAAATTATCCACTTATTTTTCTTTCTTTCTTATTTTTTATTTATTTTTTTAAGAGTTTGAGAATCCCAGTCAATAAATTTTTCTAGTGCGAAGCTTCTCCATTTTGTTTCCAAGTGGCAGGCTACTTGAAAATTTGTCAGTATGATAACGTTTGAAATACTGAATTAATTCACACTAAATTTGTAGTGTAGATTTATCTTAGAAATGTATTTGATATGTTCATTTGCCAACTTAATCTACCCTCTTGTTTCCCTGTGCTAGCACACTGAAAATTTCAAATTTACATTAGAAAGGTTTTATGAACCAATTTGCTTAAAACTCCATATATACAAGCCTTCATTAATAAATCCACTAAGTCGATTAATAAATTGTAGCTGCCATTTTGAAAAAAAAAAAAAAATGGTTGCAACTTCATAAGAAACGATAAATTAGTTTACCCTTCCTAGGAGCCAGAAGGACTTATTTTAATGTTTTGATCAATAACCACTAAAAAGTAATGATATCAGTTCAAAAAACCCTTAACGGCTTAAAAGTTTGTGTGTGTGGTGGTTTTTATGGCCATAAGAATTTGAAATATGAGTCTTAAAAATAATGATATCAAATTTTAAGTGACGCTTTGCAATTAGTTAAAGTATACATAGATTTTCTTATTTGATCATTTACTTTCATCTTTTATTTATATTTATAATGCAAATGTAATATTTTTAACTTCAAGATCAGACAGATATATAAAATACACTCACTGATGCTTTTTCATTCGCATTTCAAATTCAAAATAACAGTTTTAAAAGGAATTATATAAAAATTCCAGTGGCGCCTCGGTGTTGTTTTAAAAAATATGTTTTTAGATTCCATTAAAATTACTTTTGTTTTGTCTAATAAAGTATATTTACACATTTAAACAGTGCTTTTAATTTTCAAATATACTGTCAAATAATTATACTTTCACTGAGTTTGCATTATAAAGTAAAATTATTTATTTCAATAAATTGATTTATCTTTTGCGTCATGCTATCCCAAACTGCAAGTAAAATTTGTGTAAATGTTTTCTTTACGCCACACTACCTCTTTGAGCAAATTTTCACTTAGTTGGATACTATGATACTATGTTTTGGATAGCGTGATGCAAAAGATAAATCAATTTATTGAAATAAATAATTTTACTTTATAATGCAAACTCAGTGAAAGTATAATTATTTTTGACAGTATATTTGAAAATTAAAAGCACTGTTTAAATGTGTAAATATACTTTATTAGACAAAACAAAAGTAATTTTAATGGAATCTAAAAACATATCTTTTAAAACAACACCGAGGCACCACTGGAATTTTTATATAATTCCTTTTAAAACTGTTATTTTGAATTTGAAATGCGAATGAAAAAGCATCAGTGAGTGTATTTTATATATCTGTCTGATCTTGAAGTTAAAAATATTACGTTTGCATTATAAATATAAATAAAAGGTAAAAGTGAATGATCAAATAAGAAAATCTATGTATACTTTAACTAATTGCAAAGCGTCACTTAAAATTTGATATCATTATTTTTAAGACTCATATTTCAAATTCTTATGGCCATAAAGTAGCGGCGTCACAAACTTTTAAGCCGTTAAGGGTTTTTTGAACTGATATATATATATACAGTAGAACTTGGATAATTCAAAGTTGAAGGGACCAGAAAAAAATTCGAAACATCCAAAAATTCGAATTACATACAGTCAGTCACAAAAGTCTACATACACCCGCTAATTTTCGCAGATCTAGCACTTTACACTCATATTTTTGAATATACAACTTTATTTTCGTTAACATCTTGGATAATAACTCATATCTAACAAAAAAAAATATGAACAAATTCTTTAAAATATAACAAAAATTAACAACATATTAAATTATATAGTCACAAAAGTCTACATACAGAGACAGAATAATACAAACTTTCAGAATTAAATGCCAAAAAATGTAACATTAATACTTTGTAGGACCTCCCTTTGAAGTAACAACTGCCTGAATTCGGTTTGGCATCGACATAACCAGATTTTTTGTCGTCTCAGGTGTAGTTTGAGACCATGCAAGCTCTATTGCCTTCTTTAGAGTTTCCTTGCTTGTTACCGATTGCCCCCAAACTCTCCTATCAACTTCCTCCCAAAGGTGCTCGATGGGATTAAGGTCTGGGGACTGTGGCGGCGAATGGAGCTGTTTAGGCGTTTTATAGAGTAGCCATTCCTTAACAATCTTAGCTGTATGTTTTGGGTCGTTGTCTTGCTGGAAGACAAAGTTGTTCCCAAGTCCCAATTTTCGAACCGATGGAAGTAGATTGTCTTGCAAAATCTTCAGGTATTCAAATAGATTCATTATGCCATCGATAAACACTAAATTGCCCACTCCAGCGGCCGCCATTGCTCCCCAAACCATAACACTGCCTCCACCGTGTTTCACAGTTGGAGTCAAATTCTCGGGATTCATTTCTGTGTTTTTTTTCCTCCAGATTTTTCCGCGGCCATCACTCCCGAACACATTGAACTTACTCTCGTCTGTAAAAACAACTGTTTTCCAAAAATTAAAATCTTGGTCAGTATGTGCAGAAGCAAAATCAAGTCTCTTTTGTTTGTTAGTAGATGAAATGAACGGCTTTCGTCTAGAAACTCTACCATTCTAGCCGACTGATCGAAGAATTCTACGAACAGTTTCTGGATGCACTTTCTTTCCACTAGCTGTTGCAATTTGATTCGCTAATTTTGGAGCACTAATTTTCGGATTTTTCTTCACTTTCATTACTATGGTTCTTGCATCACGATCATTAAGCTTCCTTGGACGACCACATCGATATTTGTTAAGCACATTTCCATGCATAACATAATTTCTGTAGATTGTTTGAACAGTTGACCGACTTTTTTTTACAATTTTTGCAATTTCTGCATAAGATTTCTTTTCACATTTCATTCTTACTATCATATTTCGAAGTTCTAAAGATGTTTCCTTTCCCTGACTCATTTTGTTCAAGTTACAATGTCAAAAAATCTCGGGAAATGAAGATTAGAATAGATAACGAAACATGTAACCTCAAACTAAGACAATCTTCCAAAATAACTTTGTATGCAAATCTTTTTCCGTCCGCCAATCAAGTGTATGCAGACTTTTGCGACTTGATAATTACTATACAAATCACAAAATTACCTAGAAATTATTGTTTCTGAATATTTTTATTATGGAAAACAAATTGTTTAGAGAAAACTGAAGGAGTGATATGATTTTTAAAATTGAAATTTAATTGCTTTTTGAGAAACCTTTATTTTGATCAGTTTATGTAGATTTTTGTGACTGACTGTATACTATTTTGTCAAAAAAAGAGATAAATTAAAACTCTACGATCAAAGATTTAACATATAAACTTTATATCTAAGAATACTGCTACATCCTCCCCCCTCCCATTAAATCAATATTTTTTTCGAGCATAATTATTCAACACTTTTTTAAAAATAGTCAGATGTTTTTTTATTTCTTCTTTAAGTACAATCTTTGTGTTATAGCATATGATTTGATACAAAAATAGAATCTTCTTCATTAGACGACATGACTTTCAATTAAAAAAAAACCTTGTAAAGTACATGTATATGCACCATATCTTTTGATGCACTAGTTAGGGGCTTCTCTTGTATTTCCTTATCCTTCTTTTGAAAGACTGTTAAAATACATTAGCTGAGAAAAATCTTACGAACAAATTTTACAGTAATAATTTCACGAAAAATTTGAATTATCCAAAAAAAAATTTCAATTATCCACAATTTTTTAATATTATTTTAATACAAAATTCAAGGGAGTTCGAATTATCCAGAATTTCGAATTAAACAAGTTTGAATTATTCAAGTTTCACTGTATATTATATATTTAATCATGCACAATATACTATTTCTAGGATACATTATAGTAAGTAGTCCCCTACTGGACACCCCTACTATTTTTTTAGATATTGTGATTGATCAATGATTTGGGTATTTTTTCAACATGTCTGTAATCCAGAAAAATTGCAAACCGGCAAATTTATTTTCCACCAATGCTGAATCATTGATGCTTTATTGTTTTATCAAAATTCTAACATGACTATTCTTAATTCTATCTAATATAATACTAAATTTCTATTTGTAATAACTGAAGAGTTCTGCCCTCTGCTTGCTTCGTCTCCCCCCAACCTCAAATTGAATGATGCTAATTGTATTTAATTTACAATACTTGCAAAAATTTTCATTCTTGTTAAACTCTATTGGTTAATCAACCTTAAATATTCATAAAAGTAAAATGAACAAAAAAAAAAAAAAAAGAAGAAGAAGAAGAAGAAGATGATGATGATGATTTGTAAAGTTGTCATCCCATATGCAGTCAATAAATTGAGAAGGGAAATGCTAAAAATAACTGTGTCATATAAAGAATCAAAGAACTTTTTGTTAGTGTTATTGTTTCCTTGTTTGAGAAAGGAGATAGTTTTGTACATATAACAAATAGAAATATTAAATATAACAAAATTCTAATTAATGAAAACAACTATTCAAGTCTTCATTAAAAAATAATAATATTTTGTATGAGTTAAAAACTAATAATAAGTCATGCTTACTCAGATACATTCCCTTTAAATATTGCCCATAATTCGGCACCTGGTGGTGCACTCCTAATGGGATATCCCCATTTCTCATGTCTCCATAATCCTTGTGTTAAACTAAAATGCAGTTCTTGAATATTATATTTATATAATATTTCTCCTAATGAACGAGGAAAAAGATGGAAGTGGTGAACTGGAAAATAATATAAGAAAAAATAAGTATTATTAATCATACATTTATGACATATACCGATACAAATTTTTATTGTTTTACTTCTTTATTGACATTTGTTTCTTGATAAAGTATTTAAATTTATATGCTTTGAAGATACAGATCATTAAAATTTTTCAGATATTAAATCAACATTTTTGTTATATTCATATACTATATTTGATTGCTTTTTAAAATTGGAAGTATAAAACATTAAGAATACTACACCTGAGGAATGTTTCCCTTGATTAAATGGGAAGCTGAGAAGTCTTTTTTTTTTTTTTTTTTTTCATTAATTAAATTGCAAAATTGTACAGTTATTTTAATAATTAAAAATTATTTTTGAGCAAGTTTGTGGTATTCTAATTTTAGATGGTTCTTTTACAGTCTTTTTCAGAACCACAGATCTATGATTAATTACCTGTAAATAATAACAGGTATTTATAGTATTTCCTGTCAGTGTGGTTTATCATATATTGGCCAAACTAAACACAGTCTTAAATTTCGTCTAAAAGAACATATGAATTACGTCCGCAAACAAGAAACCAATAAATCGGCTATTTCTAAACATTGCTGGGAGGAAAATCATAATTTTAAATTTAATTCAGCTAAAATAATTTGCAGACCTAAATCCATTCATGAACTCGATTTCTTTGAAGCTTTTCATATTTATAAAAATTTTAAAAACCTTGTAAATTGTGATTTCGCTATTCCCTTTTTGTCTGACTGTTGGAAATTTTATATTCAGTCCACATTTTCTTAATTTTTCTACTGTTTACACAGCTAACTTTAATAAATTCCTATTGGCCACTCTCCCCACCTTTCCCGTAATTCTATTGGTTGCACTAAATCCGGCCCCTCTCCTATATATACGAGCCCTTCTGCAGATTCAGAATCCTTTTTGCACTGAAGACGGCACGCTTAAAGCTGCCGAAACAGCTGTATGCATTTACAATATTTTTCTTTGGCGTTTCTGACGTAGTCGTTTATCCGAGTTTTAATATTCCAACGCCAAGTCTCCTGTTATTACATATCAATATTATTTCAACAAGAATAATATTCAATATTTTCTCAAAAAAAAATAAATAATAATAATAATAATATTAATATATGATAAATAAATAAAAATAAGAGATAATTTACCTTAGACAATATCTTTGAATATGAAATATTTTCCATTGAAAGAAATAAACACAATGCAAAAATTACCAATACTAGTATTTTAATATATATGTTACCGTTAAAGCGCGAAACCCGTTAATCTGAAGATTACCTAGCTAATCTGCAGATTAACTAAAATGACCCGTTAAAGTGCAGAATAAAGAGTTTTCCGCATTTTAACTAGGTAATCTGCAGATTAACGGCTTCTGTGTCATTAAAGTTCAAATGTTTGTTTCGAGCCTTAGTTTTTTTACATTCACTATTACGTCAAACAGTCATGTGATACAGATACGCGAATCCAGATTAGTCTGTGACGCGATTGACCTTCAAACACAAACCGAAACTTTTATCCCTTCCTCTCCGCTGTGATAAACAGTAAGCGCAAAACGTGGATCATCGAAGCTATGACATTAGATTTCTTATTATGACCATGACCAACACAAATTTTAAAGTACAAGTAAGTTATAATTGTTTTGAGTTTATTTCTTCTCTTTTTTAATTCTGTCAATATAAGTTTGATAAGGGTCTGCATTTTATTACTGAAATATAATCATAATTAAAAGCTCTCTCTCGTGAAACTTCATTTTAAATTATGAATCTTAAATTTACAGCACAGTAATTATTTTCTCCCGAAATAAAACTATTAAACCATAACTTTTTAAAATTACTTTATTTTAAAATTGATTTAAATTACTATTACTTACTGAAAAAAAGAACACATGTATTATTTTTCAACTCTGGAAAATATGACATTCAATATTATGGCATTATTCAATAAATACTTAAAATGAAATTTTTATGCATTTTTTAGCATTTCATTGCATTTTCTTTCAATTTCAAGTTTCCTTTATATATTTTATATATCATGATTATATTTTTATTTTTAATAATTTTGTTTGCTTTTTCAAATAATTTCGTAGTAGTTTATCACATAAAATGTGTTAATAAAGTTGTTTTTTTTTTTTTTTTATTGTAAAATTAATATATTTCCTTAACTTGTGCAGATATATGTATGCTGCAAAATATTTTTTAATAAAGCATTGGAAAACTGTCCTGTCATTTTAATTTTCATGTGTTCTAAAAATTATTAAAGCAGTTTTAATTGTTTGAAGTACTTCTTAAAATGCTTCTGATTTGTCTAATTTAATATTTCTTTAGCTAATTAAAAATTGGTGCATATATTTTTTTAAATATAGTAATAGCAATATAAGTTGTTAATAAACGTTTTTTTTTTTTTTTTTAATTGTTAAATATTTTTATTTGAAAAGAAATCGTTACTGTATTACAATTCTAACATTCATTTATAAAATAGACTTTATTGTAAGCTATTAAAGATATTATATTTCATATTAAAAATGCATAACATCTTCAAACTTATATTGACAGAATAAAAAAGATGAAATAAATAAAACAAATATAACTTTAAAACACATAAAAATTAAAACACATACAGATTAAAATAAGTAAAGAAAGAAAGAAAAGAAAAGAAAACTAATCTTTTTTTTTCTTTTCCCGAATGATAAAAACAAATACAACACAGCGTGCAGTAAAATTATACCACCAGAGTTCTTATTTTCACTTTAACGAGTGCCTAGTAGGTAATGTGCAGATTATCTAGGTAATTCGCAGATTACCTAGGTAATTTGAGAAATAAAACAATTTTCCTCACTTTTACGGATCACCCTAGTTAATGTGCAGATTACCTAGCTAATCTGCAGATTAACTGATTTCTACACTTTCGCGGTAACATATACATACATAAACCCAGCTGGTTCTGTTTGACTTGAAGAGTTTTTCAATTCCTTATTAAAAACGACAGTATAGAAATATTTGCTACACATTTTGATACTTTGCTAGTGAGGGTCATATGCTATTTGCATGAATTTATATATATATATATATATATTTCCTATTATTTTTAATGGGAATTATTTTTTAAATTAATTACATTATGGACAATACTCATTGGAAAACATAAAAAAATTAACCCTTTTTCCTTACTTCTGATTTGAAGTGCAGCGCTTATAATCTTATACACCTAAGAATGTCTTCATAAGTGCTTACTTTCCAATTTTTAATGGTATTTTTCAAGAAATGTTATTCCTTCTAAATGAATTTTTTTTTTTTTTTTTTTTTTTTTTATACATCAGATAATTTTAAATAACTGAAAACTGAGAATTAATGATAGTACTTTCCCTTTGCATACAGTCTTGAAAAAATTAAATCTAGCCTGTATAATTGATGAAGTAATGGTAGTTAAGAAAAATTTAGTGCTTATTTTCCTAAATGTGAGAGCGCGATTCTGATAAAATTTACTTTTTGCAGAATCTCTTAAAACCTTACAATAAATGTAGATTATAGTTATTTAATTTCACAATATAATACTTACAAGAAGAATCATAATCCATACCAATATCTTTTTCAGTAATAAATTGAAATACCGTATAAACATTACCAGTTGGAAGTGGCTTTACTAATAATTTTTCACGATACTGATCTCTCAAAGCGTCACAACTCGCAAAAATAAACAGGGTTATTATACACTTAATCATGTTAAACAATTATGTATATCACACATGAAAATATTATACAATAAATTTTAATGTCTGTTCAAGTCATTGTAAAAAATTATTTCTGTACTCATGTGGCTAAAAAGTAAACATATCTATGTTTGTCTCTTTCAGGGATTAGAAGCAAAAGTACGGATATGTCATATGTCTGTCTCTTTCACGGATTTGAAGCAAAAGTACGGATTATTATTAATCCGTATCCGTGGTCGCTTTAATAAATAAAATTGTAAACAATCTTTTAAAAACGCCGGCACCGATCACCGATCATTTAAACCTGTGATTAGTAATTTGAATCTGAGTTCCAGGTTAAAATTCGTCTGCTATAGCAGATGTTCATTGTTCATTTATCGGTTAGCAGCTGCCTGTTTTTTAGGTTACTGAATAATAATATGACGCTAGACTTATTTCTTGCCCAGTTTGGCATCAAGAGGATTTTTAGCGGCATTGGTGGAAAAAATGTGTGATAGTAATTGTTTACGAATTGTTTGAGCATGGATTTTTTTTGTCAAAACTGTGATCTTTAATTTTCTTATGTGCGTTTGTTTTGAAAATGTACACAAACAAAATGTCAGATAAGCTTTGCATCAAACAGTTTGTTTGATGCAAAAATGTAGCTGTAACTACATATTATAATTATCATTTGGTGAGTATTTTTATTTCAGTGTTTTTGAACTTAATGAATATTTTTACTTTTTTTTATTTTCTTGATTTTTTGTAATACTTAATGCTGTTTTTCAACAATTACGCAAAACAATGAATTCTTTTTTTCTAGACATTGCAGTTTCTAATACTTATAAATTTTCTCAGATTAATGATCGTATATATTCCGTATTCATTATCTCAAACTTTATAAATTATAATTCGATGTATTTTTTACATCTCATGTAGGTTTTACACCATGAAGCCTTTTGATAAGAAAGAGAAATCCGAGAGTTCTGCTTCAGATGATTCTCCACCTCAAAGACCAAAACGCAATACTTGTCAAAAAACTGCTGTAAGTTTCTCGTTTTTTAATTGTTCAAGCTTTTTCTAATTTATTATTTTTTATTAATATTTGTTTATTTTGGTGCAAATCAAACGTTATACTTTAAACATTTACTTAAATGTCTGTAATTAATAAAATAAAAATGTTTTAATTTTTACTTGTGTTTGCTACAGCATATTATGTCATATATTTGTGTGATTTTTGTCCTGATTGCTTCTGTGGAAGATTTATTAATATTGATTAATGGATGTTGTTGAAAGCAAATTTTATGTTGGATTTCTGTAACATCAAAAATTGCTTAAAGGGTTGATATAGATTTATGTTACAACAGTTCAAAATTAAAAGTTGAGTAAATTAAAATTTCCATAAGAATTAATTTTTTCTTGTTTCATTTATTCATTGTTTTTATTTAAATTTTTATTATTTAATGAAATGTAAAATAAAGTAATGAAGCTAATTGTCAATTAGCTTCATTACTTTTTCAAACATAATTTTATATTAGTTTTAAAATAATATGTGTTACTTCAAGCTTGTTAACTAGAAAGTAAAGAAAGATTTTTTTTTTTTTTTTTTTAAGTATTATTTTTATTTATATCTATCATTGTTTGAATAAATCCATTTAATAATACTTGCACATAAGAATTATCTGTGCCTTCATGTTTACTAGAAAATTTGAACTGCCTTTTAAAGTATAGTATTTTGTACTACATACTTTAAATTAATTTTTTTTGTATTAGGTATTTAGTATTGACTTGCGTAGTGTTTCTATTATATTATAACAATCAGGTGTGTCAAATATTTTAATTAATGTACCTCCTCTAAAATGAAATTTTTTTGTTTAGTTGAATATAATGTATAAAAATGAATGAAATACTGTTTATCTTGAATCATATGTTTATATTTTTACAGGGTATTACTAATGGTCTTTTGTGGAGAGAAGAAACTGATCTTAAGAAAGCATTATATGCCTCTCTTCAAGAAAATAAAAAAAAGAGTTGGGAAGATGGAGATGAGAATATAGAAGATGATGACCAAAATATGTCTTCTGAAGGTGCCATAGAAAATGGGGAAGAAGAAAGCCCCAAGAAGTAAATTAAATTTTATTACAATTATTTTAAATCTATATTTTATTATTTCTAATATTGCATTAATATATTTTTGTAGGATCATTGGTTGTACTAATTGTTACTAGTTTGTTGTATTTATCATTTTAATGTTTGTTATTAAAGTTTATGGTTTTATTACTGTTAAATGTAAAACAGATCTGAACAAAAACTGAAATTTAATCTTTATTTTGCAGGAGCTTTCTGCCTTGCTAGCATTTTTATTTCCTTGGAATAAAATACTGTAAATTTCCATTAATGCTATTTAAAAAAAAAAAAAAAAATGCATACTTTATTTTAAGGAAATTGTAATTTTAATAAATTATATTTTCTAAGTACAGTTTAACTATTAATAAAATACCCTAAAAATTTTGAATGTAATTTAAAAATAGAATTTTTAACATTAATAAATTATATTTTCTAAATGTAGTTTAACTATTTATAAAATATCCTAAAAATTGTAAGTGTAATTAAAAAATAGAATTTTTTAACCTACATGTACATTTATATTTACATAAATGCATTATTTTCTTTTATGTTTTGATTAAATTTTTATGTTGTTAATAACAGTGTAATTATTTGAAGAATCTGATAATTATTTACATATATATCTGTACTGATAAGTATAAAGGATTTAAGTCCAAAAATGTCGATTTTGAGTTAAGTACATAGTCAGACCCAGAAAAAAAGTCTCTATTGATTGGTATAAAGGATTTAAATCTATGTCACTTAGTCTTTGAGAAAATCCATTGGTAAAAAAAGATTCAAGTCAGAAATTTACCATTCATGTAAGGTATAAAATTTTTAATTAAATTTTTTCCCTTTATTAAATGAAGGTGGACAATCACTGAATTGCATAAAGCGTATAAATCAACATAATCCTTTTTTCCTAATCGATTCTTCTGATTAGTTTTTAGTCAGTTTAACTTTATTTTTCGTCTCCTGAAAAATCAAAAATATGGACTTAAATCCTTTATACTTATCAGTACAGATATATCAGAGCTGGCACAGTTTAAATGCATTTTAAACAATTTAAACCATTTGTGTTTTTTATCTTTTTCCCTTTCCAAAAAAAATTTTATTCTAATGCCGGGGAGTCACTAGCAGGAAAAAGAAGAAAAAGGAAGAAACATTAACTATATTAATAATGTTAAAATAAAAAAATATGAGGAGTGTTTAAAAAAAAAAAAAAAGGCAGGTAGGCCAAGTTACTTTAGGCAAGATATTGGGTGAAATTTGTATTATTGAAGAAGTTTTTATTTTTGGCTTTTATTCAAAACCAAGCAATGTGATCTTTAAAACTGGATATTTGTTATAACGTGATGATTAAAACCAGCTATCTTATCTATATATAAAATCCAAAAGCAAGATATACTGATTATGAATTATCAAATATAAAAGAAGCAGTATTGGAAAATGTTTATGTCTAGGCAGTTTTTTTTTTTTTTTTAATTATTATTTATTATCTTTGAACTTGAAATTTCATGCAAAATGTTTTTCTATTCAAAGTTTTTTTTTTTTTTTTTTTTTTTGGAGGGGGGGGGGGTTTATTTTATTAATGATGGCATGCAAAATCAAGAAGATGATATTAAAAATGTTCAAATAATTTTTTTAGCAAAATATTCTACAGCTGATGTAGAGAATGTTTACTTCTTTTGGAGTTTGTTGCATTGGAACTGTAATTGTTTTTCCCAGTTCCTAAAATAAATTAGTAATTTTATTGTTATTAAGCTAATTTGTTATCATTAAATCATGGGATAAGTATAAAGCATATTAGATTTTACAATTATTCTTATAAATATATATATATATATATATATATTCTGGTCTTGGCAGACTGGGGGAGTGTTACCGGTGTGAAACTAGTTTAACCCCACAGGCAAACCACAAGCCTTGCTGCCTGCCTCCTTCCTTCTTTCTTAAGTTTCTTAAATTATTTTTTCATAAATTTCGTTTCAGTTTAAGTTTTTCTATTAAGATTTTATTGAGTTAGTTTATTGTTTCATTTGTTTTACAGGCTGTTAATTAATAAATTTGGTTTCTTTAAATATGTGTGTTTCATGCCCTGATGAATTTTTTTCACCTTTCTGAGCTTCTCATACATATTTTTTTTTTCCTTCTTGTTGGTCTTTGTGGTTTCAGTGATCTTGTATCTGTTGCTCGGCTTTTCTATGCTTAATGAATCATTATATATATATATATATATATATTGTCAGTATATTGTAATCTAATTATTATCATTTGCATCAAGAAACTCATAATGATAAATATGATTCGCTGTTTTGGGTAATAGTGCAGTTATTCAATATTTATAGAAGTTTTGAATATAAAAGGTTTCAGCTATTAATAATGCATTTTGATATAACGGTTCTTTTATTCAAAAATGAGATTGGCAAAGTTGTAAAAAATAAAGAAAATCACAATCTACTAAAATGAAAAATCTCATCCCGATTTATTATTATTATTTTAAATTATATTTAGGCAAAGTAATAATTAATATTGGAGTATTAATTATGTTTTAAAGTGACAATTTTTTTTACAAGTATGTATAGTATGATTTGAAAAGGTGGTTTAAACAAAACCTGGTTTGAACAAAAAAAAAAAAAAATGCTAATTTTTGATATATAGACCATATATTTGGTTAAAGGTTTTCAGTGCATTGCTAATGTTTCTTGTATATGGTATAATATTTTGTTTAGTAAAGAATGTAAGACTTTACAATAAACTAAACCATGAAATAAAACAATTTAAATTAAAAATTTTAAACATACAACCTTTATTCTTCATGTTGACTCGCTGACTAGTTTCGCATGGGGTGCCCCACCCCAGCCTGTTCTCCAGCGATACGGTGTTCGAAGTTTGACGAAACTGACGTTTCTCTTTAGCTTCTTCACTTTTAGACTCGGCGCCACTGACAATCGAATAGTGCCTCATCGTTGCCATTGCAATTATTAAGATGAGATAAAATTTCAACAGACTCCCTAACCGTAGCATAATTGTAGTTTTGATAATTTGCTATTTTTCTTACATGCTCAAATCGAAAATATAAATATTAAATTTGAGCATGTAAGAAAAATAGCAAATTATCAAAACCACAATTATGCCGCGTTTAGGGAGTCTGTTGAAATTTTATATCATCTTAATAATTGCAATGGCAACGATAGAGCATTACTCGATCGTCAGTGGCGCCAAGTCTTTAAAAGTGGAGAAGCTAAAAAGAAACGTCAGTTTCGTCAAACTTCGAACACCGTATTGCTGGAGAACAGGCTGGGGCGCCCCATGCAAAACTAGTCAGCAAGTCAACATGAAGAATAAAGGTTGTATGTTTAAAATTTTTAATTCAAAGAATGTAAAATTCAATATTTTGTTATTTTGTTTAATAAAAAATTCTTTTTTTTTTAAGTTTCCCTTAAGTATCTGTAATTTTAAAACTGGGAATTTGTTAATATTATTATTATTCAGTAAAAGTTTAATACAACATTCTAGTGTTCTTTTTTTCATTTTCTTGTATATGTAATACCATATTAAAATGAAAAGATTTACTCAAAGATAATAATAATTTCATATGCAAATTGTTCCTCAATGCATAAAAATGTTTCTAGAACAATGTAATTTTTATATGTGCAGTTTATATATATATATATAATAAAGATGATCTATTAAGCATAGTAGAAGCCAAGCAACAGATACAAGATCACTGAAACACCAATGACCAATAAGATTAAAAAAAAAAAAAAAAAAAAAAAAATCATCCTAGTGTAGTTTAAAAAAATTATCTTTATTAAAAAAAAAAATACACAGCTGAATCTAATATGATTGGAATTCAGTGTCTCCGAAGATCCAAAGAATTGTTCTTTGGAAATTAAATAATATCTTATATATATACTATATATATATAATTTTGAAAATATGTAGAAACTTGAAGACAAGTGGGCGTGAACATGGGTGAAAGTTTTCAGTCTATTGACTGAATTCAGTCTTTTTTTATGTGTTATAATACAGATAGGCCAATTTTATGGAATTAATCTTTGTTAGGGGCAAATAAAGGTCTTAATTTTTTTTTTCTGAATCAACCCCTATTAATGTTAATTAAATTGTATTAATAAATAATTTTGCTAAGTTTTCATACTTATACTTATTAATGTAACCTTTGGAAATGTATGTTTTGAATATCTACATACATTATGTATGAGTTTATTATATTTCACCCAATATTACAAATATATATATACTTCAGTCCAGTGAAAATTTTTTACTTTCACCCATGGGCGTGAATAACAAGAAAAAACGTTTAAAAAAAGTAACAAATTATAGTAACGAAGAACAATTGTAAAAACAACACTACATGCGAAAAACACCCTTCCGCTTCCTCTTCAGTGGGAGGGAGCAGCAGAACAGACAATAAATTAAATTGAAAGAGGCCTAACAGGTTTCGGAAACATGGCGAAACTAGCATACTCCCAACAAAATCAAGATTAAATTACTGGCAAATTATATAAAACAATCTTCGTGTAAATTAGATATCACAATATTAGTGCTTCATAAAAGCAACATAACTAAATTAATATAATATTTCAAAAACTACAAAGTCGATATTTCTGATAAAAATAATTTAATTAAAGGACATGCTAGATCGTCATGTTCCCACCCAGACCTGAAAGGCAAAAAGATATTGTAATGAACTGAACTTACTGCAATGTAGAAATAGGTCTTTAAAGCAAAAGCAGATGATTCACATGTAGTGACTCAATACTGGCACTGTCTTGTCCGATGTTCCAATATCATAGTCCAAACTCTCCGAGTCGCTCAGTACCAAGTAGCTGCAGTGCGACATAAGGCGTTCCACAAGTTGGACTTTGGCCATGAGTCTTCATCAGGAAGCGGAAGGGTGTTTTTTGCATGTAGTGTTGTTTTTACAATTGTTCTTTGTTACTATAATTCGTTACTTTTTGTTAACGTTTTTTCATGTTATCCACGCCCACTTGTCTTCAAGTTTCTACATATTTTCAAAATTGTATAATTTTTAGTGCTGCCTTTGGCGCCTTTTTTATACAAATACACTTTTATTAATAAGTAATTAAAATATACTATATATATATTAGGGCTGTGCCGATTAATCGATTAATCGGTTCGGTTAATCGATCAATGCTTAGTCCCGATCAATTTTTTTAATCGAGTTAATCGGATCGATTAATTCGATTAAAAATTTTCAAAATCCGATTAAAATTTTCAAACTACGAATTAAAGTAAAAATGTTGTTCTGTCTACAAAATATTTTTTCACATATTTTGCTAACAAACATTCTAAGAAACATCCATCAAATAATGAAAAAGAAAATAATAATAATAATAATAAATATATAAATAAATAAATAAATGGATAAAAATAAAACCCCTCAAAAGAAGTTGTTGCACTTTTGTTGATAGAGAAAACAGGAAGGACAATTATTAAACAAAATGCCGCTTAATGTGCATGCTGGATCAACACCACCTCTCTGTAGCCTTCAACAGAAAGTGTTCTCAGAAACAAGACGCTTTCAAAAAAGGGAAATGTTAAAGATTAAAAAAAAAGGGGGGGGGGATTGAGATTTTCACTATCCCTCTAATGAGGGAAATGTCAACAGAGTTTCACAATATCTTCAAGCGTTTATTGTCTGTTCAGAATTGCTGATAGTAACTATTGAAGTAGAAACAGAAAATAACCTTCTGTGATCTAGTCCGAAGTGACAAAGAAGAACTAATTTATAAGAATTTGAGATTTTTATAATAAAGATATGAAATTTTGTGAATTCATTTAAAAATAGTTACAAGCAAGATGGACAAAGCGATATAAAACTAAAATATGTGTAAGTTCATTTAATGTTTCTTTCAAAATGAATCAAAAAATTAATTTATTTAATAAAATAAAAAAATTGAACAAGTGAAAATATTTATATGAAATTAACACTTAAAATCACCAATTATTACTCTGAAAATTGATTTAAATTTCTGTTATGACACATACATAATTGATTAGTGAAAAATTTTTGAAAAAAAAAAACAGTCAAACTTATGAATAATATATATACACATACACACAATATGAGAGTTTTATTCATCATTGAAATAAAATAATATAAAGAAAAATGAAAACCGATTAAAAATCCGATTAATCGATTAATGAACTACGATTAACCCAGTTAAAACTCTTAATCGATTCCCACCCCTAATATATATATATAATTATAAATGCTTTGTTGTTATTTTTATAAATTCATATTTTATACATAGAACTAAAAAAGAAAGAGGTATTTATACTTGAAACTCTTAATTAAAATTTATTGTTTTTTCAAAGGTGAATTGTTCTATACAAAAAATTATGTTAAATAATATATAAACCTTGTATGTAGATGGAGAAAGGGGGGTATATTTTTTGCATACATTAAAGTAAAAAAATACATGTGAAAAAATTAATGTATACTTGAATTTGTTACTAGCTGTTTGAAATATTGATTCCAGAATTGTAAAAGTAACCTCTGCTATGTATGTCGCTATTTATCTACTTTTACTTAATTTCATTAAATTTTATTTGTGATGGTTATCTAAATAGTTACCTAATAACAAATTTACATTCTTGCTTTTTTACTTATTGTTTTCAGTTATTTTATGTTTTTTTTTTTTTTTTTTAGGGCAAAAATTCATGCCCAAAGAAAATTTGCTCAAGGATCAACACCTAATAGTCCTGTATTAACTCCTCAGAAAGTACCTTCTGTAAATAATCCTAGCACCCAACAGTTGTTGCCTTACAAGAGACCGAAGACTGAAGACTTTTTAACTTTTTTATGCTTAAGGGGTTTGTCCATTTTAACATTTTTAAATGGGTCTTTAATATTGTATGTATATTAGTAAGGCTGTGTCGATTAATCGGTTCGGTTAATCGATCAATGCTTCGTCCCGATCAATTTTTTTAATCGAGTTAATCGAATCGATTAATTCGATTAAAAATTTTCAAAATCCGATTAAAATTTTCAAACTACGAATTAAAGTAAAAATGCTGTTCTGCCTACAAAATATTTTTTCACGTATTTTCCTAACAAACATTCTAAGAAACATCCATCAAATAATGAAAAAAAAATAAAAAATAAAATAAATAAATAATAAAAAAATAAATAAAAAATAAATAAAAATAAAACCTCACAAAAGAAGATGTTGCACTTTTGTTGATAGAGAAAAGGGGGATGATAGTTATTAAACAAAATGTCGCTTCATGTGCATGCTGGAGTAATACCACCTATCTGTAGCCTTCTACAGAAAGGTAAGAAGAAGGGCAATAGTATTCTCCGAAACAAGAAGCTTTCAAAAAATGGAAA
Source organism: Salticus scenicus (assembly GCA_963930645.1). Lineage (NCBI taxonomy): Eukaryota > Metazoa > Arthropoda > Arachnida > Araneae > Salticidae > Salticus > Salticus scenicus. The sequence continues at coordinate 343,421,635 of OZ005648.1, forward strand.
TGCTAAAGATAAAAAAGAAAAGAAAGGATTGAGATTTCTACTATCCCTCTGATGGGAAAAAACAACAACAAAGTTTCACAATATTTTCAAACGTTTATTGTCTGTTCAGAATTGCTGATAGTAACTATCGAAATGGAATAAGAAAATAACATTCTGTGTTCTAGTCCGAAGTGATAAAGTAGAACTAACTTGTTAAACAAATTCTTGTCGAATCATGCTCTTAGACTGGCTAAGAACATGATTCGACAAGAATTTATTTAACAAAACAGTATTCACTTTACTTTTTCTACATAGGAATTTTCGCTAGTATTCGGATACTTTTGTTACCGACTGTACACAATATGAGAGTTTTATTCATCATTAAAATAAAATTATATATAAAACAAAATTAAAACCGATTAAAAATCCGATTAATCGATTAATGAACTACGATTAACCCAGTTAAAACTCTTAATCGATTCCCACCCCTATATGTTAGTGATGAAATAAATAGTGCTGTAGTTAAATTTTATGCTTAAAGGGTTTGCTAATGATATAGTTAAGTTTCATGCTAAAAAAGTTCATTTTATCAGGGATGCCACTTTTTTGCCGAACGACAGATTTCCGCTTTTTATAAATTTTAAGGAGTTTGTTCATTTTATTATATTTTAAATAGATCTTCCATACTGTATGCATCAGTAATTAAATAAATAATACTGTAGTTAATCTGCAGTTAAATTTTATGTTTAAGAGGTTTGTTCATTTTTTTAAATGGGTCTTTAATATTATATGTATCAGTGATGAAATAAATAGTGCTATATTATAAAATAAAATAACAGACCTTATTTTAAGGTCTGTTATTTTATTTTATAATTATGTTGTGCTTCGTTTAAAATTCAATTAAAGTAATAGTGCTGTAGTTAAGCATTAAATATTGTGTGAAATTTTAGGTTTAAATATAAATATATTTTTTAATTGTTTGGTTTTAATATATGTCTTATTTTTCCAAGATATAAATAAAAGATTAAAAACCTTATTTTGGCTGTAGCTGTATATTTAGAAGAATTTAACTTTTTTTTTTTTTAAGGTAATATTTTAAATTTCTTGACTCCCAATAATTAATGTGATTTTTGCTAGTAACGTAGTTTGTCTAAAGACTATAGATACTTATTAATTATAAAAATCTATACTAATGAAAGAAAATGTTTGTCTGTATGCGACATACAAGAAAAATTGAAGCAAATACAGTTCTGTTTTGTTTGTTTGTTTTTCTCATTCAATAAAAAAATCATCTCTTTTTATATCCGTAATGTTTTCAGTTTGAAGAAGTAAAATGTTTTTAACTTAAATACAATGAAATATTGACTGTTACATCAAAATCATTCTAGTAACATCTCTGTTTTCATGCTAGTTATGAATAATTGTTATGCAGAAACTTCTTTTATTTGCATACAATGAAATGAATGCTTGATTAATTTTATTTCTTATATTAATTTTATTTCTTTGCTTCTTTCTTTCTTAAATTACTTATTTGTTTTATTGATTTAAATCATCTAATTTATTTTCTAATTTTAGGAACATCAATTCTGCCTCCATCATTAGATTTTCTAAACTCTTGCTCAAGAAGTGACACTAGTTCAGAATGTAGAAGTTTAAGTCCTGAGCTTGAAGAATATTCTTCTTCAATATCCAAAAATGGTGATGCCCGTGAAAAAGGGGTAAAAAATGAACCTTTAGTTAATGGTTTGGCACGTAAAGTTGGAGCTTGTAAAGCATCTTCTAGGCGTTATGTAGATCCAGCTACAGCAGTTAAGAAAACTTTGGGCAGTTCAAATAAAGAGGTGAATATAGTTATTATTTAGTAGAGACCTTAACTGATAGGTATTAAAAGCAAAATGAATTTCATAAATTTATTATAAAATTTCTATATTTTTAGTAAATAATGAAAGCAAAATTTTAAATGTTTAGTAGTAGGTCAACTTAGAAAATGTATGGCTGGTTTATATATGTACTTGAATTATGTTGAAAAATTTTTATTTGTGAAATATTTATTATCTTCAGGGATTAGGCTGGGAGCCTGTTCTGGCTTCTTGGCCTAACCATCGTTTTCTAGGTCTGCCACAGTCTCGCTTACCCCTTGGAATGTAGTAGAAGGCAGCTTTCGGTAGTCTTCCGCGTGTCATATGTTGGACATGATTTTTCCAATTGTTGAGGTATACATTGATCTTGTCTATGATGTTAAAAAATTTTAATTATTTTCTAATATCTTCATTCCTAATTTTGTCCATAATTGTGCAGTCCTTTAGAGATCGTAGATATCGCATCTCTGCTGCCTGGATCCTGCTTCTTTCTTGGGCACTCAGGGTCCATGTCTCTTAGCCATATAGCAAAGCGGGCACTGCCATAACTGTATAAAACTTCAGCTGCATTTTTTTTTTCTCGTTTTTCTTTTTAGTGTTCTTATGAGAGTGCCACAAATGTGTTGGAATTTGTGTAGCTTTCTTTGCAAATCATTATCATAGTCAAAGGTGATGTCATATCCCAGATAGGTGAAGTGTTGTATCTGTTTGATAATTTTATTATCAATAACAATTTTCGTTCTTACTGGTTCTTTGTCCTTAAATTCCATTGTTTTTGTTTTTAAAATGGACATTTTCACATTATAGTCTTGGCATATTCTATGAAGTACATAGACGGATCTTTGAAGGCCATCTTCATTTGATTGAATTAGGATCTGATCATCTGCAAACAATAGTGTATTTGCAAAAGTTGACATATTCAAATAGATACCAGTATTTATTGATAATTTCTTTCGCATTTGTGTAATGTCACCAATATAAATATTGAAGAGGGTTGAGGATAGACCACAGCCTTGTCTTCTTGTCTAACTCCTTGGTTGGTTTCTACTTCTTCCGAATCAATTAATATTTTGGTATAGGGATTGTCATGCTTGAATTAAGTGTCTTGGGATTCCTCTCTCTCCCATTATAATTTATAATCCATAATCTTTCTCTATCGGTACAATCCAAAGCTTTCTCATAATCTATAAATATGATATGCGTTTCAAGGTTGAATTCTCGGCGTTTCTCAATTATTTGTTTTACAGCAAAAACATCATCAATACAGGATCTGCCTCGTCTGAAGCCAGATTGTTCTTCTAGAAGTAGTGAATCCATTATCATCATTATTCTATTATTAATAATTTTACTGTACAGTTTATAGGTGCTATTAAGCAAGCTAATTCCTCTATAATTTCCACAGGTTTCTATCTCCTTTTTTGAAGATAGAGATGATTTTTGCTGTTTACCAATCTGTTAGTATTTCACATGTTTTCCAGCAGATGTTAAATAAATGTAATAACTTCTCATGTAATAAAGCACTTCCATATTTGATAAGTTCAGAATTTAGATTATCAGTGCCAAGGTTTCTTTTTTTTTTATATAATTCTTTTGCTTCTTCTGTATTCTTTTGTAGATAGTCTTTATAAACTACTTCTTTTTCTTTAATAACCTTTGCGATATCCTCAATCCAGATTTTCAAGCCTCTTTTTTCTATAACTTTTTCTTTTCTTGCCCAAGGCTTCAAATGCTGCTCTTTGAATCATATTCTTTATGTTATTCCATTCTTCCTCTACAGTTTCCTTTATATCTGCTTCTTTTATTAATTGGTTTAAACGTTCTTGATATAAATTCTTAATGCTATCGTCTTGTAACAAGGACACTTTAAAAACTTTGCATTCAGGCTTTTTAATATGTTTGTTTTTCATCCATTTGTTCATCAACTTGATTTTAGAAATTACCAAGAAATGGTCAGAATATATATCATACCCTCTGAACACATGTGTCAATAACTTGTGATATTAACTTTTTATTGACAGTAACATAATCAATAAGTGGTCTTGAGCCCCTAGCACTCCACATGAACTTATTTATATCTTTTTTCTGAAAGAAAGTATTTGTCAGTTTTAAATTATTAAAAGAGGCAAAATCTGTCAAATGTTTCCCATTTTTCATTCAAACAAGTTTTGCCAAATGTACCAACAACATCTTAAGTTGAAATTGCAAGAAGGATGAGCTTTTTGATAAGGAGATGAATTAAAAGGCATGAGTCTAAAAAAAGTTTTTGAAATGATCACTATAAATGAAGTCATGTTTTAGTGTTGTTTCAGTTGCTTTAATTAGACTTTTTAAACTCTAAAATAGCGAGTCAAATGTTTTATTTTTATGCCATTTAAAATTTTCTTGTATATATATATATTAAAATATACCAGTTTTTTTATCTTTCTCAATTTAAAAAAACAAGCTCTTTCAGTAGATTTCAGTCATCTTGCATATGTAGATAGACTAGTAATTTTGTTCTGAAAAATGTTCTGAAGTTTTCGAAAATGTGTGTCCAGAAATTTCACTTTATGCTAGTACTACCCCTGCATTGACGCCTGACTTTTCTATTCTAATTTTTAACCCTGCTTCAGGTCCCTCTAGTCATATTTAGTAAAAGTTCATGCTCATCCTAACAAACGTAATACAAAAAGTTTCCCTTCTGTGTAACAAAAGTTAACTGAGATATTTAGTTTCAAAATCAGTTTTTAATTATCATTTTTTATTGTTTTCCTGCATTTTCTCAGGCTTTAGTAAAGTGCTGCTGTAATTTAAATTATTTACTTCTCTTATTATAGATATGCTTTTTTAGGCTCCAAAATTTCATTCTATATAACCTTTGTTTTTAAGCTTATGTGTGGCTTTTTTTTTTTTTTTTCCCGTTTGTCTTTAAGCTGTTAAATTATATTTGTTGGGAAATTATTATATGCATATTCTAATTCTTCTTCTTTTTTTTTTTTTCAATTTTTTAAGGTGATTGTAGTGAAAAAGAGAAAAATATGTGATGAAAACCAAGATCCTTCCAAAGTATCGTCAAAATCTAAATCTACTGGTTTAACTGCATTAAAAGAAAAATATAAAAAACAAAGATTGGCAGCAGATAAAAAGAAATTGATACCAGTTAAAAATTCTTCATCAAAAACAGTGTCTATTCCTAAAAAAGTTCAAAATAATGATAATAATAAACCATCAGTTATTTCCCCAAAAATTATTCCACAAAAAAAGCCAATTAAACCAGTTACGGTTATCCAGAAAAATAAATTGTCAAAACTTCAGAAAAAGCTTGCTTTCGAAAAAAGAAAATCTTTGCGATCTGCAGATGTTAGACCAAGAAGGTTAGCATCATTAAAGAAAAAAACACCTTGGATAAGAAGAGCCAAATTAGTTCCACCTATTGTTGATGTTGAATCAGATAGTAGTGAACCTGAAATCATTCATACAACCCCTCTTAAAAAAGGCAAGGAGCAGGTGTCTAGTTTATCACAGAAAAATGCTCTTAAACCTTCCAATGTTAGTGATAGACTTCGTAATAAAAATGATCAGCTTAAAACTAAAACTAGTCTAACACCAAGACAAATGTTATTGAGAAAGCACATGCAAAATCGAATGAAAGCCAAAAAGTCTGTTTTGCACACGAAAAATATTAGATCTAGGACTATTGTAAAACAAAAAGCCAAGGAAACCATATTGCGAAAAGCAAAAAAAAATCTAGGTCTGAAAACAATGTCTTTAAGAAAAGATCTACAAAATAAGAGAGTAACACGTAGTGCACAACATCAAATTCAAGAAATGCTCTGGTCAAACCCTGAAAAGAGAGCTAAGGCTCAAAATCAAAAAGCTGTTTCAACTTCAAAAACTGAAAAAAAGAAATCTAGTAATGAAAACCAAAGTAAAGTTTTGAAAAAACAAAAACCAATAATAGAAACTAAAAGAAAAGAGACTGAAAAAGTTGCTAAAACTTCTAAAGAAAGTTTAAAAAGAAAATCACATTCCTCTTCTCCAAATAATAAAAATATAAAACTAACTCCGTCAAAAACAGTTGAAGCTCCCTTGAATCCTGCTAAGATTTTAAGACGGTCCTTATCAAGAGATGAAAAACCAAGTTCCTCTAGTGTTAAACCTATTGAACATCGCATAAAAACCAATACTGGCACCACTTTAACTAGCACTGAGTCAAAAAATAAACCGTCCATTCAAAATGATGTGAAAAAAGGCTCAAAAAATGCTCAACAGGATAGCTCTGTTGATCAGAATAAAACACAGAATGCATCAAATGAACTAATATCTAATGTTACTGTTGCCAAAAATTCTAAAATTTCGGAAAATCTGAACAACCATGTGTCTACCGACCTGAATAAAATCTGTACAAAATCAGCTGACGAGAAAGATAATAAAACAAGAACAGGAGAAAAGGTAAAAAATAATCTTGATAGTTCTTCAAATTCTATTAAAACAGCTAGTGATAAAAATGTTCAGAATAATTTAAATTCTCTTATTCCTGAAAAGACAAGCAATAAAGACATATCAAGTTTAATAGAGCTCAATGTTAATATAGTAGAAAATATGCACATAAGTAATGAGCCATCCTCTAGTTTTCCTGTTAACATTATTAAAGAAAAAACTATAAACAAAACTCGTGATATAAAAGTTGATTCTGAAAAAGAAATTAATATTACTTCAGAAGATAAAAATCATAAAAAGAGCAGTGATAAAAAATCTCCCAAAAAGTGCAATTCTAAAGAAGAAAATAAATCTTTAAACCAAAACTTTGAAATAGGAAAAATGACCAAAAAAGACAAAAATACTAAATCTGTTAAAAAGCACGCTGCGGAAGAAAAACTTTCTAACAAAAATTTTGAAAAAGCTTGTGATATTAAGAAAAGCTCTCATAGAAAAGAGATTACCAAATTAAAAACTGAAAGTGAATATGAACAGAATGAAAAAAAGAAGGTGAAATCTGATCTTGAAAAGAAAAAGACTACTAAAGTAATTGAAGAAAATTGTATTAGTAAAAGTTCATTTAAAAAAGAGAATATAAAATCTAAATCCGAAACTTCTGACGGCCAAACTGAATTGAAAAAGGTTAAACATGAATACGAAAAGAAAAATATCAATAAAGCTGACAAAAAAAGTCATTCTGAAGATCTGAACAGTAAAAATATTGAAAGCTCTCTTAAAAAAGATAATCAAACAGAAAACAGTGTTTTCCACAACAAGAAAGTTGAATCCAATAATGAACTTAATTCTTTAAATTTGAAGAATGTTTTGAATAAAAATTCTGAAATTGAAAAACCAATTGATGATGTATTTACTATTAATAATCATTCAACTGTTCCTATATCAGCAATGGAAAAGAAAATTTGTGATAGTCATCAACCCTGTAGTAGTAAAGAAAAACAAAGAAATAATATACATAGTACTTCAAGTAGTGCTACAAATCGGGAAACGGATGATGATTCTGATTATGATTTGACACTAGATCAGTTTATTAAATTACAAGCTTTAAAAGCTTCAGCAGGAAGTTCTTGTAAACCAGATAGTTCTCTAAAATCATCTCTTGGTATAAGCAAAGATGTTAAAATAAGTAAAGATTTAGAGAAAAAACTGAAGAAAGATAGTGAATCATCTAAACATAAAAAAGATAGTTCAAAATCAAAAAGTCATGACAAGGATCAAAAAATACTTAAGAAAGAAGACAAATTAAGCAAAAAAGATCCTAAGTCATTAGCAAAACTTCTTAAAAAGGAAAAATCTAAATCTAAGAAGGAGGAAAAATCCAAACATAAAAAGGATGGTTCAAGTAGTAAATCAAAGAAAGATAATGACAAAGATGTTTTCAAATCAAGTAAAAATGAAGATTCTTCTAATTTGTCAAATTTAGATAACTTTAATGCAGATCATTCTGAAAACAAAAAAGATAAAACAAAAAAAGAGTCAAAACTCTCTAGATCGAGTAGTTGTGATGAAACAAAATCACCAAAAAAGAAAAAGAAACATAGTGAATTTAAAGATATAGAAAAAATCAAGAATCTAATTAGTAAATCAAGTATTCTAAGTGAAATTTCTGGTTTCAAAGAATTTAGACGTAGAAGCTCATCTGATAAATCAGAACTAAAAAAATCAAAAAAGAAGAAAAAATTAGCCCTATTGAAAGATAAAAAATTGTCTAAAAAATTATCTTCTAAATTGTTGAGAAAATATTCTAAGAAAAAAGGTTTAAAATCTAAGAAAAAATTGTTGAAAAAAGAATTCAAAGACATGAAAATAGCTGACTTAGAAATTTTGTCAAAAAGCAAGAAACAAAAACATAAAATAAAAGGAGATCATCATGGAAAAGATAATGGAGATAAAATAAAAAACATCGAATCATCTTTGCCTGTTTCATCCTGCAAAACAGCTAATGTAACTTCATCCGAAACTGCAAATGTAACTGATTCATTAACAGCTTCTAGTTGCAATCCTCCTGATGTAATAGAAAATTCTCAGGTTTGTAACAATAGTACAAATACTGTTCCAACATACATTATTGAGAGTATCCCAGATGTTATTCCTCCAATTGATACGTTGCCTACTCATATTTCTCAGTCTATTGGTACTCCTGCAGAACAATATGTTTTTGGCTCTGCTGATGAATTACAGAGTCTTGTTGCTTCAGATTTTGCTGGTGTTTTTGATGAAACTTTTACTGCTGGTGCTATATTATTGACAACAAGAGATTCCATTTCACAAGTTCCTCTGCACTTCATTCAAGACATACCTCCTCCTAAAACTATGGCTGATGCTGCTACTAACACTGGAGATGATATTGAGGAAACCACAGAAGTTTCTGATAATTCAAAGAATGATGAAATGTCTGTTGGCACACAAACAATGACTCCTATAGGTTCACCATCTCCTACTGTAGAAATACCACCTTTAAATCTTCCTCATGATGTTGAATCTCTTCTTAAAGGGAGAAAGGTAGAAATCAGTGTTTCATCTACATCTGTAAATCCAGTGAAATCTGTACCAGTAACTTCTGCTGTTAGTAGTTCATTAGAAATTCCAATTGAAACATCTCTAGCCTTAATTCCATCAGATGTTTCTGTAACAATAACTCCAATAAATTCTGTATCACATGAATTAGATAAAAATCCAGTGAAAACTGTCTCTTCTCCAATACCAGTAACAAGTGTTCCATCTGTAACTTTAATAAAAACTGTCCCAAGTGTAACTCAAGCAAAGACTGTTCCATCTATAAATTCCACAGAGACTGTCAATCCGGCAACTACAATCAAATCTATTCCATCTAGGACACCAGTTGTATCTATATCTCCAGTTAAGACTGTATCGCCAATATCTCCAGTTAAGACTGTTTTGCCAATAACTCCTGTTAAGACTGTTTCACCAATAACTCCAGATAAGACTGTTTCATCAATAACTCCAGTCAAGACTGTTGCACCCATAACTCCAGCTAAAACTGTTGTGTCTTCAACCCAAGTAAAATCTGTCTCTTGTACAAATTCTGTAAAAACTGTCCCATCTGTGACTCCCATAAAATCTGTACCATCTGTAAAAAGTATAGATACTGTGACTTCTGTAAAAAATGATTCAGTAATTAATCCATTGAAAACAGCATCACCTACAGTTTCTCCTTCTAAATCAACTTCATCGAATGTGGTAAATGATATTCCATCTACATCACCTAAACCAAAAAGAAGAAGCTCTTTCATTAAAAAATCAAAAACACAAACCATTTTGCTACCAGAGGGTCAACCATTCCCATTAGATTCTTCAAAAATGGTGTCAGCTCCTGTTTATCATCCCACAATTGAAGAATTTCGAGATCCTTTAGAGTACATTTTTAAAATTCAGTCAGAAGCTGCACAGTTTGGTATTTGTAAAATAATTCCTCCTCCATCATTCAAGGTATGACTTTTATATATATATATATATATATATATATAATTTTTTAATTAAAAGATAATATTTTGTAAGAAAATTTGTTATTAGTGCTAGAGGCCTATTTCAGTCGGTACAGTTGTCGAATTTTTATACGTCACTCTTAATAGTGCTAAGGGCCTATTTCAGTAACTGTAAAATAAAATTCCTCGTATTGTAAAATAATTCCTCCTCCATCATTCAAGGTATGACTTTTATATATATATATATATATATATATATAATTTTTTAATTAAAAGATAATATTTTGTAAGAAAATTTGTTATTAGTGCTAGAGGCCTATTTCAGTCGGTACAGTTGTCGAATTTTTATACGTCACTCTTAATAGTGCTAAGGGCCTATTTCAGTCGGTTTATTGAATGGGGATTTATTGAATGAAGTCCCCCCCAAGGCCCAACTTTGACATGAGTCCCCCCCCCCCCAAGGTACCCCTATTTCAGTCGGCGCAGCGTTGTCGAATTTTTATACGTCACTCTTAATAGTGCTAAGGGCCTATTTCAGTCAGTTTATTGAATGGGGATTTATTGAATGAAGTCCCCCCCCAGGCCCAACTTTGACATGAGCCCCCCCAAGGTACCCCTATTTCAGTCGGTACAGCGTTGTCGAATTTTTATACGTCACTCTTAATAGTGCTAAGGGCCTATTTCAGTCGGTTTATTGAATGGGGATTTATTGAATGAAGTCCCCCCAAGGCACAACTTTGACATGAGTCCCCCCCCAGGCCCAACTTTGACATGAGTCCCCCCCAAGGTACAACTTTGACATGAGTCCCCACCCAAGGCACACCTTTGACATGAGTCCCCCCCAAGGCACACCTCCCCCTCATTGGGAAAAAGAGAAAAAACGTTGTTTTGCGGCTATAAGACAGTTTGGACTTCCAATGTTATTTGTTACAGTATCTGCAGCTGAAACACATTGGTTTGATTTAATGAAAACTTTATCATGGAATTTAGATCGTCACGAATTAACTAAAGAAGAATTTGTCGATATTAACAAGTTTAGCAGTAGGCCTCTGGCACTAAATTAAAATCTGTCAGTGTCAGATTTTCATGTTTTAAATAATGAAATAATGTTGTGTCTGTATAATTTTTATTTATTTTTTTTTTATTTTTTTATTGTATGTATACTGTAGTTCGCCTTCAAATTTTACTGATTAATAATGTGTTACATTTTTATGTGGAGAACTTTAATAAGGATAAATGTGTTAGAATAAGTCTCTACATCAGAATAGTTTTCAATGTTCTGCAACCAAGTTTTTAAATGAAAAAAATATTGTGCTAAACACACACATATATTTTACAAATATTTATTCCTGCAATGTTACTGATAAACATATTGAAAAATAAAATAAAATAAGCCTTTTCAATTTGATTTTCACTATTGTGCATGTATAACGGCAAAAGCATTTAATATAATTATACATGTTAATATTTTTACCAGAATTTAATTAAAAATAAATTAAAAAATCTGGAGTGACTTCATTCAACTTTCTGAACATGAAGTAATGCATGGTTGTGTAAATAAATTAAAGTAAGACAATTAGTTAAATAAGCAAAAGTGAAAAATATATTAGGTGGGTTGATTATTTTTCCCCATTGTTTAATTTTACGCTATTGCACATCATATAATTTTAGCCCATAGATCATAATGTTATAAAATTTTTTGTTGTGTCCCTGTAAAAATCTATAAGGGTCACTGTATATCACCAAAATCTATACAGTTCATGCGACAGTTATCTATTTTTCAGCTCAATCGAATAAGGTGTTTAAACGCTATCAAACTTTAAAATATTTGGGGCCATAGACCATACTCGTAAAAAAATTTTTCTTTATGTCCCTGTAAAAAAACTATAAGTGCTAGATTCACCAAAATCAATAGGGTTTGTGCTATGATGACATACAACATACATACTAAATTTTAGCTTATTTGAACAAAGTGTTTAGCCGCTATCGTGTTCACTCACATACATACATTATCGTAAAAATAGCAAAAATGAGCTCAGGAGACCTCAAATCATACAGAAACACTAAAATCTCTAAGTCAGATTTTTGACATGATTACAATACTTTCCTTACATATGTATGTTCAAAAAGTAAAAATAAAACTAACACATTCATATAGAATTCACAATACACACATTTTCTGATAATTAATAGAATGTGTTCTTTTCCATAGTCAATTGATAAAATTTTTCTTTTTCATCTATATTTTAGGTGTGAAATATTTGGATAAAATTGCTTCGATGATTGAAATTTTACTCTTAGGATTAAAATAAAGACAGGTTTCAACAACTTTTTTACTAATTATTATTCTGATGATGGTCCAAAAAAATATAATTTTTCAATATTGCCTTTTGTTCAGGGCACCGTGCATTAGTTAGATTGTATTAGTTAGATTCTAAATGACAAAATAGGATAAACTTTGTTATTTTCTGATAGTCTGTCTTACCTTTAATTTAAACTGAAATTCAAAAACTTCTTTCAGATATTTCGAATGAATAATTTGATTTAAGATATATATCATCTGAATTCTTATTTTTTTCACAAGAAATTTTCTTTTTTCACTTCTTTATGTGATATTTTTCATTTCATCTTGTGCAATGTTTGAAAAGCTTTTCATTATATATATGTGTGTGTGTTAACAAAAAATAAGACTATGAGCAAATTAAATTTTAATCTCATTTTTCTGAAATTAAAGGTTATTTCAAATCAATTAAAACCTTGTCGTTCTAATGCACCAAGAGAGCGACAATAATTATAAATAAGATAATATAAACAAACTCAAGTTAAGAGTTAAGTTGTAAACACGTGTCATTATTGTAATAAATTAAAACACTTTAAAAACATGTTAAAAATATATTTATTAGAAAGATAAAAACCTCCAAATCTTTTCGCCTCAGATAAAATGGTGCATCATCAGGGAATTAGTTTTACACACTACAGAGCAGTTATATATACTTTTGTACCATATGGTCAACAGTTAAGTCCTTGCAAAAAATATACATTCAACTGGAAGTTATACATAGAGGCTGGAACTATTACAGAGTAATGAGGTGTTACACTTGGAGACTGGAGCTATTGCAGGATGAAGGTGTGCTACACTTGGAGGTTGGAACTATTACAGGATGTGGAGGTGCTACACTTGGAGGCTGGAACTATTGTAGGAAGGAGAGGTGCTACACTTGGAGGCAGAAACTATTTTTGGATAAAGAAGTGCTATACTTGGAGTCTGGAACTAATTCAGGATAATTAATGGAGTCTGGAACTAATTCCTACATTTGCACTCTGATTTTCTACAGTCTCTTGACTACCAGTTTTTCAATTCTACAACTGTTCCAACCTCCAAGTGTAGCACCTCGGCACCCTGCAGTATTCCCAGTCTCCAAGTGTAGCACCTTCTCTTCCTGCAATAGTTCCAACCTCCAAGTGTAACACCTCCTGATCCTGCAATAGCTCCAGCCTCCAAGTATAGTACCCCCTCTTCCTACAATAGTCCTAGTCTTCAAGTGTAGCACCTACACATCCTGAATTAGTTCCAGACTCCAAATGTAGCACTTCTTTATCCTAAAATAGTTTCTGCCTCCAAGTGTAGCACCTCTCCTTCCTACAATAGTTCCTGCCCCCAAGTGTAGCACCTCTCCTTCCTACAATAGTTCCAGCCTCCAAGTGTAGCAGCTCCGCATCCTGCAATAGTTCCAACCTCCAAGTGTAGCACACCTTCATCCTGCAATAGCTCCAGCCTCCAAGTGTAACACCTCATTACCCTGTAATAGTTCCAGCCTCTATGTATAACTTCCAGTTGAATGTATATTTTTTATAAGGACTTAACTGTTGACCATATGGTACAAAAGTATATTATAACTGCTCTGTAGTGTGTAAAACTAATTCCCTGATGATGCCTCATTTTATCTGAGGCTAAAATCTTTGGAAGTTTTTATCTTTCTAATAAATATATTTTTAACGTGTTTTTAAAGTGTTTTAATTTTATTACAATAACTATAAATAGTGATATGAAAGTAAATTTAAAAAAAAGAATTGCACTAAAAATTTAAGTAATAAAATTAAATTTTGCTGTCTCCCAATGTATGAGAGCAATGACTTTCACTAGGTGGCACTACTTCTTCACTGCATGGCACTAGTGCCACCTACTTTCTATGTTAAAATATGCACTGAACAGATAGCAGAAGATTATACTTACCTTGTAAAAACACACTTTTAATTTCTGTATAATGAAGTCTTCTGCTGTGAAGCAAAGTTTAAAGGGGAAGTTACGAATTACTAGCAATTTACAATTTTGAATAGTGATTTACAAATTTTTAAAATGGGTTTTTCTTTAATTAAATTTAACTATTTTTTTATCCTTTCATATATCTATATGTATATATAATAAAGATGATCTATTAAGCATATTAGAAGCCAAGCAACAGATACAAGATCACTGAAACACCAATGACCAATGTATTAATAATATTTTAAAGCACAGTGAAAGCTGAGCAATTCATACAAGATCAGCAAAACCGCATAGACCAATAAGAAAAAAAAATATATGTATATGTATATATAGCAAAATTCTTCTGTTTGTTAGTGCTTAAATGCTGAAATATACTCATTTTTTTATAACCAATTGCTGGAATATACAATTTTTCTTGTCTAAATATTCTGAAGAAACATTTTTAAATTATTCAATTTTTTGTTAAAAATCCACTCTAAATTCTTTTTTTTTTTTTTTTTTTTAGCATTACTTTTTAAATCCAAATTTTTCTAGATAGAAACCCCAATTTCTATTTTTGTATAGTGTCTTTGAGAAAAAGATACATTAATTCTTGAGTCTCATAACTCACAAATGCTTATTTCTTTCCGCTTCTAAATATTGGTAAATTGTTTTGCAACAAAGCCATTCATTCTGAAATACATGTTGCATTTTATGACATATTCTACTCTAGGAAATTAAATAGCAATTATGTTATTTTAGTAATCATTCATTACTTTATATTTATAATTTCTTAAAAATATAATTCAGTTAATAGTATTTTATTTTTAAAAAGATTTCTAATGATTAGTTTAATAATACCTGAGCAGCTTATAGCTGAAAACATTACTTTAGCTACTAAAAATCATTACTTAAGCCATAGTTTAAAAACATTACTTTAGCTAAAAATTAAATATGAATAAAAATAATAAGTTTCTGGCTATACTGCCAACATTTATTTTATTTTATTTATTATTATTATTTTATGTGTGTGGAGTAGAATGCTTTAGAATTTTCTGGTATCTTTTTTAGAAATTCTCTCATTCTGTTTTCTAGCTATTCCTGCTATAAAATTTTTAGTCAATTTTAACTAAATTTTGAAAATGTTATGATCAAAACAATTTAAATTATAAATGATTCTTATATTTTAAAATACTTATATTATGCAGATTTAGAATTTAAATGCATAAATTTAAAATTATTTATATGTCATTAGTAACAGGTATTATAATTATTTATTTTTGTTTATATTATGCATACATTTGCATTTTTACTGTTCATTCTTTAGCCTGAATGCAAAGTTAATGATGATATGAGATTTACTGCCCACAACCAATATTTGCACAAGATGCTGAATAGGTAATAATGGATTTATTTGCTAATTTAACTTTTTTTTTTTTTTTTTTTTCCTGTACAATATAATTTACTTTCTTTTTCATTTAGATGGGGGCCAAATGTTCAGCATACAGCTTGTATCAAGAAACATTTAAAATCCCAAAAAGTGAAGCTTGAGCAAGCACCGTTGGTAAATATCTGTTTTAGTTTTCTATTTCTTTCTCTCTTTGTTAATTTTACTTTATAAACACACACAAAATTACATAGCATTATGATTGTAAAGAATAGATATTAGGTTGATTTCTTTCAACTATTGCTATTAGTTTTATTTATATATGTAATTCTCGTATCTGGGACAGTCGATGATGGGGCGCGCCAACGTGCCACCTGTCTTATATATGTAATTGAAAATTAGCGATCACATTATCTTTTGAAATACTGAATAAATTAAAACCAAATCTGGAGAGCGAACTTATCTTAGAAATATCTTGTATGAATTTATTGGCCAACTTGATCCACCATCCTGTTTCATATCTGCTATGAAATAGGATGGTGGATCAAGGCGGTATGCTACATAGCATAAAGTACAAGCATAACATCAAGTATGCTGTGTAGTAGCATCATACTTGTACTTGATTCATCATCCAAGTACGAGTATGATGGCTGATGCTTGTACTTCTGTCATGCAGTATCAAGTACTCAATCAGTTTATTAATTTACTGTATCTGCCATAAAAATACCAGCTACTTAACTCTTTCGTTCCCGTAACGGGCCCCTTTCAGTCCCATTCCGGCCCTAAAACGCCTGAGATCATTCATCCCCCATTTTCGCTCTTTTATCTTCGCGATGGTCATTTTTCCGCGGTTAGTTGTCAGTGCAGATGACAAGTGGGCGGGTTAACTTTATGCTGACAAGAAGGGATAGGGAAGGGAGTTTTCTTGGCCTAAAGATTTGCACTCTGCAGTGAAACTGGACCAGACAATAATCCATTCTTCCCCTAATCTTAAGGCGTGTTGAAATGACACGCACATGAATAGAAAAAGAAGCCGCTCTGTGCTTCCGTGGGGGTGAAATCTCGGCCGTTTGTCCGGGATCCTGAGGTAGATGAAAATTACATATTCATGGGACCGAAAGAGTTAAATTTTCAAACTCAGATAAAAAACATATAAACTGATTTGCTTGAAAACCCTCCGAACACCACTCGACCTAACTGCTCAACTGTATGAGGATAATAGTAATTGTATTGTTATCATGTTAATTGAAATTTTCAGAAAAGATTTTATATATACTTAGCAAAAACATGACAAAAAGTTATGCCAGAAATACTTCGCCAGGAATAGCCAAAATCCATTGGATGCTTTGAATAGATTGTGAAATATTTATTTACAGGTTAATTCATTGTTATATGAAGATTAAAGTAGCTGTATATCTACATTCAGTTATTTGCCGATTTAAAAAATTAATAAAGTTTTATATTTTTCCAGATTGGTGGAATTGAACTTGATATTTCTAGATTCTATCATACAGTGCAACAGTATGGTGGCTTGCAGCAGGTGATTGAAAAAAAAAAGTGGCAACGAGTTGCTGATGCTTTGCGTGTGCCAAAAACGGTAAATTTTAATGTTTTTCATGCTTATTTTATATTTTTATTTTTGAATTACTGTGAGTTGTATGATTAAAAACTTTAAACTGTTATATCTTATCTTCAACCTTCCTACAAAATAAAAAATCTTAAAGGTATCTACATTTAATTTATATCTTTATGATTAATTTATGTAAGACAATTCATGGATAGTGTTCAGTCATGAATTAATCCACCTGATATTAATTCATAGGTTTTAATTTACAAATTCCCAAGTAATTTGCATAATTTCTTCAATTTCGATATAACAGCCTTTAATTATTCACTGAAAAGAATTAGGCTCAATAAATTAATACTTAGTGATACTATAGAGTATAAAATTTTTATTTGCTTTCTTGCACATATGCCCTCTAGATGGCATCGCATAAAAAAAGTGTTGATCTAAAACACGCGTAGGTGTTTGAACATATCGACTGCTATTGACATGTTATATTCAACATAGGAGTAGT
Source organism: Salticus scenicus (assembly GCA_963930645.1). Lineage (NCBI taxonomy): Eukaryota > Metazoa > Arthropoda > Arachnida > Araneae > Salticidae > Salticus > Salticus scenicus. The sequence continues at coordinate 343,439,106 of OZ005648.1, forward strand.
AATATTAATTACAATATATGATTCTGTAATGAAAAATACAAACAGAAATGTTACAAAATAGATATAAAACATTACAATTATGTATAAATTATTGTTTTAAATATAAATATTTTTATTTCTGAATGTACTGACCGTTTGGCATATGATTATTAATTTAATATTGTATTTCTGTCAAAACTTTATTATCATTTTCTGGAAATAGTTCCACTTTATGACCAAGGGATCAATTACAGACTAGTAGTAAATTGTCTTTCAGAACAGCTATGGTACCTAACCTTGCTTTTCTTTATACCAGTGTTGTTCTGTTTTTTTTTTTTTTTTTTTTTTTCTTACGTGGTATTAAAATAATTGTTCTTCCATTTTTTCCATATTAGTCGATTTAATCTTACTATTTTACTCCATATTTTTAACTTATTGTTGTCACTAATTTGTAATAGGTTAGATTTTATAATGGTGCTTAGGAAAAGTTCTTCCTATCAAAAAGTGGACAGGTGTCAAAGTCATCTAAATCAGATGACAAATGCTAGCTATCTTAAATATAGAATAGCTTCAATTTAAATAATTACCATTCAGAATTCGTCATAAGTTAATTTAATGTTACCAGTGATTCTTTTAAGATAGTGCTTAATCAACTTGACTCCTGCCTCTCAAAATCCTTCATGTTTGCAGAGGAGGAATGAATTTTCAATTAATTTACTCGTTGGTGAAAAAGTTTGTTGGGAGTATTTACTAATTTTCTCAACCTTCTAAACACTGCATGGCTTCCTATAAAATATGTGTGTCCAAAAATATGTGAGAGCATTTGCCTCACCTGTTAATAAATCTCTTTAGAGTTACTATGAAAGCATTACTCGAAATGTTAATCACTAATTCTAGAAGGCAGACATTTGTTACAAAATATATGAAAATGCATACACTTGTTTTATTTAGTTTTTCTTTTCTCTGATTGGGATATTTTATCATAAAGGGTTTAAAAAAAAAAAAAAAAAGTTCACAATTAAATAGAAAATTTGAAATAATCCTTTTTGTTGGCAAACTGCCCATAACTTGTTAATATTACACTGGCTTCACCTTAAAGCAAGTTATGCAGTTATATACAAATTTTCTGTATAAATTATGACCATTCAATAGCCAAACTTTTTGTCTTAGCATGAATAATAACTCTTGATGATCAATGTGCAAATATTTTTTATGAAAATTTTCCCAATTAAACAAGTTAATGTATAATTTTTTGGTGATGTGGTCAGAAATTTTCAATTAAAGTACAACTGATTATTTTTTAATTTCCCCATGCTCTTAAAATTCCTTTAGCATGTAAAAATAAATTTAAAAAATTTGTAATTTACTTTTTTGAAGAACCAGCAAGTTAAAAAGGAATTGGTAAAGTCTTTTTTTTTTTCTTTCCAAGGCACTGATTTTCGAGATATAAAGTTGTCCTACCTAATGAGGTAGTTCAGTTAATTTTATAAATTTAAAATAAAACCTTTGTTGGTTACTATAAGAAAATTATTTTTTGATTGGATCTCAAATTTATGAGATTTTACCCACCAAGGAGAGGGATAGGATGCTTCATTTATTTCTTCATATCTCAAATAAAAGAAAAATCTATGTTACTTGCTTGAAGTGTAAAAGAATACGAATATTTAGAAATCAGTTTCTTGGATTTTAGAAGGTTGCCTTCCTACTCACTTGGTAGATAAATTTTCAGGAATTTTTCAAATTCTTTTTTTAGAAAATATTAAGTTAAAATGACTGTTTAGGAAGACAAAATCTGAGTATTGCCAATGTTATATAAATATTTACACAACATTGATAACGCCGTGTAAAAAAATATTAAAGGCAAACTGCAGTTATCAGTTTAGAATGACAAAAAAGTGAATTAGGGCTCTTATATATAGATAGGAACGCAAATTTTAGAGTCAGAATAGCAGGCGATTTGAATTTAAGAAGCTAGATGTGTTCACCAATATGAAATTTGGAACTGCAGTTTGCCTTTAATATTTTATACATTGGCATTTTCAATGTTGTATAAATATTTATATTTCTGTTCAACATCAAGTCAGGTTATATATTTTGAATGATACTAAGAGTAAAAGTACATAATGAACACTGTTTTTGATATGTATAATTTCAGGAAAATGTAACCATTTTCCTGCTGACTTTGTGTCAAATAATTACAGAAAAACTAACACTGGTGCCAATCGATTAAGATTATTGTCTACTTTAATATAAACAAATCTGGAGTAACTCCACTCGACTTTCCAAACATTAATTAATTAACAGTTGTATAGATAGTAAAGTATGAGTAGTTGTTAAATAAATAATAGAAAAAATTATAATAGGGTGCTTTAGTATTTTTCTCCATATAGTACGATGTTTAATTTAATGCTATTGTACTTTAAATAATTTGAGCCCATAGATCATAATGATAAAGAATTTTTTGTTGTGTTTCTGTAAAAATCTATAGATACTAGATTCACCAAAATCAGTATAGTTCATGTGACAGTTGCGTATATGTATATAAATTTTCAACTCAATGGGATAAGGTATTTAGACGCTATCACACTTTAAACAATTTGAGTCCATAAGCCATAATGATAAAGAATTTTTCGTTATGTCCCTGTAAAAAACTATATGTGCTAGATTTTCTAAAATTCATAGTTTGTGTGACAGTGATATAAATTTTCAGTTCATTTGAATGAGGCTTTTAGACACTACTGCACTTTAAATAATTTGAACCCATAGACCATAATAATAAAGAATTTTTCTTTGTGTCCCCGTAAAAAGAAACTATAAGTGTTAGATTTACCAATAGGTTTTGTGCTATGGTGACTTACAGTGTATGTATCAACTTTCTGCTCATTTGATCAAAGCGTTTAGATGCTATTATGTTCACTCGCACATATATCCGCATAAAAGTAGCAAAATTGAACTCAGGGGACCTCAAAACGTATAGATACATCAGAATCTCAAAGTTGAATTTTTGACATGATTACAATACTTTCCTTACATAGTATGTTTGGAAAGTAAAAAAAGGAGGAAGAATAAAATTTTGTTAATATTTGTAGAAAGCATTTATAAATTGAATGCATCCTGACCATATCACATAAACTTGGAAAATTACATTTTTTAAATTAAAGAAATTTTCTGCATTCAAATTGCAAAAGAGAATATGTAGTAAGTAAAACACCAGTATGGCTATAATAAAAAAATAGCATAATTTTAATTATCTTAAAGGTATCTTTAAATTATTTAATTTATAATTCAACATAGACATAAAATATAAAATGTTCTTCAGAGAAGATAATTTCTTCAATTTTCTTAATTTATAATCAGAATAAAATGAATTGCATTTTTCAACAGAACTTATCACAATTATTTAACTCTGAAAAAATTGAAAATAATATATATATATATGTATGGAATAACATACTTAAACTGACGGAAGAAGTTTTTCTTACTTATAATAGATGAAGTTTTCTGTAACAAAATAATGAACATTTAACAGCATATCTACCCATGCAAAGAATTGTGATACTTTTGTGAAATAAAATTTTATAACTAAACAAATACTAAATTTTTCTTTTGTATGATAAAGTTAACAATATTTATCACTATTTCAATATCAAAGTGAGAAAAATTGTTAATATGTAAAAGTCATTAATTCTAAATAATTGATTGCCAGTTAAAAAAAAAAAAATATCACCAGTAGCAGCCTGGGAACCATATTTATTAAGCCCTCTATGGAAGTATGTAACAAAAATTTACTCTTATAATATTATTTTTGTATGATATATGAACAAATGTGTAAAAATGCATTTAATTTAATGTTAAAAGATCAAAACTATTAGTCCTAATGAAGTTTGATACTTTAGGTATGAATTTAAATAAAATGTATTTTGTCAAAATTGGGCTTTGCCATTGATCTATCTTTGATTATATTCTGTTCAAAATGCATATGGAATATTTGTATTATTTTGTTGCTAAATAGAAAGAACATAGAAATTATGTTTCTTTAATATAATTTTAAGTACATTCTATGCATTCTTATTTTATTGTATTGATTTTGCTCCTTTCTAATTATAACATTTTAAATTTTCTGCTTCCTTATTATTTGAAAGAAATCCTCAACTGTAAGTACTTTAGATTTAGAATTTATTATTAATGTAAAAAATTATTTTATTCATGTTAAAATGCTTTTTTGTAAGTTATATTAATTACAGTAAAAAGCTATATATTTTGTTAAATTTAACATTCGTCTAATTAGTTAAATATTAACTCTGCAAGATTTAATATTAAAAATATATGTTTTGAAGCTCTTTCGTCTCTAAATTTAATATCCTTTTAAGTTCTTAAGGCTGAACATAACATCTCGAAATAGTTTCAATGGAATATTTCAAGAAAAAATATTTTCACATCTGAAGTTATATTAGTTAGTTAATCTGTGTATCATTTCACATATATTGCATATTCTTCTTGCTATTTTTTATATAGTTACTGTTTTACCACTATTTAAAATTCAGTTAAGTCAATGAGCAGTGGAGTTTTGTTTTTCCTGGTATGTTAATCCCACGGATTAGGATACAGGATGATAAACTAGATAGGGCGGTCAGCGTGGGGAACGGAGCTTTATTTTCCGCATTAATTCAGCCGAACAGAGTAAGCGATCCGATCGCCGCCTGGTATAGTATCTTTGAAACTCATCGGAAGAAAGGGAAAGCCCGCCCCTCCGGCTTCAGTCATCCAACGAAGGAACAGCCAGAAATGTAAAAACGTGCTGATTGGTGTATTTTCGAGATTTGGTCGCCCTCTATCTGTAAGATGAAAATTACTACCTTTCCGTAACATTAGTAATACATCCTTATCTTTTAATCCGTGGTTAATCCTATGGACAAAAGTGCCTCGAGGACTATGAGGACTTCAGCCCTTCCCTTCATTAACACTTAAAAATTAAAATGATTTTTATTTTCACCATTAAAATAAACTAGTAAGTCAGTTTAAGCCCCCTCTCTTTCCCCATGCCACTTTAACCCTCTGCAGATAATATCGGGTTACACCCTATCTTTGGGTGATACCAGATATGTTTGTGTTTTGAAGATAGTTTGTGATATGATACATTTGTATTTGAAAGGTATTTTATGAGAAAAGGCAAAATTTTCTATTTCTTGTATATTTCTATTCCTATTTCTATTTCCTATTTCTTGTATTTTCTATTTCTTTTTTCTATTTAAAGTTTTTCTTCTTTTCCGCACTTTAACAATTTTTTTTCTAAAATAAGTATTTATATACTTTTATAATCAAATTTTATAGTGATATGTTACACTTAAAAAAGTATTTTAGAAAAACAAATTTGTAAAATAGGGTAAAAAAGACGGGCTTTGGGAGAAAAAGACAAAAATTGAAAAATTTTATTTTTCTCATGTGATATATTTAAAATAGGCCCATGGTTGTAGCATTATTGGAAGCAAACATGCTACTGACTGACCAGGTCTCTGAAGAAGTAAAGATTTAATGATAAAAATTTCTTGTTTGCCAGTGTATATAAAACAAATAATTTCAAATGGAAACTATTTTATTGTATGATTTCAAGCAAGATTTTATTAAAGGTTCTGTGAAATTTATAATCTTTATTATACATTAAATTTAATTGTATGTAAATAGAGGGGAAATAATGTGTAGTTTGAGTAAATCATTTGAACAAAATTATATGCATATTCAATTTTCATTGAATACGATTTAGCATTTTAAATATTTGTAGTTTGTATTTTGATTTATGGTGAAATTTTTTTCTTTGTTTCATGATTTTCAGATAAAATATAAAAGAAATAATTTATAATTATATTGGGTAATTTTGCAGATATATATTTTTTTTTTAATGTATTACTAATTCAATTATTGTTACAATATATTTCTCAAACTACCAACTATTTCCATTAATGTGAATTGCAGGGTACTTGTTTCTTTTTATATACACTTTGTCACAAAAAAATATATGCACCCAGAAGGAAATGAGCTACAATCACGAAACTTAACATGTTTGTAGTGTATGGAGGGATAAACAAATGATTAAAAATGCAGAACAAAAGATCATTTTATTAAGAAGTTATGGGATGAAAAAGGTTACAAATCAGTAAGTAGTAAAGCCATCTCTGGCAGCTATACAAGCCGAAACACGCTGTGGCATCGAATCAATTAGGTCATCTATATCCCCCTGCAGAAGATTATGCCATAACCTTTGCAACTGAGCTGTTAATTCACCAGCATTCCAACACGGCTGCAGTTGCCTTCCTAGCACGTTCCATTGTGCTCTATTGGCGAGAGGTCTGATGGCCTGGTAGGCCATGGGAGTACATAATATCCTTGAAGACATTGTTGGGAGAGTATAGCAGTATATGAACGAGTGTTGTCTTGCTGATAAATGGCATCTGAGCGGCTTCATAGAGGTAGCACAACCGGCATTAAAATGCTGTCCACGTAACTGCGAGCCATCATAGTGCCTTGAAAGATGACTTGAGTTGATCGTGCGTCCCAACAGATCGCACCCCACACTGTCCCCACACAGCAAATGCCGGATCAGACCGTTGACCTGGCCGATTCCTGGTCGGTCACACTCCAGCTTGCTTTGGGTCAACAAAAATCTAGTCGAAAATGCTTATGATGTGGGGTGAGGGGTAGGCATCTTAATGGACGTCGGCTGTTTATACCAGCGTCGGCCAATCGTCTCTGATTGGTTTCACTTGATACTAGTGGATGCCTAGAATGTGGTAAATGGCTTTGAATAGAGGCTAATGACGCTGTTGGTGCGGACGTGGTTGCTCTTATGATTGCGCGATCCTCGTGTTCATTTGTGCTCCTGGGACGTCTTGATCCTCCACAATGGTTGATTCTCCCTTCCGTGACCCACTGTTACCAATCCCAAGCAACTACCATATCGCTCCGAACGAGGTGCCGGCTGATATGCCTGAATGACCAAACTGCTTCTCTTAGGCCTATTATACGGCCCCTCTCACTATCTGACAATTGTCGGTACTGTCGCCGGTTATGTCTCAGAGGTATCTTAAGTCACAATACCGTCCATCAAAGTTGACAGATTCGTTTGAATAGCTCTACGGCGCGAGAAATCATGCTTTTAAACTCGCCCAGCTGCTCAGTTCAGATGCGCATAACGTGCTTAGCCTTGTCTCATTAGCATTGAATTTTTAATCATTTCCATATCTCTTAGCAGACTTCGTTTGTATCAAGTTTCGTGAATGTGGTTCGATTTTTTCTGAGTGCATATATTTTTTTGTGACAGAGTGTATATTAACCAAAAGCATATTTACACATTAGACTGGGGCGAAAAATTCAAAATTTTTAAGTGGGGCTAGGGCCTTGAAAAATCATGTGCTAAAGTTTTTGCGGGTGAGGAATCAATTGTGCATTTTTTTGCAGGTGTAAAATCAATAAGGGTTGGGATGTAAATGGAAGCAGATGGGGAGGGATGATAATTACAATTTTTTTAATTGTACTATGCCCTTGAAAATTAAAAAAATAAATATTGAACCTTGTTATCTGAAAAAATTTTGGAGAACAGTTTAATTTCTAAACGCAATAAAAATTTTAATGTTATACACAGCAATTTGAAGATTCTTTCCAGTAAAGCAAAATTTGCAACAAATGGAAAAAGTGTTGTTTATTTAAATATCATTGGCAATACTTTCTACTTTTTATTTTTGTGATTTTGTTTTTAATATACAAATCTCAATATTTTGTTCTGATCTGAAAGGTAAGTGGTTTATTTAAAGAATATGACTAGAGTTTTTTCTGTAAATTCATATGTTTTTCTTTTGGATTCTTTTTTTCTTATCTTTACTATTATAAAGAGGTAAAACTTGATTGTATGTTGGTACAATCTTTAGAACTACTGAGCCTTTTTCTTTATTTTTTTAAGTGTGTGTGTGTGGGGGGGGGGAGGATAATAATTCATTTCGATATTCAAAAATTTTAGTTCAAAATTTCAATATTTTAATTAAAAACATCATAATAGTTATGAAAGAATTAAGCTTAAAAAATCAAGCTGATGTCAAAAAAAAAAAAATATATATATATATATACATCCTAAAACAAAGTTTTGACCAATTTCAATGATTTTGTTATTATTATTATTATTATTTTGAGATTTTTGTGTTAATAAGTGGTATGGAATTTTAAGAATTCATTTAAATATAGTAACCAGCAAAGTATCCTGCTAGTATCTATATAAATTCACACCCTTTTGAAAAAATGTCATTTAAAAAATGTACTTTTTTTTTTTTTTTTTTTTTTTTTTTTTTTTGTAAAGTCTACTAGTTTTTAAAGTTGATAGTTTGACAGGTATTGTATATTGCATGACTAACAATATTTTGATATTATCTGGATTTATAATTCTCATAAGCTCTCTTCAAATTTCTTGGTGTGCTCCATCTCACTTTCCTGACTTTTATCACTTAAAAATATCCTGTGCTAAAGCAAATTGATTGTTCTTTCCCTATCTTTCCTTAACTCAAAGGGGTGAATGTTGTCTTTACACATGCTGTCTTTACACTGGTATTTATGGAAATGAAAAAGCTAATTGGTTTTCTAAACAAGCCACTAACCAACATACAATTTGCCCTTTGTCATTACCCAAATCTTTCTTCAAAAACCAAAACCATTCAAAAAAATAGAATGAACAATACCAGATCTTGATGACAGGTCGCACTTTGTTACCATAGTTCTAAGAAAAAATAATCGAAAAAAATAAGAATAAAACATAAAGAGAATTAATCTTTTTTCTTTTTTTAATCCTGGAAAGAAACTCAAACTTGGGATTCTACAAGGAGAAAAAAAAATAATAACATATAAGTGAAATTAAGAATTTACTTGTGTCGTATAAACGAAATATTTTAACATTAGAATTCAATCGAATGATTTGGGACCGAAGTCAAAAAACATATAAGTGAGAAACGTATAAAAGGTGCTCCACTGTATATATATCCATAAAATTCAGGAATTCCTTCGCTTCAAAACAAAAATAGAAAACTACACATCGAGAAGTGCTAATGCTACGAAACACCAAACGGTCGCCTGTGGTGAACATTAGCCTAATTAGATCACTTACTTTTTCACCACTTCCTTTCTTTAAAATGCATGGAAGAGGCAAAGGGGGGGGGGGAAGATACACCATATACAACAATTTTGGCGTTAAAGAAAAACAATTTCTTTAAACTAAACCGATGACATACAAAGTTGGATTTCCGAAAAGTAAAGCGTTTCCCTCTTTTCTGGTAATCAAGAGTAACATCCTAAACCTATTTAGTAAGTCCTTCTCTAATTAACATTAAACTGAAAAAAATTACCATAGCGCATCATAACCAAATAAAAAAAAAAACTATTTAAGTCAATTTATTTCAATATTTCTGTCAAAGTTGCTGTGATTCAAATTCGTTAATAACTCAGACTTGTCCAAAGAGGTTACTTTAAAATATCCTGATAGTTTAAAAACCTATTTGTAATCATTAGGAGATAAAGACCTCCCAGATTTTCGCGTACTATCAGTAGTTTGTCATTGAATTCAAAGTAGTTGTCAATTCGTTGTAGTACTTTCATTGATTGCTTTTTTAAGCTATCTGAGACTGTAGCAAACATTCATTATAGGGAAAGAAAAGGATAAAGAAGACCCTCCGGCTAAAATTCCCTGGCTTTTGAAGACTACACTTGTTCTTCTCTTCATCACCTTTTGTAGCTTGTAGATATCCAGGAAAAGCATAAAGAATTATAACCATTATCTCCGCGAATGATGACAAGTCACGATAATTGCGTAATAGGTTTTCCTTGTACCAGGCAAAAGGTTATTTTGTGTTTTCATTTAAAGAAAGGTACTTTATATTTGTGATGCCTTTTAAACCCTCAAAAAACACATAGTGGAATGGTGTATTCCAGAAATGTTTTAATTTAAATAAGATCGACTGACAGTACACATATCTGGTTAAAAAACTTATTGCTGATTTCCTTTTCCTGTTCGATGCTGACAAAAATCTTTTTCCATTCCCCACCCCCCTCACATACACACACACACACACACAAAATGTAGAGGGATTTGAGGAAATAGTCTCACACTTTAAAGATTTTTTTAACCTTCTTTTAAGTTTAAAATTAGAGGGTTTAGAAATATTTTTAGAGGGGACCATTGACACAGATGAAATTTTTGGGGGGACACGTCCCGGTCCCCCCGTTCTCCCCTCCCCTCCCCTCCCAGGCACGCCTGTGGTAATATTATACTAAATCAATGTATACGCATATTGATATAATATAACCATTTAACACGTTAAGTGCCACACGAATTCTTAATAAAATCCATTAAAATTTCTCAATGATATCCTGTAATAAATAAAAATTAAGTAAATTTTAAATAAATTTTCAATAATTACTTAAAACAATGCAATATTTTTAGTTTTATATCATATTTGACACTGTCAGCCACCGATGGCTGACATGGCGCTCGACGTGTTAAAGAACCCTTAATTATGCTTACTGATGCCTTTTTACTCCATAACTTTTAGGGAAGATCAAGTCTATTAGTAATTTCTTGGTGGCATTTGCAGCTTTTTTCAATTTTACTTATTGTGTTACTTCTGTATTTTTACAGCTGTGTAAATGATTCTGTTCTTGTCTTTTTTATATGTTCTTTTTTTGTGTATATGTGCATTTGTGTAGGTAGATGTTCATATGTCTGTGTTTATATGTGTCTACATGTGCATATGTATGTATGAATGTATGTTTGTTCATTCTGTATTTGTCTGTTAGCTGCTTATCTTGGTAAGCCTCATATTATACTCCATAGTGCATCAGGACCAGGAGTCAATGATTCTAATAATAATAATAAAACTGTATTTATTTATTATTATTATTATTATTATTATTTTCTAATGGCATGGCACACATGCCACAAGCATTGGCCAGGGAGTTGCCGAATTGATGACCATTTGTAAAGGGGCACCCAATGGGCAGTCATCGCTACCCCTAACAGGGACAACACATCCATGCCTTCTCTGGGTATTGAACCCAGGCCAACCGTGTAGGAGTCAGGGGCGCTAACCACTACACCATCTGGCCGGCAAAAAAACTGTATTTTGTTGAACTTCTATATCATTAGCCTATACAAAAAATTAAGATTTTGCGGTTTTACAAAATTAAATTTTTAAATTTAAAAATGCTGTGCTACATTTTAACACTATAAATGTTTACCTTATTTGAAGTATCTTTGTAATTGAAAATATACATCTATGATCAAAAGGGTTGTAATGATAAATAAACCTTCTAACATTCGATATATACAGTTCATTTTTCTCAATTCAGACATCAATAGTTCAAGCTATTGATTTATTCAAATTTAGACTTGTTGCTCTTGTTCAAAGCAATATCCATTAATTAGCAGGTTTTGTTAGTTAAGATTTTAGATAACTGTTATGTATTTCTGTAAAGTGATTCAAAATATGAAAATAAAAAATATTCTGCTTTTTAAACCAATGTAATTTTGGCACTATACTCATAAACAATAATAAAATGCAAAGTTTGTGCTTTTTTTTTTTTTTTTTCAAATTAGGCTCAGGATAGAGTTACCAAACTCTATGATGCATATTGCAAATATTTAGTTTCTTATGATACACTGCCTAAAGAAGAAAAAGAAAAGCTTGAAAAAGAAGTAATAGCTGACCATTCAAGGCGTGTTAAACTTCGAAACTCTCATAGAGACTTAGATAAAGAAGAAGAGGAATTTGATGATGAAGAGAATACAGACTGTGTTTCAAAGGTAATAACAGTTTAAATGTTTTTTTTTTTTTTTTTTTTTTTCTTTCTATGAATAGCTTTTAACCCATTTCTGTCAAGTGTTTGTTATTAAGAGTAAATCTGAATTTTTCTGATGTTTTTATTATAATTTATTACAGAAATTCAGAAGGGTATATTTTTCCCTTATGTATCTAAATTTTATTATTAATTTATTCAGATATTATGGAAATCTGGAACTAAGGAATTTTACAACCCATTTATAGAGCAACAAGTTGTGATAGTTTGGTTTTCTTGTTCGAAAACACTTAATTGCTTTTGGATATTTTCTCTTTCATTGCTGAATAATATTTTACTAAAACAATATATGTATGCATATTGATATAATATAACCGTTTAAAGAATCCTTAATTATAACTATTCATGCCTTTTCACTTCAAAAATTTTAGGGAAGGTCAATGTCTCTTAGTAATTTCTTCAGGATAGCTAGAAATATTATGAGTATGTGGTTTAAAAATGCTCCATCAGCTGAAGAAGTTGAAGTAAGTTCTGCACTGTATTTATAGAATAAGAAATTTCATTCTTAAATTTGCAAAATATTTTAATTTGTTCAAATTGGTAACAAAATCTGAAATAAACTTTTCTTTGTTTAAGCATGAATATTGGAAAGTGGTTACAGAAAGGCAACAACATGTTGTTGTGCATGCTGGAAATATCGACAGTAGTGTGTATCAAAGTGGCTTTGCTTGCAATAGAAATAGCCCATTTGCAAAGTAAGATTATCTGTTTTTTTCTTCCTTCTCTCTTGAAGTATTTAATTAAACTAGGGTGTTCCACCTCCTGATCACTTCACTCACCAACCCCTATAGAGCTGTACCCAACTGATCACAGCTTTGCTTTTTACTAAATAGTGATATTAATAATCAGGGTCGGCGCAAAGGTATTTAACACCCCTAGGCAAAGAAAATTTTCAGTGCCTCTGTTTAAAATCAACGTCCCTGTATTATTATAATGAAAAATGAAAAAATCATGTTTACTTGTAGATTATTAACCCATTTCCAACACGAAAAGTGATTTTTTTTAAAAAGTTGAAAAACATGTTGTGTTGACTCATGCTTATGTCATCTTTAATGCTTTGTACTAGCAATAAAAATCTGTTCATCTGATCTGATAAAATTTTAATGGCACAGATAAGGATTTCAGGAAATAATTGCCATAAGGTTCTATAATATACAAAATATTTTGGACCACCTACCAGGATAATGCATATCACTAAAAATGCATTTCACAAAATATCCACTATGTCAATATAAAAATAACCCATGAAATTTGACATACCAATATATTAAAATTATTTTGTGCAGCCCTATTGAAGAAAAATAGGTATATTCTTGTAAGTGGTGTTGCTTAACCCTCTGAGCGGCTGATACATATTTTTCCCATACACTGAGCAATAGTTTTTCTCTTGATATGAAAATCACATATAGTTGTCATAATGTTTATTTTGACATCCATAGTCATTTTTTTTTATTTTGGACTTAAATAACTAGTGTTTTAGGACATTTTGAAAATCAAGCAGTGAAAACAACAATGAAATTTTAGAAGATGCTCAGTGAGTTAAGAAATATTGATTCCATGACCACTGTAGTGTTAAAATGTAGTTTAGCTGAAAATACCTTATGCAACTATCATTCTAATACTCTCCTTCCATAGACCAATAATTTAATTTTTTGTGCAACCCTTAAATAGCTATGAATACTGTTTTCTTGGAGGTAGATACTAAAGTGAACTTTAATAATGTGTATCAGGTTCACCTCTATTAAAACAGACTTAAATATTTTTTTCCCTAGACCACAATATATCGAAATTTTTATGAGTGCTTCCTCGACAGAAGTATAAAAGCTACTCACACTGTTTTCATGCTAAAGACAAAGCACTTTAAGGGCATGAAGATTGTGCCTGATGGTTCCAGGACATATGTGGAATGCAGACACGCAACTGGATCCCAAACACCTTTTTAGCTGCCCTTCCGTTGCTGGTGTTCTCTTCAAGATTGACAATGACTGCAACATGGACATTTTATACTCAGAAAGAGCCATAGACATTGCCAAGGCTGTGATCAATGCTTTTGGCAATATTTAATTTTTATCTCCCTTTTTTTGTTTTTTGTTTTTAAATTTCTATTTTTATCACTTCTGCACTTTGTCATACAAGACAATAACAACAACTGTTTTCATGCGAACACATTATATAGCATTTCAATAAACTTAATCACTTTTTTGATTGCATGTTTATCAGCCCTAAAGTATGGACAGTTAAATAACGAATATAAGTTATATGCATTTTTTAATTATATTGGAAACTGTTTTAAAATATTTATTTATTTTACTAAAATATTATAAACAACCTTAATTTTTAGACTATCTACAATTCTTTCACTCGAAGATCCCGGGCATCCTCGGAAGGAAAGCCTGCACAGTTGACGCTGGCCTGTGTTTCTTTCAGTGTTTGTCACTCCCTCGATGAGGTGGTTCACATTCTGTCTACGTTGGTCTTGGGCTCGTTGCCATTCATGGAATTAGTATTTTTAATAATTTCAAGAGTTTCACAGTAAAAAGCATAAGTGGGGTTTTCATAGTCAGCAAGTTTTTTTACTTCAGTGAATTGGACTTTAATATTTTTGTTCTGGGCAGTTTTAGCTAGTTTTGTGGTATTTTTGTTAAATTTAAAATCTGAGAAGCTTCTTTTTATTCTGCTATTGATTCTTTGTCTGGTAACACCTATATAGTAGCTGTCATCGGAATTTTCGCATGTGAATGGGATTTTATAAACACCAGCAGTACCTAAGAGATTATTCTTGTCTTTGTCGCTTCTTATCAGTTGAAGAATATTTTTATTTGGTTTGATGGGTATATCATGGCTATATATTTATCAGCTTCATTTTTAATTTTTATTGAAACACTGCAATCGTAAAGCTGCTAAATATAGTGAAATGTAGCAAAAACATGTTTTTCTTGGGTATTGCTTGAACGACTTTTGATAAAAATTAAAAGTTAAGGGGTTTTGGAGATAATAATTAAATTAGAAGTACTCTCCTTTTCAGAAAAATTAGTGTTCTCTTTTAACCCACACTATGCTCTGAGCAAAATATGATAGAAATTTTGTTTTCTTGGAAGCTGCTTGAATGATTGTGATAAAAAAAATTTAAAGCTAGAATATTTTTATGATGACAAACCGATTTGACTTACCTTGTAATTTAACAATGTTGCAAGATTGATTTACATTGATTCTTTAGTTACAACAGGCTTTAAAAATTGTGAATTACCAACATTTTATTTGCATGGTAACTTTTTAATTTCTTCTTTCTTTACAATTGTATCTTCAATCATATCAAGGACTTTACACTATATGTTGATTATTTAACAATTACAACTGTGTCTGATACTGTTAAAATAACAGTGAAATGCTGTTGTGTCCTAAAATGTATTTTTTAATTATATATATATATATATATATACCGTAAAATCCCGATTATAAGCCCCCGTTTTTCAAATGCAAAACCAGTAAAAAGTAGGGAGGGGCTTATAATCAGGATTATTAGAAATTTCTTTTTAAAAAAGTTGTGATGGTGCCATCTACCACCAGAGAATAAAACTAATATTTATTATCTAATCCAGAATTGAATGTAACTTACAGAAATAAATCTTAAATTATTAATTTAAAATTATTTTATTATTAATTTAAATTGATAATTTAAATTAATTTTTTCATATGGTTAATATGAAAGGCTAATAAAAAAAAAAAAATAGACTGATTTTGGTAAAGTAAAGGCAAGGTAAATCTTGAAAGGTTATCAAACATCAATTAATTTAGTGTTTATAAATTAATAAGAGTATATATTTAGGTGAATATTAAATGCATAAAACTCATTTTGTATATTATTGTTAAACATAACATTTTACAAAAATATGACATCAATCTTTTTAATTGAAATAATTAAATTAAAAGAAAAGCTAATATTTTTTTTTTTTTTCAATGTAACCTTTATTAAATAAGTAAATAAAAGAACTTTATTCTTTATTTAAAAGAGTAAAATCCGCTGTAAAAGGCACGTTAAAAATATTTAAAAGAATTTTAAAAGGTTAAAAAACAGTTAGACAACATGTTTCGTGCTTATTTACTAGCACATCATCAGGTCTCGTCAGTTAATGAAAGCCACCGAGCTTTATCTTGTTGTTCTAAGAAAGGCTGCCATAGGGTTGCTAAGTCTTTACTCTGATTCTCGTTGATGCATTTATCGCCAAATTTCCAAATCATGATCTTTTCGTATATGTCTAATGTGTATTCGGTGTGGGGGGTTGCTAGAATTTTACTTTCCTCCCACTTTGGCTGGGCTTCTTTATTGTCGAGTAAAAGTTGCTTTAATGCCTTGTTTCCGTACAATGATTTAATGGAATGTTTATGTTCTTTAATCCTTTTACTCAAATTGCGCTTTGTTTTGCCAATATAATAAGATGTTATATTATTGATTGAGATGGGGATTGCATATACGCCGCCAACTTTTGTTTTTTTGTCACGATCGGATTATTCTTTAGTATATGAAAGGTAAATAAAGAAAAGTATACTTATAGATTCAATTTTTTTTTTTTTTTTTATGAATTTTGAGAAAGCCTGTAAGAACATTTTCTGGAATTAAGACTGGCGCTGCCATCTATCGGAAAATAGGTTTGCAATTTCAATATAGATCTATAGTTATTTCATAGTTCTCATTCCCACCTCATTGTTATTTTGTTAAAACAGAAGGAGAAGAAGGGAGTTAATAAATTTTGCTGTAAAAAATATTTTAAAAGAATAAATTTATTTAAAATCATTAAATATACATAAGATTTCAGAAAATAATTTTTTACTCAAAATGAAAAAAAAAATGGAGAGGGGGAGCTTATTTTAGGATTACGCAAAAAATCCAAATTGCCTAAAAGTGGGGAGGGGGCTTATTTTCGAGGGGGGCTTATAATCAGGAGATAACAGTATATTTATAAAGACATTTTTATTATAAAAGTGTTCAAGTAGATGCATTTTCAATAATCATTGTTAATGTTTGTTTTTTAATATCCTAGATTTTTTTTTTTTTTTTTTTTTTTTTTAAATGCACTGAAAATTCTTGAAAATTTTCTTAGACAAATTAAATATAATTTTGATTAAATGTATTTGCTTTTATAATTATATTTTCTTTCCTAAAACATAAAATGCATAGAATCTCAAAATGGGAATAGTAGCTTTGATTTTTAAACTCACATCTTGTATGATGAACTGTTTTTTCTTGTTTAATAAGAACTGACACAGATATAAAGTTGTAAGATTGCTGATGCCCAAAAATAATGATTTGAATAACTGCTATTATAATAATCAAAAGTGCAAGGAATAAATAATTTTTAAAACTCTTTCTTATCTTATTCAGTTGAATTATTATATTTTGTTACTTTTCTTTTTTTCCTATTTACATATATCTTACATGTAATTTTTATTTTAATATGATTCTATAGGCATCCATGGAATTTGAAGATTTTGACAAACAACTGCAATTCAATTTTAAGATTCATGGGTCCAGTATCAGGTAACGTATTTAAAAAAAAAAAAAAAAAAAAAAAAAACATTATTCATATGGTAGTTTTTAAGAATATTTTGACAATGTAATATTCTTTGCAATTTCATTTAATATAAATATATATAAGAAAATATATGTACTGTTGTTGTGAACAATATAAGTGCAGTTTTTTTAGGTATCAAGTTGTAATTTAGTGGTTTACAATTTCTATGGAGCCAAAAATATGTCTCCTAAATTCAAAAAATATTTTGGCAATAGATTCATTTTCAATTGTTACAGGTGTCACACCTTTTAATAATGACTTATGATTATTCAAATAGGCCAAAACATAAAGAATACTCTAGTGACGTAGTGACTTTAAAAAAAAAAAAAAAAAAACAGTAATCAATGCATTAAAGCAAGGAATGGTGCAAGCTGAAGTTGCTTGTACTATTAAAGTGTGGTGGCAACTTGTTGGTATATGAATAAAGTGTTTAATAAACAAGACTCTTGAATAATTTTCAAAGTGACTGTCAAAAAAAAAAAAAAAAAAACTTACACTATCAGCCATATTGTAAAAAAAAGTTATCTAACAAGTAATTACTGTTACTCAATTATACTAATTTAAAAAAAAAAATATTTTAAAGTGAACTTGAATAACATATCACTTTCAAGAAATTCCACAAATATTTATGGAAATTAGAGACAGACAGATAAACCAAAGTCATAAACTCTTTCCAACAGAAGTTGAAAAGTGTTAAAGATAATTATAGTGTAATTTTTCTTAATTATAGAAATTTAATAAAATTAAATACCTTCGATATGTTTAATTGACTGTTAGATTCTGATGCTGCTTGATTGTGTGTCGTCTATTTTACTTTTAAAAAAGACAAAGAAATCTCAAGTTTCTTTTTTTTTCTTTTTTTAAATTAGTGTCTTAACTCTGATTAACCTTCCGATTTCTATTGACATATATATCCATTCCTTGTGCTGTTCCTTTTTCTGTTAGACACTTACAATTCAAAATTACATAATTATACATTTTTAGCTTATTTTTAAGCATAAATTTCATGTATAATATTCATAAGGTTTATCTTCAAATGTATAGTTATATTCTCAAAATGAAATAACCATCATTTCAGAACATAGTAAAAACATTAGAATTTTACTCTTTTCTAAAGTGGTCAAATGGTTAATGTATATTTCATGCAAAAATTATATCTCAGTAATTTTTTTTTTTTTTTTTTTTCTATACAAAAAAATATGAAAACTTAGCTTTTTTAAAAAAAAATATATATATATATATTTACAGCATAATAACATGAAGAGCATTACTAATTATTTCTTCATTTAAGGTGTCACAATTCCTACTTTACATGTTGGTATGCTGTTTACTACGGGCTGCTGGTATAGAGATCCTCATTCTTTACCATGGATTGAGTATTTGCATACTGGAGCCAGTAAAATTTGGTAAAAAGATTACTTATTTTTTAAGGATTTGTGAATAAAATAATTAATAATACTAGTATAATTTTATTTAAACAGAAAAAACTGCTAATCGAGATTCAGCTGTATTTTATTATTATTATTATTATTATTATTATTTGATCTCCAATAAAATGAATTATGATATCTGAAATCACTTAAAATTGAGCCATTTGTCACAATTATAGTTAACAATTACAACTTTATGAATAAAAATTCTTGTTTTTCTTTTACCGTTTTATCAGTTTTTGAAGCAAACAAAGTTGTCTTGTGTTTTAATGTTATTTGCTGTTTATATGTATTCTTATTTATTTTATTAAATTCAACAGTATTTATTTATAATAATAAATAATTTTAAATAAGTAATAAATAAATATTTATATAATTTGATTCAAATAATAAATAAGTATTTATTTATATAAACAAACATTTTATTTTAAAATTATAATTTTGACTATGTGTTTTCATAATATTTTATTGATATTTTTCAATGGTAATTTAATTTAGTCAGCAATATAATTTTCACTATATATCAACTCAAATGCATGAATACTTGCTGCTGCATTTCGGTAAACTTGAGCTCATTATAGTACATTAATACCAGGCAAAGTGGTTAATTAGAAATGATGATGATAAAAGTGAAGCAGAGTTCGTTACAAAATGTCACATTCCATAACTGTAGTAAATAATGGTAAAGTCATGAGAAAAACTATTTTAAATATTGTTATTGCAGGAAATTGCATGTAAACATCATGATCATCAATTATATTTAACAAAATAATCTTTTAAAAAGGATTACCTTCCTTTTTACGGAGGCTTACATTATTATTTTCAAAATAAGAGGGGATTAAAGAGTCAGCAGATTTGTTAAAAAGCTTGCTCATGTAGTCAATGTTCTAAATTAACATTAAATAATAACAAAAAATGTTTGTGGTGAACCATGGACTCATGACAAATCGAACTTTAATTTTGAACATTCTTTTACTTTTTCATTTTCTGGCAACACTAATAAAAAAACAGATGGTAATGTCGCGGTTATGCAGCTTTTTGCTGCAATTTTTGATTGTGCATTTTAGCTATTATTTAATCCCTACTTGATTTTTCTCGGATAATTTTATCCGATTAGTGTAAATTATGATTCAATAATAATAATAGAAAAGCAACGATCTTCGTCATCTAATTTCTAACTGATCACAACTTAGCAACCAACGCTTACAAAATGTGGAATACACAGGTGTACCCATACATTCTTACTTGATAATGGGATAGAGAGAAAAAGAGGCATTGTTGGAGACAAAATCATTTTTTAATCATAAGGACCTAATGACCATCTGCATAGGTGTAAGTTCGCTAAGACAGAGTCCAGTGACATGATATTGCTGCATAATCAATTTTTTAAATTAATTAAGAATCAATGACTAAGGCTATTTTAGATATATAAAATTCGAGTAACAATGTGTAGAATCAGTTAGTAATACTTAAGAAATTTTAATGGCTCATCAATGGATTGTTCTGAGAGACAATAGTGCACCAAAATGTAGCACAACTTCTGAAAATATCTGAAGAAATAGCCTTAACTCAAATTCAAATGGTGGCAAAGGAAGCCATGCTCTGCATTGCATTGATTTGGAGCGATCACAAGCGTTCCCACTTGATAGATTAAGTAGTTACCAGGTGGCACACCCCATCTGAATGGTCGCCAGTAGACTATGACAAGATGGCAAAATGAGACCAACACGCTAGCTAAAATGAAAAACCAATGGAGGGAAAATGCGATCTGATCATGCAAAACAGAGCCAAAGAGATTGCTTGCTACGAAAACCTTATAGCAGTTTGGTAAACGCCAAAAGAGAGCAAAAATTGCTGACAATGACAAATTTAATAAATAAATAAATAAATATGTTAAATAAATAATATCTTAATTGATTAAATTTGAAATATTTAAAAAATTGAATTAACAAAAACATTTTACCATGCAACATGACACACATAGTACCACAGATTCTATTAATATTAAACTATAATTTATTTAACTTTTAGTAGAGTTATACATTGCATTTCTAAGATATGCTCTTATGCTTATAAATTTATGTTCTCCTTATACTTTAGATTTAACGGATTGTTGTAATCTTGACTCTCATTGTCTGGATATTGTAAGCTAATTTAAATTATATATGTGAACCACCTACCAAAATTCCCCATTATACTATGGATATGGGAAACTTTGTTGTCCATAAAAAATTTTGACTTCTTCCACCCATTTTGTTTTTTTTATGATCTAAGGTATGACTAATCCAATCACAAAATCATTGCTGCTCCCATCTGGTTTAATAATTTGGTAGTTTGTTATTCTGTAATTCTGTGCTGACATTATTTCAAGAAGGAATCATTGTAAAAAAACTCAGACTAGTTTTAAATTATTCATTATGATAATAACAAGAGCTTTATTGAGTTTAACATTCTAGTATAAAAAATTCCTAAGTTTCAAAATTTAAGTTTTTTTTTTTTTTACATGAAAAAAAAAAAAAAAATGACACAAAGATGTCTGAGAAATACATCTGGTCTGCAGACCAGGCTTTCATGCTTGTAAATTATTTATTACCATTCAAATCTGTTACAATTCTGAATGTGATAAAACATAGCATTCTTAAATGCATCATATTGCTCAAGAACTGTGTGGGATAACATGGTGATTAAGAATTTTAGAATGTTGAACGAAAATTCCAAAATTCAATTTCTGATCGAGACATTTCTCAGTATAATAATCATTTGACCTTTACAATTCTGATTGCTTAACTCATTCACTGACAAGCTTAGAATTGGAATTTCATACAAATAGAAAAAAATAAAAATCTCTTCCTCAGTAGATAATTTTAATATTACATGCTATTTTGCTGTGGACGCTATACTGTTCCTCTTAGAAACTTGATAGCGACATCCACATGATAATGCAGAATCAGCCATTTGGTGAGAACTCGCATTATGCGATATCGCGTGATAGGCAATTAATGTGTTAGCATGGTTAAAAGAAATGTTTAAAAGATGAATTAGCTTTTGTAAAAGATTTGTGGGGAAACTCTTGTGCAGTTATATCATTATTAATAGCAAAACTTGTTCTTTTTTTTTTTTTTTCTTTTGCCTATTTTTATTACTTGTTGCATGTCATGAAAGGTATTCATTGTCTGAAGATAATTTCATTTAACTTATTCATGCTTTATTTTATTATTATTTTTTTTAATATTAGGTATAGTATTCCTGCCAAAGGATGTGAAAAATTTAGGGAAAGCATGAAAAAAATAATGCCCGAATATTGTACAAATAATCCCATATGGCTTCCGTCTGATACAGCTATGGTAAAAACTTTTTTTTTTAACTTTATTTCTTATTTATTCATTTTATTTTACTTTTACTTATTTATTTACTTATTAAATAGTAATATTATTTCTATGTAGTGCACTTTCTCAATGCAATGGAAAATTTGGATCATTTGGGTCTAAAATCATAGTACAATTTTTTATACTCTTTTTTATAACTAATGTATAGTATTTTCATAGTATTTATCATTGTTATGTGACGAAACATCTATTATTAAAAATTTTATAAATGCTTTAAAAGATTATTTTTACAAACAAGATTGTAAAAAAACTGGCTGAGCAAGAGATTGTTGTGACTTTATTTTATTATATTTTATTATTGTGGATAATTTATTGTGTGTATGAGAATTGATTTCACTGTCTTACATTTATTTTAATTTATTAAAAATATTTTAAATAAATTATTCGTATAAAAGATCCAGTATTCAAAATTTATTGAGCATTTGTGTGCTTCAGACAATATAATATTTCTTTAAAATATTTTATTTGTAATAACCAACCTGCAAATATTGCTCCTGGGAAATGTCGGGTTCAATCCCAGGTCACGCTCGTCAACCTAGCCCCCTGTGGCAGAAATTTATTATGCTTTCTGCAACAAGCTTCATCAACACCAAAATCTTTCTGCAGGAATAGTTTGTGAAGTTACCATTTACGAATTCAAAATACATTATTTTTAAATAGTAAATAATATTCAGTATAACCAATGTATTTATATTTTAACTAGGCACAAATGCATATATCTACACTATTGCAAGAAAATACTCTTTTATTTTTTATATTTATTTATTATTATTATTATTATTTTAAGAAAGGTGAAAATAAATCTATTGATCTTAATTGCTTCAGATTTTTTGTTCACATTAATATACAATATTGTTTATAAAATAATCAATGAATTCAAACCATTAAATGCAGTAACGCATAAAAAATAATCTATAAATTTTTTCAAGGCATTTAAATCATGAAATGTCTAAATTAAACAAATATTACAAATACTTTTAAAATTTCATTACTTTTTTTATATTAAATATATATATTTAAATACACAAATGCACTTATTTCATAAGGTGTAAACCAAACAACATAAAATCTAATACAGAACTCCAAATTAAAAGTAAAAATTAATACAGAATACTGAATATCATAATGAAATATAAATAATTTACAACATTTACAGTTTTTGAGATTATTAGAAAGATGCAAGACAACATTCTAATACGCAAGTTCCCTTTTTTATATTATCCTACACAAAAAGCATAAAGATGTGTATTTGAAATCTAAAAATATGTTTTGACATCAAAGAATTCAGGATGTATAATTATACCATCATTTGAATACATAAAGTAAAACAGAATACAAGATCTAAGTAACACAATTATAGACAAAGCATAGTCAAAATATTTTCATAAAGATTCAGGCAAGAGAAATATTTAATTTTTAAGGAAATGTTGAAATGGGAAATGTAACAGATTTCATGGATAAAATCTATGATAGAAAATAATGATTACACATGAATGAAATAAATAGAAATCAATTAAAACCTAATATGTTGTAGCCACCACAAGACTTTCTTCTATATTTTCTTTTACAAATTCATTCAGTAACAATATTAGGAAAAAAAAAAAAGATTTTTTTTTTCGTTAAAAGTAAAGAAAAAATCGATAACTTTGTTTTAAGTTATCACATATTTAGTTCAACCATTCGTTTTAAAGGTATTGACGAGACCTTTCGAAAGATACCCATCTTGAAAATTCATCCCATCTTGAAACGAGCGGCAGGCGCGGCGTGAAAACAATGTTTCGAGACCCAAAAATTAAGTTCCGATGTGAAGAGGTTACCAGTGAAAAGTGCCGATGCACCGAATCATATCGCGCCATCACGAATCGCTAATGCATGCCGAATCAAAGTTTGCCCAAGTGAGTTACAACCGCTTTATCTCCTCTCCTTATTCAGGATTGAGACGATCGTATCTGCAGAAACGAAAATTTGTTCTGCAGAACAGTTTGTTTATAAACCATTCTTTGAGTTTCTTTCTTTCTCTCTTTCTTTCTTTCTTAAAAAAAAAAAAAAAAAAAAAAAAAAGTCAAAATTTATTTGACTTAAGTAAAATCTTTCTGCAAAAGCATTTCTGTTTCTGCGACATTGTCGCAGTGTTTCTGCCACGGGGACCTAGCCATTCAGAGTTTTCGGTGATTTTCTCTGAAATTCATATGAATATGGGCTAGGACCTCTTAGAAAGACCCCCCACAGAGGGCATCACCCCTTAGCCCCAGGTCTCAAGTGTAGACAACTGGTCTTAATTCAAACACCACACAACTACCAACCTGCAAGTAAAAATTGATGTTTGTCTGTGTACGTCAATTGTTTTAATTTTGTAATTGTTTATATTGTATGAAAAAAGCTTTTTATTTGTTCAGAGTGTATCATCAAATTCGATTTTAAAGAATAAAATTTGCTCAAGAGAAATTGTTTTAATATATATATATATATATATATATATATACAGTGCCGGCAAAAAAAAATCTTTACACTTGAGCAGCAAAAAAAAACTTTACATGTCAATTGCCGTTCCCGCCAAAAATTTGTTGCGATGCCTAGTATGCCACATGGTGTTAGTTGGTCACAGCTAACCTTTCCCTGCCTTAGCAATACTCAGTTCACCTGACAACTTTTACTGTGTGGTTGTACGCTCTTTGCTCCCACCAACAAGTATTTCGTTCATTTGTTAAAAGTTTGATAAACTGTTTTGTTATTTCCACTCCGCTCAATGGGTCAGATGAAGCTTAAAATAAAAATGAAATCTCGTGCTTTGACTATGTTAGAGAAGGAGGTCTCTCTGATTAATGTAGCTAGATATCTTTCAGTTCATTCTAGATGGAGCTAAATGGAGCCATCTGGCAAATTTAACCAGAGATCCATACCTAAATGGCTGCAGATGGTAATAAAATGTAAAGCTGAGATAACAAAATACTGACAGCTATGTAATATTCACAATAACCACTTGAATGTTAAGATTTTGACTTAAATGTTTATATTTTATTGACCTTGTAAAGATTTTCTACACCTGACTATATCTAGAATGATTTGTTAGATCTCTGGCTACATCAGTCACAAAGTCCCATTTCTGTAGCATAGTCAAGCCACAGGATTTCCTTTCTATTTTAAGTGTCTTTCGACTCATTTTGTGGAGTGGAAATACTGATGTAGGTTCTCAAACTTTTAACAAATGAACGAAATACTGGCTGGCAGGAGCAAAGAGCATACAGCCTTACTTTAAAAGTCCACGAGATGAACTGAATGTTGATAGGATAGGGAAAGGTTGTCTGTGATCGACTAACACCCCGTGTCATCACTGGGGTTCGACACATTTTTATGGCAAGAACGGCAGTTGACATGTAGTTTTTTTTTTTTTTTTTTTTTTGTCGCTCAAGTGTAAAGATTTTTTTTGCCGGCACTGTGTATATATATATATATGAAAGGATAAAATAATCAAGATTTTAAGTATTTTAAATAAATTTAGTATTATTAGTATTTAATAATTATTAGTATTTAATAAATATTATTAGTATATTTAATAAATTAAGTATTTATTAGTATTTTAAATTAATTGATAATTAATATTAATATCTCAGAACAAATCTTAATTTTAAGAACAACTTTATGAGGATAATTCTATTTTAGAGCCCAGGTAAAGTTAGTTTTCCAGCAGAACTTCATAGCGCAGGAATCTGATTTCAGACTAAGTTTTAGAATCAAAATTCTGCAATCATCTAAAGTAAGCGGTAAAACATTGCAAAATACCTAATCCCAGATGTCCGGGTCAACCAATGATAAAAGGTAGGCGGGATTTCACTTAGCTAATTACCCAATAAGAATTCATAAGAATAGTTTCGGTTCCCGCTGAAATAGGCAGTATTTAAGCTGGAGCACACAAGAAATCGTGGCTTTTTCCGATATTCACTTGCTTAATAAACTCACGTTATAATTATAATTCAACTTGTAAAGATTTCCAAAATAGCACGAAGACTTCACAATTAAATAAAATACTCATTGTTACATTTTTCCTAAAATGTCCAATCCCAGGCGCTTATCTCGTACTCATTTTTAAATTCATCCTGTGAAGTAAACAAAAAGTCACCTGACTTGTTAGCATTCAAATAAAATGACTGTAGTTAAACAAACTTGTTATCTTGTATATTAATTAATGAAAATATTTTTTTTTTTTCCTCCCCAATATTTTTGTAACTTGTATGCAGAAGTATTATTAATAATATTAAAATTTTTCTTTTTGTTTATTTGTTTTGAATAAGATATCAAAGGGGACCTACCCAACTAAACTTTGAAAATTTAAGTCGAGGACTTTTAAAAATCACAGAGCAAGACTTTCGATGCTCAGTCATTAAATTAATTGTCAGACTTAGAATTTTTCAAAAAAAAAAAGTGTTAAAAGCCACTTAGTTACTTACGACTTAAACTAAGTTTGCTAAATAACATTTTCTATTTAAATTACTAACCAGGACCCCTTGTCACGGGTAGTATCCAATCGTTGAAGCAGAACTTGAAAAATCTGGAGACGTTATCTAAAATAAGATACTCACCTGCAGACCTATGATATAATGTTTTTTTCTTTCTTTCCTATTTTATATGTTGTTATTTTCTAATATAATATTTTTTCAGGTTTAAAGTTAATTGTACATTTTTACGTTTCTATACTGCTATTCGTTTTATTGTATCTCTATGCTCTACGTTATACATTGAATTTCTGTATATTATGTTAATAATTTCAGTAGTATACCACAAGAAATATTTAGCTTCAAGTGACTATTACATTATCGACATATTATATTCTTTGTGCATAAGACTTGAGATTTACTAAAAGGACTTCAACAAATGACGACTTACAGAATATGTTAAAATAAAGTCCACATTTTATTTCTTATGTTGAATAAATTTTCAGATTTTAATGTTTTAAGTTTTAGTGTACTTTTAATGCCATAATATTATATTATTTGTACAGCACATTTATATAATTTTTTTCAGGTTGTGATAGAGTACAGTACAAAATTTTTCAATGTTCATCTTATAAGTCGTTATGTGTATCTTCTATTCAATAGTTTTTCATAACATATATTTTGTACTCTTCAGAAATTGTATAATATTTTGTATTTATCATGTACAGGCCAAAACACAGACATCCTGAGTTGGTTAAAATTTAACATTTTATAAGCTATTTTTTATTATTATTATTATTTAGGACTTTCTTGTGATAATAACTATAGTAACAATGATTGCATAATAAAAATTTTTATACAAAATTTTCTAAAGAATAAAATTTTCCATTTTTAAATAAATTTTCCAGAAAGTTAATTTTTCTAAATTGTCAAATTTTCCAATTTAAGTCAAACTTTTTCCTGGAGTATCCTCTACTTCTGAGGAACTTTCCACAGACTTGCAGGCAAACCTGGGGGAGCGTCGGCTTAGAGGGGGGGGGGATATGAAAGGATAAAATAATCAAGATTTTAAATTAATATTAAGTGATAACTTAATATTAATATCTCAGAATAAATCTTAATTTTAAGAACAACTTTATGAGAATAATTCTATTTTAGAGCCCAGGTAAAGTTAGTTTTCCAACAGAACTTCATAGCGCGGGAATCTGATTTCAGAATAAGTTTTAGAATCAAAAATATGCAATCGTTATATACATATATATTTCTAATTTATATAAACATCTACAATTAATAGAGTTATTAATTTGTGTATGAGTTTATCTTATTTTCTTTACAAAATTGGGAGTCAACATAAAGATGATTTTTTTTTCTATTTGAGTGGGGATTGATTTATATATGGTTATGAAATTTATGTCCTGATAATTTAACCAAAATGTGTACATTTCTGTTTTAGGTCCCTCCAGAGTTACTTGTTCAACATGGTGCTTCTTTGAGTCGTATTGTTCAAAATAGTGGACAATTTGTTGTCATTTTTCCTGAATCTTTTACTTCAACGATTTGTTGTGGTTATTGTGTATCAGAATCTGTTTATTTTGCCCCTACATGTTGGTTAGACTTAGCTGTAAGAGCATTTAAAGTAAGAGAATTTTATTAGTATCATTTTTAAATATATATATATATGTAGTAATTTAATGTTTAACCCTTTAATGTTCACCACTTAATTTATTTTAAAATTTAATAAACTAATTGTAAAAATGGCTTTTAGATACATAACTGATCTTAAATATTTAAAAAATAAAAAATTAGCATAGTTCCTTTTCGATAAATTTTTGTTTGAAACATCTATAAGTTAACCTCATTAAATTCAAATAATATTGAATTTAATAAATAAAACACTTTGTAAGTAAACATTATCAATTACAAAAACTCGTAATAGTTGTTTCAGGTGAAAATAATAGTCCAGCTCTTCATTAAATGAAAAAAACTAGACATGAGTGCATCATCAAACAAAAGTTTAAAACCTGATTAAAATAATGGGGAAAAGTTAAAAAACTGCTGCAAAAGAAATTGTTAAATTATGTCAAATGTTTGGTTTTGCTGCGAAACTAATGATCATTAAAGGGTTAAAACCCAGCAAAAACCAGAGTAACAAAAGATTTAATGCCACTGAATACTACTTAGACTTATAAAAATTAATTTTTATCAAATTACAGTATCCTGAAATGACTTTAATTCAATTATAAAAACAACTACTAGCTCTAATAAATTAATTTTTTTAATAATTCAAATTCACATCAAACTTACCTTAACTTTATTCCTCAATAGTTATCTTCAATACAATATATGATACTTTACGATAAATCAAAATTGAACCAACACAGCAGAAGTAAACCAGCAATGAGAAAATAAAATCACTAAGACTAATTAAACTCATTTTATGACAAATTCATTGGGGGAAAAAAGCTTGTAACTATAAGGATATTATATATATATGGATACATATAATAATGATCATCTATTAAGCATAGTAGAAGCCAAGCAACAGATACAAGATCACTGAAACACCAATGACAAATAAGATTAAAAATTTCTTTGAGAAGTTCAGAAAAATGAAAAAAAAAAAAAAAATTTCAGGGGATGAAATACACAAATTTAAAGAATCCCGATTTATTAATTAACAGCTTGCAAAACAAACGAATCAATAAACTAACACAACAAATCTTAACTTAAAACCATAAACTATATCAAAATTTATGAAAAAATAATTTAAGAAATTTAAGAAAGGAAGGAAAAGAGGCAGGCAGCAAGGCTTGTGACTTGCCTGTGGGGTTAAACTAGTTTCATGCCGGCAACACTCTCCCAGCCTGCTAAGACCAGAATAGGAATCATATGGATTTTAAAAAGCAAAATTTCAAAGCAGATGAATAACAATGAAACCACAAAGCAACAATGAAATTCACTGATTGATTACAATGTGTTTAATAGTATGATTAGAATTTTAAGAATAGTTGACAACTCAAAAAAGAAGAAACTAAAATTTTAATGGAAAAAGAAAGTTTGCATAGTAATAAAAAGTAAATGCAACAAGCCTTCTGCTTTTTTTTTTTTTTTTTTAATTTGAATTTTAATTTCACAATTCCACCCAACCATCCAGCCTTACAACACCACCCCACCTCCGTAATCAAACATCTGCCCACCCAACTGCCACCTTTCTTATTTTCTTTTAATATTTTATAATTTTTTTGTTAATATACACTAAAGTGTACACAATTTTTTTTTTTTTTTAATGTACTGACAGAGACAAGGTTAAGGATAAAAAATAGAAAATACAAAGTTTTTAGGAAAACCCATTTTAGCAGTGGCGGTGATCAGTTAATAAATATTCTTGTTTTTATAAACTTCGCAGAGCATAAATTATTAATTCAAATAAATGGTTAATAATGATGATGTTTCTAAATACTGAAAGATGCAGACAGGAATTAAAATGTGTAAATAAGTTTACTTTAAAACTAAAATCTTGCCGTTTGTCATAGATATCTGTGTAAATTTTATTACCATCAATGATTATTTTGAGATCTAAAAAGTTAATTGATTAATTAGTGAGATTATTTTGAGTGAGCATTGAATTAGGTGGATAATTTAAGGAAAAGTCATTTTGTGAGTTGTTGAGATAAAATACAATAATATCATCTATGTAATGATAAAATCGAACATCTTCAAGGCAAAATTGCTTTTCCTTATAATAAAGATAGAGATCTGCCAAAATACTGGAGCTACTACCTCCTTGGGGAATTCCTATTTGTTGCAAATAGATATTGTTGTTGTGGAAGATATAATTATTATGGATAACAAAGTTAAGAAGTGTTTTGAATGTTTCTGCTTTAAAATTGTGAGGAAGATTAATTTGAGTTTTATATTCTTAAAAAAGACTGTAAATGATATTACTAAGATCTGATGACTCAATATTATTGAAAAAATCTTGAAAGTCAAAAGTCATAATATTGTCTATTGAATTGAGCGATTTGGTGTATTAAATTAATTGAAAGCTATTTTTCAGACAGAGTAAATTATCAACTTTGCAAGTACAATTGTAAATTTGTTTTAGTAGAGCTTTATTAACATTGTTGTTATAAGTGTTACACCCAATAGTGACAGTGTGAAATGTAATTGGAGATTGGTGAAACTTAGGTATGAGAATTATATAAGGATAATTAAAGTTATTGAAGGGAAGTTGAAGTAGTTTATAGTAATTATGTATTTTTCAGTTATTAATATTAAGGTTATTATTAGTTAAACTGAAGATGTTGCTATTAGTTACTGAAGAGTTTAAAATAGAGAGATAGTAGAATTTACATATCATATAATGGCATAATTATTAGGTGATTTGTCAACATAAGTGATCACAAAGTCATCCTGTAGTGATTTGATTGAGTTAAGAAGTACAGATTTTTAAAAAAAAACACCAGATTTGAAGAATTGATAAATAATGCATTTTTAATTTTTTGTAACACTAAAACTTTCCATTGAGTGAAGTAGGCAATAGGTTTATTATGAGTAATAGATATTTTATAAATAAATAAATCTAGGTCATAAGAAAACTGTAGAAAGATTTGTGGAATGCTAGTTTTAATTGGAAGTCTAAATTTAGTGCCAAATTCCATGAATTTTTTTAATTGATAATTATTAATAATATTGAGATTGCCAATGATAATGTGTTCGTGGTCTCTGTCAATATATTTTGAGAAAGAAGGATCATTGCATTTACATGTTACAGTGTTGGTAAAAGAGGTAGACTTAGATACAGAATTATAATTGAATATCTTTCTGACAAGAGGAAGAGGATATTTGAAGGTACGAGATAGATTTAAATCTTTAATTGGCAACAAGCATTCTTTGTCATTTATGATAGATGTAATGTTAATACTATTCAATATTCAATTTGTAAAAGTCACAGTTAATTGAGTATTTGTTTTAATTTTGTTGGGCTTTTTATTAATTTTTAAATTAAATTGTTTGATTTTGTACATTATAATATCATAAAAAATGTCTGAAAAATGTTTATTATATGATTGGCTTTGAAAGACATTCAGAAAATTCACTAAGTATTTCTTTTTAATTGCAAAAATAAATTTTTGAATAATGAACCAATTATAGTTAGATAAGTAATTATTATTACTTACAGACTTTGAATAAACACCATAAAATGCAATAAACTCGCAACAATTGTTTCGGGTCGAAAAACACACGACCCTTCATCAGGCGAATAAAGTAAGCACGAGTGCTGCAGTCAGAGCGGCAACGCAGGTCTTAATTAGTCTGTAGATCTGAAATAAGTTTAATAATGGCACTTTTAGAAAAGATTAAATCTGTTTTTTATTACCTCTTTTAGTTCTAGATGTTTTATTGTTAATTTTGTAATTGAGTTGTGCATAAATAGTCGAATAATCATGTAGAGGGTTGATGTTAGAATATGCTTTAATAGTTTTATTAAAGTATTCAGAATTTAAGCCATATGAATAAATTGTATTGTAATATTGCATGAATTTTTATTCAGGAAATAGATTCTCACTTTTATTTTTCTGAATTTTGATAATTTCTATGGTACATGAATTAAAATTGTGTGATTTAAAGTGTTGTAGTTCTATAGTTGATTTAGAAGGTGCTGCTAAAGATGAAAGGTTTTTTTTAATCAGAGCGATGCTGATTAATTTGTACATGTACAGTATAGTGACCAGATGTCCTCATTCTCTGAGGACAGTCCTCATTTGTCCTCATTTTTGGACGTTTGTTCTCATTTGTCCTCATTTTTAAGTAATTTTCTTCTTTACTTAAAATTTCAACATTAGAGATGCTGCTGACCGTATTAGTTTTTAATGCGGATTCTACAATTCAACTTACCTTAAAAAATATCACGATTACTTGATTCATTCCATCCATTTTTAAATCATGTCCATTATTAGGTAATACACAGAATATATTTTTCTATTGGTTGATTTTAGACTTTGGAATGGAAAAACAATTTTTAGCAAGACAGAAAACTGATTAAGTCAGGGATAGGAGCTGAACGCAGATTACAGTCGGCAGCAAAAGTACCCGAGTACTAGCCAATAATTCAGGTATCAAAAAAGTACACATAAAACTGTTTTGTTAAATAAATACTTGTCAAATCATGTTCTTAGACTGACTAAGAACATCACTCAACAAGGATTTTTTTAACAAAGCCGTACAGTATTAAGTGTACTTTTTTTAGACAGGCATTATTCAGGGTGTCGACAATCAGGGAAATCAGGGAAATCATGGAAAAATCAGGGAACTTTATCAATCTGGAAAAGTCATGGAAAAATCAGGGAATTTCGTAAAAATAACCGAAAATCATGGAACTTCTCGTTTTTTTCGCTGCAAACGTGACTAAAAGATCGCCAACCGAGCGATATCTTACCCAAGATTGCATACTACTGGCTTCTTTGTAGTCGAATTTCGCCGTCACCGCGCCGCATTAATATTCATAGCAACCCTTTTGTGGAAGTAAAGAGAAATTTCGCTTTGTGTTCTGCCTTCTGTCTTGCTAACTGTGGGGATTTATCCCTACGTATAGGGATTTTTCATCGTTGTTTTGCGTTTTTTCTGGGATGTAGGGATGGATTTTCAATTCGTAATGACTTTTGGGGGCCCTTTTACAGAATTTCACTCACTTTCACTAGGAATTTATTTTAATATTTTATAATTTTTCACTAAACTAGGGACTTTCATCAACAGTATAGGAATATTTTGAGCTGTTTATAGGGACATGGCAAAATTTAAGCTGTCAACAATAATGTTCTTCAATCAAATCACTTGGTATGATATATTGTCTGCGCGCGCTTCATCATAAAAGAAATTTTTTTCAGATTTTGATTTGAGTTGAGGCAAGAATCAGGAACAAGAAATATTTCGCCGTTCACCTGATTACAGGTAAGTCATTAATAATTTTTCAACAAATTTATTATTTTTAAATAATAAAATGATCGATCAATTTTAATGATTTAAATTGATGGTAAAGATTTTTTTCCTATAATCTTAAAAAATAAATTTATTTTAATAAAATGTAGGAGTAATTTCAGATAACAAAATATTTTTAGTAAATAAAAGTGTGAATCTGTAAAGCAAAGCATCACATTGTATCGTAAATTTGCAATTTTCTTTCTTCTTTTTTTTCCCCCAGTCAGTTATTATACGTGTATTTCAGAATTTTTATCAATTGATATAAACAGTTCTGAAGAATGTTTCAGTGAATTATGAATAGTCGCGGCCAAACACTTAAAAAATTTTCTTGATTTTATTCGATTGTTAATTTTGGGGAATATTTAATTTCTCAGTAAGAAAGTTTTGTTTTATACAAGTAAAGCGGGGGGAAAGAAAAAAAAAAAATCCGTTTTTGTTTTTCATTGTACCGTAGGTGTAGAGAATTGTGAAAATTTTCGATGCCTGTTTTTTGATGCTTTTACAATTTTTTAGGTGTAAAGAATCCAAAAATCGCAAAATCAGTGTTGTGGTCGCCTGCAGGGTACTAGTTTATCTGTGTATCCGATATATCAAAAATAAATCATCTCGAAGAGGTTTGGCCAGTTTTAAATTATTACTTTTAACACTGGCATATTTGTTTTCAATATTCTAATTTAAGAATTTCGTAAGTTTTAAAAATTTATTGTTTCTTAATACGGAAGAATTAGACGAAATTTCGCATAAGTTGTTTTATGAGGATTATTTTCAACGTGAAAATATTTGACAAGTTTTAAAATAGCATTTGTGATATTGACAAGAACAAGAACATCATTAATTTTGCGTATTCTATTTTGAAAACTCCATAAGTTATTCAAAATTTTTAATTTTTTCCATATAGCGGAATTAATCAACATTTCACGTACACTTGCTGTTTGGGAGTATAGAATTGCATGAAATTTAAAATATGCGTCTCTCTCTAATAAAATTTAACAACAAATTTGGATAAGGTAAATGTATCAAAGCAGAGTTAGGGTAGCCTAGTGAATGGAGCATATTCTGCGACCATGCTGCGTGATCGATAAACTTCATTTCTCTTAAAAAGGAATGTAGCCTATCTATAGTACATTGAATGCCCAATAGTAGAAATTTATGAGAACAACTTTACGATCGATCGAAAATTGAGCAAATTGGCGGCAATGTGCCATTTTCCCCTCCCCCTTCCCTTAGGGAAAACCTAGCTTGTCTTCAAGTCAAGAGATGCTCTTGTGATGAACGGGCTGGCTGGGCAGACCAGCAGTAAACTCTGAAGACCGACAAAGGGAGGGAGGGAGGCGGAGGTATTTAGGGAAAATGAAGCTTTGCGCGTACGTACAAATAATATCTGCTATCGTTGTCGATGTTCTTTGGTACACAGACGGGAGTAGGAAGAAAAAAGAATTAAGATTGAAGGAAGAAAGCAAAACTACAAATTGAATATTCGTTTAGTTAATCGCGTAGCTGATATCGTTTGCGGGTCGAGTGGATTTATTTTGATGCCTTTTACTTTTATATGTAATGATATTAGACAATAAAATGAACGATCTTCGATTAAATGTGTATATGATATATATATAAATAATTTTTTACTTTTTTCGAAAAAAGTAAAAAATTAATTCAAGAAAGTATTGGGTTAGTAAAATGTTTAGACTCCCGATTTTCAATAGATTTACACATTTTAAAAAGTATTGAACATGATATGATCGTTTTTACGTTCTTTTCTTCTCTATTCAATAGAAGAAAGTATTGGTTTCATAAAAAATTTCGACATCGGATTTTCGACGAATTTAAACGTTTTCAGAGGTTTAGAATAAGATTTGACTATTTTTAGAAAATTCAAATTTTGGTGTCAACTGCCCAACAGGTGGCGCTGCTATACTGCAATTTTCTTCGATAAAGGGAAGGCTATATGTCAACCTCTATGGCATATAACGGTACGAAACCTGATATGTAAGATAACCATTTTAAAAACGTATTTTTTAAGATGCTGTTTATAGACAATAATTGGATATTTAGTGGGATATTTCTTTGGATATTTAGTGTTAGTTTTCTCAAAGATGAAAACTGTTTGCATTCATTCTGTTAGATAATTTTAATAAATTATTTGCACTTAGCGAATTAATATAGGAAAATATAGAAGAAAGTCTTGGCCACAACATACTTTTATCTTTATGAATTTTTTACCTTAGCTAAAAGGAAAAAAAAAAAAAAAAAAAAAAAAAAAACTGATTGAGTAAAAAGCATAATTATTTGTTCTTTTTCATAGATTAAAGCAAAGGATTATTTATAATAATAGTCAATAAAAAAAATATTAAAAAAAGTGTTTCCGGCTTATTCGGAAGGGTAGGTTGATTTCTTTTTCCTTATCAAGTAGACGTCATTTTGTTTCAAAATGGCGGCTTACAAATTATTAATGGCTACAAATTGGTTCATAAATACCCTTTTATGTGAATTTAAAATTTTCAAGTGGCCAACGCTTGGAAACAAGATGGTGGGCCAAGTTGACAAATATATCAAATGCATTTGTGAGATAAGACTACTTACAAATATAGTTGGAATTAATTCAGAATCTCAAAAGTCATCGTGTTGAAAAATTAAGTGGCTGCCACTTGGATCAAAATGGCAGAGAAAGTTGCTCAGTGAACTAATTAATCTAAAATATTGTAACAAATTTGAAAATAATTCTTTTTTTTTTTTGTAGAAATTCCTTCAAATTTAAGTTAATAAAATGTTAATTTTCTGCATTTCTAGTTTGTTTTCGCGATAAAATAGCCGAATTTTCCTTTAAAAACGCATTAAAAAGCTCCAATAAGGAAAAAAAAAATCAACTAAAAATGAATTCTAAAGAAATCAACCTAAAAAAGTACATGTAGGATTAATGTTCTCTCCCCCCCCCCCCTCCCCCAGGTATAGGAAAATATGTAAAAGAAAGTTTTATGATGGCTGCAACATACTAATTGTGTGTGTGTGGCAAAAATTTTGTGGCAGCTCTAGTTCAAGAACTAATGCACAAAATTTTACACAAATTTTTATGTAATTGCACCTAGAAATGACATTTGAGGAGGCAGTCCTCAGTAGAACACTGAAATTTAGACATATCAAGCAGCTGTTTATTGTACCCAAACCCCAAAGCATACTTAAGAGATGCATTTCACAGACCCTCGACAAATATTCCGTAGTTCCAAGGTTCAATGTGTTGCTGACCTTGATGCTCAAACCTGTGAGCAAGAGAAGCCTTGTGGTCACATACATAATGTAAGCCTAGCTGTTTCCTATTTCAGAAAACAACCACAGCAAATGGAATAAAAACTGATAACCTATAATATTCAGATACCTTTTAAGTGTACATTCGTCAGTAAGAAGGCCAATAACTTTCCTCAAACCATCTCTGTTAAATTTTGAAAGCTCCTTATGATGCAGATCAGGACAGTCACAATTTAGCTGTACCTAGGCATAAAATTGTGCCTATGAACTTTTGGTGCAAATTGTCCAACAGGTGCCATTGCTATCCCGTTTTTCTGTAATATTTAACATGACAATATAAAACAAATTTTCTTATAAATTTAATATGCATAATGTGAAATATTTTTAACCATTCGTTGTAAAATAAAAATGAATTTTCATCAGTAATTGTTAAAGAGAAAATTATTGTATAATGCTATATGTAGCTTTAAAATTTTTTGTTAGCAAGATGTTTCTGAAGTATCATTACATATTGATAATAAAGTAATTTTTGACAAAAATTTAAATTGATTTCATAAGAAAAAAATCTATTGCGCATGCAATTTATTACATGATGTGTGTATAAAATTGTAGTAATATCTTAGATCTATCTTTTGTGTAAAACTGATAAATTTGTATTTCTTGTGGCAGGTGAAAAATTATGGCAACTTCAGTATGTTCATTTAATGATAGATGGCCCACAGAGTTTTTCTGGGTACAGCCACA
Source organism: Salticus scenicus (assembly GCA_963930645.1). NCBI lineage: Eukaryota > Metazoa > Arthropoda > Arachnida > Araneae > Salticidae > Salticus > Salticus scenicus. The sequence goes on from OZ005648.1 coordinate 343,476,749, forward strand.
TCCAAATAATAAACATGCAGCACTCTGCACATTATGCAACTCATTTATTTATTTGAGTAATATGGGCCGCGGAGCCATCATTAGCCACAGAAAAGGCGCTACACATAGACGCAAAGAAAAACTGGCCAGCATGTCAGTACCACTTACTGATTTCTCAATTTTGAATAAAACTAGTGGTACACTGGAAAAAGATACAGAAAAAAGAAGTGATTTGGCCACCAGTAATCTAGATGTTCAGTTACAAGAACAGGGCACATCATCATCAAGTGTTGCTGATGAACCAGGGTGCAATGAAAATGTTGTTCCTACGGGAATAAAAAAATACCTATTCAAAGAAAATGTAACAAAAGCTGAAATATTATGGTGCTTACAAATAGTGGCCACTCACAGATCATTAAGATCTGCTGAAAAAGATGTAAAAATGTTTTCAAATATCTTCTGTGATAGTAACATTGCAAAGAGTATGCAACTTGGCAGAGACAAAATGATGTACACTATGGTATTTGGATTAGCTCCCTTTTTTAAAGATGATTTGCTGAAGGATATACTCCAGTGTAAACATTTTGTAATAGGGTTTGATGAATCCCTAAATAAGATTTCACAAAGGCAGCAAATGGATCTAAATATTAGATATTGGTGCACAAAAGAAGACGAAGTAAAAACAAGATATTTGAATTCTGCATTTCTTGGGCGTAGCACTGCTAAAGATTTACTTCAAGCATTTATGGATGCAGTGTCACCTTTAGATTTAAAAAAAATACTTCAAGTATCAATGGATGGTCCTAATGTTAATTTAAAATTTTTCAATGAGTTGACAACAGCAGTTAAAGATGTGCCTGAGGATCCTGAAATTCTTAATATCGGCTCTTGTGGGTTGCACTCGGTTAATTTGGCATTTAAAACAGGATCAAAAAGTGTAGATTGGGAAATCTTTGATTTTATGCGTGCATTATACTATGTTTTTAAAGATTCTCCAGCAAGAAGAGCGTTATATACATTCTATACAAATAGTGATGAATTCCCTGGAAAATTTTGCTCCATTAGATGGCTAGAAAATGCCCAAGTAGCTGAAAGATGCTTGAATATCCTTCCTAATGTAAAATTATTCATTAATAAAGTTGAAAAGGATAAATCTGCTCCTAACAGCCAGAGTTATACACTTGTTAAAAAGTTGATTAATGATTCTCTGTTGCCAGCTAAATTGGCATTTTTTCATTCAGTTGCAACTGAGTTTGAAGCATTTTTGCGGGAGTATCAAACAGATGTTCCACTAATCCCTTTTCTTTTTGAGGATCTATCAAGTCTGATGTCACGGATAATGAAAAGGTTCATGAAGAAAGATGCGCTGTTAAAAGGTCCATTGCAGGTAGATGTAGAAAATGTAAGCAATTATCTGCCATGCAATGAAACTGATGTTGGAATTTCAGCATTATGCCACATAAGGAAAGCTAAAATATCTGAAGCACAGCTGAATAAATTCTATAAAGACAGCAGAAAATTTCTTGTGACATGCATTAAAAAACTGCAAGAACGTTCACCACTAGTGTATGAGATAACAAGATCAGTGTCTTGTTTTAATCCTGAAGTGACTGTAAATCAAACATTATTTGAAAAAAGACTAAAAAAATTGTTAGTTATTCTTTGTGAAAAGAATTGGCTGACTTCAGTTCAAGCTGACAGAGCTAAAAGTCAACTTCAAGAAGTCTGCTTTCAGTTCAGCAATTTATCAAAACTGAAATCGTACAACAAAAGAGATAGAATTGACAAATTTTGGCATAATATGTTGTCATTGGCAACAAGACCTTGTGATGAAGCCATACTTGTTGTAAAAATGATAATGCTACTTTCTCATGGCAATAGCAATATTGAAAGAGGTTTTTCTATCAATAAAGATTGTCTGTGGGAGAATATGAAAGAGGAAACTGTTGTTGCAAGAAGAATTATTTTTGATGCTTTGCAGGTTCATGGAGATCTAAAAAACTTTCAAGTATCAAAACAAATGATTCTGAGTGTGAAGAATTCTAGATCCAGATACGAAGAAGAAAAACAAAAGAGGAAACAAGAGGAGAAGGAAATACAGCAGAATTTAAAAAGAAAAAAACAGACTGAAAGTCAACTGAAAGAATTGCAAGCAAAAAAATCTAAAATTTTAGATGATGCTCAAAAAGAGACTTTAAAAATTGAAGAAGAAATAGCCAACATTAAACTTCTTCAAAAAAAACTCTGATCTTTTTTTTTTTTTTTTTTTCCTTGATTACATATTCTTACTGCAATAACTTGAGAAATAATTTTATGTTCTGAAGTTAATATATTCTCTGCAATTGAAAGGATTCAAAATTTTATATTGTCAATTTTACTCAAATTTTAAGGTTTTCACTTGTATTTTATTTTTGTGTATGTTAATGAAGTCAACAAAGGTAATAAAAGATAAAGATATTTTTGCCTATCAGTAAAAATTGTAGTTTTTAATTAAATTTTTATGCATGTATATTGCTAGATAGAAATCTTTCTGCTGAAAATAACTTAAATATTATTAATAATCTATTATATGTTGATTCAGTATAATTATTCAGAAATAACATAAGAAATATTATTTTTAAGACGTAGCCAACTTAACAGGTTTTATTATATGTTTGTTGGACATGTTGTACTAATTTCATGGCTAATTGTGCCAAACAGCCTATTTTAAATAGAAATTACCTGTGCAAGATGATCTTGAGAAAATAGGATGCACATGAGTTTTAAGGATTTAACAAAAACATACAATTGAATTATAATTGGTCTTTATCTGACTTCATTCCTTGTAGGTAGAGTTGATTTTAAAGCATTATTTTATTTATCTTAAAAGTTTTGAAATAATACATTCCAAATATGAAATATTTAAAAATTAGGTGTGCATATAATACTAGGGTGTAATATACACAAATTTATGCAATACCTGCAATAGGTAACGGAGATCATGGAATTCTGTCAAAAGTAATCAGGGAAATCATGGAAAAATCAGGGAATTTTTTCTGTGAATTTCTGTAGCCACCCTGTTATTGCTAGTACTCGAATACTTTTGCTGCCGTCTGTAACTTGTTGACATCTCCCGATTTTTTTGCTCTGTAGTGAGTAAATAGTTCTACTAAAAAGTCAACATAATAGCTCAGTTTGTAGAACATCAATGCTTTATGCCGTCAGACTAGAGGTCAATTCCTATTCCTAGCCTAACCAGTTTTTGACATTGTTCAGATTGTCTTTTCCTTTTAAAATGCTATTTATTGGATCATTTCCATATGAAGTAGTTATGATTTCGTTTACACAAAAAAAACTTGGTCTACCCAACAGTAACAATTGTTTCTAAAAGTATTAACAGAAGTAGATATAAAATAGTTTGTCTATTTGTATCAAGTGCATGTCAGAAATTAATACTTTTGTATAAAGATAAACAGCATGGCCATTATATTATTCGAAGAGAAGCATAATGTGCACAAGTTTATGATAATGTTTATTGTAAATGTAATAATGCTTATATAAATAATGTTTATCGTATAAGTTTATCATAATGACGATTAATGGCTTCTTATCTGTAAGTGGGGTTAATATAAGCTAATTTTATGCTATATTTTATGAAATTTTGTGTTCTCAGAAATGTCCTCATTTTAGAAGAGAACAGTCCTCATTTTTCTCATGGAAATGAGGACATTGCATAATTTGTCCTCATTTTGCATCAAAAAAATCTGGTCACCCTAATGTAGAGGAGTGGAAGTTTCACCAATATGATTGAGTTTACAAAGACCACAACTGATTTTATAAATAACATTGTATGCCTGACAATATGGAACCAAAGAGTGATTATTATTTAATTGTGTGTGTGAGGCCATAGGGCAAGTTTTACAGTGATTAGAACCACATGGTCTAAATTTAAGCAAAGGAGGAGGAGAAGATAGCTAACAGGTTGTCGATCCAAGGATATCCGTATAAATATCCTTGTACCGTGCACAGTACTGCTGTGAAGCTAAGTATTTTTTTGCCAGGATCTAAAAATTTACTAAATAGAGTCATTGTAGAGGAATAAAAATGTTTTTGAAATTAAATTCAATCAACTAATAATATTGATAAGAATTTAGAAATTGAAGTGCACAAATCAAATAAATATTTACATTAGTTTTACATCGAAAGTTGGCTATACCAAATTCAATAACTTAATTAAGTTGATTATATCTTAACTCTTTTCTACTTTTGATTATTCGTACATTAGGGTACTTATGAAAACAAGCACTGAGTCATAAAAAAGAAAACTTTTCCCATATTTTCTTAGTTTAATATACCTATCTTCTATTATTATTATTATTATTATTAAAGTTGTGATCTATCTATAAAATAAAATAATTAAAGCATTCAATATATCAGTATATTGCTTTACTTTCTAAAAGTGATGTATAAAAATGAGAAAAATAAAATTATCCAGTGTGTTCCATTACCAAACAGCATCTTTTTCAAGGCTTATTAAAAAATCATAAAACCTTTGGTTTTTTGTTCTTTCTCTAAGTTAGAGAAATACCTTTAAAGTTCTTGCTGACATTTTGAAGCGGGAACCAGGTTATCCTCACAGCAGTCTTTCTGATGATCGTAGATGTTATCATAATCTTAATTTCTTTTTGTCTTTACAACATTGCATGCATGCTCATCAGCCAAAATTTATATAATTTCATATTTCATTGCATGTTATATATGTGGTTTTATTAATATGCAAGTAGTTTAATATTTTTGAAGCAAATATTTATTTGTTTTCTATTGGTTTTAGTTAGGGCAGTGGTAATTTTAAATGCTCTTTAATTCTTTTGTTAACTTAATGCTTGGTCATTACTATGTAACTTTCTGTTTATTTTCTTTCATCTTGATATGTTATTTCATAGATTTCTGTGGTTTCTTTTATTAATTTTACACTTGGTCATTCCTATATAACTTCCTGTTTGTTTTCTTTTATCAGTCGCGCATTTTCACAAATATATGATTATATTTAATATCTGCAATATGCTTCTTCTTCCTGTGAATGAATTCCCTGCTTGTCAGGCCTATTATATAATATTTTTTTAAACCATCTTCTTTAATGAACAGAATTCCATAAAAACTAAATAATTTCCATTGTGGATTAATAAGAGAGTTTTGGCTGTTAAACAAATATTTAATTTTACCAAACCGTATTTCAATTGCTCAAAAGTGTCTAGAAAATATTGAATGGTGTGGCTAATTTTGCATCTTGTCAATTGAATTTCATTTCAGGTGCTTTTTCATTGTCTATTTTATTAATTAAATTATTTATAATTTGAACATTAAAACCATTATTTAAACAATTTTTTCTAATATTAATATTTAATTTGTATATATATGTATAACATTTATGAATCATCAGGCTTAAAAATTTAAAGAAAAAAAATCTCAAAGGCACAATATAAATTATAGAGATCAGGGACCTATTTAAGAAAAATTTCAGTCTGGAGGGGAATAAGTCTTTTACAATATCAAATGCATAGCTGCCAAGTTTTACGCCCCGGGCATAAAATTTACGCTTTTTTGACATTTTTTACGCTTTTACGCCTAGATCGCTATTTTTACTCTTTTTCTACTATTTCAACATTTTTCTACCATTTTTTTTTTCAATTATTTAAGTATTCAATTAAATTTAATTAAAAAAAAGTAAAAAAAAAAAAAAAAATCATCTTTAAAAAAAAGTATCTAAAAAGTATGATTTTTGCTGCTAATGCTTAGTAAACAAAGATCGTATTGTATTTGATCGATTGATTGATTCTGAGTTGCTGCTTCTACAACTATCGTTGGTTCCCATTTATTTTTTGAAGCACACTCCGTTTCAACGTCATTGCTTCAGAGGCGTGGCATGTTTTTTTCCTTCTCACCAGACATGCTCAGTTCATGTTTGTGCTTACAATTGTCACATACCTTTGAAAAATTTGATGACGGCTGAAAAGAAACCTTACTATCATCTATTTAAAGATAGCTATACAACTGAATTTCGATGTATAAGAGCATCTAGTCGGGATGAAAAGTTTGCATATTGTGTTTATTGTCGATCCAGTTTTACAATTTCTCATGGTGGCAAATATGATATTACCAAACACATTAGAAAGAAAAAACGTCTATATTATGCAAAATCAGCTAATATTAGCGAAAAGAGTAAAATACATTACTACTTGTTGGAAGATAATAATTGTATTTTACTATATTCTGAGATAGTGTGCTAAAAAAAATAAAAAAAAAAATTCTTTCAACAAATGTAGTTTTTACATTGTATTTTAATAAATGAAGCTTTTAAATTTATCTTTCCTTTCCTTTTTTTTTTTTTTTTTTTTTTTTTTTGAGTTTGTAAATGTAATAACTAATTAAATTTAAAAATAATTACTGTATCTGATACTTTTAAGCAGTTTGTAAACTATTTTTAAAATAAATCTTATGTGAAATTCAGACTAATTGCATCATTGTGTGAATATATTAAATGTGTAAGTATAGTAAATAATTATGAATGATAGCTAAACTTTGCATTATATTACTTTCTATCAAATGTTAATGTATTTAAAAGTAAATTAGTGTAATTTAACAACAAAAAAAAAAAAACTTTTAAATCTTATATGCAAAAACAGAAAAAAAAATCCCTTTTATTTGAGGGGGGGGGGGGGACTGCAATTTTTTGTTCGCACGCTGTTTTACTCCTTGGAATTTTCGTAGGTTGGCAGTTATGCAAATTAATTTTTAAATGTTAAATTTGGACGAAAAAAATGCACATTTCGTCAATTAATATAGATATACTTTTAGTATATTTCTTACTTTTCTTGCTATTTGAATATAACCTAAATATGATATTTTTAGTATATAGTGTGTGAATGCCTTTTACAATTTAGTATACCTCTTTAAAAGTACAATTTTCTTATTTATTTTCCTCTTCACAGGATATACAAAGCAGCTGTGAACCTCCTTCTTTTTCACTTGAGCGTTTACTTTTGAGCATAGCTACTGATCTTAAAAGCTCAGTTGAAACTTTACAAAAAATACTCCCTCTGATTCAAAATATAAGGTAAATTTATTAGATAGTGTTTAAATCTTTATTTATTTAACAATTTCCTCAGATAAATTAATGTATGTTTATTTAAAATACGACACTGAAATGATATTTAAGAAAATGCAGTGAGACTTTTTATATTTCAGTCATTTACTTGAATTGATGCTTTATTAAGGGTATCAAAGTATTGCCTTTTTTTGTCTTCTAAATGTGTCTACAGTAGATGCTGAACAAAATGTTTTTTTAGCATTCTTAAGTTATAAATCTTAGTTTATTATTTTTAATTATTGTAGGTGTACTGATTTAGGTGAAGATTTATAGATGTATTGTAAAATTTTTTGCTCATTTTAGTGTTATTAGTTTTTTTCTGTTGTTATCAGCAATTTCACATTTAGAACCTTTGAACTAGTATAAATGTTTTACAGCTTCTTTTGGATTCATTCATTCCTTGTAAAAACATGGATTGACATCTTTCCTTCTACAATTAACCCTATAGGTGGCTGAGAAATTTTGCTGTTTAAGCTGGTAAACAGGAGGTGCTGAAATCGAACCTATTTTGTGCTCATTGATTTAGCAACAGTTTTCAGTGGCTTTCACTGAAACTTATGTAAATACAGTACAGTCTCGAAAATCCAGACAACTTAAATCCTCTCATATCCGGAATGCAGAAATGTAAAATTCACGTTAAAGTTATTAATTTTAATTAATTAAATTAATAATTTAAAAAAAAAAAATTTCAACCTTCTTAGATTTTGGAATTTTAGAGGTATAATTCGCAAAACCATGATTATATGGGCAAAACTTAAAAACCAAATTGCTGACCACTATTTAAAATCAGCTTTCTTTCTTAATTAAACACTTTATGAACCTGGAAAATCAATTATTTATAATATTATAAAGTAAAAGGGGGATTTATTATCATTATTTTCAAGATAAGTCATTTTTGATAACTTGGTAAAGTAAAAGAAAAATGGATCGAATAAAAATTATTTTTTTGCTCATAATCAGTTTTGTTTAACAACTCGAATGATAGATGGTAGTACCAGTGAATTTGTACAATTTTTGTAATAATTTTGATTGTAATTAGTTGGGAAGCTATTTAAATGGACATTTTTTACAACTTTTATTTCAAGTGATTTTTAGATTATTTTGGTGCATAATAGGTACATCTAATTAAGATCTAAAACAGCAAATAGACTACTATTAAAAGGATTTTTTTTTTTTTTATATAAAAATTATATTTTTGGAAAATCACCTGTATAGAATATTTTTTTAATAAAAGAGGGGGGATTTATTTATTTATTTATTGTGACTAGGACATTTTTGATAACAAGTTAAAAAAAAAAGAAAGTAGGATATATTTTCAGCTTACGGTCAGTTTTGTTTAACAAACAAGTTCAGTGACAGATGGCAGTACCAATCAATTTTTTTCTATTTTTTCATGAGAAGCATGAAGAAAAGTGTCTTGAATATAGCTTTAATGTTTCTGAAAAGAAGTTGCATTTTCATAAATATTAGATTATGCCAAAACAGGAAACGTATGTTTGGATAAAATAGACATTGATGAAATTATCAACATCGTTAATTATGTGCCCATCATTGGATCGCTGAGCTGTGCAGAATTTATATGAAGGGTTACTGAAAGCACTCAAAATAATAAAAGTGATTCTGAAATCTACAATAATCCTTCAGAAATTATTAAAAATAAAAAAAAAATTCTACTGAGAATTTAATTGAAATATTAGACAAAGCTATTAAAGGATTAGAGCAACGAAATTACATTTCTGAATATGAATTAAGTTTCATGCATAAAATTAAAAAAAAAAAAAAATGTTATTGCTAATAAGCCAAATATACTATAAAAAACACTATTAGAAATGTTTAAAGAAATATTTTTTAGTGTACTTTTTTTCTTTATATGTATCTTGTATTTTATATTTATGATTATATTATGTATTTTTATTTTTTTTATTATTTTTTTTTTTTTATAATTACAGCTATTTTTCAAATTTTGCTCATTACTTTTAAGACTTCTAAAACCTGGAAATTTCCGAAATCCAGAATCACTGCGACAAAAACGATTCCTGATTTTTGAGACTGTACTGTGTGATCTAAGATCCCTAGAAAGACTCCAAAGTAGGGCAATCCCCCAGCTGAGGTCCTCCGTGTACAAAATCAGTTTAACTCATACACCATACCATCAATTTCTCCAATTAATAATGCTGAATATTTTGCTCTTAAAAAATTTTGTACTGTGTATTTTACAGTATTTTATTAGATAACTGCATAAAAAATTAGTCACTCCTAGAGAAATAATGAAAAGCATGTAACTCTGCTTCTGTATTTGATAATCACCTGGATTTAATTCGGAATTGGGTCCACAAGGTTTTGCAGTTACATTGCATCCAATTAGCCACTCACTGAGGATTTGGTGGCATTAATCTTCAAAAATGCTGGTTTGCTGATTTCAACGTTTTACCCACTGTTCCAACATATTCCACAGATTTTTTACAGTGTTCAAATCAGATGATTTTGTAGGCCACTCGAGATATAATTGGTGTGTTAGTGTTCTTAAAACCAGTCATTATTCTTCTAGCCTGATTAACTTTGCTGTTGTCATTTTGAAAAATAAGGGTATCAACAGCATACTTATCATGAAGATGATTGAAAGGCAATACCTGATTATTTAGAATCTATTTATATAATTTGCAAGAGATGTAACAATTCCGGTTCGTACTCATCTGTATAGCAAGTTGCCTTTCATTACAGGAAGGTAGACTATTGGTAGACTAAAGGTGCCAATAGTCTACCTTTCTACAATGAATTTAAAAATTTTAAGCATTTTATTTTACGTAAATTTAATCTATGCATTCCTTTCTCCTCCCCCTGTACTGTTAAAAACTTAGTTGTTAATGACAGAGATATCAACAGACCTACTGGATGGGGTTTATAAAATCCCTATCAAATATAATGATGAACTGTTTTACTACATTGGACAAACACGTCGCATACTTAAAGCAAGAATTACTGAACACATTTGTAATGTTAAAGAGAAAAAAAGTTCAATTCTAGTAGACTTTCTTTGCGAGCACCCTGAAGCTATTTCTCTGTGGACCCAGTCCGAAGATATTTCAGCCCCTCGCGACTTTCAAGACCTGCTAATGACTGAAGCAGTGAATATTATCAAGTACAATAAAGTTATTAACTCCAAGGATGCTGCATCACTTCATAAAATATGGCACGCGTTGGGCTTATAGAGGAGAAAAATGCTGAAAATGATATTTAAATAAAAAAAAATTTATTGTAACTGTAACTTTAAACCGTTTGAACTTCTCTTGTTTATATATTGCTAGTTCTATGTAACACAATTAGACCTGATGGTGCTATTGTTATAATGGCGAAAAGCTTTGTGTCGTTTTTAATAAAAAATATTGTGTCTACGTGTTTTTTAAAGTGGTTTGTTACTTTTTATATATTATGTATGCACATGAAATGTTTTCTAATTTTAAACTTTTAACAGTTTTTAATCTTAATTTTTAAATTGTGTTTTGATACCATGCATATTTAAATTGTTGTTATCCTAATTTTTTTTTTTTTTTTTTTTTTCAATTATAACTTTAGAATGCAACTCAGATTATTTAATTATTTTTAGGTCAAAAGATACACACCTTAGAGCTCAACTCAGTGAAATAGGATTAAAACAATGGGAAAGATTACCAATTCTTGATGTTAAAGATAAAAAGAAAAAGACAAAAGTTGATGAAGACTATGAATTTGAATGTGAAATTTGTCGAACACATTGTTATCTGTCTATGGTAAGTTCAACAAACCTAAAGAATTTTTCTTTTTAATTCTGTTTTTACATTGAGAAAATAATTAAGAGGAACAAAAGAATATTTCCAAAAATTTATATAATTATATATATATATATATATGATTATTCATATAATAATATTTTTGTTATAATCCATAATTGTAGAAAACAAAAACTGTTTATTAATTTATACTATAAGAAAAAGAAATTGCATGTCTATGCAGCTATAGGCTCACAAGGGAAGTGTGAATTAGTAAAATTGCTATTGAAACCAAACCAACCTTAAATTAAAGAGCATGGTCGAAAACATTGGGTACCTTACAAATTTGCTGCAATAACTCCCATGGGGGTGAGATATGCCCTCTATTAGTTTTAGTTATTTCTTTAAAAGCCAACAAAACACACAGCGTAGCATGAACAAATGGTGCAGTGCTAGCGTGCTTGACTTCGGATACGGAGGTAGTGGGATCGAGTCCCCGGAAGGGCGTTTTGTATTTTATTTTTTTATTTCAACTGAAATATTTATTTTTTATATTATTAATTTAATTAAATCATTATTTTAAGAGAAAATATTAATTATATTAAAACAAGTTTTTTTTGTTTTGTTTTTTTTCAACTGAAATATTTATTTTTGACATTTTTAATGAAATTAAATCATTATTTTAAGCGAAAATATTAATTATATTAAAACAAGTTCTTTTTTTCTCTCTCTCTTTTCTTTTCTTTTTTTTTTTTTTTTTTCAGCGCGGACAATTTAATATTTTTTTTTAACCAATTTATTTATTTATTTATTAAATTTAAAGAAATTAATAATTGAACGGGAAATACTTTTATATTATATTTAGGTAAGATTTTGTTAATGGTTACATTCAGATAAAATTTTGTTAATGATTGTTTTATATAAATTATTAATTACTATTTTTTAACGGCGACATTAATAGCAAGAGTTAATCATCTGCTCTCAATTGTATGATATATTCAGGCAATTTTTTGCATGAAAAATCCTGAATGATGAATAGCTGTTGCTTAACTATTCGACGTCGCATTTAACTTTTATTTCAAATATTTCCTTAAACAACTATTAAATTTAGTGGTGTCGGAAGAACTGACAATGATATTGAAGACAATGACAAATTTTCTCAAAATGATTTTACTAATTTATGATTAATTTACATCTAAAAAAATTCAAAATCTGGGTAAATATGAATTTTACAAATCAAGTAATCTCGACGAAAAGCCAAATATTTGACAAAATTTTCGTGATGAACAATAATTGGCGGTGAAAAAAATAGAAATTCAAATAATTGTGATCAATCTTTTTATATTTCTTGTTCTAATTGTGAAAAATACGTATGGTTTCATGATTTTTCTACTTTTAATCATAATTGTTATAAATTAGAAACTATATTCGTAGCTTTAAACATGGTTTTCAATTTTATAAATAAAAAAATAAAAAAATGCATTTCTTAAATTCATTCTCAATACTTTATTAATTGGAATACCCAAAAAGAAAAGAAACTTCTTAATGTAATAAATATTTTCTCTTAAATTAATAATTTAATTTAATTAAAAACGTATATAAAAAAAAAAATCAAAAAAATTACAAAACGCCCTTGCGTGGACTCGATCCCACGACCCCGTATCCGAAGTCAAGCACATTTCACTGCACCATCTGTTCTCACTACGTTGTGTGTTTTGTTGGCTTTTATGGAAATAACTAAAACTAATAGAGGGCATATCTCACCCCCCATGGGAGTTGTTGCAGCAAATTTGTACGGTACCCAATGTTTTCGACCATGCTCTTTAATTTAAGGTTGGTTTGGTTTCAATAGCGATTTTACTAATTCACACTTCTCTTGTCAGTATCGCAGAGCTATGAAAATCATAAAGATCAGACATGTACATCAGAAAGAACAAACTGTTTTGATTCATTTGAAACAAATTTTTATATTTTTAAAACATTTTTAAAGACAACTCTCTCATTCATCCATTTCAGCTATTTTCATTTTAAATTTCTTGGAAGTTCAAAAAGCAGATCTCATTTGTTAAGAAATTAGCTTAAATGTTCATTAAATTCTTCACGTGTTGGTTTATGATGATGTTATTGGGGCACTTTGGACTAACAATAGACTTTCGTTCATATAATTAAATTTTAATATCATAATTTTAAGTGATAATCATTATGAGGTACTATATTATTCAAATGATTGTGGACTAACTTATATTAGAATAACAGGTAATATACACATTATATGAAATGCCATAATTAGGTTTTTCAAAAAATGCATCTAACTGAAAGTACATTTCAAGGTGTAGCCACTACAGTAATATAAAACAACTCCTAGTAGTCCTTATAATGATACATTCAAATTCACTTGTGTGGACCTTCTTAATAAATAAAAATTTCATGCATACCATATAGTGTGTTAAAATGTAATTTAATTAAAAATGCATATTCCAATTGAAATTCAATTATATTAGTACCTCCTGTAGACAGTTATTAATCGTATTGCACAGTCCTTAAAGCAGCTATGAATATTATCCACTGTTTTCTTAGAAGTAAAATAAAGTGAACATCAATACATATCAGTTTTGCCATTATTAGAGCAAACTTTAAACAATTACTCCCACTAACCACAATGTATCCAAATTCTTATGAGATTTTCTGTGAAAGAATTACAAAAGCTAAACACACTGTTTCCACGAGAACATATTATAATACATTTCAAGGAATTGTGTCAATTTCTTTATGTTAGTGTATTTGCGAAACTTGGAGCACAAATGCATGAATAAGCAAAGATAAAGACATATGCATTATGATAAAGCCTATGATGGAAAATGTTCAAAATTATTTATTCGTTTAATTTGATGAATGGTAATAAAATTGTAAAATAAATTTTAAAAAATGAGTGCTAAGACCACAAGTTCAAAGTGTGAACTTATATAATGATATGTACAATATAATTTAGAAACCATCCTTATCAAATGCATGGATACTATTGTTTTTAAATAGCTCTGAACTTCGTTTATATATTAACTGTGCACTATACAATGCACTAAAATTTAGTAATAAAAATAATGGTATAACACAATAGAAATCTCATTTTCAAGTATTTCCAATAATAACCTGTAAAATATCTTTTTTTTTTGTGTGTGTTTGTGTGTGTGTGTTTGTGTGTGTGTGTGTGTGTGTGTGTGTGTGTTTAACCCTGCATAAAAAATATTAATGCTGTTCATACCATTTTCTATAGGCAACTTTTTTTTTGTGTGTGTGTGTGTGTGTGTGTGTGTGTGCGTGTGCAGCTGAAAACCTTATGTTCATTTTATTATGTTTAGAAATAAGAAGTTATAAAAGATGTTAATATGCACACTTAAAAATTCCTCATATATTCCACATTGTATTGGAATTCTTTCATGTGCACACGAACCGTTAGTCCTATAACCTTTTTCAATAGAAATTATAATGAGAAAAAATCCCCACCCTTCAAAAATCTATTTTAAAATAACCATTTTTCTAGATTTGAGAGACTATATTTTGAACTTCAAAAATTTGTTTGCATGGAAAAGAGCTAGGTTATGGGTTTGCTGCATAAATAAGCTTGATGCTAAAACACATAAAATTAGTTTAGCAAAAAATCATAAGAATTCATTCTGAGGATGAAATTTGTGCAGTGGGCCTATTAACAATTAAATAAAATCCTTATAAAACTATACATATAAGAAAGTCTTTGGTATACCAACTACTGACTATACAAAAAATATATTTTAAAAAATGAATAAATAACATCAGTTTCACCAAAAATTTCATTTTTGATAAAGTTCAATTTTAATTTTTTTAATCATCCATGTGTAAATAAATATATTTATTTTCATATAAAAATTAAAATACCTAATTACAATTTTTGTTACATATTTAACATAACGCTAAACATAAATTTATATTAGGAAATGATTAAATAAATTCACTCTGAAGGAGAAAATGTATGTAGTGCACCTAAAGAACATTACAAAAATCAAACATCAATATCACTAACATATTTAATAATATTTTTACAGTTAAAGCTATGTAAATACTGCAATTTAATAATTATTAGGAATAATTAATTTATCATGCTTTTGCAAAAGTTTCAATTGATTTATCGACTTGAAGATTAGCCACAATTTTATGTTCAATCGATACCATTGTTGTTAGCTGCCATCCTGTTTTCAGTGAGTAACTTTATACCAAAAATTTTCTATGATGATTTTCAATTTATTAAATCATAGAAAATAAATATGACAGATTTCTATTTAAAAATAACAATAAAAATTTTTATTTACAAATAATAGTAATAAATTTTATTTAAAAATCTGAAATAGTAGCAGTTATGCATTGCCAAGCTAGCCAGTATCTCTTGAGTCATAGTCAATGAGTGTATGATTTTATTGTATTCAGTTTTGAAAAACTACTTCCTTGAATGGCTTTTTATGTTACAATGTTTCAAACATTCGCAGCACAATAAAAAAATTCAAAAAATTGTTGATTTTTTATCAGCCCCTTTTCTTGTTTCAGCAACAATTATTCAAATTCATCATTACTGTGAATCTTCCTTTTATTATTTATTTATTGGCCATTTATACAATTTATGGCCTTATTCTAAGGCATTACACTAAAGTTTTTATATTTTGTAATTATTTACTTGTTACAATTATACTGGAAAGAATACCACATTTTTAAGGAGGAAATAAATTTAATTTTTGTGAAATTTTAAGAAGTCCATTTACTTTTATAATTTCATAATACTACCATTTAATTTCAGGAAATTATTTTCTTCAAATATTCCTGCTACCTTAATATCAGACAAATTATATCTCAAAGGCTTTTTCCATCATATCACACAGACTAATTTAAAATTAACAATTGGCTTTTCAAGAATTTTCAGTGACAAGTTGAGCTAAAAAGATATACATGCAAGTTTTACATGGTACTAAAAACCAAAAAAAAGATTGATAGAAAGTTTAATGTATTTGAGAAAATGCAGCTAAATCTTTAGAGAAATTTTGGTTTATATCCATGGCGAAAGTATTCCTAAACATAAAAATGTATTTAGTTAGTAGCACAGTGATAGAAAGCTTGAGAAGGATGAAAGAAAGTTTGGGCAAATCACACCATATTGTCTGAATTTTTAGTTTTGTAGCATACATCATTATAACTTATAAAGGATGCTATGATTTAAATTCAAATGAAAAAATTCTTTAATTCTTGTTTTTTAAAGTTGACTTATTAAAGATCTTTTGACTAATAAGTTTTTCTTAAGTTAAAGAATTACTAATTTTATTTTAGCTTCTTTTTTTGGCACCTTATTGTTCTGGCACCCCTAGGTGGTCACCTAGAGTTGCCTAGTTGTAAAACCAACCCTGTTTAATATTGTTTATAATTGAAATATTTTTGAGATTTTAATTGGTGTATTTATTTTATCACGTACTTTGCCTTGCTGAAAATAGATTGCACCATAGAAGGCATATAAAAAAAGGGAAAATCTGGAAAAAGTTTAATTCACCTGTTTAAGTAGCAACCCTGTCTAATCCAAGGTTGCATTTTAAAAAAGGTTTTGAAATATTAATGTACTAATAGAAAATCTGGCAGCTAAAAATATTTGATTTACTGCTGCTTGCGTCAAATAAAATTTCCTAATGTCAATATTTCTATCTAATTCTCATCAAACTAAAGTTTTGTATCAAACCCTCTTAAAAAAAAAAAAAAAAAAAAAAATTAGAAATCAAAATTGAAATTTGTCTTTTACAAAATTCAGTAATTTTGCCCACAATGGCTATTTCTTTTTCTACAGATATGGGAAAGTATTTCATTGGAGATTTTTAAAAGATGCATTCTTTCACTGTCTGCATTTATTTATGAACATGGTGCATGTATGCACACATGCATTTTATGTAGATAGTATGCACATGTGCATGTTTGTTTGAGTTTCATATATGCATTCAAGTGTACATATGTGCATGTTATACCTGTATATGCATGCAAGCCATGTATATGGTTTTATCCATATGTATATGTAGGTAACTATAACTATATTCAATAATATGAGCAAAGGTTTCAGCCTGGAAATGGTATTTCATCTTACATCATTTCTGATTACTGGTGACAGAGCATTTAATGCAGATTGAAAGTGATAGTCTTTGTGGCCTAAAAAGATTTTATGCATGTACAAACATTATGGACTTATTAAGGTTATAAAAAAAATAATAATTACAGAGAAGGGTAAGTTTTCTAAATCGTCACATAAAAAAAAAATGATTTCAAAGGGAGAGAGGTGAATTAAAACTAAATTGATCGTTTTAATAATCTACTTGCATACTGAGATCGCAACTTTGGCATGCAATAAATTAATAGTGAATATCAGTTGAAATAAAATTATTTTGATTTTAATATTTTTGTTTCTATTTTTTTACTTATTAATTTCCAGGTTGTTACTTTTCTGGATGAAACAGTGTACTGTCTTCCTCATGCTCTTGAACATATTCCAAAGAAAAATTTAAAGCTTTGTAAGCTTAAGTATAGATATGATGAAGTAAGTGGATAATATTCTGTTTAAAATTTTTGTAATAAATACATATTTTGACACTACATAAGAATTAAAGAAGGGTTTGTCTAAAAAATTTTTGGTTTCAAAAATGAAACCCCTCACAAAAATTGATGATAAAAAAAAAAAAACATAAAAATTAGTGCATTTAAATATACTCTTCACAGAAATCAGCATACTTAAAATGCACCCTTCACGAAAATTAACAAACTTAAAATATAGACTTTTTTATAAAAATCAGATGTTTTTAAAGGCCATCAGATGAAAAATTTGTATATTTTGGTAATCAACCAAAAACGACTTAATGGAATAGAATGGTCTTTTCTTTCCAATTTGACTGTAAATCTATTTTTACTGCAACAGCACATTTGATACAGAAAAGAGATTTAATCCATTGCAGCAGTATCTTATAGTATCTTTAGTTATTTCAAATTATTAAATTTATAAGTATTTGTACATTTCTAGGGGTTTTATACTGAACTTTTTTTCTTTCATAGTTTCACCTCTGTATCACAGAACTGTCTTCTTTTTTTTTTTTTTATCTTTCGCTAACATTTTTTATTTTTCTGCTTTGAACATATCATAAACTTTTCACCTATTTAATGTCCTTGATCAATTATTTTTATTTTCTGAACATATACATGTAAAAAAAAGTATAGTAATCATAAAACGATTCGACTATGAGATTTTGGTATACTTACAAGTTTTGAAATCTCCTGAGTTCATTTTATATAGTTTTTATTTGCTAAAGTTCTTTTACAGAGACACAAAGAAAAATTCTTCCTTAATATGGCTTATGAACTCAAATTATTAAAAGTGTGATAGCATCTAAATGTCTTATTCGATTGAACTAAAAGTTATTAGTTATTAAGTATGGTGTAGGTCACCTTCACACAATTTACATAGATTTTAATGAGTATACGTTTTAGTTTTTTTACAAGGGTGCAAAGAAAAATATCTTTGATTATTGATTATAGACTAAAATTATTTGTAGTTCTCTAGTATTTACATTCTACATTCACTTAAGATATAAATTGGCAGAAATGTTATATAGGTTATCATTGCAAGAACCTTGCAGATTTATATGAGTGTAGGACTTACAGTTTTTTTTTTTTTTTTACTAGCGTCTAAAGTAGAATTTTTATATATTGAGTCTATGGACTTAAATTATTTAAAGCTTGTTTGAGTAATGTTAAATAATTTGAAATATAAAATGATAAATGTTTGATATTGCAAGCTCCCCATTTATAGTTTTTACACAGGGACACACAAAATAATTTTGATACGTTACAATCTGTTAAATCAGTGGTCCATGGACCGCTAGTGGTCTGCAGAAAAATCTTGATATTTATTTGCATTTTTTAATGTTTTATTAGAAAGTAAACCTACGATAATTTTGACTTCAGGGTTTCTGAATCATTCATATTCACAACATTAGGCTTTGATTAGAGAGAGAATAAATGGAAAATAACCATTTGTCCAAAAAATTTTTATTGTAACTGTACAATTTCTGATCTGTATTTGATACTTAGCTAGAAATTGTCCAAGTTTATCAGAGTATTCAAAATCTTCAAAGGTTTAAAATGTACATAAAAAATATAATTTCCATTGAATTTTAATAATATAACAATATAATATCATAAATAAATATTACAAGACTGAGTAAATACGGTTTCATATGTGGAAATAGCAATTTACCACTGTAGTTCTTTTGCCTGAGTATCTTATAATATGGAAACAATAAAAAGGTATTCACGATATTCCTCTATAATTCTTATATTATAATCAAACAACCTTTAAGCATCGCTCTTAGGATTAAATAAGTATTTATGTTTTTCTTGTAATAAAATAAGAATTTGCAATGCTTTATATTAAATCATATTTATAAAATGAACATTCTCTATTTATTATTTAAAAAAATATTTATATTAATTAATCAAAAATATTAGTTTTCCACAAGATTTTAAATTGTAAATTTAGTGGTCCATGAAGGGAAAAAGGTTGGTGACTACTGCATTAAATAAATGACATATAACGTGGGTAGAAATATTCAAATATCCTATTATGATTTTCCTTTTTTGTTTATAACAACTTCTCTCATTAAAATTTATTCAAACAATCGTAAATTATTAAAATGCTTGGAAAATTAATTAGAGTCACTCTATTTTTACTTTCTTCTATATTCAATAGAAGAAAGTATTGAATTCGTAAAAATTTTCGACCTCGGGTTTTTGATGGATTTACACGTTTTGAGAGCTGTAAAACACGATTTGACCATTTTTAGAAAATGTCTGTCTGTGTATGACAAAATTTTGTGGCAACTGTATCTCTGGAACTACTGCAAAAAATTTCATACAAATTGGTATGTAGTTGCACCTTAACATAAATTAGTGCCTATCAACTTTTGGTAAAAATTGTCTTACAGGTTGTGTTGCCATCTCGCTTTTTCTAAATTTTTAACATGGTGATATAGGACAAAATTTTGTATAAATGTGCATAAAGAGAATTATTTTTTAGTAATCATTATGAAATTTACAAGAATTATTTATAATAGAGATAGTCAACTGGGGAAAATTTTTTGTATGCGTAGGAGCCCCCCCCCCCCCCCCCCGAGAGGGGAAGTCCCCCTTCGAGGGGAGTAAATTTTCAAGATGGGTATCTTTCGAAAGGTCTCGTCAATACCTTTCAAACGAATGGTTGAACTATAAACATGTGACAATTTAAAACAAAGTTATCGATTATTATTTTTTTTTTTTCAATATTGTTACTGAGTGAATTTGTACAGGAAAATATAGAAGAAAGTCTTGTGGTGGCCACAACATACTAGTTTTCTTTTAACATTATTCATTTTTTATTTGCATTTAACTGTGCATTTTATTTTGGTTATTTAATAGTGCATATTTTAAAATTTATTTTTTACAAGACAAAAGTATTAATATATGTATTGTTTCATTTTTCAGAAAGACTTGAAAAATATAGAAACAAATATCTCTGAGCATATAACAGCCCATTTAGCAAAATTATCAAAAAAGAAATCGCCTAAAAAGAAACTTACTCCTGCACCTGAAAAATGAAGTGTTCATTTCATATCAGCATCTCTTTTTAATGGCCAGTTTAAGATACTTAATTTTAATCTCATTTATTTATTGTCATTTTCTTCTTTTTTTAAGATCTTAAGTACTTAGTGCCATTAATTGTTTTATTCCCATGTAATATTTGAGAAAAAAAAAAAGGTTTCTATTTTTTTTTGTTATATTATTAGATATTTATATTATAGCACATAAAATGCCATATACCTCAGCAAAGGACAGATTTAATTGGGCATGTGTGTATCATTAAATTTCATGGTTACATCCATTTCTGTAGTCATTTTGTAAATGTAAATTAATCCTTTTCTTTTTTTATTTAAATGTTTGTGCCATTTGTTATTTATTTATTTATTTGTTTTCTTTTAAGTTTTTAAATACTTAAAAGCATAAAATTAAATTAAATTTTCATGAATAAATAAAAGAATGTTATGCTATGTAAGAGTTCAGAAGCAATGTTCTCTTAACTTATATAAAAATATGAGCTTTTTATCACAAAATTAATAACTAAAATAATACTGTCAAATATGTTTGTACATATTATAAACTGTTAAAAAATCTAAAGCTGGTTTCCTTTTTTAACCAGGAAATTCTTTCAAAAATATTTGATAAGGTCTGTAATGATTAAGTGATGTATAATGCAACTAGTCAATAGTTTTATTTTTTACTGCATCTAATCGCAATGCTAATTCAAAATATTGTGTACATATTAATTTAAATTGTTGAAAAAATAATTGTTGAATGTTTAAATGAGAATGAATATATGTAAGTTCTGGTTCTGTGTCCTCTTTATGTAAGTTTCTGGAAATAAATAACAACTATATGTATGTAGCAACTAGCTTTTTTTTTTTTTTCCCTCTATTAATATGTATATTATATTAATTAATTATAATGGTACTGTTGTGCCATTAATTTTGTTCATTATTTTATAAAGATTTGTATTTATATTTTTATGTGTAGAGATTTTAAGTGACCATCTATATAATTCTTTGTTAAATCAGTAAACTATTTTGTGCATTATTTGTAATTAGTTAAATATTCTTAATTTATATTTTATTTGTATATTTGCACATATTTTAGCTATGATTGTAATAATAATTAGGCCTTATTATTTATTCGTATTTTAGGAAAACTGTGTTCATTATTTGCAACACACACTCACACACACACACTTTTTTTTTACTTTTTTTCATGGTCTAGTTGGAGTCTATGCATTTAGACTATAAAAATTCTCTGTTTCATATTTGTAACACTGTATGTATCATTTCTTTTCTTTATATTATAAATGTTTTACTTTATATATTTTTGAGTCTTAAAAGTGTTATTGGTAGTCTAAAAGTATACTGGGACATACTTTTTAATACTTAAGATTGTATTTTGCTGTATTGTCACATATTGATTTTAATTTCTGCATGCTTCTCAACTATAGTATTTAACACAATTTGAAATTAATTTACAATATCTCATTATAAGCATACATTGAGCTTAACAAGCTATCCATTGATTAATCATCAAAACTGTTGGCAAAATAATATTTTTTGATATTCACGTATCATTTTATTTATGAAACTTTAAATTTCAAATACTTAATGCATTATGATTCTCTCTAAAGGAAAACCTTTAGGTGAAATTCTACTGATCTTGTACCCCCCCCCCCCCCCAAAAAAAAAAAATATATATATATATATATATATAATAATAATAATAATAATAATAGTGATAATAATAATAAATATATTTAATATATTTTAAAATGTATGGATCAAATAGGAACAAGTCTCATGGATAAAAGTGCTTTAGAGTATCTGCATGTGTTTGCAACTGATATTTCTGATAATTTTCACCCCCCCCCCCCCCAAAAAAAAAAAAAAAAAAAACTAATTGAATAAATGATTTTAGAAAGAATTTTGTTTAAAGTAGAGTTCAACCAGAGTGATACACCAGAAGTAAGGAAATAATAAAAAGAACTTTTTAAGAAAGAAACTGGGTTTTCATTCCTTGAAAAATTCTAAATGCAACTAATTTCCTAAAAATTGTTATGCATGCATTGACGAAATTAAAAATCAAGGATGCAAAAAAAACTTAAGAGCTGGAAGAAAAAAAAATTACTATCATTAAAAAAAAAAAAACCCTCTAAAAGGCTCTAAAATTTTCTAACAAATTTTAAAAGAAAAGAAAATGAAAAGAGGTTTTTCAATTTGCTCAGTATAAAAGAATTAAGTTATTAAAAGACTGCCAAATCTTCCAAACATTATGCATTAGACATAATTATTATTACTTATTCCTTTGTACTTAATTTCTATGGGCCAAATCAGACAAAAGTTATAGCATGCATGAAATAAATAAAAAAAAACTTTGTATGTAAATGCTATAAGTTACAAAAAATTCACAATAATTATTTTGAATTTAAATAATAGCATAATTCTTCATTAAACAAAGTAGGTACAAGTGTGCATTTTTTTAACTGTTATGTCATATATGATGTAGTAACTGAATAGCTGTGACAATTATTAGATTTATTTATTTATTTGTCATTTTAAAGTTTATTTTTTTCGTTGATACTCATTAATTCTGTGAATATTTTTATTACAACATAAGTGATAGTTAGAATTATCACATTTTTAATAAGTTTAAGAGAAATGTTATCGAATATTTTTGCATTCTACATCTTTTTTATAATTTTGAATTTTTTAGATAAGCTACAGTTCTTAAGTAACTGTCATTTACTTTTTTAAAAAGTATTGCACATTTTTATCACATATATATTTATGTATATTTTATTAACACTTTCGCTACCAGAGCCTCAGGAGAAAAACCGCCACCACAGCCCAGACGTCTTACTATTTAAATATGATACCAATTGTCATTTATTTTTGTGGGATGTATCTATAATGTTCTAACTAAAACCAATAACATCCTGTATCTATTTTATTGTTTTATAACGTAACCCGTCTGTGTGCGACATGATTTGATGCAAACAATTATCATAAACTGATAATGAACACCCGTCACATATTTGTGACACCAGGCTCAGGTAAGAAAATCGGATCGTCACATATATGTGACGCTGGTAGCGAAAGGGTTAATAGACCAGACACTGCCAGAAACTTAGAATTTTTGTGTTATAGGAAACTTAACTGTCATTGATTATGTATATTATTTATAATGTAGTTTCAAGATTTTAACTGTACAGTATTTATTTTCAACAATATAAACTTTATATATATATCAATTGCTAGTCGATCTTATAATTTTTACTTGTGAATTTGTTTTCATGTATAATTTATGCATATTGTTTTAATCCATCTTGTAAGTACATAAAAAAAAATTCTTTATTTGTCTTACTCAAAAATCAATAACAAAAAATTCCTGAGTGTGAAATTTACTAATGAGTTAACTGTAAATCTATGAAATTATTATCTAAAAATGTTTTATTTTTTATCATTATTTTTTCTTTTTCAAGCATACATCATTATTATGGTTGAATCCCCATCTGTTGTTAATAAAATTTAATTAAATAAATTTAAAAAAAAAAAAAAAAAAAAAAAAAAAAAAATGGTGCAGATCTGAGTTAAGGCATTTGAAGAACATGTTCATAATATTCATTTGTGTTCCTGTTTCTTTTTTTTTTTTTTTTTTTTTTTTTTTTTTTTTAAGTATTAAAAAAATGTTTTAGGAAACTTTTGCAAATACAGTGAATTCTTGTTAATACAGACAATCAAAATCCAACGACTTTTATCCATTTTAACAAAAATCCAGGAGGTCATAAACAAGTTTTACATGACAGTGTAAAATATGTACTATGTACACATGCTTAATAATATGAATAAAAGTTTGCTATTTGAAGGCTTTTATATTAGTTTATTAAAAGTAATGACTAAAGTAAAACAACCTGCAAGAACATGTAAAAATTAAAAAAATATGCATGATGTGTACCTTTTTGGAAATTCTAGTTTGCATTGTAGCACAAGGACATCATGGCTATTAGTGTATGAAATCTTTCTAAAATGAAGCTGTCTAAACAAGAGTTCACTATATTTTTATTCTGTTACTTTTAAAACACTTGTTAACAAGAAAACATTTTATACGCATCAAATAGTATATTTATTAACTAACATGCACTATTGACTTTGGTATTCATAAATAGCATTTTTTTTTTTTTTAAACAAAATTTGATGTATGATTTCTTAAAATTAGAAAACATAGTGTGAAAAGAGCCTGTGATGCCAGATTTAACTACAGCATTTTCTGAAAGAGAATGCTGTTACTTTAATTGTAAAATGTTATAAACTTTGCCCATTGTTTAAAAAGAAAAAAAAAAAAAAATTAACTAGATTTTTTTTTTTCAAATTTTTAATGTGTGAAAGAATAATTTAGTTATATCATAAATATAAGTTTTTAATGACCTCTCTTTTGAATTTAAAAATGTATCGTAAAAATAATTCGTTTAGCTGATGTGCATATTATGGCATCTGCATTAATAATAATATTGAATCTATAAAATATTTTTTACTTTTATATATATATAATTATGTATTGAATTATTTATTTTGTATATATTTATATAAATATCATATTGAAATATTTTTTAATCCAGATTAATTTGTGTATATATCTCAATCTCTTTTTGTTAGTAAGTAAATACTTCTCTGAATTTTACTTTTTTCAGCCTTTTTTTATGTTTCTGATGTATATTTGTT
Organism: Salticus scenicus; assembly: GCA_963930645.1. Lineage (NCBI taxonomy): Eukaryota > Metazoa > Arthropoda > Arachnida > Araneae > Salticidae > Salticus > Salticus scenicus. Next base: position 343,501,984 of record OZ005648.1, read on the forward strand.
CTTTTATTGCACATTGAAGATTAAAATAAATATTTATTACTCTAATATAATAGATTTTGTCATCAAAATTCTAATATTTCATTTCAATGTCTTGCCTTTGCATTAGGGCTGTGCCGATTAATCGGTTTGGTTAATCAATCAGTGCTTAGTCCCGATCAATTTTTTTAATCGAGTTAATCGACTTGATTAATCTGATTAAAGTTTTAAACGTACAAATTATTTTTTCTCACATATTTTGCTAACAAACATTCTAAGAAGCATCCATTAAATAATGAAAAAGAAAGAAAAGAAAAAAAAAAACTTAAAAAAAAAAAAAAAAAAAAAAAAAAAAATGGTTACCCTTTTGTTGGTAGAGAAAAGGGGAAAAACGATTCTTAAACAAAATGCCATTTTAAGTCCGTGCTGAGGGAATACGTTTCGCAGAAACAAGAAGCTTTCAAAAAACGGAAATGGTCAATATAAAGAAAAGGACTGTGATTTCCGCTATCCCTTTGATGGGAAAGGTGTTAACAGGGTTTCGCAATACCTTTGAGCGGTTATTGTTTGTTCAGAATTTCTGATAACTATTTAAGTAGAAACAGAAAATAACATTCTGTTTTCTATTCTGAAATGACGAAGAAGAGTTGAAATATAAATAATGAAGAATTTGAGTTTTTTTTTTTTTTATAATGATAATATCGAATTTTGAGAATTCATTTAAAAATAGTGGCAAGCGAGGTGGACAAAGCCAGCTAGTATAAAATGAAAGTATATGTAAATTCATCTAATTTTTCTTTCAAATTGAAAATGAATTTATTAAAATGAAAATTAAATAAATGAAAATATTTATATAAAATTAACACTTAAAGTCAACAACTTTTACTCTGAAAATTGATTTAAATTTTAGTTATAAAATGGATATAATCGATTATTATTTTTTTTCTTTCTTTCAGTCAAACATATGAATAAAATAGTAATATTGAGAATTTATTTTTTAGAATATAAAATTAATAATGAATGCAAGATGAATATATGTTATTTCTCATCTGTACTCTCAAATAAAAATTATTTATTGTTTAAGGAACAAGCTATAGTAACATCTATATCATTTTTATGGTTTGTTGTGTACTATCTGGAAGGGGGGAGGGGAACCACATTGAAGAATTTTATTCATAATTTAAATAAAATTATATAAAGAAAAGTGAAAATTGATTAAAAATTCGATTAACCCAGTAAAAACTGTTAATCGATTCCCACCCCTACTTTGCATACAGTTTCAGCTTTTTTTGTATTTTTGTTAATCTCATCCCTGTGTAATAGTCTATCAAGTTTAAATGTAAAATAGCAGATCATGGTAGCTTTTGTAATAATTACAGGGTTCCCATGGACAGGGAAAACCTTGAAAAATCAGAAAATTTGAAATTACTGAAAAAAGTCAGGGAAATTTGTAAATATTGCTTTAAAACCTGGAAAAAAGATGATATAAACCTGGAAAAATTAGGGAAATTGAAATTACTGAAAAAAGTCAGGGAAATATCAGGGAAAATTGTAAATATTGCTCAAAAATTTGGAAAAAGCTTTTTGAGCATTCAATTTATATCACAAGTCACGTTACTATGTTGTCTTTTATGTCGCAAGCTATGTTCTGTTTCATACCGCGAACTATTTTTTATGTTGCAAACCAAATTTTGTGACTGGAATTATCTAAAATTAGACCTGGAAAAGTCAGGGAATTTAATTTTTTTAACTGAGTGGGAACCTTTAACTGTTGTCTTAAAGTTAATTCTTTCTGGCACAAATCTAGGCTGATCATCAAGTTTTTAACTAATTTTTGCATGTGTTTTTATAATAATATATGAAGTCATATCATTTTTTTATTCGAGTAAATTATCGATTCGGACTCATATTAGCATAATTTAGAAAATTTCAGAGTTGATCTGACCACTGCTAATGGATACAGATACATTCATTCATTCAGCAATTGTCTTTTTCATAGTACTCTTATAATTCAAAATTACATAATTATGGATTTTTAACTTGTTTTTGAAGTGTAAAGGTCATAAATGATAGTCAAGGTTTATCTTCAGGTGCATAGTTATATTTTTAACCTCAAGTTAAAATAAGCATTATTTTAGTACCTTGTTAAAAATATGCACTGAAAACAACATTACAATATTGCCCTTTTCCAGGATGATCAGAAGGTTGATAATAATTTCTATTGTTATAGTGTTATATGTAGTATTTTATTATGGGGGTTAAACCTTGATTTGCAAAAATAAACTGTAGTAAACAAATTTGTTAAAAAAAATAAAGGCTAACTGAAAAACAGCATAGATAATCTACCAACATTTTTCAGCATCTTCTATTTAAATTCTTTTTACCTTGTTGTGCGAGAAAGCATTAAAATAAGTTAAGAATAATTGTTTTAAACTTGGACAAATAATGTTGTTGAAAACATTTTTTTTTTTTTTTTTTTTTTTTCTATTATTATTTAAAGATTTTGTAGTGTCTTCAATTTTTCTATTGTTTACAAATGATATTATATTTTATTGGCAGGTATTGTGTCTTTAGATTGCTAATAATTCAGGTAAAATATTGCTATAATTTATTCGTCTTGATTTATGAATCTCAAAATATATTTGATAAGATTGTTGTCAATTTAAAATATGATATAGATAAGTTTATTGTTTAAAACTTTTTATTATAAAAAATATTTTTAAAAATGAAATAGGAAGAATCTATTCTCAACTTAAGTTATTTTGCAAATCCTTACAAAATTTAACTTAATGTATGTACTAATGAAGTTATAAAATTTATAAAGTATTGAAACCTATCTCCAAACAGATATTAAACCAATAAATATTTTAGCAAAAAAAGCAACAGTTGTTATCATTCCTTATTCACTGTGCCAAAAATTTATTTATTTACTTTATTTTTTTAATTCTGTAAAGCAATGAACTAGTAAATTGTATCTTTTATTTTTTCTGTTTATTTCTTGAGTTTATTTTAAGTGAATGTTAAGTAATTTAAATTTTATACTTTCTGTACATCAGACCCATCAAGAAAAGCGAAACAATTCAAAAGTAAAATCAACTTAAAGAACGTACTCTAAAACATGAACTAGCTTACAATAAAACTGACACAACTGCCCTCAGGTGATGAATTGTAGGATAGAGATGTGATTCTTTCCATGCATGTTGTAGTATGCGACTTTTTTGACATGTGTCACTTTTCTTGCTGAGATGCGATATGTAGATTATCAGAATTTCTTCAATAGTCAGGGGTCTGTCCAGGTTTTTTTTCCAGGGTCCTATTTTTGTGAAAAAATTTCTTATTTTTGTGAATTTCTCTTATTTTTGTGAAATTTTTTTCTGACATAGTTATTATTTTTATTTTTGTGAAAATTTATTTCACAAATTTTATCTGCACACACACACATGTATATATGTTTCATCTAGGCAATTTCAGGAGGGCGCTGTGCCCTGCCTGCCCTTTGACTAAAAAAATGGCACCCTTCTTGCCCTTAATCAAAAAAAGTTGCACCTTTGCCTTTTATTGAAAATAACCTTCAAATTGAAGATATGTTATAAATATAAATAATTGTAATGTATTGTGCATAACAATCCACAGTTGTTCATATATCAGTAACAAGCAAAATTAAGTTGTAAAGAAAGTTAATGTTTGAAAGTTTTTCTTTTATTTGTACTTAAAATCGAAATTTTAAAATAAATGTCTGGATTTTAAATATTAAATGAGATCTTAAGAATCCCAAACTTGCCCACATACATCTAGAAAACGCCTTTTTATTAGCTGCACATTGCCCTTTTTATAATCCTGGAGAAAATCCTAATATATATGTGCTTATACTTTTAATGGATCATTATAACTCATAGGTAAAAAAAACCCAAAAAACTAGTGTTTCAGAAAAAAAAAAAAAAACACCTGAATTTCAAATGATACTCAAATTATTTAGATAGAAGCCCTAATCTTTCTGTACCTTGTTATCAGTCAATCAATAAAAGAAGAGCAACGTAATTTGAACGTATTTTTTTAACGTAATAGTCCGAATAACAGGAATTTACTCTCGTAACTAGCCGGCCTCGCTTCATCTTTACTAAATAGAAGCGATCAAATTATTGACAAAATTGCAAAAATACAAAATCACACTTCTATAGCTATGCTACTCTACAAACCACATACTAAAGAATTACAAACTAAACAAAAACAAACACAACGCGGCAAAAGATCTTGCCAAAATATTTATGTAATTTTCCACAGAAAAATTTCGTCACATCAAGGAAAGGTACACCACACCCATTATCGTGTTTGACGTCATTCCCTTACTAATCAGCATGGACTCCGCAAGAAATGGAGGCGTGGTTTTATTGTCATGTAGTAACGATAGTGACTAGTACGAGAACATAAGAGAAAATTGATGGGATGCAATGTTTATATATTGCTGAGCAGATGTTTTTGCTCGGTATTATTTTATAAATGCTTTGTTTTTCCAAAAAAATTCGGGAAAAGTTTGTTTATCTCCGAATTGAATTTTGTGAAGGGTCCGTTTTATGAGTATAGAATTTTGTGAAGGGTCCGTTTTATGAGTATGGAATTTTGTGAAGGGTCCGTTTTATGAATATGGAATTTTGTGAAGGGTCTGTTTTTTTAGCCAGGAATTTTGTGAAAGGTCCGTAAACGGACCCAGTTTTCCCCCTAGACAGACCCCTGATAGTGGTTCTTAGCTTATTGTTTCATAACAAGTGAATCTTGGTATTCAAAAATCATGCATTGTTTACAGCATAATAGCTGTTGATATAATAGTGTTCATTATGTTCTTAAAACATCTTGATAAATTCAGTATTTTAAGACTAGTTTAGATGAGGAAGAATAATTGATAAAAATTGTAAAATGAATTGGATTAATACAAAAGATCATTGCTGGTTAGTCTATCAGAGTTCACATCAAAGTGCAGTATTTCCATAATATTTTTTAAAATCTCACTAAAAAAAGTTGTACATGCATATATTTCATAATTATTTTCCACTGTTGATCCTTAATTTTATTGAATTTTTATCCTAATGAGTTATTTTTATCCTAATCCCACGATACTCACTCTTTAGCTTCTCGAAAACTTGTTGAATTTTAAAAAAGACATAAAAAGTGAATGATTCCAAAACACTTCTTAATTCTGAAGAATTTTTAATAGATTATAAAGGATGTGTATGCTTGTGTTGCAACTATTTTTAAAATATTTATGCTGATGTATATTTAAGTACTACAAAATATATGAAGTAATTTTAGTTATTATATTCAATCTGTTAGTGTAAAATTCCAAATCTAATTAAATGTTAATTTCAATACATACTAAATAATAATTGATATGAATTTCCTTTGCATTTCTGATAAATATTTAGATTTACTTGATTTTTACTATTGTTTGATTTGTTTATTTTGTAATTCTTATTCTTATTCTTATTTTTTTTTTTTTTTTTTTTTACTTTTGAAAAATGTAGAAAGTGTAATTAAAAATTAATAGGAGGTGTGTGTGTTTTGTTATATTGGGTTAATTTCATTTAATTTTTTCTTGTGTGAATCGTAATATATACTCAGGAACACCTTGCTCTATTTTATCCTACTGCATTGTCCTTAACATAGATGTAGCAGTTTTTTGGGAAGTTTCAAAGTTATTTTTTCAACATTTCTTATTTTAATTATGCTTTTTTTTTCATATCTAATATTGGTTGATACCTTGTTGTTTAAAATTTTTCCTTCTGGTCTTTTATCATTAGTATATTTTCTGTTGTAAACATTCTGTAAATGTGCATTTATACAAACACACAATCATATGTTTGACTTTTTTTTTTTTTTTATGTTACACATGAAAAACAGGCAGGTGTACTAAATAATATGCTGAAAGATTAAGAGAGAGTTTATAATTAAGTTCAATAAAATCTTTGTAAGTTTTATTAGAGATTTTAACTTAAAAATATATCTGTTATAAAAATTGCACATGAAACATTTTTTTTTTTTTTTTTTTTTTTACTTTTGTTAAGATCTGATGTGGTATATTTTATGTTATGTGAAATTTAAAAATTGTAATAATAAGAGAAATAGCAATACTTAATCTAATATTTACTTTATTTTTTGTAGTAAATACTCGTATTCCTTTAACCCTCCGAGCACCTGATACAGATTTTTCCATTCCTTGAGTAGTTATTTTTTTCATTAACACACTTATAATCATATATAATAATACACATGGGATTTATCTTTAAATGCATATCTATATTTGTAATCTGAAACTGGATTGATCATTGATTTAGTACATGCTAAAGATCATACAAAAAAAAACGACTTTATAATGTTGTCCTTTTTCAAGATGCTCAGTGAATTAATTTTCATTTAATTTATACAAATACACATTTATACTTTAAGAGTGACATTATCTATGTACTTTAATTGATGCATTTTGTTTTTTCATCAGTAAAGTAAAATAGCATATATGTAGTGAACATTTATTTAAAGCTATCAGGCTTTGCCTACTTCACTAGTCGCTATTTTTTATATCATTTTATGAACTGAAAAAAAAAAAAAAAATTGCCTAAACTTGCTTTGGGCAATTATATATAATTTTGGACTTTAAGATCTCTCTAACCTATGCCGCAGGTTGTATTTTGCTGCCCAACTGCTTTAGGCAGACAATTTTTTAGCAGTACATTGTGCCAATTATATCATACTCACTTCGGTTTTTAAAATGATATATTTTTAAATTTGGAAGAATTTAACCCCTTAACATGGGGTGTCCTCACTGCAAAAACACAATTATTAAGTCCCAACTGCAAAAACTCATCCCAGAATTTTTTTAGAAATTTTTTTCTTTTGTAACATAGCAGAAAGAGTCAAATTTAATGGTCAACTCTGAATTCTTGGTTTATTTCGCATCTTTTAATACTTTCTATGTTCAACAGTTTGTAAAGAGAGAGTTACACATACATACAATTGCATTTTAATAGAATGATTGTTTACTCTTCTCCTCCAATAATGACCTTCATTTACAATATCATTTTAAGTTTGCCTTAAATGTTGTAATTGGATAAGAATTATAAGTTTTTTAGCTTAATATTAATGTTTTCGGTTTTTAATTTATGTTTGAGAAGAATTTCAAGTTATGTTTTTATCAGTCATATTATTTTGGGATGAATCAACTCAAGATAAATTTCTGCATAAGTTTTCTCTCTCTCTCTCTTTTTCCTTTCTCCTCTTTCATTACCATCATGAAAATCTGCACATAGTCTTATATAGTGTGCCATAATCATGCAATGTCTTATTTAAAATGCTAAATGAAGCAATATCATAGAGCTTAAAAAAAAAAAAAAAACTATATCATTCATCCCTTATGTTTAAATATGACAGGTATTTTTTAATTACATATTTATATAATTTTAAATCTTAAAAATTATTATAAATTAGATCTTTGATACAGCAATTTATATATGTACACATGTCCAGTTTTATTCATTTATTTTATACTTCAAATCAAAATAAGTTTCATTAAGAATTATTTTACAATTAAATTAAAAATCATTGTGAATGAATCTTTATTTTTCAGAATTACTCACTTATCTTTCGCATTAACATATTTCTCAAATTATATATTTAAAGGAAAAAAAAAAATGAATATTGTTATTGTAAAATCAGAATGAGCTTAATAAATTTATATATATTTATTATATTATATAAAAATGAAACAGTATTGAAATTTGTATAATTTTTTTTTTATATATCTTTTGTATATAGCGAATCATCATTTTTTCCCCCAATGTCACTTTTAAAAGCATGTATTGCTTATCTTATAAAGAAATATGTTTTATTTTATTTTTGTAAGTATAAATTGCATTTGATGTATTTGCCATGTTTACATAAAGACATTTTATTTAAAATTGTATATCCTGTACACTATCGTACACCCATTTCAATGAATTTTGTAATTTTTTTAAATTATTGTTTGTATATATTTTTATTTCACTAGATAAAAATAAAACTTTGATGCATGTTTAACATAGTTTTATTTATTGATATCTGTTCAAAATTAAGCACTTATCCCAAAAATAATTTGTACTATTATTATTATTATTATTTTATTATTGTTATTTATTTTGTAAATTATTTAACAGAAGCGACATATTTAAAGATGCTATTTTTACTTTTTTTCATACATCAATCTATTTATGCTTAAATATTTTACAGGATTGCTATGGCACCTGAATTCGGGAAAAATCCAGAAACTCAGAAATTTGAAAATCTATTTAAAAAAAAGGGGGGGAAATCCTGGGAATTTAAAATTTATTGTGAAAACAAGGGAATATCAGGGAATTAAAAATTTGTTTTTTAGAAAAACACAGGAAATTTTTTTTTCTCAGTAAATTTTTAATTTTAAATTGTCTAATATTATAGTTAAAAAAAAGAAAAAAAAAAAAGCAATTTTATGATTTTTTCCAATTATAGTAAACTAATTAAATTAATATACCTATGTTCAATTGATTTGTAAACATGTTAGATTCTAGTGCTGCATGATTGCATGTCATCTATATTACTTTTTAAAATGACAGGAAAAACTCAGTTTTTTTCCCCCTAGATTTGTGTAGCAATTCTGTTTTAACAATGTTTAAATATTTCATATCTTTAAAATTTGATAGAATCTTTTGGGTCTCATAATTTAACAATATTGTACATTAAATATGACATTTTTTAAAAACAAATATATCATAGTTGCTAGCTTTTCCCAATGTTAATTCATGTTGCATATTGTGTTTTTTCATTAATAATAATAATAATTCATTGTAGTTAAATTTAGGAGTTTAAGTGGGGGACAGTTTTCCAATATATTATGTTTGAAAAATTAAAAGTGTATTTTAATAGATTTGAAAAAAATCTTTCCATCACCTAGGGACTAAATGAAATGAGTAATGACTTAAAAACTTGAACAACTCATTAATTTTTGTTTTTCTCTTCCACAGACATGGTACAAGCTTACAGAAAAAAAGGCTGAACTTTTCAGGACCCCCCCCCCCCCCCCTCCCTCTCAAAAGTGGTATCAAGCAACTGACACAATATAAATTTTTTAATAATAAAAATAATGAATGTTAAATCTTATTGCATACATGTATGCACAATAAACAAAATCAGGACAATAAATCTTATATTGAATACCATATTAATAATAATTAAAATAGTTGTAAGTGCTTAAAAAACAGACAAATTTATTACATATACTTGAAAATAAGTTTATTCTATAGAAGCATTGTTTGCTGGGGCAATGGACTCTTCCCACCTGACGTGAGAGGTCACATGATAGAGGAAAAACAAATAGCAGACGAAGTCTTGTTTATCTAGAGCGATTGCTGAAATAACATATTTTCTATTCTTATTTTTGATCAATCGTATTTAATCTGTGTTATTTTTTACACATCATTATTTTTAATCAATTTTATATCATTATTCATCATCTTTTGTTTGCTGTATCCATTTAGAATCATCATTTAGTTTATACCTGTTATTGATGTTCATGAAGACATGTTTAAATACTCTGATTTTTGGTACTTAAATCAGTGACAGGGCAATATCAAACTACGTAAATCCATTTAGACCAGTAACTAAGTTAATTAACTTGTTGTAACACATTTATGCAATTAAATTAAATGAAAACATTTTAAAATTTCAATTTATAATTCGTAAACATTCCACAAGAAGCTATTATTTATTGCTAGATCAGTTAATGTTACAGTTACACTACAATTTACAAAAATCGATTCTTATAGGTAAAAATAAATAAACACATAAAATGTTTTTTAAAAATTATTAAATTTACAAATACAACTATTCTACTGTTTACAAATGCACAATATTACTTTTATTTTATTTTATATTAAATATTAAAATTTTTGTTCTTAAGAACAATATTTAATTGAATTCGATTCTCAGAATTCGATTATTCGTTTTCCTCTATCGCGTGATTGAGCAGACGACGCTGGGAAGAGCCCATTGATTAGCAAAATAATGTAGTTCAAGTTCATTAGGAAAATGCAGTTGAAGTGCTATTTCTTTTTCATTTTCTCCGAGTTTGAATTTGACGTTTCGTGAAAGCCAATCACATAGAAATTGCTAATAATATATTGCACAAATTCAGGCTGACCCCCCCCCCCCCCTAGACATTTCCAAAAAGTTTAAATGCGGATTTGCATTGATCCCAAGAATAATAATTTTCAAGCTTAAAAAGGCTGAATTCAGCCTGAAAAGTAACATGTCTGCTCCCATGATCATCATATGAATGAATATCATTAATTGACCACACATGAATTTGCATATTTCTGTAATTAAACATAAATTAAGTCAAATGATGGTGAAATGATTGTACATTTTGGAAGTGGCAAATAAAAGAACCAAAAAGCAGCTATTTTGTAACAATGTAACCAAAAAGTTCTTGCCATTTTTGTTGCTCCTTTAACAATACGCTTACAGAAAGAAAACAATATGATGCACATGTCTGCCAAGCAATCACGAGTTGGTCTCAACATTAACCTTCAATAATATAGGCATGTGGCTCTAGTCATAGTTCACCCAGTGTCGAAAGAAAAATGGAGGTATCCAGGGATTGTGTTTACTTGCATTTTACACGTAAAGGTCTTGGAGATCAGTATCTAAATTTTTTAACACAACATTTGTGTTTGAACAAAAAATAACAAATATTCAAACACTGCAAAAAAAAAAAAAAAAAGAATTCTAACCAAAAAAAAAAAAAAAAGTTTATACAAGTCTATATTGTATACCAGATGTTTATATACTTAAATTTTGTATTTTTCATTTTACTTTAAGGGGCAAATTTTAATTTGTTAATTGAAAAATATTCCATATAAAACTTTATACTTATTTCTTACTACATTTGTTACTCTTTATTTGCTTTAATTTACTATTATTATCTATATTAATAAAATCAGACTTTTGTCTGCAAATTTCTCAGAATCAGGATTTTTTGCAATATCTTCACGTTTCACACATCATGAATGACTTCAGGAAATTTTCTGTGTGTGTGGGGGGGGGGGGAGGAGGATTGTTATGTCTGTAATAGTGCTGGGCGATGTTGACATTTCTTAAATCGATATATCGTTCATCTTAAATACCGATATATGGATATATCGATTTAATGCAGCGTTACCAACTGTAGGCATTAGTCCCTACACGTAAGGACTAAAAAAAAGAAAAATCGACCGAGACAGGGATTGAACTGAAAACCTTCTTGTCTCAAATCAAACAATCTGGCACTGTACCACGCTTTTATGCCCACTAATGAAGTTTCCAGCATTTTGATAAAAGGGATTAAATTTTCTAAGGTTTTATCTTCGCCTATAGGTGAGTTGTTGCACAAAATTTGCCCTTTATCCTATGTTTTCGACCACACTCTTTAATTTAATCTTAGTTTAATTTCAATAGGAATTTTACTGATTCATACTTCCCTTGTAAGTGGATGTATGGTAGCTCCAAATTTTGGCGCAACTTAAATTCAATCGCAAGAAGTAGAAAACTAAAAAAAAAGGTTGAACCATTTTATGATATTGCTTATAATTTTACTCCATATACAGTTGGCAGCAAAAGTATTCGAGCGCTAGCAATGATGCCTATATATATATATATGTGGGAAGTTCCTTGCACAACCAACAGATGGCGCTATCTCTGATGCCTATCTTTGAACGAGATGACGGACGGGAGTCAGTTGAGATCTGGCTGCAGTGGAGATCGGTTGAGACCGTCAGCGCGAAGGCTGACAGGCTGATTTTCTCCTAATTTGAGCACAGAATGCTCATAATAAGTGTGTAGAGCCATGGAGGGCTCATTACTTCCTTTTTACTATTTGATAGCACGCGTAGGTGTTTTTGTGAATAAGTACAAATAGGTGCTTAAATGTTATTTCGTTACGGTTATACTGATGAAGAAAACTTGTTATGTGCTAAGCCTCGAAACCAGCAGTTGGTTAATAATAGAAAGTCTGCTATTATCATTTTCTCATTGTGTATCCTGTATTGTATGTGTGTTTCGTAATAAATGTTTAGTCTTCTAAGTCGCAACTCATCATTACCCCACCCCTAGACACCCAGCCAAGATTCTACAAGTGGGGACTCTGCCGCGATATTACCACCAACAAGTTATAAAAGGTAACTGTTATTGTTATATATTTATCATTGTGTTTGATAATACATAATAATGATTAATAAATTGAGAAAAGAGTTTGAGTTACTATTTTGAATTAGAAATTAATGGTGAAATATTTTTTAAAAACACTTTTGGTTTCACTGTGTGATGAAATTAAATAAATACATTACTTGAGAAGAATGAATAGAAATAAGAATAATGATAATGGTGATATTATATGAAATATGTGTAATAATTAAGAAATATATAAGATGATCTAAATATTCTGTTGTATAATACAAATTGTTCTGCATGTGGTTATTTAAAAATCATGATAATTTTGATTTGAGAACAAAAAGCATAGAATCATTTTTAAGAAAAATTATTTTGTTTCTATTTAAGTATGATATTAATTTGGTAGAAATATTGAAATATTTTTTGGTATAAGTAATTATTTAGAGTTATAATGGCCCAAAACGTGTTACAAGGCATTAGAAAAGCCGATTTAAGAACAATTGCTGAAGAATTAGGCCTAACTGTTCCGGCGGAAGCTAAGGTACTTGAAATCAAAACTTTGATTGAGAGTTCTGATATTTATAAAAATGATTTAGAATTTGTTAGAGGTGTTATTAAAATGTTAGCAGAAGAACAAAAGTTGAAATCTGTAGAAGAACAAACCAAAATTGAGATAGAAAGAATTAAATTATCCCAGTTAGAAAAAGAAATAGAGTTACAGAATTTAAAGTTACAGGCTGCAGCAAATAATTCTAGTAATAATGTTGAACAATCAAATTCAGAAACTACTTCACAATCATTAGAAAATTTAATTAGAAGTATTCGAACATTAACCATTTCAGTACCTGAGAAACCGGAAGCTTTGCACTTATTTTTTCAATCCCTTGAAAAAGCATTCGTTTCTAAAAATGTACCGTCTAAATTTAAATCGGAAATATTGATTAATTTATTGGGAGATAAATGTAATCAGGTTCTTGCGTACGTAACCACCGAAGAAATTAACGATTATGAAAAAGTTAAGGAATTAATTTTAAGACAATTTCAACCAACGCCGCGTGAATGTTTAAGTAATTTTAAAAATGCGTTGCGTAATCCTTCAGAATCTCATGTCCAATTCGCTTCACGTCTAAGCGCTTCTTTTGATTACTATTGTAGATTGAGAGGGGTTAACAACGTTAAGCAATTGTGTGATCTTATAGTTTCTGATAAATTATATGAAACGTTGGATTCTAGAACTAAGGAACATATTAGTGTTCGAGAAGGTCAAAATTGGTTTAAACCCAACGAATTAGGTCGGGAGTGTGATTTATTCTACTCTTCTAGAGGTAAATCGTTAATTGAAACTAATAATAATACGCGAAAGGAAAGTTCAGAGAATAAGCGGTTTGTAAACAAAACTCCTTTTAGAAAGACACATTATAATAATAAAGATCCCATAGTACGTAATTCGGTATCTAATCAAACTCACGAAAAGCATGAAAGAATGTGTTATATTTGTGGTGCAAAAGGGAAAACATTTCATTTCGCTAGAGTGTGTCCTAAACGTATTTCAGAGAAAAAAGAATTCCGTGAAAATCTTCCAACGAATTCAGTAGTTCAATCCAAAACAAGTCCGATTAACCTAATTGTTAATGAGCTCGAATGTGTTGATATTTTAGTGGATGATATCCCACTTAAAGGGTTAAAAGATTCGGGTTCTTCGATTCTAATTGTAAATAAAAATAGCATTCCACAGACTAAAAATGTTATTTCTTCAACCACTCTAGTTAGCTGCTTTAATGAAAAGAAAGATGCAAATCTGACTGAATTTAAAATATCTTTACCTAATCATGATTCAGTAAACATAATCGGTGCTTTATGCAACAATTTGTCATGCGACGTAATTCTGCCTGGTAATATCTTTCATATTTTGAAACCACAAAATAGGGAGGAAACAGATGTTTCGAATTTCAGCGACGTAGGGGGAAAAATAGTTTTCTGAGTTCGGGGAAAAGCAATTTCGATGAAGCAGGTGAGTGTTCTTTTCCTGTATTCGATCGAAAGGAAAATGAAATAGATTCTTTTTTTTCAAATATGTGCAATTTTTCAGAAGAAGAAAAATTCGATGTCAGTTATATTTTAGATAAGTCGTTAAAAGAGAGATTAAGCGAATTAATAAAAAGTTATAAGCCAGTTAAAACAAAAAGTACTGATTTAAAAATGTCCATTATTTTATCTGATGATACACCAGTGTGCTTACGCTCTCGCAGATTATCATTTGTAGAGAAATCAGAGGTGGATAGACAAATTGACCAGTGGTTAAAGGATGGTATAATTAGAGAAAGTACATCAAATTATGCTTCGCCAATAGTGGTGTGTAGGAAAAAAGATGGAGGAATAAGGTTATGCTGTGATTATCGTGCTTTAAATAAGAAAATTATTAAAGATAAATATCCGTTGCCAAATATTGAGGATTTATTTGATAGATTAGGGGAGGGTAAAGTTTTTTCGACACTAGATTTAAAGAATGCGTTTTTACAAGTTGATGTAGAGGAAAAAAGTAGGAAATATACAGCTTTTGTGACCGATAATGCCCAGTATGAGTTTCTAAAAGTTCCCTATGGATTATGTAATAGTCCCTTAGTATTTCAAAGATATGTAAATTATGTGTTTAAAGACTTATTAAAAGAGGGTACTGTAATTATTTATTTAGATGATATAATTATTCCATCTAAAGATGAGAATGAAGGGTTAGATAAATTAAAACGTGTGTTAGAAACGGCATCAAAATTTGGTCTAGAGTTAAATTTAAAGAAATGTCAGTTTTTGAAACGAAAGATCGATTTCTTAGGTCACATAATTGAGAATGGCACGATTAAACCCTCAGTAGAAAAAACTCTTGCAGTACAAAATTTCCCAGAACCCCGTAATGCTAGGGAAGTGCAGAGTTTCTTAGGTTTAACGGGTTACTTTAGAAAATTTATTCGTTCATATGCCAACATAGCAAGACCACTCAGTGACTTATTACGTGCTTCCACTCCATTTAAATTCGAGCAAGAGCAGAAATTAGCTTTTCAAAAGCTGAAAGACATTTTATCTAATACGCCTGTCTTACACCTTTTTAAGCAAGGCTATAAGTTAGAAGTTCATACAGATGCATCTAAATTAGGATTCGGTGCAATCCTATTACAACAAGATGACGATGGACAGTACTATCCAATCCATTATATGAGTAAAAAGACCTCTGTACAAGAAGAAAAATACTGTAGTTATGAGTTAGAAGTGTTAGCGATAGTAGAAGCCCTTAAAAAATTTAGGAACTATTTATTAGGTAGTAAATTTAAAATTTATACTGACTGTCAAGCGTTCACTAAAACTTTAGATAAACGTGAATTGACACCTAAGGTAGCCAGGTGGTCTTTCCTGCTACAGGAATTCGACTACGAAGTAGAACATCGACCTGGTAAACAAATGCAGCATGTTGACGCTCTTAGCAGACACCCTGTAATGGCTGTAAATACTGATACCCTTACTCATCGTATTGCTACTGCTCAAGAAAATGATGAGTTTATCAATACTATGAAATCTCTTTTACAACAAAACCAAAATGACGAATATGTGTTAAAAAATAATGTTTTATATAAAGTGTTAAATGATAGGGATGTACTAATTGTCCCAGAGATCATGCAACTTGAGGTCGTAAAGAAATGTCATGCCTTAGGACATTTTTCGGCTAATAAAACTGAAGAGTTAGTAAAAAGAGATTACTATTTTTCTAATATGAAAAAATGCGTAGATAACGTTGTAAAAAGTTGTGTAGAATGTATTCTCGTAAATAAGAAACAGGGAAAAGGAGAAGGTTTTTTGAACCCTATCCCTAAAGGAGATATACCATTATCCACGTATCACATCGATTTTGTGGGTCCATTACCAACCACTAACAAAAACTACAATCACATTTTTACCGTCATCGATGGATTTAGTAAATTTTCGTGGCTATATCCAGTCAAATCAACTTCTTCAGCAGACGCCTTGCAAAAATTAAAACAGCAAGCTGCTATTTTTGGTAATCCCGCAAGAATAATATCCGATCGTGGACCTGCGTTCATATCTAAGGAGTTTGCAGATTACTGTAAATCAGAGGGAATCGAACATGACACCATCACAACCGGAATCCCAAGAGGGAATGGTCAAATTGAGAGACTTCATCGAACAATCATTCCTGTATTATCCAAGTTATGTATAAATGACCCTAACAAGTGGTACAAGTTTGTTGAGGCTGTCCAGAGAACTATTAATTCCACCGTATCGAGAAGTTCCAAAAGAACTCCGTTCGAATTACTCACTGGAGTAACAATGAGAAGGAAAGAAGATAAGAGAATACTAGAACTCCTCGAAGAGGAAAGGATAAATTCCATGCTTGATAATCTTAACACCATTCGTGAAGAAGCAAGAAAAAACATTCTTAAGATTCAAGAAGAAAATCGCCGATGTTACAACAAGAAGAGAAAGAAAGCCCATGTATATAAAGTTAATGATCTAGTTGCCATCCAGCGAACTCAGTTTGGAACCGGCATGAAACTAAGACCAAAATTCTTAGGTCCTTATAAAGTTGTGCGAGTAAAGACCAAAGACAGATATGAAGTCGAGAAGATAGGTGATCACGCAGGACCTATACATACTAGTACTTCTGCAGACCATATGAAATTATGGTCCACTAACTGAACTGGAATCCACAAACTAGACTGATAAACTTTCAAGAAAAAGTTAACTGTGAATTTTTATGTACATAAGTTTTTTTTAATGTCTGTTTCTCTTTTTTGTTTTTTTTTTTGTTTTAATTGTATTTTGCAGATATCCTTTAGTATCCCAGGCTGGTTTACGGTGAGGACACCGCACATCAGAATAGCCGAGCGTTGTGGGAAGTTCCTTGCACAACCAACAGATGGCGCTGTCTCTAATGCCTATCTTTGAACGAGATGACGGACGGGAGTAGTTGAGATCTGGCTGCAGTGGAGATCGGTTGAGACCGTCAGCGCGAAGGCTGACAGGCTGATTTTCTCCTAATTTGAGCACAGAATGCTCATAATAAGTGTGTAGAGCCATGGAGGGCTCATTACTTCCTTTTTACTATTTGATAGCACGCGTAGGTGTTTTTGTGAATAAGTACAAATAGGTGCTTAAATGTTATTTCGTTACGGTTATACTGATGAAGAAAGCTTGTTATGTGCTAAGCCTCGAAACCAGCAGTTGGTTAATAATAGAAAGTCTGCTATTATCATTTTCTCATTGTGTATCCTGTATTGTATGTGTGTTTCGTAATAAATGTTTAGTCTTCTAAGTCGCAACTCATCATTACCCCACCCCTAGACACCCAGCCAAGATTCTACATATATATATATATATATATATACTCTTTATACTGCTTTGTTAAATAAATCCTTCTCGAGTCATCTTCTCAAACATTCAAGAATTTTATCCTAGTTGACTAGTACTATTACAGAAAATTGTTTTTTAGTTTCACAGTATTCCTTACTGTTATTTCGTACATTTATAGAAAAATTTATCATATACTGGAAAGTATTTATTATATCCTTATGTTCTAAAACGGGACGACAGTACCATTTGTATACTGATGTGTACAAAATGCGAATAAGCGCTAATTTATATCAAGGTGCAAGTATGTAAAACTTTCTAAGAAATTCTGTGCATTATTTTTCGCGCTAAATTCGTTGGAATTTTTTTTTTTCACACTCAAGCAGATGGATAATTTCTAAAAATGGTCAAAACGTTCTTTAGACTTCTCGAAATGTGTAAATTCATTGAAAACCAGAAGATAAAAATTTTTACAAGTACTTTCTTGTAATGAATACCTACAGAAGAATGCAAAAACGTGAAAATCAACAATGAACCATAAAAAAATTATATTAGTTTGACAAAATTAAATTTTTTCCTCGAAATTATCATTTTTATCACAGAAATATTTCTCATTGACTCGACGTGACATTTCGTGAGTAACCTTTAGAACATATGAAGCACCCCAATTTATTTATTTAATTTTTAACTAATTGATAAATTCGGAATTTTATTATTTCTTATTACTTTTTAACGCATTAAAATATTTACATTCTCCACTTACATGCAAACGAATTACAAAATGGCTTCACACAAGATATTAAATTTCCATAGTGCTTTGAATCTCCTAATAAATGTAAATCTTAATTAAAATTTTCTAAAATATAATTTCTTTCAAAATTCACGAGATTTTCTTTTTTTATTGAAGTTTAAAATTTTTACTTATGTTAGATTAAATTACACCAAGACAAATTACAAAAATACTAATAATTGGCTTAGTGTAAGAAAGAAAATTAGTAATAGAAGGAAAAACAGTTTGGTACACTTGAAGACAAAAAAAAAAAAGCATCAACTTTTACCGTATTCAAAATTATTTTTTAATACCCATACTATATACTTTTAAGTAATTGATTTCGAAATAAATAGAAATCAGATAATTAAATGTTAGAATAATCATATCTAAGATGACACTGTTGTTTGAATTAATTTATTTTTGACAATATGACAATGTCATAGTCTTTACTGAAATTAATAAATTTAATGAAAGAATATTATTAATTACAGGAAATGTTAATAAAGAATAGTTAATTATTCACTTATCTAATAAACAGAAACTGGAGTATCTTATTTTTTAATTATAGGAACAGGAACTATAATAAAAATAGCCGAAGAAAATACTAATATTGATAAAGTAAATCTCCAGTAATCAAACGAATTTCGAATGTATGAATGAATAGATCTCATTTCTCGGTTTTCATTTCGTTACTATGCATGCATTCCTAAAACCGTAATCCATTCGAAAGAATATGCTTCCTCGGGTCGGGTCTTAAACCGATATTCTCTTCCCCAGTACGCTTGCGCAACACTAAATCAAAACAGCTACTCTCTTGATTCTTTGCGGTTTGATTGAGTAAAGATTTTCATGATTTAGCTGTTTATGACTGTGCATGCTTTACACTAAACTGGTATCCGACTGAATGAATATCCATCTGGCATTATTCCAGCATTACTGAATCGGTTTAGCCTGGCATCAGAAGTTTGCGTTTTTTTATGTTTCTGCATCGATATTTCACGGAAGATGAAATATTTAAATCGAATAAACGATATTAGCGTTAAATTGATATTTGATTTTACATTGATATAAAGCCCGGTCCTAGTCTGTAACGTTGTTTTTGTCCAGGTATCACATGAGAATGGCTGGACAGAATTCAACAACACTTGGCAGAGATTTAGGTCTGTACCCAACTTGAAGTTATATCCATCGAACATTTCAACATTTAGATTTAGAGGTATGGCTAAAAAACGATTGTGCGTGTGCCGTCAGTAAAATGCATTAAATGAGAAAAAATTGCATTATCTTTACAATTTAGACATCAAGGAACCTCAAAATGATTTCAGAATATTTTCTCTATGTGCATGGGAGGGACAAAGATTTACTGAACATTTTTTATTCGACCGGGTATCATGTGAAAACAGTTGGACATATTTCAGTGATACTTAACTGGAGTTTAGATTTAGGTTGGGTGGGTGATTATTTTTTTTTCATGGTGCAAGGTCCAAGAAAGGACATACTGTGCAAAACAAAGTAACTTAGTAATTAAGAATTTCCTTTATTTGAAAAAATTAAAAAATGTCAGAAAAAAATTTAATGGATATTAAATCTAGATGGGGTTACCCATCCAGACAGTCATAAATTAAAAGTCACATAAAAGAAAAAGCTAAAAGCAAAATAGTCAAATGTCATAATAAAAATCGCCTTCTTTTATAAAACTGAGGATATCGTAATGAGGTTTAATTCCCAGAAGGCTATTTAAGATTCAGTAATGCTGATTTAAAATATTATCTATACAGATGACGAAGACGAGCAGTCGGTGAGTATATGGGCTGAGGTTTAGGTCTGTACCCAATTTAAAATTATATCCTTCGAACATTTCAAAATTTTAATTAGATTTACAGTTATGAGGAAGAAACACTTCTGTAACCAATTAAACTTTTTTTTTTTAATTAAACTAACTAGCGATTTTTCCTCTTTGACTTACATTTTTAGCCAGCGAATCAAATTGACTCACAAAATTTCAAATGAAATGTAAACCCTGAATATCAAAGCAGTTTGCTCCTGTATGTTTGTTGTATGACTTTAAAATAGGCCTGTCCCAGAAATGTTGCAGAATGAAATTAGAAATCAAATTTATGGCCTTCAAGAAGCAAGCATAATATAATGAAACAAAACAGTAATAAAGAAAGGATGGTATCTAGACTGTAAACATCACAGCCCTCTCATAACTTGCAGAAAATTATGATATTGACATTGATTTTGACAATACCAAGAAAATTTTCCAAACACAATAACCATAATCATGCATATAATTACAAAACAATAGACATTATAACCCATCACAATTCCTGCAATGAAACAGAACATTGACAGATATTGGGAATGGATATTGATTCAGAAAATGGAGTGTACACACTGAAACAGATGAAGTTGGGAAAGCAGAAGTGTAAACTATTCAAAAACTAAGGACAACGAATAAAAAATCAATTTAATTTAATATAGTTTATAGTACCTTTTTTTAATTCTTAAACAAATACTTTCATATAAATAATATAATAAATGAATTCCCCCACATAATCTGCAAAATGACTAAAAAATTATGCAAGTCAACATGAAAATACTTTTAAGTTATTTTTATTTGTAGGAGGGAGCCCACTCATACTCATAACAGTCGAACCACGTCAACGTGAATCTCGGGGGATAAAAAATTCGTTCATATTATGAGTAGTTCATGCTATCAGTAACGAATCTTCATATAACTAAACTAACCTTCATTTTGATGGGGATTGTGGAAACAGTTCAAGTCAAAGCTTTACAAAGTAAGCGTATTCACTACAATGGAGCAATGGGTAGCGTACTATGTCATGGTTACGTCATAGTTACGTCACTGATCGATGACAAAACCATCTCGTGTTGGAGGTACCTGAACTACTCAGGCTGAAACTTCTCATGCTCGAATAGAATTTGTTTACTCGCGCGATGTTCCATATTTAAAATTAAAATAGAACTGTGTTTGAACGAATGCACATCTAAACGAAAGAATTCATGTATTTTTAGAATATTCATATTTCTCATATTTTCCCGTATTTTTAAGATAAGTAATATATTTTAAATATATTCTTAAAAATTATTTTTTTCTTATAATTTATAAAATTATTGAAATCTTAATCTCTTGAATTTTCATTCAAGAGATAATCTATGGAATTTTGAATTCGGTTGTTTGATTTGTTATGAGGTTAGAAAAAGTTAGTTTTTATTATATTTGTTCATTCCTAAAATTTTCATTTTATCACTCCTAAATGCTATTTTAGCTATAGATTTGGTTATAAAGTGATTTCAAATATATTTTGTTCAGAAGATAAAATTTTTGCGAATGGTTTCGTCTGCGTATGATTGATTTTATGGAACACGACATAATGCTTTTTTTAATAAAAGAGATAATGATAAAGTCATCTTTTATAAGCGATTTCTTTTCCAAAATGTAATTTTTTTTTTACCAAAATTTTAATTTTGAAAATTGCACACGTTGATATTTTCTTCTTAAATTACTAATACATGAATTTTTTCGTATTTACAATACAATTTACAACATTTGAAGATTGATTTAAAAAATTATATTTTACACTAATTAATTCTAGCTCTAAGTGAACACTATAGATGTGATTATTTATTTGAAGTTATTAGCGTACATTTGACTTTAAATACAAAATATGTTAGATGTTAAATAATAATAATGTGATTGTTTATTAGCTAACATCTAACATATTTTGTATTTAAAGTCAAATGTACGTTAATAATTACATCTATAATGTTCATTTAGGGCTAGAATTAATTATTGTTTATATTAAAACCATAAGAGATAACATTTTAAAAGAAAGCACAATAGGGGCGGGGTTTTCACAGCTTTTATTTGGGTACCGCAGCCACTGCACGAGGAGAAGTGCTAACGTCGAGTTTACTTTGCAACATTTTTTAACATTATGTGAACGAACATACTCTGTAAAGCTTTGATTCACGTTAACAGTGTTCAATTGTATATATATATTATTTTATTATTAAAACACCTTTTTATTTATTTACTGTGATTGAAGGTCTTTTTTTTTTTTTTTTTTTTTAAATGATTTTGTCACAAAGAGATGCATAATTTCTATTGAATGAGCTTATCAAAATGCTAAATTATTAAGATTTTGCTAAATTAGCCAAATCACAAAAGAAACTTTTCCCTGTAGGCTCTAGGACTTTACTAATGTAGACTTCTTAAGGGGTTACATGTGTTCCAAAGGCTAAAAAAAAGCATTTTTTTTTTTTTCTTCTTTTAAATAAATTTTTTTATTCAAAATTTTGAGGATATAAAAGAGCAAAATTTAAACAATATTTTATAAACATTTCATTAAAAAAATTTATAAAATTTAGCCGGGGGTCCTTGTTTTTGGAGACCGTTCAGAAAAGTGGTGGATACAATTTCTCAAAAACTAATGCACTAATCTTATTGAAATTTTGCACACTTTAAAATAGAATTGACTAGTAGTGCTTGAATATAAGATTTTTCTGTTTTTCGATTACAACAAATGTTACAAGGCTATGCATGGGATAAAATGTAGGGGAATATCTCCAGTTATAGGCACCCGACTTTATCCTTTAACATTAAGCAAATATGGTGGATTTGAGTACTGTCAAACTTGTATTGTGACAGTTTTTGTGATAACACTGAAATGAATAGACGCATTTTCTTAGAAAGTGCAAGCATAAAAAAAATATCTGAAAAAAAGCAACACAAAATAATTTGTGAATATTCTCATAATGTGATAAATCGAAGTGAATTAATTAAAAAATATAAGTGTAATATATATTCATGCAGTATATTCATTATAGTATTTTGTGATGCAATATCAAATTAAGCCAAAATGTGGACCAAAAATTGCTTTTTCTGTCATTATAAAAATGGTTGTCATTCCCTGTTATAGTCATCTTCATGTAACCAGTTGTAGGTACACTTGTTTTTTTTTTCATTTAAAGTGTGTGTTTGACTTACAAATTGTCAAATATGGTCGTTCATGTGAACATAACATATTTTATTAGTGTTTTTATGTATTTTTAGGCATTTTTAGCCATTTCAACTCCGAAAAAGTCAACCAGTCCGAAAGAAATGGATTCTAATGCGCCGGTTAAAGCCATTTAGGCTTGCTTAGTAGATAAGAAATCCATAAAATCAACTACACGAGAATATGGACTTCCTCGCAGCATTTCTGTCCCACTAGAAGCCTGGGAAAAGTAAAGTCACTATCAGACCAAGTGTGATAAGAGAGTCATTAGCAGGACCTCATAAACAGGTTTTTCATGAGGGAAATGGTTAAAATATCCCTGTCTGATATGATTTGCTTCACGTATAATCTTCAATCACACTTTTTCGACTGTTTGAATCATGTACAATAGTTTTCAGCAGGAACTCCAATCACAGAATCACGGTTCCAGAATATCCTCTATTTTCATTCCTTTCAAACCTCCTTAAGGTGAATTATCACCAAATATTGCATCCATTGTTTACATTTGCAGATTGAATAACATAGATTCAATTCAACAAAGTCGTTCAGTAGCTTTATCATGTATTTATCTTATACTTCACAATATATGTTTTTCTGTCTGATAGCAGCTTAAGGCAACTGCACCTGTCAAACTGCCAGCCAAATGCACAAAAAATAAGAGCATCCACAATCTGATGATGATGTCAACTTCTGCATCATCTGTCTGGAGCACCTGCTACCCTGCCTAACAAGAGCCAACTGAATCAAATGCAACGAGTATGATCATCTAGTGCATTTGAAGTGTGCCAATATACATGCAAATTATTTTACTCGCAAACGTTACACTTCTGATTTGGAAGACGAATGAAATTGGAAAAATCCATTTTCTGTTGTTATTTTGGCTACTGAATCCTTACAAAATGAATAAATTTTGTTATTTTCTGTATATGGTGTTTTTTCTTATATTCTCATTTTGAGTGTATTTTTCATATGTGCCCACAACCAGGTACACAATTTTTTTTGGCCAAAAATGACCACTTCACAAAATTAGTGATAAATTTTTTTTGGTTCATGAAATCAATACAGTTACTTTATCTAAGTGTTCTAGCTTTCCATTGGTTTCCATTTCATATGTTTGCATAATATTTACTCATACTCTATGGAAAGTTATAAGCCAAAATCAAAACTGTGCCCACAACCGGAGACATTCCTCACTCCCCTACTGTTTTTGTGTACAACTGTGCCAAAAATCAATTTTAATTTTTAAAAAAGTAAAAACCTTCATTTAAGCACTAGTCAATTCTATTTTCGATTTTTATTATTTAGAAGTGTGCAAAATTTCAATAAGATCAATGTATTAGTTTTTGAAAAATCGCGTATGCTGTTTTTCTAAAAGGTCTCTGGAAAGCTAGACCCACCCAGTGGCGGATCTAAAAAAAAGAAGTACTGATATTGACAAATTGTAAACTTTTCATTGATCTGGAATAACATCTTGAAAAATCTTCGCCCCCCCCCCCCCCCCCCACACACACACACACACTAAAAGTTAAGTTCTGGATCCACCAATGGACCCACCAATGGAATTTTCCAGATTTTTTTTTTTTTTTATGAAAATTTTATGAAATATTGTTTAAATGTTCCTCTTTTAAATGCTCAAAATTTTGAATAAATTTTTTTATTTATTATATTTAAAAGAGAGAGAGAGAAAATATACTATTTTTTAGCCTTCAAAACCCATGTAACCCCTCAACTGACTCCAAGCACAGCCTTCCCTTGTTTTCTTTCACTGTAATGCTTAATTGTAAACCTAATTATATAACTTAATCTAATTTTACTGTATATGCACCTTAATTTATCATCAAAAAGAAGTGTGTGTGTGGGGGGGGGGGGGGACCAAGGAAGACCATGGATGATCTGCAAATTGGATAATTCACTAGTGCATAATCTAAAATTTGTTTGCTTAAAAAAATATATTTAAGATTGCTTACCTAATTTACTTGAACGTTATTGGCTATTAATTTTTTTCTAGATCATGATTTTCAATGATGGGAGCCTCTTCTGAGTTCACTAAATCACTGAAACTTTACTTTTTTTAGACGTGTGTCTCGGGTATTTACATTAACTCAATATATGTTTTCAATATAAAATTGATTATAAATAGAATCAAACCTTCTTTATCAACCCTACATTATATGTTGAAGTTAAAAATTCATACTCTCTAGTTTCTTTAAATTGATTTTCATCAGAAAGGTATGAAATCTTTTGTATTTTTATTTTACCATGTTTTTATTAACTTCTATTCTTGTTTGTCTTATACAAATCTTGCAATCGATTTTTAACTAACTTCCCTACTGGCAAGACAATTGAAACTTTCAGAATAGCTCAGAACCTGATGACAACATTATACTTCGAAGCCTGATTTTCGAATTTTTTATAAGTTTTCTTTTAATTAATTAAAATATGAAAATAATAACCTCCTAATAGCTTTAAAATAGCCATTAAAATATTAGCTATAATTTAATTGTTGCTAAAATAAATTTACGAGTTCATTTTCTTTCGACATAAAAATAAATATATTTAATTAAATGAGAATGTTAAAAAATTGTAAAAAGTTAAATTATGCATCTCACAAAATTTGACGTCATTATCACTTTAAAAATTTATACACATTGATAAAGTGCTAATGTAGTTCTATAGCTATGATTCAACAGAAAATTTAAAAACATGGTATATAAAAAGTTTTTTTTTTTTTTTATCTTATAATTATTTACATACATACATATATTTGGAAAACAATTACAAAAAACAAAAGATGAAAAAAAGAACATATATAAGCATATGCTTGAATAATTAAAAAAATAAAATAAAATACTATAAACACATGCAAAATATATATAATACAAAACTGCAGCTTATGAAGCTGCCTTTGTAAAATTCAAAACTTAACATTTACAAACAATTAATAGAATATAATTTTTTGCAATTAAAAACATCTGAGTTATAACTAATATTTCATCACATCTCACTCAGTTATCTTTTTATAAAGAAATATAAAAAATTGCATCTTAATTATGGTGGTATACCATGCCATATGCACTTCTGGTTGCTCAAATAAGTATCTAGAAGCTTTGTACAGCAGCATTTGTCAGAAACATTTGTGGATTTCAATTCGCTATAACAAACATCATCAATAAAATTGTAATCCGGTGTAGGAATTTCTTTTTGTGCATCATGTATTTCAGACTGGAAACATGGCCATTGTATTGTGTTTATGTTAGATTCATAACTGTTGAAAACTGGTTGATCATTCTCTTCTTTATTGTCTCCAATTCTGTTTACTGTATCTTCAGCAAGTTCTAAATATCTGTTTGTTTCATGTTTATTTTTAGCTGATATTGCAGGTAGGTATTCTGTTGAGTTTTCTGGATTCAGCTTCATATCTAAATTTAGATCAGAAACAGTATAATAATTTATAAACATATCATGGCATATTCATTTACAGGGATTTATCCAAGCATAGTACATTTATAAACAATACCTTATCAGATATAATTATGTAATTAATTCTGTAATAGGTAATAATATTTGAATAATTAAATAAATTGACTCTTCTGTGTAAGTTTGTTGCACTATTAAATTGATATAATGGAATATTTAAAATTATTCAGTTATAATTAAAATTATCTTATTAAATAGTTTGAGTTTTCTGGATTGATTTGAGTATGTTAAATAATTTAAGTTTTCTAATCGTTTGAAAACAGCATAATAAAATTTAATATTTTCTGCATCTAGTAACATAATTCCCAGGAATTCTAGCTTTCCTATATCCTCATTGATAAAAATATTATAAAATGTATGGATATTATTATTATTATTTATTGTTATTATTTACTCTACATTTTAATCTCAAATTGTGTTAAATATATACAATATTATCATATAAGAAAAAAGAAAAGAAAAATCTCTTGCATTCATAAAACTATGATAATCTATTTATCTTTCAAAATAAAGATTACAATCAATTCTTTATAATATATTTCAATTCAACTTAATATTATAAATTTTATTATACCTATATTAAAAAAAAAAAAAAAAAAAAAAATCAAACATCATAGCCAGGGTTTATACTCTTCAGGGAAAACCTGGAAAACAGGGAATACTCAGGGAATTTAGAATTTGTTAAAAAAACTCAGGGAAAATAAAAATTTTCATTAAAAATCAGGGAAAATCAATTATAAAACCTGGAAAAACATTTTTTTTTTTTTTTCCCCTCTCAAGTTATGTTTTTCTTGTTTAGCTTCGTATCAAAATTTAAATGATTAAGTATTGTGAAAATATGCATGTAAATAATGATTTCTATCTGAATTGCTATCATGATCGGCAGTAATATGACATTATACAGTGAAAGTAGCTGTATTTTGTCCTGTCTAGAGGAGCGTTTCTTGTAATATGTCGCTGATATTTTCTTGAAAATTGTCTAGGAACTCAGGGAATTTTTTTCTCGTATTTGAGTATGAACCCTGCATACTTAAATTATGAACTACTTTTTTGTATCGCATGAAAATAACAAAAGGATGATATTGCTTTTGAATTACACTCATATACGAAATTGAGAGAATTCACATATTATACAAGTTTTGTCAAATATCTAGAAAATAATCTAATTCATTTTCTTGGGACTTCAGGGTCATAAAGAGTTTGTCATAACCATATATATTTCTGCAAATGTTTTGTCCTGCATGCTAAAGGGGAACCAGTTACAAATTAAAGAAAAAATACTGTTTGGGATCACCATGCAAAAAATAATGTTTGCAGTGTGTTGTATCTGTAGTATATGATTACAGTGCTTCTTTTAAATACAGTGCGTTAAGAAATTATAAGACCACAAGCGTATTGGTGCATTTCTGAAGAAGTGTGCATAATTTGCAAATTTTTAGTTGTGTATTTAAAATTGATAAGAAAACGCCTCCTATACTAATTCCAACTTTTAAAATTAAATTAAATTTCATTAAAACTTATTCATTTTTCTAAAAATTAAAGACTGTGACTGTTAAGAAATTATAAGACCACCTGGAAAATTAGCATATTGTACATGATGTCAAACTCAATATAAAGCGTATGCGTCAGTATTTCGTAAAAGCATTACCTATGAAGCAAAGGCTTAGGTTTTGAATGTGTTATCTATGATTAATTTGACGATGTCTCGAGGTAAAGAATTATAGGTGTGCGAAGTGAGAAAAATTTTATTTTATAAAGGTTCTGGTAAATCTGAAAGAGATACTGCAAGGTTAATGAATTGTTCTAAAACTGCCATTCATAATGCCATAATTAGAAAAGATTATTCAAACAAAATAAAACGATGTGGTAGAAAAAATATTTTTACAGCACGTGATAATAGACAAATTTTTGCGACTGTCAACTATCTTTCAACTCGTGAAATTTCGAAACGTTTCAGCAAGAAAACTTTACATGTAACAGTCTGGAAGAGTCTTAAATTAAATATTAATACGAAATTTATGAAATTGAAGAAAAAACCAAAGATATTGAAATGCCATCGAGAAGAAAGATTAAAATGGGCTAAAAGTGTCATGTCATGGAATGATGAATGGAAACAATTTATATTTTCTGATGAAAAGGAATTTAACCTTGATGGTCCCGATGGTTACAAACACTATTGGCATGACTTGAGGAAGGAACCAAAAGAATGCTTCAGTCGATAAATGGGTGGAGGATCAGTAATGATTTGGAGAGCTTTCAGTTATGAGGGGTTCTGTGATTTACAGCGGATTTCGGGTCATATGAACTCTACACAATATCCGTCTATGCTATATGATCATATGATACCGTTTGGACCTTTATTAGGTAGTGCTAACTGGATGTTTCACCAGGACAATGCTGCTTGTCATACATCTAAATACACACAGGAGTGGTTTAAAAACGAAAAAATTAATGTTTTGCCATGGCCAAGTCGAAATCCAGACTTGAACCCCATGGAAAACCTATGTGGTATAATATCTCGCAAAGTTTATGCTAATAATAAACAATTTTCATCTGCCAATGAACTGGAAGTAACCATTGTAAAAGAATGGTACAATATTTCTATAACTGAACTTAATCACCTGGTTACTTCAATGAAAAACAGAGTGTTTGAAGTCATCAGAAAAAATGGAGGGTCAGTATCATATTAATCTTTTATACAATTTTGTTTTTTGACAAGTGGTCTTATATTTTCTTAACAGGTTATTTTTCACTTATTTCTAATATATATTTTAATTAAACACTTATTGCATTATACCAAATTATTGCAAACTAATTATAAAAAAATATAGAGCAATATGTAATTTTATGTATTTATATTATGATTAGAATCTTTATTTTTATTATAATTTACAAAATTAAAGTGGTCTTATAATTTCTTAACGGACTGTACTTGTATTCATTTATAAGTTAGTAGCACATATATTGATAAAGATATAAAGATTTCTTAACAAACTGAAATTTTTCCGTAATCATTTTAATTGATACATGTAATATTTTCAAACCATTGCATTTTTGAAAAACTTGACATAATAAAGTAGAGACTACACACTGTAATCATAACATAAAAAAATAAAATATTTAATTTAATACAGTAGAACCTCGATCCATCATTTTTTAGGGGGTCCGTGAAAAAAATCAATGAATGCGGGAAAACGACAAATACGGGTTGTAGTCAAAACACGAAGAAAACAATGTTTATGATTAATACACATAATTTATATAGTATACTACTAATAAAAACTAATTTGTTACTTTCCAAACTGTCAAAGAAATAAATCATTGTTGTATAATGTTAAGTAAAGTTTATTTTTAAAAATCAAAAATTTTATGTTGGATTTTTTTTTTTTTTTTAAGTTAAACAGGAATTTATCCAGATTTGCAACATTCTTCTGGTTCTTTTTTGGAATTTCATGTGCTTTGATAAAAGTTTGTGTATTTTTAAATGCCATAATTGAGTCATCTGCATGAAAATTATCCTCTGTTTCTTCACCATTATTTTAATTTTTTGAAATCACGCATTTCTTCTATGCTTTAGGATACCGCATGTCACAACATCTTGATTAATACAAATATTATCACTAAATTTTGTACCAGACGCATCCTCTGCTACATGCAACCATTCTTCATCTGCATTATCATCATCATCATCTTGCCCTTCTATTTGATATTCTTCATCATTTTTTCGCACGTAACTGCATTTCACGAAGCAATTTTCTGGATTACTAAAGAGGTTACTTCTTGCCATGCTGAAAATACAAAATGAATAGATGGTCCATAGACATAGCATCACAATTTTGATCCTCCGTGGAAATAGAGAAAAGAGTTATTTTAAAGTATGAAAGAAATAATTCCATTTTGTATGCCACATGGAACCGCTTGAACTTCAGGAGAAAAATTTTACAACAATGAATGCAAGAAAACGACTTTTTTAAGCACGATACATGTGGGTTTTGTTAACATTATTTAAATACAATTTGTACAGGGTCCATAAAAATAAAAGGATGAATGCGGGAACAATAGACCAGGGTTTTACTGTATAGGCATTTGTACTAAATAATGTTTAATTGCACATGAAAAAATGTTAACAAAATTTCTTTTGCATAATTTATTAGCCGAACATATAGAGTTGCTCTTGTTAAAAAAAAAAATTATTAAAATTTCATGAAGTTTTAGAAAGAGCAGAATGAGCTGAATTTTATTTACTTTCAAAAAGAAGCAAATCCATAAGGGGTTTCACACAAATTTGTGCTTTAAATCAATTAATGGTAATATGATAATTGGTAATATTCAAAATATAAATTTAGATAAAACTCCTTATGGATTTGCTTCTTTTCAAGAGCAACTAAAAGTAAACTCATTCTACATATCTTTCTGAAAATCCATGGTGCAACTGAGATTTTTACAAGAGCAACTCAATACATTTGGCTAATACATATGCAAAAGAAATTTAATTTATGCTTGTGTATGCACAATTAAACATTATTTAGTACAAATGCTTATATTTTCTCAGATGAAGCACTATCAGTTTTTAAAAGATGTAGCCTTTCTTCTTCAGGTGCAAAATACATGCTACTGCCTACTGCTTTGGAGGCAGAAGCAAGACTGAAAGTAGGACAAAATCCAAAGGTGGAGGGGTAACACAACCAATCAATAGGAAGTGGCCTGTAAAACCAATCGGAGAGGAACACAACTAAAAAACAGGAAACAAGAGAAATAGGCACTAAAAATGGAGGGAATGGATTTTTAAATAATTTATCATTTTATTTAATTTTGTTTTTATTTAAATACATTATATTTTATTTTGTTTATTAGTTTTATTTATTTAATTAACTTTATAGATTTAATTTTAATTAAAATTAAATAAATCTATATAAAGAACCAAAATATAAATTTTGGTTGGAATCCTCTCTGATTGGTTTTACAGGCTGCTTCCTATTGTTTATTGAAATTTATTTTTCCGACTGAGTGAAAATAATGCCTGGACCGGGAGTCGAACCAAAGACCTTTGACTTACAAGGTCAAGGCTCTACCAATTGAGCTTTCCAGGCCAACAACCGGTGGACATTACTCACTCAGACAACCTTTAGGCAGAAACATCTGGTCTATCATGTAGATAGCTCGACAGAAATAAGCTGCAGGTAAAGGAAAGCACCATTAAACAATGGGAGAAAGAAATACAATATATTAAAATCACACAATCAACTGATTGGGAAGAAAATCATTTATTGAAATTTATTTTTCCGACTGAGTGAAAATAATGCCTGAACTGGGAGTCGAACCCCAGATCTTTGACTTACAAGGTCAAGGTTCTACCAATTGGTTAGGCAGTTTTTTTTTTTTTTTTTTTTTTTACAGATTTGAAATCTTTAAATTGCATTCTCTCAGTTTGCATTTTTTCACGAATTCATGACACTCAGAACGCTAAATTTTCTACAGATATTTAAGGAAAGACAATATATATACGTATATACTAGCAAAGCCCCGGTTCGGGAACAAACTGAATTCCGAATACGGGAAAACTTTCAAAATCAAACTCAAAATGTACAAAACTCGGCCTGCGTGCCAATAGATCAAAGTTTGTTAATGAAACCATTTTTTAATTCAGGAAATCAATGAAGGCTTTTCTCACTTCGCTGGTCACTATATTTAAAGGAAACTCTTTTCTATATCGCTTTACAAACAAAAATAAAATTTAAAGAAATCATGAAATTGCTTTAAAGCCTGCTTTGGTTCTCCGCTGCCTTCGGCAGCAATCCACTCACTCGCAGACTCTCGGGTGTCTGTCCCTATTGCCTGTGTGTGACAATAGTTTACCAGTGGGCTTCCATTTGGGTGCTTATCAGATGACAGTTTCGAAGCAGACAGTACCGAAAAAATTGAAGTAGCCATTTTATATTTGAATCCCAGTTACATATGAACAACACTATACGTGGTGTTCATAATATTTTCTTTCACCTTATTTTCTATATTTATTTGATTTATTCGATCAACCATAAAATGACAACAATTTCACACCAAATATAATATTACAATGTGCTATGATCAGCTACGTCTATCGCATGAGACAATTTTTGTGGTTATAATAGTAGTTGAGTTAGTTAATAGTAGTTGGTAATAGAAAAATAAATAATGAAATATGTAAGCCTGGTCATGATACAGCCTTAATATAGCTCCCCTTGGCAACTTTTGAATTTTTATTGTCACTTTAGACAAAAATACATAATTTATGTTTTTTTTTGTTGTTGTTGTTGTTGTTGTTTCTTTCTTTTCATTTTCCTTTCCTTTCCTTTCTTTTCTGTCTTTCAATATTTTATAATTTATTTATATTTTTTATGCGCTACTTGGCTTAAAGTGTCTTTTACAAAAGTGGAGTCCTTGGCGAAAAATGTCCGATCTATTTCAGCATCAAAATTTTAAAAATTACCCAGGTAAGTAAAACTCTTTAATGTAATGCTGAATTAGCTTTCATGCCAAGCACGATTTATCCGTGCCAAAAACATACAAAAAGGGGGGGGGGGGATTATTATTTTTTTTACTCCATTTTCATTTTTTCATGTGCAGGAGCAAATTTAATATATATATATATTTTTTTTTTTTTTTCGCGTGAAAGCATATTTTATTTTATGTTGAAAAAAAAAGTATTTTTTTTTTTTTTTTTTTTTTTTTGGCAACAATTAAAAATTTAACTGTCCATTTTTAAAGCTTTTACCAGGTTATTATTTTCGCATTTTAATTAATTTTAAAAAGTCTAATCAAAATTTCGTTACAAATAAGGTGCCAAATGAAAGGAGCATTTTTTCTGAATCCATCGGTTTAATTAACTTATCGATCGGACAATTAGATTTTTTAAAATGAACTAAATTATGAAAAGCTGGTGGCAACTTGTGTCAACACACAGAC
Organism: Salticus scenicus; assembly: GCA_963930645.1. NCBI lineage: Eukaryota > Metazoa > Arthropoda > Arachnida > Araneae > Salticidae > Salticus > Salticus scenicus. The sequence continues at coordinate 343,535,731 of OZ005648.1, forward strand.
AAACAGATTCAAAAATCTCTTAGCCATTCATATATATAGAGATTAGGGTGTCCCTTAAATGGGGATAAAGTTTCCTTTCTTTCGTTTTTTTTTTTTTTTTTAATCTGACATGCATACCCTTTAATGTTTTCTTATTTGACGCTAAACATTTTTTAGCAAAAATATAAGCTGCTTTAAATTTTGGTTATAAATTTTGCTAAAAACTGCTTAGGGTAAAATAGAAAAAAAATTGAGGGTAGGCATATCGGATAAAAAATAAAAGAAAGAAAGAAAGAAAAAAATCCCTCCCCATTTAAGGGACACCCTAATACGCACACACACACACATATACATGTATGATGCATAATTGAACCCACTTAAAAGAAGTAGGGATAGATTTTTAAATTTATTTAATAGTTTTTGAAAAAAATTAAAAGGGACATGTCTGTGTAAAAATTTGCAAAAATCATTATTTTTGTTAAAATCCATTTCTAATTCTTTTAATTAGATTCTATTAAACATTTAAAAAAGATATTAAGTCTTTTCTTAAATATCTATGATAATTTTAGCACTTTGAATTTCATGAAAAAATGAAAACTGTGAAAATGCTGTTTAAAGATTTCAAATCTGTAAAAAAATATATCAAAAATCATAAGAATTGTTGATGACTGAATATATATTTCATTGAACAATCCTAATATACTAGTTCAGTTTTCAACTTATTTAATTGCCTGAAATGAATGTGTCAGATTAACACAGTGGTGATAAATCTGATTTAAAAATTAGAAAGCTTAGCAGCCATTTACATGATAAAATATTAAAAATTTAGAAAATCAATTTTTGAAAAACAGATACTGATTTAACGGTTTTGAATTTTCTAAATGTAGAAAGAGGATTAAAAAATATGTATATATATCCCCCATAGATTAACATAGGATTTGGTGTCGATGGCATAGATATTGTGTCCCCTTTTAATGATAAGTTTAAGCTTTAAAAAAGATATAAGTTACTCCATTTTATTCCTTAACTTTCTTTTTAAATTACCTGAAACTTCTGGACGAATTATCCTAAAACGATAAAAAGATGCCTCTTTCTTTAATATTTCAATTTCTGGACTTCTTCTTAAGGCTGTAATTAAGCGATGTTTAGCTTTTGTGATTCTCTTAGGATCATGAGCATTCCAGTGTTTCTTTTTCATTGACCATGCCTTAAAAAAGTAAAATATCATGTGAGAATCTACGATTACTTTGATTTTATAGAACAGGTATATAGATACTATTTGATTTTATCGGGAGTTGCTTTCGAAAATTACTAAAAAATAAAAATTGGATAATACAAAAGAAAGAAAAAAAAATGCATTGACATATTTAAAAAAAAATAATAATAAAATTCTTCTAAAGAATGCTTTGTGGAATGGTTAAATTGTTAGATTTTTTACTTGCAATTTTTCTTTTTAATAAATCAAAATATTTTTACATTGCATACTTTTCAAAAGGTAATCTTCTAATTATATTATATTAAAGTTTTATTTATTTATTTATTTTTTATTATTTTTATTTTATTTTATTTTATTTATTATTTTTATTTATTTATTTATTTTTTGCAGTAACGGCCAAATTAAATTTGATATCTGATATTTGATTTTTTTTTTTTTTTTTAACTTTTATAAATAAATATTTCTATTTAAAATTATACATAAAATGCATTTCTCGCACTACATTAATATAAAATGCTCATTGGTGTACAATCAATAGTTTTAACAATGTTTAATGTAAAATATTACCCTTGTTATCCAGTTGTAATTTATGAGAATTTTAAGAATGATTCTTTTTTCATGTTATCTTTCAATTTTAAAAAGCTGACATCGAAATAAATTTACTTCTTTTCAAAATATTTAGACAATTTTTATTAATGCACAATTTTAAAGATGCTAAACTGTCTTTTCAAAGGATAAAATATGTACCTTGTAGACTTCAATACACTGTTCATTCCACTGTTCACTACTTTGATGAATCCTCGAGATTTTAAAACTACCCCGTTTCTTGTCTTCCCACAGTAAGTGGCCTCCATATGTTGAATTGTTAAGATGAGGAAGGATGAAATCTGGTACGAGTCTAAAAGTAGGACGCATGAGTTATCCAAAAAAAGCTCCTGTGGAAAAAATAAAATTACTTATACATTTTACTCTCATAAAGGCACGATTATGTAAGCAGTTGGAGTTGGAAGCCAACTTTGTTGTAACGATATATAAAATAAATTTTTAAATACACTAAGAAATTTGATTAATTATTACGATATTTAAGACTTGGAATTTTTTTTTTTTTTCCCTCAGCTAATTATTTTACGACTTTATTGTTTTTCTTACTTTTTATTTTTTTAAGCTATCGGAAAGACAATTGAAACAGCCTATCACCTCATTAAAAAAAAAAGATTCCTAGTTCCTTATAACTTGTTCAAAAGTAATGCATCAATCTTGTACTATGATACGCGTTTTATATAATCTAACAAGTATCGTATAAGTCTATACTATCTAAGGTACCTGTCCACATTGTACCTTATAACTTGTTATATTTTTGCTTTTGCAACAAATTACAATATCTTAAAAATAATGTAAGTCGCTAATTAAGCTTTTATTTCTGCTTTTTGTGTTTTGTTAATAAGTAGTTATTCTGGACTAAAAAGAAAAAAGTCATTATTATTATATACCAACTTAAAAGAACTGTTTATAAATTTCTAGTGACTGAAGTTTGCTGAGTTTGATCACATACCCAGGGCCTGACTATCGCACGGGCACATGGGGCTCGTGCCCTGGCCACGAAATTTCTGAGCGGCACAAAATTTTACTAATGGTTAAAATATATAGTCTAAATCTTTTTTTTTTTTTTTTTTTTCCCCTCGCTCAACTGTGTTTCACTTACATGAATAAAATTTTAAAATAAAGTCTGTCTTTAGGTTGACTGGGGGTAATTTTATTTGTCTTTAGATCCCAAAACGGAGGCAGATAATTTTTTTGACCAAATATCTCTTTTCGGTCTGTTTTTTCGCCGGCTATAAATTGTAGTACGCTAACCTTTTTTTTTTTTTTTTTTTTTTTTTTTTTGGGGGGGGGGGGAATTTAAAAATACCCTGGGCACAAAAAGTTGTTAGTCGGGCCCTGCACATACCTAAAATACATAGAAAATCTTATAAAATTTTACATTATTTTAGTCGTCAGTTGTTTAGTGTGTACTCTTGCAATTCACTGCATAATAAAACTAGTTGGCATAGGTGGACTCTGCTCAGTTCCCCATCATATTTATGTTCGCATAAATTTGTAGTGCGAGACATATTATAATCATGTTAAAAGAAATGAATTAGACCAAAGCTTGATACAGTGACAGAATGAAATCCCCACCTAATAGGCTATCCACCGTTCACTTCAATATATTTATCTTATTCTAATCTATTAATTTATTTTATCAGTGTCAATTCTGTTGTTTAGTTTTCATGCTACTATTTCCAATGCAATAATCATCAAAATCATATTTATATGAAAATTTTACAATTTCGCTATGTTGATAAAATCGTAAATTAGGAATAATTTATGAAATTTTCCTATTAGAATATTTGTATTCAATCATGCTCAAACAAATATCATAAATATAATTTTGAGGTTGTCTAATGTATTTATGATCCTCAAAATGGATGTTTATGCTCAGTTTTGCCTTTTTCTGACATGTTAAGTAAATCGTAAATTCCAAATAACTTACGAATTTTTTATATTGGAAAAATCATAGTCTACGATATTCATGTCAGTATCCAAAATAATATTTAACTAGTTGGCATAGGTGGACTCTGCTCAGTTCCCCATCATATTTATGTTCTCATAAATTTCTAGTGCGAGACATATTATAATCATGTTAAAAGAAATGAATTTGACCAAAGCTTGATACAGTGACAGAATGTTCACTTCGATATATTTATCTCATTCTAATCTATTAATTTATTTTATCAGGGTCGATTCCGTTGTTTAGTTTTCATGTTACTGTTTCCAATGCAATAATCCTCAAAATTCATATTTATATAAAAAATTTACAATTTCGCTATGTTGATAAAATCGTAAATTACGAATAATTTACGAAATTTTCCTATTAGAATATTTGTATTCAATCCTGTTCAAACAAATATCATAAATGTAATTTTGAAGTTGTCTAATGCATTTATGATCCACAAAATGGACGTTTATGCTCAATTTTGCCTTATTCTGACATGTTAAGTAAATCGTAAATTCCAAATAACTTACGAATTTTTTAAAATGGAAAAATCATAGTCTACGATATTCATGCCAGTATCCTAAATAATATTTCGAAAGTAGTTTGACATCTTTACGATGAAAATATCCCTCAAGATTGACGTTTATGTCAAATTTTGCTCTATTCTGCCATGTTAAGAAATTCGTAAATTTCCAGTAACTTACGAAATTTTTATATTGGAAAATTCATAGTCATTAATATTCATGCCAGTGTCCTAAATAATATTTCAAAAGTAGTCTGACATCTTTACGATAAAAATATCTCTCAAAATAGACGTTTATGTGAAATTTTGCCCTATACTGCCATGTTAAGAAATTCGTAAATTTCCAATAACTTGCGAAATTTTCAAAGTAGCATATTTATAGTTTCCGATATTCATTCCGGCCTCAAAACTGATATTTTAAAACTGGTCTGACATTTTTACAGTAAAAAGTTTCCATTTAATGCACGTTTAAGTGAATTTTTGTTCTATTCTCCCATGTTAAGAAAATCGTAAATTTCTAATAACTTACGAAGTTTTTAAATTCGAATGTTGCAAATGAATAGGGTTCTTGCAAGTGTCGAAAGTAATATTTTAAAACTGATCTGACCTCTCTGCGATCATTTGTGCGTAAGATATCGTGTTAACACACTAACAAACTAACGGACTAACACACTAACAGACACCATACAAATTTTGTCATTTTCGGATTCCTCACACCTGAAAACGTATAAAAAAGTAAAAAAAACCGAGGTCGAAATTTTTCACGATTACCTGATGGGAAACTAATAACGCAAAAAATGACCAAAGATTATATATTAGGCAAGTGCTAATTATTAATCATATTTCTTTGGACAAGTGTTTTTAGAGAGTATTTTTAAGGATTAAGATAATAGAACCTAACTAGACTTTATACTACGATTTTACTTTAATCCTTTTACATTCACTCCATATTTTCATTTGGAAATTGTTAAACTAACTTCAAAGAACAGACACATAGATGATCATAAATATGTAAAAAGAAAAAATTAGCATTTTTAAGCTCCGAAAAAATGTTTGAAATACCTATTGATTAAATTCAAATAGTAATTACATCTAACCTGATTAAATTGAAATAGTAATTACATCTAACCTGATTAAATTCAAATAATAATTAATTAAATTGATAAATAATTTGGTTCTTATCTCCGAGTTGGTTATTCTCCAAGTTGGTTCTTATTCCGTAGCACTTTTTTTCTTCTACTTTTGTAAATTAATATTGAATTTTATCCCTTTTTGTTTACCCTTTTGAATTTTATTTTCAATTGAAGTCATCACAAGGATCAAAATGTCATACTTTCCAACCTGTAAACAGATATGCCTAGTTTTACAAATGAAGAGAAGCGGATATGCATTTTGTGTATGGATTTTGCGATGGTAACTCTCGGAGAGCCGAACAAGAGTACCGTCTACGTTATCCACATCGTTGTGCGCCCAACCGTGCTGTATTTGCCGCAATTCATCTCCAAAAGTAAAGTAATGAATGTTTTGTGCAAAAACCAGTATCATCTATACCACTTCACACCGATGCAAAAATTACGCCGCTCAGATTTCCAAAAGCGGGTAACATTCTGCCGCTGGCTTTTAGAGCGAGATATTGAGGAACACCATTTCCTTAGAACGATACTGTGGACAGATGAGTCACTTTTCACTCGGGACGGCATGTTAAATTTACATAACTGGCATCATTGCACTCAACAAAATCCATTTGTAACACGAAACTCATCGTTCCAAACGCGATTCATTTTAAATGTTTGACTTGGAGTGGTTGGTGATCGCTTGATAGGTCCACATGTGTTCCAAGGTCATCTGACAAGCAATACATATTTGGAGTTTCTGGAACATCATCTTCCAGGATTACTTGATGTCATTTCTGTACCCCAACGAGCGGAAATCATTTTCCAACACGATGGGGCCCCTGCACATTCTTCCAACAAGACGTTAAATCGCGCCCATCACAAATGCTCCATGAGCATTCTAATGAGCATGCGCGGGGACTTGATCAAGTTGCCTGCCAAAATCATGAAAATCATGAAGGTCTAAGAAATTTATTCGCATCCGGTGCTGCCATCTATTAGAGATTAATTTATTCAAACATTTTCACTTTCAGAAATTTTATTTTATTTTCCCTTTCAACCTTTTTTTTTAAATAATAAAAATCTAAGACTCAGAATCTTTTATTTTATTTCAAATTTTATTTTCCACCAATTAAAATAAATAAATAAATAAATGATAATAATAAATAGGGTTTAGAAAAAGATACAAATAAATATTTGAAAGTGTAGGAGGCTCTTCATTTATGAAAATATTTATAGATAATAATAATAATAATAAAATAAAATACAAAATCAACAATATTTTAAAAAGCTTAATAAAATAGCAGAAGTGTATGAGATATAATAATTCAAAACCAAATTTAACGATTGTGCTTTATGATTGTGTTTATATTACTTTTTCACATTAAATGCTTTGTAGGAAAGCTTTAAATTGATACAAATGAAGTAGAAAATTGGTTTTAAGTTAAATTATGTATAATTTCCTATCCTTCGTATAATACTGCTTATTAATATTTCCAATTAGTTTATAAAAATAAGAAAAATATATATAAAATGTTTCAGTTTTAAATTGCATTATATTATTATCAGTAAATGATAAAGAAAGTAAATTTGAATTAATTTAAATACTATATATTCAACTAAAAATATTATACTATATTATGCATGACATATAAAAATTCCATATGATTTTTTCTAACAAGTATTCGAGATATTCCATTAATATTAAATAAGAATTTTGTTTGATTTAACAAAGTACTTAAAAGTACGTATCTTAAAAACTGAGCAAATGAGAGTTAATTTTTATCAATAACAAACAGTGAGAGGATCAGTAAAGCTGTTTATCTTCTCCGCTGCAAATATTTACAATTATTATTATTATTATTATTGAATCTAATTTAGAAGCTTTTAGCTATATAGAAATTCAATTTCATGTCAGTCTTATTTATAAATATTTTACATATATAAGTCGTAAAAACATTTTATTTTATTTTATAGCTTTTCTAGTCATAGTCATGCCTCCCACTGTTTAATAAATAATTAAGTAAAATAAGCAAAAAGCATTAATTTACTTTAAGGCATGGGTTTAATATATTCTAATTATTACAGTTTATGGCTCCAACAAAGAATTTTCTATATTTTTAAATGAAAAATTATAAATAATATAATCAAATGATAAAAATTTGAAATTTATTCGAAACAGTAATATTTATCAAAGGTGATCAAATTCTTTAACTATAAATCATATATGAGGTTAGCATTGAAAATAAAATTGAAATTGATGAAATATGTTAAAACTTTTTTATATTGTCTTATGACATTCTGATTCAAACAGGGAGGAAGGGAAGAGGATAAACAGTTTAAATGATCCTCTTAATGTTTGTTAGTGATAAACATTAACTCTCTCATTTGCTTAGTTTTTGAATATGTCTACTTTTAAGTACTCCAATAAATTTTTGATATAATATTGATGCAAATACTTCAAATATAGTTAGAAAATTGTTTATGAAATTTTTCTGTGTTATGCATAATATAGTATAACATTTAGATTTGAATATATAGTATTTAAATTAATTCAAATTTACATTCTTTATAATTTATTGATAATAATATAATGCAATTTAAAACTGAAATATTTTATATATTTTTTCTTAATGTTATGAATTATTTGGAAATATTAATAAGCAGTATTATACGAATGATAAGAAATTATACATAATTTAATTTAAAATCAATTTTCTACATCATTTGTATCAGTTTAAAGCTTTCATACAAAGTATTTGATGTGAAAAATTAATATAAACACAATCATAAAACTCCATTAAACTTGATTTTGAATTATTATATCTCAATAATTCTGTTGTTATTTTATTAAACTTTTAAAATATTGTTGATTTTTTTCCCTCTAATTATCTATGAATATTTTCATAAATGAAGAGCCTCCTGCACTTTCAAATATTTATTTGAATCTTTTTCTAAACCCTACTTTCTTTCTTTCTTTCTTTTTTTTTTTTTTAATTGGTGGAAAATAAAATTTAACATAAAAAAAAAAAAAAAAAAAAACATTCTGAGTCTGAGATTTTTATTATTTAAAAAAAGGTTAAAAGGGAAAGTAAAATAAAATTTCTGAAAATGAAAATGTTTGGTTAAATTAATCGCTAATAGAGGGTAGCACCGGCGGCGAATCAATATCTTATTTAGACCTTCATGATTTTAGCCAGCAAAGCAATTTGACAAAGTCCACGCGCATGCTCATTAGAAGAAGGAACGAGCTGGAGCATTTGTGATGGGCGTGATCACGGATTAGGATACAGGATGATAAACTAGATCGGGCGGTCAGCGTGGGGAACGGAGCTTTATTTTCCACATTAATTCAGCCGAACAGAGTAAGCGATCCGATCGCCGCCTGGTGTAGTATCTTTGAAACTCATCGGAAGAAAGGGAAAGCCCGCCCCTTCGGCTTCAGTCATCCAACGAAGGAACAGCCAGAAATGTAAAAACGCGCTGATTGGTGTATTTTCGAGATTTGGTCGCCCTCTATCAGTAAGATGAAAATTACTACCTTTCTGTAACATTAGTAATACATCCTTCTCTTTTAATCCGTGGGCGTGATCTAATGTCTTGTATTCTTCCAATGCCGTTCGGGACTTCTTGAATCAGCATGTATCCGCGATGGATTGGTCATAATGGACCAATTCCTTGGACACCTAGATCGCCAGATCCCACTCCATTGGACTTCTATGTTTGGGGTTTCCTGAAGCAAGAAGTTTACCGCACAGAAGTTGCCAGTTTGCAAGATTTAAGAAGTCGGCTCGATCATGCAATAATAAAACTGAGGGATGAGCTTTCGCTAAGAGCTACTGTGGTTTTCCGTTTGTAAGCGGGCAAGGGCATGTATCAGATGTGGGGTGACCAATTTCAGCAGCGGCACTAAATTTCACACATCCTTTCGAATGCATATGTGCTTTAATCATAAACGTGAGGTACGTCATTTTTTCTTTGCTTAATTCCTTTGTGAAACGTCATACTTCTTTCTTCTTTTGTTTCCATTCCATTGTGTTTGTAAACTTAATACAACTGCTACTTTTCTTGTTTGTCTTTAAAACTTTCTTTTTGCATCTGACAAAACAGCGGCTGACGACGGACATGAAATCAGGAACGACCATGGCACCAGGTGAGTCTCCTTCTCAACGAACGTCGAGTTCAGTGATGAATGTATTTCAAACAAAAGGCTAAATTTCTCCTGAACTAGAACACCGATATGGTTTATTGTGGGCTCATTCTAAAGCTTGTGGAATGAGGAAGTTCTTGGTAAATTTAACCCATTGTAACTTGAACGGTGTTTGCAGAATTGCCGGTAAAGAATTTGGGGACAACTCGATTTTAAACTTCGCCAATGTTTTAGCGCTTGTAGGTCGCCGTCAAATTAAGGTATCCTGATGTAAATGGTGTCACCCAATAGGATTTTTTCTTCTCTTTCCAAATATGTGCTTATTTTGCGTGTAAGTCTTTCAGAAAGCTCACAAATTTGGTTTTTTTAGACGGGATGGAAAAAAAACAGATTTTTATCTACCATAATTCTGAAACGATTAGAGATAGGACAGGGTTTCTATGGTGTTTTATGCTCCCCATGGGCTGTTTTATCACCTCCTTTCGTTTGGCAGATTATGTCAAACTCACCCTGTGTATATATATATATGTTTGGTTTCTGTGCGAAACCAATAGATATTCAGGGGAGAATGGGAGAAATTATTATTATTATTTTTTTTTTTTATTCTATTGCTTCTCAAATGAAGTACTGCCATGAAATCTATCATTTTCATATATAAGCGTGTTTTAAATGATAAAATTTAATTTTTGAGATGAAAAGGCTTTTTTTATTGGAATAGTAATACAAAATAATGCCCAGTTTCAAAATGCTCCATGCTAATTGTAAGTTTTTTTTTTTTTTTTTTTTTTTTTTTTCCCTAACTATGCGTCCTTTGTGTGCAACAGAACACATTCGGTGCATTGAATTTTTTGTATCTCAATTACAGCATCCTTTACAAACAAATAAAAGTTTACAACTTGAAATTTTTACGAATTTTTGTCATGCGATTGAATTTAAGAGTTCGTAATAAATGTAATAATTTCTTGATTTCAAAATGAATGTTCAGTTTTGTGACAAAAACAATGATTAACATTCACAGAAAGTTTTGAAAGGTTTGGATGAAAATAAACTAGCAAAGAGCATTAAAAGTAACCAATTACTCCTGAAATTGGGAACCCAAGAAAAACAAACTTAAATTTTATAATTTTGTAAAAAAATAAAAAATAAAAAAAATCTGGTGTGAAACAACCCCACGACTTCCATTACCCACTATTACACATAGTATATGTATTTTTGAGAGATAATGTGATCAGAAAACATAAAAGTGACCTAAAGAAGTAGAAACCTAAAATTTTTCCGGTAAGAGAAACCTATAAAGCTTACATATAGCGAGGTAAAAAATAAGAGAAAAAAATGGTAGAGTTATTTTTTGAAACACAAATTTCCGAGATTTAAAGATGACCTATATCTTATCAGGATGACTGTTAATTTTCCTCTAATAACCACGTAATACATGAGAAAGAAATGGATTTATATATTCAAGAAAATCGTTAGAGCCGTTTTTGAGATACCAACTTTTACAAAAAAAAAAAAAATCAATTATTGACCGGAAAACAATAATTACACACAAAAGGATATTTAAAAGTGAGTTAATATGGCGAGTTTGAAAAAAATCCGTACAGCCGTTTTTAAAGGGACGTACTTGCAAGACCTGAAATTGAGCTATTTATACAGGACGCCTATCAATTTTCCTGAACTAACCAACTATAATATCATTCGAAAGGACATCTAATAGAGTGTTTATATAGGAAATTTGAAGAAAATCGTTAGAGATGTTTTTGAGATACGGACTTACGGTCCCACTTACTTACGGTCTCCGATGTCCCACTTCCTGTTTTTCAATTTTTACCAAAATTTAGAAAATTCATCTGTACACCAGACCTGTTTATATTCTGAAGTTTTGTAATTCTATCTTTATTAGTTTCTGAGATATGATAGCCAGAAGATTCCACACATACATACGTACACACACACACTGCCCAATGCCAAAAACCACTTTTTTGGACTCAGGAGACCTTAAAACATGTAAATCAAGTGAAATCTCGACATCGAATTTTTGGACCGAATACAATACTTCCATTACCTACGGTATTCGGGTAATGGAAGTAAAAAATAATATTTGAAGAGCTGTAGAAAGATATTATTTGAAAAATATTACATAGCTGTCAAATATTACATTCGATAATAACTATCTAGATATTTTTAATTGCATCGATTTTGATAATTTTTATCATCCCTTGTCCCCCTTAAAAGGTTAAAAATCATTCCAGACAAAAACGACAGAATGTATCTTAGATTTTGTTCATACCTTGATAACAGAATATATTTATCATGACACTTTCAGTAAATTATCTTGACACAAGATGTGACAATTTCAAAGAGTTTACGGTAAAACATTATATAGTAAATGATATGATTTGCATTTAAAAGACTTCAATTGTCTGCTGACAAGTATCAAAACATTCTCTTTTTCTAGGGGATATTTTTAAGTCTGTTCAGAGCTGTTAAAAAATTAGGTTTTTAGCAAAATTTTATTATATTACACTGATTGTTGTTTATTATTATTATTATTATTATTTAATCAATTATTAAAAATTTAAATTAGAATATGTGGTTCGTGTTATTTTCTGTTTTTACTTCCTTATACTTTGTATAATGAAGTAAACAGTGCTTTTTAAGGAAGTAAAAAAAAGTCATTTTTTAGACACCTAAAAATTTTCCGGTAAGAGAAAGTTAATACACGTGTAAAAACAACATAAAACAGAGTTTACACAGCGTTTTTTTTTTTTTTTTTTTTTTAAGAAAAAGAAATGAAAAGAAAATTGGTAGAGTGTTTTACTTATTTATTTAAACACCAATTTCTGAGATCTAAAACTGATCTATCAGATCAGGATGACTATTAATTTTCCTGCGATAACCAAGTAAAGCATAAGAAGGGATATCTAAAATGGGTTTATGTAACAATTTTTAAGAAAATCGTTAGAGCCGTTTTTGAGATACCGACTTCTACCAAAGCTTGGCATAATTAATTGTTGACCAGAAAACAACAATTACATGCAAAACGATATTTAAAAGAGGGTTAATATGGCAAGTCTGAAAAAAATTCATACAGCCGTTTTGAAAGGAACGCACTTGCAGGACCTGAAATTCAGCTATTTATACAGGACGCCTATCAATTTTCCCGAACTAACCAACTATATTATTCGAAAGGATATCTAATAGAGTGTTTATATAGCAAATTTGAAGAAAATCGTTAGAGCCGTTTTTGAGCTATTGATTTATGGTCCCACTTCTGGTTATTCAATTTTCACCCAAATTTCAAAATTTCATGTGTACACCAGACCTGTTTCAATTATAAAGTTTCGTAGTTCAATCTTTATTAGTTTCCGAGATATAATAGCCAGAACATTCTCCACATACATACATACACACACACACATACACACTGACCAATTGCCAAAAACCACTTTTTTGGACTCAGGAGACCTTAAAACATGTAAATTAGATGAAATCTCGATATCGAATTTTTGGACCGAATACAATACTTCCATTACCTACGGTAGTCGGGTAAAGGAAGTAAAAATACCATAAGCAATTTAAACAAGTAAATGTGTCTGTTCATATCCACTGCATTGCTTTTTTTCACATTTGATAATAAATTAAATATTTAGATTCACAACTTCTAATGTTTTAGAAATTATTTAAATAATTATCATTTGTAGTTTTATTATTTTTTATTGCAAATTACACATACATTTACATATCTATACCAACTGCAGTTTAAAACAGGTACTGTTTTAAAAATCTTTACAAATGCAGTTTTTTTTTTTTTTTTTTTTTTTTTTTTTTTAAGGGGGACTTTTTTTTTTTATATATATATATATATATACCTCGCACACTTTTATTTATATCAAATGTTTCAGTTATTTTCAATCAACTTCACAATCAGCTATGAAAGCGTTTTAACCCAAGAAAAATATTAAATTTAATTTGGGGGTAAAATACATTTATTTCAAAACCAATCTTTATAATCATTCAAAGATTAATTTTCGTTACAGTAAATTTCAAAAATGTTAATTCAAAACTATTACTTACCTTAATATTGTCCCTAAAATTAATTTGTTTAAAAATGATTATTTGATAAAATATTAACTAAGTTAGGAGACTAAATATTACACAAAGAAATTAATAAACTTTATGAAATTTTATTAGCTTCTTTGAAAACAAATTTGATCATTGTCAATTATGATACAACTTCAGTAATACATCTGTCATTTTTTGTTCCTTCGCTGACATTCAATCTGAAATATTACGGTGAAAAAGATAAGAACTGCTGATAAAGAAAAAAAATAAAATAAAATAAACTTTGATAATTTTGTTTTTCCTCCCCTTTTCAAAAAAAAAAAAAAAAAAAAAAAAAGAGAGAGAGAGAGAGAGAGAGAGAGACCAAATATCTGATAACTTAAAAATAATCTGAAACATTCGTATATTTTAGTCGTCATCATTTAAAATTTAATGGTTATTTAAAAAAAAAAAAAAAATTAAAAAAAAAACGATTAAACAAAAGATTGATAAAATAATTGGCCGTACACTCACCACAAGTTCAAAATTCAGTGGAAGGGGAAATATGAAAGTTTTTATTCAAAAGCATTGATAAACTGTCACATTTTCCACATTAAACGTTTCGACACCTGGGGAAATAAGGGTAAACTTTTTACACCATATTCATATTATGTATAAATGTCAAATGTGCCACTGTTACTTCAGATTTAGATGCCAATTCGAGATAATTGTCCCATTTTATTTGGGAGATATCTTTTTTAATGCAATGGAGAAATTTTTTGAACATAAATGAAAGTTATATCATTGAACAGTTTAAATCAAAACTAGTTTTCTTTTACATATAGAGAGAATCAAAATTGAATACAAGGCCGTAGCCAAGGGAAAGTTTAGGGGTTTCCACACACCCCTTCCCCCAAAAGGAATTTTACATCATTTTAACACTCAATACTATGTACTAAAACTTGAACCCCCTCCGAAAATTTTTTCTGACTACAGCCTTGATTGTATATCCCTTTAATTAGTTGACAGATATAAATTGCACGTTTCGGTTTAATAGTGGCAAAGACTTTTTTTTTTTTTTTTAATAGAACGGAGATATATAATTTCGGTGCTGTACTGAAATCACAACATAACGAAAGATTTATAAATCAAAGCTTCCGCTGACAACTGCTAATGCAATATGAAATTTCAACCCAGATATCAGATACTTTTGTTGAGCCGTAAACAAAATCATGTGTGAAGAAACAACACCTGTTCTAGTATTTGAAATAGGTATTGGGAAAGTACAGCAAAAATGTTGTGGAGTAATTTTGGAATCTTATTAGATTCCAAAATTACTCCACAAGTTTTTTTGTTTTTTTAACCTAAAGAATGTAGATCGCAATCTACACCAACCATCGTAGCACAGATAATCTGCCTCTCTCTATTTACAAACTAGAATTACATATACCAAAAACTTCCTAAGATATCGGTCTTCCTGTCTACGTTGCAAAATCGGAAATAAACATATGGTGAGCAATTATCGCGATCGCGTGATATTGAATACATTAAGAATGGTTTTAATAAACGATTAGCGTCTTCGAAACAGAGTTCCATTTGGAGCATGGGTTGAGGTTGAGTGGGTTTCAAGTCGCTCTAGAGTAGAGTGAGAATGAGAGACTGCATCGGGTCGGGTACTCGCAAAACATTTTTCTTCGATGTACTTTTTATGTTGTTTTCTTTCTGTCTCTCTCCCTCTCTCTCTCTCTCTTTTATGAATATAACATAGATTGGGTGACACTTTTTTCCACATAACTCGTGACATGAGTTTTATTTCAATTGCATAAATATTAATACTTTAAAACTTTATATATATACGAAAATCATTTGACTTCCAATCTATATTTGCTTCCTTATTTTACTTTTCCTATACACTGCCAAAATGTTTAGAATAGTATATTTTATAAAAGTAAGTTTTAAGTTTCAATACATTTGAAATTTTGTAATGTTAAACACTAAATTTTGTTTATAATTAAACAAAAACAAGTAAATTTTAGTATTACTATACTATACCAATTTTAGTATAATTATATACTAGTAATTTTTTATGTAATAGTTAATTGACTGGAAGATCTGTTAAGTACATAAATGGAATTTAACTGCATTTTCTATAACAAAATTTTAATTCAGTTTCTTAAGAACATTTTATAACGGGTCGGAGGCTACCGGTTCCAGTCGAAAGTTATTTTGCAGGTCGAGTATTGCTCGACCAGCAACCACTGACAAAAAAATCTGTGACTGACATCTAGAAATTGAGTTGTGTATCTAGTAAAAATAGTTCTTATAAATTCTAGTTTCCTTTGCTAGCGAGTTCTTATATTATCGTGGTCAAACTTATTTTAAAATCTCTGCAAATAAATGCGAACACAAGAGGCGAGTTTTAAAAAACTATAATCTTGGTTTATGCCTCAATGAGGAATTTGCACACATGTGGGATTTGAACAAAATCCTATTTTTCTGGTAGTTTTAGGCCCATAAATTTCAAAAAGTTTATTAAAAATGCAAAAAAAGTTCTCATTAATTTTAAAAATAACTTTAAAATTAACCAAAAATCATGTGACTTCAAAACGCTGCCTGACGTCACACTTTATGATGCTTCAATGTCTACATTTTGTTAGCCTAGTTAGCAAGCAGCAATTCGTTTTAACTTACGTAATTATAAATCGTTTTTGGGATTTCTGAGCCTTTCTTTTTCATCTTATAATCATTTAATATCATTATCACCATTTTCCATTATTTTCAATTGTTTTCTTTTCCTGACGGTTGTCCAATGTTTTCGTTTAATAGAATCCTGTGGAACGCTAAAGAATAGCTTTTGAGAAAAATTATCCGTACTATTACTGCAGAGTGGTAAAATACAATATTTATACTGCGATTTTTTTAATATCCGACATTATTATAAAATACAAAACCTATTTCACTGATTCAAGGAGCAAAGCAAAGCACGAAATCGAATGTAAACAATGATTATTCCCGTTTGTTGTTATAAAGAGTGACGTCACAATATATTATACTGCGTTTTCTCGATAGAGTAAATAGTGCGATGTTAAAATTGTTATAAATCCGTAATTAGATTTAAAATAAAGAAAATGTATGTATTTATTTTCTTCCTTTTTCATTTTCTATCATATAAGAATAAAATAAAATAATCTGATGTATCACTCACACGACTTTCTCTTACCGTGAAATTTAATACTATTAATACAGATTGCACATTAAAAGGTAAGATAACGAGTTCTGTTATGTAAACCTGTGTTAAACAATTCATATTAGACTTCTGAAGAGTTTTATATAATAATTAGTTCAACCCCCCGTTTCATTAATGTACCTACTTTTATATAGAATTTAATTCGGTTATTAAAAAATAATTTATTAAAATTATTATTTTAAAAAATTATCTTTTATGATAATGCAGACGATTTCCGTTTTAGAGTAGTAGTATAACACCAAATATCCCCCAAAAAGTCCATTTTATTATCAATTAAAAAAAAAATCGTAATTTTTTTTTTTCTAAGTTTTTTTTTTTTTTTTTTTTTTTTTTGTTAAAAGTAAAAAAAAAAAAAATCGATGACTTTGTTTTAAATTGTCGCAGATCGATGGTTCAACCATTCGTTTTAAAGGTATTGGCGAGCTCTTTTGAAAGATACCCATCATGAAAATTTACTCCCCCCAGGGGGGAGGCGAGGCTCCTCTATACACAATTTTTTTTTTCCCAGTTAACTATCTCTATTACAAAAAATATATATTCGTTTCATTTGTTTTAGTGCAGTCTATAGACGTTAAACTCTACTTACCTGCAATTTCCCCCATAGACGTAATGTATTAGAATTCTCTTGATTGTCCCTGTACACGAACCATTTGCTTGATCTTAACGAAAATCTTACTGTAGCATCCCTATATGATACACATTTATAATACCAAGTTTGAACTTTCTGCCATAATTTGTTTTTGAGATATGCTGATAACAGACAGACACACAGATGATAACACAGACACACACACATTGCTAAAAACATGATTTTCATATTCAGGAGACCTCAGACCGTGTAAATATAGCAAAATCTCTCGTTCGAAAATTTGACCCAAAAACAATACTTTCTCTACCTTATGGGTAAGAGAAAGTGGAAAACGTGGAAATTCTCTATTCTGGGAAATCAAATGAGAAATTCTCGCAATATAAAGGATTCATAATATTCGTAATATTGTTTCTCCCTCTAGAAAAGTATAGATTACAAATTCTCGATCCTTTCTTCTATCCAGGTTATTTATTTACCTTATACACATAGCTCATAAATCTATATTTTTAGTTTAGGGATTCAGAAAATGACTACTTATCCATTCCAGATGGAAACGATGTATTTATTTTATTTATTTATTTATTTTTCAAAGTGCAGGACTCTACACGAGATTCACCTCTACGAGTGGTCCAAAAACATGCCATTCTTATTTTGATACTGGGTGAAGAGGATCCATTTGGAGCATGAATATATTTGGTCTTTTTACCTATACCCTATCACTGGGTCAAATTCAGCTTAGAATTTCAAGGGGAGAGAATATTTTACTGCATATTAAAGCATGATATTTTTAAAAATCTTTGTTGTATTGTGACGTAAAAAATGCGATGTTCTCTGTTGAAATTTTGAAGATTTTGGGCGATAGTTTTATATCGAACTGGTGCACGTAACTTCATCATGTAAATATTGACAAAAGATACACTTTTACCATTATTTTGAAGATTTTTTAATTTTTGTTAAATTTTAGTCGCGGCTGATGCCTGTAGGGTATGTATATGAGATGCATTTATAAGGCAGAAATAATTGATAATATTTGTATTAGCGAATTAGCTTAATTATTATTGTAAATATATGTGTAAGTTGCTTCCATTAAAAATTTGGAAAATGTTACAAAATTCTTAATATTTCAGTAAGGTGACCAAACGCCCTGAAATCATGGACAGTCCTCGAATTTCGACCTATGTCCTCAGCAATTTGAAAATCATTTGAGGACAGATGTTCTCGAATTTATAAATTTGTCTTCAAACGTCCTCAAATTAAAGCCTAATTTAGCTCTTTCCTCGAATGGCCCTTCAATTTGAGGACGCTGCGATGATTTGTCCTTAATTTGGGTTTCAAAAATTTGGTCGCTTATATTTCAGGCAAAATTAAGATTAAACCACCGCCACTTTAGAATGTAGAAAGAGAGGGGAAAAAAGGCTAAAAACCCCATAGAAATAGCATGGGAAGAAAAGCAAAAAAAAAAAAAAAACTCACAATGTCAAGTGTGTTAAAAAAAAAAAAAAAACAGGCTCACACCGGAAGTAATAAGAGGACAAAATTGACTAGAAAAAGACATCGAAGAGCGGGAATCGGGCGGGCTGGGGCATGGGTCCTGTCGTCCAGGATTAATACGACTCGCCTATATAAGATTATTTTATTTTTTAATATTTTAATTTTGAGATTGTTTAACTGTTTGGGTTTTTAAATTCAAAATACTTTCAATATCAAAAAGTTATTTTTAAATGCATTACTACAGATAAAGTTATTAAAAAAAACTAATTATTAAAAATATAAATTTTTAGTAATTAAATTAATTGAGTTTAATTTAATACTATCATTTAGGCTTTTAATTGAAAAATCTATTTCAAAATACTTTTATTATGAAAATATTCTATATATATGTTACTGCTAAAGTGCAGAAATCAGTTAATCTGCAGATTAGCTAGGTAATTTGCACATTAACTAGAGTGATCCGTTAAAGTGAGGAAAATTGTTTCATTTCTCAAATTACCTAGGTAATCTGCGAATTACCTAGATAATCTGCACACTACCTACTAGGCACTAATTAAAGTGAAAATAAGATCTCTGGTGTTGTAATTTTACAGCACGCTGTGTTGTATTTGTTTTTTTCATTCGAAAAAAAAAAGTTTAGTTTTCTTTTCTTTTTTTCTTTACTTATTTTAATCTGTATGTGTTTTAATTTTTATGTCTTTTTAAAGATATATTTGTTTTAATTTTTTTATTTAGTTCATCTTTTTTATTCTGTCAAAATAAGTTTGACGATGCTATGCATTTTTAATATGAAATATAGTAACTTTAATAGCTTTCAATAAATTCTATTTTGTAAATGAATGTTAGAATTGTAATACAGCAACGATTTCTTTTCAAAATAAAAATAGTTAACTATTTAAATTAAAAAAAAAAAAAATAACGACTTATATTGATTGCTATTACTATTAAAAAAAAAAAAAAAAAAATATGCACGAATTTTTAATTCGCTAAAGAAATATTAAATTAGACAAATCAGAAGCATTATTTAAGAAGTACTTCAAATAATTAAAACTGCTTTAATAATTTTTAGAAAGCATGAAAATTAAAATGACAGTTTTCCAATGCTTTATTAAAGTACATTCTGAAGCATACATATATCTGTACAAGTTTAGCAAATATATTAATTTTACAAAAAAAAAAAAAAAAAAAAAAAGAAAAAAAAAAGAAAAAAAAGAAAAGAAAAAAGAAACTTTATTAACATAACTACAACAAAATTATTTGAAAAAGCGAACAAAATAAAAAATATATAAATACATTACAATACAAATATTATTTGTACTGTGTAAATACAATCACATTGTATTTGTCAATATAATCAAAGTTTCACAATACAAATTTCATTTATACATCGGAAACCAACCGAAAAGCTCTTTAACCCTTTAACGTTCATTGGTTTCGCAGCGAAACCAAACATTTGACATAATTTAAGAATTTTTATGCAGCAGTTTTTTTAACATTTCCCCCCTTGTTTTAATCAGGTTTTAAACTTTTGTTCCTTTTCTGTCAGTAGATATCAACACTATTCCAAAAATTAACAAATAATTCTTCAAAGGAAGCTAAATGCATAAGTCCCTTGAAGTTTCTTTGTTTGTGCGAGTGCGAAATGCTGGTTTGATGATGCACTCATGTCTAGTTTTTTCATTTAATTGGACTATTATTTTCACCTGACACAACCTTTACGAGTTTTTGTAGTCGATAATGTTTAATTACAGAGTGTTTTATTTATCAAATTAAATATTATTTGAATTTAATAAGGTTAACTTGTAGGTATTTCAAACCAAAAATTTCTCAAAAAGGAACAATGCTAATTTTTATTTTTTAAATATTTATGATCAGCTATGTGTCTAAAAGTCATTTTTAAAATTAGTTTAGTAATTTTTAAAATAAATTAAGTGAACGTTAAAGGGTTAACAGGGACTTTCCATGACGAGTTTGAAAAAAAAAAAAAAAAGTTAACCTTTTTTTAACACACCCACTTTTTTGGTCTAAAGTTGATCAACCAAATCGGGAAGCCTAATCAATTTTCCTGCAGTAGTTAACTAATACATAGAATGGATCTAAAAAGGACTTTGTATAGGCTTTGAAGAAAATCGTTGGAATCCTTTTTGAAATACGGACTTATGGTCCTGTTCCCGGCTGTCTATGTCACACTCAATTTTCTAATTTTCATCAAAAATTGACAAAATGATCTACACATCGGACCTTATTTACAAAGTTTCGTTGTTCTATGCTCTGTTTTTGTTTCATTTTGAAGACGTGATAGTCAGAATACTTAACCCCCCCCCCCCACACACACACACACTCACGCACTTTTCAATTTTCAAAAAATACTTTTTTGGTTCAGATGACTTTTAAACATGCAAATCAGATGAAAACTCGATATCGAAGTTTTTCACTAAATACTTTATTTCCATTACCTAAGGTAGTCGGGTAATGCAAATAAAAAATATATTTAAATTTCAAGAAAGTGCTAAATTTAACAGACTATAAACTTAGTTTTATTGTAATCTCACAATAAAAGGGGGATAGATTAAACTGTAAGTTAATGGGGGGGGGGGGGGCGTTTTTTTCTTTCTTAATTTTTACTTTCTTCTATATTCAATAGAAGAAAGTATTGGATTCGTAAAAATTTTCGACCTCGGGTTTTTGATGGATTTACACGTTTTGAGAGCTGTAGAATAAGATTCGACCATTTTTTAGAAAATGTCTGTCTGTCTGTCTGTGTGTGTGTGTGACAAAATTTTGTGGCAACTGTATCTCAGGAACTACTGCACTGATTTTCATACAAATTGGTATGTAGTTGCACCATGACATAAATTAGTGCCTATCAACTTTTGGTAAAAATTGTCTTACAGGTTGCGTTGCCATCCCGCTTTTTTTAAATTTTTAACATGGTGATATAGGACAAAATTTTGTATAAATGTGTATAAAGAGAATTATTTTTTAGTAATAATTATGAAATTTACAAGAATTATTTATAATAGAGATAGTCAACTGATAAAAAATTTTTGTATGCGTAGGAGCATCGCCCCCCCCCCCTGGGGGGAAGTCCCCCCTGAAGGGAGTAAATTTTCAAGATGGGTATCTTTCGAAAGGTCTCATCAATACCTTTAAAACGAATGGTTGAACTATAAATCTGTGATAATTTAAAACAAAGTTATCGATTGTTTTTACTTTTAACAAAAAAAAAAAAAATCGTATTTTTATTTATTTATTTTAACGAAATTTAACCAAACTTGGTATTTAGTTGGCCCCTGACATAAACTTGTGCTGATTAGATTTTGGGATCAATCGCTCAACAGGTGGCGCTGTGATCGTATTTTTTCTAAATTTTTAACATTGCAGTATAGGACAAAATTTCGTATAAATATACATAATGAGAGTTATTCATAACCTGTGATTGTAAAATTAATATGAATTATTGATAATAGTAGTAGTTAATTAGGAAAAAAATTGTGCATGTTGGGGCATCGGTTCCCCCCTTCCTGGGGGGAAGGGTAAATTTTCAAGATGGGTATCTTTCGAAAGGTCTCGTCAATACCTTTAAGACGAATAGTTGAACTATAAATATATGATAATTTAAAACAAAGTTATCGATTTTTTTTCCCTTTTAACAAAAATTTTTTTATTTATTTTTAATATTGTTACTGACAAGGAAACATTCAAAAGGTGTCATCTTCAAAAAGTATTGAAAAAAATATATGTGATTCTACTCTTCATAAAACACCGGAAAATGAAAAAAAATATCGGCTGAAATTAATTACAGCGACCACAAAAAAATTATTAAAGTTAAGCATATTTGGCGATTTCACACTGCTAGGCGACTGATTTTGAGTACTTGGCGGAAAAGCAAAACACGTTTCTGTTCGTACACGGCAATCTCGGTGATGGCAAATGTATCACCTAACAGCGCTAAATCGCCAAATATGCTTAATTTTGATAATTTTTTGTGGTCGCTGTAATTAATTTCAGCCGATATTTTTTTCATTTTCTGGTGTTTTATGAAGAGTAGAATCACATATTTTTTTTTTCAATACTTTTTGAAGATGACACCTTTTGAATGTTTCCTTGTGAGTGAATTTGTATAGGAAAATATAGAAGAAAATCTTGTGGTGGCCACAACATACTTTTTTTTTTTTTTTTTTTCCATCTTCTTATCTGCCTTTCCGCCAAGTAATCCGATATTCGAATAAAAAAGTAACATTTATCAATAAAACCGATAAAACTTATTTTTTCACAACCACTGTGCATGACTCAGGTTAAAGATAAAATACCCATATCTAATCGAAATATTCTCAGGAAAAAAAAAAAAAAAAACGAATTGAAAGTCGTTTCGATTTCATAAAATTATTCGAGTAATCGAAATCGTTAATGATATTATTTATTAATTAATTTATTATTACTTTCTTCTATATGTAATATAGAGAAAGTATTGGATTCGTAAAAATTTTCGACCTCGGGTTTTTGATGGATTTACACTTTTTGAGAGGTGTAGAACACGATTTGACCATTTTTAGAAAATGTCTGTCTGTCTGTCTGTCTGTCAGTCTGTCTGTGTGTGTGTGTGTGTGTGACAAAATTTTGTGGCAACTGTATCTCAGGAACTACTGCACAGAATTTCATACAAATTAGTATGTAGTTGCACCTTGACATAAATTAGTGCCTATCAACTTTTGGTAAAAATTGTCTTACAGGTTGCGTTGCCATCCCGCTTTTTCTAAATTTTTAACATGGTGATATAGGATAAAATTTTGTATAAATGTGCATAAAGAGAATTATTTTTTAGTAATCATTATGAAATTTACAAGAATTATTTATAATAGAGGTAGTCAACTGGGGAAAAAATTTTGTATGCGTAGGAGCCTCGTGAACCCCCCTCGGGGGGAAGTCCCCCCTCGAGGGGAGTAAATTTTCAAGATAGGTATCTTTCGAAAGGTCTCGTCAATACCTTTAAAATGAATGGTTGAACTATAAATCTGTGATAATTTAAAACAAAGTTATCGATTTTTTTTACTTTTAACAAAAAGTAACAGAAAAAAAATCGTTTTTTTTTTTTTTTTTTAACGAAATTTAACCAGACTTGGTACTTAGTTGGCCCCTGACATAAACTGGGGCTGATTAGATTTGGGGATCAATCACTCAACAGGTGGTGCTGTGATCGTATTTTTTCTAAATTTTTAACATGGCAGTATAGGACAAAATTTCGTATAAATGTACATAATGGGAGTTATTATTAACCTGTGATTGTGAAATTAATATGAATTATTGATAATAGTAGTAGTTAATTAGGAAAAAAATCTCGGTCATCGCTTCCCCCCCCCCCAGGGGAAAGTACCCCCCGGGGGGAGGGTAAATTTTCAAGATGGGTATCTTTCGAAGGGTCTCGTCAATATCTTTAAAACGAATGGTTGAACTATAAATATGTGATAATTTAAAACAAAGTTATCGATTTTTTTTTAACGAAAAAAAACTTTGAAAAAAAAATCGTTTTTTTTTTTTTTTTTTTTTATATTGTTACTGCGTGAATTTGTATAGGAAAATATAGAAGAAAGTCTTGTAGTGACCACAGCATACTAGTTTTTTTTTATTATTATTGCATAAATATATCTATAATTCAAGGAATAAATTTTGAACAAGTGAATATTTATACTCTTTTCTTTTTTTTCGTATGAGATTAAACTGTGTATCAATCTATTCTTTTGGGTTTTTATATTTTTTTATGTTGAAAGTGAAAGAATGAAAAAGATAGATTACTACTTATTTCCACAGATATTTCTAAATGAAACTACTTGTAAGAGTTAAATTTTTAAGAGATAATAAGGAGAAGGACAAAGTGTAAACCGAGAAATGTATTCACTTATTAGCTGTTTCAAAATATTCTTTGTATGTGAAAAATATATGAAAAATGCTATATTAATTTTATGATACAGGTAAACGCGCATTACTACGTAATGAGAAAATTCAATATATAAACCTACAAAAAAATTTACTAGGTGAAAGTTAGCTAAATAAAAGTGTAAACGACATTATTTTCAATGTACTTTTAATTCAATCTATTATTTCCTTTCTAATATAACAAAATTAAAGTCACTTACTTTATATAGTTCTTACTATGTAAATGTCGGTATCATATTTAACTGGGAGAAGTTTAACACAAAAATGTATGCCAAATAAAACTACACTCCTCCTCATATTCATAAGGACACTTTATGTTTTGAAATAACTAATGTAAAAATAATTGTGAACAAGATTATCCTAAGTGCACATAATATATCTAGTATTCTAAAAACCAAAACTGTTATAATTATTTTAATATGAAACAAAATTAATAAAAAATAGTGCAAAATATTTTTTTCTCCACGTTTTCAGATGTTCATAATCATAGGGACAATCAATATTTTTTCGCTTTATTTAACTTACTAGCGGATAAATTACAGTTGACATGCGAATTTATTAACTACTGGGCTAGATTAATTCATATATAAGCCTTCAATTTTTCTTGAACGGACATTACTCATAATTTCTCGAAAAAAAAAAAGAACGTACATGCAGTGAAGTATGATAAATGTGTTTTTTAAGTGGAGGGATAATTTCAATCCGTCGTACTTCTAATGCAATTCGAAGATCTAAAATTGTTGAAGGAAATGTAATCAAACGTTGAACTGTTGGTTCGATGGGCAAAATCAGAGTTGTTTTACAGAGAACGAAGACTCATAATTCCTCTTACTTTTCAAAATTCCTCTTACTCAAAATGACTGCTGCTGAATTTGCTCGTAATTTTAACGAAAGGTTGGGATCCACATTTCTGCATGTTTAAAATAATTAATAATATGTTAAAATGAATAAAAAACCTTTAATAATCAATAAGCATTTTATGGAGGAAAGAACGTCAGTGTTAAAGTTGAATAAAGACAATATGAAATGGTAAAATGTTGCATCCATAAAATTTGCCCTTTCTTTTCTTCAAAGGTGATTTCCGAAAATCGTGATGTTTTGTGGCTGATTGTTGAAACACGTATTCCTTTGGCCGCTAATTAATAAAGTTACTTTAATCCCCCAATTATTTGCTGAAATAGGCTTTATTTCATGTTATTCAGTGAAATCCGAGCTTTTTTTCAAAGGTGAATCCCGATGTACACAATAAATTAGCCGAAATACGGTATCATTTTACCGCTAATTTTTAAAATTTATGTAATAGCATTAATTGCTAATAAAGGTTATTATTTTAGCGTCAATTGTTAAATTTTGTATATTTTTCAAAAATGAATTCCGGAATATGCGATTGTTTCACAAAAAATAATAGAATTGCTTTTTTATGTGTGATTGCCGAAATACGCGATACGAAAGTCTATCGAAGTACGGGATCGTTTCGCCGATAAAATTTACATTTCGTTTAAATTATATGCCGAAATAAGCTATTAATTCACTACAAAATAGCATTATATTCTTGCTGTGGGTCGTCAAAATACATTGCTTTATGGCTTATTAACAAAATTTATCTGTATCATGACTAATTTCTCAAACGATTGTTTCTCCACTTCACTAAATAAAGATAGGCAACTATTTTCGCTGCTGTAATCGACAAAATTTGAGCTATTTCAGAAAATTGATACCACAAATGTTAAATACATATATTGAGTTAAAAATTAACGACATTTCTGCCTTTTTAGTGAATGTTTGCTGAAATATGCATAATTTTTGCGTCTTATTTCTAAATACAGTACCAGCCGCTTTATAAAATCACTGGTTAATAAAACCAGTCGCTTAATCCGATCAAATTGCTGAGTCCGCAATCAAATCAATAGAAACCACCGCTTAATAAAATCAGCATCGCCGGTTAATAAACTCAAAAGAAAACCCCTTCAACAGAAAAAATGATCATGTATGTAAGCTAGACAACGAATTATATTTTCTCACTAGATTTTTGAAATGAAAAAAGAAACAAAACATAGCAAGCCATCACATTATTACTCTTTGTCAAAAATTTTACACCTCAAAAAAAAAAAAAAAAAAAAAAAAAAAGTATCCATGTGTTGTAGTTATGAACTTAAGGAATGAATTCGTCAAATGATTGGCCAATGAGTATATTTTTTTCTGTCTTTAAATATTCAAAAAGAGTTTCTATTTCTTATTTTGAAGCAACTTAGCTACAAGATATATGCAAGCGGAAAATTTTTATTTTGAAGGTAAAGCGTAAAATTTCTGTAAAATATGATCGTTTTCTTTTGATGTATAGTCAAGGGAAGGCGTCATCGAAGCTTGAAATTTTCAATTCGCTTTATGTAAACATAAGAATAAATCATAAAGATGATATTAGTGCCTAAATTGTACCAAACGGAAGAGTGAACCGCAAGCAAAAATGAATAGGAAAAGCAAAAGTTATCAACACAGCACTTCTAGACAGGTACAAGAATGCTAAGTCAAAGAAAACTTCCATGTTTTACGTAGTTTTGTACTTATGTCCATAAAAACTGAAAATTTTACATGAATGATAGCATAAGTAACGAAAACTCCATTCCTATGGATGGCTAGTTGATAGATGGAAGGGCAAAGATTTTCTTTCCATATTTAGATAATGAATACTCTTTTATTGAGTTTTTGCATGTTCGCCGGATGTAAAAATCAGCCGCTTAAGAAAATCATTTTGATGAAAAAAACGTGATTTTACAAAGCGGCGGCTACTGTATACGCAATTTTCTCGTCCGAATATTTTGAAAAAACTTTTATCAAGGGTCTGTTTTATGTTCGCTGATTTCTTTTTAAGAAAATTAGATTTTTCACAAATTCAAAAATGATAATAATAGCGAACAAAAACCATCCGATAAACCGCGGCTAACGATCTTTTCCGCCACGCCGGCTACGCAATGAAGCAGACCGACGATACATAGATCGCGCCCGAAGTGACTTCTTATGGAATTTTCAGATCGCGTTTGTGCAAAAGATGCGAAATGAAATCCCGACATCCGATCATATAAAACTTATTATAAAGGTATGTTCAACAGAGAAAACGGCAAAATATATTTCAAAATAACAGTATAGCAAATGGGAATGTACAGGGCATATTTCATTTGGAAAAAAATGAAGGGTGCATTTTCACTTGAAAAAAAAATAAATAAAGGGGGTAGGGAGCATTTTTCACTTAAAAAAGGGCAGGGCGCATCGGCGCTAAAACAAAATAGGGCAGGGCGCAGCGCGACGCCCTCTAAAAAATGCATAACATGAACACTAATGTTCTACTTAACTACTACACTAAACTTCTAATGTTAAAAAATATTTTTGTACTTAAATTTTTATTTTGTGCTTTTTAGTTATAAAAAAAAAAGCTTCTTAAAAAACTAATCTTTTTTTTTTTTTTTTAATACTGTGTAGACAACGAAGATTTTCTTTTATCAATTGACATCTTTTCTTCTTTTAATTATCTGCAAAAAAGTAACACATTGGCCTTCGAAGACTGAACCCCCGACCACTGCATTATCAGCATGACGCTCTCACCTGAAGTCAAAGAACAGCCAAGAAAAGTCATAATGTATGCTGTAAAAGTCTAAAAAATTCAAAAAGAATATTTTGCTTTTGCTTTTTTGAAAATATTTTTAATATTTAAATTTTTTCATCTTTTACAAAAGTGAAATATCTATATTTTTCTTTAATTTTTTTTTATTGTTGAAACTTTTATTTATTTATTTTATTTATTTTTGTTTATTTATTTATTTTATTTATTTATTTATTTATTTTTGTAGCATATCTCTGCAATAATATTTATATAAATAATAGATATCGTAATAAGATTTAATCATAAATTTTAGCTATTAATAGAACTAAGACAATAACAGCACACTAAAATATAGAACTGAATTTAACATAGAGGAAAGAATTACACAAAAAGTTGCAATGTAGATTAAGAACCAATGAGTTAGGATAGTAACTTAAAATACTTACGCCGACCTGAATGATAATAAAAATGACCATTAAGCTTATGAGAGTGAAAAACGAATAATAAATAATAAATCACAGAAATAATTGGATGTAAATGCTTAAACATAGAAACATACTAATCAAGGGGTGCATGCTTCATAAAGCTTTAAGAGCTGCAACGATTTCGTAAAACGATATTGCTAATAATAGCAATTAATATCGTTTCACACCCCGATCAATGCAGCAAAAACCATAAAGAATTTGAAATAATTGAAATATTAAATTAAAACAAAGATTTAAAAAAAAAGTTAAATATAAACTTAATGGAAACCAAAATGAACACATGAATGAAGCAAAGCAACCACATGCATAACAATTAACACCAACTGGAGAAAAGGATGATGCCAAAACTTAAATTGAAGTAAAATAAAATCTCGACAGATATCGATTAATCGAATATACTTCAGAGCATTTTCATTAAAGATAAATTACACAGAGTTAATATTAAAAGATAATGTTAAAATAGATTTTATATTTAATTAAATTTAAAACTAGTAGAGTTGAATTAAATCGTACCATATACATTAATAATATATAATTTAAGTTAAGGACTGAAGAATAAATGCATAAGACAGAGTGCAAGCGCCATCTATCGGTAAGCTATAAAATTATTTCAGGAGAAGAATCCATTGCAATAAGGGAAATTAAGATGTATTGACTGAAAGATTAAGGTAATTAGAAGTATTGACTGCATGATTAAGATAATTTTTAGCGCCAATTAAGTAATAAGAAGAATTGAACTTTTGTGATTAACCCAAAACTAAATAATCTTGAAATCATAGTATTAAATGTTAAGTTTTAAGCAGACTCAATTACAAGCAATAATGCCAAAGAGTACACATATAAGGATAAGCATTATAGGGTAGTCATTAATAATTAAAATTATAATTTAAAAGATTTTTTTTTTTTCATTAATATAAGATCTTATTTTTGTTATGCAATTAGATGGATTGTTCAAACTTAACAAGTGAAGCCTCAAGTAGCCAGATGCACAAAATTAAATTTAAGGATAAAAGATTTCAAAATACATAGTATCAACCAGAAATATAAGCATGTAACTTAGAGTAATCCCCCCCCCCCACCTTTTTTTTTTAAAATTAATTTTATTCAGCATCAAACCCTCCCAACCAACCAGCCAAACAACACCACCCTTCCTCCTTAATCAAACATCTGGCCACCCATCCACCATTTTTTTTTTTTATTTTTTTTTTTAATTAAACCTTAGTAGTTTTTTTTTTTTTTTTTTTTTTTTTTTTTTTTTGGTGTTAGACAAAGACCCTTTATGATAAACAAGTGAATAAATAAATTTTTTAGGATAACCCATTTTTGTAGCAACATTAATTATGTGAGAGATATTTTTGTTTTTAAACCTAACTGAACAAAGATTATGTATACGAAAGAGGTGATTGAGTAGGATATTTCTGTAAACAGAGATATGAAGACAAGAAGTAAAGTGAGTAAATAAATTTACTTTGAAACTGAAATCTTGTCTTTTGTCATACAGATCAGTATAAATTTTACTACCATCAAGTTTGATTTTTAAATCCAAGAAATTTATACAGTTATTGTTGAGAAGATTATGAGTTAAGGTAAGGTGAGAAGGATATTCAAATTTAAATAAATTAGGGGAAAAATTATTGACATAAAAAATTATAATGTCATCAATGTATCGGTAAAAATAGACATTTTTAATACATAATCCCTGTTCATAATGGTAAAAGTATAAGTCAGCTAACATACTCGAGCTACATCCTCCTTGTGGAATACCGACCTTTTGAATATAGATCTTATTACAGTGTAGAATGTAATTGTTATGAATAATAAAATTTAAAAGTGTCTTAAATGATGCTGCCGAAAAGCATTTTGGTAAAGAGATTTGACTTTTAAATTTTTCAAAAAGGTTAAAGTTGATACGATGAAGATCCGTTAAATTAATATTATTAAACAGGTCAGCAAAATCATAAGTCATGATATCAGTCACATTATTCATAGATAAGACATTGGCTTTAAGTTGATAACTATTTTTAAGGCAAAAGAAATTTTTTGATATACTGATTAAGTCATAGATTTGTTTGAGAATATCAAGGAGAATTTTGTTAGCGTTATTGTTGTATGTATTACACCCTACAGTGACAGTTCTAAATTTAATAGGATTTTTGTGAAATTTAGGGATAAGTACAATATAAGGATATTTAAAATTATTATATGGTAGCTTTAGCAGTTTATAAAAGCAGTGAATTTTGCGGTTATTGATTTTAAGATCATGATTTGTAGGATGAAAGTTAGTACTATTAGATATAGATGAACTGAGTAAAGAAAGATAATAATGTTTACATATTATAGCATAATTATTAGGAGATTTATCTACATAAGTAATAACAAAGTTTTGTTGCAATTCTTTGATAGATTTAAAGAGATTTGATTTATTGTAATGTGTGAGATTTGATCTTTGTTGAATTAATTCATCTTTAAGTTTTGAAATCACTAAAAATTTCCATTGATTGAAATATTCAATAGGTTTATTATAAGTGATGGAGAGTTTATAAATAAACAAATCAATATCATATGAAAACTGTTGTATAATCTGTGAAATATTAGTTTTTGAAGGGAGTCGATATTTAGTACCATATCCCATAAATTTCTTTAATTTAGAGTCATTAATAATATTAAGATCACCAGTGATAATATGCGCATGATCTTTGTCAACATATTTTACATAAGAGGGATGAGCACAACTACAAGTCACATGAGAAGATAAATTAGACTTAGAGACTGAATTATAGTTAAAAAGCAGACGACCAAGCGTAATAGGATATTTAAAGGTACGAGAAATATGAATGTCTTTAATTGGAAACATGCATGTTTTATCATTAAGAATGGATGAAATATTAATGCTATTAAATATTTGATTAGAATAATTTAGAATGAGCTGTGAATTAGATTGGATTTTGTGAGGTTTTTTAGAGATATTTAAATTGAAGAGTTTTAGTCTGTATAATATTAAATCATAGAAAATATCAGAAAAATGTTGATTATAGGATTGGTTTTTAAATACACTTAAGTAAATGGACAAATACTTTTTTTTTTTATAGCAAATATAAACTTTCTAATGTTAATCCAATCATAATGGTTAAGATAATTTGACTGTAAGGCTAGAATATTCTTAATAATGAGATTTTTTGATATTAAACCATTAGTAGATTTATTTGATTGTTTACCTCTTTTTGAACGAGAAGTTTTCTGGTTGACACTATGATTAAGAACAGAGTAAACAGGGGAGTAATCATGAAGGGGATTAATGTTAGTATAAACCTTAACTGTTTACGCATCTGATCAAAACACATGACACAAATTAATTAGGTCGCTGATTCGATAATAAAACTCTTTAATTTCACAATATAACATCTGTTCGGCTCAAAAAAGCACGAACTCGCACGAACACATTTTTCTCCTCTTATTCCATTTCGTATTCAACAGTAGTCTCGCAGAAACGGAATATCACACTTTTCCGGAGGGGTGTGCGTAGCACAAGCATGTGCGACACGTAATACTCATTGGCGAAATGTCAATACAGAACATCCCGCCCCACCTTGCAATGTTTTTTAAACATTCAAGACACGTATAATAATTACTCAATTCTAAAATTACAATATCACAAATAAAATTAAATACTTATGAAATAAAATGCACTATATACATATAACAATAATGACACATTTAAAAAACACAAATAATTTTACTTCTTTATTCATGGGTAGGAGGCACAACTTTGTGATTGGACGTTTATAAGTACCCAAGGCAGTTTTAACTTCAACTACTCTTACTTTTGAGTCTTTGCCTGGGTAAGTAGCAGAAATTCTGCCCAATGACCACAGACATGGGGGCAAATTATCTTCTTTGATAACGACCAAATTTCCTACCTCCACATTATTTTTCTCGAACTTCCACTTGCTCCTCTGCTGCAAGTTGCTCAAATAATCAGAGCTCCACCTCTTCCAGATCACTTGAATAAATTTTGTTAATTTTTGCCAATGATCCAGCCTATTTTCACCAATATTTGTTAAATCAGGCTCAACCATTGATGTAATAGGTCGACCAATCAAAAAATGGGAAGGGGTTAAGACATTAAGATCGTTTATATCCGCCGACAAAGGAACAAGTGGTCGAGAATTTAACATTCCCTCAACTTGGATTAAAACTGTTAGAAATTCTTCATAAGTTAGTTTTGAATTTCCAACAACTCTCTTTAAGTAATACTTAATGGATTTAACTCCAGCCTCCCAGATACCTCCAAAATTTGGGGCTCTAGGGGGGAGAAATTTCCAATCAATACCTTCTGATGACATGAAATCGGCAAGTTTTTCATCTGGCTGGTTTACTAATCTGTGCAATTTTTTAAGCTCAGCATTCGCGCCTACAAAATTTTTAGCATTGTCAGTAAAAAATTTTGCACACTTGCCCCGCCGAAAAATGAACCTTTTAAGAGCTGCAATAAATGAGGCTGATGTCATGTCTGACACCACTTCCAAATGCATTGCCTTAGTAACAAAACAGATAAATATACATACATAAATTTTATGGTACACACCTTTCCTTTGACCCCTATACTTAATATAAAAAGGTCCGCAGAAGTCCGCTCCAGTAATGTTAAAGGGAAAGGTTTTTCTCACTCTCTCCTCAGGCAAATCACCCATTAATTGGTCGATTACCTGAGGTTTTGCTTTGAAACAGGTTACGCAATTATGCACAATTTTTCTACATGTGCTTCTCCCATTAATTATCCAAAATTGTTGCCTGATTTGGTGCAGTAAAGCTTGAGGTCCTGAGTGCAAATACTTTACATGAAAATAATTAACAATTAAATCAGTTAATCTATGTTTAGAAGGCAACAAAATGGGGAACTTTCTGTCGTAATTCAAATCACTATTACTCAACCTGCCTCCTACCCTTAAAATACCATCCTTATCAATAAAGGAGTTTAGATTTGCAAGGGGGCTGGTTTTGGATCCCTTTTTTGCACCCATTTCCTCCTGAAAATGTTGTCTTTGAACCATTTTTATAATAAAAAATTCAGCTCTTCTCAATTCGGCGGCTTCTAAAGGACCGCTCCTCTTTCTTTTCCCCCGGCAGTTCTCTGTGAACCTGAAAATAAAGCTTAAAATACGAATAATTTTAAAATATTTGTTACTTATATTGAGAAAATTGTCAATAAAGGAGTCAACATTAACACTGAAAGAAAATAAGTTAGAGTCACTAATTTTCAGTTCCTCATGAAGGTCACTTAAAGCAATCGCTACTGGAATGTCTCTTTTAGGATAGTCATCCCCAGTAAGGAACCTTGGTCCCCTCCACCATAGTTCATTCTCATTGAGCTTATCTGGGTCTACACCTCTTGAGATTAAGTCCGCGGGATTTTCCCCGGATGAGACATATCGCCACTGTTGTACATCTGTAAGTTCTTGAATTTTGGCCACTCTATTGGACACAAATGTCTTAAGTTTGAAGGGTTCCTTCTGTAGCCAAGAAAGAATTATCATAGAATCGCTCCATAAGAATATGTTGTTAAAGTCCATTTTTAGAGCTGCTAGCACGCGTTCGATCAGTTTTGCCAACAACAACGCTGCGCATAATTCTAAGCGCGGTATAGTTAATTTCTTTAGTGGTGCTACCTTGGATTTACTTGTCACCAATTGTATAGAAACTTCGCCAGATTGCGACTTGGATTTACAATATATGACAGCACCGTATGCCAGTTCCGATGCATCGCAGAAACCGTGAATCTCAATTTGTACCGCCGATGGCAGCACAATGCATCTTTCTACTTTCATCTCTCTTATGGACTGCAAAGATACTGTAAATTTACGCCAATCCTTTGATTCTTTCTCTGGCAGGAGGTCATTCCAGTCAAGCCTTAATAACCAAAGTTGCTGCATAAAAATTTTAGCCTTTGTGATAACAGGTCCTAATAACCCCAAAGGGTCAAACAATTTCGCAATAAGTGACAGCACTGACCTTTTAGTTATTTCTGTTAAATCTGCACAGTTCACCTTAAATAAAAAAGCATCTAAATTATGCTGCCAACAGACACCTAAAGTTAAAGATTCCTCTCGTTCAGCAAACTCATAGTTTGCATCATCATTTTTAATGAGCTCGGGGTGATTACTGTGCCATTTGTGCAAAGACATTCCTGCAGACTTAAGAATGCCTATTAGCTCATTTTGAATAATTTTAGCCTTTTCCAAGGAGCTAGCTCCAGTTAGGACATCGTCCATATAAAAATCCTCTCTTAGTACTGGAGCTGCGTTAGGGAAATTTGGCTCTTCATCTTCGGCTAACTGTTTTAATGTTCTCATAGCTAGAAATGGTGCACTGACCGTTCCGTAAGTAACAGTTAGTAACTCGTATGTTTTGGGGGGTTCATGAGCACTGTTGCTCCATAAAATTCTTTGTAAAGCATGTTGACTCGGGTCTATTAAAATCTGTCTGTACATCATTTTCACATCTGCTGTGAACGCATAAATGTATCTTCTAAATCTTATCATAATAGAAAATAAATCTTCCTGAATGACTCCTCCATTATATTGGAGTGAATTTAAAGATAAACCATTGGAAGATTCACTTGAACAATTAAAAACAACTCGCAGTTTGGTTGTAGTTTTATCAGGTTTGTATATTCCATGATGTGTCGCATAATAACATATTTTGGGTTCTTTTTCCTCAATTACTTCTCTAAGATGACCCAATTCTTTATATTCTTCTAAAAAACCTTTATAAAGGCTTAAATACTTTTCATCTTTCGATAATCGGGTCCACAGCGATCTGAGTCGTTTAAGAGCAACCTCACGAGAATCTCCTAAGCACGAAGGATCAGTTTTAAGAGACATCGATACTACATATCTCCCCTCTTCACTTCTCCAATGAGTTCGCGAAAAATGCTCTTCGCAAAAAGAGCTTTCTGTAGATTTGGTTACCCCCATTTCAACATTCTCAATTTCCCAGAATTTTTTTAAAGTTGTATTTAGATCCCCATCCAGAATCAGACCGCAATGACCCATACTCGCACTTTGTTGCTCGAAACTACCTGAAGCAACATAGCCAAATTTTGTGTTCTGTAACAACAAAGAAGAATTTTCCGCATATATCTGTCCTGGCGTAAGTAACTCATAGAAAATCTCTGCACCTAACAATATATCTATTTCACCAGGGATATTAAAGCTATAATCCGCTAAATGGACTGTATCTGACACCTCAACATTTACATCAATTATCCTCTGAGGAACAAGGTCGGTGATTTTCTTAACTATGAACATATTTAGATTCCTCTGAAAATCTCCCGTCTTATTTGCTATGGTAGCTCTCACGCAGCCCTTTACTACAACTGACGAATCGTTTAGACACGAAATCAAAGTATTTATTTTTTCTGCTTTGAGCTGTAGACGATTTACACATTTTTCACTGACTAGGCAGACTTGACTTCCCACGTCTAACAAGCATCTACACTCAACCCACTGATTATATTTATTTTTTATCAGCGCTCGAATTGTGCTTAGCAAAACATTTCTAGTGCTTACAAAACTCGTAGCAACAATCGAGTCTGTATTCACAGATTTCACCTGAGTTACTTGACTATTTGCCCCTACTCCATACACCTGACCGCCAATGCCAATCTCAGAAGAACTTGTATTTTGATTTTGCGAATTTTGTCTCAAATCCCTATTTACATTCTCATTGGAAAAGTGAAGAAGTTGATGATGTGGTTTCTTACACATGAAACAATTGCGCACTTTACATTGTCTGAAATTACAGTTTTGCAATAAACACTTAAAGCAAGCCTTAGTATTTTTTACAACTTCTACCCTCTCGTGTGGCGTTAGCCTTTTAAACTGCGGGCAGTTCTGGAGTAAGTGAGATTCATTACCCTTACACAAACCGCATTTGTTATTTTTCATCTCTGACAAAAATACATTAGCACCTTTATTAAACTTACGAGATGAATTGTAATTCTCAGGCTGTTTACCTCGCGAAGTTGTGTATAAGTCAACCTCCTGCGCTAATTTTAAGGGATTAAACCACTCATTTCCTTGTCTAATACTTATATGCGACGCGACCTCTTTATCTAAAGTTTGGAAGATTTTATCCGCTACAATTAATTGGTTTAGTGTATCAAAATCCGAAACTTTTCTCAGTTTCAAATAGTATTCCCAATTTGTTTTTAACCGAGACGCAAATTGCACGCATGTTTCGCCATGTTGTCTAGTCGCCTTTCGAAATTGTTCCAAACACGCCATAGCAGTGGGTTCAAATTCTCGCAAAATTAATGATTTCACTTTCTCATAATCTCCAATTTCCGCATCTTTTAAATATGTAATTATATTGGAAGCCTTTTCGCCTACTAAATTTAAAAGAATTTCCGCTTTATATTTGCTTGGAACATCCTTCGCTACAAAGGCTCTCTCTAAAGAAGCAAAAAATAAACACCAGCCCTCAGGTTTACTAGGCAATCTTATAGTTAATGTTCGAACACTTTTTATTAGTGCATCTAAATTACACGACTCAGAATCTTTATCACTATTGACTTCCGATTTATTTTCAGATTTTAATTTCTGAAGTTCTACCTCAGCTTTAACCCTTTCAAGTTTAATTTTCTCCAATTCCAGAAGTCGCTGTTCACCATTTTTTTGTTCATCAATTATTGAATTGCCGATAGAAATTACCTGCCCTGGATCCGACTTATACAACGCACTGTTTGATATAATACTATTTAATTCAGCCACGGTCATTTTTTCATTAATTTTTTCCCCTATTTCTTCGGCTATAAGCCTCAGATCGCTTTTTATTGCGTTTTTGAACATATTTATATTTCTCAATTTACTTTATAATAAATAAAAAAGAGGAATAATCTCACTTACTCAAATAACGAACACTTAAATCACGAGTACTA
Source organism: Salticus scenicus (assembly GCA_963930645.1). Taxonomy (NCBI): domain Eukaryota; kingdom Metazoa; phylum Arthropoda; class Arachnida; order Araneae; family Salticidae; genus Salticus; species Salticus scenicus. The sequence continues at coordinate 343,573,567 of OZ005648.1, forward strand.
AATAATCACAAACAATAAAATCAAAATAAATTCAATCAAAAAAAGGGAAAAGAATTTGCTCTTACCTCAGATCACTGCGATCCCTATTTTCTATCACTAAGCTGATGTAATTCATAGTTCCTCTCACAAATAACAAGTATTGTTCACAAAAAACACGTAGTCTTCACAAATACCACTGAATTTTCACCAATAATACGCATTCTTAATTAATCAGCAAAATAAACAGCCATTCTGTTCAGTTACTTTCCACAAATGTTCGAAAACCGTTGTTCTTTTACGCAATTCTAAACCAAATTATTAACACCGATAACTCGTTAAATTACACTTATTACTCCGGCCTCTAGGACCAGATGTTTACGCATCTGATCAAAACACATGACACAAATTAATTAGGTCGCTGATTCGATAATAAAACTCTTTAATTTCACAATATAACATCTGTTCGGCTCAAAAAAGCACGAACTCGCACGAACACATTTTTCTCCTCTTATTCCATTTCGTATTCCACAGTAGTCTCGCAGAAACGGAATATCACACTTTTCCGGAGGGGTGTGCGTAGCACAAGCATGTGCGACACGTAATACTCATTGGCGAAATGTCAATACAGAACATTAACAATCCTATTAAAATATTCATGATTCAAACCATATGGACTATTGTATTAAAGTATTTCATGTAGTGAGATTCATAGAAAAGGCGCTCACTTTTATTTTTTTGAATCCGAAGAATTTCAATAGTACATGAGCAGAAATTGTGTAAATTAAAATGTCTTAGCTCAATAGTTGATTTACTGTTAAGGACAGGTGATGATAACTTTTTAGAGTCTGAGCGATGTTGATTAATTCTAATATGTAAAGGGGTGGAAGTTTCACCTATATACTGCATTTTACACATACCACAGCTTAATTTGTATATTACATTATAAACCTGACAGAAAGGAATCAATTTTATATCATTATAAATTTGGGACTGTAAAGCATTAGGGCAAGTTTTGCAACGAGAAGAATCACACTTTCTAAATTTAAGATTGGAAGGGGGTGAGTATAGGTAGCTTGATATCGATCCAGGAAATATATATATATATATATATATATCTGTACTGATAAGTATAAAGGATTTAAGTCCATATTCTTGATTTTTCAGGAGACGGAAAATAAAATTAAACTAACTAAAAAAAACTAATCAGAAGAATCGATTAGGAAAAGGGGATTATGTTGATTTATACCCTTTATACCATTCAGTGATTGTCAACCTTCATTTAATAAAGGGAAAAAATTGAATTAAATATTTTATACCAAAGATTAATGCTAAATTTCTGACTTGAATCTGTTTTTACCAATGGATTTTCTCAAAGACTAAATGAAATGGATTTAAATCCTTTATACCAATCGATAGAGAATTTTTTTCTGAGTCTGACAATGTACTTAACTCAAAATCGACATCTTTGGACTTAAATCCTTTATACTTATCAGTACAGATATATGCTTTTTGGAACTCCACAATAAAAAGCTTCCAGTTTTCTTTTTTTCCTCTTTTTTGAAAAACAATTTTTATGTTTTAGTACCTAAAAAAAGCTCCTTAAAGCAATAATCAAACTTTCTTATGATACTATGTAGACAATAAAAGGTTTTCTTTTAACATCTTTTCATTAATTATCTGCAAAAGAGCAACACATCGGCCTTCGAGTATCGAACCCATGACCATCCCGTTTTCAATATGACGCTCCGACGAACTGAGCAAACAAGCGACGTAAATATTTGCTTACATTTACTTTAAAGTAAGGCGCTTTGTTTTTTAATGTGAAGCGATGACAAAATTAATTTCAAATCAATAAAAAGCTTCTAAAAAATTATTTATTTATTCATTTACTTTTACTTAAAACTTTTTACTCTGTGCTTTTTTAATATCTAAAAAAAAATAATAATAACTTCTTAAAAAACTCTTCAAAAATTCTTAGGATACTGTTTAGTCCACGAAAATTTTTCTTTTATCAATTGACACCTTTTCTACTAATTATCTGCAAAACCTAACACGCCGAACCTTCGGGGATAGAACTCGCGACCACCGTGTTATTCCCTTCTGTGGGAACATTAAAAAATCGAGCCACGCCTTAAGTTGTTCCTCTGCAAATGAAATGTTATTTTTCTAAAACGTGTAACTATAGGCTACCTTTCGGCTACCGGAAAATTTTAACAGAAAGATTTATTTTATTTAATGACGAAGTAAAATAAAACAAATTATTACAATTTTTCGGTAGCCAAAAGGTAGTAAGTTGGAAACTATACGTGTGACGTTTTAAAGGAACGCCAAAAGGCATGTCTTACTGTTCAAAATAGGAAAATATGCCGAGCGCAAAGGGTTAACTTGACGCTCTAACCAAGTAAGCCAAAGAGCGGCAAACTGAACAGCTTATATTTACTTTAAAAAGGATGAGCCTTGTTTATTAGCGTGACACGAAGACACAGTGAGAATTTCATAATAAATAATAATAAGATAAAAAAACTTTTTATAAACCATGTTTTTCAATTTTCTGTTGAATCATAACTATAGAACTAGCTCCATTAGCACTTTATCAATGAGTATTGTTACGAAATTGTAAATAATTGTATTTATTTTTGTATAAATTCTTTCAAAGAGGCTTATTAAGTTGATAAAACGTCAATTTTCTGCATTTCCAGCTCTTTCTCGCGTTAAAATAGCTTAATTTTCCCTTTAAAACGCATTAAAAAGCTCTAATATGCCGGTAATGGATTTGGCGACTTTTGGCGAGAAAATCCTTATTATCGATATTCCAAAGATGGACGTTCTAATGTGATTGGTTAAAGAGTTATGGGAAATTTGAATTAAAAAAAAAAAAAAAAAAAGTTGATTTTAAAAATAAAATATTAATCCTTTCAGAATAACTATATATTTGCATCATGAACTACATTAGCCCTTTATCAATGTGTAGAAAATCTTTAAAGTGATAACGACGTCAGTTTTTGCCAGATGCATAATTTAACTTTTTACAATTTTTTAACGCTCACGTTTAATTAAATGTATTTATTTTTATGTCGAAAGAAAATGAACTCGTAATTTTATTTACTTATTTATTTATTTATTTATTATTTTTTTTTTGGGGGGGGGGGGGGAAGCAATTAAATTATAGCTAATATTTTAATGACTATATTTATTGCTCTTAGGAGCTTATTATTTTCATATTTTAATTAATTAAAAGAAAACTATTCGAAAATCTGACTTCGAAGTATTGTATTGTCACCGGGTTCTGAGCTACTGTGAAAGTTTCAAATATCTAGCTAGTAGGTAAGTTAGTTAAAAATAGATTGCAAGATTTGTACCGGACAAATAAACAAGGATAGAAGTTAATAAAAACATGGTAATAAATAAAATAATAATAAAAAGCTTCTAATAAGTTTTGTAAGTTACTGGGTTGAAAAATCTTTTTGCCAATTCTTCTTACAGCTTTTTCAATGCAAGAACTGGTATTATACTCAAACTATCGAGCACTTGTGAAGACAAGTCAGATTTCACAAAAAACAAGTCGTTAAGTCTCAATCGGAAGAGTATGTTGATTTCTTCTTACGTTTCAAGTGGTCGCCATTTTCGAACAAGATCTGGAGAATAGAGTTGATTAATAAACTTGGTTGAGATCTTGATGCGTAGATTACGTACTTATTGAGTTTCATTTTATTCTGTACATAAATGCGTTTTTTATGTTAAAATTTTCAAGTCTCCACCATTGGCACCATTTCGAAACAAAATGGCAGATTGAGTTAAATAATACATTTAACTGAGACCATGATGGAGGTTTTGTTTTTCTTGAAACATGCAGAGTTTCAAGAAAATCGATTCATAATAACGGTATTTCTAAGAATTTGAAATTTTCAAATGTCTGCCAATTTTATTAAAATAAGATGGCATTTCAAATTGGCCAACTAACTTATACAAGGTATTTTTTAAGTAAATCTACAGTGTAATTTTGGTTCGACTTAATTCAGTATTTCGGAAGTTATTGTAATGACAAATTTTCAAGTGGTGCCCAGTTTGAAACAAAATCGCGGATTTAGTTGAATAATATACTTGGTTGAGACCTTGATATGGGCTATACACATACGCAGCTTTAAGCAAATCGATTCAAAGTATGGTATTTTTAAGAGTTCGAAATTTCCAAGTGGCCGTCAATTTTTATTTAAATAAATGGGCAAATTAAGTTGGCAATGAAAGAACTCATCCAAGATATTCCTAAAATGAGTCCACTGTCCAACTTGAGTTCGAATTAATTGAGTATTTCAGAAGTTATCCTGATGATAAATTTTCAAGTGGCCACCATTTTGAAACAAGAGATCAGACAGAGCTGATTAATAAACTTGGTTGCGACTTTGACATAGGCTACGTATTGAGTTTAATGCAAATTTGTCCGTAAATTTGCTTTTAATGTAAATTTAAAATTTTCAAGTGGACGTCATTTGGAACCAAAATGGAGCATCCATTGTTGTATGAACTCATCCAAAATATTTCTAAGTTACATTGTCTAACTTTGTCCATTAATTACAGTCCATCTTTGGCACAATATTTCGGAAGTTATCGTGATGACAAATTTTCAAGTGGGCGCCCTTTTGAAACAAAATGGCGTATAAAATTGACAAACAAGCTCATCCAATGTATTTCCAATGTATGTGATAAGTCCACTGTCCAGATTTGGTTCGAACGCATTCAGCATTATGGAAGTTATCACTATGCTAAATTTTAAAGTGGTATTATGATATCTTCATTAAAAAATATTTTTTCTTTATATATATTAAAAAAAAAAAAAATAATAATCTGTTAAATCTGAACTATCATCCCCCCCCCCCCCCAACTAGTTCACTTTTGAGTGAGAGAGGGAAATCTCAATTTCGAATGAGATTTTTCGAATTAAGTTTTGTGAGACATTTACACGTTTTGAGGTCTTCTGAATCAAATAATCAGTTTTCAGCGGTTTGTCTGTGTGTCTGTTAGCAGCACAACTCAAGAACAATTATTATAGGCTGTCCAAACACGGTATACTAGATCTGTATCATATGGGAGTATTACTTCAAACTTTTTCGTTAAAGTTTGAAAGTGGTTCTTGTACAAGGACACTCAAGAAAATTCAAGCTCCAACTGAATTAAATTTAAATTTATTTATTTTATTTTTATTTTTTGTATTTAACTGTTTACACTATTATTTTTATCCGATTGTCAACTAAAACTTTTAGCTAATGAAAATGACGTCAAAACTTATTTCATATGTAAAAATAAAAAATAAAATAAAATTTAAAGTAAAGGCTAATTTGAACTTTTCATTGTTTTTTTTTTTTTATTTTGTTGTTTCTAATCTAATTTCTGATTAATTTATTAGGGCTGAGGGCCTGTTAGTCTCAATCTGGGATTTTTGCGCTGTCGTTTTCGATAGTTGGACATTTGTCGAAATCATTTTTCGATAGTTGGACACTTATCGAAATCTAAAATTTATCGAAAATATAATTGAATAATTTGAAAGCGATGTTATAATTGGGAAGAAAAAAAAAAACTAATAGTCCTCCGTCCTAAACTAAATTCTGCTTTTGCCAGAATTTCATCAAAATCTTTATTATTATTATTATTATTATTATTGAAAGAAAAAAAAAAATAATAATAATCAGTATCGTTACAAGCGATATCGAAAAAGTTTTTTTTAATAATTTTGAATTATGAAATAAAAATAAGTAAAAAAATGAATTTAATGATTTAATGTTTTTGTTTTTCGGGGGCTGCTCATGCATAGAAAAAATACGTATTAAAACGAGTCGAAGAAGGAAGCGAAATAAGTGCTGAGTTATATTACGATAAAAACGATATATAATATGATACGATATATTAGACCTATCGTCCAGGGTTAGTAGACATTTTCGTTGAAAGAAATAGTTTGTTCGTTCGGTGCAACTTGCACATTAGTCCCGTGAGGTACAACTTTCACATTAGTCCCTTGAGGTACAACTTTCACTTTAGTCCCGTCAGGTACAACTTGCACATTAGTCCCCTTTAATTTCCTTTTTTTTTTTTTCAAATTAAATTTTATTCTAACTTTGAAAAGATTTATGTGATACGATACATTAAGAATCTGAGTTTTAAAAGTTTTTTTAAATAGATTATTTACTTATTTATTTTATTTTTTCTCTGAAATAGAAGAATTTTGTTATGATAGCATAATGCACCTCCTCTGAAAGTTTCAACGAAATACAACAAATATCTTTTGAGTTATCCAGAACGACAGCGCTTAATATTCATCGCTGCTATACGCAAGCGAAGTGGTGAAGTCACTGGCCGTCCATGGATGCAAGAAAAAGACTTCCTATGTTAATCGCCCATTGGATTTTTTGTAAAAAATTATTTAAAATCCAGGAAAATTATTTCCCTATTTTAATCCCCATATTTGGGTATAGATATGTATTAGTTATCGTGTGCATGCGTTAGATTAATTTGTTTTTTCTGTAAAATTGGTAAAATTTGAATTTTAAATTTCAAAACTCTAGAAAAAAAAAAAAAAAAAAAAGAATAAAGTAAGCAAGGGCTGCAGTCAAATCTTCATTCGCCTGATGAAGGGTCGTGTGTTTTTTCGACCCGAAACAATTGTTGCGAGTTTATTGCATTTTATGGTGTTCATTCAAAGTTTGTAAGTAATACTTTTTCTACATCGTTTGTAGTAACGATACTGACATACAAATTTTGAATGGTTGCGTACCAATGAGTAATTTATGTGTTTTACTAAAAACATTTTTGTGACTATCTCAAAGTAAAAGAACAATACTGCTAATAATCTAAAACCAAAACATGAAAATTTTTTAAGGTCAAAAAGATAACTGGTATTTTTAAACATCATCGTCTTTTTTTTTTTTTTTTTTTTTTTAAATGCTAATTTATCTCTGTGATATCTTTGACAAATAACGAATGAATAGCAAATTTATTTTTATCTTTTATAAATACAACGTAAAACCATTACTCCCAACAATAATCAGAGAAGGGAGGTGGAAAACCTTGAATCACATAAAAATAAATAAATAAAATAATATATATATATATATATATATATAACCATTATTAAAAAGCGTAAGATGATTAAATTTTCCTTCACTACCTTTAAACTGTGTGTAGGCAGGGTGCGCAAACTGTTGCTTGCAGGCCAAAATGTGGCCCCTCCGTTAAAGCCTAACTTTTTTTTACTTCCATTATCCGACTATCCGTAGGTAACAACGTAAGTATTGTGTTCGTAAAAAAAAAAAAAAAAAAAAAAAAAAAAGGTGGTTTTTGGAAATTAGTAAGCGTGTATGTGAGAAGGGAGGAGGGGGGGGGGAATTTCTGACAATCATATCTCCAAAACGAGTAAAGATATAACGTCGAAACTTAAGAATTAGAACGTACGGTATACAGATGAATTTTCCAACTTTTGGTGAAAATTGGAAAGCCGGAAGTGGGAGCCAGAAAGTGAGACCATAAGCCCGTATCTCCAAAACGGCTCTGGTGATTTTCTTTAAAAATGCTGTATAAACCCCGTTATAGACGTCATTTCATAAGTATTAATTGGTTACTCCAGGACAATTGCTATGCATCCTGAATAAGTAGATCCATTATAGGTTTCACAAGTGGATTTCTTAAAAAACGGTTCTTTAGATTGTCATAGTTGCACCACCTGTATAGAATTTGGTGAATTTAGCACCTATAGTTTTTTTACAGGGACACAAAGAAAAATTCTTTATCATTATGGCCTATGGGGCCAAATTTTTAAAAGTGTGATAGCGTCTAAACGCCTTATTAATCCGAGCAAAAAAATTGTACACATGTTTTGGTCACAGTTGCACCAATTGTATAGGTTTTGGTGAATTTAGCACTTACAGTTTTTACAGGGACACAAAGAAAAATTCTTTATCATTATGTCCTATGGGACCAAATTTTTAAAAGTGCGATAGCATCTAAACGCCTTATTCAACTGAGCTGAAAATTTATATGAATAGTATAAATCACTGTTGCACTAACTATAAGCATTTTGGTGAATCTAGCATTTATAGGTTTTTACAGGGACACAAAGAAAAGTTCTTTATCATTATGATCTATGGGCTCAAAGTTCAGTAGCCTTAAATAAAACATCGTGTAATATATGGAGAAAAATACTCAAACACTCTATTATGGTTTTCTCTCTTTTGTTTGTTTAACAACTCCTCTTTCTTTACTTTATCTACAAAACTGTTAATTACTCAATGTTCGGAAAGTCGATTGGAGTCACTCCAGATTTTTTTCTTTTCTATGGCACCAAACAGAAATAAATTCAACCAACTGCACATTTGAAGTTTTTATTATTTTTTATTTTTTTATTAATGGAAATTAATTATTACTATAAATTTACATTAAACCATTACTTCATCATTTACATTATTTCATCATTAATTTTAATACATATAATTATGTTTTGGAGACAAATTAAAAAAAAATCTGGAGTGACTCCACTCAACTTTCCGAACATTGAGTAATTAACAGTTTTGTAGATAAAGTAAAGAAAGAAGAGTTGTTAAACAAACAAAAGAGAGAAAACCATAATAGAGTGTTTGAGTATTTTTCTCCATATATTACACGATGTTTTATTTAACGCTACTGAACTTTGAGCCCATAGATCATAATGATAAAGAACTTTTCGTTGTGTCCCTGTAAAAACCTATAAATGCTAGATTCACCAAAATGCTTACAGTTAGTGCAACAGTGATTTATAATATTCATATAAATTTTCAGCTCAGTTGAATAAGGCGTTTAGATGTTATCGCACTTTTAAAAATTTGGCTCCATAGGCCATATAATGATAAAGAATTTTTCTTTGTGTCCCTCTAAATAAACTATAAGTGCTAGATTCTCCAAAATCTATACAGATTGCGTATCTGTGACCTATAATATGTGTATAAATTTTTTGCTCAATTGAATAAGGCGTTTAGATGCTATCGCACTTTTAAGATTTTGGTCCAATAGGCCATAATGATAAAGAATTTTTCTTTGTGTCCCTGTAAAAAAATTATAAGTGCTAGATTCATCAAAATCAATAGGGTTCGTACTATGGTGACTTACAATATGCGTACCAACTTTCAGTTTATTCGAACACAGCGTTTAGACGCTAGCGTGTTCACTCACACACATACATACATACATCATCGTAAAAATAGTGAAAACGGACTCAGAGGACCTTGAAACGCATAGAAACATCAAAATCTCAAATTCGGATTTTTGATATGATTACAATACTTTCCTCACTATAGTGTTCGTAAAGTAATAAGTAATAAAAAATTTAATGATTTTGAATAAGTAACTTTAGCTTCGAGGTGCACAACCTGCGGCTCAGTAGCCATCAGAAGGACCAACATTATAGATCGCATGAATCATCAGCAGGAGCGAATAAAAAAGAGATAAAATATTTTATTTTTTGCACTCGCAAAACTGGCATTTATAAAAACTTTTTTTTTTCTTTTTTGCGGGGAAGGGGTGTGTGTGAAAATGTTGGATTTTATACATATTTCTCAGTAATGTAACCTACAATAAGTTTCTTAAAATTTTAATGGAAAAATTACGGAATAATCTATTGGTTATTATTTATCTTTATTTATCTGAGAAGATTAAAAACTGAAAAATGTAACGATCAGTAAATAAAAGCTCCTTCTCCATTTTTACTTTCCGAACACTATAGTGAGGAAAGTATTGTAATCATGTCAAAAATCCGAATTTGAAATTTCGATGTTTCTATACGTTTCAAGGACCCCTGAGTCCGTTTTCACTATTTTTACGATGTTGTATGTATGTGTGTGTGTGTATGTATGTACGTATGTGTGTGTGTATGTGTGTGAGTGAACACGCTAGCGTCTAAACGCTTTGCTCGAATGAGCTGTAAGTTGGTACACATGTTGCACGTCACCGTAGCACGAACCCTATTGATTTTGATGAATCTAGCACTTATAATTTTTTTTACAGGGACACAAAGAAAAATTCTTTATCATTATGGCCTATTGGACCAAAATCTTAAAAGTGCGATAGCATCTTAACGCCTTATTCAATTGAGCAAAAAAATTTTACACATATTATAGGTCACAGATACGCAATCTGTATAGATTTTGGAGAATCTAGCACCTATAGTTTTTTTACAGGGACACTAAGAAAAATTCTTTATCATCATATGGCCTATGGAGCTAAATTTTTAAAAGTGCGATAACATCTAAACGCCTTATTCAACTGAGCTGAAAATTTATATGAATATTATAAATCACTGTTGCACTAACTATAAGCATTTTGGTGAATCTAGCATTTATAGGTTTTTACAGGGACACAACGAAAAGTTCTTTATCATTATGATCTATGGGCTCAAAGTTCAGTAGCGTTAAATAAAACATCGTGTAATATATGGAGAAAAATACTCAAACACTCTATTATGGTTTTCTCTCTTTTGTTTGTTTAACAACTCCTCTTTCTTTACTTTACCTACAAAACTGTTAATTACTCAATGTTCAGAAAGTCGAGTGAAGTCACTCCAGATTTTTTTCTTTTCTATGGCACCAAACAGAAATAAATTCAACTAACTGCACATTTGAAGTTTTTATTATTATTTATTTTTTTATTAATGGAAATTAATTATTACTATACATTTACATTAAACCATTACTTCATCATTTACATTATTTCATCATTAATTTTAATACATATAATTATGTTTTGGAGACAAATTAAAAAAAAAATCTGGAGTGACTCCACTCAACTTTCCGAACATTGAGTAATTAACAGTTTTATATAAATATATGTTCTATAATTTAAAAAAAAAAAAAAAAAAAAAAAAAAAAAACTAATGGTTCTCCGTATTAAACAAAATTTTGCTTTTGCCAGAATTTCATCAAAATCATATTTTATTTATTTATTTATTTTTATTTATTTATTTTTATTTATTTATTTATTTTTTAATTTATTTATTTATTTTGAAAAAAAAAAAAATAATAATAATAATCAGTATCGAAAAAGTTAAAGAAGCCCTTTTTACTTTCTCTTACCCATAAAGTAGAGAAAGTACTGTTTTTGGGTCAAATTTTCGAAAGTGAATTTCTGTTATATTTACACGTTTTTGAGGTTCCCTGAATCCAAAAATCATGTTTTTAGCTGTTGGTTTGTCTGAGTGTGTGTCTGTTATCAGCATATCTCAAAGACAAATTATAGCAGAAAGTCCAGACCTGGTATTCTAAATGTGTATGATATAGGGATGTTACATTAAACTTTTCGTTGAGATCAAGCAAATGGTTCGTGTATATGGACACCCAAGAGAATTCAAATACTATGGGGGAAATTGCATGTAAGTACAGTTTAACATCTATAGACTGTACTAAACCAAATGAAACGAATATATATTTTTTATATGCGTAAAAACATGTCTCATGTAGAATATGGTAGGGAAATCATTCACTGTTCGTTTACAGGGCTACACAAAAGAACTAGATAAAAGGGCGACAATCACAATAGTTGCAAATTGATGGAAGTGTATTTCAGGCTGGGCCATGTATTATTACTATGGTATTATATTTCGATGCACCATGTGGTCTGTACATAATCTTCGAAAAATATACAGGGCTGCAAATATTTAAGCGATAACATTCTTTTTTGTTGTTAGTGGGTGTGCTTTACTATAATATTTTACCATTTCCAGGAAAGTTGTTTAGGAATTGAAATGAATAGAGATATGGTAAACAATGTACGCTTTTAAGCTAAATATTCATCTCTTGTTTTTTGCATATTTACACGATTTGAGGATTCCTGATTACCGTTACCGAAGTCAAGTTTTTTAACGTTCGATCGTTGTCTGTGTCTGTTAGAGTAACTTAAAAACGAATAATTTTATTAGATCAAAATGTTGTATTTTGAAGTTAGTATAAGTTTGTTGCAGGAAAAGTTTAGTTTGATCAAGATTGATAAGTTTCAAGGAATGCTGCATGCGAAAGTTGTCTGAATAAATTTAAGTGAACTTTTAATTTTAATAACAGATTTAAATTCTATATAAATGTAGGTGCAGTAATAAAACAGGGGGTTGAGGAAGACGGTAGTCCCCCTCACACAGAACTATTTATCATATAAACTCTTCCGAAGCCTAATTTGAATTGTTTTAACATAGGTTTACATAACAGAACTCGTTGTCTTACCCCTTAATCTCCAACCTGTATTTAATAGTTTTAAATTTCAGGGTAAGAGAAAGTCGTGTGAGCGACACACCAGATTATTTAGACGAAAATACATAATTTGTTTTAATTTTTCATTGTTGCCAAAAAAAGTTTACGAGTTGATTTTAATTTTTTTTTTTTTTTTTTTTTTTTTTTTTTTTTTAATGAATAGAAATTTACGCGTAATTATTAAAATTGATATTAAACTTTGTGAAAAATTAAATTTGCAGGGTAAAATTGACGTCATTATACCTCTAAAGTTTTTTACTATTATTATTATTATTATTATTTATGATATTTATTGGGGAAAAAATTGGTAGTATATAATAGAAAGGATTAAACTGATTAAAAATTAAGTTTAATTAAAATTTATTTATTTATTTATTATTTAATTCCTTTTAAAAGAAAATCTACTTTTTATTTTTTAATGAAACCAATAGATTCTAATATTGAACATAGAAGATGCTTATATGATAAACATTGCTGCTGTTTTTCAATTTCTAATTGAGAGAAAGTGACACGACTGGAATATTTGGATACATTGGTATAATATACTAAAATTTTGTAGGGAGGGGGGGGAGGGGACAGATTATCAGTTTTTTCTTTTTTTTTTTTTTTTTTTTTTTGTGACATCATTAAATTATAATACTTTTAAGCCAATAATAAGCAATTTCAGTATTATATCATGACGTCGAAACTATTTTTATTGAGGGAATTGTGGACTTTTTATTATTATTATCTTAAAGTTATGAAATTCTACGTATATATGCTTTGAAATGTATATTAAGTATCTTAAAATTTCTCAAAAACTATTTAAAGGAAAAATATATGTATATATATTCAAAATTTTAAAATACTCCATGCCTACTAGTTTTTAATTTGTCTCTCGATTTTATATTAATATTATTGTAGTTGAACAATATATTTTAACCATATCTGGATATTACTTCGTAAATTGATTGATAAGCATTTATACATATATGTGTATGTGTTTGAATTTTTAAATTTTGTATTGAAATTTCAACATTGAAACATACCTTTTAAAAATTAACTTGTCAATTATTCCATAAAGAATGTGCCAAATTCAAATATGTGCCAAATATATTGTTAAACTATCAGAATGTAAAATCGAGGGGAAAATAAAAACTAGTTAAAATACAGCATTTTAACTTTTTTTTTTTTTTATTAATTTTTTTAATTTAAAATAAAAAAAAAATTTAATAGTTTTTGAGACATTTTAATATTTTTAACATTTCAATGCACATGTTTGCAAAAATTAATTACTCTAAGACAGTAGTTTACCACTCTCTTAATATTGTTTTTATCAGCCGGCGTACAGAAACGTCATGAAACAAAGGGAAATCCCCCAGACAAATTCAAAACAAAGATTATAATAAAAAAAAAAAATTAATTGTCGAAAGCATGGGGTACAAATAGTTTTGAATGTTATTTCACAAAAAAAAAAAAAAAAAAAGACAGTAATAAAACAACGAACTCACTGACCTTTAGGGTCTCAAAGACAGGTAAAATGCTTCTCTAGACGAATAAACAAAGCGCGACAAATTTTAATATGAACTCCATTCGCTCGTAGCAGCTGTGCGAGTATTTGAAAACGGAACTTAACTCAAGGCCGCGTCAAATAACAAAATACATATAAATGTTGATATGGTAACCATGTGACGACCATTGCATCTTTCTAGTGCAAATTTAGCATTTATCGGAAGATTATGATTGGCGTTTTAATTCTGAGTCAACGGAAGTTTTCGCCTTTTTTTTATATTTTTTCTGTTATTATCTGACTCAATTCAAATTTTAACTCAAACCTTTGCTTGCAAGTAGCTGTTTGCTTCTCTCTTTAAGATTTAATTTTAGAAAATGAAAGTAACTTTCTCTCCTAAATCGTCCCTTGACATCAAGACGTGTTCCATTCCAGTTTTTGAAACTGTTCGATTGATATTGATAAGAAATGAATAAAAAGTTTCATTCTAGTTAGGCTGTATAAATATCACAGCATTTTACCATTAATATATATCTGTCAAATTCCTACATTTTTGTAGTTTAATTAATACCACGTTTTCGCATATCGATTTATTCAGCTACAAAAATTTATTACACACTGTAAAAAAGTAACTATTACCAGCTGCAAGAAATTATCTGTGACTGGATAAAATAATTATTTACTGCAATCACAGAGAGTTTCTTGCAGCTGGTAATAGTTATTTTTTTACAGTACAGAATGTGGTTTTTTAAAGAATTGTGCTATAAAGTGTTCCGGAACATTTGACATGAATTGGCTTATTTCATATATTATCGATTCTTTAAATTTTTGGCGAATTTTTAGTTCTTAATATAGAGAGATAATAACCAGATTTACTAATTACCAAAGTTCCATCAGTGACTGATAAATTCTATTCTAGAAACTGGTGGATGGGAAGTGCCAAATGCCCGGTTCGAACCGAGATCGCATTCACTGCCCTAACCGTTCTGATTTTTGTGGTTTTTCCCGAAAATTGTATGAATACGGGCTAGGAATCCTTAGAAAGACACTCCCACTATAGACATTTTACCTTGGGCTCTAACAATTATTTTTAATTCTAATCCCAATACTAATTACCAAAATAATGTTTTTAAATAATCAGTAGTCTCATGGCGTTTTACATAAATTTATTAAATGTAATTTTATTTTTACCATGTTTTTATCTCGTATCAAGTTTTAGCTTTTTCTTTCTTCTCACTTTTCTGTTCTATGTTTTGACCGTGATCTTAGTTTTCATTTAAGTATAAATTTGATTCAGTTTTACAATATTAAATATGACGTCCAAAACAGTACTTGTCCATTTAAGTTCATTAATTTAAAAATTATTTTTTAACTAAGAGTTCAGAGAGGAGAAACCTAAACATCAGGAAATCAAAAGCATGATGCATGGTTTATTTTAAGACTTGGTCAAAAAATGCTTTTTTCTTCTTTTGTAATGTTATAGAAAGGATTTTATCCACAAAATAAAAAAAAGGAACATAATCCATTATAAATATCTTGGTATAGTGGTTTTGAAATTTTATCAATGTATGAAATTTTAGCAATGAACTATTTGTTTAAGAAGAGCCGGGCCCAACTCGGGCCGTAAGCCCGGGCCCGCGTAGAGCTCTAGTACAGATGCTCAAACACGGATTCAAAGAAACTCGAAAACAAAAGGAACGGAAGAAAAACGTCATTTTCGAATTCAAGTTCATGTTAGACGTCATGCTGATATAATTTCTTTCGTTGTCAGTTATTCCTATACTGTAGCATGCTGCAGTATAGGAGCTACAAACTATTTTTATGTATAACATTTTTTATGCTCCTTCAGGGAAAAATAAGATTATTGTTTACACAGAAGTTGTGTAGATCCGACAGCATGCTTTTCTTTAATTCAAAAATTTAATAAGCACTACTTCAACCCCCGAGCAGCGCCGGATGAACCTGCTAGTATATTATACACCGAATGACTTCTATTGACTTACATAGCAACGAAACATATAAAAAATATGTCTTTTCTTTAAAGTGATGCAGTAAAATTTAAATCGTAATAATAATAACGAACTGTTATATTATTATTATATTATTATTTTATTACAACTAATATCTTTGTATTAAAAACATTTATATAGTGTAAATTTAATGAATTAACAATGTCCTACATGACACTGAAACAAGGATGTGTGTTTTCATTAACATAATGCAGAGAAAATTAATAAATTCAATGGTAATGAAGATTTCTTATGTCACATTATATTCTATAACAATTAATAACTTTTGCATTCGAAACACTTTTATAGCCCTGCATGAAAGTCACCGCGGTGACTTTCATGCAGGGCCCGACAATGCTTTTTGAAGACCCGGGGCACTGATGCTATTTGGAGGCCCCCCTTACCCTGCTCTAAACAGCTCGCCAAAAGGACCCATTCTCGAAAACAAGTAAATAAAAATAGTGCATTTTTAAATTTTTTTCTTCAATTATACCTTCTATTTCCTCTTTTTTTTTTTTTTTTTAGCAACCTATAACAAAATCATAAGTTTTATATTCAGGACAAATGAAAAACTGAAACACATTGATCAGCCAGTGTTTCGGAAATTAGTCACACAATTTAATAATTGTTTAAGCTCTCTAATAAAATATAGAAAGAAAATTTAATCAATTTTCGTTTTTAATAGACACATAATGAAAAAATTTGTACTATTACTTCTCAATTTTTGGAAATGAGGACCCCTAAATTTGGAGGCCTTGGACCAGTGCCCCGCGTGCCCGTGCCATAATCTGGCCCTGCTTTCATGTGTTCTATAACAATGAAAAATATTTACGAATACGTATTTTCATTAAATAAAAAAAAAAAAATCATTTAAAATTATATTTTATTTTATTATAACTACAATTTTTAATATTCAAAAAACTTATCCTTGCTGTAACTTCCATTGCTTGCAAAAAAAAAAAAAAAAAAAAAATCTGATGTAGCCTTCCTTATACACTCATTGGAATATACATATTGTTATGAAAACATTAACATTTTTGTGTGAGGTAACTGATTCGTAAATAAACAGACAGATTCTAACCTCGAAAAAAAAAAAAAAAAAAAAAACTGAAAAACTGTTAATCTAACTCTAATCACAAAAGTCATGATGATAGGATTATATATACCGACAAAGAAATATACTAGTTTTTTTTCAGGAATGGCTTATTACATAATCTCTCATTGGCAAATACATAGCTTAGTTTAATGAAAATCCTTCGAGTATAGATGGTCTGCTTTTATCCTCTTTGCCGAAAATTAGAGGTGAAAAATGATACATTTTAACGCAACAATTAATTCAGTTAAAAGTGAGAAAGTATTTTTAATTCTGGCTATCCTGAAACAATATTTGCCGTCAAATTTGATCGCTAATCTCGCCAAGTTTTTAGCCAATGCTAATTTTGGTTTTGGCATCGAGTTTGGCGATCTAACGTCTTGGCGACCGATTTTGGCATAAATTTGTAGTTTAGGGTTGCCAAAGTTTGAAAGCTCTAACTTCAATCTTGACTTCAATAAGAATCCCTATTTTAATAGAAAATTTGCTAAGAGTTAATTAAAAATTATTTAAATTGATGTTACTTGTATCAATGAATAACAGATGTCAGCACTGCTAGCAATCTCTTCTCCACACCAAAAAAAATATATATAATTTGTACAATGAAAAACTAGAAAATCCAATAGAAATACGAAATCATAGCGTCTGGAGAAAACTTTTGTTTTACTATAAAGTTGAAAAAGAAGTTTAAAATTTATAAAATTGTAACGTGTGCGTATGAAGTTTATAGAAGTAGAAGACTTTCCATTGGCTATTAGAGACGCTGAATTAAAAGAAAAAGAAAGAAACAAAAATAAAATTAATTAAAACTGGAACTCGAACTCGATTTCACGTTCTGGAGTACCTAGAATACACTTCTTTACCTCCGGTCTATAATATAATGTCTTTAATTAGATCCCAGTGAAAATAAAGTGTTAGTAAGCAGTAGGACTGCATTTAAAGATGTTTAGAGAGAGGTCTAAAAAAGATATATAATTTAAAAATAGTTCACAGATCCAAGGCAAAAAAAAAAAAAAAAAAAAGGGTGGTGGTGATGGTGGTGGTGTGTGTGTGTGGGGGGGGGGGATCGTGGAAAAGTCGATCAGAATTTCAGGAAACTCTGTCCAAATCCAAAAAGGCACTATTCAGTGACCATACAATAATCTAATAAAGTAAAAAGAGAGTTTTTTAAAGTGAAATGGTAATCGAAAATAAATTTTCAAAGTCAGAAAATAAAATAAGTTGAAGATATTAATATACAGCTAAAAAAGCAAAGAAAACAGAAAGATTTCAACGATTTTTGGTGTCGCCATCTGTAGGCGAAAAGTTGAAAGAATTGAAAAGAGCTAGATAAAGTGAAAAATCAGCTAAGTAAATAAAATAAAACTTAATTGTGAGAAAGGGATGGGATTTCATCAGAGAATTCTTCGAATTCGCTGATGATTACACAAATTTTGTCGAGAGGGTTATCAAGATTTTTAATTTTTTGGGCCATTTTTTTTTAATAAAATTAATAAATTTGGCAATTTGAAAAATTTCTTTGAAAGATTTATCCTAATTCGCTTACGACAGGAATAGAAGAACGGTCAGTATTGCTTGAATTTCCAAAATTTGGAAGATTATATGTATAAAACGAAAAAATGTGTGAAAATAATGTAATGTGGAAATGGGTATTGACCCCTGAGAATACTGGAATTTTCAGGAAAACAGATACAAACAACTTCATTTTAGAAGATTAACTTTATTGTCAACATTATTCATCAAATTTGTAAAAGGGAAATCACAAAAAGATATTTCATTTTACAAAATATATAAATGTAAAGTACTGTATAATTGTGCAGGTTCAAAAAGCTAATTATGGTACTGCGGAGGAAAAAAAGTTCAGGCGCAAAACGAATATTGATCTTGAAAGACCAGGAGATGATTAGAGAGTGAGTATATTTTTTGGCGATAATACTTTGATCACATTGTACATATCGCCAATTAAAGCCACGTGCAGCATCTGTTTTTTTTTTTTTTTTTTTTTTTTTCTTTTTATCATTAATAATATATTTATGTTTTTATTTAAAACTAGCCGCCTTCGGCGACCAGCTGGTTCGCGATCCCTGAAAAATCCGACTTTACGAAACTCCCGCTCGGTGGCGCCTGCGGCGCCTTTTTCCCGTTTCAGGTCTAATAACAGCTTATCGATATATCGTGAAAATAGCTTATTGAAATCGCAGTAAATTCCCGTGCGGTAGCGCCTTCGGCGCCCTCTTCCTTTTTCAATATCTGAAACAGCCTGTTCGCTCACCATGTTATGATCTTTCAAATTTCTGACTTTAGCTAAGTCCCGCTCGGTGGCGAATATCTATGATATATTTTAGACTCAAAATGGCTAATCTATCAAGGGCGATTAACGATTTCTATTGAAATCCATCTAAAATTTAAGAATTCCAAAACTGCTTTTTTACAACCGAATTCATAAAAAAAAAAAAAAAAAGGAAAAAAAATCAATATTTTTCTGTTAACAGTAACTCATTAACAGATGAAATTGGTGAATGGTGTCATTAACAGATGAAATAAAAATGAATTTAAATAAATATAATATGTCTATTTATTTTATTTTTAAAGCTATAGGTACTTCAGATTTTTTAACTGCATACAGGTGAGCCATAATGACGGGCAATTTCGAAGTTCTGCTTTTGATCGATTTTAAATTGAAAAAATTCAAAAACTGCTTTTTTTATTTCCAGTATACTTTGTCACGTGGGCGAAAAACCAAAAGCAATTTTTCCCGACCTCTAGCACCTGGCACTGAAAAATCTTATGCTCTCTTCTCTGTCAAGGTCAGTTGCAAGAGTTTCAGAAACGTCGATTCAGAATTTCATCGAAAACAACCGCGATACTAAAAATTAAAAAAATTATAACTCATTCAGTTTTTGAAATTTTCTCTCAATCTTTTGGGTATTCAATTGTTAAAGCGAGATCTATATACAAAAAAAAAAAAAAGAAAAAGAAAGAAATGATTTATCTCTAAACGCTTTTGAGTTATAAAATGTTTTGTAAAAAAATCGATGTTTCGTAAAATCTAAAAATATGGATCGCTAATCCGTATTTTGTAAAAATGTTTATATGGTTCGAAAGAGGATTAAATGTCCTTTCCAAATATACCAGCTGTTAAGAAATGGAACAGTTACTCGGTCGTACAGGGCGTTTCAAAAAAGACAATCGAGAAAAAGAGAAATTTTCGACCCTTTTTAAAACTTTTTTTTTTTAAATATAAAAAATCCGTATATATATATTTTTTTAAATTGTACCGTAAGAATCGGTAATAAATGCTCTTTCTCGTGGTACAGGTGTATTTTCGATATTTCCAACAGATCGGCAGCGAACGCTTTAGAAAAAACCGCGAAATTTTTCTCTCTCTGCTTTCTCTTTTGAGGAACACGCTGAAGGGCGAGAATTACGATCCGCTCGCTTTTTAATTAGGCATTGGTCGACGTTTTAATTAATATCTCCGGAACTAATCAAAATGTTTAAATTCTGTTTTCACTATCAACTCGGGAAGGCTTCTGAGCACCCGTATGTCAAATTTTATACTTCTGCGTTCAGTAGGGGCTGAACGTATAGATGCACAGACAGACAGACAAATATCTTCTTTTATTATTATATTATTACTAGCCATCTTCGGCGACCAGCTGGTTCGCGATCCCTGAAAAATCCGACTTTACGAAACTCCCGATCGGTGGCGCCTGCGGCGCCTTTTTCCCGTTTCAGGTCTAATAACAGCTTATTGATAAATAGTGAAAATAGCTTATTGAAAAATTTAATCGCAGTAAATTCCCGTGCGATAGCGCCTTCGGCGCCCTCTTCCCTTTTCAATATCTGAAACAGCCTGTTCACTCTCCATGTTATGATCTTTAAAATTTCTGACTTTAGCTAAGTTCCGCTCGGTGGCACCTGCAGCGCCTTATCCCCGTTTTAGAACTTACAAAAAGCTTTCAAATTATGTATTACTTATGAAATTATTTTAATTAGTAGCTTCTCGAATTCCACTTTCGATAATATAAAAGTACTTTAAATTATCTTTCGAAGTATGTATTAAAAAGAATTTAATCATTATTGTAAAATAAAAAGTAAATTTATAACTTTTTATTTTAAATTTTTGCCCCTTCTTCCCCTGCTTCAAGCTTTCCTAATAATTCTGCTCTTTCAAAAAGATTCACAATCGAATTATCAGGCATTAAAACCAAATACTACGAAATTTCAACGGCATATCTCAATTTCAAATGCTGCAAAATATAATCTTTTCCCAATAAAAAGTATTTTTTTTGTTTATTCAGATATTTTCATGAAAATTGAACAGTAGCTTTATAATATGCTGTCTAGGCCAAATATTAATTTAAATGTAACGTGAATGAAAATTTGAAAAAGTTTGAAAATTGCAATTTTTATCTCCACAATGAAACACGTGATATCTTAATTGGTTACATTTATTTCCTTTTTTATCGCATGTGTTTTGTTTCCGATCGAGACAGCTTAGAAAATCGTCTGCTGATAGAATGTTTCTTTTTAAGCAATTATTCGATCGACATGGGTCGACATTTTAATTAATATCTCCGGAACTAATTAAAATTTTTAAATTCTGTTTTCACTATCCCTCGGGAAAGCTTCTGAGCACCTGTATGTCAAATTTTATACTTCTGCGTTCAGTAGGGGCTGAACGTATAGATGCTCAGACAGACAGACATCTTCTTTTATTATTATAAAGACTAGCAGGCTACGCCCGCTTCGCTGGTCACTATTTTTAAATGAATCAAAATAATTAATGAATTCTCAAAATTTCATTAATTTTTATCATGTGATAAAAAAAAGAAAAAACAAATTCTGATCGGGAAAAATGTCGCACCGGGTCCCCACTGCCTTCGGCAGCGTAGACCCGTGCGCTGCGCGCGCGTATTCCTTCACCATTCTTATGATTTCTCAAAATTCCATGTTATTACTCATAAATTTTCATTCTTAAGAAAAGGAATTAAAGAAAAATATCATTTAGCATCGGATAAAAACTCGCACCGGGACCCCACTGCCTTCGGCAGCGCAGACCCATGCGCGCTGTGCACGCATATTCTTTACCAACTCAAACTTTTATTATTAAGAAAATAAAATTAAAAAAAAAAAAATCTTTTTTCATCGGGTAAAAACTCGCACCGGGTCCCATGCGCGCTGCGCGCCACATTCCTTCTGAAATCAGACTTTTATTCTTAAGAAAAGAAAATTTAAAAAATTATTTCTCATCAGGTAAAAAGTCGGACCGGGTCCCCACTGCCTTCGGCAGCGCAGTCTCGTGCGCGCTGCGCGCAATTATTCCTTCCCCACCCTTCCAGCCCCTCCTAATTAACCTACATATACCAGTTTTGAACGGTCTAACTCGATTAGCTGAGATGCAAAAGAAAACCTAATCAGGACACCTTAAAATTGTAAATCAGGTGAAATCTCGAATTCCACTTTCGATAATATAAAAGAACTTTAAAATATCTTTCGAATGATGTATTCGAAATAAATAATCATAATTAGAATTTGAAATATTGAAATAAAAAAATATTGCAGCGCCATCTGGCGGTAGAAATTTCTGTAATCTATTGTTCCATTCCAGATCAACAAAGCTTTCAAATGATGTATTACTTATGAAATTATTTTAATTAGTAGCGGAGATACAAAAGAAAACCTAATCAGGACACCTCAAAACGTGCAAATCGGGTGAAATCTCGAATTCCACTTTCGATAATATAAAAGTACTTTAAAATATCTTTCGAATGAAGTATTAAATATAATTTAATCATAATTAGAATTTGAAATATTGAAATTTTAAAATATTACAGCGCCATCTGGCGGTAGAAATTTCTAAAATCTACCGTTCAATTCCAAATCAACAAAGCTTTCAAATGATGTATTACTTATGAAATTATTTTAATTAGTAGCGGAGATACAAAAGAAAACCTAATCAGGAGACCTCAAATGTGTAAATCGGATGAATCTCAAATTTCACCTTCGATAATATAAAAGTACTTTAAAATATCTTTCGAATGATGTATTAAAAATAATTTAATAATAATTCGAATTTGAAATACTGAAATTTAAAAATATTACAGCGCCATCTGGCGGTAGAAATTTCTGTAATCTACTGTTCGATTCCAAATCAACAAAGCTTTCAAATGATGTATTACTAATGAAATTATTTTAATTAGTGGCTGAGATACAAAAGAAAACCGATTCAGGAGACCTCAAAACGTGTAAATCACGTGAAATCTTGAATTCCATTACTTACGGTAGTCGGTTAATGGAAGGTGACAAAAATTTGTGGCGTCTACTCTTGAAATTCAATTCAAATAAGTTTCAAAATGGCATATTACTTTTGAAATTATGCTAATTAGAAGCTGAAATACAAAAATGATATAAACACTATTATAAAACGACTTATGTCTGACTTTTTCGTGGTTTTCTCCGAAACTTGCGTAATTCCGGGCTAAATACTGTTAAAAATTAATAGTACGAAATGTGAAAGGAGTATCAGAATTCGAAACTCTGCAAAATATAAAAGAATAAAGGCGTTCTGGGTTTTCCGTTGTTTTCTCCGAAACAACCGTCCCTTTTCTACGTTTTTGCCCCTCCCCCCCCCTTTCCGTCCCTTCTAATAATTTTACACTTGAAAATATTCGCAATCGATGTATCTTTCCTTAGAACCTAATAATACCAATTTCAAACGCTGTAACTCTTTTTTTTTTTCCTTCGCCCCCGCCCTCCCTCTCAAGTCCTTCCTAATAATTCTACACGTTCAAAAATATTCAGAATCGAATTATCGGGCGTTAAAACCAAATATTACGAAATTTCAACGGCATATCTCAATTTAAAATATATACTGCAAAATATAAAACAAAATTTAATCTAATTTTTTTGTTTATCCGGATATTTTCATGAAAATTGAACAGTAGCTTTATAATATGCTGTCTAAGTCGAATATTAATTCAAATGTAACGTGAATGAAAATTTGAAAAAAATTGAAAATTGCAATTTTTATCCCCACTGTAAAACACGTGACATTTTGATCGGTTACTATCATTTCCTTTTTCCAGACGTTCGTCTGGCATTTGAAATGATGTTGCCACAAAAAATTCATACTTTTGTTAATTTTAAAAAATCTAATTGTTGTACCGATAAGCCGCTTGCACACTTAAATTCAGAAAAAAATCCCCTTTCATTTGGTACCGAAATCGTAACGATCGGACTAATATTTCTAATTTATTTTCCATTTTTTCTGCTTTTAACTCCGTTAAAATATCTATTTTTATGCAATCGCGGTGAATTGAGTAATTGAGATCGCTTTTTGATTAGACATGGGGTCTACATTTTAATTAATATCTCCGGAACTAATTAAAATTTTTAAATTCTGTTTTCACTATCAACTCGGGAAGGCTTCTGAGCACCCGTATGTCAAATTTTGTGCTTCTGCGTTCAGCCGCACAGACAGAGAGACGGACGGACAAACAGACAGACAGACATCTTCTTTTATTATTATAGATAGATAAGATAAGATTATAGATATAGAAGATGTTATTGGCGAGCATAGAATGCCAAGACTGACCACTGAATTTTTAAGTGCAATAATAAAAATGATCAGTAATAAACCAGATATGTTAATCTTTTGTGTAAGGAAAAATGGAAATTAATTTTAGATAAAAATCGAGTTTATACTTCTTCACCCGCTCCCAACATAATATTCTGAACTTTTATTGTGATGATCAAAGACATAATCGGGAAAATGTACACCTGGACATTATAAGAAAGCTTGAGAAATTCATGGGAGAAGTGTAATGTCCAGTTTAATATCTGTTATTTTTTACAGAGAATTTACCCTGAAAGACATCTGAGTGAAAATCTTTAATGAATACAACCGCAATGTGTAATTGCTTTGCAAATGGATATTCGTAGTTAGTATCTTAAATTTCAATAGTATAGTTCAAATAGTTAGTATTTTCAATTTGTGTGGAGAATTGCTGTGATTGAGTATTTTTATCTTGATAAGATGTTTTGAAACATTATATTGTTTCCACCCTGCATTGAGGGGCTTCCCTGACTATGGCTTCAATGTGTTTTTGGGGTTAATTAATATTTTCTGTCTGCTTTCATTTTTCTGCCTGCATTCACTGTCAAAATTTTGACATTATAATTATGTTTGCATATATTGTATTTGCTAAATCTTCTTGTCCAATGAGTATACGAATTTGTTATCTTAATATATTAAAACTAAAATTAAGGCACTAGAATTTAAAATAGAATTAAGTAAAATCAACAAAAACAGATTTTAATAATTTACCCAAACGGGCTATTTCTTATCTGAGGAAGCGTGTTTTATAATTTATCAGGGATGCATTTCACTGCGTTAGGCCCGTAGCTAAACTATGTTGCTAGGACTGACAAAACTTTTTCCAGTAGAGGCCAAATATTTCTTCGATATTCCAACCACTCTTCTTCTTCCCCCCCCCCCTTCTTTTTTTCATTTCGTGGATAATTACGCGCTAAAAATTTAAGACTACTTTTTTGAAGTGAAAACTTCCTTAGGCGCGTTGAGCACTTTTGGGTGAACAGAAATCATGAAACTCGCGTCATCGTCAGCTAACGCTTTGAATGAAATTATGCAGGCGTTCGTTACCATGACAACCCAGTCACAGAGAATCTGATCGGGAAGAAACATATTTTTTGCCAATTGACATCACGTGGTTTTCTACTAGGAATAAAAGTTGCAAATTTCAAAATGCTTCAATTTTCTTCTAAATTCTTTAAAACTTACTGTGCGCCATTAACAGCACACGGGATATTTGCAGTTCAAATTTCATCGATTTTGGAAAAAATTTACAATTTAATTGCAAATTAAATTTTTATCTAATACCCATATTTCAATTTCTCATTATGATTAAATTATTTTTAATGTATTATTCAAAAGATGTTTTAAAGTACGTTTATATTATCGAAAGTGGAATTCGAGATTTCAGCTGATTTACACGTTTTGAGGTGTCCTGAATGGGTTTTCTTTTGTATCTCAGCTACTAATTAAAATAATTTCATAAGTAATACATCATTTGAAAGCTTTGTTGAGTTGGAATCGAACAGTAGCTTACAGAAATTTCTACCGCCAGATGGCGCTGTAATATTTTAAAATTTCAATATTTCTATTTCTATTTTTCAGTTAAAAAACAAGGACGAAAAATTATGCAGTTCACACAGATTATAAACTTTTTTCAACTGTATGCACCCGTAGCATGTTTAACCTTTTATGTATTTGCCTCCATTATCACACATTAAAAAATACAGTTTCCGTCGCTTATTAAAATCACATTCGTTCTGAGCCAAAGTGATTTTATTAAGCGGCTGATTTTCATATCCGGCGAACGTTCTGAACTCAAGAAGAAGGTATTACATCCCTGAATTTGAAAAGAAATTTCAATATGTAACAAATAATGGAAATAATAAGCAATATTAATTGATTTTTGAGAGATAATTCGTTAATTGTTCCTCCAAAATAAATAAATTAAACACATCCTACATTCTGATGCGCTTTCTTTTCAGGAAGATCATAATTACTTTGCCAAATGTTCATGCTTTACTTTTAAATTTAAAATATTTCCATTTAAACCTCTTGCTTCTTAATTATTTTAAAATAAGAACTAAAGGTAACTGTCTTTTAAAATTTAAAAGTAAAAAAAAAAAAAAAAGAAAGAAAGAACTTATTGCACTTGTGAATCAAATCAAATTTGTAACTTATTACCGCATTTTAAAGAATATGTTCCTTTAAATCGTTATTTAAGATAAGTGATGTTGATTGTTTAATTTGTAACTATGCTGCAAATGTAAATTTTTCGTCAAAGAGAAATAACAAAGAGATTGCTGTGTTTTCTTTTCTTTTTTATTTCAAAAACAAAAAATCCCAGTATAAAAAAAAATTTGTTTAGTATACATAAATGACATTTTTGCTGCTACAGAGATTTTTTTTAGCTTATTAACCGGCGATGCTGATTTTATTAAAAGACGGTTTTAAAAAAAAGTTTATATTGATTTGATTCTGATTCTTGCAATTTGATCAGATTAAGCGGCTGATTTTATTAATCAGTGAATTTATTAAGTGGCTGTTACTGTATTTTGACTTTAATTAGAAAGGACGAAAACTCTCAACAGTTGTTTTTTATCCTTTTCTGCATTTTAAAGAAAAACTTCATAAATGATTGCTTTTCTGTAGTCTTAATATAGCAATTACCTTTAATATATATTGTTGC
The DNA here is from genome assembly GCA_963930645.1 of Salticus scenicus. Taxonomy (NCBI): domain Eukaryota; kingdom Metazoa; phylum Arthropoda; class Arachnida; order Araneae; family Salticidae; genus Salticus; species Salticus scenicus. Next base: position 343,600,671 of record OZ005648.1, read on the forward strand.
GCACTTGGGGGTTAATAAGTTGTCCAAGAATGAAAGGCAAACTTGCGAAAATTCAGTAACTTATTCACAGAAAGTTCCAGTAAAGTACAGGTCTATAAACCAAGTATCAGCTTCAATTCAACCAGTAAACACAGTTTAAACAACAGCCGTTAACAGCAAATTCACAGTACAAACTGTATAGCAATAACACATAAAGCAAGTCTTATTCAAAGAGGCTCAAAGCCATGGAAGCATTTGACGGAACTCACTGAGACAAATCTGAGATTGAATTGCCTTGGCGAAAAAAACGCTCCTTTTATACTTCTCTATCAAACCCGGATTTTTCGAGAAAAATACAGAAAGTGGTCAACCAATGAGATTTCAGCTTCCATATAATAAAATTATTTACAATTCCGTAACACTGCCCCCTCCCAAGGACTGCACATCCCGGGCAGTGCAACCCTTGGTCAAGAGGCGAAACTAAACAAATTAAACAATCTAACATGTAAAAACTAAGTTGCATATAACGATAAAATAGAAATATAGATTGCAAAATCAAGTAAGAAATATTTACAAAATTTACAGATAAGTACAAATATTTATATACAAATATTTACATTTTAAATCTGAATATTACCACAACGTGTGATACTTGGCTGGACAATCATAGTGCACCACCTTCGGTTTTGATGAAGATGTTTTAGTAATTCTTACAATTACATCATTCAGCCTTTTTAAGACTGTGTACGGTCCGTCCCAGTTGCACTGTAACTTGGGAGAGAGTCCTTTGCGTCGAACAGGATTCCACAACCAGACCTTGTCTCCTTCCTGGATCTCATGTTATGTAGCCTTTAAATCGTACATTGTCTTCATTTTCTCCGTTGCCATGTGAATCCGCTCCCGAGCGAAGTTGTGTACGTCTTCAAATCGTGCCTGGAGATCTTGGATGTACTCCTCGGGCGATGAAGGCGCATCTGGTGGGCAACCAAACAGGAGATTACATGGGAGACGAAGTTCGCGTCCAAACAGCATCTGAGCTGGACTACAACTGGTGGTCTCATGGACAGCACTTCGATAAGCCAGCCAGGGGCGTAGCGTGAAAATTTGATTGGGGGGGGAGACCCGAAGTTTGGCGCCCTTTCGTATTCCTCATCTGAAAATGCCACCCACATACATTTAAGAGTGTTGCCATCCCCCCCCCCCCTCCTTCGGAGCACATTCCTAAAATCTGCCACGAAAAAAAAGCTTTTTTTTCCCCCTCCATTTAGCAGTTTTTTTTTTTTTTTTTTAAATACATCTTTGGAGCATTCTAAATTTTTTCAGCCAATCTATATATTAATACGCAGGCATGAAATTTCTCTTACATTTTTCGCCTACTTTCAATAAAAGGAAGGGCTTACAAGTAGTACCGTTCGAAAGATATGGTTAATGTGTTTTGCAGAAATATATAAATATATATATTCTCGTATGAGACTAAGCAAAAGTATCTTTCTTAGGACAATCAGAGTATTGTTTGAGATAAAGTAGAACAATTGACAAAGATTTTTTTCCCCCTTTTCCAACAAGTTTAAAAGATATTACATTATAATTCAGATAAAACATAAAACTTTCAAAATAAATTTTAATAAATGAAAGTAGTAACTGTTGCTAAGGAAAGCAACTTTATACTTATAGTGTGGACAATACCTAATCTCGCCGACAGCCGTGGCTCATGTTACTCTATGGGAAAGTTTGATTTCATGATTACTCATTACATAATGTATATATAAATTCTGTTTTTACATTCAGAAAATTTACAATCGTTTATTTATTTATTTATTTTTATTTTTAATATAATTCTAAGTTCAAAAATCTGAATTTTCAATATATGCATTTTTCTCTTTCTTTCTTTCTTTCTTTCTTTCTTTTTTTTTTTTTTTTTTTTTTATTAACCGCAAAATGAAATATTAAAAATTTATCAACTTTTGGAAAATGAGTAGGAAAAACATAAATCTTACGCATTTGTTCTGATCCGTCTAGTCTTCGAAAGAAATTAATTACTTAAAATTTCTTCCTCTTTCTCGAGGCTATAATCCCTCTATTAATAATAAAGCTTCATATAAATTCAAGAATCCTAAACGTTCTAATACCAAATTGAACGATCACAGTCTCATTCCAGTTGTTTTACCTTTTTATTTATCACTTTCTTTTAAAATTTCTAAAATTCTCTTCCCGTTTGGTTTTAAAGTCATTTAGAAACACGTCAAAAAAATTAAATTATCTTCTCTTAAAGATCCCATTCCTATTGAAAACCTTTTTGGCATTTATTTAGTCCTATGTTCGTTGTGCAATTTAGTTTATATTGATCAAACTAAAAGGTGTTTGCAATATAGAATAAATGAGCACCATCGAAATGTTCGTAATGAAGAGATCTCTAAATCTTCTATTGCTTCCCACTGCTGGGCTCATGGTCATCGTTTTGATTTCTCTAAAACTAACATAATTTCATCTCCTCTTCCCATTTGAATATCCATAAAGTATTTTACATATTTAAATTCCATATTATTTAAATTCCATATTCAAATTTAAATTCCATATTTAAATTACATATTTAAATTACATATTTAAATTCGAAAAATCTTGTTAATGATATTTGTTCCACTCCGTTCTTGTCTGATGCTATGAAATTACTCACATAAGTTCGATTTTCAGTTAATTTTGATATTTTTTAAATTTTTAGATTTTGTTACATTTTTTAATCTTATTTATTTATTTTAATCTTTTATTTCATAATTCTGTAATGCTGACTCTAGGCTAATTTGGCAGGGTGCCCTTTTAAACCTTTTTTAGCACCCTGTGACCCTTTTTCAACATATTTTTGCACTTGGCGGCCCTTTTAAAAACATTTTGGTACCAAGTAGCCTTTTATACCATTTTAAATGTTTAGAGGCCTTTAGATTCCCCCCCCCCCCGACTTTTAAACTTTCTTAGCAGTAGTTCTGCAGCATTCCTGGAATAACAAATGCAAACAGCCTATATATATATATATAAGGAAAATTAGTAATTTACTTTTGTTACGTACAAAAATCATAACATAGAACACCGCAAATTATGCAAATAATGCCCTTTTTTATTGAATTTTCTCCCGGCCTCCCTTTTATTTTAGAGTCAGCACTATTCTCCTCACACCAGTATTTATGTTTACATTCATCTGTATGTATTTTTGTTGCTCACTTTAAATGGTTTTGTGCATTGCCGCTTTGACTGCAGCACTTGTGCCTACTGTTTTCACCTTACGAAGGATCGTGTGTTCTTTCGACCCGAAACAATTATTGCAAGTTTATTGCATTTTATGGTGTTTATTCAAAGTTTTGTAATTATTGCTTTTAAACGCCAGTTCTGTGGTGTTTTCTTATTATGAAATTAGGTATTGTTCACTCTTAAGGGGAAAAAAAAATCAGTAATTTATTTATTATTTTTATTTTATATATTTAAACCAATTAAAAAGTGTTTTTTTTTTTTTTTTTCCCATATCGTGTGAAAAATATTTTAAGAAATGTAGTAGCCATTGCTAAGGAACGCGACACAATTACCGCATGCCTTTATGTGGAAGAACAAACTAAAAAAAGAAGTCCTGTTGTCCAAAATTAAATATTTTTTGTACAGAAATTTATATCTTACTTAGGTGTTAGTGTCGGTGTTTGGGAAAAAGGCTGATTGACTGCTCTAGTGTCCTAGGCCTGAGGGGGAGTGCCTTTTGTGGAGATCTTTCTAAGGGGTCCTAGCCCGTATTTACACAAGTTTTGGAGAAAACCATGGAAAATTATGAACGGCTAGGCCGACAAGCACGACCTGGGATCGTATCTGGCACCTTACGTCTACCAGCTTGACTGAAAGATTGCGGATTCAATAATAGAGCCAATTGAAGACCATCATGAAAGTCAGTCTCTGGTGCACGTAAACTCTGTCGTGGCTGCAATGTCCTCCATGCTCCGTGCAAATAATACGTCTGGGGATACTGAAGCGGGGGAGCCATTCCTTCCGCAGAAGATAAAAATTGTGATGGCTTGTCTTTGGATCGCCACTGGGGCGTTAATCCCAAACCATCGCCAATTGCCTAATATGCGCCTATTAATGCGATGTTAAATTAGTTTCCTCGCGCTATTTCATGTCAAGAAACACTAGTTGAATTCTATAGACTTATAAATATTTCAAAACCCGTAAGCGATGAAACTAAAATAAAAAATTTGCTTAAAGGATCACTTAGAATCAAAAATTGTTAGTGAGAAATCGTTATAACCAAATCAAACTTTATCTAATTTTGTTTTTATACAATAGCCATAACGTACAATAAACTGCTTTTTTTTTTCGAGCTAAGGTCTTGAAAAATCGTAATTCTAAGTTTTTGGAGGTGAGAAAGCGATTGTGCATATTTACGAGTCAGTTGTAAGTATGTGAAATGAGAGAATGGCGCCGCAGTCGCCACAGAGCACGAATTTGCTAAGGTCAGAATTTTCAAAGGTCGTTGCATGGTAAGTGAACATGCTGTTGCAGGTGCCTGAACAGGGAAGGGCGCCGCTCAGCTGGAGTTTGCTGCTAACTTATTCTTAAAGGGTTCTGAATACGATCAAAACTTTCAACAGTCTTTTGCACGGTAAGCGAACAGACTATTATAAGTGTTTGAAATGGGAATTCATGCCATAGGTGTCCCCAAACAGGAATTTGTTATGATCAGATTTTTTAAGGGTTGTGAATATGAAGAGAATTTTCAAGGATTGTTTGCACAGGAGGAAAACAGGCCGTTATACACATTTAAAAAGGCTGTTTTTGGCGTCTAATTAGTTATGAGGGCGCCACCTAACTGGAGTTTGCTACAGTCAGACATTTTAATGCAAACTTTTTTTGCTGGTCGTTGAACCAGTTGGTCGCCGAAGGCGCAGCTTCTGATGCATAAAAATCTTAAGTGTTTTTGGTAACTAATGATAATCAACAAAATTATGAACAACTTTCAAGTGAACTTCAAAGCGCAAAACAGCGCCCCCCCCCCCCAGAAACCTCATTATGCCTTTGTAGGTGCCTGAACAGGGAAGGGCGCAGCTCAGCTGGAGTTTTCTACTAACTTATTCTTAAAGGGTCCCAAATACGACTAGAATTTTCAACAGTCTTTTGTACGGTAAGCGAACAGGCTATTGTAAGTGAACAAACGGGAAATCGTGCCATATGCACCCCCAAACAGGAATTTGTTATGATCAGATTTTTAAGCGTCATGAATACGATGAGAATTTTCAAGGGTCATTTGCACGGTAGAAAAACAGGCTGTTTTAGGCATCTAATTAGTTTAGAGGGCGCCGCAGGCGCCACCTAACGGGAATTTGCTACAGTCAGGCATTTTAACGCAAACTTTTTTTGCTGGTCGGTGAACCAGATGGTCAGTTTGTGATGCATAAAATTCTTAAGGGATTTTGGTAACTAACGATAATTAAAAAAATTATGATCCACTTTCAAATGAACTTTAAGTCGCAAAACAGCGCCCCAGAAACTTCAATTTGCCGCCCTATTTTTTAAAACATTGGGGGGGGACTCCCCCTCCCCCCCTTAAGCTACGCCCCTGAAGCCAGCAGGAACAATAGCAACTTCAAGTCCCAATCTTGCTAGTTCCTTGATAGTAGAATATACTGAACAAACGTCCCCATTTTGGGGGGACAAATGGGAACTTCCTTTTTTTTTTTTTGAAGGCATTTTTCTAAGTTTCAAATAATTGTAGAAAGTAAATTATTAATCAATAATACTTTATATTTTGTCCTTATTTATTAGGAATGAAAAAATACATAACTGGACAATTGTAGCAATTTTTAACGCTTCTCTAAATGGTACTTTGATCTGGTCAGCCATGTACTAGAAGAGAGAGGTTATTCAGGATGGTTTGGTTACACCTCTCGACCATGCCGTCCGACTGGGGATGTAAGGGAGTTGTCTGGGTTTTGTCTATGCCGAGCACAGATTATTATACAGATAGGACACTCCCGTATATTCTTCGGTAGCCAAAATTTGACTGCAACGACCCTATTGTCAACGGCTGTAAGTTTCTCGAGCTCTCCAGCTTTCGCAATTGCTCGTCTTATTTTTATTGTATCTATGTTCATATCGTAATATTAGTGCAACATTAAACCCAACATCCAACCAACTAACCATTGTATTGATGTTTACGTTTGGCAACTTTGTTATTGTTTACGAACTTGATTGTCGAAAGCAATTTATTTTAAGAAGCAAGTACTAAATATTAAGCAAATAAATTTCGAAAATATACATAAATCTATAATATTTTTTCATTTTAAAGCATTTTGTATTATTTAAACCAAGCAATGTTAAATATTTAAGATTTCACACTGCTATTTCAGCTTTACAGTTTGTTATTTTAATCTGTACTTGAATAAGAATATGTTTGGCAAAATATATTTTAAAACATAATAAAAATTAATTTTATTTCTTAGAAGAATAGCTGTAAATGTTTTTATTATGATTTTGTGAATTCAAAAATAATAAAAAATGAAGAAAAAAAAAACTTCACATACTAACCTGCTACTAACTAATCGTGAAAGAGAAAAACAATGTTCGATCAAAGATGCTAATCATGTAGACTTCACACATGCAGTTTCCCTCTGTTGACACTAGTAGTGCCACTATATTTCCGGTTCGCGTTTTAGCTTCACTGTCCTATCTGTAGAGTAATCTGGGATGCCGAGTAATTGAAGCAGTCCTTTGAAAACAGCAGAGGTAAAGTTCGTACCTTGGTCGGCATGAAGCTGTGGGGGAGTGCCATACCTTGGCACCCATTGCTGCTCTAGGAGATCTGCGACTGTGCACGCCTCCTGATCGGGAATGGGATATGTCTCAGGCCACTTGGTGAAATAGTCCATCACGACGAGGATGTATTTATTTCCACTGGAGGTCCGTGGCAAAGGCCCCAAGATATCGAGTGCAATCCGTTGAAATGGCTCCCCCCGTTATATCGTTGTAGTCTTCCCCGGCTTCGTTTCTGCGGACCTTTACGTGCCGCATAAGCATCACAGGATTTACACCATTTCTCCACGTCTTCCCTTGCCTTGTTCCAGTAGAAGTGTTCCCGAACTTTCTGTAGAGTCTTCATCATTCCAAAGTGGCCTCCTGTAGTGCTCTAGAGCGTCTGGAATCTTCGACCTTGGTAATACAATCTGCCATCTGAAACTCCTGCCATCGTCAAATTCCCATTTTTCTGTATAGTACGCCGTCTCTCATATGAAGATAGTCCCAGAGTGCCCAATAACTCTTCGTAATGGGGCTAAATGCAGAGATGTCCTGCCAGGTAGGTCTGTTGTCGGTCGTCTCCTTCAGTTGTAATAGTGGTTTGACATCAGGATCTTTCAACTGGACTTTTCTAATTTCCTCATCACTCCATGGATCCTGCTTCGATGATGTTGAGACTGTAACTTGGCGCGCAACTGGCTTTATCTGCTGGTGTTTATCTTCGGCTCTAGGGCAGTACTTGCGTTCCTCAGAGGGAGGCTTCCGTAGGAAGGCATCTGGATTCTCCTGTAGAGCACCTTCTTGATGGCGTACTTCAGAGACATTTTTGGTTATTTCTCTATATGTTCTCACTGGGTAACTTCGTTCGATGTGCCCGTCTCCTCCACAGCCCCAGCATTTAGTTGTTGGAGCCTTCACTTCTTTCTTAATCTCAAGAATGCATAGTCTCTTATTAATATCCGCAATCATTTTCTTAATCTCTTTGAGGTGATCTTGAGAGTCATTCACTTTGAGTGCTGTGCTGTTCTGGCGGTCTTTACGGGACAAGACGTTAAATCGCGCCCATCACAAATGCTCCAGCTCGTTCCTTCTTCTAATGAGCATGCGCGGGGACTTGATCAAGTTGCCTGCCAAAATCATGAAAATCATGAAGGTCTAAGAAATTTATTCGCATCCGGTGCTGCCATCTATTAGAGATTAATTTATTCAAACATTTTCACTTTCAGAAATTTTATTTTATTTTCCCTTTCAATCTTTTTTTTTAAATAATAAAAATCTAAGACTCAGAATCTTTTATTTTATTTCAAATTTTATTTTCCACCAATTAAAATAAATAAATAAATAAATGATAATAATAAATAGGGTTTAGAAAAAGATACAAATAAATATTTGAAAGTGTAGGAGGCTCTTCATTTATGAAAATATTTATAGATAATAATAATAATAATAAAATAAAATACAAAATCAACAATATTTTAAAAAGCTTAATAAAATAGCAGAAGTGTATGAGATATAATAATTCAAAACCAAATTTAACGATTGTGCTTTATGATTGTGTTTATATTACTTTTTCACATTAAATGCTTTGTAGGAAAGCTTTAAATTGATACAAATGAAGTAGAAAATTGGTTTTAAGTTAAATTATGTATAATTTCCTATCCTTCGTATAATACTGCTTATTAATATTTCCAATTAGTTTATAAAAATAAGAAAAAATATATAAAATATTTCAGTTTTAAATTGCATTATATTATTATCAGTAAATGATAAAGAAAGTAAATTTGAATTAATTTAAATACTATATATTCAACTAAAAATATTATACTATATTATGCATGACATAGAAAAATTCCATATGATTTTTTCTAACAAGTATTCGAGATATTCCATTAATATTAAATAAGAATTTTGTTTGATTTAACAAAGTACTTAAAAGTACGTATCTTAAAAACTGAGCAAATGAGAGTTAATTTTTATCAATAACAAACAGTGAGAGGATCAGTAAAGCTGTTTATCTTCTCCGCTGCAAATATTTACAATTATTATTATTATTATTATTGAATCTAATTTAGAAGCTTTTAGCTATATAGAAATTCAATTTCATGTCAGTCTTATTTATAAATATTTTACATATATAAGTCGTAAAAACATTTTATTTTATTTTATAGCTTTTCTAGTCATAGTCATGCCTCCCACTGTTTAATAAATAATTAAGTAAAATAAGCAAAAAGCATTAATTTACTTTAAGGCATGGGTTTAATATATTCTAATTATTACAGTTTATGGCTCCAACAAAGAATTTTCTATATTTTTAAATGAAAAATTATAAATAATATAATCAAATGATAAAAATTTGAAATTTATTCGAAACAGTAATATTTATCAAAGGTGATCAAATTCTTTAACTATAAATCATATATGAGGTTAGCATTGAAAATAAAATTGAAATTGATGAAATATGTTAAAACTTTTTTATATTGTCTTATGACATTCTGATTCAAACAGGGAGGAAGGGAAGAGGATAAACAGTTTAAATGATCCTCTTAATGTTTGTTAGTGATAAACATTAACTCTCTCATTTGCTTAGTTTTTGAATATGTCTACTTTTAAGTACTCCAATAAATTTTTGATATAATATTGATGCAAATACTTCAAATATAGTTAGAAAATTTTTTATGAAATTTTTCTGTGTTATGCATAATATAGTATAACATTTAGAGTTGAATATATAGTATTTAAATTAATTCAAATTTACATTCTTTATAATTTATTGATAATAATATAATGCAATTTAAAACTGAAATATTTTATATATTTTTTCTTAATGTTATGAATTATTTGGAAATATTAATAAGCAGTATTATACGAATGATAAGAAATTATACATAATTTAATTTAAAATCAATTTTCTACATCATTTGTATCAGTTTAAAGCTTTCATACAAAGTATTTGATGTGAAAAATTAATATAAACACAATCATAAAACTCCATTAAACTTGATTTTGAATTATTATATCTCAATAATTCTGTTGTTATTTTATTAAACTTTTAAAATATTGTTGATTTTTTTCCCTCTAATTATCTATGAATATTTTCATAAATGAAGAGCCTCCTGCACTTTCAAATATTTATTTGAATCTTTTTCTAAACCCTACTTTCTTTCTTTCTTTTTTTTTTTTTAATTGGTGGAAAATAAAATTTAACATAAAAAAAAAAAAAAAAAAAACATTCTGAGTCTGAGATTTTTATTATTTAAAAAAAAGGTTAAAAGGGAAAGTAAAATAAAATTTCTGAAAATGAAAATGTTTGGTTAAATTAATCGCTAATAGAGGGTAGCACCGGCGGCGAATCAATATCTTATTTAGACCTTCATGATTTTAGCCAGCAAAGCAATTTGACAAAGTCCACGCGCATGCTCATTAGAAGAAGGAACGAGCTGGAGCATTTGTGATGGGCGTGATCTAATGTCTTGTCTTTACGGGAGGCTTGTTGTGCTGCCTCGACTCGATCTTCAGGGCATACACTAAGGCTAATTCCACATCCTTGACGTTGGAAAGTCTGAGTGCTTTTATTATTTCTGGATCTTCAACAGCATCGATGAAATATTCTAGAGCCAAATCATTGCGTGTTTCAGGATGACAGTCCGAGAAAGCCAAATATGACAGCGTCTGGATATTGGATGCCAGTTCTTGTAAGCTTTCCCCTGATCTCTGATGACGGGACCTTAGCTAGAGTCGACTATATTCTTTGGACCATTTTGCTCCAAAACGCAACTCTAGTGCTCTGGTCAAAGCCTCGAAGTCATTTCGCTGTTCCTTCGAAATGGTCTCCAGGATATCTGCGGCGTTGACCCGAAACGATGCTACCAGATGAGATCTTTGCAGTAGAGTCCCAGCCATCAGCTGCAGCAACGACGGAAAACTGCGTCTTATATACAGTCGGTAACAAAAGTGTCCGAACACTAGCAAAAATTCCTATGAAATAAAAGTACATTTCATACCGTTTTGTTAAATAAATCCTTATCGAATCATGTTCTTACAAGGAGGAGCTGCCGTCGTAGGTGGATAGCTTGATAAATTCCTAATTCTGGATTCTTTTTTCTCAAAGATATTAAAACATGTTTTAAAAAAATATGTTTTAATAGATTCATAGACCGTAACGTAATGCATTAGAAGTTTTTTGTGTATTCCTGTGCACAAACTGAACTATTTATACCATTTTCAATGATGAAAATACTGTGAAAACTGATAACACATATCACTTTCATGGTATTCTAAAATTATTTACTTAAATTGCAGCTCGTACAAAGACAAATAGACGAAACGAATTCATAATCAGTTTTAAAATTTGTTGAAAAATGTTTGAAACGAACAACACGACTGAAAATGTAATTTTAGTAATTTGCGGTTCGATCCAGGTTTTAATGTTTGGAGTTTATTTTTGTAGTATAAAAAATTTAAGGTAAAAAAAAAAGCGAGATCTTTTTATGGATTTTATTTATTTTCGTGTGTATTATTGTGTAACACTTATCATTTTAGTGGTCACTCGTATGTAATGCCAAATTGTAAAGCAACGGAATAAGCACCGCAAATTCCTAGCTTTTCTCTTACTAAATTAAACTGTATAAAGGCGGACGCCAATACTACTTATTTACACTTTAAAATTACTAAAGTAGCATCTTTTATGCTCATATAATAATTCCCTATAACATTAAACATAAGAAAATTATTCCTACGGTAAAAAGTAGTTCACTAAAATTAAGAACTCAAACTATATGAAAAAAATGCAACTAACCTCGTTGCTAACTTTATTCTGTTCTATTTCTTGAATTAAAAAACAAAACTGTGGATGCCACACGCATCACATAATCTTTACATTTTAACAAATTTTGAAGATAGCACGCGCTCATATTTTACATAAAAATTAAAAGCATTAAATTCATTTAACTCTTTTTTTCTTTGACATATTGTTCAGCACGTGAACTTACAAAAAATAGAGGATAAATAATAAACAAATTTATACACTGAAATTGAAAATGGCTCAGTTATAACATCCTCCCACCTTTTGATTATAGGTTATAATCAAAACCAAATGTTGCAGGTGTAGTTCTCAATACATTAGTCTTTCAGGGACTTTAATTCTCCTTCCCGCTTTGCTATATCTGACTGGTTCCTCTTCTGAAGTTACAACGGGTTTAACAGTTTGAGCAGAGGTTTCCTTTGAATGGTATGCTGTTAGATATGTAACCGTAACTGTATATATAGATGTTAGACATGTAACCGTAACTGTATATATAGATGTTAGACATGTAACCGTAACTGTATGAATAAGATGTAACCGCCACTGTGTGGCATCAGGCAGATTGACTGCAGCTGCTCTTAAATAAAGACGCAATAGATATAACATGGCGCAGCCGAGCGTCGAACCAGAACTGTTCCGAAATTAATTTTCGAATAAATCCTGAATGGATTCTTTAAAAGTTCCAAGAGGTTTGGACCTCTCCGGTAATATCGCCGAAGCATGGCGAAAGTTTCGACAGAACTTTGAAATTTATTTAAAGGCAGGAGGCCATACAGAGAAAGATGACGACGTCAAAGTAGCAATATTATTAAATTGCATTGGTGAAGATGCCGTCGAACTCTATAATACATTTGAGCTAACAGATGAGCAGAGAAATACCTTAGCGGATGTCCTGAATGCCTTTGAGAACTATGCAAATCCACGCAGAAATGTTGTGATCGAACGCTATGTATTTAATAGCAGAAATCAAGAACAGTTTGAAAACTTTGATGAGTTTCTAACAGATTTAAGAAAACTAATAAAATTCTGCGAATATGGAAATTTATCTGATAGTATAATTCGGGACCGCATTGTAATTGGAACGAAAGAAAAACAGCTTCAAGAACGTCTATTAAGAGAATCGGATCTAACACTGCAAAAGACGATTGACATTTGCCGGTCAGCAGAATTAAGTAAAAAACAGTCTGAAGTAATACAGCGGAAATCAGAAGTAAATATTCTAAACGAAACGAGTACCGTAGCAGACGCTGTGTCTCTACTAGGGAAAAATAAACAAGCAAAAAATAAGACTTCGAACAATTCGACGTCGCGAACGCAGACAGCTGCTGGAAGTGAAAATAAAAAAGAAAAGATTTATCTGTGTAAAAAATGTAATTATAATCATGTTAGAGGAAAGTGCCCAGCTTTTGGAAAAAGATGCAAAATTTGTGATAAGTTAAATCACTTTGCTAGTGGGTGTAGAAATAGGTTTAACTCCAAGAGAGTTAATAATATAGAAAAATGTATTTTTGTAGATTCAGTGCTGTGTGCTAAGGATTCAAGCTGGATACAATCGCTAAAGGTAGGAAATAAAATCTTATCAGTTAAATTAGATACTGGTTCGTGTGTAAATATAATACATAATGATTTACTTAAATCACTAAAATGTAATTATTCCTTAAGTCCTACTGAGATTATTTTAGAGGCGTATGGTGGTAATTTAATTAAACCCCTAGGTATAGTTAACTTAGAGTGTAAAATGAATAATTGTACTAAATATCTAGATTTTATTGTTGTAAACTGTAATAATTATTCTAAAACATTGTTAGGATTACCTAGTTGTATTGAATTGGGTTTGATTAAAAGAGAAAAAGTAGATTCTACTGAAATAAAAAATAAGGATGAATTTATTGAGAAAAATAAAGATGTTTTTCAGGGGTTAGGAACATTTAATTTAATGTGTTCTATTAAAATTGATGAAAATTCTAAGCCAGTATAGTTAAACCCCCCAGAAGGATTCCAGAATCCTTAAAACCAAAATTAAAAGAGAAATTAATTGCTCTTGAAAAAGATAAAATTATAAGTAGGGTAGAGAATCCAGATGGATGGATTAATAATTTAGTTATAGTAGAGAAACCTGATAAGGCAATTCGAATATGCTTAGATCCACAGGATCTTAATAAAGTTATTAAAAAAGAATGTCATTTAATACCAACGATTGAGGAATTAATGCCTAAGTTATGTAATAAATCTGTGTATAGTGTGTTTGATTTAAAGGATGGATTTTACCAAATTAAATTAGATGAACCTTCTAGTAAATTATGTCAGTTTAGTACTCCCTTTGGTTGTTTTAAATTTAACCGCCTTCCGTTTGGTTTAAATATTGCACCTGAATTGTTTCAAAAAGCTAATGAAAAAAATTTTGGTGATATACCTGGTGTGATTATTTATTTTGATGATATGTTAATTTGTGCAAATTCTGAAAAGGAGCATGATGAAATTGTTCTTAAAGTATTAGAAAGAGCAAGAAAATTAAATGTAAAATTTAATCCTAAAAAGTTACAATATCGCGTTAATGAAGTTAAGTATTTGGGTCATGTATTTAATAAAAATGGAATTAAACCAGACCCTGAACAGGTTAAAGCTGTAATGAATTTACAGGCACCTAGTAATAAAAAAGAGTTGCAAAAAACTTTAGGATTAATTAATTATCTAAGGAAATTTATTCCTAACATGTCAGAGATAACTGCTCCTTTGAGGGAATTGCTCAAAACATCTGTAGTATTTGATTGGTTACCAGTGCATACAAAAGCTCTTAATGAACTTAAAGAAAAAATAAGCACAGCCCCTGTACTTGGTGTTTTTGATTCTAATAAACAAATTGTATTGCAATGTGACAGTTCTAAAAGTGGACTAGGGTGTTGTTTGTTACAAGAGGGACAACCGATTTCCTATGCATCACGTGCTTTGTCTGAGGCTGAGCAGAACTATGCACAAATCGAAAAAGAGTACTTAAGCATAGTATTTGCTACTAAAAAGTTTCATAATTATATTTATGGTAGAAAAATAACTGTTCATACTGATCATAAACCCTTAGTATCAATTCATAATAAAAGTGTTGTAAATGTTTTATCTAGTAGGTTACAAAGAATTAAATTAAAGTTACTTAAATATGATCTTGATGTCTCTTATGTACCAGGTAAACAAATGTATGTTGCTGATCTATTATCTAGATCTTATCTTAATGAATATGATACAGATGAGTTTTTAAAAGAAATTGTTCATTGTGTAAAAGCTACAAGACATATGCATGTAACTGATAAAAAATTAAATGAGTTTAAGAAATGTACCTTAAAAGATCCAGTATTAAATAAATTAGTAACTTATTGTAAAAATGGTTGGCCTAACAGTAAAAAAGATGTTTCAGAAAATGTAAGATTTTATTATAAATTAAGACAGGATCTTTTTGAAGAAGATGGAATAGTCTTTTATAATGGTAGAATAGTTGTTCCTGTTGATCTTAGAAAAGAAATGCTTAATAAAATTCATGATGGACATTTCGGAATAGAAAAAAGTAAATCTAGAGCTAGAGTAATTTTTTATTGGCCTAATATGGGAAATGATATTGAAAATTTAATTTCTAAATGCTCTGTTTGTGAAAAGTACAGACCAAAAAATTGTAAAGAACCACTCATTTCACATGACATTTTGTCATTACCGTTTGAAAAAATAGGGTGTGACATTTGTGAATTTAGGAAAAATAATTACTTAGTCTTAATAGATTATTTAACTAAGTGGTTAGAAATTGTTCCTTTAAATAATAAACAAGCAGATGAAATAATTGAGAAATTAAAAGTGATATTTAGTTCGCATGGAATTCCTAAAATTCTAGTCGCAGATAACATGCCCTTTAATTCGTATCAATTTAGAAAGTTTTCATCGGAATGGGATTTTGAAATCGTAAATAGTAGTCCGAGATACCCGAAATCAAACGGTCAAGCCGAAAGTGGTGTAAAAATTGCTAAAAATATGTTGAAAAAATGTTATGAATCTAATCAGGATATTAACAGTGCGCTCTTAGAATATAGAAATACGCCCATAAAAGGGTTAAATTTTTCTCCCGCTCAAGCCTTAATGAGTAGACGAACACGAACTAAATTACCAATAAATAGAGAATTATTAAAGCCAGAACTCCAAACGAACATCAGAAATAAAATTGTAAATAAACAAAACTTAAGTAAATTCTATTATGATAGAACGTCTAGACCCTTATCGGAAATTTCAAATAATCAAAATGTTTTGATTCGTTCTGGAAATAAGTGGGAAAGAGGCATAGTTATTAAAAGAGATAAAAACCCTAGAAGCTATTGGGTAAGAAATGAAAAAAATAACATTTTAAGAAGAAATAGAATTGATTTAAAACCTTCTTATAATGAGACAATTTTTGAACAGGATTTTGAAGTGACTGGTTCTACTTCTACTAACAAAGACTCTGTAAATATTAATTTGAATGGTAATGGTTCTAATAATGATAATTCAAAAAAGAAATCGGACTCTAAACAATACATTACCAAATATGGTCGTATAATTAAGCCCCCTAACCGGTACGGGGTAGTAAATAAGTAATTGTTTTTTGTAACAAAGTAAGTGTTCTTGTGTGTTTGTTTGTTTATATTTGTATCGTAGTTCTTTCATGCATATTGTAAATATTTTAATAACAATTTTTGTGTGTCATTATTTGTAAAAGGGGAGATGTTAGATATGTAACCGTAACTGTATATATAGATGTTAGACATGTAACCGTAACTGTATATATAGATGTTAGACATGTAACCGTAACTGTATGAATAAGATGTAACCGCCACTGTGTGGCATCAGGCAGATTGACTGCAGCTGCTCTTAAATAAAGACGCAATAGATATAACAGCTTCTTTCAGTTTTGAACTATTATTTGATGATGTTACTTCTAAAGGATATAATCTTTGAATAGGTCGTAAAAGTTCATGTTGCGAAGTTTGAACCTTTACAAGTCGAACTTTCTTATCTTTGCCAGGAATAAGTTCTGTGATACGGCCTAGTGGCCAGTGGATTCGTTTCTTGTTGTCAGATCCAATTAATACAATATCTCCGACAGCGATACCCTTTTCTGACTGTTTTCTATTTGCTCGCTGTATGAGAGCACCCAAATATTCGGATCTGAATCGATCTCTCAACGCTCTGAGTAGGGACTGCCTGTATCTGAGCCTCTTTGATAAAGAATTTTGTTCAACTGCATCAACATCTGGAAGCTGAATTTCGTGAACATCTTGAAGAAACATAGATGGGGAGATAGGCTTTACAGTCGCATCTTCAGAAAGGTATGTTAGAGGCCTTGAATTCACTACACTTTCAACATCAGCTAAAAGAGTTGTCATTTCTTCGTACGTAAGACAGGCGCGTCCTAAGACTCTTTTAAGAAGATCTTTTATTACCTTAATCAGCCTCTCCCAGAAGCCACCCCACCACGCCGCCGTTGGCGGGTTAAACTTCCAGTCTATGGAGTTGACAGACCCATATTTTTGTATACATTGCCAATCTAAGCTTCTCAAATAATTAGCTGCGCCAACAAAATTTGTTCCGTTATCACAGTAGATAACAGAGCATCTTCCTCTGTGAGCCACAAATCTTCTCAAACCCATCAAAAATGCATCTGTGGAAGCAGAGGTCACTAGCTCTAGATGAACAGCTCTATATATAGCACATGTGAAAATCAAAATCCAACTCTTCTTATCGTTCTTAAGATACAAAGGACCAGCTATATCTATGCCTGTAACTTGAAATACGGCAGAATCTTTTACTCGGTTTTCAGGTAGAGGGGCACTAGATGTCCATATAGCCCTTGAATTAAACCTTTTACAAATCACACAGCTGGCTAACACAAGCTTTACACTCTTTCTTCCGTTGAGGATCCAATACCTTTCTCTAAGCAAATTTAAGAGGATTTGTAACCCCGCATGACAGTTCTTTAGATGAATATAAAAAATAAGTCGCTTAACAACTTCATGCTTTGAAGGGAGAATTATGGGATGGAGAAAATCTTCACTATCTTTCCTGTAAGTTATTTTAGTTTTCAAACGAATGACATCTTGCTCATCCTTACAGGTTTGTAATGTCTTCAATCTTTCATCACTTTCCGAAGAGAAAAATTCTTTTTGAACCATACGTAGAGTTTTTATCTCAGCTTCTCGAAATTCAGTAGCCGTCAATTCGCCTTTACTCTTCTTATCAGGATTTAAACAATTATGCTTAAAGCGAAGAATCCAAGCAACTAAACGTATGATTTTTTCAAAACTTGAAAAGTAGCTGTAATACCAGTTATTGTTGGATGGAAATTCAGATTTCGTCAACATACAAGTAGACTTTGACCTTTCTTTCTGAATTTCTTCCTCATTCCAATCTTCATCGGAAGTGTTCATGTGGTTTCTAAATTCTGCTGAATCTTTCATCCAATGTGGGCCCTCCCACCATCTGATTAAAGCTAATTGCTTAGCCTTACAGCCTCTAGACGGCAAGTCTGCTGGATTCTTCTCACTTGGTATATGTTTCCATGATGAAGGACTGCTTAATTTCTGAATCTCTTGAACCAGATTTCGGACAAACACAGACCAGCTCTCATTTCTTGATATCCAAGCAAGCACTGTTGAGGAATCGCTCCAGTAATATCTCTTCATTTCCTGCCAACCCAAAGCATCCACAACAGTTTTCGCCAAACAAGCGCCAATAGTAGCTGCTAATAGCTCCATCCTTGGTACAGTCGTATTCTTTAAAGGCGCAACTCGGGACTTGGCAGCAAGCAGAATTATTTCCCCTTGATCTTCATTTTCTATCCTCAAGAATACTACTGCTGCATAAGCATCTTTACTTCCATCAACGAAAGTATGAATTGTGCATGCATGTAAGTTTTCTGGAGTGATCTGGATATGTCTTGGTATCTTAACATCATTTAAATATTTAAGTTCTTGAAACCATAATAGGAATTCTTTTTGTAAATCACCAGTTATTTCGTCATCCCAATTAATTCCTAATTTCCAAGCTTTCTGTAACATCAATTTAGGATAAAGCATCACCGGAGCAGTAAAACCAAAAGGATCAAAAATTTTATGAACTACCGATAACATACTTCGCTTGGTAATCCTTTCTGTGTTGAAATCGTTTAGCCATTTCATATTGACTTTTAATGTATCGGAAACCTTATCCCAAATCAGACCCAATACTTGAGTTTCCTTCTGGTTCGACGTTTCATCGTGATCACCAGTGTATTCCCACTGTCTTAAATCAAAACCACCATTTGCCATTATTTTCTTTGAGTCCGAGATAAATTTCTTTAGATCTTCTTCACTGTGCACACTAGTGGCGACATTGTCTACATAAAAACTATGCAAAAGCCTTTGCTTGAAATTTTCCTCAAAATTTGCACTATTTTTGATGTGATATTCAATTACTGATGATAAAAGAAAAGGGCTACACTTTACACCGAAAACGACTCGTGCATGCCTAAATACTTTAAGTTTCTTCTCTTTTAGATCTTTCCACCATAGAAATCGTAGGAAATCTCTATCCTTTTCACAAATGCTAATTTGAAGAAACGCTTTTCTAATATCGGCGGTTACACCAAATTTTCTTTCTCTGAAACGTAGAAGAATATCTGGAATAAGCTCAATCAAATTTGGGCCACACTGCAGACACTGATTTAAAGATGGTTAGCCAACTTTGCTGAAGCATCGAAAACCGGACGGATAGGTGTTGTACTACTGGTCTCTTTAATAACTGGGTGATGAGGTAAGTAATTACCATAAGAGTTCACTTTGGTAGCAGGAACTTCTTCTATGATCCCCTCATTCAACCAGTCCATAAATATATTTTCATATTTTTCGTACATGTTCTTAGATAATAACTTAGAAGTTGTACTTTCCAAACGTCTTACAGCCAAACTCAAGTTATCTGGTAATACAGATGTGTCGTCAGCCCAAGGAAGACAAATTTAGTAACGACCATCCTTGTTAATTTTTACTGTCTCTAAGAAATGTTCCTTTGTTTGACGGTCAATCTCACTTTTAGATTTCTTTTCTATAGTATCTGTTATTCCGATCAAGTCCAATCTCCATAAGTTTGAGATATCAGCTTCATTTACAAACAAAGACGTCACCATCATTGCTAAATTATCTGTTGAGACTTCGGTGTGAGGCGCTTTGCCCATCAATGTCCAACCAAGGTATGTTTCTATGGCAACAAGACCAGATGTCAATACTTTTCTTTTGCCAGTTAACATCTTTCCCATAATATCAGCACCAATCAGTATTTCGATAACTTCACGGCAATGACTTACATCAGATAATTCGATTCCATATTCTTTCAACTCTTTAATCCACGGACCATTAGTGACCGGTTGAATGTTTTCACATATAGTAATTTGATCCATCACTTCAAAATTACAGGTGAACTTCTCCTTCATATCCTTAACCTTTATTCTATAACAATTATGTTGGCATTCCTTTGTTGTAACTCCGCCAAACAATGAATGCATGATTTTTTCTTGACGAATGGGAGTATAATTCATCTCTTCTGCTATACTTTTCAAAATATAAGATTTTTGGGATGCTGAATCTAACAATAAACGAACTGTTTTTTGCTTGTTTTCGGAGATGAGTTTCACTTTTAAGGTTTGAAGGAATACTTTAGCACTTTGCTTATTAAAATTTGTCATGTTTACTTCACTACTGACTGAATTTTCTTCAACCTTTTCTTGTGCAGTTTTACCTTGAGAATCACGCAAATCGCACATCAAAGGCACATGCTTCTTAGAACAGATAATGCATCTTAAAACTGCTCGACATTTTTTCACTGTATGATTAGGTAACAAACAAGCGAAGCAGCAATTTTTATCCTTTACAATCTTTTGTATCTCAGTTAAACTCAATTTTCGAGCTGAAAAGCATTCAGAGCTCAAATGTTTGCCTTGGCAAAAAATGCATACTCTTTTGAAATCTAAAGCAGAAGACGTTGTCAATAAACCTGCAGCTGTCGATATCTTATTTCGCATATAGTCTGCACTTGCACTGTTTTTCCTTTTAGAATATTTATTATCTTCACGCTTTGTCAAACCGAAGCCCGCTACAGCTAAAGATATTCTCTCTTCACCTTCTACTTCCGTTTTCAAAAAATGCATCAGATTATTCAACCTTCCTTTAGCATCCGTATTAGAAGAAGAGAGATTCGAGCGATTCCAGGCCTTCAAAAAGTCTGCTGGGAAACAAGACTCAACCATAGGGTATAGAATGGAGGCATATTTATCAGTGGTAACACCTAATGTTTCTAGCGCCCGTAAATATGACTCAAGCTTATCATATAATGAAGTTAATGCAAATCTACCTTTTGTTTGCACAGATATTATCAATTTCAATAACTCTCGTACATACACTTCTACTAGAATATCTTCCCTGCCAAAACGAGCCTTTAAACTTTCCACTGCCTTTGAATAATTGGCGCCAGTTGGCGGGAAACTTTCAACAACTTCTCTTGCGCGTGAACCAGCGATTGTTGCTTGTACTAAATACTGGAACTTGTCCTCTGGGGCAATTTCATTATCTTTATCGATTTGTTCAAATTGGCTCCAAAAAGGCAACCAATCCTTAATTTCCCCGCCAAATTTCCTGAATTCCAGCTTAGGTAAAGTAAATTTTCGTCTCATAGTACTATTTTCATAATTACTTAAAATAGCATCAGTTTGAATTTACCCAGATGATTGTATTCTCGCCAATTCTAAATCATGATTCAATTTTAATTTCTCTTTCTCTAGTTCTGCTTCTTTTTCAAGCCTTAACGCTTCAGCTTCTCTTTCAGCTTCTTTTTCAGCTTGTCTTTCTTCTTTCAAAGCTTGTACATGTTTTTCTTCTTTCAAAGCTTGTTCTTGTTCTTTCAATTTTCTTTCAGCTATAGCATTTTCTAAAATATCTTTCACAAATTCGGGATCCATTTCATACTCTTTACTATTTAAAATCAGCTCTTTAAAGCTTGCTATTGTGAACGTCGAAGGCAAAGTCTCTCCAATTTCTTCGGCTACCCATTTCAAATCTTCTTTTTTAAATCCTTTAACGGTTTTAAACATCTTTTTAATCTTAATGTAATCAAAATAATTTTACTTCACTTGAAGGGTCCTGTCGCAGTGACTCCAGTATTTTTATGTAAAGCAACGGAATAAGCACCGCAAATTCCTAGCTTTTCTCTTACTAAATGAAACTGTATAAAGGCGGACGCCAATACTACTTATTTACACTTTAAAATTATTAAAGTAGCATCTTTTATGCTCATATAATAATTCCCTATAACATTAAACATAAGAAAATTATTCCTACGGTAAAAAGTAGTTCACTAAAATTAAGAACTCAAACTATATGAAAAAAATGCAACTAACCTCGTTGCTAACTTTATTCTGTTCTATTTCTTGAATTAAAAAACAAAACTGTGGATGCCACACGCATCACATAATCTTTACATTTTAACAAATTTTGAAGATAGCACGCGCTCATATTTTACATAAAAATTAAAAGCATTAAATTCATTTAACTCTTTTTTTCTTTGACATATTGTTCAGCACGTGAACTTACAAAAAATAGAGGATAAATAATAAACAAATTTATACACTGAAATTGAAAATGGCTCAGTTATAACACCAAATATTCATTTAACAGTGTTTTATTAGTGCACGGAATAGTTTGAAATAATACTGAAAAGATGAAAAATTTTATTAAAAGAATTTTTTTTTATAAAGTTAAATTTTGCGAAACAGCTTTTGTAGGAATTTGAATTATGCGAAAGGACCAATTTTATGGATTTCAATTTTATGAAGAAGCGCATTTTATAGATTTAAATTTTGTGAAAGGCCTGCAAAAAGGCTATATTTTTTCTCTATATAAGTTCTTGAATAGTGAACTTGAATAACATATATCAGTTTCAAAGCATTCTAGCAACATTTACGGAAAACAGAGTGCGGACAGACAGATTGAAGTCATAGACATTTTTCAACTTCTTTGGAAAATTATAAAAAATAAAATATATTTTAAAGTAATACTTTGGTAAAATGCATTGAATGGAAAATACAGTTTCAATATGTATAATAATAATAATAATAATAATAATAAAATTTGTTTTACAGATAACGTAATATAATTCCCCCTCCCCTAAGATAGAGTTCAGGTTAAATGATACTTTTATTATATATGAGAATATAAAGGCAGGTAATTTTTTTTTTTCTAAACTTTATTTTGAAAATTTAATTAATTTGATATTTTTAAAATTAAATAATAATGATAAAGTTATAAAAATCTTAAGGTACTCTAAATTATGTAATTATGTCTTTTTTTGGTGCTAAGAAAATTATTTTTTAATTATTTATTTTTAAAACCAGATTTCCAACACCTAAAAATAAAAATTTGCATAATATATGAAATTTAGCAAATGAGGCATCAATTTTGTAAAAAGAAAAATATATTGCATAAAATATGTTTCTGTAATGATATATATAGATATATTTCTTCTTCTTTTGTTTTTATCAGACGATTTCATGGGTTCGAGCTTATAATTTTTTTACTTTCCTGTGAGTTTGAAAATTAAGCGAAAATTCATTTCAAGAAGAGGCTATTGATTGACAGATAAGAAAAGAGGGTTTACTGCTATAGTAACTGAAGAAAATGGGGTGGAAGAAAAGCATCGAGCTTTAATTTAGGTAGAGAGCGAAATGGCAACCCCTTTGTGTGGCCAACATCATCGAGAAGTGTCACGTGACAATAACTTTGAGATTTCTCCTTTCTCCTGTGCGCGTGAACTACTACGGTATTGTGTTAGCCGAAAGCCGAATCATAGAGGTATTGGGCCCGCGTGGTTTGTGATCCTTCCTCGTTGTGCGTAAGCGTATAGCGTCAAGCCACAGTGTGCGCCAAGCGTGAATTCTCGCCAAACTCACTTAGCTCCGTAAGCTCCGTAGAGGTCTGCCGCTACAAAGAGACGCTAGTAACATTGAAATATAGTCTTGATTTTCAATTCTCATAGGAATTATGTATTAAAATAATATTTTTAATTTTCATTATTGACGATATTGGCATTAAAAAAAAAAGAAAAAAATCCCATTGTCATAAAAAAAAAAATAAACCCATCAAAAATCGGAGCAAAAATTTATAGGAATATAATACTTTCATCTTATAACTGTAAAAGAAATTACATTATAATAATATAAAAAAGAATAGGACAGATTCTATTTTTTAATGTCTTCATAATATTTTTATTAATAATCTAGATGCATCATTATTTAAGATATTTGTTTTATTTATTATTCTCTTCTTTGTATTTAAGAAGAAAGTATTCGATTAACGGAAAGTTTTAGTCACTGGTTTCCAATTAATTTATACGTTTTGACATATCCTGTACACGATTGCACTATTTTAAGTGTCTTCGTGTGTGCCTAAACTTTTGTGGATTCTCTATCTCATAAATAAGTGGACGAAATTTAACCAAACTTGATATTTAGTTCTAACATCGAAAATTAGTGCTTATATAAGCTGTTACTGAAAATCGCCCACCAGCGACCGAATGGTTCCGCGCTCAAAGCTGGTAGACGTAAGGTGCCGGATTCCATCCCAGCTCGCGCTCGTTGGCTTAGTTGTTTGGAGTTTTCCGTGGTTTTCTCCGAAACTTGCGTAAATACGGACTAGGACCCCTTAGACTCCCCCCGTGTCAGGTGTCCGAGTAATGAATGACCACAAAGAAGATCCTGGGGTGGAGATTGAGGGTTGCTGGAAGTTTTTACTTTTCAGTAAATCGCCAAAGAAAGAAAGTTTATAACTGGATAAGTACATTGTGACGTATCATTTATTGTTGTTAAAAACAATTTCTAAATCATTAAAACCGTCACTTTAAGTTGAGTAAATAGATTTAACAGATATTATGAAATACAATACCGATATTTTCTTTTAAATTCAATTTATTTTCAACACTACAACAAATGAGTAAATAAAAAGAACTATTTATCCCTAGCGGAATTATACAGCCCTAGCCTTTGACAGTGTTCTCAAGTTAGCTTTGCCCCGAGTATATATTATATAGCCTCTTTTACAGTTAATATAGAATAATATCAATACAATTGTATGAAAAATACATTTAATGTTTTGCTTGTCCTAATATGGCGGCTCGGTTACAGTTGAGACTTCACTCTTAGAACCACCTAAGACTATATAGTAGTCTTAGAACCACCTTGCGTGTCTGATTCCTTAGTCTGTGGTTCTACCTCCGTGACTGCAAGAGGTTGAAGAGGTGAATGAGTTTTGAGTTGACTTTTATGAATGCGTCCACGGATTAGGAGATCCTAATCCGTGAATGCGTCCTTTTTTCTTTCATTTTCCATTCCGGTATCGACCAGTACTGATGTAGAAAAAATGGCTTCCACGCCAGAGCAAGTTGTTTGTACTCCTACATTTGTTTTTCCTACAGCTTTTCCAGGTGAGTATTTATCTAATTATGTACATTTTTTTCAACCGCATGTCATTCTAAGATGCGTCCGAAAATAAAAATTCATTATTCATGTTATTGTTATTTACATTTTGACCGATGCAAGGGTTGTCTCTTTATGTGTTTACAGTGGACCCCTACTGAGTAATGAAGCGGGATCCCTCTGTGAATTTTTTTTAATCATCTCAAAGAATTTGTGGCTTGCCAAATTTAACTGTTTGCTGTAATAATTTTAATATAAGGCTTAATTTGGAATATTGGAAAGCTTACAGGTCACATATTTTTTTAATGTAATTTGCTCGACAACCTTTGTTTATACTCATATTGCGGTAATAATGGATTTTTAGCTGTTTAAGTATTAAGTTATATTTGGAAATTTTAGCTTTTTATTAATTAAATCACAGCTTTTTATAGATAACTATGCATTTCGCATAAATGATAATTTACTATCATGCTCAATATTAATTATTATTATTTTTGCAGTTAACGGTTTTCAATTATGGAAAGAGGAGCCGAAAGGTTGGTGTGTTTATTTAGTGTCTTCCTCTTATGTTACTGTATTTTAGTTAAATTCTGTTAAATGATTCAAAATGTAACTAAAACTAAGAAAGTCGTGAAATGTTTTTCTTTTTCGAGTATCCATTGCAGAAATTGCAGTATTTAATTTACTTTCTAAGCTATCAAATGTTACAAGTAAATAATCTTCCATCGTTAGGTTTTTATATATATTTGAAAATAATAATAATAATAGTAATAATAATAATATTTTAAGTAAATATGAAAACAGATATATTTTATGTAACAGAGCTTTGATAAAACGTGTTTAACTGTAGGCATAAGACATGTTTAGAGAAAATTCTCCACTTAATAATTTGCAACTGAATTATTATTCATTTTTATGGTAAAATAATTAGATACTTTATATTATATACTTTATGATTTATAAGCATCAGGTTTTGCATGTTCATGGCCCTAAGCACAAAGATTATTACTAAGAGAGAAAAAAAAAAGAAAAACAGAGATATGCAAATTACAAATAAATTAAAATTTAAATATATTATAATACAGCTTGTATATGTTTGTGTGTTTTCCTAGTTTATTGTAATTGTATATACGTTAAAATATGTTTTTATATATTATAATACATATTTTCTAATGATTTGCTCATAGTTTGCAACAATCATTAGCAACTTATTGCAAGAGTCATAAACTTTTGTAAGTACTAATATCAGTGTTGAAAATTCTGTGAAAAATCTCTTGATATAAGATTTGATAGTTAGTATGTTAGAAATATGATTCAGGGATGTTTCTGAATTAGTATTTTTTAGCCACAATTTTCTAACAGTTATATTGTGATTGTTTACAAGTAGTTTTCAGTCGTTAAAAATTAACGAAAATTACGAAAGCAAATACTGTTTTTAAAAAATACCACAACACAAGCATCCCCTGATGTTTTTTTTTGAACAGATATAAATGTGTAGTAGCCAATTAAGGTAAACACAATTCACACAGTAAGTGTATATATATTATGTATTTTTATTAAAACATGACTGATAATAATAAATATAAATTAGAAAATAAATGTTCGTATTTACAGTTATAATATGTTTGTGTCCTGTGTGTAAATATGTATCTAAGAATGTGAACATTTGAACGTACCCAACTTGCATATTATCCTGTTTACTAATAAAATTGAAAAATTTTAAAGAATCTTTCCATAATGCAATTTGAATTTGGGTACCGATTTAAATTAAGTTTATTATATGAATTCCACTGTTTTTTTGTTTTTTTTTTTAATATTTAAATAGATTAGGGAAAATTTGAAGAATTTGCATCATTATTATTTTTATTTGTTTAAATAATCAGATTTAAAGGGTATATCATTACTCAAATTTTAATTACAGTGTTTTAATGATACTTTTATATTTAAAGACCACTGAGTTATTTGGCAACTCGTGCTCACAGCAAGACTCTTTACCAAGGATAATGCCATCGAAGTAGAAAACTGTTTGAAGTTTTCTTCTGTTTCACCATTAATAAACAGGGTTGGCTGGATTTTGCCCAGCCCGAAAGAACCCTGGTAGGTTTTTCCCAATTAAACCCAGAAAAAAACAAAGTGGTTCTTTTCAAAATCGTTATTTAAAATTTCACTTTTAACTAACATCTAACAATATATATAAATGTAAAACAAACATAATGTACATTATTTTAACATAGACAAAGAATTTTCAAAAATATTGCAGGTGCTCAAATTGCTCTATAGAACAAAATCTTGAAAGAATCCCAATGAAAAATAATTTATATAATATCTTATTAAAATACAATGAATTTTTTTTTTATATATGAGCCGTTCAGTGCACACATCGACTAACTCCACTTTTTGAAAAATCTTAAATTTTATGTCAAAGCACTTGGTATAATCATAACTTTTTGTATTTATAATAACTTTCCGGAATAATAAAGATTAGCACCGTTAAATGGCAAATTTTTTTTGGCCATTGAATAATAAGTAATTTATTTCAGAAGCCATTTCGATTAACTCCATACTCTAATGTAAATCGTTTCGGTAACGCTGTATCTGTTCTGGCCGTGCATCGACGCTTATTTGTTTTTAAACAGCGGAAGATGCTCTCTCCCTCTCAATAATATTCGTAACAAAATCGCATCGGTAAACAGATAAAAAGAACAACGTTTACAGTAGACTTTACCTGTAGTAAAAGTAATATATTTTTTTCTTTTAAATTATACTGCTAAAATATTAGTTAATGCGCTGGATAAAGTTAGAAAGGTCCAAACCCTATCTCATACAATTCAAATGTGACTATAATGAAGATACAGAATTTCAAACCATTAATATAAGAAAATCTTTAGTGGGTAGACCGCAAAGTTTGAAAAATATAGATCAGCCTTTATTATATCCTAAAGGTAGAACTGTGACAAGGGAAAAATGGAGAGACATGATGGACCTGCTAAAATTCATTCCTCCTGTTAAACACGATTACTATAAGAACTTGTCAACAAATCGAAATGACGAATCCTCGCATACAGCTGATGAAGAAGACATTATTTATAATATTGCTGAATCATCCCAAAGAATAATGCCGCTGACATAAAACTGCTATGAATTAATTACAAAAATTATAATATAACAGAACTGACAACATACATTCTTATGGAAAAGCTGTGATAAAAATGTATAATAACTTTTTCTGTAATAAAAAACTTAAAAATGTAAAGACTTAATTTAACTTTATTACTTTTTTCAGTTGCCAAATCGATTAACTCCACCAGTCACATAAAAACTGTAACATTACTGACGATTGTTTGTTGGCTATTCTTTCTTATTAATTTTATACACCGTTAGATGAAAGCTATATCTGCAATTATGCATTCTACATTATATATTTGAATTCATATTATCAGAGGAATTTTAAAAAACTATACATTACATCATCGCGTTTCTCAACTTTTTGTTTTATGGAGTTAATCGATGTGTGCACTGAGCGGCTCATATAAACAAACAAAAACAATAAAAAACATTGTAAAAAAAAAGGCTTCAAAAACTGTACAAATAAATAAAATTTAAATTTTAAAAAAATATCTGAAAACTTTAACAGTAAAATGCTAATATGTAATAGAAGAACAATAATTCAAAGCACTTAATGAAAATCTATTGAATACAAAAAATTGAATAAACAATACTAAATAACTATTTTAATTTTTTATTTAATTTATTTATTTATTTATTTGAAAAGAACAGATAAACAGAATTTTAGAATATTTAAAAGCATAAATTTAATCTAAAAAAAAAAAAAAATCTTTTTAACTTAATTAAAGGATTTTAAAAATTAAATTTTAAAAAATTTGATTTTAATGAATAATTAACATTTGATTTTTTAAATCATCTCATTAATATATTTCATATTACAAAAAAAAAAAAAAAAAAAAAAAAATTCACTCAAAACTGAGAAAAACCCGATAAAATACAAAAAACCCTGATAAAATCTGTTTCTGAAAAAAAACTTTTTTTTTTTCCAATTCTTTTTATAAATGAAATATTTCGAATAATTTATAAATAAGATATTTATAAATTTGGGGCTCTTTAGTGAGTCACTTGTGTTTGGCTCTACCGCATAAGCCTTTGCAAAAAAAAAAAAAAAAAAATCAACACTGAATTAATATAATTGATTTTTTTTTTCCTTCCCTTCTTTATTCACACTTTACTTAATATTGATAAAGGTGTTTTTGAAATGCTATCACTGGAAATAAGCTCAAAACTTCGATTAAACACCGTAAAATGCAATAACTCACAACAATTGTTTCAGGTTAAAAGAAGGCACGACCCTTCTTCAGACAAAGTAAGAATGAGTGTTACAAACAAGGCAACATTGTTTACAGCACTTGTGCTTACTTTGTTTGCTTGACCTAGACCCACATGTGATGCTAAAGACGTGTTCATTCAGCTGTTTTTCTTTGAAGAAAGTGTTCTGTTATGCCTGAAAACGGCTGCAGGTGGCGCCACAGTTCAGAACAAACATTCTGATTTTCCCCTTTAATTACATTAATAATGTGTTATGTTTTTACCTATGATTTACTAAACTATTTTCAATTTTCTAGGAAAGTAACATTGTAAACAAATGTTTACTTATTAATAAAATTTCATATTTTAGCCAAAAAAATTATACATTGCTATAAATGCAATTTAAGGACAACATTCAGATTGTTTTATAACATTTCAAAAGCATTTAAATGTCATTTTTTCGGCATATAGGAGTTGATTTTTTTTTTATTAAAAAACTTCTCATTTATTTAAAGATCTTTGTAAAATTTTATCCTCATTAATGCTATTGCTTTCACTTTCAATATTTTTACTATAATTAATATATATTTTTTAATATTATATTTATTTTTAGATTAGTAATTGAAAAATTTTAATTTCTTTTGTATTATATTTGATAAAAAAATTATTATATGAGAAGAAAATGAAGTAATACAAAAGAAGTTAAAATTTTTCGATTATTAATTGAAAAATAAATATTCATTTTCTTCTTATATAATAAATTTTTATGAAATATTTATCAATTTAAACATTAACCCGTTAACACCCGAATTAATTTTGAAAAATATTAGCTGATTATTTCACTTCTAAATTAATATGGACAACTGACAGTAAAATATATTAACTTAAACAATTCTTTTGATAGTTTTAAATTTAAAGTCTATCCTCATTTATTGACGTTAAGTGTTCTAGCGAGAAAACTTTAAGATAGAGAAAAACCTTCAGATAACAGATTGATTTTCTATTATATGTTGACAAAGATCTCGATAAAGTATTATAATATATATTATTATTCAACTTGATTTAGGTTACTATACCTGTGCAAAAAGCAAAGATATGTGCGATGAATGAAAAATCATAAAATGACTGTTCATATTATGAAATAATAATTAATAGTAGGCACATAAAACTTTCAGGGATCATTTAGAGTGACGCTATAAACTGTCACTAAAAAGCAGAAATTATTCCAAGAAACCATGCCATTTTATTAGCTGTCCTCAAATGATGACACTGGGCGCTAACGGGTTAAAATAACTATTTATTTTATTGGTATTCAAAGAATTTAGTACAACTGAAATAATTTAATTATTTACAGATATAATCTCCTAAATAATTAAAAAAATAAATACACAAATTTCTTGATAGACAAATGGTGCAGGGTTCAATCCTAGGTCATGCTTGTTGTTTGGATTTTTCCTGTAACGTGTATGAATACGGGCTGGGACCCCTTATATAATTAAGTTTTTTTAAAGAGTACTATGCTATTATATTTTTACTCTAATTAATAATTTTTTTAATGAGATTATTCAAACTCCCTTTTTTTTTTTTTTTTTTTTTAAATATAAATCTAAAGATCCATTATTTATTAGTTTTTAAAAATTGAATTGTAAATTATGTTTAGGAAAAAAGTTTCAAAATTTGAATTATTTTATGGGATTATGTATTTATGTACATATTCTATATATTAAGGATTTTGAAAATAGTGATGCAAATACTAAAATGCATTGTCAGGTTTGATCCCAGGTCGAGTTCGACCAAACCATCGGAGTTTTCCGTTTTCTCTGAAGAGGGCATGAATATGGGCTGGGACTCTTTATAATATGTAATTAATAATTTTTTAAAGAGTGCTATACTATGAATTCTTATTATAATTAATAATTTTTTTCAGGAGATTATTCAAACAGGTCTTTTTTTTATATTATTATTATTTTTTTTTTTATTCTACCATTTAAAGACCCACATTTTATCGTTTTTTTAAAAATGAATTGTAAGTTATCATTAACTACTAAATTATGTTTAAGAACAAAATTTAAAAATTCAAACTATTGTATGGAATTGTGTATTTATGTATATATTCTCCATATCAAGGATTTTGAAAATAGTGATGCTAAATACTCAGGGGTCTGTCCTGTTTTTTTTTTTCCAGGGTCCTATTTTTATGAAAATTCATTTCACGGATTTTATCTGCACACACACACATGTATATATGTTTCATCTAGGCAATTTCAGGAGGGCGCTGTGCCCTGCCTGCCCTTTGACTGAAAAAATGGCACCCTTCTTGCCCTTAATCAAAAAAAGTTGTGCCATTGCCTTTTATTGAAAATAACCTTCAAATTGAAGATATGTTATAAATAAATGTAATGTATTGTGCATAACAATCAACAGTTGTGCATATATCAGTAACAAGCAAAATTAAGTTGCAAAGAAAGTTAAAGTTTAAAACTTTTTTCTTTTAAAATTAAAATTATACTTACTTATTTAAAATTACTTACTTTTAACTGTACTTAAAATCAAAATTTTAATATAAATGTCTGGATTTTAAATGTTAAATGAGCCCTTAAGAATCCAAAACTGCCCACATGAATTTAGAAAATGCCTTTTCATTCTCTTTTTATAAACCTGGGGGACAGCTCTGTCATGTATATATACTTATGCTTTTAATGGATGATTACGGCACATAGGTAAAAAACCTCAAAAAACTAGTGTTTCAGAGGGGAAAAAAAAACTGAAATTCAAATGATACTCAAATCATTTAAACAGAAGCCCTAATCTTTCTGCATCTTGTTATCAGTCAATCAATAAAAGGAGAGCAAACATTCAAACCATCTTTTCTCCTTCGGATACAATTTTTCAGAAAACACAGAAAGCTAATAAATTAAAAAATAACTAAAGTTAAACCCTGATTATTGTTTGATTAGATGTATTACTAGTTACTAGGAAGATGTGTATACATTCTCTGTTAAATTCAAAGAAAAGTCACCAAGTTTTTAGTACGACAGGGCTATCAAAATTTCAATCTGGCATTTTGCGTCGTTACCAATTTATAGTGTCAGACTTCGAAAACACCTATGTAATTTTTCACAAGCCGATATTTATAGTCACAATTTGAACTAGCACTTTTTTAGTGGTGGGAATATGATTTTACTAACAGCATGCTATTTTGCAGCGCATTTTTGAATAGCAAAGTAGTAGTTTCTGTTTTTAAAATACCATTGTAAATTCGTTTTTTGATTTTAATCTTGCTTACGATTTTCGAGAAAAAAAACAAATTTTTAAATTTTATTTTTGGCTCATGTTTCCAAATGTTAATTATAATTAACATGTCTTTTTATAAGTATGACAGGACTATTTCTTCAATTTGGCATTTTGCGTCGTTACCAATTTATAGTGTTCCACTTCAAAAATGCCTTCCAATATCCAGTTCTACTATTTAATTTCTTTCTCTATCTTCTCTGTACTCTGACCACATAGCGAACGGTTCTTGGCTAAATATTTCTGAATATTTAGATTAGTGTTTTCAAGTATTTTTAGTACGACAAGGCTATTTCTTTCAATCTGCTATTTTACATAGTTACCAATTTCTAGTGTTCCACTTCAAAAATGCAGCTAATATCCAGTTTTATTATTTAATTCTCTAATACTCTTACTCTATATTTTCTCTAATTTAAACCAACTCTATCGTAAAATATTTTGTGAAATCCGTAAAAACATTTATAGATATATATATTTGAAAACATGTTTCAAAGGATGTGTTTGTTATATGTGAAGACATTTGTGGCTGTTTTGTTATGGTTGTCTCTCAAGATTTTATATTAACAAGTTATGCTCATCATTGCCTGACTCTGTCACGCTTTAGGCTTAAGAGATTTCCTTGGACTCTGTCTCCTAATTTTCATACTTTAGTTAATTTTTAAAAATCTAATTGTCCGACCGATAAGCTTTTTAATCTGGTAGATTCAGAAAAATTGCCCCTTTCATTTGCTACCTTATTTTAACGAATTTCTAATTAGATTTTATAAAATTAATTAAAATATGAAAATAACAGCTTTAAAATACATTTAAATTTTTAATTGTTGCCTTTTTTTTTTTTTTTTTCAGCATAAAATGAAATATGCTTTCACATGAAAAAAAAAATATATATATTAAATTTGCTCATGCATATGAGAAAATGACGTCTATTAATTAATAATTTTAAAGGTAACAAAGAGATAAAGTACGAAAATTTTGCACGGGCTTGCTAGCAAATGAATCATTGAGAAATGAAAGTGAGAAATAAATAAAATTGAATGATTTTCATTTTTCACCCTACAACTAACTAGTTAACATATATTTGCGTAATTTTTATAATTTATTAAAAAAATGTATAATTTTATAATTCAGTTTTAAATATTATAGTAAAGTGTTACTGTTTGTATTATAAAAGTATACTTTTCATAAACTTTAAGACAACAAGCTTTTGATTTTTTAAAAATTATTATCATTGAGGGAAAATTATTATAATTTATCATTATTATCTTTCCCCTGACAATAAATATTTATCAGCATTTTTAAACCCAGTGGCAGAAACACCACGACATGGCGACATATTCGCGGACACAGAAAAATGGTTTGAGAACAGTTTTTGTCTGTACTAATAAAAAAAAATTTGTCCACAACTTTTGGATAGTCTTTGTCTGCACTAATAAAAAAATTGTCTGCAATTACGGACATTTTTCGCCTGTGACAAAGTGCTACCAATGTATGACGTCTGCTTCAAAAGTGCTAATTTCATTTAAAACTGCTCCAAAACTTCTCCGCTTGAAAATTCACTTATAAAAATTTCTGTATCAAAACTAAAACTAATACTTTTATTATTTATAATTATTTATATTGTGTTTGTTAAACATTGCTCTAAAATATTTAATTGAATGAGTTCAACTTATTTTTGTATAATTGTTTATACTATATCGTTTATTTAAGAAATTCATTTTCCAGTCAATTTAATAAAAAAATTGGGGGTTAATTTGCTTATTCCCCTTACAATAATTTTGAAATGTACTATATGAAGAATAATAACTTTTATTAACACATTCACTCAGTTTTTGCATGTTAAACTGCACATTTTTACTGATCTGTATTTAAAAAAAAAAAGCTATAAAAATTTGATACTGACGGAAGATATTGTTCTTTGTGCTGATTGCTGATGTTTTTAGAAATATTTATATTTTTATTGCAGTCTGATATTTGCTACAAAATTTTAATTTATCATTTTTATATTTGTTTTTGATAAACTTTAAATTGGATTATATCAGCTACATCCCTGTGGCAGAATTTGGGCGACACAGTGACATTGTCGCAGAAAAGAAATTGTCACTTGCAGAAAGATTTGCCCATAAAAATGAAAGCTATTTCTAAATTTCAGTAGAAAATAGAAATTTGTGTCTTGTATTTAAGAATTCTTCAACAGTCTACTAATAACATTGATGTCTTTATAGTTACATGTACATATTATATGTAAATAAGAAAATATGTCAATATTGTCTTGCAGTAAAGATTTGCACGAACAACATTTGTTGCAGAAAGCATAAAAAAATTTCTGTCATAGGAAGCTACATTATGTTACTTAATCATATTTATTGTTGCTGTTTGTACTTGTAATAAGTAAAAATCTGAATAAACACCATAAACATAATTTTATGGTGTTTATTCAAAGATTTTTACTTATTACTTTTAAGCATTGGATCCTCTGGTGCATCTTTATTATGGATACCTACACTCAAAATTATTAATAAAGCCAAAAAATATGTTTTTAGGGGACCCATAATTTTTAAAAAGGACTCTATTTTTAAAACATAGCGAGTCCATGGGACCCACTTTTTTTGAGTAATCAGTGACACCCTTGATTCTATTTTTAAAAATATTTAAAAATTTGTAAACTTATAAATTTACAAGTCAAATATGATAAATATTTGTAAATTAATTAAAAAATACAAATGAAGTTATATATAAATCAATAATTTATGCTTTAATAAGCAAGCTTAATGTCACATATTGACAATTAAGAAATAAAAGTTAAAAAAAAAAAAAAAAGGTTATGAAAGGGAAACTAAATGAAAAGTTAAAGAATAAAGATATATTGACAATTATAAAGAAGTACACTTACTGTTGTTCTGTTGTTATCTAATAATGTACTATTTTATAACGGATTTACGGGCAGTTTTAGAGAAAGTAAAAAGTACAAAAAAATTTAAAAGCTTCACTGGTCCAATGGACCACATTTGCTTGTCTGTTGAATATTTTAGTGGTTCCAAATGAATAGACCGCTGTTAATTTCAAGCCCTGCTATTAAGTATGTAGCTGATAAATGTCCAGAAAAAAAAGTTAGACCAAAAATTTTCTGCAAAATTTTATCTAGTTATCAGTTATGTACATACCTCAATATATGAATAAAATTATTTTCAATTCAAATGTTTTTGAAAATAATCTTTAAGCATCGGATCTTTCAACCAAAATAGAGAGGTATAAGTTTGTAACCTTTGTCTGTTGCATTGACGTAGTTCCCAAACAAATAGATTAATTATAATTTTTTTTATTTAAGTTCATTTAATTGGAATAGTTCTTATTTAACTTTGATAAAAATCTGTTTGATAATTTTTTTTTAATTAATTAAAGTGTATCTTTTAGGCCACTTTGCATTCATATTTTAAAATTTGCAAGCTGGCAATCTTCAGACTTCCAGATCATGTTAGATGATAAATTGCATGGTTTATTGGTTTGAAATAGAAGAAAAATTTTCTTTATTTGCAGATTTTTAACCAATTTTAATAAATATTAAAAATTGGCTGAAAATAGTGATTATGAGCTAACAGTCGAAAGATTGCTAAAATTGGTTGAAAATAGAAGATTTTAAAGAAAAATAGCATTTAATTAAATCCATTGCCAGTTACATTGACATTTTATAATTTGCAAAGTAGTATTTTTTCATCCAACTAATTACTGATTTTATTAAAAAAAAAAAAAAATATATATATATATGTATATATATTTTTTTTTTTAAAGTCTTTCCCCCCCCCCTTTTTTTTTTTTATAAAGTCAACTTTACACTTGTCTGACTGCCTTAAAATTAAGATTCATTATTACTATCTATCCAAATGATGATTTTTTTTCCTTTTTTGTTTTTTAACAATTTGTATTTCAAAATATTGGTTTCATATTTCCAGAGTAATATGGCTAAAATTTTATTTTGTTTGTAAAAATTTTTCAAGTAGTTTTTTTTTTTTTTTTTTTTTTTGTGAATTGTGTTAATAGTCATTAATTCTAATTATATATTTTTTGTTTTTTTGCAGATGTGTTGACAATATGCAACAGTTCAGGACCTTGGGCTGATTATAGAGGTACTTATGTATTGATTTATTAAAAAACATAATTTCTTTAGCAATTACTGTGTAGATATTTTTATTTTAATTATGTATTTTGTATGCATTGACTTTGATTATATTACAGTTTTGTGTATGTGTATTGTTTTCTAATACACTAAAAAAACAAAAGAAAAAAAAGTCGAATACTTAGTTTGAAATATTTTATTCCATAAAATTTTAATTTATAACTTTTTAAAAATTATTTTGAAATTTTTTCATAAAAAAATTTTTGATTGGTAATTTTTGCTTTGCAATTCTGAATTTTGCATTTTCTTGATTGTTAAAAATCCTGAAACATTTAATTTTTTGTGAAAGTTAAGACCTAAATTGAAACAATATAGTTATTTGAAGAATATATTTTTAGAAAATACCTGTTTGTATTTTTTAATGTGTTTAAAATAATCCATTTTAATAGCCTGTGGCAAAGAGGTGCTGCTCTCAAAGCTAGTACACGGGAAGTGCCAGGTTCAATCCCAGGTCATGTTCTCAAAAGTTTTGGAAAAACTTTTGTAAAAATGAGCCATGACCCCTTGAAAAGACCTCATATGGAGGGCACTTCGCCTAGGTCTTGGACTATCGTGTAGTCAATCAGCCTAATAAGTTTTGTTTTCTAGCTTTAACTGTACATTTTTCTTTTTCCTTTTTTTGTTTATTTTATTTCTGTAAACTGCCGTAGATTAGCTTTTTTTTTTTTTTTAAGATAAGGGACGAGATGGCTATATATATATATATATATTTTTTTTTATTTTTATTTTTTTTTTTAATGAGGGCAGGGATGAAACTTTTCAGGGGCTATCCCTGGATTCAGGGTTTTTGCACATGTTACTGTGTCTGGATTTCATGTTAAATTATTTTGTTTTTATAGAAAATTATTTCAACATTTAATTTGCCTTATAATGTATTAAAAATTCTCCAAATATTACTTAATGTAGGTATAAATAAATACTTTTAATAATCACGTGTTTTAAATTTCCCTTTGCCATTCATTTTGCTTGCAAGTAGCAGTATTCAGAATTTTTGCAAGTTAGGTTGTTTCAACTGTGTGAGGGGGCAAATAGAATGCTATTTATTTAACCAAAATACAGGCAGGGCTCAGCACACTCTTAAAACTGTTTGGGAAGAAACTGTAGAATTATTGAATTATAAACAAAAGGAGAAAGCTTATAAATAGCTGCTTGAAATAGATTCTGACTACATACCACTTTTACTATAAAATTTGACGTTTAAAGAATCTCCTTTTCCACGAATCTAATTTTGCTAATATTTTCGAATAATTTGAGTTCACAGATGGTTGGGTATTTCATTTGCTTATGATATACCAAAAAAAATTTGTGAAATAACTCCTTAGCAAATTATTTGTTGCTTGAGTTCTGTTGCTATTGAAAGGAACATTTACAAATTTTTCTTTTATTCATTTCAATATCAAATACTAACTTTCTCTATAAATTTCCACAAAGCTTCTATTTTGCTATGCATTTTTTTTTTTTTTCTTACGTAGAATAATTTTGTGCTTTGTTTGACTTTGAAAAATATCTTTAGATTTTTTTTACTCTAGTAAAATAAAAATGTAATTTTGTAGTTTTGTTTTTGTTATGTAATTTATTATTAATTAATTATAATTACTTTTTAAATGTTTTTCATTAAGGTGAAAAATGTGAAGGGTGAAAATTAAAATAGATAATGTCATTCTAATTTTACATTTCACTTTCTCTCATTTTTTCTCCCCCCCCCCAAATTTTTGCTTCCCCCCCCCCTTGTGTTCCTTATTTTATCCATTGTTCTGGCAAAAACTCATTTTTGCTGGCAAAAAAAGCCAGCCCCATTAAGCTGTCATTTCAGCCACAAAGAAGTCACTAGAATTTTTTTTTTTTTAAGAATATCAATAGTGTAAAATGTATATAATAATGGGATGAAGTTATTACACAGTGATTTTTTTTTTTCTTCTTTCACTGTTAGTGATATCACATTTTTATTTATTGCTACAATTTGTTTTTAAACAAACTGTTATCATTAGTAAAAAAAAAAAAAATGTTTCCTTATTATGGAAATAAAAGAACATCTGCACAGTAAAAAATGGAAATGCTGTTATTATTTGTATGGGAAATTTCAATTTAGTATTATGGTTAAACACAAAACTTTTAAATTTAAATTATACCCATTTTTCTCACAGAATTTCAAAATTTGATTTTTATATACTTTATATTTAATGTTAGAATGTGTAGAATAATTCATATTTATGTATACATCATTAATTGAACCCCTTAGCTGCCAAGTGGTGTAAGTCCAAAATTTACGAAATTGAGTTAGAGATATAATATTGTCCTCTATTCATTTGCCAATTGGTGTAAATCCTAGTTTATGCTACTGAGAGTAATTATTGTGAGCATGAACACAAAAGCCCTTTTTTTTTTCAAAATGGTATTTTTGGACTTGCACCACTTAGCAGCTAAAGGGCTCAATTTTGATGTATATAATTATATATTTTGGTGACAAATTTATAAACTTTTACTTACAAATTATCACATTTAAGTCTTGAAATTATTTTTATTAGGACTGAGGACTATTAGTCTCAATCTAGAATTTTTGTGGTGTCATTTTTCGATAGTTGGAGATTTATCGAAATCTAAAATTTATTGAAAATATAATTGAATAATTTGAAAGCAATGTTATAATTTGAAAAAATAATAATAATAATAATAATAATAATAATAGTCCTCCGTCCTAAACTAAATTCTGCTTTTGCCAAAGTTTGGAGTAACAAAAAGCCATAATTTTGATATATAAAAATTTTATAATTAATATAATTTAATCAACTATCAATCACTAAATGTACCTATATACTAATAATTATTTGAACACTTTTAAATTTAAATCTTTCGTCAAATATCTAGAAAATTTTTTAGGAATTATCTTGAAACTTTAGGAGTATAAAGAACATGTTGTACCTCATATTTTAGTAAAAGTTTTGTCAAAGAAAAAAAAGGGATTTGTAAAAAATTAGACAAAATCAGTGTTTTGTATCACCCTGTAAAAAGTAAATACTTGAAATTAGAAATGGGAATGGTCCAAAAAAAAAAAACCAGTTTTTTTTTTTTTTTTTTTTTCCGAAGGGGTTTATTTCCGCCCGGAAAAATTGAAAAATTTGAAATTTCTAGAATAAAATAACATGTTTAAAAATTTATAATATTTACATTCTGATGCTTTTTTCATGAAATATTTTTTCATGTTCAGTATCTTACATGAAAACACTGACTCTGAACTCTGATAATGTTCATATTTCAAAAATAAAGTTTTAACCATGTAATCAAATGGTAATACTGAAATATTTAAGTATTACAATGACCTCCCTCCCATCACATTCATTGAAATTACTTATTCTTTTCAAATTCCTTTTATACAGTCGGTAACAAAAGTACCGAACACTAGCAAAAATTCCTATATAAAAAAAGCAGAGTTAATACTGTTTTGTTAAATAAATCCTTGTTGAATCATGTTCTTAGACTGACTAAGAACATGA
Source organism: Salticus scenicus (assembly GCA_963930645.1). Classification (NCBI taxonomy): domain Eukaryota; kingdom Metazoa; phylum Arthropoda; class Arachnida; order Araneae; family Salticidae; genus Salticus; species Salticus scenicus. The sequence continues at coordinate 343,640,981 of OZ005648.1, forward strand.
TTCGACAAGGCATACTTTCGTCTTTTTTTTTTTTTTTTTTTTTTTTTATACAGTAGAGCCAGAAATCTGCCGACCTAAAATCCACCAAAGTCCAAAATCCGCACAGCTTGTCAGATACAAACAATGAAATTCACTATTAATAAGTTACAAAACTGCAAGTCAGAATTTTTGAAAAAGATATTGAATACAGATTTTATGTTTGCATTTTATGATTATGAAAAAGAAAAACAAAATAATAATATGAAAGACTGCAAGAACCAAGTTGCTGCTAATGAAATTATTGACAGTATATTAAATTCATCAAAAGAAAATAATGATTATTGTGATATGATATCAATCAGGTAAATAATAACAAACTAATTTTTTAAAATGCTTTCTGATGAAGGCATAATTTATAAGGAAGAACTCAATAAAATTCGTAGAAAAATAAATTTGTGTTACTGCTATTTACAATAAATAAAAATAAATAAATCATGCAGGTTCAAGTTTAGTTTAAAAGCTACATGTGAACAGATTTTATCTAAATTTGACAATTTTTTTTTTTTTTTTCATATTTATTTATAGTTTCATTATATATATTTTTTAATGTTCATTATTATTATTATGTACCTAGGTATTTAATATTCAGTGTTATTATTCACTAGTATGTGTTTAGTTTGAATAATATTCTGTTTTTATTATTCAAAGTTAAAATCATTTTTTATGGATCCTAAAATCCGCACAACCTCTGGTCCCAAGCTGTGCGGATTTTTGACTCTCTACTGTATATCCTTAGACTTGTCTAACTGTATTATTTTAATGTGTGTGGATATATATTATACACACACACATAAATATAAATGCACGTAACAGCAAAAAAAAAAAAAAAAAAACCTTTATTTCTCAATTTATAAAAATTACATGTGCAAAAACCTACTTATGTCCTTTACATTTTAGTTAATAAGTTTTATATATATATATATATATATATATATATGATAAATAATAAAAAGTTTTAAATTTCTGAAGTTCAATTAACTTTAAATTAAACTTTTGTTTTATCTTTGTGATTAATTTCAAGCATGGTTGATTTTTTGACGTCAAAAACTGGTTTTTGACATGACATGTGTCAAAAACTGGTTTAAACCGTCAAAAACCATATGTAAAAAATCTAAAATATGATGTTAAATGATTTTATGCATATTTTAAAGTGGCAATGTACTAAGTACATAAATTAACATTCATTATTTGTATATATATATATATATAATATTTTTCTAGAAAAAAAAAATGAAATGTTAGGAAACATATCAATGCATCATCTTAAGGAAAGAATGACCATTATAAATATTTTTCGTAAATTGTCCTAAAGCTATAAAAATTTGCATGTATAGGTGGTAAATTATAATAATACAATTAAGTATATTAAAAATTCTCTTAAAACTAATTGAATAAAAAAAAAAAAAAATTGTTTAATATTTTTTAATTTTTCCTTCTAATTATTATTATTAATTTTTCCTCTTCGCTTTAGCATTATTATGGTTTAAAAAAATATATTAAATGTATTAGGTTATTATTTTGTGAATTCAGTGGTAGGTTAATTTTGAAAATTATGTTAAGTGCTGAAATTTCAATGAAAATGTTTAGCATTCAAACATAATATAAAAAAAAAAAAAAAAAAAAAAAAAAAAAAATGCTGACTCTAGAATAAAAAAGCCCCTAGGGGGAATTCAATAAAAAAGGCAAACAATTTTCAAAAAGGGTATTATTTGCATAATTTACAGTCTTCTATGTTATGATTTTTGCATGTGACAAAAGTAAATTATTAATTTTACATGCATATATGTTGGCTATATGCATTTGTTCTTCCATCCAGGAATGCTGTAAAACTATTGCAAGAAGGTTACATATCAGGAAGAAAAGTATTTAAAGGCTTCTAACATTTAAAATATTAGAAAGATCACTTGATACTAATATGTTTTTAAAAGAGCCACCGGGTGCTAAAATGTGTTTGAAAGAGCCACCAGTTGCAGCACCCAGTCAAATTAGCCTAGAGTTAGCACTAAAATATCTGGAGTAACTTCACTCAAAATTTTAATGTATTTAATATTATATTTTAATGCATATAAATACATATTTTCATACCTTTAAGGCAGTAATTTACGAAAAATATATGTCCACCATCCCTTTCATTAAAAATATATAATTGATTTAAAATTGCATTATGTAATTCATATTAAAATTTAGTTCAACTAGTCATGAAATACAATACCTCAAACTTTTAATCATGCAACATTATAACTCAAAATGAAAGAACATGATGCAATATTTAATAGCACAATAATTTCATTCATTGGAGTAAAATACTTATATCACCTTTTAATTACCAATCAGCATATATTTAGTAGAGCTTATTTTTTTTTAAACAAGACTGTAAAATTTTTATAACTTAAAACGCATTCAGTAGTTTACCTTAGAATATACAAATTCCTATGTTCTAATTTTTTTTTTTTTTTTTTTTGTAAAGATATAAATATAAATCTTTTGTACTTAAATAAAAATCATTAGCATTCATAGGAAACAGATAATACACTTCTAAGAATTATTTTTAACCATGAGAGGCATATAAATTTAACTCTCTTTTGTAAAATTACAATTTTTTATTTCTTTAAATATGACTACTTCATTGTTAAAATACACCAAGAAGTCTAAAATGTGAGGTTTTTGATAGTTTTTGACATGACGGTTTAAACCGTCAAAAACTGCCATGCGTCAAAAACCTGCCAACCCTGATTTCAAGTGAAAATAACAGTCCAGCATCAGGTCTAGTAAATTGGTAATCCTGACATGCAATCAGGTTTAGGTCTAGTTGACTAAATTTTTTTTGTTGCATATTAAGTTCAGCTCAGGTTGACTGATTTATTTTTCTTATGGGTCAGATTGACAGAATTTTTTTCCTGGGGGCTGGGTTGTTTGATTTATTTTTCTTGTGTGTCGGGTTCGGATTACGTTGACTGAAAATTTTTTTCCTGCAGGTTAGGTTTCAGTTTCCAATGAATCAGGTCAACTTAAGAACATCTTTAAAAAAAAAATTATCATAATAAACTGAAATTTGTTTGATATAATTAAAAACATACTAAATATTCCTATGATTAAATATATGTGCACACAAATTATTACATACATATTGCAGAAAGGCAATAAACAAAGAAAAATCATATAAAGCATATTTTTGTACTCTTGAAGTACATAACACACATAAATGGTTCAAAATTATTAATCTATTTTTCAGATTTTTAAATTTATAACTTAGTGTGTCAGTTTCATTGGGAAAAAAAAAAAAATTAAATGATTTACTAACTCTGTAACAATGAAAATTTATTTTATAACTTTAAAAAGATTTGCATGATTTTCAGATGAATCATTAAATTTAGTGTAGTTTTCGGGTTTCGGATATGAAAAAAAATCAAGTTCGTGTCAGTGGAAAAAAAAAAAAAAAAAAATATATATATATATATATAATAATTAATTTGTTGATTTGATTCTAATCTAAATTCATTTTATCGATGCTGCTGGGAGATGAACATTCCATAGGAATGCACACCCTACGCAAAATTAATGTTTGAATGATGATTTGACTAGTTTTTGGTGTTTTGTACAAGGAAAGGTACTGCCAGTTATGAAACAGAAAGGCTCATTTTTTAATAGTAAAAGCTTTTTGTATGTTTCTGTTAAGAAAAAATAATATGGATTGCATGTATTTTTAAATATTTAACACTTCATATTTTCTAAAATATTATAACTACTAAGAAACCCTATCTTTATCTGTAAAAATTCAATTTTTCCCACTTTTTCCAGAAAAAAACTGGTTTTTTTCCACTGCCTCAAAATTTCTGGAAATTTTACATCTCTACTTGAAATATGTTTTGGCTGTAGCGTGTGATTATGAGGCTACCACATATATTCATGGAGAAATAATGATTTCTTTATTTTTTTTTAAAGCTACTTTTTTTAATTATAACACATAGTGCATTAGACCCAGTACAAAGCTATTTTTAGAAAAATAATACAGTAGAACTTGGATAATTCGAAGTTGAAGGGACCAGAGAAAAATTCAAAATATCCAAAAATTTGAATTACATACACTATTTTGTTAAAAAAACAGATATATTAAAAAATTTAAACTCTACGATCAAAGATTTAACGCATAAACTTTATATCTAAGAATACTACATCCCCTCCCCCCCCCCCCCATTAAATCAATATTTTTTATGAGCTTAATCATTCAACACTTTTTAAAAAATAGTCAGATATTTTTGAATTCTTCTTTAAGTACGCTCTTTGTGTCATACATATGACTTGATACAAAAATAGAATCTACTACATTAGACATGACTTTCAATTAAAAAAACCTCGAAGCTCATGTATATTCACCATATCTTTTAGCTAGGGGCTTCTCTTGTATTTCCTTATCCTTCTTTTGAAAGACTGTTAAGATATATAATGCACTTTAGCTGAGAAAAAACTCGGGAACAAATTTTACTGTAATATTTTAAAGGTAATCGTATGAAAAATTCGAATTAGCCAGATTTTCGAATTAAAGTTCAAATTATTCAAGTTTCACTGTATTAGACAGCATACTGCAAACAGAATGCAAAAATGTTAAATATTTTTATGAATTGTGAGCATACTAAAATTTTACTGTGCATGCACAAGCTTTAAAAAAGTCATTTGCATAATTTAATAGCCCAAAGTACTGAGCTTCTTATAGGAAAACCCTAAACCCAAATATTGTGTAAATTCAAAAAGTTAATGGAAGGTAGAATGAACAGAATTTCATTTCCTCTTTAAAAAAATATATAAAAAAAAGTAAAAAAGATGGTAGGGAGAGCTGGCACATTGACCAGAGATCTGTTGTACCTTGAACCCAAAAGCATTCCTTGTAGTTTATCCTTCTTGTAACTGAAACAAAGAAGTTCAGCAGACAACTCACAAGATGTGATAACTTTCTATCAAAGAAAAAGTCTTCAGTTTTTAATTTGCAATATTGCTTCCAATCTATTAATGTGGATTGGTGTTGAATTTATCCATTTATCTCTGCTTTCACCAATTATATTGTGAATCCTCGGTAGCTCTAAAAAGAAGTCATACTCTATTCACCATCCTTTATATGGTAAAATATTTATTTTTAAATTTATATACAAGTACAAGAATCGTTAAAAAAACTGTTCAAATTTTTATGTAATAAATATTTTGTTTTCTCTTCTAGTACAAGTTAGTGGCCAATTCCTAGAAAGGTTTTGTGATAAGGGAGGAAAAAAATGTTCAACTGACTTTTTAATTCTCATCTGCTAAATTAATCATTCTTTTAATTTTTTTTTCTCTTCTTTCATATTTTTTTCAGGCTGAATTGTATTATAATAGCACTTTAGCATTATATAAAGGTTCTTTGGCCTTAACCTTTGAAGCTTAAGCTAAAATTACTGCAATTTTTTTTTTTTTTTAAGACATAAAGAAAATATATTCTTCGATGTTAAATAATGTGTTGATTTTTTGTAGGTTTCGATCCTCGTTCTCACTTAGCTAATTTTCATGTTGCTGCAGCTACCACACAATCTCAGCCATTGCAGCATCCTGATGATGCATCAAAGTCTAAAGGAAGTAACAGAGGAGGTGCTTTAAAGAATCATATTGTCAACCAAAATGATTTTACTGCTACTAGAAACCTATTAGTTGCTGCTGCTTCTGCTCCACCTGCTTTTCCTGGTATCGATTCAGGTTTAAAAATTCCAAATCCCAACTTAGATAAGCAGTCACAACCCCAACAACCTCAGCCAACTCAGCAGCAGCAACAACAACAGCAGCAGCAACAGCAACAACAAGCTCAGCAACAAACTCAACAACCACAAGCTCAGCCTCATCCGCAACAACATCATCATCAACCTCATGAAGATCAGTCACTTGTCGATCAAAAAGACCGCTCATGGCCTTGTCCCTCATGTAAAGTTCCATTTAAGCAAGCCTCTGAGTTACAAGCTCATTTATCTGCTCATACTAAAGGTGAAAAGACTGTACCTTGTGACATTTGTGGCAAGTATTTTGCTTCCGGAGATAGAGTTAGAATTCATGTGAAAGCAGCTCATGGGGAAAAGTCATGTTCTTGTGAAATTTGTGGTAGTGGATTTAGTTATCGCTGTAAGTTACTTGATCATATGCGAACTCATACTGGTGACAAACCCTTCCATTGTGAAGTTTGTGGAAAAAGTTTTTCTCAAAAAAATCATCTTACACGTCACACCATGATTCATACTGGAGAACGTCCATATCCTTGTGATTTTTGTGGCAGAGGATTTTATAGAAAAGATAAATTAACGAGACATAGACGTATTCATACAGGTATGATTTTTTTAGTGTCTTCATTGATTACTACTGTGTACATGAATATGTTTTAGCTTATCTAAATATTAACTGCTGTCCTTGTTAATTTAAGTTTTTAAATTGTGTAAATCAGGGGCGGCGGAACTGCCCGGGCCGACCGGGCCCGGGCATTAGTTTTGTCTTTTTTTTTTTTTTTTTTTGTGTACTGTATCTTTTCTGACCTGACTTGATAATAAAAGAAGGTGAAGAGTTACATAGCAGGATAACTCTCTGGTTGCCGCTTATAATACGTCTAATAGCTGTTGCAATCTATTTCCCTACAGATACGACATTCCTGAAAGGATAACAGTGTGTGTGCGGGGGGGGGGGGGCTGGTGACGGCAGAAAAAGGATTAGTAAGCCAGTTTTCTTTACGCTCTGGATAGCAGGGATTGCTAACAAGTTTCCCGGAGTCCCCATTCATCTGTGTGTTGTATTATATTCCTTGTTCTATATGAATTTTCAGGTGAGAAGTGCAATACCCATTATTACAGTATCAGTCACTTGCGCCTCGGGGGGGGGGGGATGAGGTAAAGTAGAATTTAGCCGCTGAATGTGCTCCCGCCCCCTCTCTTTTCAGAGACGACTATTCTTATGTCCGTATTTTTGGGGTGACAAGTCCCCTCTCTCCTTCAGTGGCTTCTATGGTCTCAGTCACAAATCTAGGGAGAGAACGAGGAAGACGCTTTTCCTGTGCTCCATCTAAAAACGCATTTTGGTTAATTAAACTACATATTTATTTTTTTCACCTATAAAAATGAGTTCCAGAAAACGGCAAAAAATCGAGTCATATTTTAAAGTGTCTTAAAACTCCCCGATTCCAAGTTTAGAAAAAGAAACTGTACTTGATAAAAACAATGATGATACTCGTAGAGATGAAGATAACACTAATTTTACAAAAACTGCAAATGCTGAACCTTGTATGTGCCTATTATGCAACGAACAAGAGAAATCGGTACGAAGTGTCGCCTAATTTTTTCTCTTTTACAAAGTTAAAAATAAAATTTTGCTAATACAGCTTTTATAAAATATTATTCTTATGTGTCGTTTTGGTCTGTGGTGCTCGATCCCCCTTAGCCCCCCCCCCAGTGGTACGCCATTGATCATGCTTCAATATTCCAGGCCCGGTCAATAAAATTCACGTTCCGCCGCCCCTGGTGTAAATATTGCTACCAAATATAATACTAAATGTTACACCAAAACTGATGCAGAGACATAATCAGGAACTTCCATTATAGATCACTTGACAATGGCAGTGTAATGATAATCTTAAAGTATTGGCCAACAGTCTTCAGATTTTTTCAGAATATCTCCTTAAATGTTAATAGTAGAACTTTGAAACTGGAATTTTTTAAAAGTGCTATGATTCATCATTAAGTCCTTTTAATGATTTGAATCGATGTCTTTTAACATATAAGAAAACTCGGCCTGTAAAAATTGCTTTATTGTATTAAATCACTAGTATATCAAAATCAAATATTTCTTTGTTCTGTTTGAGCAGTCTTTAGGTTTTTTTTTTTTTGAAGTGTAAACTTCTTTAGGTGCGTTGAGCACTTTTGGGTGAACAAAAATCATGGAACTTGCGTCATCGTCACCGAACGCTTTCCATTTGAAGTGAAAACTTCTTTAGGCGCATTGAGCACTTTTGGGTGAACAAAAATCATGGAACTCGCATCATCATCACTGAACGCTTTCCATGAGTTATATGTATACTGTGTATATATGTACATAGATACCTCCGTGCATTATTAGTATACATTATATATATATATATATATATATATACAAAGAGTATATCTCTCTACATATATATCCATATATGTAGCGCACGGCGTGCATGCCTCATATACATATATATATATATATATGTATAAAATGTATACTAATATGAGTAGTATACTGGCATCTGTCTCTTTCTAGTTCTATACTCTATGTATGTATGTACTTTTTCCACAGTATATACATAGTTCACAAAGTACAAGCACATGTTTTTATACAGACTGTTATATTCTTTTTGATTTCAACATAAATTTTCAAATAAATAATAAAAAAAAGAAAATTATTTTACTCATTACAATATTAACACTTACTTCTTTACAAACCAAAAATAATTCAAAAATAATAATCTAATAGCTTGACGATACAATTCACAAGTTAGTTTTCTCTTCTATCGGCAGTCCCCAATGACTGCCCTGTTGATTTTTTTTTTTTTTTTTTTTTTTTTTAATAGCAATACCTTCAGGGTTTACTAGGTGCACTAATTTGTTAATGGTGATAGTCATCAAGTATTGTAAATAAAATTAAACTATTCCACTTGTATGCAAAATTTGTTATCTCCATTTTTTGTTTCTCATTCTTAATTTAATGTACTTAACTAGCCAAATAAATAAATCATAATATAAAAATGCTAAGAATTTTCTAATACTTTTGAAAAAAGAGTGAGGGAGGAAAAAATTTATTCCATACCCTTGTTAATAAAAAGTTATGAATTTTTTTTTTTTTTTTCTTTGTTTTCCTTTTTAAATATAATAGCATAGATATGTTCCTTAAATTTCATATAATATGTTTATATATAATATTTCTAATGTTTGTTTATTGTTAAATTAATAACATGTTTTTGGACATTAAGTAAACATAGTAAAATTTAAACATTTCTAATTTGTAGGTGAACGAGTTACAGGGCAGCCTAAAAGAAGAAATAGTGCTGGACAATTTAATTCTAAAAGTAAGGGCTCTGTAATTTAATGTCTGTACAGTAATCTGTAATAGATTCCCAGAAATTTGCACATTAAAATTTAAATTAAAAATAATGACTTCATAGGAAAAACTTCTAAACAAATAAATAAAATTGCTTGACTAACAAATTTATCCATGTTTCAAAAATCTAATGAAAAAGGTAGTAAATTTTAATGAGTTTATATTACATATCAGATATATTTTCTTTATTAAAAATTGTACATTGGGGGCACGTTTAATTTTGTTAATACAATAAAACTGATATGAAATTTCATTAATATATGTGTATTTTTTTACTGCCTTAGTTATTCTCTAATAGCTTCCATTTATTTTTTAATATTTTACTTACTTTCCATACTTATTTTTATGTATTCACTGTCATTTTAAAAAAAAAAGTATAGATCATTCAAACTTTTGTTGTGCAGATTTCTAGGAATTTATTGTATGAGGAGAGGCTGAAAAGTTCCTGGCTTTGCCCAGATTTATGAAATTATATATTTATTCAACATAGTCTATTTGGAAGACAATACTTTTTACAACATTGTTCTAACATTTGTAGACCATTAAAATAAAATGCATTTGGTTGTTCCTGAAACCAGCTTTTAGCAGCATCATGTCCATATGAAACGCTGCTCCTTCAACTGTTTTTTCAAATTAGGAAACAGAAAATAATCAGAAGGGGCTAGGTCAGGTCAATAGGGAGGATAGTAGACCAATTGGAAACCCATGGTGTTCAATTTAGCTCGAACAACGTCAGAAGTGAGCACAGGTGTGCTGTCATGCAAAAACAGAATTCCTCTTATAAATTTCCCCCAGTGTTTCTTCTTAATTGCTTCTTTAGTTAATTTAGAAGGTTAACATTATACTCTCCAGTTATATTAAAGCTCTGTTAAAAAGTCCACCAACAAAATACTATCTTTGTCTCAGAAAACGGATGCCATGAATTTTTTAGGTGTGGAACTTCTTCGACTGCAGGGAACCCCTGTGGCATTCTTCTTTTGATTGTTCCTTTGTTTCAGGATCATAAATGTGGAACCATGTTTCGTCTTCCGTCTCTAACCTAGACAAAGTCCTGTGAAGCTTCAAAATGGCTTTGGATGTTTCAACTTGTTCCTTCTTCTGATCACTGTTCAAATATTTCTGCATAAATAAAAGAATGTTGTAAAAAATCAGAATGATATTTGTACAGTCACATATAAAGACATTTAGCTTTCATTTATCACCAAATTTATTCTATTTCAACTCGGAGGCAAAGCTGAGAATTTTTCAGCCTCCCCTCATATTGTAAAATTGTTAACTTTTTTTTTTTTTTTTTTAAGGGGTTGGTGACTATTGGTTTTTTGGAAATTGATATAAAGGGAGAGGGGAAAACTTTTAGTTATAAGATTTATATATATATATATATATATATATTTTTTTTTTTTTTTTTTTTTTTTTTTTTTGCGAACTTTGTAGTTATATGCAGTAGTCTTGAATACTTCCAGAGGCAAAAGAAAAAACAATACTGTTTTTATTTTATTTTTTCATACAGGAAAAGTTAGCAGTATCTTGGTACAAGTTGCATGTTGGTCCCCAACTGGATTTGGCGCCGTTTTGAACGATAACAATGTCATTCTGGATTCTTTGCAATATATGGCAACCAGCGTTCTGTTTATTTTTTTATTACCATGGCAACCAGCATTGCAATTAACTATAAAGATAGCTTTAATTATTTATTATTCTATTCTGTTTCAGCTGGTGAAGCACAATAATGTAAAACGGTTATATTTTTACTCTTTTTAATATTAATCTATTTTATTTTATTTATTTTAAGTATGGCATCTAGTAGTAGTGAATCAGTGAATGAAATTGTTGAAAAATATCAGGATTTGTTAAAAGATGTTAGAATGGCTGTGACAAAGATAAGCCTGTCATACAGTTATTTAGCTAAGTCATACAGTTTGTGTCATACAGTTATTTAGCAAGTTTCAAATGCAATGGTTTCTTAATGGATAATGTTGACTTTAGGCAAAATAAAAGTATTAATCCTAGCTAATATTAAAAAATAAAAGCTAAACTTATTATTTCCTACCAGGAAACTTTGGTAGAAATTAACAGAAATGTACTTTTTTTTTCACTTAAAACTGCTGCTGTACAGAAAAATTTTGTTCTGGTGTGTACATATGAAATGCAGGGGTGTTTGTGTTCAGGGTTTACCCCTGATTTCAGGGTTTTTACTCTAACCCATCTGTATATTCATATTTCCTATAAAGTTATTTTTGGCTTTCATTGATTATTCATTTGTTATCCAGGTGATATGCGAATGAAATGTAAAAGGATTGAGGGTTTCTGGCCTAAATAGTTTGAGTAATATTTGATATTTTGGGTCTTTTCTAATTTGAAGATTTAATTTTCAGGGTTTTTACCTTTAAGTCATAATCACCCCTGGAAATGATAAAAAGAGGTAAGATTTTAAATTAATATTGAGTGACAACTTAAAGAAAATCCCATTCAAAATTCTTAACTTGAAATTAATTCTAAAGATTCTCCTGTAATATTAGTTTTATCGTTTTATGACAATGCACATTCATAATGCAAAAGTCAGAAAATTAGACAACTTTTAGAATAAAAAGTGCTGAGTAGTATGCAATTCTCCGTTTCTAGTGGTTAAGTAATGCATATTAATTAATCCTTGGGATTCAGGGCTAAGCTAGACTGTCAATCATAAAGTTAATAGCCAATGATTAGGCAGAGGAGGAGTGAAGGTTCACTCCAAAATTGGTTAATATTTAAGAGAGAACATGTGGGGATAGAGGCCTCTTTTCATGTATTCTCTTGCTTAACGAACTTATGTCAAATACTGACCCCGAGAGGGGGACAATTTGTGGCTCCGCGATGTAATGGTGAAAAACGTGGCAGCCTTTGCATTTGGCTTATGCCGAAATAGATTAGACTTGCTTAGCCCGAAGAACTTAAAATGACCTGTAAGATGTCCAAGAGTTACAAATGAACGACTGCCTAAAACCACTGGACTCGTTGATGAGTGAAAGCCTCTCTTCATTATGGATAATATGTGTCACTGAGTAAGATTCATCACATATGTAAATGGTTTAGTTGTTAAATTATTAGTTAAATTTTATTTTCAATATTTAATTAAGATTCTATATCTAACTGCAAGATTTACTGTATTTAGCCTCGTGGCTACACTGAAAATTTGGTGGTTGCAATTGTTATGTAAGTAATAATTTTAGTTTTATTATTTTTCTTAAGAATATTTTTAATTTTTTAGATGGCATTAGTGATTCTATGTTTTAGTTTTTAAAAGTTTTTTTTACTTTTTTTTAATCTTGAGTTTGCAGTTATTTATACGTACGTCCTTTTAGGTGTTATCTGGCTCCGCATACTGTAAATTTTTAGCAAAGTGCATACAGTATAAAATAAATAACACCTATTTTGCATACAGCGTTCAATCAGAGCCTTTGAAAAAGTATTGTATGTTGCATGCCTTCATTAAAAAGATTCTTAATGGTTTTTTTTTTTCAGAAATCTTTATTCATGTTCTTTCTAGTTCTTCATGTGATACTCGGTTTCATCTTGTGCACTGTTTTCATTGGAAAACAAAATTATTAAAATCTTTGCAAAAATCAAAAGCTATAGAAAAATAATATAAATCTGAATAATTTAAAACCATTTGATTTATAAAATCTGTTGCCATGAATTAAAATTTTTAAACAACCTCATTTTAAGACATCTCGCTAAAAGGCAATTTTCTATGACACAGTGTATCATATATTTCTAATTAAAAATTTTACAATAAATGCATATAAGTAAGTTTTTTAAGTAAAGAGTAACTCTGCTTATTATCATTGCATAAGTGATCTGCAAAATGTGTTAATGAATTTGATATGAATGAAATAATATAAAATAATTTTTTTTTCATAATATTTCTTTGCACAACTAGATCTTAGATGTAAATTTGCTGTTTCAATGTCTACAATTTGGATTATATTTTATTTCCATTATTACCTAAAATAAGTATTTGCGTATGTATCTCAGGAAATTAAGCACAAATCTCACCAAAGCAATTTTTTGAAAAAAATTGTAAAAATTCAAATCTGGCTAGCCAAATTCATTCCATTCCACTTCATGTCAAATGTTTGTGTATATTTTTCACAAAAAATGAAATTGTAAATAAAGTTGTTTCAAGTTTATCTTTTTGCGAAGATATTTGATTTAGTTACATGTTGCTTTTTTTTTAGTGTCACCTAGTGCAGCTCGAAGAAATTTGGAACTCCATGCTGCTACTTCTGGTCAGACTGCTTCAACTCCAAACAATACTGCTCCAAATTCAACTAGTATTAAGATAGAATCAGGAATGGCTGAATCTATTTCCAGTACCTCAACCAGTACAAGTTTAAGCTTTGCTCCTCCAACACTAACTCCTGCTATAAGCCCTAGCCATTATAGAGCTTCTCCTTACAAGCCAGACTGGCAAGGTCCACCTTCAGGTGTCCATTAACTGCATTTAGTTTTTGTCATTTATACATACATTTGTTTAAAGGTCTTTATTTACAAATATACTATTAACTTAATTATTCTACTATGCATTGTAAAATAAGTATTTTTATAAGTTGCATTTATGGAGAAGATATAGCAGCTTTGCAATTAACTTTTTTTAAATTATTTATTGATGTGTTGTGTTTATTCATTTGTATTGTATGGTATAATTTATGTATATATATATATGTATTTAAATTTAATTGAACATTGTAAACTTGATCTAAAAAAAGTACAATCCCACCAAGATGCTTATTGTGACTTGTATGCTTGAAATTGATCGTTGAGGTATCAGTAATTAGAAAATGTGAACAGTCTTTATTTTTTGTTTTACAGATTTCTTTTGTGTGTCATTAGATCAATTACAATTAATCATTTAATATATATATATCAGAAAGTAATCTTTCGTTGCATTTACAGTCACTCGGGGAAAAAAAACCAGCAGTCCCAGATAATTTTTAAAAAAATTATCACAAAGATAATCAGCTGGCGCCGATCTATTTTTAATAATGTCAAATTATTAATACTGTAGTTAAATTTTGTTTAGGGAATTGTCTACATATTAAAATTCGCACCTGCTTTATTATTTTCAAACAGTAATACCCTTTTTGGTTCCATATTCAAATTTCTGAGATCAAGGTGGGTTTTTTTTTTTTGCTGGCTGTACATTACATTTGTTAATTTACTGACTGCTATTTATTTCTTGTTTGGTATAATTTTAATAAGTAGAAACTTGCATTGACTTATATATCATTAATATTGTTTTAGTGATGACCTGATACATAATTTACAAAATTTTGTGACGATAATGGGGATAAGAAATGCTGAGAATTATTAAAACTGAAATGCCTTTAAATCTAATTTCTTTAAATATTATCAACTAAGTTAACATTTAAAGTTGCTAGTCTGATTGTATATTATCAAAAAATATTTATGTAAAATTTAAATTTTATTTAAAAAAGAAAAAACCCAGCCACAATTCCCTTTTTTTTTTTTCAGGGAAGGGGTGAGGGAAGCGAAATTTTCAAATTTTACAAAATATGCTGCTTCTAATAATTAATATTGTAAATTTGATTGAAAACTTTGAACCGTTCATTATAATACTTTAACTCAATTTGCTACTAAAATATTAATTTTAAATTAGTTGGCACAATTTTTATCTAGTTGACATGTGATGATGTGATTAATGGTGAGTGTTCATTTTGCTCTATATATAATCAATGATAATTTAACTATGTAATTTAGAAACTTTTTCAGTTATATTAAATTCAAGCAGCTTTATAGCAATTGTCAAACCTAGTAGCCATTTCCATATAAAATTTTACTACCACAAATTTAACTTGCACAACTTACTTTATAATCCTCCCCCTTTTTTTTTTTGTCTAAGTATTTTCATATTGCATGTTTCCTGCAAGTATTTGCACCCCCCCCCCCCCCCCCTATAATTTGCTAAATTGAATCAAGGATCATGTTTGCCATTTTTATATGGACTAATTTAATGTTTACATGCTGTTAATTTCATTGTGTACTATCTCTGGTTCCAAGGCAAATCTATCTTTCCTATTTACGCATGTTCTTTTTCAGTGTATAATATATATTTTTTTTTTACTTAGTGATTATTATTATTATTTATATAATTTTTATAGTTTAAAAAAATAAGATTTTGTTTAATTTTGAGCATTAAAATATTTATTCCTTCTGCATTCTATTGCCTGCATTGCTTTATTACATTTACTTAATTTTTTTTTTTTTTTTTTAGAACCACATAAACTTTGTTTTAAAATATGAAGCAATAAAATGTAGTACTGTGATAAATTACAAATATTTACCTACATTAACATAATTTTGATATATATGATACATAGATCTTCTTTTATTCATATATTTTTCTTTCTCTCTCTCTTTTTTTTTATGTGTTTCAGTTTCCATACATTTTTTAACAAAAATAAATATACAAATAAGTTTATGCACTTAAATTTTAACAAATTTGTTTTCTCTTAAATATTCACTTCTAATTCACTTTAAAATATTTTCTTTTTGTCATTTTAAGACTTTTATTTTGTTTATTGTATAAGTACTACCAGCCTTTAAAATGAAATTATACTTTGTATTTATCTATATGTTTGACATTTTTATTTTTTTATAGAGAACTTGAATTAAAATGTTCTTGTGGTTATTCCATTGATCTGTATTGTTCAATAGCAAGTAATCTTAATTTCAATAAAAACATTTTAACTGAAAGAGAGAGAAAAAAAAATTGTAGAAACTCAAAGTAATTGCATTCGTGTTATGTATTTCAGTATGCAATCCAGTTTTTAAAGAAAGAATATTTCTTAACTTGTGTTAAATGATTTTATCATGATTATTTCACGACACACATAGTGTTTTAAAATTAAGAAAATTTACATATATGCCGTAACTCACCTTGTTAATTTCAGACTGAATATTATAAAAAAAAAATATAATGAAAGACACCTTAGACATGAAAATATTTATTTAATAAATTTTCATTGTAAATTTAGGCTTTAAAACACATTAAGTTTTTAAAAACCTTAAATTTACATGAAATTTCAGCATTTGAACATAAAAATATTTCTTATAAAATTAACTTGTCAGTAGATCCACAAAGTAATACACAGATATTCAAAATACATATTTGAACAATAATATGAAATTGAGGGAGGATTTGACAAGGTGGAGCATTTGAAAAAATTAAAAAAAAAAAAAAAAAAAGGAATATATTTTGAATATATATTTAGTATTGTTATATTTTAATGCACATGTATGCAAAATTTCTTAATTTTAAAAGATGGTAGTTTACAAAACTTCTTTATTGTGTCCACTATCTGCTTGAATTAGTATATATAGTAAGTTTGTATTCAAATTAAGAAAATGTTCCGAATATTTAACAAAATATTTCTTTGACTTTATCCATTATTTTTAATTGAAGAACTGCTTAATATTTTGTTTTATTAATTGTAAGCATGCAATAAAAGTATGTATGAAAAGTTTATCTAAGTAGCATGATTTTATATTTTAAAAAAATGTATGCCGATAGAAGCTAACTTATTGACTAGTGTAAAACTTGGTCGCTTAAATATAAATATGGGGGAAATTGCTCAAATTAATTTTGTAAAAATGATTTGAAATTAAGATTAAAAGGAATTTTTTGCTTTAATTTTTTACATATATATGTATATATCTTTCGAAATCATAATTTCGAATGAATTGTTATTTATATTATTAAAAAAAAAAAAATTAATATTGAAATACCAAGTTGAAATAACTGAAAATAACATGGTATATACTAGAAAGATTTTCATATATATATATTTTTTTTTTTTTTTTTTTTTTAATTTGAAATAATAAGAATGAACCCCAAAATGGAGGAAAGGAAGCCTCATAGTGCAAAAGCTTCACTATGGAACCATATAAATATTGTTTTTAAATCCTTGTATAGAATTTGGCGAAAAAAAAATATGATAAATGTAATTTAATACTTTTTCCAAGTACAGTATGGAAACCTAGGATCTGGCAACACCTGTAATTTAGCACTGGTGATCTTTCATATATAAATATAAATAAAACCTTCCTTTTTAGTACTGACTCTAGAATAAAAAGGCCGTTGGGAGAATTCTATAAAAAGGGTGTTATTTGCAGTCTTCTATGTCATGATTTTTGTATGTGGCAAAATAAATTACTAATTTTATGCGTATATATGTAAGCTATATGCATTTATTCTTTCAGAAATGCTGTAAAACTATAGTGGTTACATGTCAGGAAGAAAAGTATCTAAAGGCCTCTGAACATTCAAAATGTTAGAAAAGGCAGCTTGGTATTAAAATAATTTATAAAAAAAAATCTGCCTTACTAAAATGGGTTGAAAAGAGGCCGCTGGGTGCTAAAATGGGTTTTAAAAGGGCCGCTGGGTACAGCGCCCTCCAAATTAGCCTAGAGTGAGCAGCACTTTTGTTTTTTCTCCTCATAAATAGTACTCAACGGGTTACTAATGGCCATATCACAGGAGAGATTTTCACGCAACATTTTACTGAACAACAGTAGCATACGAGGGAGATTCAAAGTCAGCTAGTAATCAACTTGTTTGACCGTCTTTTGGAAAAGTTTAGTACGTTAAGTTTCGTAAAAAGCTGAGCGAAATCTCTCATGTGATACAGCCGTAACAGATGACATTAGAACAGCATACTTGCTAACTTTTATGGATCGTCAGTAAAGTTTACAGATTTTCATTTAATTTTATTGATTTACGGATTGATCAAAGATCACATCAAAATTCCAAAAAAAGAATACAAAAGGTTTTTGTCCTGCAGTCACCATTTTATGATTGTTAATTTAAAAATTTTAACTTATTTCAAACGTTATTTTAATGTTTTATGTTTTTGGTGGGGTAGACATTAGACTAGTATATATATTTTTAAAAATATTTCTTCGGATGTTGTGATTGATCGGCAATTTTGATACTTTTTCGGAACACTTATAAAATCCAGAAAAATTGGTAATCTGGTTACATCTATTTCCCGCTGATGCTGGATTAGCAAAGCTTCACTGTGTCTTATATTTTTATGCTCAACTGTTGTGCCAATAAATTATTCCTTTGAAAGCAAGAGTTATAGATAATTAATCTAATGTATAAATATGATAGGTAAATAAATATTGAAACATGTTAACATTTTAGCAATAAATTCGTTTTAATTTTATAAATGAGTACTTAATAATAATTATGGGTATTTAAGGCTTTGCAATGGTTCCTAAAACTTTATAATTTCGTGAGCCAAAATATGCCTTAATATTCATTAAAAATCACAAAAAAGTATTTCAAAAATTTTGAAATAATTTATTGAAAAATGTTGTTGAGACAGATATTTAATGCCTGAAAAGCAGGTTTTTTTTTTTTTTTTTTTTTTTCCCAAAATATAGGGCAAAGCAATAAATCAGATACTTGAAAGAAAGATTATAATTAAAGCTTCAATTTCAAAATGCTCTAACTTTAAAACTGCTGGTCAGAATGACTTGATATTTTACCTGAACAATTGTGAGGCAATGGAATTTTGTCAGATATGTAGGGCATATCAAGCAACTTATACGTTAATCATCTCATCTGTGAGGTGTTTGTTTCACAAAACTTCTCTTTTTCTCTTGTCACTATCACCATTTTCACTATAAACACGTATTCCTGTTTTTTCGAAATTAAATTTCTTGTAAACCTTTGGAGTATTGTTTCTTTTTGGCTAACAACAGTCCTGTGTTTAATGAATGGATTTTGGCCTTTCCCTTAATATTACTCTGATAGTACCGTCTACTGGTGCATTTTGGAACTATTTGTTTCCTTTGCCAAATAAAATTTCATTGCCTCATGATTGTGCTGGTAAAATATCAAGTCATTTTGACCAGTAGTGTTAAAGATGGAAGGTTTGAAATCACAACTTTAATTATAATCACCCTGTATTTTCTGATTTCAGGTGTTTTTTTTTTTTTTTTTTTCACCAAATTTTTCAGTGAATGTTAAGAGAAAACTTGTATTGTGAAAATTAAGGTATATCTTTTGTAATTTACTAACATTCTTTTAGATTTACATAAATAATTACATATTTTATTGGTTACAGTCATAAAAAATATTAACTGCTTTCAGGATTTTTAAAGCAATATCACAATCAGCCTTATAAAATGGTCTGTTAATCTGAAACATAATGAATTATTATTATTATTATTAATTTTTTTTTTTTTTTGATTTTATTTTATTTAAGAAATTATAAAGTTTATCTTTAGGTGATAATTCTTATTTAGAAAATATATTGGGTTAAATGTCTGATTTTACCAAATAAAGGAAATTTTAATATTTTATCCAAAACACTGAAAAGTTGGTGTCTAATATATATTTTGTCTTTTAAAAAATTATCCAAGTAGTCTTCCTCCCCCCCCCCCCCTTTTGGCAGGGGAGGAAGGGGGAGAGGTGTTAGATTTAAAAATAGGTTATTAATGATACAGCATTTATTCTTTTCTTAGTATGTCCAATATACACTGTTCTTGAACTGAGATTTTTCTTAAAATTACACATCCTCCCCCCATTTGAGTAGCATCCCTAGAACGAGTTTTTGTCAATAGATTTATTAAGAAGTAACATGCAACATCCTTTTGAAATGTATACATATGCAGAAAACTATCTTTCTTACATTTTAATATTCAGATGAATTGATATATCATGTTCTTTTAAATGTAATTTTTATATAAAATTTTATCAACCCGTAAACATCCACAAATTATAAATAATTAAAAGCAGCACAGCAGCTATAAAACTTAAAAGAACTTTTTATTTTAGTTTCCAAATAGGTGATGTGCTATTGTCTTTTTTTTTTTTTTTTTTACATCAAACTCTTAAAATACTTGAAAAAAGGTGTTAAAATTATAAATTAATCCCTAAAATATAGAAAATTTTTAAATAAAAAAATGTTAAAAACCTTTAAGTGTCCCCCCCCCTTCCCCCTCAAATACCATTAACTGAAAATCACAGCTTTTTGCTTGGGTAAAAATTTAAAGCAATAGGTATTACTTTGTATCACAGGAATCATTAAAAGCTATTTCTGTAATTTAGAAACACCTCAGTTGCAAGTAAAGCACTATTGTATGGCATGATGTTATCACAGGAGAAAAGTTAACTTTCATATTTAGTTCTGTTGTGATGACGTCGCACTGCACAACCCAGAGTCATGAAATTATGTGCCCCATAGTAATAGTTGTGACTACTCCATTTAAGCCCTTGTGACTGAAAGATGATGATAAACAAAACTCCCCAAAACTTTGTGGGATAAATATGAATCAAAATAATAAAAAGAATGGGCCTTCTTGCTTTTGAAAAGAAGGCTCTTATACTCTTTTCTTCAAGTAATAATCCTTTAAAGGTGGAACAAACTGTGATATAAAAACTTCACTTAATTTATAATTTTAACAAAAAGACTGTGAAGTTGTTTTGTTCAGTTATATATTTTGTTTTACATGTATTAATTTTTTTAGTGATATTTTATAGGTTCTTTTTAAATTAAAATCTTTCTTCATACTGTACTTATATGTGAATGTTTTTCATGTGATTTTTGTTATAAGTGTAAGTTTTATGATTTATATGGGTAAATAATAATCAAATAAAACATTTTCTTAAGAATTGCAAAGCTGTTGGTATGTTTTAAATTTGTACATATTGCCAGCAGTTTGTCAGATTCTCCAAAGTTACATTTTGCAATTGGTTCTACTTGGATGTAAACTATTTGTTTTTATTTTGTTTGTGTTTTTATTATTTTTTATACAAAAGATTTCTCTTTTACTGTATTTGTATTCTTATTGTATAAAATTTAACTTAGTAACTGATCAAATGCATGAAATGACTTTGAGGGTCAGTTTCACTTGTGAATATTTCATTACTAAAAATTCTTTCATAGTTCAGGTGCCAATGCTTCTGTTTGTGCCCATTGTAAATAAGAATATTTGTATTATGTACGTGTATGTTTGCTGTAAAAAACAAACAAAAAATGAATTGCTAGCAGAAAGTCACACATTTGATGTATATCATTTGTGTCAATTTATTTTTTTGTTTTTTTAAAAAAGTAGTTTGATGTGCCATTATAAATTTTGGGGGACATGCCTGTAGTCCAATATTTTTGTAATAATGTAGAACTGTATCCTTTGATTAGTAGAACTATGTCTCCCTGCAGGGAATTGAATGTGTTTTTATTTTGTTTTTTTATGTGATTGTTTTTCTTTTTCTTTCTTTTTTTTTTTTTTAGTGAATAATCAAAGTTCTTTATATCGAACTCTGTTTCAAACTCTTCATTTATTGCCAATTTAGATTTCTTAATAAAATTTTTGAAAAATTTGTATAACTTTTTTTAATAGCTTGTTTATTGTCTTTTGATCAAAGTTATTTTATTTATTTTGGTCAAAAAGTGTGAAATAAGATCGCATTTTGAAAATACAGTGTGTCAAAGTTCCAGTACTCCAACTTAAAGAACTCATTGTGTCCATGATTTTTTTTAATATTAAATTTTATCGTCTGCTTATTATTGCATCAGTTCTTTAATTTTTATAGTTTGTTTCTTTTCTCACTCAAGTTATGTGAGAATAAAGTTTTATGTTATTTTGTTCTTCATAGTGAAATGAATTATCACGCATTCAGAGAATTACGCTGTTTGAAGCTTATTTTGAATGTAAATCGTATGAAAGATGCAAGGCGATATAAATATCCAGATGATGCAATACCGAGTAAAAATATGCTATATCAGCTCGTTCGACAATTTCATAATACAGGTTTTGTGCAAGTGGGTACAAGTTTCTCTACAAGAAGTCACTCCTAGCATGTTAAAACGCGTTTCTAAACACATGCGCAAACGAGTTCAGCATTGCCTCCTAGAAAAAGGTGGACATTTTGAACATTTATTATAAATGCAAGTTCTGTATTTTTTCCTCCGTTATTTTAAATGTGCCTTTTATCATTAGCATAAAAATAATCGTTTTAAGGTTTGTTGTTTTGTAAATAAAAAAAATACATCAGCGTCAGTACTGGAACTTTTAGGATACTCTGTATTTATATTCAAGTCAAAGTTAATAACATCTCTGCTTATTGCCATTGTATAATTACAACAAATATACCAAAAATTACGGATTCATGTATCTTTAGTTTTAACAAAAAATGCCAAGCCAGGAAAAAATATTGCATTAAAAGCTATTAGAACTATTATATCTTTCTGACATATTCCTATTAAATAATGCTGTCAAATTTATCTCTGCAAGAAGAATAGTCTTATCTCTAGCAATATGCCAACACAACATATTATTTGTTAGAGTGGGTGCTGTTCTTTTACCTGAGGAAACCAGTAAAATGGTCATTATCTGTTTATGTTTATTTAACAAATTAAATAATTCTTTAGAATGTACTTTCGAATACGCTACAGCTTTCAAATATTTTGTTGGAAGTATTATTCTAGCTGAAGAATTAGTTTAGGCTGGTTTATTTCTATGTGAATGATGCATAATATCGTTTAACACATTGTTTCCACTAGGATCATATTTTAAAATGAAAATTAAAGAAGAGTCTTTTACATTTTTTGCCAAAGAATTTAAATACTATCATTTGCATAAAAGTCTTATTATGAATACTACTTTCATCATGCTACTTTTCTAGACAAAATTTGAACTTTAAAAACTGTTTCTAATTTAAGAAAACATTCAGAGCCATCATCCCACCATGTATTTGCCAAATATTTAACTGGAGAACATTCATTTTCTTGTCAATTTTTCAATAAGTTAAAAAAATCAAAGAGGGACAATCATTTTTGCAGTTTCGGATGCTATATTCTTTTTAGGTTGATTTCTTTAGAAATCGACCTATTGCAATCACTTTGTTTATCCATATATATATCTATCTATCTATAATGAAAATTTTGTCATCACGATAACTCCCGAAATAATACTCGAAATCGAACCAAATTTGGACAGTGAACTAATCTTATAAATATCTTGGACGAGTTCGTTAACCAAGTTGCTCCGACTTTTTGTTTTCAAGTGGCAGCCACTTGAAAATTTCAGACCGACATTGTAAAAAGCATATTTAATGCAAGATTTGCTTGAATTTTTATGTAAATATAGGCCACATAAGGGTCTCAATGAAGTTTATCCGCCATTTTTAATAAAGTAGCAGATATTTTAAGTTAAGTGGGACCACTTGAAAATTTAAAATCACTATAACTTCCGAAATAATACTCCAAATCGAACCAAATTTAGACAGTGTCTTAACTTATCTTATAAATATCTTAGATGAGTTTGTTAACCAAGTTGCTCCGCCATTTTGTTTTCAAGTGGAGACCACTTGAAAATTTCAAATTCACATTGTAAAAAGCGTATTCCGAATTTGTTTGAAATTTGATGTAAATATAGACAACATAAGGGTTTCAATGATGTTTATTAATGAAATTTATCCGTCATTTTTAATAAAGTGGTAGATATCTTAAGTTAAGCGGGGCCACTTAAGTGGAGACCACTTGAAAATTTCAAATTCAAATTGTAAAAAACGTATTCCGAATTTTTTTTTTAATTTTGATATATACATAGCATACTTGCCAACTCTCCCGATTTCGGCGGAAGACTTCCGAATTTTCGATCTATCTCCCGATTTTCCGATCGGAAGTTAAAAATTTATTAAACAATGTTTATTACAAAAAATATCAGGCATGTAATTTTTTCGCGAATTCGCGGAAATCCGCAGTTTTTTTTTTTTTTTTTTCATATTTCATTAAATTCCACAAATTAATTTCTGCTGCGTTTAAAAAAAATCGCGGATATCGTTCGTTTATAAAAAAGAAACCTCATGAATGAGCGACGATCAAATGCTCTACGAAAGCCTTCCGATTTTTAATCTTTTTCCATCCGCAACATGAATGTCAATATTCATTTTAAGTTGCTTTATGAGATTCTAGAACCTTTAAAGAAATAGAAATGTTAAATATTTCTAACACATCAAATTATTTTTTGCCCCCCCCCCTCCCCTTTTCACATCTCCAAGTAGCGATCGGCAATCAAGTGTTCTGCAGAAGCCTTTATATGTATCCGGATATCGTTCGTTTATAAAAAAGAAACCTCATGCATGAGCGACGATCAAATGCTCTACGAAAGCCTCCCGATTTTTAATCTTTTTCCATCCGCAACATGAATGTCAATATTCATTTTAAGTTGCTTTATGAGATTCTAAAACCTTTAAAGAAATAGAAATGTTAAATATTTCTAACACATCAAATTATTTTTTGCCCCCCCCCCCTCCCCTTTTCACATCTCCAAGTAGCGAGCGGCAATCAAGTGTTCTGCAGAAGCCTTTTGTTTCCCAATCTTTCTCTATCCACAACATAAATGACAATATTCATTTTAAACTTGTTTTGGCAGATTCTAGAAATAGAATTGAAAGAGTTATTGAAATTTTTTTCTGCTAATTTCTAATTTTATCCATAGTTAAGTTTCCAAAATTAAGTATGGAAATATGTGTACTTCGTATATTTAAAAAAAAAAAAAAAAAAAAACTTTGAACATGAATCTTCCTATTTCTCATTTTTTAAGATTGGCAAGTATGACATAGATTATACAAGTGTCTCAAATAACTTTATTAATGAACTTTATCCGCCATTTTTAATAAAGTAGCGGATATCTTAAGTTAAGCAGGACCACTTGAAATCAGGCCACCACTTGAAAATTTAAAACCATGATAACTTCCGAAATAATACTCCAAATGGAACCAAATTTTAAGTGTCTTAACTTATCTTATAAATATCTTAGATGAGTTTGTTAACCAAGTTGCTCCGCCATTTTGTTTACAAGTAGAGACCACTTGAAAATTTCAAATTCAAATTGCAAAAAGCGTATTCCAAAATTGTTTGAATTTTGATGTAAATATAGAACACATAAGGGTTTCAATAATGTTTATTAATGAAATTTATCCGTCATTTTTAATAAACTGGTAGATATCTTAAGTTAAGGGGGGCCACTTGAAATCACGCTACCACTTGAAAATTTAAAATCACAATAACTTCTGAAATAATACTCCAAATTGAACCAAATTTGGAGAGTGTCTTAATTTATCTTATAAATAACTTAGATGAATTTGTAAACCAAGTTGCTCCGCCATTTTGTTTTCAAGTGGAGATACTTGAAATTTTCAAATTTAAATTGTAAAAAGCGTATTCCGAAATTGTTTGAATTTTAATGTAAATACAGACCACATAAGGATCTCAATGAAGTTTATTAATAAACTATATCCGCCATTTTTAATAAAGTAGCAGATATCTTAAGTTAAGCGGGGCCACTTGAAATCAGGCTTCCACTGGAAAATTTAAAATCACGATAACTTCTGAAATAATACTCCAAAACGAACCAAATTTGGACAGTGATATTATCATCTTGAATATTTTCACTGGGCAACTTGTCCCGACATCTTGTTTCTAAGTTCCAGCCACTTGAAAATATGCCACCACGATAACTTTTAAAATACTAAACTGATTTAAATAAAAGTTGGATAGTGAACTTATGGTTCAAATAGCTAGGATAAGTTCACTTGGTGACTTGATCCGCAATTTTATTTCCAAGTGGCGGCCACTTGAAAATTTGCCATTATGGTAACATTAGTAATACAGAATCAATTCGCATCAAATTTGGGTAGTGGATTTATCATTCAAATATCTCAGATAAGTTCGCTGGGCATCTCACTCCACTTTTTTTTTCAAGTAGTGCCACCTGAAAATTTCTTATGCGATAATTTTTGAAATACTGATTTAATTTAAACTAGAACTGGACAATGAACTTATCGTACAAATATACTGGATGATTTCGATGGGCAAGTTGTTTTGCCATTTTGTTTCCAAGTCACTGCCACTTGAAAATTTGTCATAATAACAACTTTTGAAACACGGCACTGATTTAAACCACAGTTGGACAGTGAACCTATGCTTCAAATATCTTGGATGTGTTTGCTGGGCAACTTGTTCCACTGTATTGTTTCCAAGTGGCAGCCACTTGAAAATTTGTTATCACGGTAATTTTAGAAATATGTAATCAATTCAAATCAAAGTTGAAAAATGGATTTATCATTCAAACAAAAAGAATCTACAAAATTCACGTAACTCGTGAACCAATCACGTTATTGCGTCCATCTTTGGTATATCGATAATAAGTATTTTCTCACCAAAAAAGTCACCATAGGGGAAAAGTCGCCAAATTTGTCACCAAATCCATTACCTGCGTTACTGGATCTTTTTAATGCGTTTTTAAGGAAAAATTAGGCTATTTCAATGTTAAAACAAACTAGAAATGCCGAAAACTAACATTTTATCAACTTACTAAGCCTCTTTGGAAGAATTTCTACAAAAAAAAGATTTTCAAATTTGCAACGATATCTTAGATGAGCAACTTTCTCTGCCATTTTGATCGAAGTGGCAGCCACTTAATTTTTCAACACAATGACTTTTGAGATTTTGAATTCATTCGAACTATATGTGTACTGTAGACTTTCTCACAAATACATTTCATATATTTGTCAACTTAACCCACCATTTTGTTTCCTAGCGCCGGCCACTTGAAAATTTTAAATTCACATAAAAATGTATTCATGAACCTATTAGCTTAAAACTCCATATGTGCATAGCCTACATCAATATTTCTACCAAGTGCATTAATAATTTGTAGCTGCCATTTTGAACCAAAATGACGGCTACTTGATAAGGAAAAAGAAATCAACCTACCCTTCCGAATAAGCCGGAAGGACTTGTTTAAAAAATGTATACAGTGAAATCCTGATCTATCGTTCCCGTATTGATAGTTTTATTTCTATGGTCCCTGCACAAATTATATTTAAATAATATTAACGAAACCTTCATGTATCATGCTTCAAAAAGTCGTTTACCCACATTCATCATTGTAAAATTTTACTCCTGACTTTGTAAAAAAAAAAAAATCTTGAAGGTCAAGAGATTCGATATGGCATACAAACTGGAATTACTTCTTGCATCCTAAAATAACTCTCTTCCCCATTTCCATGGAGTATCAAAATTGTGATGCCATGTCCCTGGACCATATCTATTCATTTTGTAATTTTAGCATGGCAGGAAATAACCTCTTCAGTTGTCCTGAAAATTGCTTCGTGAAATGCAGTTACGTGTGGAAAAATGATGAACAATACTAAACAGAAAGGCAAGAAAATGATAATGATGCTGATAATACAGATGAAAAGTGGTTGCGTGTAGCAGAGGATGCGCCTGGTACAAAATGTAGTGATATTTGCATTAATCAAAACATTGTAACGTGATATCATGCAGAAATGTGCGATTTCAAAAAATGAAAATAATGGCAAAGAAACAGGATAATTTGTAGGGGTGCACCGAATGAATAGCAGTTTTGGCCGAATGCTGAATATTTGGGGGCTGATTTACTCCTATATTCAGGTGTCAATCACCTAATTGCAAACTTTTTCAGTAATACCATTTACATTTAGTAATATTTTATTTTTTTAATTATGAAAAAATATTATGAACTACTATTCAGAAACAGTGGTTTATATAAATATAGAAAAATATTAGGAAATATTACTAACATAAGTAGTGGTGTAAAGCTGAATTCACAGTTAAAAAAAGAAAAAAAAATTAACTGTTTGGCTTCTTAATAAACACACAAAATTTCTTAAATAACAATATCTTGTCACGCCCACTCCAAAGAAAATAATAATGATGCAACCCAGAAATGCAGTATTTGAGATAAATCAATTTAAAAGTAACAACCTATTGGCCAACTTACATTAAAACTGCGCAAATGCCTCTCACTCTCATATGAATAAATTGTGGGATAAGAGATGTTATGCTTTTCATGCATGTTGGGGCACTTCATATGTATTTTTCAATAACAAATTCAAAATTGTTATTTTATGATTTGTATAATTTTTTCCTGCCAGATTTGGATATGATCTTTGTTTGATCTCTTGAAGTTTCCTAGATGGCAACATATGAATTATGTACGCTCTTTCTTATTTTACTTTAGAAACATATCATTATATTGTTAATGATAAAGACAGCTTTTGTTAGATATTATTAATTATTAGGATTAATGTATCTAATAATTTTCTGTGTTACTTGAAACTAGTTAAAAAAAAAAAAAAATTGTTTTCATTTAAATATAATCTATTTCTTAATTACTCTGAAAAATCTTAATTTAATGGTAATTAAAAAAAAGCAAAAATTTTTCAAGTGATTAAAAATTTTAAAAAATTGAATTTTTATATATTTAACTAGCCGAATAGTAACCGAATAATTTGGTATTCGGCTAGCCAAATAGTTTTAGATTCGAGGAAATTGAATATTTGGTAGTTTGGCCAAATACCGAATATTCGGTGCATCCCTAATAATTTGCACACTGATGGTGTAATTATGGTGTTTGAAAATACACGAACTTTTATATAAGCACATGAAATTACATAAAAGGACCAGAAAAAAATGTTCTGAATCTGAAATATTTCCCGTTTAATTTATAAAATGAACAAAAATACCCAACATAAAATTACTGATTTTTAAAAATAAATTTTACGTAATGATTTTTGAACAAACATTGATGAATAACATTGATTTATTTCTTCGACAGTTTGGAAAGTAACAAATTACTTTTTGTTAGTAGTATACTGTATACACTGTGTGTATTAATTCATAAACATTGTTTTCTTTGTGTTTTGAATTTAACCCGCATTCATTGTTTTTCACACACAACGTGAAAAACGATGGATCAAGGTTCTACTGTATATGCTATCAGGTTTTGCCTGCTTCGCTGGTCACTGTATTTAAATGAATTAAGATATACATACTTCCCAACTCTCCGTTATTTCAATGGAGACTCCTTTATTTTGGGACTGTCTTCTAATCGCCGTTATTATCGCACATTTCTCCCTTATTCTGAACATTTTAAAGTTATAGATAATTTATTCAAAACTTCAATTTTTAAACAAGATTTATGCCTTTGCTGAAAAAAATTCTTGTGTTTCTCAGTAAATAGCACTATTTTTAATTAATAATTACTAGATTTTTATTTAATACAGTTGAAGATCGATAATCCGCACTCACTTTGCGAATGTAAACAAAAAATTTTGCAGTTATGAAAATCCGATATTTCAGATGTATCTGAGAAAATATGTTAATTCCCATACTTAAACAACAACAAAAAAAAAAAAAAAAATGTAATAATAATGCAAAAAATGAAAGAAAAATATATAAATTTTAAAAAGATAATTAAAATATATATATATATACTTTTACTGCCTTATATTTTTTTTTTTTTAGCGAAATTGGAACATCTATGAATCAGAATTTATATGATGTATTTAATAATCTGATGCATCAATCTGATATATCTAATATCTGCATAATATTCAGTACTAAAAGCATATAGTTAGGTATCACCTATTTACAGACGCCATCAGCGAAAATGATCAAATAAAAACACACATAAGTGTAGCTTTCTAAATCCTGCCAGTAACGGCATTGCTCATTGGTTGAAAAGAATGATGTCATAAGCATTGGTGGGATTGCATATTCGCACATGTTTAAGGACCATCAGTATTACTGTAAATATTCTTTTTGGAGTGGTATTTCAAAAATGCACAAATTATTTAAGAAAAACTTTTTACCATCATTTGTTTTGAGGAAATGATCTAAAATGCAGTCGTTTAAAACTGTATCAAACTAATCACATCGCAAGTATCTCGCTAATCGCAGTCCAGTAGCAGGAGTGCAACTAAACACTTCCCACATGGTTTTGTTTATATGCAAACTCTAGTTTATATGTTTAGCGTTATTCTGATTTTTTTTATTTTACGAATACAAAATGGATCAGTCAAAATCTGAAAGAAAACATGTAAGTTTAACCATTATGCAGAAAGTTGAGATCCTAAAAGAGCTAGATGAGGGTTCATCTGTACGTTTTGTAGCCGATAAGTTTGGGATTGGTTACAGAACTGTGCACGACATAAAAAGTAGCAAAGCAAAAATACTTCAGTTTTATGCAAGTAGTGATAGCAATAAAGGAATTGCTAGCCAAAAATGAATGAGAGAAGCAAAATCAGTCAAATTAGATTCTATTCTTTATGAATGGTTAAAACAGCCGTGCTGTGAAAACGTACCTATAATGGGACCCATTTTATGCCAGAAAGCAAGAGATCTCCATAAAGAACTGAACATTGAAGAACCTTGCAATTTTACTACTGGCTGGCTCACAAAGTTTAAAAATCGCCACGGAATACGTTATATAAAAGTGTGTGGAGACAAAGTGTCTGCTGACAAAAATTGCAGCAAAAAAATTTATTGGTGAATTTGAAAGCATCGTCCATAATGAGAATCTTACTCCTGATCAAATTTATAATATGGACGAAACTGGTGTATTCTGGAGTAATTTGCCCAGGCACACTTTTGTTAGTGAACAAGAAGCTGAACCATCTGGCCTGAAAGATGACAAAAGAAAAATTACTGTCCTTGTTTGTGCAAATGCTTCAGGTAGTCACAAGTGTAAGTTACTTGTTGAGGGGAAAAGTGCCTGTCCGCGCTTTAAAATCTATATTCCAGTTATTTACAAAAGCAATAGAAGAGCATGGGTACCACAGAAACTTTTATCTGATTGGTTCCAAAACCATTTTGTACGAGAAGCCCGTGCTCACTGCATTAAAGTAGGACTGCCTGATAACAGCAAAATTACATTGGTAATGGACAACTGCACAGCACATCCCAAATAGATTGCTCCAAATATTATAACCGTGTTTTTGCCACCAAATACCATGTCTGTGATCCAGCCAATGGTCCAAGGGATAATATGCAATTTAAAATGTCATTATGAAAGTGCATTTATTAAAAAGCTGTTGAATTTTACATCATCTGCTAACGTGATTGCAGACATTAAAAGAGCATTCACAATCAAAGACTGCCTACATGTTAAAAGAAGCTTGGGAAAATGTAACAGAAGATACTCTTGTACATGCATGGCGAAATTTGTGGCCGGAATCATTACTGATAGAAACAGAATCGATAAGAGTTTTCTGGATTTGGCATGTCTCTAAACCAAATTAAAGCGGCTGAACTTTTGAAATATGCAAAAGATTCCAGATCAGCACTATTGAATGAAGAGGCTATCACAGAATTCCTAAGTACTGAGGATGAACCACCAGTAGTAATGCCTATGACAGATTATGAAATTTGTTCAGTTTTAAATTCCGAATTAAATGACCAGTCAGAAACGGAGTCAGATGATGAGTATACGGAGAAAAATATAAATTATTGGAAGAAGGAATTAATTTAGATGATCAATATTTGAAATTCTTAGAGTCCCAGAAATGTGTGAATGAGCAGGAGATATTGACTATTTATAGATTACAGCAAAAACTGTCAAAAGAGAAAACTAAAGTACTCAAACAAACAACTATTGATAATGTGTTTTCAAAAAAAGTGTTTCAGCCTTAAATTTTTTCCTTTTTTTTTTTTTTTTTTTTTATGAATTACTCATGTAGAGAAAAATGCATCAATGATCTAAATTCGCAAAAATCTCTAATCTGCACAAGCTCTGGAAACAAAGCGTGCGGATTAAAGATCTTACCCTGTAATTAAGTTTAACTTGCACACATAGATTTTTGACAATTTGTGCCATGGATGAAACTATTAAATATTGTCATATATCTAAAAACTGTCAATGTTGTTTAAGCCTGAAAATGCCACTTATAAAATCTCCATTATTTTGATCCTTCATTGTTGACAGGTATGTATACATATTTATCTTTTTTATATTGCTTTATAAATAAAAACTAAAAAGAAAATACACTGTAATTGTTAAAAACCTTGCATCTGGTCCTTGATGTCTTTGGCAACATTTTCCTCGCCTACAAAAGCTATGTCTTTATTGCCTGCGACAATGTCTTATCTGTGGACTTCATTTAGCGTCGTGGGTGCTTATCAGAAAGTTTTGAAACGGACAGTGACTAAAAAATTGAAGTAACACATTTATACTAAAATCCCAATTACATAAAAACACTATACAGGATTAATACTTATCAGGGAAAACCCTGAATACTCAGGGAATTTGTATTTTCTTAAGAAAAATATTGGAGAAAATAAAAATTTTCATTAAAATGCTCAAAAAATTCATTATAAAATCTGGAAAAATGAATATTTCCCCTCATAATATATTTTTCTTATTTAAAAAATAAAGTTTAATGAAGCATAATTAAATAAAGCTTAAATTAAAACACCTTACTTTAAAGTGTCATGTTTGGACCTTGTTGGTGGAGTATTTTCTTTTTTTTTGGGAGGGGGGGGGCATCATCAGCCGGGCACCATGCAGTAAAGTGCTGATCTCTGTCACTGTCTCATTTTCTTTCCTCTAGCAGGTGGTGCCAAAGTGGGTTTAGGCCAGCTTTTGATTTGTTGCCTTTGCATGCAATGTAATTTATAATTATTTTGACTGTAGCTTGGAGGTATGCGTAGTTAAATTTATTGTAGTTTGCAATTTCGATGGTTTTATTAAATTTAACCTTTATATTTTCCTTCTGATAGATTTTGGTTTATGCCGTAGTGTTTTTATCGTATTTTATATCGCTTATGTGTTCTTTTAGACTGGTGTTTATAAGTGATATAAAATCTGATAAAAACACTATGGCATTTATCAAAAGGAAACTATAAGGATTAATTTTAATGAAACTATTAAAATTGCTAACTACTATTACCATAAAACTATGCGTTCTTCCTAGAAATAGTCAAAATAATTAAAAATTACAATGCATGCAATGGCAACAAATCAAAAGCTGGCCTAGACCCACTTTTGCACCATCTGTTGGGAGGGGGGGAGGCATACAGTAACCAATATCAACACTTCACTGCATCACCAAGCACCAAGCTGAAGATGAAAAGGGAGGGTCCCTTCAAAGAAAGTACTCCACCAACAAGGTCCAAACGTGAAACTTTAAAGTAAGGTGTTTTAATTTAAGTTTTATAATTTTTCTTGTTTAGCTTCATATTGAGATTCAAATGATTAAGTATCGTGAAAATACACATGTAAACAGTGATTTGTATGTGAATTTCTATCATGATCGGCAATAACATGATATACAGTGGAAGTAGCATTATCTCCTCTCTAAAGAAGTGTTTCTTGTAGTATGTCGCTAATATTTTCTTAAATTCTCTTTTGCAAAATTCTAATTGAAATTCAAGTGGAACACTGTTGATATCTACTAAGAATATCAAGGAGAACATTTCTATGAAAATTTCATTCTTGCGGCATTCGGAAAATCTGCTTTTGAATTCCAGATTTGAAACGTATTGTACATAATGCTCCAAGTTCCATGTTGTAGTTTTATTCAACAACTCTGTCAATTTTTCAAAATGGATGGAATTCTTATTTAGCAACTGACTTTCCCATAAGATTAATTTTATCTAAATATCTTTTACAGAATCAAATATTATGTACTAGGACACGAAACAGGTGTCGATCCAGGTAAAAATTGGGACCCTTTTGCTGCCCCTTCACAAAATTTAAATCCATAAGAGGGGTCCCTTCACAAAAACAACCTTTTTACAAGATTTAGTTTTATAAAAATGACGATTTTGTAAAAATTTTCCACGTCAACAGTATTATTTTTAATGAGTATGTATACTTGGTTCAATAATATGCTATTAACTTGATATTAAACATTAGATAGAGTAACTGCTGAAATGAAAGGTTTCATGCGATAATTCTTTTTATTGTAAAAAGAAATTTTCACAAAAATGGACCCCAAAAATTAAAACCTGGATCAATAACCCTTGCAAAATTATCACATATTTCGCCAATAATTTGCATTATGAACTGTAAATTTTAACAATTAGAGGCAAAATGATTCTGCTTTTTAATAATGGGCCACATGGTTGTATTTTGATAAATAGCTTTAAAAAAAAAATTATCCATCAATAATGAACTAATCATGAATTTCAGCAATTAGTTGCATGATTGAATGTAAATTTTGACAATTAGCTGAAAAATTATTCCATAACTCATTAAAAGGCTGCAAAATTATTGCATAATTCAGGATATAGCTGTGAAAAAAAAGTTCAAATTTCAGTAATTAGTTGTGTAATTAATCATAAATTTTGATAATTAGCAGCAAAATAATTCTGTATTTCAATAACTGGATGCAAAATGGTAACGTATGCAGGGAAATAGCTTTGAAAAAAGTTTGAATTTTATCAATTAGCGATGTAATAATAGCGCATTCCAATAATTATTTGTGTTATCAAGTATAAATTTTGACAAATAGTGGCATATGATTCCATATTTTAATAATAGGTGCAAATTTGTTGCATATTTTGGAAAATAGTTTTATAAAAAGTGCAAATTCTATCGATTAAAAGAGAAAATAATCACACATTTCGGCATATTTCAGAAATCAGCTTTAAAAGGAAACAATAACGCAAACTTTATTTATTAGCAGTATATTTATACTTTTATATCTAAAAGTGGCTACCAGAAGTGTCAGGGCCATAACCAGAGGGAGGGTTCAATCGGGGCAATCGTCAGATAGACTCGGCACTCCGAGAAGCGAAAAAAGGGAGGTTAAATATGGTAAAATAAGATTGGCAAGATTTTGCCATATTTAAATCGATGAAAAGAATGTTTTGTGTCACCGTATCGTGTAAAAATTCCATCTATAACTAGACCGAATTTATACTCGCCACAGTAAAAATCCACTCGCCTGCGCTCTGCCCTAGGTATATATAGAAACGCTAAATAGTTCAACATGTATGCCATACCAGAAGATTTTCAGCCACTGCAATGCTTATAAGCATGGCCCCAAGGTCTGTAGAAGACACGTCTATCCATGCTAAACAATAAGCCATATGAGAAGACCTCTATGTGTTCACTAAAACCTAAACATGTAATGTGTCTAGGTTTAGGGGACACCAGCACACGAGTCCTCATGTTTTGGGTGTCATTATCTAAAGAAGGTAATATTATCTAATTAGAAAACCACACACACATATATATATTGTATTTTTCTACATACATAAGAAGAGGTAAAAGTATTGGACTCAGAAACTTTTAAACTGTCAGTTTTCAACCTATTTGCATGTTTTTAGATGCATTGAACACCATTAGACTACTTTTGGAAACTTAGGTATAATTCTTTTGTTAATTAGCTTTTTGAGTATATCGCCCAGCAGGTGGCGTAGCTGCATTGAATTTTTCTCTTTATGGATAGGTATATCTCGACTGTATTAAAAAGAAAAAAGTATTTGAAGTATGATTGTTTTGAACATGAATCATACGCCATACCACCGAATTAGGATGTCAGCCAATTATTGCTATATTGAACTTGAATGGGCTTAACATTGCACTAAAGCTAGACAGAAAGCATAATGGTGGTCTGGAATTCATTGCTAGGGTAGTCCTGAATCATGCCATCACAATTTAAAACGAGGAGATGTTTTAAATTTTTTTCTGGATACACTCTTGAGAAGTGTAGACATTCACTTGGAAGTTATGACTTTATTTGTTGTATTAAAAGAAGCTGCCTGGTTAGTATTGTATATTCTGAAATAATTGGAACTAGAGTCCTGCATCGGGTCGGGTAATCCGATAGGTTCAGTTTTCAACGAGTCGGGTCAACTTGAGAACATCTTTCAAAAAAAAAAATTATTGTATTAAGCAGAAATATCTTTGCTATATATACCCATAATGAACATACACTTACCCAAACTATTAAAGTAAAATAAACTTCCATATTCCACTGAAACAATTAACAAAGAACATCAAATACTATTATTATTTAGAATAGAAGCTGTGAAAAGCAGGCTACCTCTCCGAGAATAATCGGATGTATGATTCATCTATTTTGATTACTCACATCCTTTGAAATAGACTGTGAACTCAAACTGATAATTGATATTTTTTCGCTTCCAGATGTTTTTAAGAAGTTATTAAAATGTATGCAGATTTAGATGAGAACAGACATTTAGTAGGTGTTTGCAGAACTGTATTATTTTTATATTTGTGTGTGTGTGTGTGTGATAAACACCAAACAATAAACTACAAAAGCGCTTAACTTGAAACGTTGAAACTCAATTTGGTACACTTGAAATGAACATCACACTTAATAATTAAAAATTATTATTAATCTATATTTTTATAGTTTTAAATTTTTAACTTAGTGTATTAGTAATTACATTTTTAATTCTTTTTAAAATGATTTACCAACTGTGTGACAATGAAAATTTACTTTATTTCAGGACTCAAATATGTTTTGCATGATGTTTAGATGAATTATTAATTTTCATTTAGTTTCGGGTCAAGTTCGGGTAAAAAAAGTCAGGTTCTAGTATAAAGAAATCGGGTTGTCAAATTTTTTTTATTGAGGGTTGGTTTTCGGGTTGATTAAAATTTTTTTGTTGGGTTCGGGTTAATTTAAAATTCATCTGTCGGGTTTGGGTTGGGTAAAACACGACCCATGCAGGACTCTAATTAGAACAAGTACTAGTCATGTATCAGCTAAGTGATAATCTTATTAATAAAAGTGAAATGGCATCTGTCTTTCCGTCTGTCAGCTATCTGCTGAAAAATCTACAGCACTTATAGACATGACATTTGGTGCACACATAGTCTGGAATGTTTGCATGTGCACCTTGCTTCCTAATTTAAAATTTGGCTTCAAGTTATTAATTAAAACGTAATTAACTATTGAGGTTTTTGCAAGACTTACCCTTTCATACTCCGAAGGGAAAAACTGAAGATTTTGCTGTTTCTTCATTCAAGGCATTATAAGGTGCTATAAAATTCTCCTTCTAAATTCCAATTGTGTAATTATTAAGTATTGATTTTTTTTTTTTTTTAACATCAAATTAAATTTGATAGCAATAGTATATTTGGAATGGAACTGCTGTCATTTTTTATGGTCAACTGGGTAAGTGTCAATAACATATAGGAAATAACATTATAGTAATTAATATGTATAGTATAGTCTTTATAGTGTTGTTCAATATCACCCGTTTTGGAACAGATGTACGATAAACATTTAAACTGAAGTCCAAGGGAAAGGCCCTGGTTGTCTCAGGCAATAGGGTCACTAACTCGAGACATTGTGGGTAATGAATACGGTTCCGAAGGCAGTGGGGACTCAAAGCAAGTTTTTTAGCAATTTCAGTGGATTTTTTTTTAAGTTATTTATAAAGTGAAAATAGTGATTTCTTTTTTTTAATTATTATTATCACTTAAATATAGTGACCAGCGAAGCAGGCAAAGCCTGCCAGTAGGTTATACAGATATTAGATTATTAAAACCTATTACCAATGGCAGTGTGGAACAAAGTAAAATTGAAAAGAAACTGTTTATCCCATTTCTTGTAAGTTGCATTTGTTTATCCTAATATTATATCAGGGTTGCTACATTACCTGGAAAACTCAGGAAATTTCAAAATTTATAGCAAAAACAGGGAAAATTCAGGGAATTTTAAATTTTTTGGGGAAAACATTGAAATTTTTTTTTCATAATCAAATTTTTTTTTTAAATTTTAGTGCTTTATAATGAAAAAGAAAAAGTCAATTATGTTTTTTCCCCCCAATTATAGTAAGTTAATAAAATAATATACCATAGATATGTTCAATTGACTTGTAAATATGGTAGACTCTAATGCTGCATGATTGTGTGTCATCTATTTTACTTTTAAGAGAGACAGGGAATTTATTCCTTCAGATTTTTGTAGCAACCCTGGATATTCAACAAATAATTACAATTATTAAGGATTTGTAGTTATTGCAAATTTTTGAAAGCTGTTAATTGATCATAATATAAGTTATTGAAAATTAATCTTCGGAGTAAAAATGTCAATGAAATCTTCCAAGTTCGTAACAGTAAAGGAAGAAAAAAAAATGAATCAAATTTCTTCAAGTATACTGTAAATTTACTGCATATTCTAAAGTGTTCTAAATTAAGGTAAAATTTATTTTAAAAAGATTATTTATAAAAAGTATAAAAATAATAATGATTGTAATTTTTTTTTTTTTTTTTTTTTTATGACATTTCAAATAAGAAGTGGATAATCCAGAGCACCACAACCAGATGCAACACCACCCTCATTGAGTTTTGATGATTTACTTCTTAATAAATGTCCCACTGTTTCATTCCTACATATATAATCTTTATTCCTGGAAAATAAATAAATAAACAAACAATAAGATAGTTTAAAAATAAGAACAGTAAATGTATGAATTCTGTAACTTATACTATACATTTTCTCCCTTTAAATGATTTAATAAACCACATAATAAAGGATATTTATTTGCATTCATGCTGCATGTATACCTCATACATACATATTAAAATTAATGTGTTCTATATATGTTTTTAATCTGATGACTAATGACTTTCTGCTTTTTCACTCTTCCCCCCCCCCCCCCAATTTTACTACTTTTCATATGAATAATTAAAGCAGATGCCTGATCGTCTTATAGCACGATCCAAATAATCTGACTTTGTAAAAATGCACTTAATATTTATAATGAATTTAAGTTATTGAGTTTAACACTGAGATTTGGTATCTAAATTATATGAAAAATTGTTACATTAACCAGCTTGAAATATTTATGGTATTAATTAAGAACACCATTCATTACTTTTAAAAAGCTGCAGCCAATTTCCAATTTCATTTATTGATTGCTACATTTTCATTGGATAAACAAATATTTTAGATATCCAAATTCAATAATTTAAAATGTACTGCCCTAAACTCATATGACTGGATATGCTATCTTGGCTTCACTAAGTTCAATAAAACGTAGCTTTTCTAATTCTTCAATATGTTTATCAACTTACTATTTAGTCTACACCTGTCTAGCACTCAAATTTTACACACATATTTCCAAATTTATTTCTCCATGCCTGCTTAGCTCTTATATCAGCTTAAATTACTAAATATTGGTGTGCATGATATTTTAAAAATAATGATATTTTTTACATCAATGGCATTTACATTACACTGACATTTGCATACCACAAGTCTTTATTTAATTATAATATTCTGACATAGATGAATTCTGCATGTTTAATTGATTATTACTTTCCCATAGCACATTAAATTGAACTTGGAAATAAAGAGTTTATTCTAAAAAAAGAAGTTTTGTTTTATTGAAACCTTGTTTTCTGTAATCAAAACTATTATATCTTATGTATTTAAAAATAAAATTTTAAAATGGCATTATCATTGCAAATATACTAAATTTTGTAAATTTAATTTATTATATGAATCAGTGAAACGAATCTCAAAAAACATGAAAACAGTAGATAACATATGAGCTCTTTTCTTTGAAAGTGGTTAAGTCCATTTTTAACAAAAAATTAGTTAATGATAACAATGAATACAATCTGATATGGGCTTTTTATCTACAAACAGTTCTCCCAAATTTTTATTATTTTATCTATATATTAATAGGCAAGCATAAAATTTGTTGTCCCTTTTTAACATATTAATTATGGGAGTAGAGGGTTGAAAATGGTATCATTCGAAAGGTATGGTTAGCCGGAAGGTGCAAATACAAATATTATTTTCTTACGATGTCAAGAAGGTATTTAAAAATACATTTATTTTTTATGCATTTTCCCCCATTTTTCCCTTTTATACACGTATTCCTTCACATTAAAAAATACCTAAAAGTAGAAAGTTGTTAAATCTGGCAATTTCATAAAGCTCAAATAAAACCATAGACACAGTAATTTGTATAATGTAGCATCACTATACGCAAGCGAAGTGATGACGTCACTGTCTGTCCATGGAGCCATGTAAAAGATTTTCTATGTTAATTGTCCATTGAATTTTTTGTAAAAAATTATTAAAAAATAACGAAAATTATCTGCCGATTTTAATTCTGATATTTGGGTATAGTTATATATAAGTTACTGTCTACATGTGTTTGATTGAGTTATTTTTTCTGTAAAATTGATAAAATTTTAATTTAAAATCACAAAACTCCAGAAAAAAAAATGGCAAACTTCCAGTTTCGAATGTAAACATAAACATTTCATTTCAAAGGGTGATATTTAAACAATAGAGCATTTCCTCGTGACGTCTGGTGGTTGGCAAAAAAGCGCGCTCGACTTTCCCGCGCCCCGTCCACCATTGATTTTCCGTTGGTCGCTACACATTCGCTATGCTTTTCCCAAGCCTTTTTGCCAACCACTCATAAAAGTTGAGATGTTTGTTTACAAACAAGGAACTGCCCTATAAATATTCAACTAATATACTAAATAAAAGGAAAATGGATTTGTTACTAACTGCTGCATGTATAAGTAGACGATACGGAAAAAATTCCGATTTCCGTTTTCTGCTGAATTTACATGTTTTGAGCTTTCTTTACATTTCAATTAACTGAAATTGGCTACTTATTTTTTAAAAAAGTGTCTTTATTGCTAGCTTTTGTGGGTAGAAGAAGCAAGTAGAAGATACATAAAAACTTTTGATTTCCAGTTTTCGATGAATTTACACGTTTTGAGATTTCCTTGCATTTTAATTAAGTGAAATTAGTGAAATTGACTACTTATTTTTATTTTTTAAAAAGTGGATTTATTATTCTTTTCTCTGCATATATAAGTAGAAAATATAAGATTCAGAAATGTTTTAGATTTCCAATTTTCGATGAATTTACACGTTTTGAGATTTACTTGCATTTTAATTAAGTGAAATTAGTGAAATTGACTACTTATTTTTATTTTTTAAAAAGTGGATTTATTATTCTTTTCTCTGCATATATAAGTAGAAAATATAAGATTCAGAAATGTTTTAGATTTTCGGTTTTCGATAAAGTTACACGTTTTGAAATTTCCCGAACTCAATTCGACCATTTTTGAAAAATATCTTTTTTTTTTTTTTTTTTTTTTTTTTTTTTTTCAAACACTGTACTTTATGAACCAAACGAATTAATTTAACAGAATTTGATACTTGGTTGGACCTTGGTCTGACATGGTACCTATTAGCTTCTGGGCTGTATCACACAACAAGGGGCGTTTTCACGTTGCAATTTTCTCTCA
Organism: Salticus scenicus; assembly: GCA_963930645.1. NCBI lineage: Eukaryota > Metazoa > Arthropoda > Arachnida > Araneae > Salticidae > Salticus > Salticus scenicus. The sequence continues at coordinate 343,682,246 of OZ005648.1, forward strand.
TTTCAGGAAAGGTTAACATCTACAGAGAGAAATAGTTATATTAAGTAAAACTCTGCTGATTCAGTTAGAGTGAATATTGGCAAACAATTGCCGCAGCTGTGTTGCAATTGCATTCCGTTTAGGACTAGGCAATAACTTTGCTTTGCCTCGCTTTGCAAAAAAATGGTCGAGTTTCGACCACTGGGCGATACTAGTCAATATAAATTTACATAGTTAATGACATTACAAATTACTTTAAAAGCGACGTAAATCCACTTTCTGCAAAGACATAATAAATTCAAAAATTATGCTACATAATTTCTCTACTTCATTTTTATATGTGTGGCAACACCATTAATAACATAAAAATTCTACGATATGATGGATCTATTACTTTATATACATGCAAATACATCATGACTATTTTGAAAAACTTTCTCATAATGATAAAAATGGCAAATACATAGTTGTAATTAAAATGGCATTACTTAAATATTGAATTACTATTATTTTATTGATTTTGACATATTTAATAAAAATTTCATTAAAAAAAACTGGTTTGATTCAATTAAAATCCCATGTTTAATATTTCATAAATGTATAATTTTCACATTTTGTTGACTTTGAAAGTAGTGTAAGTCTATTTGAGGTCATCAAAAGTACAAATTTCTTTTAACTAATACTTTAAAAGTGATTGCATTATAAAATTAAATCAATTTAATTAAAAAAAAAAAAAAAAAAAAAAAAAAGAGCTTATTACCATAAACCATTAGTTTTCAAACTATTAAAATATAAACCCTTAAATTTCTCCTTTTAATATAAAATGGACATATACCACTTTCAAAGAAAATAGTTCACTTTATTTATTTATTTTTTCCTCAATATATTGTTGCAGCTGTGATGTAATTTTTTCTGTTTAATTTTCCCCCTTTTTTTTATTTTATTTGTTTGAAGTGTGCACATGGAAACCATGGATATTTTCTTTGTTTCAAATACGTTGTTGTAGTTATGACATTAGTTTCAAGCATGACCACCGGAAAATGATGGTCCAATTCAATAATTTAAAAAGTATAACCTTTTTCTTTCCTTTTATGTCAAGCAACAAACATATTTTATGTTCTATAGTGGCAACAACTTGAATCTTTCTAAAGAATGCAGATGCATATTAATAGTAAAGTCATTCATTGCTGTCTAAATGATTATTATTTAGCTTAATGTTATTTTTGATAACATTATCATTTTAAGCGGACTCTGTACTCTTTGACCTATTTTTATTTATTTATTTATTTATTTATTTATTTTTTCACACACTTTACAATATTCTTTTTGCATATTATTATATTATTAAAAAACTTAATCACATTGATCGCTTCTAAAGTACCATTGCCATTTCATTTCCCTATTAGATAAATCTGTTTAATTAATTGCAAAAACATTTTCATACTCACTGTACATATATTCAGTGGTGAAGTGTCCATGGAAGCGATGGAAGCAGCGCTTCCCCTATTTAAGATTTTTAAAAAGTAATCAAGTAATGCTGCCTCGTCGAAAGACTAAATTGATTCTTCCTCTGCTTTTGGAATCACTTCGCTTTGGCACTTCCATTGTTTTCTGAACCACGCCTCGCCCCTGCATATATTATACTTCACACCTGATTCATCCAATTCTCTTTTGCTTGTGAACAATGACTACACCCCTTATACATAATTTCAAAGTCAATTTATTTATCCTGTAAGAATGTCAACACATTCAGTGCCAATAAGGGATGTATGTTTATGAATGAACCATGAGCCATCAACTAATATAGCATATCAATAACTGAATCTGAGCCTTGACAGGCATGTCTTATTTCTTTACAAATATCTTTTTGTTCTCTGAAACAAACTTATAAGCTGTGGATAAAAGCTTCATGTACTTATTGTTACTGCAAGTCTCCGAAAGAAAGGACAGAATATCATCATACACAATTTTTCTATGACTGTGTACCCCTTTTCAATAAAAGATAATGAAATGTTTACTTTCATGCTCAAGTTTTCTCACTTTACTTTCCATATGAATGATTTGAATAATATCTGGTTATCTATATATTAATACGTGAAGCAAAAACTTTGTACCCCTTTTTACGAAAATTGCGCGGACGGAGGATTATGAAATTTCGCACACTTATAGTTTATATAGAGAAGAAGTGCAGAATGCTAATATTTTTTAAAAATACAACGACAAAGACGAGAAATTGGAACATTTGTGAAACGACAAAGGTGCAATTCAAAGCCTATATTATCGGGTTTTATTTCCAGATTAAAATTAGCATTTTCATTTTTTTATACTGTTGCCAAAATTTTGAAATTTCAATTAATAATAAAAAGTTAATATGTTAATAACAATAATAAAAGTTAATAACAATGAGTTATTTTTTAAATAGCCAGTTTCATCTGAAAGAGTTATCGCAGAATGCTAATATTTTTTAAAAACACACAAGTTTTGCATTATATATATACTAATTAATCAACTCAACTCAACTCAACTCATTCAATTTGTATAGATCAGTTTCTAAAGAAATCAACCTAAAATAAAAAAAAATAACGATTTTTTCTACTGACGATGAAAGTTTTTTTCTACTTTTATTATGCCTCGACATAGAACATTAACGGGTCGGAGTGAGAGACAAAGAAGAAGGAATCTATATTTGCGGACACATAATAATAATAGTAATGAAAATACAAATAGTGTTAATATTATACAGAATGAAGAAGTGAATTTGACAGATAAATTTAAATGTGCACGAAATGTCATTCCAAAAGTTTTTTATAGTTATGATTGTGGATTAATGGATTTGGAATGCGAAACATTTTGAATCTGAAGTCACTTTAGGTGGTACCACTGATAATGATACCATGAAATAAAAAAAAAATTAAAAAAAGGCATTCTTTATTTTAATCATTTTTTGGATTTTTTTTATTTAAATTTCATATAATTTTTTGAAAAAACTAGGTAAATTAACAGTGTAGCCTTGGCAAAATCTGTGATTATAGAAGTATAGTCTTTGACAATAGAACCTTAATAATGTTTAAACTTATAATTTTAATTAATTATGGTCGAATTTCGACCACTGGGCGACCACTAGTATGATAATTAATACAGCAAACTAGTAAGAAAGAAAAATGATGCAGTTTTCAAAAATTATAAAAATCTTTACAACTAAATTTAACTACTACTACATTTTACCTTATGATGACACCTCAATAAATAAATAAATTTTTATTTTTATAAAAATATTTTCATAAAATAAATTTTTATTTTATTTTTATAAAAATATTCTTTAAATAAAAATTTTATTAAAAAACTTTATATCTTTAATTTTAAAATAGAATTGTTTTTATATAGCTCTATATATTGCATAAAAATTGCAAATGTACCACATTTAGTACAGTGAAAAAAATAATAACAACATAACTGAAAATGTACTTTGAACCAGTTATGCTATTTACCATTTGCAATAGAAAGTGAATCTGAACAATATGTTAGTCTGAAAGAGGAAAGTACTTTTGAGCAATTTTTTCTTATATCCCAAATGCATCTGAATAAATTAAAGGAGCCCCGTGTAAATCGATTATTAATAATGTTAATCATACCATATTCTAAAAGAAATATGCTCTTATATATTTGAACAATTGTTGACTTAGTTATATTATGTGCCATATAAAGAATTAAAATATGCTTTAAAGAAGTCTCTTACATAAATAATAATGTATCCAAATTCTTTTACGAGTCGCTGTAGACAAACCTGTTGTGCTATTCATACTATTTTCAATAGAAAAAATGCTGTATTGAACTTGAACAACATATATCAGTCTCAAAGCACTTTAAAATATGAAAATGAGAGGATATTGACATACAGATAATAAACAATTCATAAACAATTTTCAATTTTGAAAAGTATTAAAACATATAATTAGATGTAAAGTGACTATATTTACCCCAATATTACACCATAAATTCCTAATTCACTATGTACTAAGCATGATTCTGGCTGTCTGTTACTCTGAATAATATAATTTGGCAATGCAGGAGGATTAATTCGTTCCATCAGAATATAAGATTTTCTTGAAAGACCTTCACACTCCAGAAACTGCTTTATGTCTAATCCATATAAGTTGTTACCTAGAAGGAATATTTACAGAAATGTGCTGCTAAGTTGTATTTATTTCTTTGATAGAATGATTTTGATAAAATTAAAGCTTGTCTAATAGATACTTGTATAATTTTCTATTTTAAAATGAAATTTAAAAATATTAAACCTTCAATTAAATTAATTATACCAAAAGTCAACAAAAATCTAATTTATTTTCTTTAAATACATATATATATAATATATTTTAATTGTGATACGTGATGATATGAAAGTGGAATGTAATAGACAACAAGAAAAAATTATTTAACAATGTCAATAAACATGAAAATTAGTTAAAGTTAAACACTATTCAAGCCAAAAAATTAAATTATGCTGTGCTTTCCTCTTCAGCAGGTGAGAACACAGCTATCCCACCTATGGGTGGGGGTATGTTGGGCTAGCATTTTCATATAAAAATCTATATAAATAAGCTTTATTATAAACAACTTTTTAATTTCAATAAGATGTAATAAATGTTTTTCAAATTTCAATATTTAATTTTCAAGAATTAAAATACTTTTAAAATAAATCTCCTTTCAGTCTTTATAATTTTAATCATTACTATTCAATTTGAAATATAATTGGAGTATGCTGGCCTACATATCTTCTGAAACCTCATAGTTATTAATTGCTGTGTTCCCACCTGCTGAAGAGGAAAGCACAGCATAATTTAATTTTTTGGCTTGAATAGTTTTTAATTTTAACTAATTTTCTTGCTTATTGACATTGTTAAATAATTTTTTCTTGTTGTTTATCACATTCCACTTTCATATCATCACTTATTATAATTTAAATATATTATTGTTTTTGTGTATAATTTAGTGCTGCTTTTAGCGCCTTTTTTATACAAATTAATTTTTGTCATTTATATTGAGTTTAATTTATATATATAGTAGAAGATCTTTATAACGCAATTCTCTATATAATGCATAACTTTTCAGACATAAACAATGAATTTTGCAGTTAAGAAATACTTTGTAAAAAACTGTTAGTTTGTAGAGAACTTAGTGTGATACATGTGTTTTTCTTTATCTCCTTAATTCAGACCTTTTTAATGAAAAAACTTGCTTTCATTGCAATTTTTTTTTTTTTAATGAGTCATAATAAAGGATTTGGTACAGGCATATATGGACTATTTTTATAAACTAAACTTAACTGAGAAACCTATTACACATCTAACTACTGTTCCAAGGAATGTAACTGAAAAATACCCTACTCTGTTTTGATGTGTTTCAACATATTTGGCCATTTTTACAAGGTAAATTTAATTATGTGTGAAACGTGATCTATATAATGCAAAATTCTATAAAACACAAAACCTTGTGCTTTTAGGTTTGCGTTATAAAGATCTTCTACTGTATATATATGTCACAAATTATGGCAGGATGAAATGGCCTCTTAGGTAAAGTAAGAAAGGTTCAGACTTATGATATATTTTTTCTAAGATTTTCATGGCAACTTCTATTTAATGTGGCAAATAATGAATTTGTGTCAGTTGGTTGTTTCATTCCTGTAATTTAGCAGCTACACACCAGAGAGTTAGCCTTTTCTTTTTGTAAATTAATTTTTTAATTAGTTAATATGCTGTCTACTCTTTTATTAGCTTATCTTTAGCATCAAATGGTGACAAACGCCTATTCCACAAATATGAGTTTCAAACAATACAAATTTAAAAAGTACATGTATTATGTCCAGACTTAATGGAGTGTCTTTGTTAATATGTTTTATTATGTTAATGTTAATGTTATGCTTTTAAATATCAGATTTTTTAATGAGGAATGCATGTATTATTGCCTGAGACAATAGCCTATTTGATATTAAAATCTAATGTGTTAACATGTAGGTAAAAGCTTGTAATAATCAGAAATACATCTTGATTCCTTCAGAAAAAAAAAAATCACAAAATTAAATCCACTATTTTTACTTCCATTACCCTACTACCATAGGTAGTTTTCGGTCCAAAAATTTGATATCAAGTTTTCACCTGATTTACACGTTTTAAGGCCTCCTGACCTGAGTCCAAAAAAGTAGTTTTTGTCAATTGGTCAGTGTGTGTGTATGTATGTTTATATGTAGGGTAGGTGCTCCAGTAATTAACATCTATCCCGAAATAATTAATAAATAAGAAAAAATAATAAAATCATATATTTTACATTTAGGAATTTTAACATTTTATGTCAAACACTGCAGCATAGGGTGCTAATAACTGGTAAAATGAATAACTAGCAGCGTCAAACACTGGAACATAGGGGGCCAATTACTGATAAAATGAAAAACTGGCAGTGTCAATTACTGGAACATTGAGTGGGTGTCAAATAAAAATTCATAAAAAAGAAAAGTTGTTATCAAATATATATTTTTTAACACATATGTGGTTCTGAATGTCTGTCATACCATATGTACTAACTTAAGATTTCTAAAAATATTTTCTGATGACTAGAACATTAAAAACATCAGAGATTGCTCTAAAAGTATCAATCATTGATGCACTTACCCTATGTGGGGAATTTTCTGGTTATCATATCTCTGAAACTAATAAAGATGGAACTTCAGGTGTTCCTTTAAAAACAGCCGTACAGATTTTTTCCAAACTCACCATATCTATCCCTTTTGTATGTAATTATTGTTTTCCGGTCAATAACTGAGTATTCCAAGTTTTGGTAAAAGTTGGTATATCAAAAACGGATCTAACGATTTTCTTGAAAATTGTTACAAAAATCCATTTTAGATATCCAAGTTTACAGTCATCCTGCTTAGGTAGGTCAGTTTTAGATATCGGAAATTGGTGTTTCAAAAAATAGCTCTACCAATTTCCTTTTTTGTTTCTTCTTTTTTTTAAACTCGGTATGTAAGCTTTGTTTTATATGTCTTTATATATGTATCAAATTCTACTATCGGTTTCTACTTCGTTAGGTCAATTTTATGTCTTCTGTTCACATTATCTCCAAAAAATACGTATGTAATATGTGTAATAGTGGGTAATGGAAGTCGTGTGGTTGTTTCACACCAAATTTTTTAGAATGTACCGAAAATTGATTACATAAATTTCAAAAGATACCCTCACTCTCTCTCTTTAATCAGAAGAAAGCTTTTTACCATTAATAATGTTTTTAAGAATTTATTTTACTAATCAATCGTGAAGTTTTTTTTTTCCCCTTCAAAAATAATTTGTAAACATATGTTTTTAGTAACGTTTTAGAAATTATTTTGTAGTTGCATTATGTTTTTAAAGAAATTATTAGTGCACTGTGTGTGTGGTAGTATCCAGGGTATATTATTATACATTTAAAAGTTACATTTTTTAAAGAGATAACTGCAAGTTCCAACCCCTGACTAAGAAATAATTTAAGTCGACTTATAAACAAAAATTGTACTTACCACCACCTTCTCTCTCTGGCTTCAGTACAAATGAATCTGGGTACTGGAGTGCTTCAGAAATTATATTTTCATTTGCCTTTAGTAAAAATTTAATGATATTTTAATTGAGCAGATACACAGTATTAAAAAAAAAAAAAAAAAAAAAAAATATATTACTTAAGGTAATAAGCAAATCAACTATGTTATACTTAAAATAATGCATAGCTGATTATCAAATATGAACTTCAAGATGATTTATTATTTGAGAAACTTTTTCCACTAAATATGACATCGCAATGCATTAAATTTTTATACACTTTAAGTATAAGTACTTGAAGTATTACTGTATTGGTCACATTGAAATGATGTAAATTTCGTCTAATTTTAATTTATATGCTTTAGAAGATACATTCTATGAAACATTATTACATCATCAATAAAGGAATAATTAACCGTAATATGTTTTTCATCATTCTTTTCACAGCCAGTTGGTGTAATTTAGTTATAGCTAATTATTTTTTAAAAATTCTAAAAGAAAGCAGTTAAAGTAAAGAAACAGGTACTATGATATCACAAGATATTGTTATTTTTTTTTATTCATACTGTATTTTGCATTCATATTTGCCAACATTGGAGGATCAAAATAACGGAGATTTTATGAGTCATTTTCAGGCCCAGACAATATTGATGAGTTTACAACATATGACAGCATTTAATAGTTTAATCCATGGCTTCAATCATCAAAAATCTATATGCATAAATAAATTTAATTATTTAGTAAAAATTTAGTAATTATTAATTAAAAATAGTACTATATATTGATATTCATGAGAACTTTTTCAACAAAAGCAAAAATCTTGCTTAAAAAATTGAAGATTTGTTTAAGTTTTGAATAAATTATAGGTATAACTTTAAAATGTTCAGAATAAGGAAAAAATATATGAGAATAAAGAAGAATGAAAGACAGTCCCAAAATAAAAGAATCGCCCTTGAAATAAGGGAGAGTTGGCAAGTATGTGTATTAATTTCATACTTAAATTGGTGAATGTCACAAAATGTATTGTACATTCCTAATATATTAATAAACTCAAGTTTCGTAAATCTGTTTAATGGCTGCATGTTTTAATAGCACAAAATATGACATGGAATCTTGATATTCAATAGGATTCAAAGAAGAAAAAAAAATTCTTCTTTTGTAAATAAATTTTGAAATGTTAAATTCTGATGTGTTATATATTTGTGGCCACAGGAATAACATTGTGATTATTTTTTAATCAAGTATTGTGTTAGGTTGGTTTGTTCTTTCTTTGGAAGTTTTCAGTTCTGCAGGAGATTGTTTATATATATGCAACAGATTTTTTTAGCATATTAATTTTAACCTGAAAATAACAAAAAGTAACCATTTTACTAGTCCAATGAAGTTCTCTGCATAGAGCAGTTGACTAAGCTGAACTTATTATATCATATTCCTTGACAGTTTTGTTTCAATCTAAAAAAAAGAACATTAGATACCTAAGAGAAAAATGCCATGGGAGCTAAAATCAGACTGATAAAATTAGGATAAAATTAATTATACACTTTTACTGTGCACTGACATTCTCCCAAAATAAGGTAATGAAATGTTCCAATTTCTTGGGGACAGTCCCCAGCAATTTGTCCCCAGATATAAAATCCCCATTCAAAACCAATTTGAACCCATTTCTTTAAACTTGTTCAAAAATTGTATATTTTAATAGTATTTTGTAAAATTATCTGAAAGTATTAACAAAATTCATGTACTTTTCATTCAAAATTTTTATGATTCAGAATTAACTACTTAGTTGCTTGTTTGTACATGAGAAATAAAATATATTGTTAGTTTTAGTTTTAATTTAATGATAATGTAAATTTAATGATAAAAAGTTTTCTTTTGGGAGACAAAACAACAAATTGGGGAAAAAATTAACCATTAAATGCATAGTGTAGCATTTCTGCAACAGGTTAAAAAAAAAAAAAAAAGATTTTTGGTAGTCTAAGGTGAATTTTCCATTATTTAATCTACGTATAACATATAAATTAGCATATAACATAAAGAAACAAACTGATTTTTCTGAAAAATCTATGTTTTCTGCATAATAAAAGATCCTTACTGTTGAATACAACTTTTGGGAAAAAATAAAAATCTTACACTTAAAGGTTAAGTTATCTCTTTTTTTTTTTTTTTTTTTTCCCATCTCTTTTCAGCTTTTTGGGGAAAAACAAACAAACAAAAAAAAAAAAGTTTAAGATAAATCCAAAATAACCAGGTTCTTTTTTGTGGGTGATACTGGTTCAAATGTGAAGCATCTTATACAATATAGGCTATAGGAAGGAGGGGGGGGGGGGGTAGTAGAATTGCTCAAAAAAAAAAAAAAAAATTCTCCCTGAGTGTCATATCACTAGAGTAGTTTCTATCCAACATCCAATAAGCACAAACCACATGGCTCGGCTTTGTTAATGGATCAAGTACTTATTTATATAAAATGTAGAATGTACATTTTTTAAACACACAAAAATTATTACTATGTTATTACATCTAAACTGTAGTTTTCAAATTTGTTAGGTCAGGCTTTCTTTAAGAGAGAATAAAATCTTAAAAATGAAGTACAACACAAACCTTTTTAAAGAAATCTATAAAATTATGGGTGTGTGTGTGTGTTGAAGCTTATGACACCTCCTTGGATACAGCTATAGTGTTATTCATTTATTAGTAGGGTTAGTTAATCATTTATTATTAGGGACACTTTAGTTTGCACATCATCATTAATAACTATATTCTTCTTTAAAATTTAACATTCTTTCATTTAAACTTTTGTTTTCAACGTTTTTTTCCCTTTTAGAATGATCAAAAATCATTTTTAAAACAGACTAAACAAATTTCAGTGTCTGCATTAAACGCCAATAAGTAAATTCATTTGAATATGATATTGCCCCATAATATCATTTTTTAAAAGTCTGGAGTGACTCCACTCGACTTTCCGAACATTAAATAATTAACGATTGTATAAATAAATTAAAGTCATTAAATAAACAAAAGAAAAATTATAATAGGGTATATAAGTATTTTCCTCTATACAATATGTTGTTTAAATTAACGCTATTGTCTTTCAAATAATATTAGCCCATAGATCATAATAATAAAGAAATTTTCGTTGTATCACTGTAAAAATCTATAAATGCTAGACTCCCTAAAATCCATACAGTTTGTGCGACGGTGACTTATAACAATTATATAAATTTTCAGCTCAATCGGGTGAGGCGTTTAGACCCTATCACACTTTAAATAATTTGAGCCCATAAGGCACAATGATAAAGAATTTTTCTTTGTGTTCCCGTGAAAGGACTAAGTGCTAGATTCTCCAAAATTCATACAGCTCGTGTGAAGGTGATCTATAACATGCATATAAATTTTCAGCTGAATCGGATACAGCGTTTAGACGCTAACGCACACTTTAACGAATTTGAGCCTGCCCATAGGACATAATGATAAAGAATTTTTTATGTCCCTAAAAAAAAAAAAAAAAAAAAAAACTATACCAAACTATTCACCAAAATCTATGTAGTTCGTGAAACGGTGACCTATAACGCGTGTATAAATTTTCGGCCCAATCGAATAAGGCGTTTAGACGCTATTCCACTTTAAAAAATTTGGGCCCATAGACCATAATGATAAAGGCATTTTCGTTGTGTCCCTGGTAAAAATCTATATGTGCTAGACTCAGCAAAATCTATGCAGTTCGTGCGAAGGTGGTCTGTAACATGCATAATTTTTCAGCTAAATCAGATGAGCCGTTTAGACGCTATCGCATTTTAAATCATTTGAGCCCATACGCCGCAATGATAAAGAATTTTTCTTTATGTTCCTCTAAAAACTATAAGTGCTACATAGTCCAAAATCCATATAGTTAGTGTGACGGTGGTCTATAGCATGCATATAAATTTTCAGCTCAATCGGATACAGCGTTTAGACGCTAACGCACACTTTAACGAATTTGAGCCTGCCCATAGGACATAATGATAAAGAATTTTTTATGTCCCTAAAAAAAAAAAAAAAAAAAAAAAAACTATACATGCTAGATTCACCAAAATCTATGTAGTTCGTGAAACGGTGACCTATAACGCGTGTATAAATTTTCGGCCCAATCGAATAAGGCGTTTAGACGCTATTCCACTTTAAAAAATTTGGGCCCATAGACCATAATGATAAAGGCATTTTCGTTGTGTCCCTGGTAAAAATCTATATGTGCTAGACTCAGCAAAATCTATGCAGTTCGTGCGAAGGTGGTCTGTAACATGCATAATTTTTCAGCTAAATCAGATGAGCCGTTTAGACGCTATCGCATTTTAAATCATTTGAGCCCATACGCCGCAATGATAAAGAATTTTTCTTTATGTTCCTCTAAAAACTATAAGTGCTACATAGTCCAAAATCCATATAGTTAGTGTGACGGTGGTCTATAGCATGCATATAAATTTTCAGCTCAATCGGATACAGCGTTTAGACGCTAACGCACACTTTAACGAATTTGAGCCTGCCCATAGGACATAATGATAAAGAATTTTTTATGTCCCTAAAAAAAAAAAAAAAAAAAAAACTATACATGCTAGATTCACCAAAATCTATGTAGTTCGTGAAACGGTGACCTATAACGCGTGTATAAATTTTCGGCCCAATCGAATAAGGCGTTTAGACGCTATTCCACTTTAAAAAATTTGGGCCCATAGACCATAATGATAAAGGCATTTTCGTTGTGTCCCTGGTAAAAATCTATATGTGCTAGACTCAGCAAAATCCATGCAGTTCGTGCGAAGGTGGTCTGTAACATGCATAATTTTTCAGCTAAATCAGATGAGCCGTTTAGACGCTATCGCATTTTAAATCATTTGAGCCCATACGCCGCAATGATAAAGAATTTTTCTTTATGTTCCTCTAAAAACTATAAGTGCTACATAGTCCAAAATCCATATAGTTAGTGTGACGGTGGTCTATAGCATGCATATAAATTTTCAGCTCAATCGGATACAGCGTTTAGACGCTAACGCACACTTTAACGAATTTGAGCCTGCCCATAGGACATAATGATAAAGAATTTTTTATGTCCCTAAAAAAAAAAAAAAAAAAAAACTATACCAAACTATTCACTAAAATCTATGTAGTTCGTGAAACGGTGACCTATAACGCGTGTATAAATTTTCGGCCCAATCGAATAAGGCGTTTAGACGCTATTCCACTTTAAAAAATTTGGGCCCATAGACCATAATGATAAAGGCATTTTCGTTGTGTCCCTGGTAAAAATCTATATGTGCTAGACTCAGCAAAATCTATGCAGTTCGTGCGAAGGTGGTCTGTAACATGCATAATTTTTCAGCTAAATCAGATGAGACGTTTAGACGCTATCGCATTTTAAATCATTTGAGCCCATACGCCGCAATGATAAAGAATTTTTCTTTATGTTCCTCTAAAAACTATAAGTGCTACATAGTCCAAAATCCATATAGTTAGTGTGACGGTGGTCTATAGCATGCATATAAATTTTCAGCTCAATCGGATACAGCGTTTAGACGCTAACGCACACTTTAACGAATTTGAGCCTGCCCATAGGACATAATGATAAAGAATTTTTTATGTCCCTAAAAAAAAAAAAAAAAAAAAAAACTATACATGCTAGATTCACCAAAATCTATGTAGTTCGTGAAACGGTGACCTATAACGCGTGTATAAATTTTCGGCCCAATCGAATAAGGCGTTTAGACGCTATTCCACTTTAAAAAATTTGGGCCCATAGACCATAATGATAAAGGCATTTTCGTTGTGTCCCTGGTAAAAATCTATATGTGCTAGACTCAGCAAAATCTATGCAGTTCGTGCGAAGGTGGTCTGTAACATGCATAATTTTTCAGCTAAATCAGATGAGCCGTTTAGACGCTATCGCATTTTAAATCATTTGAGCCCATACGCCGCAATGATAAAGAATTTTTCTTTATGTTCCTCTAAAAACTATAAGTGCTACATAGTCCAAAATCCATATAGTTAGTGTGACGGTGGTCTATAGCATGCATATAAATTTTCAGCTCAATCGGATAAAGCGTTTAGACACTATCGCACTTTAACGAATTTGAGCCCATAGGGCATAATGATAAAGAATGTTTTGTTGTGTCCCTGTAAAAGAACTAAACGTGCTAGATTCACCAAAATTTATGCACTTTGTGCAACAATGACCTATAGCATGTGTATAAATTTTCAGCTCAATTGAATAAGGTATTTAGACGATATCAAAGTTAAAAAGATTTGGGCCCATATTGACTATAATGATAAAGAATTTTTTTTTTTTTTTTGTATATTCCTGTAAAAAAACTATAAAAGGTAGATTCACCAAAATTTATACAGTTCGTGTGACGGTGAGTCATAACATGTGTATAAATTTTCATTTCAGTCGAATAAGCCATTTAGATGCTATTGCGCTTTAAAAAAATTGGCCCCATAGACCATAATGATAAAGAATTTTTCTTTGTGTCTCTGTAAAAAAGTTATAAGTGCTAGATTCACTGAAATCAACAGGATTCATGCTATAGTGACCTATAGCATACGTACCAACTTTCAGCTCATTCGAATAAAGCGTTTAGGCGCTATCGTGTTCACTCACATACATACACACATACATCGTCGTAAAAATAGTAAATATGAACTTAGGGGACCTCAAAACGTGCAGAAACACCAAAATCTCAAACTCATATTTTTTACATGATTACAATACTTTCCTCACTATAGTGTTCGGAAAGTAAAAATACATATTAAATTTGATGAATTTTTAGCAAACAAAAGCAGCTATCATTTATTAGTTGAGAATAAAATGCAGAAAATCTAATATTGTAAATGTCCCAATAAAAATATTACGATTGAATTATATTAAATCCATTCATTCTTAATGTTCCTTTTGTTTTAAAGATATCATCATCATAAATTAATGTATTTTATCTATGCTTGTAATGTGCTGACAGCTTTAATGGCCAGTATTAAGTTGTAAATTTAATTCTAAAGATTCAAACTATTGATAAATTACATAAATTACTTCGTTAGTGCCAGAAATGTATAAATATATATATATATTTGAAAGACAATTCCTAAACTCTGTTATCAATTAAATTCAGTTATTTAGATTAAAATAGTTTGACTGCTTTTACTTAAAAAGCTATATAAATTTAATATATTTTATGTGTTTTTTAAGGCATTTTACTATATTCTGATTAACACATTTCATGAAGATGAATACAAATTTGCTGTTTTCTGATGAAAATCTTGGGACTAAATATTCATATATGAGGACAATGTACATAAATGAATCCCTACTTATTCACTCATGGAACATTTTACTTTTTCATTGAAATTTAGAGTATGATATAAACTAGATCATTACCTCATCAAGAGAATATTGATTAGCAAACACTTTCCTTAATGCTTCAGCAGTTTTGTGATCAACAAATTTTTCCAGCATTCCTTCTTTAGTTAGGAACATCTGTACTTTCTTTGTTCCAGCTAGATGTAGTCCAACAGAAGGACATTTTATTGCTGTTGACACTTCTATTAATAATCTAGTTGTCCAATCCTATGTAGAAAGTAGAGATAAAGGAGTGGATTAATTTAAGTTACATTACTTTAAAATATTTACTCTGAGAAAAAATATACCACTTTCATCTAGAATGAATAAGTAGTCACTTTCTGAATCCCTAAACTACAAATATAGATTTTTCCAGATATGCGTATAAGGTAAACAAATAACCTGAATAGTCGAAACGATCAAGAATTTCTAGTCTATATTTTTCTAGATGGTGAAACAATATTATAAATCCTTTGTATGGCGAGAAATTCTCGTTTGATTTCTTAGAATTGGGTAATAAACCAAGATTATAGTTACTAAAACTCGCTTCTGAAGTTCACATTTATTTGCAGAGATTTTCAAATGTTTGACCCCACGATAGCATAGGAAAACGATCTAGAATCCTAAAAGGGATTTTTAGAACTCGCAAGCGAATGGAACTAGAATTTATAAGGATGACATGGAATTATTTTTACTAGACACATAATTTGGTTTCTAAATGTCATTCACAGAATGTTTTTTCAGTGTAAACTTCTGCCAATGAACCAGTAGTTGTCTGGTATCATTTTATTACAATGAATGCACATTGATATATAAATGCCATACATTTTTTCTTATCCTCTTAACTAAAGAAAAAAAAAATCTGGTGTGAAACAACCACACAACTTCCATTACCCACTATTGCACGTATTATATGCACTATTTGTAGATATTATATGTATTTTTTGGAATTTTCCAGTTAGAGAAACTTAACACACGTGTAAAGACATATAAAACAGAGTTTACACAGAGAGTTAAAAAATAAGCCGTAAAACAATAATTACTTACAAAATGATATTTAAAAGGTAGTTAATATGGCGAGTTTGAAAAAGATCCGTACAGCCATTTTTAAAGGAACGCACTTGCGAGACCTGAAATTGAGCCATTTATACAGGACGCCTATCAATTTTCCCGAACTAACCAACTATATCATTCGAAAGAATATCTAATAGAGTGTTTATGTTACAATTTTGAAGAAAATTGTTAAAGCCGTTTTTGAGATACGGACTTACGGTCTCACTTCCGGTTACCGATGACCCACTTCCGGTTTTCCAATTTTCATCAAAATTTGGGAAATTCCTTTGTACACCAGACCTGTATCGATTCCGAAGTTTCGTTGTTCTATCTTTATTAATTTCGGAGATATGATAGCCAGAAGATTCCACATATACATACACTGACCAATTGCCAAAAACTACTTTTTTAGACTCGGGATGCCTTAAAACGTGTAAATCATGTAAAAACTCGACATTACCTACGGTAGTAGGGTAATGGAAGTAATAATGTATCTTTAAAATACTAATATTAAATGCGACTTATTTTCAGTACAAATTACTTTTTTTTTTTTTTTTAATATCTTATTGCCCCTTTCTTTCTTTTACAGATAATTGTTCTATTTATTACTTGTGTTTCATTATTAAGTTGATTTAATATTTGTTTTTAATTATTAATCTTTCAACACTGTTTCCAATAATTTTATTTGTAACTACCATTTAGTATGTTTTTCAAACATCCGATTTCATAGTGTAATTAACTATTGCACTAGTCATAATGGATGGTTGCCAAAGCCTCGAGGGGTTGGACTTCTACCTCAAACCACCTCCCTCTGTCAAAGTAATTTTGGACTTGCTAGAGCCGTGCACGAAAAAGGAACCTAAAGACATAATTAAAAGGAAAGGCATAGATACAATACTTAGCCTTATGATGCCTCGTCTAGTAAATGCCTACGCCGATGGCTCTTCAGACTCAGAGTGTAATAGGGGTGGTTCTGGTGTCTTTCTTAAGTACCCAGATAATACAACTTCAAAGCACAGGGTTTCTGCAGGGCAAATTGCATCCAACTTTACGTATGAACTGATAGCAATCAGGACAGCCTTAGAAATTTACCTTGCATGGACAAACATCGTTAACTCCGACGGCATCATTGTGTTCTCGGTTTGCAGATCTGCTCTTGAAGCCAACAAGAAGGAAAAAAAAGGCTCACCCAAGAAATCAACTCTCTTCTGACCTCCATTGGAGCTATGGGCAAATCATGTACCCTTCAGTGGATTCCTGCCCATGTTGATATCGAAGAGAATGAGGCGGCCGATTTCCTTGCGAAGATCCTGCCCGATGGTTCCAGGACATACGTGGAATGCAGGCACGCAACTAGATCCCAAACACCTTTTTAGCTGCCCTTCCATTGCTGGTGCCCTCTTCAAGATAGACAATGACTGAACATGGACGTTTTATACTCAGAAAGAGCTATTGACATTGCCAAGGCTGTGATCCACGCTTTTGGCAATATTTAATTTTTATCTCCCTTTTTTGTTACTATGTTATTTCTATTTTTATCACTTCTGCACTTTGTCATATACAACAACAACAATTAACTATTAATCCATTTTACTATTAAATAAATATAAAGTTAGTTAAGAACCTAAATTATTTATCTGTTATTTTGATCTATAAATCTACTTTATAATTTTTTTAATAACAATTGTCCATGAACCAAGTTCTGTTTATAAAATGATATAAAATGTTTCTGATATAAAATGATATAAATTCTGATGTAAAATGTTTGTGATATAACTTTAGTTTTCATGAAAAAGATATCTGAATGTTAACATGAAAATTAACATATTAGATACCAAAACATAATGTTTCTGATTATATTGTGCTTGCTGGGAATCAAATTGGTTTAATAGTTAAAATAAATAAATAAATAAAATAAAAATATCTCTGATGAATATTTTTAAATTTTGAAGAAAAGGTAGTGAATTTTGAAGATTATATAGTCTCCGCCAATGCGCCAATGATAAGTTAACCTTGTATTTTAAGAAAACAAGAAAAGGGTAATTTGGTGTTTGATATACTGCTACAGTGTGTCACAGATGCACATACTCTATACTTAATGGTTGTTAATTTTGAAATCATTTGTGTCTATAAAAACAACTATAATCAAACATTGCCAGTTTTATAAATAAAAAGAGAAAATTTAGATGAATAGATGTTTCTAAAAAGAGTTTAAAAGATATCTCAATGAAAAATTTTTCTTGTAAAGAAAGTCTTTCGGTTAATTAAAAAAGCAGTTATGCTTTTAACTGAAAATATTAACAATTGTACATATGCTGCACAATGCAACAGATAACAGGGTCATCAATGATATCAAATTAATTGATAGAAAATAAATAACAACACTTATAAGAAAAATTATGTTAATATTTGTCAGAGTGAATAATAATAATAATAATAAAGACAAAGGAATCTTATTTATCTATAGAAAATTCTGAAGTTTATTTTAGCCATAAAAATTCAACAGAATGGTATTAAAATACAGTATTAAAGAATAGATAAAGGAGATGAAAAAATTCTTGAGGACAATAGTAAACTAGTTGGCATAGGTGGACTCTGCTCAGTTCCCCATCATATTTACGTTCTCATAAATTTCTAGTACGAGACATATTATAATCATGTTAAAAGAAATGAATTTGACCAAAGCTTGACACAGTGACAGAATGAAATCCCCACCTAATAGGCTACCCACCGTTCACTTCGATATATTCATCTTATTCTAATCTATTAATTTATTTTATCAGGATCAATTCTGTTGTTTAGTTTTCATGCTACTATTTCCAATGCAATAATCCTCAAAATTCATATTTATATGAAAAATTTACAATTTCGCTATGTTGATAAAATCGTAAATTACGAATAATTTACGAAATTTTCCTATTAGAATATTTGTATTCAATCATGTTCAAACTAATATCATAAATGTAATTTTGAAGTTGTCTAATGTATTTATGATCCTCAAAATGGAAGTTTATGCTCAAAATTGCCTTATTCTGACATGTTAAGTAAATCGTAAATTCCAAATAACTTACGAATTTTTTTAAATTCGAAAAATCATAGTCTATGATATTCATACCAGTATCCTAAATAATATTTAGAAAGTGGTTTGACATCTTTACGATGAAAATATCCCTCAAGATTGACGTTTATGAGAAATTTTGCTCTATTCTCCCATGTTAAGAAATTCATAAATTTCCAATAACTTACGAAATTTTTATATTGAAAAATTTATAGTCATTAATATTCATGCCAGTGTCCTAAATAATATTTCAAAAGTAGTCTGACATCTTTACGATGAAAATATCTCTCAAAATTGACGTTTATGTGAAATTTTGCCCTATACTGCCATGTTAAGAAATTCGTAAATTTCCAATAACTTGCGAAATTTTCAAAGTAGCATATTTATAGTTACTGATGTTCATTCCGGCATCGCAACTGATACTTTAAAACTGGTCTGACATTTTTACAGTAAAAAGTTTCCATTTAATGCACGTTTAAGTGAATTTTTGTCCTATTCTCCCATGTTAAGAAAATAGTAAATTTCTAATAACTTACGAAGTTTTTAAATTCGAATGTTGCAAATGAATAGGGTTCTTGCCAGTATCGAAAGTAATATTTTAAAACTGATCTGACCTCTCTGCGACAATTTGTTCTTGAGATATCGTGTACACAGACTAACAAACTAACGGACTAACACACTAACAGACACCATACAGACAGACACCATACAAATTTTGTGATTTTCGGATTCCTCACACCTGAAAACATGTAAAAAAGTCAAAAAACCGAGGTCGAAAATTTTCACGATTACCTAAGTTCCCCATACCTATAGTATGATTGGGAACTAAAAAAAAAAATAAAAATAAATAAATAAAAATAACTATTATTATTTTTCTTACAATAAATATATATCAAATTTAAGTACACTGTATAGTGTATATACATACAATATATAAATAATATGCAGGTCTACTAAAAGCTACCAAATCCATTACTTTCTTAGTTGATATAATTAATATGAATGATTTTTAAATTACATATATATCACTATTGAAATTAACTCTTTGATCGGACCAAGCAGTCTTAATCACACACATTGTTGCCCCCCTTCATCAAAATTTTTATTTCAATTTAAAAATATTTTCAGATTTATTCATTTTGAAGTGAGATTTTGATTTATAAATTATTATCTGAAAAAAATTATTTTAAATAATATTAAATATCAAGATTCAACAAACCTCAGGTTCATAATGTTCTGGAGAATAACCAACCCGAAAATATACTACAGCTACTTCTTTGTCATATCTGTAACAAAAAATAACTAATAAAATTATTTTTTTCCCTTAAAGGGGAAACAATAAAAATAAATATAGAAATTAAAAACTTACTCACAAATAAAGAGTTGAATCTTTTAGTTTAAGACATGTCCTTAATTCCTTAAATGTACATCTAAACACTTCTCTGTGTTTGTCAAATTCTAATATTTTGTATTCTAGTAATCTTTGATCGTATATATTGAAAGTTTCTTCTTCAACAACAAAAAGAAACACAGCGCTACAAAATTAAATGTATATTCAACTTAAAATAAAAAGACATTTGATGTGTGTGTATGTATAAATAGTGATAATTTTACTATAAATTTTAATTTATATAAAACAAAATTACATATATTATGAACACTTTATATTTCATTTTATCGAATAAATTCATTAAACTTAATATTAAACTATATTTTAAAAGCTAAGGAGGGGTAGCGATAAGCCCCTTGTTCGGCCCCAGCTGATTTTCCGTATTCATTTTGGTTTATTAGTACCTATTAGGTGGTGCCATTAAAAAAAAAAAAAAAAAAAAAAAGGAATCTCAATATTCACATAGTGCAAAGGTACTAATACTTATAAATAAGTATGAAATAAAAGGATGAACATCATTAGTATTTTTATTTATGTAAAATACAGATAAAAAAATCAAATTAGATACTACAAAAAAAATCATAATTAGATCTTTGCCATTAGTCATTTTGGCAAAACCAACCATCAGCAACATATTCTAAGAAATATGGATAATGGTATGGATATGGTACCACTAATGATTATAATATGTGGTACTGAGTGTCTCTATAATATCTGATAAATCATAATATGGAGGCAGTTATGAGCACAACACTACAATACCAGAGCCTCCTTAAGTAGGCTCTACTTAAGGAGGCTCTGACAATACACAAGTTCTGACTTTGTACTGACAATACCAGCTCTGGATGACAGTTTGATTATATTGAATCTATAAAATATACACATTTACAAATGCTTTTCAGCTTTGTATCAAAATCCTTACTATATTAAATCATTCTTTGTGAATATACGGCTTGTGATTTTCAATGAGTTCAGATGTTGGTGTATAACTAATTCTCTGCTTGTTTCAATTGACAAATAACCATGTCAGTTCTCTCAATTCTATTGTTTTCTACAAGTTTCTTCATATATAATTCTTTTACATGTCAAAGATTTTATATTCTCACACACACACGTTATTGCAATGTTTTCTTGTGCTAGGGTATAAAATAACCAATTAAAACCATAAAAAATGGTGATTTTTTACAAATTTTGTTGAAAGCAGCAAAATTTAGTCAATCTTTAACAACGGCAAGAATACATTATGTCAAATACTTATTTCCTGTAATATCTTCGAATGTTAAGTTTTAAAAAGTAGCAATTATTTCAAAACCTTTCCTGATATTTTAGAAGTTGTTGATGGAGCCAAAAAAGGATTTTATCACCAACCTTTTCTTTAATATGTAAAAGTTGAACTTGGAGGAGATATGGTAAATTCATTTCTATTTTGATCAAAATAAGTAAACAAAAATCTAATGCATTATTAGGGGGGGGGGGAAGAGTCCTAACTTATATAATATTAATTTATACTACAATTCTTGATATATATTTTTTAAATTTGATAAGAAAATAAGACTTTTCTTACTCTTGCTTCCCATATATACTCCAGGCTGTTATCATAGCTTTTGCTATTTCCTCACATGATTTATGCTCCGGCAGCTAAAAATTTTTAAATGTTTAATACAGTGATTAATATTTTAACATCAGGTTTAAACAGAAAATTACTTAAATTCCGATATTGATTTAAAAAAAAAAAAAAAAAAAAAAGAAAAAAAAAAAAAGAAAGAACACTTACATCATAAAATTTGTTATATTGTATCCTTTGTAATATAAATCTGAAAAGTAAAGTGAATTCAAAAATTAAATTGATATTCATATATATACTAAATAATAATAATAATAATAATTTAAAAGAATAATCTGATGTGTCACTCACTCTCACACGACTTTCTCTTACCCTGAAATTTAATACTATAAATACAGGTTGGAGATTAAGAGGTAAGACACGTTTACGAAATAAAAATCAGATTTAAATAGCGAGTTTAAAAATAAGAAAAAAAAAATTCGATTGAGCTATTTTTTTAAAACACCAAATTCTGAGATCTAAAACTAAATTGCCTAATCATAATGACTGTTAATTTTCCTGTAATAACCACGTAGTACATGAGAAAGGATATCTAAAATGGGTTTATGTAACAATTTTCAAGAAAATCGTTAGAGTCGTTTTTGCGATACTGACTTTTATCAAATTTGGGCTATTCTATTGTTTACTGGCAAACAACAATGGCATACAAAAGAATGTCTAAAAAGGGTTAAGATGGCAAGTTTAAAAAAAAATCTGTACAGTCATTTTTAAAGAAATGTACTTGCGAGACCTGAAATTTATACAGGTCGCTCATTAAGTTTCCTGAACTATATCATGCGAAAGGACATCTTATAGAGTGTTTATATAGTGACTTTGAAATCTGTGCAAAATACCTGCCTCAATTCTGAAGTTTCGTAGTTCTATCTTTATTAGTTTCGGAGATATGGTAGTCAGAAGGTTTCCCACACACATACACGCACACTGACCAATTGCCAAAAACTTTTTTTTTTTTTCCTTTAACTCAGGACATGTAAAACATGTAAATCAGGTGAAAACTCGACATCAGATTTTCGGACCAAATACAATACTTCTGTTACCTACAGTAGTCTGGTAATGGAAGTAAAAAAGAATAGCTATTTTTATACCACTTTACAAATAAAAGTTAAGGAGAAAGTACACTGCAATTGCTTATAAACTTCGCTTTAGACCCTCGCTGCCTTCGGCAGAAACTTCCTCACCGCAACAGCTCGGTATTGGATAATATAATTTATAAAGATGTCAATAAAATAGGGAATTAGTCATCTTCTTTCTAATAATAAACAGAACGGAAAACGCACAATATTTTACCTAGACACACTTTGTATCGTTAGACCAATTAAAAAAAAAAAAAAAATCTTTTCCTTTTTTACCCCCTCGCATTAAGTTAAATACAATACTTCCATTATTTCCGGTAGTCGGGTAACGGAAGTAAAAATATTTAAATTCAGAAAAATCATGCTAAAGCAATGGAACAGCTTGGGCCTCTTGGCGGAATTTGAAATTTGGCACCGAAGTAGCTTGGAAGTTTCTCACCAAGTTTTTTTACTCAGTCACGATGCCCATATTAACTTATCGCAGAAATGACAACAAAAATATAAAAACCGACAAGTGGCCTTATATATATATATATATATATATATATATATATGTAAGAAAAATAGTAGTTAAAAAAATAATATTAGCTCTTTTAGAACAACATATATCAGCATCATGAATTACATTAACATTTTATCAATATGCAAACGTCAATTTTTGCCAAATTGCATAATTTAATATTTATTTATATATGTTTTATTCTTCACATTTAATTAAATGTATTTTTATATCAAAAGAAAATGAACTCGCATTATTATCATTATTATTATTTTATTTATTTATTTATTTTTTTTTTTTTTACTTTCTTCTATATTCAATAGAAGAAAGTATTGGATTCGTAAAAATTTTCGAACTCGGGTTTTTGATGGATTTACACGTTTTGAGAGCTGTAGAACACGATTTGACCATTTTTAGAAAATGTCTGTCTGTCTGTCTGTGTGTGTGTGTGTGACAAAATTTTGTGCAACTGTATCTCAGGAACTACTGCACAGAATTTCATATAAATTGGTATGTAGTTGCACCTTGACATAAATTAGTGCCTATCAACTTTTGGTAAAAATTGTCTTACAGGTTGCGTTACCATCCCGCTTTTTCTAAATTTTTAACATGGTGATATAGGACAAAATTTTGTATAAAATGTGCATAAAGAGAATTATTTTTTAGTAATCAATTTAAAATTTACAAGAATTATTTATAATAGAGATAGTCAATTGGGAAAATTTTTTTGTATGCGTAGGAGTCTCGCCCCCCCCCCCACCTGGGGGGGAAGTCCCCCCTCGAGGGGAGTAAATTTTCATGATGGGTATCTTTCAAAAGAGCTCGCCAATACCTTTAAAGCGAATGGTTGAACCATCGATCTGCTATAATTTAAAATAAAGTTATCGATTTTTTTCATTTTTAACAAAAAAAAAAAAAAAAAAAAAATGTAATATTGACAATAAAATTGACTTTTTTTGGATATTTAGTGTTATACTACTTCTCTCATATTGAAATCTTCTGCATTATCATGGAAGATAATTTTTTTAAATAATAATTTTAATAAATTATTTTTACTGAGTGAATTTGTATAGGAAAATATAGAAGAAAGTCATGTGGTGGCCACAACATACTAGTTTTTTTGGGCAACAATTAAATTATAGCTAATATTTTAATGGATTTTTTAAAAGCTATTGTGATTTGGTTATTTTCACATTTTAATTAATTAAAAGAAAACTAAACAAAAATTCGAAAATCGGGCTTTAAGGGCGTGCATCCGGAAATGAAGATTTCTATTCAACATGGCCACCCAGGTTCTAAGAAAAAATTGGGGTTGGCCTAACTTTAAAAACTGACAGCCTACAGCTCCAATCAGTGAATAGTAGAATTCCCCTATTAGTTGAAAAATTATCTTCTTGACTACCTTAATTATTTTGACACTTCCTCTCCTAGCTGTAGGGTGACACAGGTGATAAGAGACAGTTTCCCACCTGTATTCAATTATCTACAAGAACGCCGCTAAAAAAATATACAAACTATCGCATCGCTCAGTGAAATATTTTGTGAAACGTAAATCACTAAAATAAATAGATTTAAGATTTAAATTCTAATGTCAAGAAATTTAATCTTATTAAATGAATAAATGAAAATTCTTTACACAAAATGTTTCGGAACAGAAGAAAATATTTTTTTTAATTATAAATGCATGCATAAAATATATGAATATTAAAAAAAAAAATGTTTATTGAATTATTTATACTACATATATAGTTTCAGACAGTACATAAAATAGCTCTCTCTCTCTTGTCGAAAGATTCAAACACACGATAGTGTGTTTTAAAAAATAGTGGTTGATTTTTTTTTTTTTTTTTTTTTTTTTTTTTTTTTCTTAAGTTTTAATAGGAAATATGTTTACTCAAAAGTTTTTTTTTTAATTCTAACTATTTACTTTCTTTCACGTATACACAGGGTAAAGAAAGTATTGTTTTTGGGTCAAATTTTCGAAATTGAGTTTTTTTTTTTCTTTATTATATAATTATACGTTTTGAAATCCTCTGCATTGGAAAATGTTTTTAGCGGTTGGTTTGTGTGTGTACCTGTCTGTTATCAGCATATATCAAGAACAAATAATAGCAGAAAGTCCAAACTTGGTATTTTAAATGGGTTTCATATAAATATGCTACACTAAATTTTTTCCTTGAGACAAAGCAAATGGTTCACGTACAGGAATATCCAAGAAAATTCAAATACATGATGTTTATGGGGTTCAAAGTTCAAATAAATTATGTTCTGATAAGTACAATTTAACATCAATAGGCTGATTAAACAAAAGTGAGTAACAATTTTTTGATGGAAGTGCTTTGCTATATTTTATTATGCCGACGAACACTTGCTCACGAAGCAAAATTAATTTTTCATATTCATACTGTATGTAAACGAATTACTTTTAGTAGTTTTATTCTCAACTCTAGTTTTTTTTTTTTTTTTTTTTTTTCCTTCATAATATCACATTTTGAGGTTCCCTGGTTATAAAAGTCCATTATTTAGCGGTTGATCTGTATATATATCTGTTATCAGAATAACATAAAAACAGATAACTGCAGGAAATTCAAAAGTGGTATTTTGAAGTTCGTATTAGGTTGCCACTTAAAATTTTGAGCAAGGTTGTAAAGTTTGAAGTCAAATTAGTAACAGCCTTGATTATTATTCATTTGTTTATTTTTACAATTATGCATTATAAATAAGTGGGTTTGATGGAGGAGGAGAGTATCCCTCTTACAAAGAAATACATGTGAAATAAAACTGTTCCATATGTTCTAAAAATGTTCCGCAATTTTAGATTTTTTTTAAGTACATTATTTTTATTATCGTATGCTATTGATCTTAAAACTTAATATGCAATATATATATATATATATAATGAAAACCTTTTTAAAAAATTTCAGTAAATATTCAATATAATTTTCTTTCATTATTTTATTACAATATGACATTTTCCTGTTCCTCCCTTAAAATTTTAGTCTTGAGTCTAAACAGTTTTAAGATTTAATTAAGTAGAATTACAGTTCAAGGAAAAATTTTATTTATTTATTTATTTATTTTTGGGTCTAATTTTAATGTAATTTTCGAATTTTGATGGAATATAATCCGACACACGCAGAGCTGCAAATACTTTAATTAAGAAAACTTTAAAAATTAAAAAGTAAAATAATACGTTCATTTCCTGATATTTTAACTGTGGATCTATGATAAATAACACCCGTGAAGTTGGAATATTTACAAGGCTTTTAGTTTAGAACCTCATCCCCCACCGCCCTTATTATTTCCCAAAATAATATACATCTATGCAGAAAGGAAAAGCAATAAATTATAAAACATTTAGGATAACAAAATGAATAATTTCAATAATTTTCTACTTGCAACTTTAAGTAAAATCAATCCAATATGCAGAGATCCCCTCCAAGGTGATTCTAAAGCTCCCCTGTTTTCTGCAATTCTAAATTCTGCTCTTCCAAACTTCACAATTTCATCGCTCCAACGGCACTATTATATATTTCCTAACCAATAGTTTTATTTTTCATTCCTTTATTTAATTATTTTTAACAAATTATTAATATTTTAAAGTTATGTCCAGACATTACAATTTACAATTTTTTAAAGTCATAAAATTAGTTAAAAAAAAAAAAAAAAAAAAAATCTTTGTGATATTAAAGAAAAAACTTCAAATCAGACTCTTTCTACCGTCTATGTCTCTATGATGGGTTGGTTTGTCTGCTGTTTGACACTGATATAACAAACAAAATCAAATTTGTCAAATCAAATCAAAAATATTTTATCAATTTCATCCACGATAGCTAATTCTTTTAGCACAAAAGTGCTGGAAAATCTTTCTTTATCTATGCATATTTTTAATTTATTTTAGTAACTTCCTTTTATATAAAAATCAACCTCTGACTTTTTTTTTTTTTTTTACAATATATATAAATGTCATAGTAATGGGGAAAATGTTTTATAAATTATGAATGATGCATGGGTTCTGAAACAAAATTTTTTTTGTTTAATCTGTCTCTCTTCCCCCCCCCTTCCCCTCGTAAAAACAAAAATTTTTTGCTATTGTTCGTATTTAGAAGTATTTTACAAGAAACAATTAAGAAAAGTGCCCTTTCTTCCGGTATCTTTTTTTCCGCGATCCGGAAAAAAGGGCACTTTTCTTAATTTGCGAATCGAAAAAGTGCCCTTTTTTTTCCCAGGTGCCCCTTTTTCCGGGATCCGCATAAACTTGCACCCATTTGACGCAACTTTTGTGACAACGATTTATACATACGACATAACAGCATACTGCGAATATCCCATTCGAAGCACAGTATAAATATACAAAGAAAAAATTCGCTTATTCGATTTTCATTGAATTACTAATTTAATTAACACATTTTCTTGAATAGCAACCCTACCACTAACCAAAAGATTTTACTCTCTAAGCCATGAGAAGTGTTTGGTTCGATTCAAGGCAGCACTCGTCAGCCTAGCACTAGGAGTTTTCCATCGTTTTCTCCAAAACACACGTTAATATGGATTAGGACCCCTTAAAAAGATTCTCACAGAATCCATTCCACCTAGACTTTTTGTAAATTAATAATAATAATAATGAATACGAATTATAATAGCTTTAATTATAATAGCTTTACTTTTACAGCAAATGCAATACAGGTTTCAGATTCTCTGTTTTAGGTTGGGACGTCATAATTACAACACTATACTATAATAAAAAATTTAATAAAAATTAATATCCATAATTTGAAATGGACACAAAATGAAAATAAGTTAATTATTCCGTTAGAATTTTATGCTTTTGTATTGTTATTATTATTATTTTGCCGGAGATTTGCGTTATTTATATCATTTTTAATAGAAAACGTGCCATAGCTACCTTGAATAACATATATCAGTTTCAAAGCATTCTAAAAAAAAAATAAATAAATAAATAAAATAAAATAAAATAAATAAATAAAAAATAAATAAATAAAAATAACGGAATGTTGAAAAAAAAAAGAAAAAAAATAATCTGGTGTGTCACTCACACGACTTTCTCTTACCCTGAACTTTAATACTATAAATATAGGTTGGAGATTAAGAGGTAAGATAAAGATATTATGTAAACCTACGTTAAACAATTTAAATTAGGCTTCGGAAGAGTTTTGTATGAAAATTAATTCTGTGTGAGGGGGGCTACCGCCCCCCTCAACCCCCCGTTTCATTAACGCACCTACATTTATATAGAATATAATTCGGTTATTAAAAAATAATTCTTTTTTTTTTTTAAATAATTTATTAAAATTATTATTTAAAAAAATTATCTTTTATAATAATGCAGACGATTTCCATATTAGAGAAGTAGTATGACACTAAATATCAAAAAAAAAAAAGTCCATTTTATTCTCAATAAAAAAAATAAAAAAATATTTTTTTTTCTAAGTTTTTAATTTTTTTTTTTTTTCGTTAAAAGTGAAAAAAATCGATAACTTTGTTTTAAATTATCGCAAATCGATGGTTCAACTATTCGTTTTAAAGGTATTAGCGAGCTCTTTTGAAAGATACCCATCATGAAAATTTACTCCCCTCGAGGGTGGACTTCCCCCCCAGTGGTGGTATTTACTCCATTTTATACAGGAAACATCCGATAGTGAACTTCTTTAATATATTTCAATTTCATTAAGATTTTTGTACAGTAAGGGTATGAAAATAGGGTTTATAGAAATGCCTGTCATAGAACGCAATGCTTTGAAATATTTTAGGGGGTCCCTGTACACAAATCAGTAGAGGTATAAGCTTTTTTTTTTTTCGTTAAAAGTAAAAAAAAAAATCGATAACTTTGTTTTGAATTATCGCAGATCGATGGTTCAACCATTCGTTTTAAAGGTATTGGCGAGCTCTTTTGAAAGATACCCATCATGAAAATTTACTCCCCTCGACGGGGGACTCCCCCCCCCCAGTGGGGGAGGCGAGGCTCCTACATACACAATTTTTTTTTCCCAGTTGACTATCTCTATTACAAAAAAAAAAAAATATATATTCGTTTCATTTGGTTTAGTGCAGTCTATAGACGTTAAACTCTACATACCTGCAATTTCCCCCATAGACGTAATGTATTAGAATTCTCTTGATTGTCCCTGTACACGAACCATTTGCTTGATCTTAACGAAAAGCTTACTGTATCATACCTATATGATACACATTTAGAATACCAAGTTTGAACTTTCTGCCATAATTTGTTTTTGAGATATGCTGATAACAGACAGACACACAGACACAGACCATTTGTTAAAAACACGATTTTCGTAGTCAGGGGACCTCAAAACGTGTAAATATAACAAAATCTCACGTTCGAAAATTTGACCCAAAAACAATACTTTCTCTACCTTATGGGTAAGAGAAAGTAAAAAAGAGGAGAAGCATTGAAAGTTACGAATACTTCAATTACAAATAATAATAATAATAATAAATTATTATGACATGTTAATTTTTTAATATTCTTATTTTTGAACATAATAAGAAACAAAGCTAAGTTACGGTTTAATATTAACAAGACCTAAATCACAACCCCTATCATACTAAAATACTTTGTATGTGCACGGCAATAGAACAGACTTTTTCAAACTCTAAAACCTAAAAATACTTTAATTGAAAAAAATATCAGCAAAAAAATTGAAATTTAAGAAATAAAATAGTATATTGATTTCAAAATATTTATATTCATAATCTAAATATTTTGTATCGTGACTGAAATTTGGAATTTTCTTTGAAAAAGGAAAACATAGAATAAAGTTTTATATTCAACTATAATATTAAAAAGGAAAGAATTTTGTTTATAAATTTTATCCTTCATATATATATATTACCCTTCGCACAGATACATTCATTAGTATGATAGATAGTCCTTAATTAGACGAAAAATAAACAGATGAAAAAATTGCCACAACACACAAAAACCAATTTGGTCAGTATTATATATATATATATATATATATATATATATATATATATATACATATACATTCATATATATACATATATATATATATATATATATCTATATATATATATATATATATATGTATGTATGTATATATATGCGCACATTTTAAACTACAAGTATGAATATTGGCAAAAACATTTGTTAATTACTCTCTGTACATTTGTATTTATTAAGATATCAAACAAAATAAAACTGCTGTACAAATAAATAGGAAAAAGAATTCAAAGCTATACACAAATAAACTTTTATTGACAAAAACAACATTACAAAATATCAGACAAATTTAGTAATTTTTAATTTGATTGGTTAATCAATTATTATTTCTGATTTCTATGTGTCTTCTCTCATTTGTCTATTATTCAATCAGATAATATGTTTAATTACACAGGCATACAAAAATGAAGTTTACAAAATTTGATTTGATGATTTCAGCTGACCTTTATGTTTTTTGATATGCTGAAACCGAAAATGCAGCCCATTTTTCTCTATCACGTATTGATTTTTGTCAATACAGGGTGTTTACCGACACGATTTCTTATATATACCAACATAACAATCGGTTTGTTGGTTGGTTGATATGGTTTTAAGCCGCACTTAGGGCTTCACAATTTCAACAATAGGCCTCTATGATTAATTAATCATGGAGAAATACTATAAAACTTATTATATAATTATATTGGTGGAAGAGTAATGGAAAAAATTGTACCCTGTTTTGACAAAAATCTATACGTGATAGAGACAAACTGGCTTCACTTTCGGTTTCAGAAAACCAAAAAACATAAATATCAGCCAAAATTACAAAATCAAAATTTTACATGTCGGCCTGTGTTATCTATCTCCCGTGGATAATTTTTAAGTTTAACATCAAATGAGTTTTCAGATACATTTTTCGATGCTGTAACATATTTTATATTGGTATTTGACAAATGAATTTATCGTTTTCTTGCTTTCAGTTGTATTTCTTTCATTATTTACATATACTATATATACATAAATATACACACACAAATAAATATATGATGTAAAATAAGAGCATGACAAGGTAATATAAAAACTGAAAAATAAATAAATAAATAAAAATAAATTGGAAATTAAAAGCCAAATAAAATTTTCTGCATTAAATTTGTTGCATTCATTTTCTTATTTAATCAAATAAATTATCACATTTTTCTAATTAAAAAATCAATAACAATGAACGTATTTGCATTTGCAAAACAAAGATATCAAAGGGTAGTATTTAAACTCAGGAAAGTAAAATAAACAAGAACCGAAAACTGAAAACTATGTACACTCTAGGAACAAAATAAAAACGTTCTCTATAATAATAGCCATATTTTTTCAGCGGTTACGCTGAGAACTAACATTATAGCTGCAATAAAACATCGAAATAAATAAATTTTTTGTCAAAACGATACGATAATGGTGTAATTAATAAAATACGAAGGGAGAAAAGGGGATATTTATATATGGACAATATTTAAGCACGTGGACTTAGCTCAATGAACTAATAAGAAAAAATGACGACATTTGTCTGATGAGATTATTTTACGGACAATGTCTTTTTAACAGATGCTTCTTTAAAACCTTTGCAAGCGTCATTTTAAAAGTAGCAATACTTTAAAGATATATACAGAATATGAACTTTTGTGTCATAAATTGAATAAAAAACACTATCATAAAAAATATAATCAAAATAGGAATTATTTATTATTATTATTATTTTTTTTTTTTAACAATATATATATATATATATATATATATATATATATACCAAAATTAATAAAAAGTCACCGCCAACATGACGATAAAAATTTAAAAGGCATCCTGGGAGTCCTATATTAAAACTGCACCGCCTGTGGAAGCATGAAAATTGGGCCGTGAACCATGAATTTTATTTGGAAACCTTTCTTTGAATGATTTTGGTTTTAATAATAATTGGCTTCTTGTAAATTAAAATTTTAATTAGGTGGTTGAATTGTATAATATTTATGAGTTTTAAAGTTTTAAGGTAAATAAGAAAAAAAATAAAGTGCAAAAATTTCGCACGGGTCTGCTAGAAATAAATAAATAAATAAAATCCCATATTAGTTTTTTAATTGAAATACTAATTTTACATTTTTTTTTTTTTTTTTTTTTTTTTTTATGGTCGCACTTCCGGTTTCGGATGTCCTACTTCCAGTTTTCCCATTTTCACCAAAATTTGAAAAATTAATCTGTGCACCAGACCTATCTCAATTCTGAAGTTTCTTTGTTCTATCTGTATTAGTTTCCGAGATATAACAGCTAGAAAATTCCCCACACACATATACACATATACACGCACACTGACCAATTGACAAAAACCACTTTTTTGGACACAGGAGACCTTAAAACATGTAATTGAGGTGAAATCTCGATATCGAAATTTTTGACGGAATACAATACTTCCATTACCTACTGTAGTCGGGTAATGGAAGTAAAAATCGAGTAGGTTTTATCCTTTGTTATTTTAAGAAGTAGATAGAAAATTAAAACTTCAAGCTTTAGGCACGGAAAATTGAAGGAGATTTTCCCAAATTAAAGTAATAATAATAATAATAAACTTTTTACTTTCATTATCCGACTACCGTAGGTAATGAAAGTATTGTATTCGTTCAAAAATTTCATGTCGAGTTTTCACTTGATTTACGTGTTTTAAGGTCTCCTGAGTCCAAAAAAGCAGTTTATGGCAATTGGTCAGTGTGTGTGTGCATGTATGGGGTGAGCCTTTTGACTGTCATATCTGTGAAACCAATAAAGGTAGAACAATGAAACTTCAGAATTGAGTTAGGTCTGATGTGCCGATGAATTTTAACTTTTGGTTAAAATTTGGAAAGCCGGAAGGGAGATATATGAAGCCGGAAGCAGGACCCTAAGTCCGTATCTCAAAAACGACTCTAACGATTTTCTTCAAAGCTGCTATATAAACACCATATAAGATTTTCTTTCGTATGTAATAGTTGGTTAGTTCATGAAAATGAATTTGAGGTCTCGCAAGTGCATTTCTTTAAAAACGGCTGTAGTAATTTTTGTACAAACTCGCCATAATAAATCTCTTTTAGATACCCTTTCGTATGTAACTGTTGTCAATAATTGAGTTTGAAAAACTTTGGTGGATGTCGATGTCTCAAAAATGGTTCTTACGATTTTCTTGAAAATTGCTACATAAATCTCATTTTAGATATCCTTTAGCATATATTACGTGGCTATTACAGGAAAATTGACAATCATCCTCATTAGGTAGGTCAGTTTTAGATCTCGGAAATCAGTATTTTTTAAAAGCGGCTCTACCTTTTTTTTTTTTTTAACTTGGTATGTAAACTCTGTTTGTATAACTTTACACATGTATCAGTTTTCTTTCGCTGGAAAATTGTTAAGTGTCTAATTTGTTAGGCTAATTTTACGTTTTTTGACCTTACATTATGTCAAAAAAGTGCATATAATAAATGTAATAGTAGGTAATGGAATTTTTTTTTTTCACCGGATGTTTTCGAAATGGTAAAATTATCTAACTGTACATTAAAAATATATAGAAAGCATTATATACCGTCCCAAATTAACTAAAAGATTATTAGTAAAAAGTAATAGAAAAAGTAGGTAACCTAGATTTTTTTTTTTTTTTTTTTTTTTTTTTTTTTTTAATAAGAGAGAGAGAAAGAGAGAGAGATAGAGAGAGATATATATAAGAAGAACAATTACACGAAAAAAATCATCGCTAAATCGAAACAAAAATTTAAAAGTTGCCAAAGGGGTCGTATACTAAAGGTGTAACGCAAAATGGTCTAGATATTACGATTATTTATTTTATTTTTCTATTCTAAATATATATATCCATATATAAATATATACCTACTGATTTTTAGAATAATATTTCGTAATAAAAAGTTTTAAATAGTACTTATATATTTCAATTAGACAATAAATATGAAGATTTCTTGAATTTCATTTTTCTACTTTTGGTTTATGTTATGCACTAGTGAGTAATATCCCTATTCAGTGAAAGGTAAAGCGGCGAATAGACGTGCAGAGTGCCGCAGGGGTAAATAAGTGAAGCGAGTAAGGGGCAGAGCACCCTAGTAATAATAATAATAATAATAATAATAATAATAATAAAATCTAACGATTGCTCTGCTTAGGAAAAGCTATCTCCAAATTGAGAAAAATTTCACAATCAAATCGTACCGGTACATATATATATATATATGTTTGTATGTATTATCATTACTATTATTATTATTTTATTTTTATTTTTCACGTGTAAATGAATTTATGCCAAGGACAAAATAAATTAATTAAATTAATTAATAAACTCATAAGTTCATTTATTTATTTATTATTATTATTATTTATTTATTTATTTTTATATTTTTAATTAAATATTTAATAATTCTAAAACTATCCGCGATTGTAATGAAATGCTCGCCCTCTGGTGGGCTAAGGTGAAATTATCACACCACTGCATATCCTCATATTATGCAATCGATTTTCCATGATGAAATGGCGGAGAAAGAATAATAATTACACGTGGCTGTTATATTTACTAACAACTGCAGTGTTCAGAGAGCGCCATCTATCGATCATTACAAACGCGGATTATCGGAGACACAAACATTTTTTTTTTTTTTTTTTGGTAATCTGTATATATATATAAATTACGTGTCACGATGTTTGTCCGGGGTAAACTTCTAAACTAAGGAACCAATTTTAATGAAATTTTGCACACTGTGTGCAGTTTGGTCCAACTTGAGAGATAGGATAGTTTTTATCTCAATTTATTGTCACAATATTGTTTTATTGCAGTTATTTGTTAATTATACACCTTTATTAAAGTTGCTCCAAAATATCTGTGAGTTCCATTAATTTAATTGTTGCCAAAAAAAAAAAAAAAGAATACGAGTTCATTTTCTTTCGACATAAAAATAAATACATTTAATCAAACGTGAACGTTAAAAAATTATAAAAAGTTAAATTATGCATCTCACGAAAATTGACGTCATAATCAATTTAAAGATTTTATACACATTGATAAAGTGCTAATGTAGTTCTATCATAGATATAGTAATATATATAGATCTCTCATCCCCATGTTATCGTACAAAGATTTTTGATGCCGAAAAAAAATAAATAAATAAAAGCTTTGAAAACAGCCATTAAGTGGTATTGAAAAAAAAAAAAAAAAAGAAGAAAAAAAAAGAAGAAAGAAAGAAATATGAATTTGAAACTGTATCTGGAGTCTTCCATTCCCCTTTAGCAAATAGATTATTCATAAATTTTATTTGCTAAAATATTAGTATGTATTCCCGCGTGTATTCACTCGGGGAAAGACGGCCATATTTTGGTAAAAACGTCTTCTTTTCCCAAATGAAAAGGAATAACTTTTTTCTCCCCAATGATCACTCTATTCTATGTATGCTATACTATATCTATCAGTTCTATACGCAAGCGAAGTGTGACTCACTGACCGTCTGTGCAGCCAAGAAAAAGATTTCCTATGTTAATTGCCCACTGGATTTTTTGTAAGAAATTATTAAAAATCGAGGAAATTTATTTCCCGATTTTAATCCTTATATTTTGGTATAGATATGTATTAGTTATCGCGGGTGTTAGATTGAATTATTTTGCTGTCAAATTGACAAAATTTTAATTTTAAATTTCAAAACTCTGTCGCCCTTGGCTTTTATTATTATTATTATTATTATTTGGCGATCAAAAGGGTAACACGAAAATATACATGCCAGATGTATGCATTGTACGAAATGTAATATGTATTATTCATTGTACGTATGTGTGACATGTAATATGTGTTGTACGAAATATTGTTTCATATTATTCATTACTCTTTTAATATAAGTTGTTAAAATAACCATTATTTTTGAAAGGAATTAAATATTTTCGCCAGATAATTTGGCGATATTCTTTTTTTTCGCCAAGGATGACAGAAATGAAACCTATTCCGCTGCAAAATATTAGTATCTTACATCAGATATTTTATTTAGACATTTGAAAACAAATTTGACTTCAAACTATGACAGATTATTTATCATTTTCCTTTTAATTAGTATATTATTAGTATATTAAAATTTAAAAACATGGTATATAAAAAGTTTTTTTTTTTTTTTTTTTTTTTTTTTAATCTTATAATTATTCTTATCTTAATCCTCAATGTTTCCCATCTTTATTACTTGAATTTACTATTAAAATTTTAACATACTCAAAAACTTCTCATCACTTCGTTAAAATACACTAAACTTTTCCAAAATCTTTTTCTATTTAAAATAATACATGTATTTACTTTAAATGTCCAATATTTCATAAGATTTCCAATTTTACAGTTTTAAAATATTTATCAAATTTACTTATTTTTCTGGTTTAGCGTTATTGTTTTCCTTTTTATAACTACAGCTGTTGCCCTCTTTAAAATATTTAAAATGATGAGGTCATTTTATAGTAAAATTATCCATTATAGCATATATTATATTTCACTCCTCCATAAAAATTGATTTTAAAATCGTCTGTTTCTTTTATACTTTTATTTTAATAAAATTTTAATAGAATTTAATTTATATATTAGTCATTTTAGCAATTTTATCCAAAGTAGCATTAGAAATAATATATATCACTTCTCCATTAAAATTTATAGGACCCTACAATAAAATTAATTTGTGCTTAATATCAACACTACAAAAATTTTTATCAATCGCTTCCAAATTTTGACCTAAGTTTCAAATCTCAACACTGTGGGTTTTTACATCGGCTACAACGTTTTCGTCTTTGTTCGTAAATAATAATTTGACTGTACTAAATAGTTTACAGCCGTATAATTCAACGTATAACTTAGTCACAGCAACGCGTGGTCGGGTCTGCTAGTATATATATAAAAAAAAATATTAGATTTTTAAGCAAAGAGTTCTCTCTCTCTTTTTTTTTCTTTTTTTTCTTTAATGCATTTGGACTCTGAAAAAGAAAAATTCTGTGTGGACCCAGAAAGTATGTTTTAACGACACCATTATCCCCCTTCCCCTTTCGACATGAACGATATCATCAATCAACCTTAATGACTTCCCGTAAGTTTCGCGGGGCGTTCCCGATGGGAGGCGGAGAAATCTGCTAAAATTGAGGTTTTTCAATTTAAAAATTAAAGTTTCTTATATTCTCATTAATAGAGATTTAAATAAAACAATTTATAAAAACATTAATAAAAAGCTTGGTTTTCTTGAGAAAGCGACACGCTATACAGATTTCAGATATTGCAATTTGTTGATAAGTTAGAGGCTAGTAAAGCAACACAAGTGTATTTTTCGCATTTTACAGCTTAAAAATAAAGGGTTAAAAATTAAATATAACAGTTTTTGTTTCACGGGTCTTCAGTGTATGGTTGTGAATTTTCTGATTGTGAAAACAGAATTAAAAAAAATTCATTAGGTAATGTGTAATTCTATAAACAAATTTCGCCATAGAATAACACAGGCTTTGGATGACCTTGACGATCCGTGATGCACCCCCTTAAGGTGCACAAGGACCCCTCGGGGGGGGGGGCACCTTCGTGTCAAAACACGTGACTGTCCGAGCTACCGTCTTTGCGCTATGCTGTCCATACACAGACAGACAAACATTGCCTTATATATATATATATATATATATATATATATATATATATGAAATATAAAGTAATCTGTGTCAAACAGAAATGCAAGCAGTTTCACTAAAATACTAAATCTGATATTTTAAAACTTAAGTGCATCTTGTGTCTTCATATGCAGCTCATGAGTGTTACCTACAGGAAGTTGTTACTATTTACTTGCAAAATATTTGCATATTGCAGTAAGAAATAGTACAAAGAAATCCGTGTTGTTCCTTCTTACAATGTGCTGGTCTAGAACTGAATAATTTTATTCTTTAATTGCTGTACATCGGAATGCATATTTCAGTATAATCAGTATTCTCAAGAGTGTTTGTTGTTACCCATGTATTGTACACTATTTTTCATGATATAAAAATAATAGAATCAGGAAGTAACGTATCTTTTTTTATGAATTAAGAGGCACTCAGATTGTTTTTATGAAAACAGTTAGAATTTATTTCAAAAAAGAATTTTTAATAAATCTCATGACTATTATTTAAAAAAGGTAACATTCTTGAGAAAGGAGTAATATTCTTGATTTACAGCAACTGATTAATAAATAAATCTACAGTTAAAAATATTATATTAAATTTTACTCATGATTACATTAATTTTTAATTTAAGGATACATTTTGTTATCTATATATGTATAAAACGAAAACAGCACAAAATTTTGATATTAGCTCAAATCAGTTTTGATTTTGAGCGTGCTACAAAAACTCTACCAACTGTATTAACAACAAGTGTTAAAAATGCAAAGAAGAGGTATTACATAGGTAATATTGGAATATAAAATATTCACTAATCAATAATAATAAAAGATGAGAATCTTGCACAACCAATTTCCTGCTTCTGTATACAAAATGACTGGAGAAAAGGAAATTTGTATCAGTGTCATTTTAGATGTAAAGAAGTAAAATTTCTTGCACAAAATTATACCAGCAGATTAATAAAAGAAAAAGATATGCGGTAGTTTATATAGTGAAGAATTTAAATGAAGAGTCAATTTTGTAGAAAAAGACGATAAGTTTGAAAATGTAATTCTGCAGAACAACAATAAAGAAATAATCGTTTCTACAACTGAAATTAAAACTGGCATATTTCTTCTACTTGAGTTTGTAAGCGTGGCCCGGAAGGAAACTCAACTCAGATACATTGTAGTGTACCATTCGTCACTTTATGAAGACTGAGAAATAAAAGTGATGTTTCTAAACATTTCAGGAGAAGTCACTGGCGTACCAAGGGTGGGGCGGAGGGTGCGGTCCGCCCGGGGCAACTGGTCATAAGGGGGCCTCCGAAGGAACTTAACCTTTAAGTATATTTATCTGGTGAAGTTGTCATTATTTTAATCTGATTGTGTCATTAATAAATTATCGTGCCGTTATTTTAATATGAAACATTTCCTGCAATTCCCCTTTAAACCGTAAGTTCCTGTCTAATGAGCCTTAATATACAAAATGTGTCCATAAACTGACAATTTCAAAACCAAAAAAAATCATTTATGCTAAGCTTAACCAATGCCCCTGGCATTCTTGTCGGTTTATCTTCTGAATAAATCTTTAACTAACTTCATTACTTTTTATTGTAATAAATTCGTAAAGAAGTGCAAGGGGGAAGGGGGAGCTCAATGTAGTAGGTGCTCAAGTTGGGAGGGGGGGGGCAGTGACATTTTCGCCCCGGGCCTCAAGAGTTGTAGGTCTGCCACTGGAGAAGATAACACATTACTCAAACTAAATGGATATTATATTTATTTTGTAGATAGAAAGTGAATGACGATGTTATAATTACATTTTTTGATATAGCCTACTCGTTAATGTTGTAATAAATCAACTTTACTTCACTCATTTTATACAAAATTTTCTTTACATTATTACAACAGG
This sequence comes from Salticus scenicus, assembly GCA_963930645.1. Lineage (NCBI taxonomy): Eukaryota > Metazoa > Arthropoda > Arachnida > Araneae > Salticidae > Salticus > Salticus scenicus. The sequence goes on from OZ005648.1 coordinate 343,722,375, forward strand.
ATTGTTAGCCTGTTTTAAGAGTGTTACTGTTGCTCGTGAGCAGTGTTGCCAGTGTTTTTTAATTCAATAATCACCAATAATTTTCAACTGTAACGTTTGCTTAATCATTTCGAAGATTAATCGTTTATTATGTATATCAAATATCATTTTTCAACATAATTGGTGATTATTGAATAAAAAATCCGTCAGATCTGGCAACACTGCTCGTAAGCCGTTACTATAGATAAACATCAGCATTGCATTAATACATTTGTCAATTTATATAAATAAATTGTGTTGCTAATTAAAAGTTTTTAGTTATTCATTAACTGCACTGAAAATCCATAATTTTTCATTAAACACTTTTTTATTCGAAATTAAAACCTTTGTTTACGAAACAAAGTAACACTCATGAGATAAAGATCTGTTTAAATACCAAAAATGATTAAAATAAATAAATATTGATAACATTTTGACTTAAACTAAGTATTTCAGATAAACTAAACTAGGTTTGTAAATTTAATTATTGATACAAAGGAATTTAAAGAATGTTAATTTTTTGGATTTTCTAAAATAAAAAATAAATAAATAAATAAATAAAATCTATAAATTATCACCTGCTTAAAAACCTTTAAATTATAAAGAATTCATAAGTGAGTATGTTTTTGTGCTTCATGCAAGTCGACTTTCAAATTTTGTAAAGCTGAAAACGGCGATTTATTTGAAAATAACCCATTACTGATTATTATTATTATTATTTTTTTTTTAATGCTTTTCACATTCAGAAAATTTACAGCCACTAAATTAGTTCTTTAAACTTTTAACATGCCAATGCTCTACTGACAGAGCTGCCCTACTCAGTCGGTATAGTTTTGGCCCATTAAATATCTGAAGGTTAGAATCCTGGCCAGGTCACATTTCACTCTTGTAAAAATAAAGCCATTCCATCAAAAAATCTGCATAATATAAATGGTCACGGTTATTATCCTAATACCTAATTACTAGCTATGTTCTCTTTATATAAATGTATTATTATTATTATTGTTTATAAAGAAGTCAAAGTGTTCAACAAATTACCTGTAAAAATCTCTCAACATTGAAGATACGCCAATGAATCCTACAGCAATAGTATTATTTTCAACTTGTTTGATTCCACTTATTTTACCATTTTCATCACAATTTAATAAATAATCTGTACGAATAATGCCTAGGCTCACCTGCTGCGAAAAAGTAAAAAAAAAAAAAAGAAGAAAGAAAGAAAAAAATAAATTAAAACACACATATTTACAAATAGTGCTATAAAAAAATATTTAGTATAATATAAATAATAACAGTGATAAACTCAAAAGTTTACCTGACTCTGACATTCAAATACAGCCTCGAATATATTAAAGATATTCCTAGTGAACTTATCAGTTTCTATTGTTCTAGAATTGAAGTAAAAGAAAATCAATAAAATGGCTTTGATTTACTAAATCTTATTCATCTTAAATTAAAGTTTTTAACTGGCTTAATAATAAATAATAATACCATTTTCGCTATAATTGTTTTTAATGACATGACAGGCCAATGGAATGAATTGCTTTATCATACGATCATCCAAAAAATAGTTTTACCATTTTATTAGTACTGTATAGACATTTTCTAACTTCAAATCTGCTTTTTATGATGACAGATTATTAACAGGTACTATTTTAATTATATACTTTGCTTGTTATTTTTCACAAACGGAAACAAGTTAAAACAAGACTCTTTAAAAACTTGGCATCAAATAAAATGTTCTTAAATATCATGATTGACTATGAATGAAATGCTGCGTAGAAGACTACTGTTATAAACAGAAAAAAATATTTGCAAATAAAAGAAAATAAAAATAATAATATGTGAAACTTTCGCAAGTAATTTTGAAATTGTTGAATATCACAAAATATTTAACTGTTTCGCAGATTTGTTAAAAATTATAAACCGTAATGAAAAAAGTGCATCAGAAATATTTCACAAATAAAGTATTTTGAATAATTAAATATATATTTATGATTTACTTTTCAACGTGCAAGAGTGAGGGAAAAAAAAAAAAAAAAATGCTATGAAAATCTAAGCAAGCCGGAACTTTCTTTACATTCTCTACATGGTAATAATAATAATTACAAAGTAATATTTCTACATGTACGAGTTATTAAATTTTCTATTTCAAATAATATATATTATCACGAATATGCCAGAATATTTTATGTTATAAATATGCAAAAATATGGCTTTAACACTGACTTTAAAAGTTAAGGTATAAACTTTTTTTTTTTTTTTTTCAGTTTAATTTGCAAATAAATTAATAAAAGATTTAAAAAAAAAAATGCACTTGGATAATTCTATTTTTTATTTAAAAAACGACCAATTTAAACATTTAAAAACGGGGATGAAATGAATAGTGATTTTGCCGGATATCGCATATCTGTATCCAACAGGCAATAGAGCTCAGGATATTCGATATCTGGCAAAGTCACAATCTGTCGTACATCTCTACATTTAAAGTTAAAATTGATTTTTTTTGAAAAGAAAAACAAAATTATCCAAGAGTTTTTTTTTTTCTTCTTCTTTAGTGTAAAAACATGAAATATGAAAAAATATGCATGAAATGGTTATTAATTTGATTTTATATAATTTTAATCTAACTCATATTTTATAAATAAAGAATGTTTTTAACAAAAGTCCATTCCTTGAGTTGGGGGGTTCTTTTTGATTAAAAAAAAAAAATCTGGTGTGTAACAACCACACGACTTCCATATTATAAACTCTTTGTAAAGATAGTATTGTCAGAAGACATAAAATTAACCTACTAATCAGATGTATACCAATTTTTGTGTAGTTATGAACTAATACAGACACCATAAAGGCATCTAAAAGCGACTTTATACAGAAAGTTTATAGAAAAGCGGCAAAGCTTTTTCTGAAACACCAATTCCGAAATCTAAAGCTGACTCATCTAAACAGGACGTTCAACAATTTCTTGTATCAACTAAGAAACACATGCATAACAACAATTAAAAAGGGATTTATGTAACAAATTTGAAGAAGATCGTTAGAGTCATTTTTGAGATTCCGACTTTCAGTTCACTTACAATTTTTACCAAAACTTGGCAAACTTATCTCTTCACCTGAAACCAACAATTACTAAAGAAAAGATATCTAAAAAAGGGTTAATATGGCGAGTTTGAAAAAAAATCTGTAAAGTTGTTTTTTAAGAATAATTTCTGGTTTTATGACGAGTTTATTCTGGACATCTGTCAATTTCTCTGAGGTAAGCAACAAACGCCTATGAAAGGACAATTAAGTATGCAAGGTTTATGTAGCAACTTTGAAAAAAAAAAAAAAAAAAAAAAAAAAACTTTTTTAGATATAAAGTTTCCTACTTCTGGTTTTTATCAAAAGTTCGCAAAATCATTTAGACTTATCTTAATTAAGAAGCTTTGTCGTTCTTTGTATCTTTTTCATTTTCGAGATATGGTAATTAGATTACTCCACACACACTAGTCAATTTCCATTTATTTATTTATTTATTTAGACTCAGGAGACTTTAAAACATGTAAATCACATGAAAACTTGTTATCGAAATTTTTGACCGAATACAGTACATCCAGTACCTACGTAGTCGGGTAATGGAAGTTATAAAAAAATAAAAATGTTCTAATCAGAACGTGTTACTCTTAGCTGCAATCAGAGTTGATAAAATGACCGACTCCTTCATCTATTATGCATATACAATGGATTTGCATAAGTGATAAACTAAACAATATTCTCAAAAGTATTGAATAAGTAAAAACAATGAATAAACATATTAAACTGCAAAAGAGGGAGGGGGGGATGGATTTGAAAATTATCAGTTTTATGATAGCGATATTGATAGATATGTACAATGAATTCCAGTTAGACACACAATATTGCAAGTTACTTTGTTTTGATTTCAAAGTTCTGCTTTAAGAGCCATTTTTTTTTAAAGCTGGACAAAGTCTATGGAGGTGTGATAGTTGACATTTTCAATTTTCCCGAAACTTTCAGGATATGTCAGTAGTACTGTGATAAGAAAAAGTGAAATTTATTTTTTTCTGAATTTCATTTGTTTGGCCTAGAGAGGGGGGTCAAAGTTTGAGGCCGTAAATAAAGAGTGCCATTTTAATATCATTTTACTCCTAAAGCCATGAGTGACCCATGTCAATTTTTTTAAATACGGATACTACTTGATACTAAGAACATTTTAGCATAAACAGTTTGGTGGGTCATTCATGGCTTTAAAGGCCAGGGTCATTCAAAAGTGCAGTTTTCGTTGATTTTTTCCATGTTTTCAGTCTGAATATCTGCTAAGGCCATGAGTGTCCCATAGAAATAATTATGGGGTTAATTACACACCTTAGTACAGAACTTAAAAATATTTAAAATTGCATTGGTCACTCTTGGCTTTAGTAGATAAACGGTCTCAAAGTTGAAAATTTTCAAAAAAAGGTCAAATTTGATGGTAAATTACTCTATAAGCCATGAGTCAATAACTATGAGAGAGAGTTTTAATTATACCCTAGATGGTCTAGTTTTAGACCCAAGTTACAAACCTATCGGGCTTGAAAGATTTATTTAGATATAGTCTATTTTATATCGCCAATGTGTACCTGTTCTATGTAGTACAAAACGCTTGAGACCCAATTTCGTAATACATTAATCCTTGTTTAAAACTTCCCATTTTACATTACAGAGGTCAGCATCAAAATAAATATAAAATAAATATAAAATTAAAAAATCTGGAGTGACTCCACTCGACTTTCCGAACATTGAGTAATTAACAGTTTTGTAGATAAAGCCTATAAATGCTAGATTCACCAAAATGCATATAATTAGTGCAACAGTGATTTATAATATTCATATAAATTTGCAGCTCAATTGAATAAGGCGTTTAGATTCTATCGCACTTTTAAAAATTTGGTCCCATAGGCCCTAATGATAAAGAATTTTCCTTAGTGTCCCTGTAAAAACACTATAAGTGCTAGATTCTCCAAATTCTATACAGACTGAGTATCAGTGACCTATAATATGTGTATAAATGTTTTGCTTAATTGAATAAAGCGTTTAGATGCTATCGCACTTTTAAGATTTTGGTCCCATAGGCCATAATGATAAACAAGTTTTCTTTGCGTCCCTGTAAAAAAACTATAAGTGCTAGATTCATCATAATCGATAGGGTTCGTGCTACAGTGACTTCCAACATGTGTACCAACTTACAGCTCATTCGAGCAAAGCGTTTAGACGCTAGCGTGTTCACTCACACACACACACACATACATATAACATCGTAAAAAGAATGAAGACGGACTCAGGGAACCTCGAAACGTATAGAAACATCAAAATCTCAAATTCGGATTTTTGACATGATTACAATACTTTCCTCGCTATAGTGTTCGGAAAGTAAAAACCTAAGATACATCTGAAGTGTGCATATTGTTATATTATGTAAAACATATATAGGGTGATGAAAACAACACTGTATACAAAATAATAATAATAATAATAATAATAATAAAAATTGCTCATGCGACTAATTGAAACAGGTGTTTCAAGTAGCTTCCCCTATATTTGTTTTCAGCTGGCCCCTGCCCACAATTTTCACTTCGCGAGGTGTTAAGCTACCAGTACTTATGCAATGCTCGTGGGTGTTTCAAATCATATGATTAGCAAGCTGCACCTATACACTATAAACGCTGAATCAATCAGAAACATTCACCAATTTTTGTTACATAAAATGCAACATCACTTAAAAATTTGAATTTTTACTCACAGTAAAAAACAGTACTCAAAAACAGTTTTATCCTCATAAAATCGACAGATGTTTACATACACATCTTTTTTTACATTGTAAAGTAGGTTTTGTGTGTCTGTACTTCCCTTTATTGGCAATGAATAAGAACTTAAAAATTGTATTTTTTATTTCCATGTTTCAACTTACCCCGTACTTCAACTTGCCCCTGTCGACCTTATGTAAATTTACTTTCCGAACACTATAGTGAGGAAAGTATTGCAGTCATGTCAAAAATACGAATTTAAGATTTTTATATTTCTATACGTTTCGAGGTCCCCTGAGTCCGTTTTCACTATTTTTGCGATGATGTATGTGTGTGAGTGAACACGCTAGCGTCTAAAAGCTTTGCTCGAATGAGCTGCAAGTTGGTACGCATGCTGGAAGTCACCGTAGCACGAACTCTATTAATTTTCATGAATCTAGCCCTTATAGTTTTTTTTACAGGGACGCACAGAAAAATTCTTTATCATTATGGCCTATGGGACCAAAATTTTAAAAGTGCGATAGTATCTAAACGCCTCATTCAATTGAGTAAAAAAAATTATACACATATTATAGGTCACAGATACTGAATGTGTATAGATTTTGGAGAATCTAGAAGTTATGGTTTCTTTACAGGGACACAAAGAAAAATTATTTATCATTATGGCCTATGAGGCCAAATTTTTAAAAGTGTGATAGTGTCTAAACGCCTTATTAATCTGAGCAAAAAATTTGTACACATGTTATAGGTCACAGTTGCACCAACTGTATAGATTTTGGTGAATTTAGCACTTACAGTTTTTTTACAGGGACACAAAGAAAAATTCTTTATCATTATGACCTATGGGACCAAATTTTTAAAAGTGCGATAGCATCTAAACGCCTTATTCAATTGAGCTGAAAATTTATATGAATATTATAAATCACTGTTGCACTAACTATAAGCATTTTGGTGAATCTAGCATTTATAGGCTTTATCTACAAAACTGTTAATTACTCAATGTTCGGAAAGTCGAGTGGAGTCACTCCAGATTTTTTAATTTCATATTTATTTTATATTTATTTTCATGATGACCTCTGTAATGTAAAATGGGAAGTTTTAAACAAGCATTAATGTATTACAAAATTGGGTCTCAAGCGTTTTGTGCAACGTTTTGTTTACAAGCCCCACAGGTTTGTAACCTGGGTCTAAAACTAGACCATCTAGGGTATAATTAAAACTCTCTCTCATAGTTATTGACTCATGGCTTATAGAGTAATTTACCATCAAATTTGACCTTTTTTTGAAAGTTTTCAACTTTGAGACCGTTTATCTATTAAAGCCAAGAGTGACCAATGCAATTTTAAATATTTTTAAGTTCTGTACTAAGGTGTGTAATTAACCCCATAATTATTTATATGGGGCACTCATGGCCTTAGCAGATATTCAGACTGAAAACATGGAAAAAATCAACGAAAACTGCACTTTTGAATGACCCTGGCCTTTAAAGCCATGAATGACCCTGGCCTTTAAAGCCATGAATGACCCACCAAACTGTTTATGCTAAAATGTACTTAGTATCAAGTAGTATCCGTATTTAAAAAAATTGACATGGGTCACTCATGGCTTTAGGAGTAAAATGATATTAAAATGGCACCATTTATTTACGGCCTCAAACTTCGACCCCCTCTCTAGGTCGAACAAATCAAATTCAGAAAAAATTAAATTTCACTTTTTCTTATCACAGTACTACTAACACATCCTGAAAGTTTCGGAAAAATTGAAGATGTCAACTATCAAAAGCGTCCAACTTAAAAAAAAATGACTCTTAAATGAGCAAAATTAACTTACAACAAAACATTAAGTATAGTGACAGTTAGCAAGGAAAGCAAATCTCACCAATATTCAACTATTTTAATCCTTAGTAAGAGATAGAAAAACATTCAATGCGTCTATCGGTTAGGAGCAGAGAACAGAAAATAATCTTCATAATTTTTTTTTTTCTTTTAATCCAGTTTAATGACAGAGATGTGTTTAATTTGGTTAGGATTTTTTCTTTGGTTGTATTGTAGAAAGAATGAAAATAGAAAAATGTGAAAAATCTAGGAAATATACAGTTGTTTTAATGAGAGGGTTCAGTTAATTACACGAGGACGAGCAAAAATGTTTCCAAATTAAACATTGGCCATCCTGGCAAATATTTCATCTATCCTCTTTCCCTATATTTATTTATCATTAAAATGCTAATCTTATATATTAAAAAAATTTATGAAAACTAAAGTCAGTCCGTCTGGCCGTTCTATCCGGCCGATTTCCTTCATTTTTTTTTTTTAATGAAAGGTATTTAGACACAGATATGTCATCAATCATTGAAATTTACTCAACTTCTACCTTACTCAAGTTATACTCAAACTCGATTCTTCCCTGTACATTTCTTATGGGACACATTGACTCAAGCAATTCGAATGCTCATAGCTCCTCTTCTAATGAATGGATCTTGATCGTTTCACTCTCAGAACACTCAGTGGATCAAGTTCTTTCTTTTGAGCTATTAACTGCTTAAATTCGTTGAGATTGAGGAAAGTTATGCTTGAACAATCAACTTTACATTCAATTTTTTCAAGATTTTCCTTCACTCAAACCTCTATAACTAGAGTTCTAATTAACGTAGGCTGTTGACACAAGTCTAAGAACACTCAGTGGATCAAGCTCTTTCTTTTGAGCTATTAACTGCTTAAATTCGTTGAGTTTGAGGAAAGTTATGCGTGCAGAATCAAATTTACATTCAATTTTTTCAAGATTTTCCTTCACTCAAACCTCTATAACTATACTCGGGGCAAACCTAACTTGAGTACACTGTCAAAGCTACAGGAGCCAGTTTACTCCCTTTTCCCTGTATTCATACAAATAAGTGGTAGTAGGATTACTAGATTTGGCTGTTTATCCCTTTTTTTGTGGGGGGAAATTGCGCATTGTGTTTAAATTATTATTGAAGGAATTGGTGTTGAATTAAAAAAAATATATAATAATAATAATAATTACTGCATGTTGATAAATACGTTAAGTTATTATTTCAAAGAATAGTATGTATGTGTGTTTATATAAGTACAGATATAATACTGAATGAACTCAAAATAACTTAATACAATTTTTTAAACTTATAAATTTACAATCATAATTTAATCTATCGAAATATTAATTTAATTTCTATACATTTTCAGAAGTCTGAATTTAATGAAAAGATGTTTCTACTGATATTATTGTAACTAATAATAATAATAATAATAAATAAATAAATAAATAAATAAAAAGCATTCATTTAGTATTACGCAATCGGATAATGTTCCGAAAATAGATGCTCTTTCCATATTTTCATTTTTGAGAAGAAACCTCGATTTTATTAGCGCATAAATATAAGAGTAGCTAAAGCTAAACGATCTAGATTTGTTCTGTATTCATATTTTGAAAATTATAAACGTCTTCATAATAGAATTTTAGCATTGCTTTAATATATTATTAGTATTTTTTTACATTTCTCTAACTTTTTAGATGCTTGTATGTGAGAATATTTCTTTTTTCATAATGTATGCTTAAAGATTTAATTATAATTAAAATATTCATTAAAATTTCATAGTACATAAAAATATATTTTACTGATTATTTATTTATTTATTTATTTTCTTTTTTTTTAACCAGAATTTTTTAATTATGCTATTTTATAAATTATAGATGATTATTTTATAGAGCAGTCATTAATTATGTATTTAATATTTACTTCATGTTTTTGCAACGAAAAAAAAAAAAATGTTATTTTCAAATTGCATTACTTATTTATTATTTTTATTTTATTTTATTAAAAAAAAATAACTTTTTATAATTTTTTAAGTAATTTATATATATATATTTCAATTTTATCCATTTATTTTTCCATTTAATTTTCTTAAATTTATTTGAATTATATTGTTCTACGTTGTTTACATTAACAACGGCTGTTACACAACTATTTATTTATTTAATTAATTCATTTCAAAAGGAAAATATAATTAAATGTTTTTATCGGGAAAATGTTAATATCGCATAAAGGATTAGTCTTATTAAAATTTAAATTTAATAAAAACTTATTTATTATTTATTTAATGCCTTTGAAAGGAAAATCGTTTGTTATTTATTTATTTATTGTACTAATCGAAATGAAATGGTAATATAGCAGAAAAAGTTATTGCAATAAAGTACATGGTGCCAAAATTAAAGTATATTTAATAGATGCTGAGATACAGCTATCCTTATTGAAGTGCCCACGAAAGACATTGCTGCGGGCAATAAGAACCCAGATCCAAAAAAGCAGGGTACACTGGAGGGAAAGAAGTTGCCGCAGGCTGCGAATAACCAAAACGATGTTAAGAGCGATTTCAATGAATTTATTTTTTAATTATTTATTTATTTATTTTTTGTTTATAGAATGATATAAAAGAAGTTTTTTTTTTTTTTTTTTTTTTTTTTTTAATTTATTAAATTTAGCGACCAGCGAAGCAGGCGAAGACCGTCAGTTATAGTATATGCAAGGGTTGTTTCAGGTTTAATTTTGAGGCTCATTTTTGTGAAAAACATTTTTTTTTTTTTTTTTTTTTTTGTGAAAAACAAAATAATTTTGTGAAAATTTATTTCTTTTTGTGATAAAAAGAATTATCACACGAAACCTTTCACTTAAGAAGTTACTCTATCTAATGTTCATTATCAAGTTAACAGCATATTACTGAGCCAAGTATACACACTCATTAAAAATAATATTGTTAACGTGGAAAACTTTTACAAAATCATCAACTTTTAAAAATAAATCTTGAGAAAGGCCTGTTGTTATGAATCTGAATTTTGTGAAGAGACCCATTTTATGGATTTGTATTTTCTAAAGGGGCCCATTTTAGATATTTGGATTTTGTGAAGGGGAAGCAAATGGGTCCCAGTTTTTACCTGGATCGACCCCTGATATATTCTAAACATATTTGGATTTTACATTAAGGCTTCATTGATAAATGAATTTAATATATATATATATATACATACACTGGTGGACAATTGCTAAGGACGGATGACAATAGCTTAGTTATTGTCATCCGTCCTTAGCAATTGTCCACCAGTGTATATATTGCGTTTGATTGCTGAAATTTACTGCAAATTTTTAATTAATTATTTAATACCATTCATATTTATAACTAGATCATGTATAACTTATAAGGTATTATTACATTTAACATATATTTCATGTGTTTATTTTATTTTAAAGTACTTTATATCTTTCCTATTGCTAAATGTTGTTATTATTATTACTTTCTATTTCTATTAATCTTTTCTTTTTCTTTTTAAATTTTTCCAAATAAAAAAGTAATTACATTATAAAAATAACTAAACGCGTTTCTATATATATATACATATATAAATAATATTAATATTTTTATACGGAGACTTTCTTTTAATTTTATTTATTTATTTAGAATGATAAGCGCATGTAATTTTCCTTAAATATTTTTCAATTTCTCAAACTGCATCACTATAATGTTTTTAATTATTCACAATCTTCAGCTGCTATTTTAATAGAAATATTGTTAAGTTATAATATTGAAATGTATTAAAAAAGTTATATATATATATATATACAGATATACTGGCATCTCATAATTATAAAAGCAATCTAATTTAGGTTAATTTAGCATAAACTATTCTAGATTATTTAAGCAATGAAAATATGCATATTATTCAGTTAAATATTATTACTCAATCCCAATATTTTATTTCTGTACTCAGTCTGTAATAATAATAAAATAATAATAAATCTATAAAACATAATAAAATGAAACGAAACAAGTATTTAAAAGATACATCTTTGGCATATCATACTAAAAACATTCTTTAAGAAAATTCTATTGATCAACTATTATTTCGATTATAGTTTAATTTGGATTAATAACAGCAGGCGTGTACAAAAAAATATCATTGAAACTTGGTGTCATTTATAGAATGAAGTGATGTTTAATGAGTTCAAATAGTTTTAATAATTTTTTTTAAAAGAAAGAATACGAAATTTCGCTGAATGCACGATTTTTCTTTACAATACAAGAGGGAGAAATTCAGCCGGCAGTTCATTTCATGGATAGTGACGTCACGATAGGTTTTATCACGTGACGCAGCGTTTTCCCGCCAACATGAGAACTACGTCTTTTAAAGTTAATTTATTAAAGCATCCGGTTTTCAAATATGCATAAAAATGGTATCAAAATGTTTGTATTTTCATGCTCTATCATTTACAAGTCAAAATAAAAAATTTGCAATTTCCCCATTGTACATATAGGGACTAGAGTCAAATACTAAAAAATCACTTTCTGCGAATTTTGAAGGTGGGAAAAGGGGGGGAAATAGATTTAGAGGTGGGGGGAAAGGGGGAAATTAGTTTGAGAGGAAAACCCGTTCCAGACCCACACATGTAGCCCCTCATTTTAAAGGTCTTGAAATTTCATGTCGATTGGGGGTGTTTGTATACAATATAGTGCGCCCCCTGGTGGGGAAAAATGGAACTAGGTGATTTTGTTGTTGAGCCTATCATGTTACACCTTATTTTAAAGGTATTGGTATTTCCTGACCGTTGGTGATTTTGTACAGAACACGCTGCACCCCCTGGCGGTGGAAAGTGCAACTAAATGATTTTGCAGTTGACACCACCGCGTGACACCTTATTTGAAAGGTCTTGGAAATTCAAGGCGATTGCTGATAAAGGTCTTGAAATTTCATGTTGATTGGGGATGTTTGTATACAATATAGTGCGCCCCTGGTGGTTAAAAACGGAACTAGGTGATTTTGCAGTAGACCCTATCATGTTACAACTTATTTTAAAGGTCTTGATATTTCCTGACCGTTGGTGTTGTTCGTATAGAAGAAGCTGTGCCCCTGGTGGTGGAAAGTGTAATTAAAGGATTTTGCAGTTGGCACCACCATGTGACACCTTATTTGAAAGGCCTTGGAAATTCAAGGAGATTGGTGATATTCGTATACAACATACTGCGCTCCCTGGTGGAGGAAAGTGGATTTTGCAGTGCGTGCGTAGCATGCCTGCTATACGGTGCTGCAGCCACAGGCAGCGGTAACACGAGTCAGAGGTTCGTTCGGTTCAAGGTTAATTTTTGAGAATTTTTTTCATGTTATTAGCGGCCTGCATATACGTGCCGCAGGAACTGGGTCACAAACCCGAGTTCCGTTCGGTCTGAAATAATTTTTTTTGTTAAAAATGATTTTTTTTTTTTTTTTTTTTTTTTTTTTTTGTGATGTTTTCATTTAAAAATAGAAATTCAAACAAAATCGAGTTAAAAATACAAAACCATACAAATTTAAGGTGCATTTAAGGCTATTATCATGGCCCGGGCAATGCTGGGCGGGTTCGTTTCGTTCCAGATTAATTTTTTGGAATTTTTTCATGGTATTAGCGGCTCGCGTATGCGATGTCGGGGCACCGGCATCACAAGGCAGAGTTTCGTTCGGTTCGAGGTAATTTTTTTTTTTTTGCTACAGCTGATTATTTTTTTTCGCAATGCTTTTATTCTAAAATAGAAATTCAAACAAAATCGAGTTAAAGATATAAAATCATATAAATTTAAGGTTCGTTTAAGGTTATTATCACGGGCCCGTGCATTGCCGGGTGGGTTCGTTCTGTTCCAGGTTATTCTTTGGGAATTTTTTTATGTTGTTAGCGGCTCGTGTATGCGCTGCGCAAGCACCGGGGTCACAAGGCAGAGTTTCGTTCGGTTCAAGGTAATTGTTTTGTTACAGATGATTATTTCTTTCGTGATGCTTTCATTTAAAAACAGAAATTCAAACAAAATCCAGTTAAAGGTATAAAATAATACAAATTTAAGGTTCATTTAAGGTATCATGGGCCAGGGAAACGCCGGACGGGTCAGCTAACATATAGTCTTAGTATTAAACGAAATAGAAAATGAAAGATAGCATCTGTTTATTTGGAGTACTTTGTAGAAAGTGATGTCATATATAGTATTTCTATTTATAAGCATTTTTCAGATTTTCTTTTAAGCGAAATGTAGTAAATTATATTAGATGTTTTAACTTGAAGTACATTTAAATAATGATGCGATGATTTTTGAAACATTACGGACAATAAAGTGTCCGTCGAATTCGACGGGTTCCAGCTAGTAAACTCTAAAATAGTTAGGCATTTATTAATGTACGTAGTTAAAGAAAAAAAAAAAAAAAAAATCAGTTTTTCTAAATTTAAAATAAAATGCAATTGGTTTTATTTCATTTCATTTCAAACTGTCTAATAGAAACTGGAGTTGGAGTCGGCATGTTTTTAGTGGCTTCGACTCGATCAAAAATCTGCCTGACTCCGACTCCACAACTCTGGATGCAATGCGTTGGCAGCATTAACTTTCCATACAGCCAATAAAATTGTCATACACTGGAGTGAGATCAAACGACCATATCATTAAATAACCTTCTTCTAGGTTATTTAATGATTTCGGAGGAAAGCTGTAAATAAGCTGTTTGTCTGTCAATACTGTCAGGAGTTATGCTCTTTGGGATTGACATTTGGAGATTAAACTGTCCATCCCAGTGTGCTTCATTTTTTTACTCTGAAAATGTTCTGTAACAAGCCCAGCTTGATGAGGTTAAATATTATTAACTAAAATCATAGATAATAACATCACTACATTATATCTGACGCATGGATCAAGGATCTTGTATTGATACTTCACATCATTCTGAGTTCCTCCATAGAGCACATGCAAGTCAGAGTGACTACCCACAGACTCCAACAAATAATAATTTTACGCAAATATTTGTATTTTCATAGTAAATTAAATTGATTGCCAAAAATCTGCAATCAGTGTGACCCTGGCAATTCTGAATTATTGACTGTGGCAATCAGATAATTGGTTTGATAATTTTAGAAAAATAATTTTAATCTTGAGAAATTAAAGCCAATATTTGGACATGTATTTGAACAACAATGTAGCTCCATCGATTAAGTTACTTGTTCATTTTTAAGCAGTATAAATTATCCAATAGCAACTTATATTGCAAACTTTAAGGCTTTCTATTCAAGTACTTCTGAATAGTAGATTCAAAATTTTGATTAATGAACTGTGCTCTATTATATACAAATATTCATTCTAAATTTCATATTCATACTGCATCTGCCTTTTTGCGAAATGAAAAACCCATTTCCATTAATCCAATCACCTGTCGATTTTATAAATTATAGAAATGATTCTTTATAGATACTATCAACAATACTTTTGTATTAACAATTTAATAAAAGTTACACTTAAATTAAATTACAAAAATTGGATATTCGAAGGCTTTTTGAAACGAAGTTCCTCAACGCGGGTTGCGGTACGGAGTTAACTAGCAGAAAACATCAAGTAAAGAAAATACCGTTACGCTCTCTCCATGAGAATTTCTCTCGCTAGAAACACGGATTAAGTGTACAATCTTCTTCCGTGGCTAAAAAGAACTTCAGCAATTTCTACTTTTTATCCCTAGTTACGGTTGCTAAAGCGCAGCTTCCACTGCGGTTGGTTGGAGGTTGGTTCGAGCGGCGCTATTCAGAATCCTTTGATGTGGTCAAGCGGTTGGACGTGGTTCGAAGGGGTTGGTTGTCAGGGAGAAAACCCCCAGCTGAGATAACTGAGGGGCCAGAGACAGATATCTTTGTCAATTTTGCATGCTTTCCTTTGAAGTAACTGCGCAGTCTGATAAAAAAAGGTTACAACTGGTGACAAGACATTTGGCTCTTTGTGTCGGGAGCGTGATTAATGGTTTTTGAACCTCGAAGTTTCAACCCTAGTGGAAACCAGGCTTAAGGAGGAACTCACGATTCCGTCCACATTTGTAAAGAAAATATAGGACAGATTTTGCCAACTGTCAGTGATTTAAGCACTAGGCATTTATCAATTGGTGACATTTGTTCAATTGTTTGTAAATTAGGAAACGATTTTGAAGTAGTTATAGTAGCTATTTAGATATCCCCAAATCAAAAGCTTGAAGATATAACATTACTTATTCATTGATCGATATTAGAATATACTGAGGGAGGTTCTAAATTACTTAAACAAAATTTTCATTAAATTTCCACTTGTATTGGCAGAAGATTTCAACATTATTTTCAATAATAAAGAAAAATTTGAAGAACTCACATCCTTTTCATCAGATGAGATACATTTGATATAAGTATTAATAATGATCCGGAGCAGTTCACACGCAACAAAATACTGTACTACAATTGATGCTGTTTTTTCGAGACACTTGGACAAAACTGAATCTCAAACATATGTATCTTATTATAGTTATCATAAGCCAATAATTACCATGATAGAATATGATAACATTTAAAATAATTTATTACTTTCTTCTATATTCAACAGATGAAAGTATTCGATTCGTAAAAATATTCGACTTCCAATTTTCGACAGATTTACACGTTTTGAGAGGTCTAGAACACGACTTTATCATTATTAGGAAATGTCTGTCTGTCCGTCCGTCTGTGTGTGTGTGTGTGTGAGACAAAAATTTTGTAGCAACTGTATCTCCAGAACTGCTGCTCAAAACTGAATATAAATTTATATTTTGATGCACCTTGATCTAAGTTAGTGCCTATCATATCAACTTTTGATGTAAACCGCTCAACAGGTGGTGCTGCTATACAGCAATTTCCGCAATTTAAAGGGACGCTATATCTCAGGTTCTATTGCGTATAATCAAACAAAACTTGACATGTAAGAAGGTCATTATGAAACATTATGCTGATTCAATTTGAATGCTTATCGGCCAATAGGTGGCGCTGCTATATAAGCGATTTTCGCAATGTAAGGGAAGGCTATATCCCAGGAACTACTGCACAGAATTGCATAAAAATTTATATGTAGATGTACTTTCACATACATTAGTTTCTAACAACTTTTGGTGTTAACAGCTCAAGTTGCCACACACAGCGATTTCTGCAATTTAAGGAAAGGCTATATCTCAGGATCTATGGCGTATAATCAAACAAAACTTGATATGTGAGACATTATGCTGATTCAAGTTAGATGCTTATAGGTCAATACATGGAGCTGCTATACTGGAAATTTCCTCGATAACGGTATCTCAACTTGTATGGCATAAAACTGTACGAAACTTGATATGTGAGATAACCATTATAAAAACGCATTTTTACTTTCTTCTATATTCAATAGAAGAAAGTATTGGATTCGTAAAAAATTTCGCCTTCGGATTTTTGATCGATTTACACGTTTTGAGAGCTGTAGAATTTGACCATTTTTAGAGAAAATGTCTGTCTGTGTGTGTGTGTGACAAAATTTTGTGGCAACTGTATCTCAGGAACTACTGCACAGAATTTCATACAAATTGGTATGTAGTTACACCTTGACATAAATTAGTGCCTATCAACTTTCGGTAAAAATTGTCTAACAGGTTGAGTTGCCAATAAAATAGTGAGACAGAATGAATAATCTAGATCTCTATATCAAATTAAATTCGGAGTTGGAGAAAAGACGTAAGCAACTTCGTTCCTGTCGGGTGCACATACTCCCCCCCCCTACCCATTTTATAGAAATGTATAAGTCTTTAAAAATATTTTGTTAAGATTAATTACTCCTATTTTGTAATATCAGACATTTTCCCTAACATTTCTAATCAGTCAAGCACTAATGTTTGATAAAAGAATATTTTACGAGTAATAATCAGAGTTAATAATATTTTCTTTTTTTAACTGTTATGTTGAATTTAATCCCTTAATTATCATAAAATATGCTTAAAAACTATATGCTGTACTTAAATTCAATTAATTAAAATAGCTTTAAATCTATTTTTCGAACCATCTTTTGGTTTCCAGTAACAGTTTTATTATAATAGTAATACTTACCCAGATAAACATTCTTTGAGTATTTCTTTGGAATGAGCAATTTTGTGCAAAACTAAATTCATACTTGTTTGAAGACTATAAGCATACTGAAACCATACTTTTGGAAATTCAGTAGGCATAAGACAAAATGGTAAATGTGTTCTTGCATCTTTAGGCAAACTCAAGTCTCTCATGGCAATACCTAGTGGAAATAAAAATGTGAGTGAAGTGAAAACATTTACAATATATAACATCAACAATTTTCTTTTCTTTTAATTGATGATATTGGAGAAGAATGCTATACCTAAATCTTTAAAAACGAAATTAATAGACAAGGCCAATGGCAGAAAAAGATTTGTACATAATGTTGAGTTATCTTCAGTACATAATGTTGACAGCTAAAAATGAAGAATGACTTGACCCATTTGAAAGAGACTATTTTCAGTATTAGAGTTTTTCCCAATCAGTGTGATTGATTAATACATAGATTCTATTATAATCTTAAAAATAAATTACATTTTATTGGTCCTTTTATACTTAACATGGAAATATTTTATTTAACATTTCTATACTAGATGTTATGTCGCTAAAATTCTTAACGACTTTATAAAAATCATCATTCAAGCACATGTCGCTACTTTGGCGACTCATTTCAAAATATTAAATTTAAATAAGGTAAATATCTTACCTTATCGGTCCAGATTCGTGGGGACTGCCGGCCTCTGTAGGTTCCTGTCTATTCATTGGAGTTGAATTCAAGACATAAATCCAAAATAATAGGAGATCAATTACGGCTACACAGATTTATTACATACTACAAAACGAACACGAAGAACACACACTAAAGAGAAAAGAAGAAACAGAACATTAATATCGGCGCGCAGCGCCATCTACAGGTTTAGATTAGACCAATAAACAACACATTGGCCCCCGGATGAACATTAACTTTATGTTCATTTTCCCATTGTAATTATATCTGACATTTCTAAATCCAATATATTTCAAATTGTAAGTTCACACAAATGTCATAGTTTAAATGAAAGTTTTTAAAGTTTATTTAGTCCTTTTCAAAAATTTCAACTGGATAAATCAACTGGAAAGGACGTCTCAATGTTCCTGTAGAGGTTTTTATCTCACAAGATCTAACCTTTCCATCTCTACCAGGAAACACTTGTGTTATTACTCCCAATTTCCACAAGTGCCGTGGCAATTTGGAATCGTGGATTAACACAATATCATTTGGAGTATATTCACGAATACTGGAGTGTCGACTTGTCATGGCGTTTTTAAGCTGTAGAAGGTATTCCTTCTTCCACCTTGACCAGAACTGGTCCAATATTCTTTCCTTTTGATTAAAACGTTTGATATATGTTGCCGAAGTTCCAGGAAGCACATGTGGTTTCATATGCACGATAGGTAGGGTAGTAAGTCGCTGACCTACCAAGAAGTGTGCTGGCGTAATTGGGGAAGGTTCTCCTGAGTCTGCATATGTATATGTAATGGGTCGGGAATTTATTGACCCTTCAATTTCACATATAACTGTATGTAGTTGTGTGTGTGTTAAAGTGGTTTTGCCAACCACCTTTCTTAAGGCAGATTTTACAGATCGCACGAGTCGTTCATAGAAGCCTCCCCACCATGGCGACATTTCCATGATAAACTTCCATTTTATTTTATTACTACTATAGTAATCTTTAACGTCGGGATGGGTGATTATTTTCCAGATGTGCCTTAACTCAATATCAGCTCGATGAAAGGTTCGTGCGTTGTCGGAGTAAACCGTATGGCAAAGACCCCGCCTTGCTACTATTCTTCTGAAGGCCAATAAAAATGTTTCTGTAGAAAGGTTCTCTACCAATTCTAGGTGCACTGCTCTTGTGATAGCGCATGTGCACAACAAAATATATATTTTGCTATCCGTATTTCGGATGTATAAAGGGCCTGCAAAATCAAGGCCTATCACTGCAAATGGCTTTTGTTCATTGATACGATCTGCAGGTAACGGAGCTGATATCTGGGCTCCAGCTCTAGAATTAAATTTTATGCAAATTCTGCATCTTCTTAATACGCTTTTTACTGCCTGTCTGCCCTTGATTACCCAAAATTCCTCCCGTAATTGTACTAATGTATTATTAATGCCAAAATGGAAAACTTTTTCATGCGCATTTTTTATTAACAAATCAATTAATTTACCCTTTGAAGGCAACAGGATCGGGTGTTTTTCGTTAAAGGAATAATTTGATTTCTGAAGCCTTCCTCCGATGCGCATTATTCCTTCGGAATCCAAAAATGGTGAGAACTCAATTAAATTTGAATTTTTAGAAATAGGTTCCCCATTTACCAAACAGTTTAATTCATTCGGAAAACTAATTTTCTGTGTATATTTAACCCATATTGTTTGCGCACTACCAATTTCTTCTGCCGATAATGGACCGCTAACTTTCTCGTTTTTAGGATTCGCGTTGTTAAGAAATCTCTTTATCCATGCCGTAATTCTGAGGACTCTTAAAATGTTACTATATTTTTCTAGATCCAATATTGGTTCAACTGTTTCTATACAGATTTTAAACTGAATTATTTTTTCAGGTGTTTTTCTTTTTTCTTCGGTAATATATTGCGTGTCTACCTTTTCACCAATATCATTACCTTTACCATTTAGCTCAGATAACCATTTTGGACCTTTAAACCAAAAATCATTATTAACTAACGCATTTGCGCTAATACCACGAGTAACTAAATCTGCGGGATTATCCTTTGTATTACAATATGACCAATTTTCGGGTACTGACAATTCCTGAATTTCAACTACTCTATTTTTAACAAAGGGTTTCCATTGTTTCGCCGATCCCTTCACCCAGTGTAAAACAATAGTAGAATCTGTCCAATAAAATTTCTCGATGTTAATTTCCTTAAATATATCACAAATATATTTCGCTACTCTAGCTGCTATCACCGCTCCCATTAACTCCAATCTTGGTAGTGTTAGTTTCTTTAGCGGCGCAACTCTAGCCTTTGACATAATCATACTTACATAACATTTTTTATCATTACTGATACCCTTAAAATATGCAACACAACCATATGCAAGTGGTGAAGCATCTGAGAAAATGTGTAATTCTACACGCGAATTTTTCAAATCAACATACGTGAAATAGCATCTATCTATTCGAATTTCTAATAAATCCTTAATTTCGTTACACCACTTTATCCAAATTCCCTTAAGATCATCCGGCAATTCGTGATCCCAATCCATACCTCTTTCCCACATTCTTTGAAGAAAACACTTTATCCTAATTAAAAAGGGAGATATAATCCCAATAGGATCAAAAAATTTTGCAGCTGTATGTAATACATATCTTTTCGTACATACCGATATATCCAAATTTTCAACTATAGATTTCAAAGCTAATCCTAATTTATCACTATCTTTATCCCACACCAATCCAAGAATATTTATTACATTTTCATTATTTACCTCCGAAAAACAATCATTTTTATCCCACATGTTCTTTAATTTCTGTGAATTCGTACTAAACTTTCTTAATTTCATTCCAGCCTTTGCTAAAATATTTACCGCAGTAGAAGTTAATTCATAGGCACCGTTTACGGTGTCTGAGCCATAAAGCAAATCGTCCACAAACAGAGCTGAATTTAACATTTCATAACTATCCGGATAAATTTCCTTATATTCCTTAATGTGTTTCTTAATTGTTGCCGTTAAAAAGAAAGGAGAAGTTGTACAACCAAATGTAGCTCTGGTCATTCGCATTATTTTATAATTCTCGGTATCCTCGTCAAACCATAAAAACTTTAGAAAATTTCTATCGGGTTCCGCGATTTCTATCATTAAAAACGCCTTTTCAATATCTACGCAAAACGCAATCTTAAACATTCGAAATCTATTAATTACATCCAAAATTGGAGGTGTAAGACATGGCCCTTTTACGAGACAATCATTTAGAGATTTACACCCCGATACTCTACTGGAACAATTAAAAACAATTCGTACCTTTGATGTTTGTTTTTCCCGTCTTACAATTTCTCTATGTGGAGCGAAATACTCTTTTTTTGTACGACCGCAGTCTTCAACGATACCCAATTGTTTTTGTTCTGTGATTATCTGCCTATATTGCTTTTAATCTTTTTCTCAAATAATTGAATTGGCGTTTAGCGTTTTCAAAATTATTCTCAAATTTGTCAATACCATGATCATTCCATAATAAATGAGTAACATAATGACCCTGTTTATATTCTAACTGTTTATCAAATTTATTTATTATTTCCTGATCGGAAGCAGAAATCAATTTATCATCATTTATTCCCAAAAAATCCAAAGACCATAACCTTTGCAAATCATTACCCGTACAATCGGATGATTCATCTTTTTTCATGCATGGATGGTTTTCATATAAACAAAAAGAGTTACCACATTCAATCTTTAACACGCTGGCGCCAGTAATTAAGTTGTCTGAATCGTTTCCTGAATTATTGTTCCCTGACAATGTCCATCCGAATAATGTATTTACAGCAAACAACGAACGATTAATTTTCTTTTTATATTTTTGCAGTTTCCAAAATAACCCGCCGCCAATTAGAATGTCTGGAGCCTTCGAATGCAATTGCGGAATTTTATTTCCTTCCCCCTCTCTCGAAACCCAAAGTTTTCGAAATGATGCGTCATCCAGAATCTGTAACTTCGTAAAAGAGATTTGATTTACGACCAATGCCTCTACATAACATTTCTGTTTGTGGTTTTTTAAATGAGACAATTCGAAATTTACGACTGAATATTCGTTCGATTGGGGTTGTTTACACGAAAACGGATATATTATGACAGTTTCCTTTCTAATCACAATTTTAATTCACGGGCGAGTGATATGTTTATGAAATTTCTTTGGGATGCATTATCGAATAATACGGCACACTTTAGAGAGTTTAAATTAGAACTATTTGTTATTCTTGCGAAGCAAGTTTGTAAATATATTTCATTATTCTCTAGCGGATTTTGTACAGGACACTTATAGGACAATACAGAATTATCATTTTCGCAAACACTGTTCTCAGAATTATTTGTTTGGGTATGTTCGATGTGATTTTTATCTTTCATATGAGCCGTTGGAGTTTCCGATTTTTGCTTATAGCAAATTAATGTATTGTGTTTTCCTGAACACGTGTCACATTTGAGACCCGATAAACAGAATTTTGCGGTATGTTTACCTCTTTTGAAACATAAATAACAGATTCCCTGTTTGCGTAAAGACAATTTTTTATCCTCTAAATTTAATTTACACATTTTACTGTCATGATCGTTATTTGCATCAACACAAAATATACATTTACTAACAGTTAATTTAAAGGCTGATGCCTTTTGCATTGTGTTAGAATTTTTATATCCCGAACCAGATTTCCGGTAGTAAGCATTATTATTATTATTTTCCGATGATTTTGAATCAAATCTGGAATTTGAGTTTTTATATCCGCTATTGTGAGTTTCTACTTCGCGTTTTAAAAATAAAAAGGTCTTTTCCCTAGTCTGAACTTCTAATTTTAAATGTTTTAACAAATCTTGTACATCCCATTCCTCGGATTCTGTTTTCATTTTATTATAGTCTATCATAATACTGGTAGGTATTAATTTTGTAACAATTGGAAATAACAAATTTCCGTAAGATTTTAAATCCACACCTAAATTTTCGAGAGATTTAATATTAATATCAAGGGCGTCGTGCAGTAAGCGTAATTCTTTAATTTGATTTGGAGATTTAACAGGGTTCAAATTTAATAACGCGTCAATTTTATATCTTATTATAATATCTTTTTTTCCGAATCTAGATTTTAATAAATCAATTGCAGTATGGTAATTTTGATCTGAAAGTGCTAAACCCTGAATAGCTGTTAAAGCTTGGGCTTTTAAAAAGCTGCGTAAATACACAAATTTCTGCACATTAGAAATGTTGTTGTTATTATGTATTGTAATTTCATACTGGCTCCAAAATTCAATCCAGTTTTCTGGAGAACCGTCATAAACAGGAATTGATAACTTGGGTAGTCTCACAGAACTAGCATTAATTCTTTCTAAATGCAGATTGGGTGTTTGCTCATTTCTTGGCTGCGATAAGATCGGAGTAACGTTTAAATTTTTAATTTTCTCTATCTTATTGATAATTTGAGCTTTTACATCAATAATTGAATCTCTGTATTCTTGTCTCGTTTCTATTTCCGTTTGTAGCTCGTTGAGATCCGTGATTTTGGCCTCAATTTGATCTTCAACTTCTATAATTTCGTTATTCTTTACTTGCAGTTTTTCTAACTGTGATTCTAATTCAAAAACATTTAACCCTTCGTCGGGTTCATTTAATTTTATATTTATCGTATTAATCAATTTCGTACATAATCCTTTTAGGGTAGATCTTTTTCTCTTCAATTTTTCAAGTTCGGTAGCCATATTGATTTAATTTACAAATTTGGACTATAGTATAAGTAACAGCTTTAAATCATATTTAAGGGCCTGGCAGTCCCTGTTCGGGCGCCAAATGTTATGTCGCTAAAATTCTTAACGACTTTATAAAAATCATCATTCAAGCACATGTCGCTACTTTGGCGACTCATTTCAAAATATTAAATTTAAATAAGGTAAATATCTTACCTTATCGGTCCAGATTCGTGGGGACTGCCGGCCTCTGTAGGTTCCTGTCTATTCATTGGAGTTGAATTCAAGACATAAATCCAAAATAATAGGAGATCAATTACGGCTACACAGATTTATTACATACTACAAAACGAACACGAAGAACACACACTAAAGAGAAAAGAAGAAACAGAACATTAATATCGGCGCGCAGCGCCATCTACAGGTTTAGATTAGACCAATAAACAACACTAGATTTTTAAAAGAACAATCTCATAAATGTAGGTTGAATGTTTTTATCAAATTATGTTAATCAGTCCTTTCAAAATGGCTTTCATTTCTATATAATATTTTATTTGCAATATCAATATGTTATCATTTTATCCACGAATTTTAAAATCAAATTTATACGTTTAATCATTTGATAATTTTATATTTTTATTTTAATTTTGTAAACAAATTATTAATTAATAATAGACATTCCAGAATATATATATATATATATACAAAATTAAATTTTACTTCCAAATTAAAAAAAAAAAAAAACATTTATTTTCACAAAAGTAATGTCTATAATAATGTAAATGTGTACATATATGCATGTAAGTGTATGTATATATATATATATATATATATATATATATATATATATATATAACCAATTTGATGAACATGCGAAAATTTTAAGAAAAATAATAAAAATGTCGAATGACTCCACTCGAATTTCCGAACACTAAGTAATTCACTATTATTTAAATGAAATAAAGAGAAGTAATTAAATAAACAAAAGAGAAAATTATAATAGGTGTTTGATTATTTTCTCCTAAAAAGAATATTGTTTAACAGAACGTAATATATTCAAATTGTTTTATGCATTTCTGTAACAGAACTATTAGTGTTAGATTCAACAAAATCAGTACAATTTGTGTTACATAGACCTATAAAATGTCTATATAGAACTCAATCAAATATGGAATTTAAACGCTATTGCACTTTAAATAATTTGAGACTATAGGCCATAATGTTAAAGAATTTTTCATTGTTTCCTTGTAAAAAAAAAAAAAAAAAAAAAAAAAAAAAAACTAAGAGCTAAGAGCTAGATTTATCAAAATAAACCCATACAGTTCATTTGACGGTGACAAATAACATGTATATAAATTTTCAACTGAATCGAATAAGGCGTTTAGATGCTATCGCACTTTAAATACTTTGAGCTCATAGGCTATAATGATAAAGAATTAATCTTTGTGTCCAATATATATATATATATATATATATATATATATATATATATATACGTGCTAGATTCGCCAAGATGCATACAGTTCGTGCTACGGTAACCTATAACATACGTACCATATCAACTTATAGTTCATTCGAACAAAGCGTTTAGACGATATCGTGTTCACTCACATACATACACAATCTTAAAAATAACAAAAATGAAATGATGGGACCTCAAAACATATAGATACACCAACATTGTAAAGTAAAATTTATTTTTGTCATGATTACAATACTTTCCTTACATACATATTTTCGGAAAGTAAAAAATTGTGTGAAACATATGTGAATCATTCAATTTTATCATGTTTAATAAACATTTTTTAAAAGATATTTATGACTATGAGAGAGGAAATGACAATGTAGTTGAAAGCAGTGAATTAAGGGGGAGGGGAATTAAAATTGAAACTATAAAATATCACTTTTGCATCCAATCCACCCTTAGGAAAATACAGATATATTTATATTTAAATATTGCTAATTTTGCATATCTATTCTGAAATATTTAAATTATGTATACACATATGAATAAAGAATAGTTTTATATACAGAGAGAGAGAAAGAAAAAAATATAATTTTTAATTTACTCGCAAATAATTAATAATGGACAAAAGTGAACAAAATGATATTTTGTCCGGGACGGTTTTAAACAGGTTTTTTCCAGTGGTTTTTTTTTAACTACGGAAAAATCCAAACAACCCTGAATTTATAATTAAATATTCCAATAATTAATAAAATCTAGTCTATGCATTTAACATTTATTTATTAGCAAAAGTGAAAAGGAAAAGGGCGAACAAGTGTATATGAGTTGCTGTTATACAGGGATGCTTTATGGTGAGGCATCTTTGACTCATTTGGATTTTCTTCTCCATATAAAAATATGTTTATTTCTTTTCAAATTTAAGTATTCAGCCAAAATGTCAATGTAAATATCTAGTTGTCATCAGGTCTTAATTTTTTTTCTTTCTTTCTTCACCCCCCCCCCCCCACCCCTCTCCCCGTTATTTTTCTTGAGAATAGAATCTATGTAACAATATTTTTAAATGATGGGGAGTAGAATTGTTTAGGATGGGAAAGCAATTACATTTTTAAATGCTGCATTTTTTTTTTTTTTTTTTTTAATTATTATTCTTGAAAATAAAAAATTAAACGTGCATTTCACTGTAACCTCGAATTTTTATAAGTATTGCAGAATTACTTCGTTAACCCTGTTAATGTTAAAAAACTAGTTGGCATAGGTGGACTCTGCTCAGTTCCCCATCATATATAAGTTCTCATAAATTTCTAGTGCGAGACATTATAATTATGTTAAAAGAAATGAATTTGACCAACGCTTGGTACAGTGACAGAATGAAATCCCCGCCTAATAGGCTATCCACCGTTCACTTCGATATATTTATCTTATTCTAATCTATTAATTTATTTTATCAGGGTCGATTCCGTTGTTTAGTTTTCATGCTACTATTTCCAATGCAATAATCCTCAAAATTCATATTTATATGAAAAAATTTACAATTTCGCTACGTTGATAATATCGCAAATTACGAATAGTTTACGAAATTTTCCTATTAGAATATTTGTATTCAATCATGTTCAAACAAATAGTTCAAAGAGATATCATAAATGTAATTTTGAAGTTGTCTAATGTATTCATGATCCTCAAAATGGAAGTTTATGCTCAAAATTGCCTTATTCTGACATGTTAAGTAAATCGTAAATTCCAAATAACTTACGAATTTTTTAAATTGGTAAAATCATACTCTATGATATTCATGCCAGTATCCTAAATAATATTTCGAAAGTGGTTTGACATCTTTACGATGAAAATATCCCTCAAGATTGACGTTTATGTGAAATTTTGCTCTATTCTGCCATGTTGAGAAATTCGTAAATTTCCATTAACTTACGAAATTTTTATATTGGAAAATTCATAGTCATTAATATTCATGCCAGTGTCCTAAATAATATTGCAAAAGTAGTCTGACATCTTTACGATGAAAATATCTCTCAAAATTGACGTTTATGTGAAATTTCGTCCTATACTGCCATGTTAAGAAATTCGTAAATTTCCAATAACTTGCGAAATTTTCAAAGTAGCATATTTATAGTTACTGGTGTTCATTCCGGCATCAAAACTGATATTTTAAAACTGGTCTGATATTTTTACAGTAAAAAGTTTCCATTTAATGCCCGTTTAAGTGAATTTTTGTCCTATTCTCCCTTGTTAAGAAAATCGTAAATTTCTAATAATTTACGAAGTTTTTTAATTCGAATGTTCCAAATGAATAGGGTTCTTGCCAGTATCGAAAGTAATATTTTAAAACTGATCTGACCTCTCTGCGATCATTTGTTCGTGAGATATCGTGTAAACAGACTAACAAACTAACGGACTAACACACTAACGGACTGACACACTAACAGACACCCTACAAATTTTGTCATTTTCGGATTCCTCACACCTGGAAACGTATAAAAAAGTCAAAAAACCGAGGTTGAAATTTTTCCCGATTACCTAAGTTCCCCATACCTATAGTATGATGGGGAACTAAAAATCTTGGGAAATCACTGAATTTTTTAGAGTGAATGGTTTTTAGATTGCAATTTTCTTTTGTGTGATATTTTAAGATCTCAAAGTGTGAAACGTGCCAATACGCTCTAAATTCAAATCCTGGTACTGCTAAGAATTTAAAGGGTGTACGAGGAGTATATTTGTAAGCTCTTTTAAACGGAATTTTCGTAAACAATTTCCTGAATTTACTAAAGAAAATTTTCATTTTTCAGTTGATATGGGGATATCCTTTAGTTGAAAGTGCTCCACAGCTCAGGGTTGGGTTTTTGACGTCAAAAAGTGGTTTTCGACATGACATGTCGAAAACTGTCAAAAACCGTCGAAAAGTGCCAAAAACCGTACTAAATAACCTTATTAAAACTATTTTATTGTAAATCAAGATACAAACTGAGTAAATCATAATTTATATTATAAATTGTTTTGTATTACATTAGTGTAATCTTGATTAAAATACAAAGTAATAATCCCTATTTGTGAAGGAAAAATAGCAAAAAAATATTCAAATTATTAGATGCCTTTTTCAAAGTACTATTTATATTTTTTATTATTTAATTATTAAAGTCAGTTACAAACAATGTTATTAATTTAAATACTAAATTCTTTAAATCCATGATTTTTATTATTATTCAATCACTGATTTTAAGTTACCAAAATATTTCATTTTGTACATAAGCAGCAATTACAACATTGTTATATAATTTGAAATCATTATAGCTACAGGTTTTTAATTAATATTTCATAATAAAGGGTTAATGATTATTTCTATGTCAGGATGTCTCCACAAGGGTGTGATGTTGGAAAGGCAATTGTTATTATCAATATCGGGATGTCTCCATAAAGGTGTGATGGTGGAAAGGCTTAAAGTGACATATCACCTATTGTATAAATGTCTAAACACCAAGCTATTCTATTGAAAAAATTTTTATTAAAATTATTCATTACTTTTTAAATTCAGTTTTCACAATCATATTATTCACAATTGTTAAATTAGAAGTTGTTTACTAAAATTGAATTTTTCAAATTTAATTTTAAAGCTATAAAGTGTGTCACACTAAGTGTATTTTTTATTTTATATTATATTATTTTATTTTTATTGCATTTTATAGCTTCAAAATTAAATACTAAAAAATCTATTTTAGGTAATGAGTAATACAAGGCTCCTAGCAGTGACTAAAAAGTAACTTTTTGCTACTTCTAAAATCAACCCCAGATGGCAACTATTTTTTTTTTTTTTTTTGTGCGAAAGTAGCTTAAAAACTATTATTTTAAGGTTAATCAACTCTATTTTAAGAAAAAAGAGAGATTTTTTTTAAAACAGAAAATTGTTCTTCTCTATTTTTCTTTGTCTAATTTTTGAAATTTAGTGCAATATTTCCATTACCTAGGGTAAAACAGTGGAAGTGTAAGGCAAGGAAATTTATTACCATGCCTTGAAATAGTTGAAAGGTTAATTTCCTTGAAATAATTAAAATTTTAATTATTTATCTTAATTAGCAATTATCTTAATTAATCTTAGTAATGTATTATTATTACTTTTAAACAGACTACTACTCATATCCTAAGGGCTACTATTTTATACATTAAAGGTGACTAAAGCAACTATTTTTGAGTGACTTTCCTGCTGGGAACCCTGTAATACTAATAAATCGTTTAAAAAACGAAACGTATTCTTTAAAATTAATAATTTATCCCTTGTAATCTAAATGCATTATATTATATATATATATATAAATAAATAACGGTCTTTCAGTTTTTCTATTTTCCAAAGATAAATCGTTTTATAAATAAAAAAGATGCATTATTGTCATGTATTAACCGTTGCTTATTCCATAAATTACAATTCATTCTTTTAAGTTGCGCAAAAGTTTATTTTATTATAGCTAAACTGAGCAATAAATGTTCGTTGAAATAGCATTTAAGGGTAATTTATATTTCTTAATGACATGATGTTGCAATTATTTACAGTCTCTTCGTCTCCCATGGCCATGCACAGACGATTTTTGAGGCGAAAAGTTGGCATAAATGTTTGGCATCAACTTCATAACGGACTCTCTAAATTCAAATTATTTATACCATTTTATTCGAGAGACAAAGGAATGAGCTTGACTATGAATTTGGCGTTATTTTCGAAAAACTTGGCGTCATTCTGCAGTTGGATGTTGACAGGGGGGTGCCATTTCATAGATGCGCGAATTTTTAGCTATTTGAGATTCCTCGCGCACTACGTCATATGGCGTGAGGTTGAAATCTTGTTTACATCTGAAATAACTGTGTTTAAATTGCGTTTTTGTGATTTAATTTTTTTCTTTTCTTTTAATCGAATTTGTTTAAATGTACCGTATGATAACTCTTAATTTACGTCTTTTGTTGATTCTTTGACATGCTCCGTATTCGAGAACAAAAATTTTTTAAAGAATAGATTATTGAAAGTGATAGAACATTCATGAAAAACTGTGATGTATAATAGCAGTATATAGATTGCTCATAAAATCAAATCATGTAAGTAATATATCATTGTGTATATTATATCATACATTTTCAAGTTCAGAAATAATAAATCAAAGGGATATTAAACTAGCAATAATCATGTAATAAGTATGTTTGTTAAATGTTTATGCTACTTCCCTTCAATTTTCAAGTATACTCTTTTGAAAGCAGACAGTAGCCAATGCCTGTTGTCTGCTGTCAAAAGTGACTTTTTTTTTTTTTTTTTTAATTCAAATAGGGACATAATTAAGATTTCGTTAAAATTTATTATCTTTATGAAACAAATTGTGGTATCTCATAATAAACAAAATGTTTAAGTTATGTAGTGGATAAAAATGAGTACACACAAAAATATTTCTGCACTTCAAAATTAAATTTGCAGTTAATACACTTAAAATAAAATAAACTTGTGTGTAAAAAAAAAAAAAAAAACCTTAGGTACTTTTTTTTTTTTTCTTTAATCCTCTGTAGAAAGTATCTGGATAATTGAAAATTTTATGAAATTGTTTTTATGTAGTAACACATTTCAATGTAACTTTTGTAATAACATGTTAAAAGTGTCAGTGGTAGCACATGTTTTCCAATGAAAATAGTTTTAAAAATACCAACAAGCCAACATGAACAAAATGTTTTGAAACTATTTCTGTCATACCATATTTAAACAATGAATATAATTTTTCTTTTGTAAAAAATTCTTGATCATTGCTTAAACATTTTGGAGTATTATATATATATATTTAAAAAAAAAAAAAAAAAAAAAAACAGAACTGAGGTTTAAAAGTAATAAGTACAAAACTTTGAACTCAGACATCTTTTGTGACTCTTTGTTTTTAAACTGTGCTGTCATAATGTTAGAACCACCACACATATAATTTTTTTCTGGATTGTGTTTTAACAACTGCACATCCCTCTTTTTTGACTAAAAGAAAGAAAAAAAAGTAATTATCAATCCATTCTCATATGAAGCTTTTATGTACATCCATATTGCTTGCCGCTATAGTACTGCAAGACAAGTTAGCTGTGTAAAATGATCTTTTTTTTATCAGGTACTGAAGGCATATTGCTGATTACATATATGCATATGATACATACATGCATATCATTGATTGCTGCAGTAGAAAATTTCATGTAAAGTGAAGTATAATCTCTCAAAAATGCACAATTCTCTGAAATCTGCATATCATTTGTAATGTAAGCAAACACTGTCATAACTGATTTGTTGATTAGTGAATCGCAAAAATTCAGCTGTATTAGGAGATAAATCAATTATTAATTTGTGCTTGTGAATCACCAATCACTCAGCATATTTAAAAGGTAAACAAACATATCATAATATTACAGATAACTTAATATATTATGTATTTCTTTTAAAATTGAAAATTATAAGTGTTTAAT
The DNA here is from genome assembly GCA_963930645.1 of Salticus scenicus. Lineage (NCBI taxonomy): Eukaryota > Metazoa > Arthropoda > Arachnida > Araneae > Salticidae > Salticus > Salticus scenicus. Next base: position 343,754,420 of record OZ005648.1, read on the forward strand.
TTTGAACAAAATATTTTAAAGAATGTATTTTTATTTCATTTTTACTCATAAAATTAAAATGCATAATTTTACTGAAATATCTGAAATGTAAACAAACAAATCACGCTAGTACAGCAAAACGTGTGCTTTCTTTTGAGCAAAACATTTAAATAAATGCATTTTTATTTCATTTTAATATAATTGAAATTCATGGTCTTACTGAAGTAATTCATGACAATATTGAAGTAAGGTAAACAAACATATCATAATATTACAGATAACTTCATATATTGTGTATTTCTCTTTAAATTGAAAAATATAAGTGTTTTATTTTGAGCAAATATTTTTAAAAGTATTCTTATATTTCATTTTTACTCATAAAATTAAAATTCATAATTTTACTGAAATATCTGAAATGTAAACAAACATATCGCGATCGTACAGTAAAATGTATATATTTTACATTCTTTTAAAAAAATATGTGTGCTTTCTTTTGAGTAAAACAATTAAATAACTGCATTTTTATTTAATTTAATTTTAATATAATTGAAATTCATCGTTTTATTGAAGTATTATAAATGTAAACAAATGAATAGCAATGTTGCCGAAAACGCGAAAGCTTTATAATTTTTTATGAACTTATATGTATTTAAAATAAATATTTTAACGAATGTACTTTTATTCATGTAATACCGTTCTTGATTTTCGTTTTTGGGTAATATTTATATCAGATTATAGGATATATTTTTTAGTAAGTAATAGCTAGCTCTGGGCGAACAGCCGTATATCTTGTATCGTAGTTTGTTTCTATCTTTCGCCACGTGACGTTTCACTTCTGCTTGCTTCTGATTGGCTACTCTTCAAATGGCCCAACCTTACGATAGAAGAACCTTGGATGTTGACTGTCAAATTGAAAACTACACACTTCGCTCCTAATCCACTGTCTCTTTAATACGTGATTTTTAGAAGCCTTCTCTCTCAACCTAATATTGCCCTCTGAATGTCTATATGACTTTGTGAAAAAAAGTTTTATCAACTTGAAAAAGGATTTTTCCCATGATGATTGCATAGCTCTTCAAATAACACTGATTAGTTAGAGTAATGCAGTTTATTCTTTATCATGGCTAATGTTTTATATTACCTGGAGTTTATTTGCGGACAATATTTATTACAGCGAATGATTTCTCCTTCACTTTATTAATTAGTGCAAGAAAGCATCTTTATATACACTGGCCTCCGTGGCCTCTTCAGAGAGCTTGTAAAGTAAAGGTGAGAGAGAGGGCCAGTAATTTGAATAACTTTTCAATTTTTGTCGAAGCAATCATTTAAAAAAAAAGGAACTTTATCGCTCCAGCTCTTTTATTTAAATTACGAATCACCGCTTCACTGGAATATGTATTGACAAGACAAGCCGGAATTCCAGCATCTTTTCGAAGTCCATTCCGAAGACTGACTGTGTGGGCGATGTTGACGACTCAAGCTGGCGGGCGCCTCTTTTTTCCTTGGTCATTTCTGGTATCCTCTATTATTATTGAGCACAGTTCGACCTACCTACTTTTCAATTTAGAAATTTTTTAACAATCTCGAAAATTCATTTTTGATAGAATGGAGTAGAAGGCTGATTTTTTACCAACTATGTGAAAATGTCAGAGCCGGGAATCGAACCCTGGGCCTTCCGCTTTACGCGCGGATGCTCTAACCCAAATTTTTCACTTGATATAGCTGCTCTAATGCAGACTCGATGACCTTGCCAACGTATATTATGTGAGAAGTGCCGAGCTGGTTATCAGCCAGGGTAGCTCAGCGGTTAGAGCATCCGCGCGTTATGCGGAAGGCCCGGGTTCGATTCCCGGCTCTGGTATTTTTCACATAGTTGATAAAAAATCAGCCTTTTACCTACTCCATTCTATCAAAAAAGGAATTTTCGAGGTTGTAAAAAAATTTCTAAATTGAAATTTCGTGGCCTATTGGAGTCGTGCATGTTCAAATTTGTCACTTGATATAGCTGCTCTAATGCAGACTCGGTGACCTTGCCAACGTATATTATGTGAGAAGTGCCGAGCTGGTTATCAGTCAGGGTAGTTCAGTGGTTAGCGCATCTGCGCGTTAAGCGGATGGCCCAGGGTTCGATTCCTGGCTCTGGTATTTTTCACATAGTTGGTAAAAAATCAGCCTTCTACAACCTACTTTTCCTTTTGTCCCACCTATAAGACAGAATACGATAAAAAACGACTTGCCCTGGACAAGCTTTTTCCATTCCTTATCAATAAACAAACATGAGTGCAACTTTTCTCATCTCCATTTCCCCCGACCTATTCAAATCTCCAAAAGACAGAATACCACCAATCATTTTCGGTCTCCTGGTAAGTTCTACACATCTACAATACCTATGCTACCAATTCCCCAGCTTAACCATATGTGTCTTTGTCATAACCATCGAGCTTTAATTTAGGTAAAGAGAGAAATGGCAACCCCATTGTGTGGATAACATCATCGAGTATTGTCATGTGACAATTCTCATTTCTCCTGTGCCCGTGAACTACTACGGTATTGTGTTAACCAAAAGCCGAATCATCAAGGTATTGCGTCCGCGTGGTTTGTGATCTTTCCTCGTGGCTGTTGGCGATGAGCCTCTTTCGCCAAGTGTATTGGCGAGGGATGTCTATAAACAAATATCGAAATGTAGTCTTGATCTTCAATTCTCATAGGAATTATGTTTTTAAATATATATTTTTTTTCATTATTGAAGATATTGGAATTAAAAAAAATAATAATAAATTCCCAATGGCATAAAGAAATAAACCCATCAAAAATTAGAGCAAAAATTCATAGGAATAGAATACTTTTATCTTATAACTGTAAAAGAAATTAAATTATAATAATATAAAAACAAATAGGATAGATTCTATTTTTTAATGCCTTCATAATAATATTTTTATTAATAATCTAGATGCATCATTATTTAAGATATTTGCTTTATTTCTTATTTTCTTCTTTATATTTAAGAAGAAAGTATTCGATTAATGGAAAATTTGTCTCCGGTTTCCAACGAATTTATACGATTTGACATATCCTGAACATAATTGCATTATTTTAAGTGTCTTCGCGAGTGCCTAAACTTTTGTGGATGCTCTAATAAATAAGTGGACGAAATTTAACCAAACTTGACATTTAGTTCTAATATCAAAATATAAATTAGTGCCTATAAACTGTTGCTGAAAATGGCCCACCAGAGGCCGATCGGTTCTGGGCTCAAAGCTGGTAGACGTGAGGTGCCGGGTTCGATCCCAGCTCGCGCTCGTTGACCTAATCGTTTGGAGTTTTCCGTGGTTTTCACCGAAACTTGCATAAATACGGACTAGGACCACTTAGACTCCCCCCGAAGGGCACTCCACTTTATGCCTAGAATCATAGGGTAGTCAATCAGCCTTACTTCTAAAACACCAAAAGCCCAATAGGTAGCGCTGTCATCCGGTATATATTTATTTTATTGTATTCATTTATTTGCTTCAACATAAAAACGAAACTTCGCATAAATACGCACAGTGAGAATTATTTTTTAACGAATCTTTGTGAATTAAAAAGAATTGCTTAAAATAGTAATAATCAATTATGGAAAAAAAAAAAAGGGTTGTAAATGTAGATGTATCCATGTATCGCTTTTCACTGGGGATGGGGGGGGGGGGTGTCTATGTACATTTTTAATAATAGTGTTTCTGAAAAGAACCCGTCAATACCTTTAAAACTAATGGTTGTACCATAAATCTAGAATAATTAAAAACAAATTTATCAGGGTTTTTCTTCGTTTCTTAATAAATAAATAAAAAACTTAGGGAGAAAAATGCAGTTTTTAAAAGATGAATGTGGTCTATAGGACACAAAATAAACTTTCTTTAGCCATTATTATATATCTTTGCAATGAAAATCATTTGCATTCATCATGAAAAGAAATTTTAATAAAAAATGATTTTAGTTAATATCTAATTTACATTGTGCGTATTTGTACAGGATAACATTAAAGAATGTTTTGTGATGGCCACAACCACAACATACTATATATTTGAAATGTTTTTATTTCTGTATTTTATTCAAAAGATTTTTTTTTTTCTCTTTTTAATCTTTTTTCAAAATTGTATTTTTTTTTTTTTTTTTTTTAATGAAATCGCTTAGCAGAGTTTTCATTGGAAAAAGAAATAATAATTAAGAATAATAAATGCATAACTCTTATAATATATTTGTCAAAGAATATCTAATGAGGTAAATATTCTTTGGTATTTACGACCTAAAAAATGGTTTTTTATGGGAAACAAACTATCGCCAAGAAAGCGATAAGTAGCGGAAAAAGTTAGTGCAACGAAATATCACTTGATACATGTTGGACACGTTTTCTTCCGTAGAAAAGAATAGGATTTCTCCCTCTACCAGTGTATATCTGCTCGATGGTCATAACATAACCAACTAAATGCTTTTGTCATAACTAATTAAGTGCTTTTGTCGTAACCAATTAAGAGACTTTGTCATAACAAATTAAGCAACTTTGTCTTCTGCCCTATGTCGCGTAGGTTCCTCTATCCGCGATTGTAATGAAATGCTCGCCCTCTGGTGGGCTAAGGTGAAATTATCACACCACTGCATATCATCATATTATGCAATCGATTTTCCATGATGTAATGGCGGAGAAAGAACAATTATTAATCCACGTGGCTATTATATTTACTAACAACTGCAGTTCAGAGAGCGCCATCTATCGATCATTACAAACGCGGATCCGGCAGAGTTTGTATTTTTTTTTTTTTTTTTTTTTAATTCAATAAACAACGAGGAAGGCTTAACCTTTAGAGACGGACTCTTTCAAAATTCACAGAGTAGTCTAACAATTGCTGTCAGAGCCTCTCTCTAAAGGTTAAAATCGCTCAAAACCATATAGTGGTGAGCGGCCTTCTTCAGTCCTTGAAACCATCGCTTCACCTTATGCTGCGTCGGTGAATCAGGTCTATTACGTTTCTCCGGATTTCTGTAATATTAATTTCTAAGACACCATGTGTTGGCAACTCAACCTGATCGTCCCAACTTTCCCTGCTGTCGACGCTATGATGATCCAGTCCTGGAGATTTTTTTTCCCTCAGACAACAACCATCATCATATTCCCGAGACTGTGTCGGAGATTCAAGCGAGGTTGTTTCTCGAGTTGTCAGGCTTCCGAAAAGACTTGATAGAGTGCTATCCATCTGGTTGCTCAAGACTGCTGCGTCACTGAGCATCGGATCGGTCACTACCACGGATTAAAAGAGAAGGATGTATTACTAATGTTACGGAAAGGTAGTAATTTTCATCTTACAGATAGAGGGCTTTTACATTTCTGGCTGGTCGTTCGTTGGATGACTGAAGCCGAAGGGGCGGGCTTTCCCTTTCTTCCGATGAGTTTCAAAGATACTACACCAGGCGGCGATCGGATCGCTTACTCTGTTCGGCTGAATTAATGCGGAAAATAAAGCTCCGTTCCCCACGCTGACCGCCCTATCTAGTTTATCATCCTGTATCCTAATCCGTGGTCACTACTCTTACATTTACTAACGGATCCTGTGCATCCATCGTATTTGGTTTACTGTGCCCTTATTTATCTGTGTTTCTGTACACTGCCTCTTCTTCATCCTTTTAAGAATAATATTTTGCGCACATGTGTTCAACAGTTTTTTACTTCCTTATACAAAGTATAAGGAAGTATAGTAAGGTAAGAGCATGTTTATCAGAATGGCCCTAAGGCATGTAACCTATTTTCTTTCCACAGGTATCATTATATTCCGAAGTATACTACTCCGTCAAACCCGAAAACTTACCCGCTGCCTTTTCCCGTCCGCATAATTTTAACTCACATGACTCACCTTAACTACTTATTTACCTACCAATTTACGTATACAATTTTTATTCTTTTATTTCTTTCTATTTTTTTTTTTTTATTCTTTTTCTCTTTTTTTAAATTTTCTGAATACTTGAGTTTTGGCGGGTGTCCCCTGGGGGGTCCCATAGGGCTTTCCATACTTAGACTGGATGAATACAAGGAGTAAACATCAAAGTGTGTCGCCACCAAGGCTGACACTAGACGAGCTGAAAGGGAACCTTACTAACCTGTCAAGGAAGAAGTCAGTGAGTAACACCTCATTGAAAAGCAAAGATAAAGGAGGAAAGATCACAGATTTCATGAACAAACCAAAAATCACAGACATCCTAACAAAGAAACAAATGCCAGTAGACGAAGAAAACTGCATGGAGAATCAGGTGGAAAACAAAGGGAAACACAAGTCATCGAAAGTAAAGAATGCAGTAAAAGAAATTGAACGAACAAGTGAGGAAAGTAACACGGATGATCACATAGGAAAAAAGAAAGAGGAAGCTAAAAGTGCTCGGGAAAATGTGAATGAGAACCTTGCAAAGAAGAAAAACAAGAAGAAAGAATATGCAAAAGATATTCCAAGCACTTCTTGGGCATCAGCTGTGGAAACTGAGTTACAGGATGTAGACACTAGTGATTACGAAGAAAATAATGATCAGATCCAAGGGGGAAGAAAGTTGAGCAGTAGAGCTCAGACACTAGCGGAATCCAAGGAGCTCCTTCAAGATAAAGAAATCGTACACATTAACTCACAGATTGAAAGGTTGAAAGAAGAGCAATCGACGAAGGGATTCTCCACAGCAACTAGGAAGGCCCTGCTGGCAAAGCAATACGTCCAGAAGCTCACAAAGAGCACAAAAATCCCAAAACCATTAATGCTAGCAATCTCTGATGCACTCCAGAGCCTAGAAGAATCGCTCCTGGAGCTAGAAGGAAGAATACAACATTCAGAAGCAAAAGCACAGACGCTGGAAGCAATCATCAAAGGGAACGGTATGAACATTCAAGAACCAAACAACCAAAGATCTACCACAACAAACAAGACTGCACCGATTAATTATGCAGCGGCAATCCAGGAAGCAACAGCCTCAATAATAGTCAAGGCTACAGATAATAGGAATGCGATGGAGGTTGCCAAACAAGTAGAACAAGTTAACATCACAGAAGAAAAGATCAAGGACGTCCAGAGGGTACGGAATGGGATAAAAATAGTATGCCATAGTGCAAGAGAGGCTGAAGAAATAAAATCCGATCTAAGAGCATCAACTGAAATTACAAGCAACGCCAGCATAGAAACAGCAGGGCTAAGAAAAAAGAAGCTCGTCATTAAGGATATACCGGAAAGGGTAGAACCAAGTACAGCAAAATATAAGATACTGCAGATGCTCAACCTAAAAACAGACGGAACAGACGACTTGGCAGTGCAGCTTATCGACCAATTACACAAGAAGGACCTGAAGCTCCAGAATCTAACAGTCCAGCTTCCAATTCCACTGGCAGAGGCTCTCCTAGAAAAAAAAACAATATGCTTAGGATTAAAGCATTGCCAAATTAAATCCAAAGTAATAGTCACCAGGTGTTACAACTGCCAGGGCTATGACCACACGGCGCAATCGTGCCGGTGGGATACCCGCTGTGCGCCGGGAGGCATAGAACGGCAGATTGTTCATCTGACAGGACTGGCTGCTTCCCTTGCTCACTTTATAATAATGAGAACGCGTACAGAAACAAACCAAAGCTAGCCACAGACCACACGGCATATTCTGGTCATTGCTACGTATACAGACAAATACTGGCAATCCGGAAAGCGAAAGTAGAAGATGGCAAGACGGAGCTAACACCTGCTTATGATGTCATCACAGGGAACACATCGATTTCCTACTCAACAGAAGGCGGAAGACCGCTGATTAACTATGACCAGCTAAAGAAGGAAGAAGATGGATATCAGCTGGTAACAAGCAGACGAAATTTCACAAGAAGAAACCAGCCAGTAAGAATAAATCAAGGCCGACCAAGGCAAAACTATGAAAGAAGAAATTATGGACGGTGAAAATGTAATACACAAACACAACACACAGCCACAACAGAACAGTAACAACACAAAGGGACCATGCGCTATCAATATAATTCAAATAAACCTTCATTCTAGCAAAGACGCTACAAGAGACTTATTTGGCTACCTCGCACAGCAAAAAATCAACATAGCTTTAATTCAGGACTTTCACGAAAATAAACACACTGGGAAAATCTCGGGCCTGGGATCGGGCTGGCAGGCATTCAAGACGCCAAATAACAGGGCGGCTATCATAACTAAGCTAGGAACAAATCCACTTGAGATTGTCAATCTAGAACACACAGTAGCAATATTAATCGAGAACACAAAGGAAAAAATCACTATAATAAACACTTATGCCCCCCCCCCCCCGAGCTCAAAATTTCAATCGGTTCTCCAAGAAATAGATCATATTTTACAAAGAACTCAGGGAAATATCCTTCTGGCTGGGGATTTTAACGCTCACTCCACCCAGTGGGGGTACGATGAGGTGGACACTAGGGGCAGACAGCTCACAGACTTCCTGGCCCAACACTCTCTACTGGTTAGAAACGAACCAGGAGCACCACCTACGTTCCAAACGATCAGGAGCAGGGGTTGGCCAGATCTAACGATCACAACGGCCAGCCTCCTGAACAACATTAACGGCTGGGAAGTAAGTGACGATCACTCAGGAAGTGATCACAAATTCATTAAGTATACGCTTGACTACAGCAATCACAGTTATCACAGACATAGACTAGAGACAAAACATGGCAAACACTCGAAATTTGAGAAAAATGTTAGAAAACTCAGCAAACGCTTCGTCGGTCCAATAACATCAGCACAGGATAGGAGTACACTAGACACAATTACGGCAGAACTACTCAGTGAACTTAAAACACAGGCCTTCGCCTGTTACAAATTGCGAAAAACTCCGGATCAAAAAGAACCCACTTGGTGGACCGACAAAATCAAAATTGCTAGGAATAAAGTAAGAGCTTTCCGCCGTAGGTATCAATCCCAGTCAGACCCTGACTTGAAACAACAACAACATATACTGTACAAAAGAGAACGAGCCATATATAAGAAATTGATAAATAAGGAAAGATCTAAGGCATGGATAGCTTTCTGTGAAAGCGCCAAAGATACCTACGGCCCCCAATATAAGATTGCCTCAGGCAAAATGTCAACCCCTGCGAAGCTCTGTAATGTTCTGGATGATAATGACCTTGTAACTGTAGACAGCACCTTAAATAGATTCCTGGACTCACTTTATCTAACCGACGCTAGCATACCACACAAACTAAATCCGTCACCTCCCTGCTTTGCAGAAAATAGCCCTAAAAATGTAACATCACAAGAACTAAACACAGGGCCGGCTCGACCATATAGGCGAGCTAGGCGATGGCCTAGGGCGCTCAAATTCAGGGGCGGCACAAACCAGGCAACAAAGACTCATTTTATTTTTTACCAACTAACGTTGCTTTTGAACAGATATAGTGAACTCTTGGAAGCACAGTATTCATTCATCTCACCACGACCACTTGCAACAGGTCTGACAACTGAAAGAGAGGCATGATGCCTTTTTGTCTACTATATCATGAGAAAAAATTTTAACACTAACAATTTTTATCTTAAAGAGGACAGAAATGCACAGGTCTGTTGCTGTGACCTGAAGACATTTGTAGGGCTTTTATTGGCGAGTTTCAATCAGTCTGGTAAAAATGCAGTATATAGCTAATCCTCGAATTGTTTTTCTGGGGCGTCAAACTGGATAGTTTATCTAATAAGATGCGCTGGAGCGTTAGCAGCTCATTGGGCTAAAAACACGGATACTATCCCTCCGTGGTGATCAAAATTGAGATAATCCCTCTTTTCTCAATTATTACGCAGCTCTGGCTCTCGTGTATAACATGCTCTTATTTTGGCTCTTAATTTTCTGCTAAGCCTTTTACAGTTTATAAATTATGTTATGCACAGCCCTAAATTGCATCTTCCTCCCTCCAGTGGCTATTTCAGTACCTTTAAATAAAGCTCTATTATTCCCTGGCCATTAGTTCTCAGTTTATCTCTTTGTTCATGCTTTTTTCTCCTATATCTTTCAGCTGGCTTTGCACTCAGCTCAAAATTCATTCATTCAGATGCATGTTCTGTGGGCTCTAATTGTGCAATCTTGGAGGTATGAGTGTACAGGTCGAGCATTGTGTCCAAAAATATCATCATAATTCAAGTAGCATTGGTGTAGTCTCTTAATCAGTTGACAGAAACATGAAGTTATGTGTACAATTCGCAGCAAAATTATTGAAGCACTAGCAATAATATGTATTTGAAAGTGGCAGACCTAATACTGTTTTGTTAAATTAATATTTGTCGAATCACGATCTTAGTCTTTGTGCTGTTCATAAAAAAGTAAGTTGATGATAAAACTTAAAGCAATCAGACTAAAAAAATTCTGGATTTGTGCTTCATTAATTTTGCTGCCGACTATAGGTGATCGCCATGCAGTGACCTGGTTTTCTTTGCCCCTGTGGACGGTGTCAAACCCATTAAACTTGGTGCAGTTCAGATAGATAGGGATCGTCCATAGGTGTTGCAGTTCCAAGATGCGCTGGGGGAAGAGTGGCAAACAGCTAACTTGATTTAACTGTAATACTGATCTATCCATTCGTAGAATTCACAACATCAAATTGAGTTTTGAAAACAACCCATTAAGTCGGTCCATCTAATAATAGCAGCTTTACACCATACTTAAAAGTCATTGTTTAGTGGGGCTGTACCTTGTCGCAGTTTTGACTTTCCTTTCAAGTGTTTAGATTTGCTTATGTACATCATGCTTTATCTTTTGAATCATCTCTTGCACATCTTTTTTGATGTCTTGGTCTTTTCCTTGCACCTTTTCTCTTGTTTCTACATACTTTCCCTGAATGCTGGCTTTTATTTCTAGAAGATAGGTAGTGAGTTTTACATTGCACAAATGCTACACTATGGGGAGTTCTGCTGACCTTTTATTTCTAGAAACTTCGCTTGATAATTTTAAAAGATTCATGACAAAGAGATTCAAACTTATTACCAGGGAAAAAATACCTAAAACGAATTTATCGTCATATTGGATAATACAGTTCAGAAAAAATCGTAACGTCTCTCATCCACTGTACTAAGTATTACTCAATATTTCTCGATTGTTATCAGACATGAGTTATATTGAACAAATTTCTATCATCGTTCGGTTTGTAAATGGGACAAATGATGGTAAAGTCGTTTAAGTATGAAAGTGAAAAAAAAGAAAGTTTTTGGAATTTGTTCCTCTTACGGATACCACTGGCGTTGAACTACCTGAAATAATTCTAGCTAAGCTAGAATAGATGCCACTTTCAACAGAAAATTTACGCAGACAGGGATATAATAACAGAAATAATATAAGAGAAGCACAGCAAAAAAAAAAAGAATTTTAGATACAAATTTACATGCTTTTTTCATTCCTTGCAGATCACGTACACTAAATACTGTGGTTAATGATGCAGCTAATTGTTGTCTAACACTTATGTCTTTTTTCAATTATTGGTGCAATTTTTACATATATATTTCTCTGTTTCAACTCAACGTTGACATACCCTATTGAGTTCTATACCTTGTTTGACACTGTAAACTCTGAGTCACACAAGGTGTGAGTGTCAGATTGATGTTACAATGCCTAGAATACAAAGTGTGGAAAGCGAACAGCAAATCAGTGGCAGTGCCCTAAAATTAAGCCTCTCATCAGAGGTCAGTGTGATCGAGTTTATTGCTTGAAAACCCCTATCGTTTATTTATGTGTTTAGATCATGTGACTGAGCAGAAGAAACTGGGAAAAGCGAACCACCTCTTATACAATGTTTTCGATTTGAGCAAAAATTTCGATCGCAGCGCTATCTAGGAGGCTTAATGTTTTTAGCAATATTTTAAGCTTTCGATTATAAATACTTGCCACACTGTATATTCAAAGCGCTGTATTGATGTCTTGCGACCACTGCTACATGAACAAACTGATGTGCGTGAAGCATTCATGGATATTTATGAAGACAGCAATCTGTGTGATTTATCTAGAAATCCTTTACGAATCAAGGCTCAGTCACTTGCTAAAAAGATTGCTGATTTCAAGTTTATTGAATATCTTTCTGCATGGTATAATATTTTGTTCGAAATTAATTTGGCCAATTTTAAACAAACTTTGACCTGAATGCTGCTTTGAATGCACCACTAAAAACAAAAACCTTTCCCAAAAGTTGTAAAAGTGATTTGGGATTTGAAAAGAAAGAAACGTTTCGGAAAAAATTGATATTTCGGCATCATTCGCATCAGAGGCCGAGTCGGCCTGCTTATATTAAAAAAAAAAAAAAAGCAATTTAATAATGAATCTGCAGATGGGCTTATATATGCGATGCTAAACATAATTTTTAAATTAATTTTTAGATTACATATCTTGATACAGCAACAATTTCAGTTCATGAGAAATTCAAACAGACAAAAAAGAAAAATTCTTCTTTCAGATGCGTACCTAATGATTATGAGTCGTAAAATAAAACTTCCAAAGCGATTATAAAACTCTGTTAAAGATTAGGAGAATATCTGACTCACTGAGACTCTTAAGACGTTGAATTATGTAAGAAATTTAGTAACTGCAATAAAGGTGTTGCTGACACTTCCGTTTCCTGTGGCCAATGGTGAACGCAGTTTTACAAAATTAAAATTAATACAAACTTTCCTTTGTTCTACAATAACACAAGAAAGATTTGTAGGATTGTAAACATTATCAATAAGCAAGATTTAGATAAATGATTTGAAGGATATTGTTTCTACTATTGCTAAATTGACGCCTAAAAAAATAATGTAAAATATGTAATGTAAGTAAATATTTGTTTATTTATTACAGTATTTCATTGTCTCTGTATTTTACATTGTAAAAATTTTGTTTTAAGGGGGCGCCATTAAAACATGTTGCCTAGGGTGCCAAAGTTGCTTGGGCCGGCGTTGATCTAAACAGGATAATTAAAAATATCAAACAGAATAAAGCTCCTGGCCACGACTACATCGATTACAATCTAATAAAAAGAATAAACCATACTAGCCAAAACCTACTCCTGGCCCTATTTAATAAATGTCTACAGCTAAAACACTTTCCGAAGCCATTCAAAAAGGGTATAGTGGTTCTGTTCCACAAGGAAGGCAAGGATCCAAAAGACCCAAAAAATTATAGGCCAATCTGCCTCCTTCCAGCTATCAGCAAAATTTTAGAAAGAATAATACACGGCAGGATGAATCACTACTTTACAATCTCTAGATATTGGAACCCTAATCAATTCGGATTCAAGCAAGGCACCTCAACAGAAAACGCGCTAAAAAAATTATTAGACAATATTCAGCAAGACAAACTAGACAAAAAACAGACACTTTTAATATCAATAGACATAAAAGGTGCCTTTGACAATATCAGGTGGCCAACACTCCTAGGAAACCTCCAACTCTCCGGCTGTCCGACATACCTAGTCAACTGGATAGTTAGCTTTCTGGAGGACAGGTATGTCAAGCTGGAGGAAAATGGAATAAGCAAGATCAAACAAATCTTTGGTGGCTGTCCCCAGGGGAGCTGCCTAGGCCCGCTCCTTTGGCTACTAATAGCGGAGACAGCACTTAATCGTAGCTGGGGGAACAATGTTAGGATCCAAGCCTTTGCAGACGATTTCATATTAACTATAAGCGCGAAAGACCCAAATACTTTAATTAACACGGCAAACACAGCATTAGTCGAATTTGGCAATTGGGCAAACAGAAACAACCTAACAATTAATTGGAGCAAAACTGAACTACTGTACCTTAACAGACCTCACACAGGAAACCTCCCAACTGAAAATTCATATAAACTTGAAGGAATACGCTACAATGGTATTGAATTAGAGACTAAAGAAACCATGAAGTACTTGGGAGTGGTCCTTCACAAAAATCTTAAATGGCAGCCCCATGTAGAACTTCAGGTGAAAAAGATTTATAAATCCTTCAGCTTGTTTGGGCGCATGGTCTCAAGGGGATGGGGGATAAAACCTAACTTGATTAAAACATGGTACAAGACCGTGGTGGAAAAGACACTGACCTATGCAGCCCCAATCTGGGGCAATAAAATAACACAGCAAAGTAAAGACAAATTACTTAGCTGCCAGAGACACTTCGCACTGGCCATTGTGAGGGCTTATAGAACAGCCCCGACCTCGGCACTTCTGGTTCTCTCTGGCCTGATTCCAGTACACCTGCAACTAAAATATGAAGCTGCGTATGGTACAATTACAAGACTACACAGGAATTACCAGCTTCAGGAACACGTATTCAACCACACAGACTTTACAAAAAAGCAAAACATTTGGTGGAAACACCCTGCTGACACCCCAGAGCCATTTATAGGGTCTTCTGCTGACGACACACATATCTACACGGACGGGTCGAAGCTGGAATCAGGGGCTACAGGATCGGCCTTTGTAGCGTTCAAAAACTCCCAAAAAATTCATGAATGGTCAGTGCCTCTAAGAAAGTGTAACAGTGTCTTCCAAGCCGAACTACTGTCAATCCTCAAGGCAGCAGAATGGGGCAATACAATGGGTATCACATACAGTATCCACTCGGACTGCATGTCGGCCATCCAAGCAATATCCAAACCATTTTCCACCGATAAATTGATCCATAAAATCCACAATGAAATAGTTCGATCTCATAACAGCTTCAAAATTGAATGGGTTAAGGCCCACGTAGGCATACTAGGGAATGAAGAGGCTGATAAATTAGCAAAACTGGCAGCCGATAATGTAAACAATAAAGAACAATACTACTTAGAAAAACCAATCTCATACTTAAAGAAAAATCTCAAAAAGCTTACTATGGATCAATGGCAGTTCGAGTGGGACTACGGGGACACGGGCAGGCTAACTCACAGATACTACCCAAAAGTAAACACAAAGACTCTAGTTAGCTGCAAGCTTCTATCACAAATATACACGGGCCATGGGGCATTTCCGGCCTATCTTCATCGGTTTAAGAGGAAGAAGAGCCCGGATTGTGCCTGTGGCGAGCTAGGAACATCCTTACACTACTTACTAGCCTGTCCGCTAACGGAAAACCTCCATCTGGCCAAAATCACACAGGACAATGAACAACTCTGGTATAAACAACTAGCCAACAATAAACACGTACAGAACAAGGCAAAACACATAGTCAGTTGGATCACAAACAACATAGACGACATTTCACAGTGATCAAAAGCCAACATCTCGAGCAGCAGGAACCAGCCACGTACTGTCAAAACCCGAAGAAGAGGACCTGGCGGATTTTTATTTACTAGATCAGGGGACTTTTTGTTTATTTTTGGTCATGATCGTGGTCCATGAAGTTAAAGCGGCGGGTACCTATACAGTCTGAGCCCCGGTAAAAATAAAAATGTAAAAATCAGAAAATCTAGAAATAAAAAGTAAAAAAAAAATAATAATAATAAAATAAAAAGTAAAAAAAAAAAAAAAAAAAAATTAAAAAATAATTTAAAAAAAAAAATAATTAAATAATGTAAACGGTTCTTGGCTTATAAGTCCGTAAGTCCGCGCCACGCCCATGACTGTGCATGAATGTTTATTTTGTTTTAATTTTATTTCTTTTATTACTTCCATTAGTGTATGAATGGCGTGGTCAAAAAGCAACCATGTTGTTTGGTACTCACCAAGTTTTGACCCGCACCAATTTTAATTTAAGTACTTACCTACTTTAATTAATTTATTTATTTATTCTATATTTTTATTATTTTTATTATTTATTTTTATTTATTTTTTTTTATTCTATTCTATTTTTTATTATTTTTATTTACTTTATTTTTATTATTATTTTTATTTTATTCTTTTTTTTTTTTTTTTACGAGGGTGTGGCGTTGTCTGGTCCTCGTTAATCTGTGCTGCACCGTCAAGTGCTCGATGGGGTCGTTTAGCAGTCGTCGGGCTACCAACGCGGGGAACCATCCCCCCGTGGTGGATCAAAATTGCGATGGTCCCTCTTTCTCTTCTCCATTCGGCCACCCTGCGCATAGCAATTTCCCTCCCAGTTAGGATTATTTAGGCCATGCCACTTCAAAAACTTCAAAATTTTCGCTATGCGCCCAAAACTATCTTCCATCCCCCAGTGGCTTCACGTATTTTTTTTTTCTCTCTTTTTATAATCTCATTGTTCCTCTTTCGTCTTTCTCAAATCATAAGTGTTGTCCCCTTCCCCTTTTCAAATGACCTCCTCCTTCGGCCTTAATTTTTGTGTGCACAACTAACTTTAGCGGCTCCCCCAGCGGTTTTTTTTTTTTTTTTTTTTTTTTTTTTCCTCCCTGCCTAAATTCAAAAATGTTTAATTTTGTATAATTCCGGTTATTTCGACTCTCAGCTAGTTAGTGCAATTATACCCAATTCCTTAACATCTGGAGCGTGCTGCAATTCCTGAGCTTTGGCGTCTAGTTACATTGCTGCCCAGCATCTTCCACGCGGTTATCTGGCGATTTATTCGCTCCGGCGGACGGCATCCAACCCGTTAAGCTTGGCCGAGCCCAGGCAGGCAGGGGCCGTCCAAAGGTCTGAAAGGAAGTATAGTAATCCCGATTTGCGAAATGGATTTTGTATTTCACATTGCTCAAAAACGAATGATCGCTGAATGTTGCTAATTTATACGTGTGACTTTCGTGATGTCTAGTTGCACACCTGCAAGTGTCATCTTAACACGAGCTCTCGTTTTAGAGATATAAGGGATTTTACACGATTTTTCGTGACGTCTGTATGTGTGTGTGTCTGTGTGTGGGTATGTCGCATAACTCAAAAACGGTAGGACGTAGAAAGTTGCGAATTGGTACATAGGTTTGTTATAACATCTAGTTGTGCACCTCCCTTTTTGGACTTTCTATGATTTTCCGTTTTGGAGATATTTAGGAAAATTAGGTTCATAATGACAAAAATTTGGCCATAATGTATCAAAAAACGGTAATAACTCAAAAACGGTTTAGACAAATCTTGCAATTTAACTGACTTTCCGATTAGCTAGACATTTGAAACTTTCAGAAAAGCTCAGAACACGTTGACAATGCATTTTTTAAATATTTTTAGCCAACTGTTTCCGATACCTGCTGCCTTCAGCAGCGTTTATGCGATTCAACAGAAAATTTATTTAACTAACTTCCCGACTAGCTAGACATTTGAAACTTTCAGATTAGATCAGAACACGGTGAAAATGCATTTTTAAATACTTTTAGCCAACTGTATAGGGTCCCTGCTGCCTTCGGCAGCGTTACCAGTTCAAATCTTGGAATCCATTTGTAACTAACTTCCCGACTAGCTAGACATTTAAAACTTCCGGAAAAGCTCAAAATACGGTGACAATGCATTTTTAAAATATTTTTGGCCAATTGTTTCGGGTCACTGCTGCCTTCGGCAGCGTTTACATGGTTCAACAGAAAATTTATTTAACTAACTTCCCGACTAGCTAGACATTTGAAACATTCAGAATAGTTCAGAACATGGTGAATATGCATCTTTTTAATACTTTTAGCCAACTGTTTCAGGTCCCTGCTGCCTTCGGCAGCGTTTATATGGTCCAACAAAAAAATTATTTAACTAACTTCCCGACTAGGTAGACATTTGAAACTTTCTGAATAGTTCAGAACATGGTAAAATTCCTTCTTTTAATACTTTTAGCCAATTTTTTCGGGTCCCTGCTGCCTTCGTCAGCGTTACCAGTACAAATCTTGCAATCGGTTTTTAGCTAACTTTCAGAAAAGCTCAGAACACGGTGATAATTCATTTTTTAAAAATATTTTTAGCCAACTGTTTCGGGTCCAATGTCAATGTTTTTTAACATTATGTATATTTCTAAAAGTGTATAAGGAAGTCATGTGGTGCCCACATCAGATTTTTCCTTTTGCTGTTCCTTTTATACCAGCTGATTTAGTGAAATTTTATTATTCATCTTTGTGAAGTGAGATTACACTTCCCGTACTCGAGTTTTATTATTGGTTGATTATGAGCAATTTTATATATTCTTTGAAGCTATTCTTTACATCAGCTTATGCTCATTTTTGAGGCCTCAGCTCAGTAGATAATCTATATAATATTTCTCTAACGTGGACCAGTTTCAATTATTTTTTGTCGAATCGATACGATACGCGAGGATAAAAAAATAATATTTATACATGGACAATATGTAAGCACGCGATACAATGGACAATATTTAAGCACGCATTCTCAATGTACTAACAAGAAATAAATGACGACATTTGTCTGATGAGATTATTTTACGAAAAAATGTATTTTTAACAGTTGTTTCTTCAGAATCTTTGCAAGCGTCATATTAAACCTAGCAATATTTTAAAGATATATACAGAATATGAACTTTTGTGTCATAAATTGACTAAAAAACACAATCATAAAAAATATAATCAAAATAGGAATTATTTTATTTTATTTATTTATTAAAAAATATATATATAATAATAAAAAGTCTTCGCCAACATGACGACAAAAATTTAAAAGGCGTCGTGGGAGTCCTGTATCAAAACTGTACTGCCTGTGGAAGTATGAAAATTGGGTCGTGAAACATGCATTTTATTTGGAAACCTTTCTTTGAAGATTTTGGTTTCACTATTGTACAATATTAATTTGGTTTCAATAATAATTTGGCTTCTGGTAAATTAAAAATTTAATTAGGTGGTGAAATTGGTATAACATTTATGAGTTTCAAATTTTAAAGATAAATAAGAAAAAAAATAAAGTGCAAATATTTCGCACGGGTTTGCTAGTACTGTTTATTTTGTTATGACTTTTTTTTTTTTTTTTACAATTTTAATGGACGTTAAATTCGTAATTGGAGAGTTTTTCATCTGCAGCTATGGGAATTAATTTTTGTGGCAATTTATTTCAATTTTAATACCTATTGGAACACTTACAGACATAAATAAAATTTTACCATGTTTTTATTAACTTCGATTCTTGTTTGTTTGTCCAGTACAAATCTTGCAATCGATTTTTAACTAACTTCCCGACTAGCTAGATACCGGAAATTTTCAGGACAGCTCACAGCACGGTGACAATACATTTTCTAATAATTTTAGTCAACTATTTCAGGTTCCGATGCCTGCGCGAGCGCTTATATGATTCAACAGAAAAATAATTTAACTAACTTCCCGTCTTGCTAGACATTTGAAACTTTCAGAATAGTTCAGAACACGGTGAAAATGCACTTTTTTAATACCTTTAGCCGACTGTTTCGGGTTCCTGCTGCCTTCGGGCAGCTTTATCACTACACAGCTTGCAATCGATTTTTCACTAACTTTCCGACTAGCTAGACATTTGAAACTTTCAGAACAGCTCACAACACCGTGACAATACATTTTTCTAATAATTTTACTCAAGTATTTAAGGTCCCACTGCCTTCGGCAGCGCTTATATGATTCGACAGAAAATTTATTTAATAACATTTTTTTAATAACTTTAGCCAACTGTTTCGGGTTCCTGCTGCCTTCTGCACCGTTACCAGTACAAAGCTTGCGATCGATTTTTCACTAACTTCCCGACTAGCTAGATATTTGAAACTTTCAGGATAGCTCAAAACACGATGACAATACTTTTTTAAATACTTTTAGTCAACTGCTTCAGGTCCCTACTGCCTTCGGCAAGGTTTATATGATTCAACAGAAATTTTATTTAACTAACTTCCCGACTAGCTAGACATTTGAAACTTTCAGAATAGTTCAGAACACGGTGAAAATGCATTTTTTTAATACCTTTATCCAACTATTACGGGTTCCTGCTGCCTTTGGCAGCGTGATTAGTACAAAGCTTGCAATCGATTTTTCACTAACTTTCCGACTAGCTAGATATTTGAAACTTTCAGGATACCTCAGAACACGGTGACAATACATTTTTTTTTTTTTTTTTTAATACTTTTAGTCAACTGTTTCAGGTCCTTACTGTATTCGGCAGCGTTTATATGATTCAACAGAATTTTATATAACTAACTTCCCGAATAGCTAGACATTTGAAAATTTCAGAATAGTTCAGAATACGGTGAAAATGCTTTTTAAAAATATTTTTAACCAATTGCTTCGGGACCCTGCTGCCCTCGGCAGCGTTATCAGTATAAAGCTTGCAATAAACTTTTAACTAACTTCCCGGCTAGATAGCCGTTTGAAACTTTTATAATAGCTCAAAACACGATACCAAAGAAATTTGTTAATATTTTTATCCAATTGCTCGGGTTCCCACTGCCTTCAGTAATGTTTATATGATTCAACAGAAAATTTAAAAACATGGTATATAAAAGTTCTTTTTATCATCATGTCTTTTTATCATCAATCTGTTCATCATGTAATTATTTGATAGTTAAAATTACTTGAATTGATTTTTTTTTTTTTTTTAAATCTAGTTTAATATCATAACATATAACCCATTTGATTACAAGCTTAATTGTACGCGCATACATACACACTCACCCTATAAACATAATTGTGTTGCTCTGATGTATCAGTATAATTAATGACTTGCTATAATCTGAGTTTCGACCATTAGATTGGTTTCAACACCTGTAATTGTGTAGAGTATTTAACACTTTTGCAACAATTTTGAAGGTTAAGTTTTCTAGGCCTTCATGTACACTTATACTTGACTAGCAGGCACAGCCCGCTTCGCTGGTCCCTATTTTTAAATGAATCACTATAATGAATTCTCAAAATTGCATTAATTTTTATCACGTTAAAAAAAAGAGAAACAAAATCTGATTAGGAAAAATGTCGCACCGGGTTCTCACTGCCTTCGGAAAAAATTCCCAACATGCTCTAACCCTTATTTCTATTATTTTCCCACTTCGCCCCCCCCCTCCTGTCTATCCTTATAATTTTACAAATTTGAAAATATCCGCAATCGATTTGTAAGTATCAAAAACCTCTATGCACCAGTTTTTAACGATATATCTCTATTTTTATTTTTTTGCCGCTCTACTCCCCCGCCTTCCAATAATTTTAAAAATTCGAAAATATCCGCAATCGATTTGTAGGTATTGGAAACATCTATGTACCAATTTTGAATGATCTAACTCTATTTTCTTTTTTTTGCCCCTCTGCCCCCCCTTCCCGGCCCTCCTAATAACTTTACACATTCGAAAATATCCCCATTCGACTTGCAGGCATCTAAAACCTATCTGTACCAATTTTGAACGGCCTAACTGTATTTCTATTTGTTTTTGACCATAGACCCCCCCTTCCCGCCCCACCTAATAATTTTAAAAATTCGAAAATATCCGCAATCGATTTGTAAGTATCGAAAACATCTATTACCAATTTTGAACGATCAAACTCTATTTTTATTCCCCCCCCCCCTCTCCCCTCCCCCTTTCCAGGCCCTCCTAATAACTTTACACTTTCGAAAATATCCCCATTCGACTTGCAGGCATCTAAAACCTATCTGTAGCAATTTTGAACGGCCTAACTGTATTTCTATTTGTTTTTGCCCATAGCCCCCCCCCCTTGCCGCCCCACCCCTCCTAATAATTTTACAAATTCGAAAATATCCGAAATCGATTTGTAGGTATCGAAAACCTCTATATATCAATTTTGAACGATCTAACTCTATTTTTATTTTATGCCCCCCCTCTCCCCTCCCCCCTTCCTGCCCCTCCTAATAACTTTACACAATCGAAAATATCCTCATTCGACTTGCAGGCCTCTAAAACCTATCTGTATCAATTTTGAACGCCCTAACTGTATTTCTATTTGTTTTTGCCCCTTAGCCCCCTCCCCCCCCCTTGCTGCCCCACCTGGGGGCTGAATTTCTAAAATTCCAGAAATTGGTTTTTAGATATTTGCATTAGCTATATTTTAGAGCAAAAATTTCATGCATATCTATTTTTTTGTTTGAGATATATAGGATTATGCGAAATCACGTTTTACGCATGTGAAATCACGTTTTGCCCCCCCGTCCCCCTTGGGGACCGAATTTTGAAAATTCCAGAAATTGGTTTTTTGACATTTGTATTAGCTATATTTTAAAGCAAAAATTTTACGGATATCTGTTTTTTTGTTTGAGATATGAAGGATTTTGTGAAATCACGTTTTGCCCCCCTCCCCCCCCCTTGGGGGGTGAATTTTGTAAAATCGCTTCTTAGTGGATGCCTACGTCATAGAAAGAACATTGTCACAAAATTTCATGCTTCTAGGTCCAGGGGTTTGGTCTGGGCGTTGATAGATCACCCCCTCACTCACTCACTCAGGAAGTGTTCTTTTATATATATAGATTAATAAAATTTCGATAATTATTTTGGGTGACAAGATAAATAAGTAAATAATACCAATAATAAAAAAATAAGATATTGTTATACAAAATAACTGAATACACTAGACAGGTAACGTTAGGCTGTTAAAAATTATCTTATCTCGCAATCATCTTACGCATATTCCGAAATCTTTATATAATTATATAAGGCAGTCATTTCTTTATCAAATTGCTTCTTGATGTAACGAACAATACTTTGGAATTCAACAGATTTTATCTTTTTATTCTGCCTGGACTGAATTTGTTGATTTTGAACCTGGAGATCTACACGGCCATTCAATATATGATTTTCAGCTAATTCTACAGTACAGAGCTGAAAATAGCTGGAACATTTTTTGCCAACAACTTCATTTCCGTTACCACTATAGCCATTTTAACTGTAGCCATGCATTAAATATATAGACAAATTATAAAATAATATTAATACTACTACTATTGGAAATAGTAGCATGGAAGCTAAACTACGAAATTGACCCTAATAAAATAAATTAATAGATTAGAATAAGATAAATATATCGAAGTGAACGGTGGATAGCTTATTAGGAGGGAATTTCATTCTGTCACTGTGGTCAAATTCATTTCTCTTATAATATGATTATAATACGTCTTGCATTTGAAATTTATGAGAACATATATATGATGGGGAACTGAGCAATGTCCACGTATGCCAACTAGTTTATTATTAATATTATTGATCGTGATTAAAATTAAATTACACTTTTCATTAATTAAATCATTAAATTTTAATGAAATATTTCTAGTGCTAAATTGCTAATTCAAATTTTATTGTTTTAGCATAATAATTTTATGTATTGAACATGTAGAGTTCAGTGAATTTTTATTTTGTACAGTTTCATGATTTTTTCAGTTTCATATATATATATTTTTTATTTTTTCTCTTTTGTCAAGTGTTCTGGACATTTTACAAAAAAGTGGAGAAAATAACAACCCCGAGTAGTGCTTATATATATATATATATATACACATATATATATATTTTAAGAAACAACAAAGCAAATAAAACGTGAGATGGAACAAAAATAAATTTAATTAAAATAAAAAATCTTCCAGCTATATGGTATTGCATCTGATATTTTTAAATAAATTAATTTCTAATTCAATCCAGGCGATCGATAAAATTTGTAGACGATCTATAGAATATTAATTGATTTTTTTTTTTTTTCGACTGAGTGAAAATAATGCCTGGACCGGGACTCGAACCCCGGATCTTTGACTTACAAGGTCAAGGCTCTACCAATTGAGCTATCCAGGCCGACATCCCGGTCAGCATTACTCACTCAGACAACGTTTTAGGCAGAAACATCTCTGGTCTATCATATAGATAGCTCAACAGAAAATAAGCCACAGGAAACGGAAAACACCATTAGATAATGAGAGAAAGAAATACAATTTTTTTTTTTAATTAAAATCACACAATCATAAATATGATTGTGTGATTTTAATTATATAAAAAAAAAATCACAAACACAATCATAAATAAATCATAAACAAAAAAACACAATCATAAATATGATTGTGTGATTTTAATTAAAAAAAAAAATTGTATTTCTTTCTCCCATTATCTAATGGTGTTTTCCGTTTCCTGCGGCTTATTTTCTGTTGAGCTATCTATATGATAGACCAGAGATGTTTCTGCCTAAAAGGTTGTCTGAGTGAGTAATGCTGACCGGGATGTCGGCCTGGATAGCTCAATTAGTAGAGCCTTGACCTTGTAAGTCAAAGATCCGGGGTTCGAGTCCCGGTCCAGGCATTATTTTCACTCAGTCGGAAATTTTTTTTTTTTTTCAATTAATATGATTTTATTCCACAGTTGATTGGGTGATTTTAATAAAAAAAAAAAAAAAAAATTGTATTTCTTTCTCCCATTATCTAATGGTGTTTTCCGTTTCCTGCGGCTTATTTTCTGTTGAGCTATCTATATGATAGACCAGAGATGTTTCTGCCTAAAAGGTTGTCTGAGTGAGTAATGCTAACCGGGATGTCGGCCTGGATAGCTCAATTGGTAGAGCCTTGACCTTGTAAGTCAAAGATCCGGGGTTCGAGTCCCGGTCCAGGTATTATTTTCACTCAGTCGGAAAAAAAAAAAAAATTTTCAATTAATATAATTTTCTTCCACAGTTGATTGTGTGATTTTAATTAAAAAAAAAAAAAAAAAAAAAAAAAAAAATCTATAGAATTTCCGTGTAAACAATAATTTTAGTTTCTCCAGAGGCAGCCTAAACATAAAAATTGTTAGAAATTCCTATAATGCAGCATCCAATATATAACTGACTAATTGAGTGTGAGAAAGATATATCATCATGGTGTATAGCATCAGCTTAAATTCGAAAATGATGTTTTTCTTCCATTCCTTCTACATTCTGAGACCACTGAGCATCTACAGTGCAATATTCGACTTATCAGTCATTTGTCAGTTTTTTCTCCCCTTTGAGTAGCTTATATTTTAGCATGTACCCAACACCTGGCTTATGTTTATTCTTCACTTTCGTCTTATCTTTTAGCAGTTATCTGTTGATCATTTATATGGTATCATTTATATGATACCTGACATGTCACTATTAATTAGTGTTTTCTAGTCTTCTAGCAGTTTGTCTTTCAGCATGTTCTTGATGCAAGACTTGTGCATATTCTGTAGGTTCTTTTTGTCTTCTAGCTGCTGTACGTTGAGCATCTGCACAATACCTATTTTGTCGTTTTTTTTTTTTTTTTAATTAAAATCTCACAATCAACTGTGGAAGAAAATCATATTTTTTGAAATTTTATTTTTCCGACTGAGTGAAAATAATGCCTGGACCGGGACTCGAACCCCGGATCTTTGACTTACAAGGTCAAGGCTCTACCAATTGAGCTATCCAGGCCGACACCCCGGTCAGCATTACTCACTCAGACAACCTTTAGGCAGAAACATCTCTGGTCTATCATGTAGATAGCTTGACAGAAATAAGCCGCAGGAAATTGGTAGAGCCTTGACCTTGTAAGTCAAAGATCCGGGGTTCGACTCCCGGTCCAGGCATTATTTTCACTCAGTCGGAAAAATAAAATTTCAATAAATATGATTTTCTTTCACGGTTGATTGTGTGATTTTAATAAAAATTGTATTTCTTTCTCCCTTGAGATTCATGTTAACGATGCCCGACTGTAGTAGGTTTTTAAGTATTCATATGACTGCTGAGTCTTAATGTCAAAATGATCTAAACGTTGAAATTGAGAAAAAAATATAATATGTTATAAAATAAAAAGAAAGTAGCAAAATGATTTACTGAATGTACTATCTCAATAAAATCCAAATTATAATAATTTGAACTCAATGTGAGAACCTGAACGGATAGAATACAGGTAAACATACAATTTAAAATTAAGAAAAAAAAAAAAAAAAAAAAAAGGTCACTTTTTTTTTTGGACATAGTATAATATTATTTGACATCAACTACGTTTTTTTCTTTTTTATTAATTTTAAATTTAAAGTAGGGTTTTTATTTAATATCTCTTGAATGAATTATCTGGCTAAACTAAAAATAATATGGTGTTAACCAGTGACATAATAAGGATGGGCTGGATTGAGAGGGCCTCCTAAGAAAGTTAACCTTTAAGTATATAATCTGTTGAAGTGCCGTGCTATTATTTTAACCTCAATCATTCACTGCATTTCCAATTTAAGCTGTAGGTTCCAATCTAAAGAGCCTTAATGTACAAAATGTGATTGATAGAGCGACAACTCCAACCCCTCCCCCCCCCCCCCAAAAAAAAAAAAAAAAAAAAAAAAAAAGTTTATTTATGCAAAACCTGATTAAAGCAGTTCAGTCAGGACCAATGCCCTGGCTTTTTTGTTGGATTTCGCTCTTAATCAATCTTAAAATTTACTTCAATACCCTTTTACAGTAATAAATTTAAGTGAAGAAGTGCAAGGGAGCTTCAACATAGAAAGGGTCCCAATAAGATTTTTTATCACGGTTCCGGGCCTTGGGAGTTGTAGGTTTGCCACTGGTGTTAGCTAGATTTTATCTGAATTAATAACTGCACCAATTGTTATAGCAATTAGTTGAACAGTGTAGCTTTGTATATGGAACCAAAAAATCCGAACAGATTCAGTTATAAAGTTACAGTTTTATATAGAGAGATTATAAAAGATTGCAAATCAAAATTAATAATTCTTTAGACTTTCCATAATGGGACTTTTGAAATTAGCTTATTAGGAAAATCATAAATTAGCAAAAATTTCTGCATAAAAAAAAAAAAAAAAAATCTTTTCAAGTTTAACAAATCAATACTATTATTTTGATCTTTTTAATTTTCCCTGTGATAAATTGGTAAGTATGTTGATATGATTTTATATTTAAAAAAAAAAAAAAAAAAAAAAACTTTTCAAGGCTTTTACTTTATTGTAAAATGAAAAATAATAAAAAACAGTAAAAGAAACTGTCAATAAGAAATGGCACTGGGATTGAAGGGGGGGGGGAGGAAAATTAGCATGGAGTTTTATACTACTTTTAATTTATTTATAGTGCTGACTCTGAAATAAAAGGGCTGCCGGATGAAATTCAATAAAAAGGGCATTATTTCCATATTTTATGCGTAATGTTTTTTGTACGTGATAAAAGTAATAAATTACTATTTTTTTTTTTTTTTTTTTTTTTTTTTTTTTTCCGTATATGTAGGCTATATGCATTTGTTCTTCCAGGAATGCTGTAAAACTATTGCTAGAATGTTACATGTCAGGAAAAGTATCTACAGGCCTCTGAATATTTAAAATGTTAGAAAAGGTCCCTTGATACTAAAATATTTTTAAAGGGGCTGCAGGGTGCTAAAATAGGTTTAAAAGGGCTGCCGGGTGGAGCACCCTGCCAAATTAGTTTAGAGTCAGCACTAATTTATTTGTGCATTTGGAATATATTACAACAGGAAGATTTATTTGTATTATACGCCATGTCCTTTTCAGAATAATGACATTTCTAATAATTCTAGGTGATTTTTCTTCAAATCAATCTCTTGTAGCATATTTCTATAAATAAGTTTTGAAATAATTAGCCCTTTTTGCACTTACGGTGTAGCTATAAAATTTTTCAAATCAAAAGCAGTATTTTTAGGTGTATTATATAAGATCCAAGCAATGTTATGATATCTTAATTCTAATCTTTTCTATACATATATATATATATGCATAAAGTCATTTAATATAAATTTTAAACAACTTGAAATATTTCCTAAGTCATGCCTTTTTCGGTGTTTAAATCTAAAATTTTCAGTGAAGTTCACAGCCGAGATTACAGTGCACTGACATCTTGACTATTATAAAAAGAAATATTTTCAAAACATACTGATAAAAAAAAAAATACCTTATTAATTTTTTTTTTTTCAAAAAAGGAAAAAAACTTGCACATGAAAGTCAATTGTTTATGTAAAATTGATTAGATTCAAAGTTTATATCCAGGATCAAATTAATTAATTAACTTTTTTAACTTTCTTTTTAAATATAGTTAAAAAAGTAATTTATTTTTTATCCCTATAGCACACATTCTCTGCAGAAGTTTCTTATAAAGCATCCTAAGGCAGTGCTGGAGAAAAGGTGCACTACATGACACATGAGCTATAATACAAACATTTGATTACCTTCTATAATGTCAGATCAAAATGATAAAGCTGCTCTGCTAATATGAAAAATGGACAAGGAAGTACGGACAAGGAAGGTATATTTGTAATTTAGCCATATTAATTTAATGTCTCAGACATTACAGATGACATTTCTATTTTTTTTTTTTTTTAATGGAATATAAGAATTTGCAAAAATCTATAACAACAAGATACTCAAATTCATAGGCAATTATTTATTTATTTATTTGAGAGCTAAAATTTGGATATATGAACATAAACTATTATAAAATCAATGTACATAGGGAATAGAATTTTTTTCTAGAAAACTACAAGGAATAAGTTGATGCATTTAAATAAAATCCAAGTTGAAATACACTCAATGATCTACAAATTAACATTCTTTATAATCTCAGTTAAAAACAGCATGGTGTAATATTGATAGAAAAATGTTAAATTGAAGTGATATTAACAGAGATATATTATTGTAATTTCTCTTTAAACTGTATTTGTTCTTTCAGAAAAATAAATTATAAATATAAAATACATAGAAATCAATTGTATTCTATTAAATGTGTTATAATTTAAATTTAATGTAAATAAAAAAAATATAATAAAAAGTTTTACCTTTATGCATAGCATAGTCTTTTGCTCCTTCTACAACAAGCAACAAAGAAGTTTTCTCCGATAATTTCCGTAAAGATGCTAAAAGTTCATTATTCATGAGGCTTTATAAAAGTAAAAAGCAAAAAAATAAAAGCAAAAGGTTCCAACAGTTAAAATAGTATTCTTTTGTTGATTTTTTAAAATAGCAATTTAAAAAGATGAAGAAATTAATTTTAAGTCAAAGTTCAATGAAATTGTTAAAATGATTAAAGAACCCTCAGTTAACCTTAATAATAATAAAAAATTAGTGAGTCAACTTCAGCTGATAGCTGATCAACAATTAACACATCCTGAATTGTAAAACATGTGAAATTGCTTGTCGTCTGCTACGTTTCCGGTTAATTGATTAATTGATTAAGAGCACTAGTTTTAAAGACCGGAAATTTAAAAAGCAAATGCAAAAGTTCTGCTTCTTCTGGTGGATTCATTATCTTTGTTTACAGTGGCCAATGGCAACCAGCGAAATTTTATTCAATGTTGTCATTTTTATTCTTACCTTACGTTACACAACTACAAGTTTACAACACAACACTATATTAAAATTGCTCTCGAAGAAATTTTCCTTTCTTTGGATGAATGAGCTTGGTTTTCGAATTTCTTATTAATTTTGCTCTATTTTATTACCGAACGACGTAATGTTAACATTTTACTGTCATAGCTGCCAAAAGGAGTGCATATAAAAAAATTTCTATGTTGCTTTAACTTTTCTCGTTTAAGGATTTTATTTTTTGCCCAAATATGACTGAACAGTGGAATGGTAGTATCGTGTCTATTGATTGTGGTAATGTTTTAGGAGTGTTTGAAGGAGAGATAAGTTGCGTTGATGTAAATAATCAAACTCTCTCATTAATTAATGTTAGTAGGAACTCCGTGAAATGTTCAGTACCAGAAATAACTCTCAGGTAAGCAACTACTTCGCGTGTTTATAATGTGAAGTAAAATGGGACGAATTTCAAACATATCATTTTGTAAAAAAGATCTTTGTTTTCTCTTGTTACAGACTTGAGAGTTCACACTAGAAAGTAAAATCAGTGGTATTTTCCCATTCTAGTAAAAAAAAATTAAGTATGTAATTACATTTTGCGTAAAAGTCTTTTAAAGGATTACAAATATGTATTCAATTATAAGAATTGAGTAACTATTAAAATGGAAGTTTAATATATTTTATTTATTTATTTTCTAGTTAAATATCTCTGCTGCAAATATCTTTGCTGCTTCTTCAAAGACGAAATATTTATAATCTAATTTTTTATCTGTAGCATACATGGAATTGATGAAGTTCTTATTCAATGCTGGTGCTAACAACTTGAGGTTCTCCTGCAAAATGTTTGAGGGAGCCCTTCTCAAAACATATTGTGTATTAGTTCATTTCCAGCTATTATTAATTTATCATATTGTAGATTTATCTTTTAAGAAGTAAGTTATGATTACCTATACAGAAAAGTTGTTTTACTTTAAATTCAAAGTTAATATGACAAAATTTATCAAACATAAGCTTATTTTGAACTCTTAACTGCTGGCATGACAAAATACTAAAGTTAAAATTTTCTGAAATATTAGGGTTGACGTAGTTGTTTATAAAAATGTTTTTTCTTGCAAAGTATCTCACATTTTGATCATTTGTAGGGGGCCCTAAAGTCCCCTCACTGGCCCTTTATCAAGTGATATTTTTATTGCACAATTTAGTTTGGTTTTCAGCACTGAAACAACATTCAAAAGAAGCAAAGCCAGTTAGAATAGCCATAATTATGTCATGTGCCTTTGTTATACATCAATATATGTGTTTTGTTACTTTACCATTTCCCCATCGCAAGTCTCATCAAGCATCATACTTAATTAGCAACAACATATTATATAGTATACACATAAAAAAAAAATTTAATGTTTCAAATCTTGCCAAGCAGACTTTAAACACACAGTATACTACATAATAAATGTTAGTTCTAAGGATTTTTTACGTTGGAAGCATAGATATTATATTATCATTCGAAAAATTTTCAAATGAGTTTTTCGTTTCCCTTCTCCACATAAATTTTGCGAAATAACTTTCCAGATGATCTCACTAGCAGAATTTTTTCTGTCAATCTGCGACTACTAGGAAATAATATGCAACAGAAAAAGAAACTTGCGAGATTCAGTAAACGTATTTCTCTCAGAAATTTGCATTTATTTAATACTAGCCGCCTTCGGCGACCAGCTGGTTCGCGATCCTTGAAAATTCTGACTTTGTGAAACTCCCGCTCGGTGGCGCCTTCCCATTTCAGGTCTTCAAACAGCTTATTGACATATAGTGAAAATAGCTTTATTGGAAAATTTAATCTCAGTAAGTTCCTGCTCAGTAGTGCCTGCGGCGGCCTCTTTCAGTGTGAATATCTGAAACAGCCTGTTCACTCACCATGTTATGATCTTTCAAATTTCTGACTTTAGCAAAGTCCTGCTCGGTAGCGCGTGCGATGCCTTATCCCTGTTTTAGAACTTAACACCTTCCTCGCTCAATAGAATTTGAAACATTTAAATATTACAGCGTCATCCGGCGGTAGAAATTTCTGTAATCTACTGCTCAATTCCAAACCTACAAAGCTTTCAAATGATGTATTACTTATGAAATTATTTTAATTAGTAGCTGAGATACAAAAGAAAACCTAATCAGGTTCAGGACACCTTAAAACGTGTAAATCAGGTGAATCTCGAATTCCACTTTCGATAATATAAAAATACTTTAAAATATCTTTCGAATGATGTATTAAAAATAATTTAATCATAATTAGAAATTGAAATTTTAAAATATTACAGTGCCATCTGGCAGTAGAAATTTCTGTAATCTACTGTTCAATTCCAAATCAACAAAGCTTTCAAATGATGTATTACTTACGAAATTATTTTAATTAGTAGCTGAGATACAGAAGAAAACCTAATCAGGAGACCTTAAAAAGTGTAAATCAGGTGAAATCTCGAATTCCACTTTCGATAATTATAAAAGTATTTTAAAATATCTTTCAAATGATGTATTAAAAATAATTTAATCATAATCATAATTAGAATTTGAAATTTTAATAAAATTAAATTTGCAATTAAAATCTAACTTTTTTGTTTATTGACGGAAATCAATGAAATTTGAACTGCAAGTTTGTCTTGTGATGGTCATGTTGTATAGTAAGTTTTGTGCATGGGAGAGAAAAATTGAAGAATTTTGAAATTTGCAATTTTTAATTCCAGTCAAAAAACGTGTGACCTCTATCAGTAACAGATGTTTTTCTTTCTCTCCACTTTCGAGATTTCGTCTGCGAAGTTAAAAGAGAGTTGCCATTGTAGCCAAAATATCAAGTATTGTTCAATCGACAAACACATGAAGCTGGATTAAGAATCTCATGAAAAAGTACAGGATGCAGAAAATTAAAAAAAAAAAAAACTGATTGAGTTTTTGAAATATTCTTTCAATCTTTTGAGATAAGTTTTGTTTCATCGAGGTCTATGTGCAAAAAGAGAAAAAAAAAAGAAATGATTTATCGCTAAAAGATTTTGAGTTATAAAATGTTTTGTGAAAAAATTGATGTTTCGTAAAATATAAAAATATGGATTGCTAATCCGTATTTTGTTAACATTTTCATGTGGTTCGAAAAAGGATTAAATGACCTTTCAAAATATACTGGTTGTTAAGAAGTGGGACAAATAGTCTTTTGTAGAGGGTGGTTAAAAAAAAACAATCGAAAAAAAGAGAAATTTTGGACCTTTTTTAAAGCTTTTTAAAAAATATTAAAAAAACCCGTATTTAAAAAAAAAAAAAAAAAAAATGTTTCGTAAGAATCGGTAATGAATGCTCTTTCTCATGGTACAGGTGTATTTTCAATATCTTGAATCGTTGAGCAGAAATCACTTTACAAGAATGCACAATTAACTACACAGGGCAATGAATAAAGTTGATTTAATGCATGCAAATATGTAGGAACAATTTGTTAAGGAATATGATGTAAGTATGCAATGATCATGTAGTGACTTTACGAAGTTCAATGTTAAAAATCTGTCTATGTATTGGCTATTATATTTCATGAATAATATAGCATAAAAAAAGTATTTCCCTTCATTTAGTGCTAAGAAAATAACACTTTATATCTGGTTCTGTGTATGTTATTTTAACAGGGTTGGCAAGTTTCTTCCTAGGCGGAAAAAAATCATGGAAAAAAACGGCCAGAAGAAATAGGTTTCTTCCAAATGGAAAAAACTGTTTTTCTTAAAAATTTATCCTATAAATTGCAAATTTGTAAGATACAATAGATGCATTTATCTTATAAACAACTTAAGTAACTTTAATTATACCTATAAAAATTTAATTATTATTAGTGCTGCACCGAGTAGCACTTTGGCCGAGTACCGAGTAGTTGTAAGAAAGAATAATTGACATCAAGAATTTCGCACATCTTGAAATTTAAAAAAGGCTTTTTGAACACGAAATTAAGTTAAATGGCAAACAGCATGTTTTCATGAAACGTTTCAGAATTTTTGTAGTGTATAAACACAATTAGGTTCATTGTTATATTTGATACTTCCAGCTTAGTGGATTATTAAAACCATAATAACTGATAACTTCATTCTTTATTATGTAGTCTTTCTCAGATGCGAATCATTCTCAGATAATTCTTAGAGAACCCAGTGACAGAAAGCTTTTTCGCTGTCTGTGACAGGCTTTTAAAATTTCATAATCTGTCTGCGAAATTTGCGCGTAATCAGGGGTGAAAATGGCTTACGAAAAGGCCCGAAAGCTGATTGGGGGGAGGGGTTAACATCAGTGGTGATCTCGTGCAACAATACACAAATACAATTTTACTACAGAACAATATAGCATAAACGTTTGTATTTATTCAATTCATCTCATTCAATTAAATATTTTATAGCAATGTTTGACACAACACAATATAAATAATTACGTATAAATAATAAAAGTATTGGTTTTAGTTTTGGTACAGAAATTTTTATAAGTGAATTTTTATCCGAATATTGCGGATAATTTTTTTTTTTTATCAGTGCAGACAAAAACTGTCCACAAGCCGTTTTTATGTGTTCAAGACTATGTCGCCGTGTTGCAGTGTTTCTGCCAATGGGTTAGAGAATATAAAAGTTCCTATACACTCAGGCTTAATTTAAGATGCATGAAGTTCACATATGAAATGAGAACATTAAAATAAATATTTTATCATTTCAAACATGATAGATTTCATTAATTTTCAAATTCTAGAAGAGTAAAAACGATAGGTGGTTTTGGGCCATAATTTGAAAAACATTTTTGATTATTAAAATATATTTTTAATAACATTTTAGTGTATTTATTTTTTTCATAATTATTATTTTTTAAATTAAAAACCAAACTTTTCTTACAGTTTTAAAAGTGCCTTACTTTTATTTGAACAAATATGTAACTGAAGTTTTATTTACTATATTAGTATTATATAAGGGTTCTTTTTTCTAAAACATTTTATTTTTGTCTGTTTTATAGATACAATAAGTTTTTATAAAAAAAATTTGTATATTACACGCATACAAGTTGGTTATACTCAAATTCTTGTAACTAAAATGGATAAGCTCATATCATGAATCGTACCTATACAGAGTTTGGTGGCAATCTGCTTGCTCGTTTTAAGTGCAGAAAGCTGTTTTCAGCAAAAGTTTAATGACTATGTTTATATTTTCATATTTTTTAGTTTAGTTATTAATAAACAACTCTTATGAATACATTTCTTTCAATAATAACTACATAAAAATAATGAAATTCTTACAACTACTCGGTATTGGCCGAATACTTAGTCCATATTTGGCCGAGTACCGAGTATATAACGAGTACTCGGTACAGCTCTAATTATTATTTATGAGATTTTTACCGAAGTAATCTTCAGTGTATCTGATGATCACGTTCCAAAATACTCAAAATCAAGTAAAAAAATCAATTTCAATTTAAACAGTGTAAAGTTTTTTAATTTAGACAATTTTATTTCCATAACTGGTAATAAATAATAGTTTGGATCACTTGCTTATACTTTCTGATAAAACAGCTTTTAACAAACATTCAGTTAATTAAAAGAACCAGTATTCAATAATTATTGTATTACAAAATGTCATCAAAAATTTATTTTCCTTATAGTTATATACAGTAGAGTCAACTCCCTCTAATCTGCAAATCCTTCTAATCCATAGTTGATTTTTTAATGTAAAAGAAATTTACAACTCATATTTTTTTTAAAAATTCATATGTCTTACATTTTTACTTTTTTTTTAATAAAATTTTTAGCTTAGTCCTTGCTTTGAAACACAATTCGGGAGGGGGGGGGGACGTTCTTGTATTTACTGTCCTGCAATTCATACAGATGAGTGCTTAAAACACACCACTATTACATCAATGTTTAACAAAAATTAATCAGTGATGAATATTATTTCCGAACTTTCAAAAATATTTTGTTTCGTATTTTAAATATGTTTGCTTACATTTTATAGGTACCTATTATTTGAATATGCTTAAATTATTTACCATCATACATGATTGTGATAGATTAGTTTTATTAATATTGAAGAAATACTTTATTCTAAAATTTATTAGAAATTATCTTTCCATTTTGATGTCTATTTATAAATTAATAATAACTGACTTTGTATCTGCAAAAGAAAATTGCAAACAAAGGCAATGATCTCTAATCTGCAAATTCCTATAATCCGCACAACCTCTGGACAAGACTTTGAGAATTAGAGGGAGTTGACTCTAAAACAAATAAAAAGTTTTTTAGTAGTTCAATAGTACTGCACTTTATTTTTCAATTTAAAATAGATAAATACAAACTATGGATTTTTTATTTTATTTAGTCCTAGACAGGGTTAGAAATAAGTGGTCGTTAGTCATATTTTGCGACCAGTTTTTTTCATTTTGATGTCTAGAATTCCAATCATAGGTGCCATATTTGACGCCTGGATTTTTTCCTCATCATATCTAATAATTTTCCTAATCCCATCAGACAGTAAACAAGTCTATTTCAGTTAATTGAACCTAATGAAAACTGATTTAAGAAATTATTTCTATATGAAAGTAGTTGACGATTTGTTAATGATTAAATTAAACAGCCCTAAATTGGAAGGTTTCTGCCCAAAAAATGCTATTAAATTGTGGTGGAATGATGTATCTTCTGGGCAAAGAATGAATTTGTGATTTTAAATGTGTACGTTTAATATTGTCAATGTAATTACATTCATTACATAAATATTTTTTTTATATAATCTTGCATATATTATTTACAAGTTGATGCTTTAATATTATTATTTTAAATATACATATTTAATTATAGATGACACCTAGATTTTTCATTTTAACGCCCAAAAAATTTAATCCAGGTGTTATTTTGATGCCTAGTTTCAAAATTCTTATTTCTAATACTGGTCCTAGAGAACTTGCAGGAGAGTTTAAAAGTAGAATCTTACTTATTGATACAGTTCATTGGGTACCAGCTTTGAGTTTATACAAAAAATTGTATCCTTAAAAAAAAAAAAAAAAAGTGGAAATATTATGGCTAAAAATTCTGTAAGTATTATCACTTGTACTGTTTGAACGTGTAATAATATAAGATAGTATCTATGCAAAAACTAAAAATATTAGCATTTAGTGTTTGTTTGGGGGGGGGAGGGGGGCAGGGCAGCTGCCCTGCATGCTCTGGCATTAGTCCCTGACCTGTTCACATAGATGTGAAAATAGTGAAAAGGAAAAGCATTTTGGAAAGTGAAGAAAGAATTTACAGTTAATTCCATCGTAAGATAATGGTGTAATTTATTATTTGAATTGTAGAAATCATTTAGTAATGTGGTTAGATAGCTCCTGGAAAATTGGATTTCCTTTTGTTTGCAGCAATAAAAAGGAAAACTAAATGTTCTGATACAGTGGATAGTTTAGCCTTTAATTAATGCTTTTTTGAAAAAACTAAAATTCCACTTTGTGATATTTTGGCTATTATGTTTTATTTTAAATTAGCTGTGAGTTTTGTTGTGATTTTAAAGTTGCTTAAATAAACATTACAAATGTAATGAAATATGTTTCATTATTTTTTCTGTGTTACATGAACTTATATCATCATCAAATATTTTAACAAAATAGCTGTTTAATATATTGGTGTGACTATTACACAGGGGAAATAATAAAGTAGCAGACAGCTGTTTCAGTAGCATGGCTGCCAAGTACTCCAATTTAATCGGAGTTTCTCTGTTTTTTTATCAGTGTGCTCTGTTAATCCGAAAATTAGCGGAAAACTCAGATTTTTCAAACTTGGCATTTCTTTATTTGTTATTTTCACTGTTATTCATAGTTGCCGACTTTTCTGTTTTTGACAGAAATTTTCTGATTTTTAAGTTATTCTTCCAGCTTATCCAATATTAAAACAATTTCTTCTGTTTTTTAAAGTCATGAATATCGTTCGTTTCTAAAAGAAAAACCTCATTAGCAATTAGGAATCAAACGCTTCATGGAAACTTTCTGATTCCCAATCTTTGTCAACAACATAAATGTTAATATTCATTTTAAACTTATTTTCTAAGATTCTAGAACTTACAAAGAAATATAATCATTCAATATAACTTGCTCATGTAATTATTTTTTACACCCCCCCCCCTCTCTTCTTAATTCCAACTAGCGATTAAATGCTCTGCTGAAGCCATTTGTTACCCAATCTTTCTCCCATCAAAAATAAATGTCAGTATTCATTTTAAACTTGCTTTTTTGATTTAAAAACCTATAAAGAAGTAAAATTATTTATCAATCATGTATTTTTTTACCCCCCCCCCCCCTTACCCTTCTTCCCCAGCTCTAGCTAGCTATCAAAGATCAAACATCCTCCAGTGCTCAAGCTTTCTCAGTCTACAACAAAAGGATCACTGCTCAGAATAAAATTGTTTTATTAGATTCTAGACCCAATAAAGTGATAAAAATGCTTAATATTTCTCAAATGTCAAATATGTGCTTATTTTTAGACTTTAATACTGAACTTGTTGAATCTATTTGTTTTTTCCTCAATAAATTTAAAATACATACTATATCATCAAACATAGGTCTTATGCAAGATACATAATATCAGTAGCTGAAAATGTAAGATAGGAAATGTATAAGTCCATAGGCATAGCATCGAGGGGGCACGTGCCTCTCCAATCTTTCTGAGCATGAAAAAGTTTTTGACCATGATACATGACAAAGTCAATTATGAATTGTCATATCGCATCCGGCAAGAAAAGTGCACAAGACAAAAAATCGCAATTTTGAGTTTATGTATTTGAAAAATGCATATGAAGTACTCCAACATACACGTACTGTCATCTCACTACTCTATCTCACAATTTATCCTTGTGAGAGACAGATTTGTCAGTTTTATTCTAGGTTAATCAATGCTTTATTGTTACCTTTCAGATGATTTTTTTCAAAAACTACATTTTTGAGTAGTCACTTTTCTTGCAAGGGTTATTTAATTTACTTTTCTTGAGATATGTAGAATCAATAACAGATTCAAAATTAAAGTTATCAAACTAAATATGCACTTTTGTTTTCAGTTTTCATTTCTTCATTATTTATGTGTTTATTCAATAAAATGGATAATGTGCTTGCTTTCTGCAAAGTAAAATGTTTGGTGTTTGAATTTACTAGTTCGAATCCGTGCAGCACAAAATTTTGCTCAGTAACATAAGAATATATTTTCATTAGAAAGGTTTAAAAAATAAAAAAATCATGTAACCTTTAGTGATATAACCAAAATAAATCCCTTAAATGCCGAATGTTGCCTTTTGGCAACTTACCCAATTTCATCTTCAAAAGTATTATTAGAATAATATTGAAGCTCTAATGCTTCATATTTGCCAATTGGCAACAATTTTTTTTTTTTTTTTTTTTTTTTTTTTTTTA
The DNA here is from genome assembly GCA_963930645.1 of Salticus scenicus. Taxonomy (NCBI): domain Eukaryota; kingdom Metazoa; phylum Arthropoda; class Arachnida; order Araneae; family Salticidae; genus Salticus; species Salticus scenicus. Next base: position 343,792,858 of record OZ005648.1, read on the forward strand.
AGTATTTTTCTTGTGATTTATTTGAGAGGAAAGAAGTAAAACATTTTTAAATTGATTTAAAAATAATCAGGCATTTATTAGTTAAATCCTTTGCTTAAATTAAACCTTGCCTCCAGGCACTGTTTTAGGCAAGGCATACAAAATTTTCAGTTTTTCTACTTTTAGCAGCATTTTTCTTTCCTTTTACAAATTTGCAGCTTTCCAGTTTTTCCATTCTATATTCAATAGAAAAAAGTATTGGATTCGTAAAAATTTTTAGCTTCCAGTTTTCCATAAATATACATGTTTTGAGAGAGGTCCAGAACACGTTTTGACCACGGACGATATTCTTAGAAAATGTCTGTCGCACAATGATCTCCAAAACTACGAGGAGTACTAACAAATGGGATGGTACAAATTTTAACAGTAATATTATTAACAGTATTGCAGTTTTTGATAAGTACTCATATAATAAACTCTCTTTATGTAGTGCCCCCCTGTTGGGGAGGTGGTATCCCCCATTCGGGGAATTTCTGGTGCCACTACTGCTTAAATGCTATGTGTTGTCTTTCGGCAACATTCCCAATTTTATCTTCTAAAATACTAGCATTAGAATAATATTGAAGCTATAGTGCCTAATGTTGCCAATAATTTACATACTGATAGTATTATTAAATCAATTTTCATCAAGTAGAGGCAACACTAATGCTAAAAATTATTACGTGGTAAAGTATAAACATTTTTAAATTGATTTTTTAAAAAATCAGGCATTTAAGGCTTAAAATCTATAATTATGCTTATTTTAAATATATATTTATTGGGAGACAAACTATTACAAAAACACGTTCACGACCATTATGTGTAGTGAACCGTTGTGTGTTATATGTACATGTAGTCAAAGCAATTTGATTGTGATTATCTTTTTTTAACAGAATTGTAATTTATCCTTATATTTTAGAATGAGAGCCTTTATCAGAGAAATTTGTGTTTGTTTATAAAAATTTAAATATTTGCTTTTTATATTATTCTTTATTGTATTAGTATTTAATAAAAGTTATAATTATCTTTTTTTTTTTCAGTACTCATGATATTAAAAATTTAAAGTTGTTGAAATCATCTGTTTCTAAAGAGAAACCCATTATAAAAAATTCAAATGAAGTACCTGAGGTTGTTTCAACTTCATCTTCAAACAAAGAATGTGCCAATTCTCCTTTACATGAGGAAGGTTTAAAGAAGAAAGGTTACTTTTCTTATCTTTTATCCTTTTTTTACTTTTAGAACATACATTATGTAAGGAAAGTATAGTAATCATGAAAAAATTCAACTATGAGATTTTGGTTTTAAGGCCTCCAAAGTTTATTTATTACTTAGGGGTGCAGAATATGTCCAATCCAGCAGTCTAGGATCGGGGGAAATTTTGCAGAAAAATATACAAATGATATCGACTTAAACAATGAATTACCAAAATCACTGTTAAAATTGTTCCTCCATTTTGGGAAAATTTTTATATGGATTGGGGGAAATGTTGGAAGTAAAAACATTTTCTGCACCCCTGTATGTTACTTTTGTCATTTTTGCACAGTAATGTGACTGAACACAATGTCTAAACGCATTGTTCAGTTGTGCTAAAAGTTGGTAGGTATGTTATAGGTCACTGTGGGATGAACTGTATAATTTTTTATGAGTGCTCTGTTTACCACTTCTAGATTTTTTTTAACTGAGAAACTAAGAAAAATTCATTATTATGGCCTATGGGTTCAAATTAGGTGTGATTGCATTTTAAATTTAATTGCCTTATTCGACTGAGTTGAAAGTTGGTAGGTATCTTATATATCACCATCACACAAACTATATAGATTGTGATGAGTGTGCCCTCTTTTTAGATTTTAGAGTATTACAAAAAAAAAAAAAAAAATCTTTATCATTATAACTTATAGACTAAAATTATTTCAATTGTGCTATTGTCTAATCACTATATTTGTTTGAGCTAAAAGTTTACAGGTATATTGTAGGTCATTGTCTCACAATTTATATAGATATTGATGAGAGCAGGACTTAGTTCTTTTACGGGGACATAAAGTACTTTATCATTATGGCCTATGGACTCAAATTATTTAAGTGCCATAGTGTGTAATAGGATTCATACATATGAGGGAAAACCTGGAATACTCAGAAAATTTGGGTTTTGCTAAAAAAAAAAAAAAAAAAAAAAAAAAAAAACTCAGGGAAAATAAAAATTTTCATTAAAATTCTGGAAAAATATATTTTCATCAAATATAGAGAAAAATATATATTCTCTCATATATATTTTTCTTGTTTAGCTTCCTATCGAGATTCAAATGATTGAATCTCCCGAAAAAATAAGCATGTAAACAATGATTTCTACGGGAATTTTTACCACAATTGGAAATAACATGATATGTCAACGTACGGTAGAAGGATTTTCTTCTCATTAGAGGAATGTTTCTTGTAATATGTCGCTAATATTTTCTTGAAAATTGTCTAGAAAATTCAGGAAATTTTTTTCCATATTTGAATTTCACAGTTTAGACCAAAATATTGTCTTTTGTTCTCTTTGACACTTTTTTCTAATAAATGCGATTTCATTACTAAAAATAATATTAATTTTTTAGAATACAAATAAAAACACTTGTGAATTTTGTACATTTGCAAATGAAAATTAGCTTCAGAAATACGTCAGATGATAGAAAACTTGAATTTCGAAACCTTGCTATTTTTAAGGTTTCTCCTCATTCTATAGAAAGCAATTTTTTTGTGCATATTAATCGCATATTTCAGATTCATTAAGATTTGTGCAAAGTAAAGTTATGAAAAAATGTTTTACAAAAATACCTCTCATAGAATGCAATACTTTTGGGTATATTTGCACACAAACCAGTAATAGTATTTACTCTATTTTTAATACAAAACATCTGACAGTGAATTTAAAAAACATATATTTCAGTTTCAAGAAATTCCATGTATAATTATGAGAGTTAGAGCAGCGCAGATAGACAAACCAAAGTCATTAACATTTGAAAATGAAAAACATTTAAAATGAAAAAAAAAAAAGGAATAATTACCAAATATAAAGGATTTTTCAGCTAATAAAATTTGTTGATCAAAAAGATAAAATTTATTTTATAAGAATAATATTACTCTTATAATTAACTTAGAATAAACTCACCTCTACTTAGAAACTGATACTTTTAATATCGCTTTTGTTTCTTGCATGAAATAGCAATATGATTCTTAAAGCAATATTTAAAAGAAATATTCGAAAAACAAATGTTTTAAAAAAAAAATATTTTTCAGTTTCATCTGCAGACGATTTTAACTTTCTTAATTTAAATCAATATCTAAAAATTATTTTCATCATGAGATTAAAATAAAGCAGACGATATTCAATTTTTACATGCAACTGTTTCGTTTATGAAAATAAATTCTTTAAAAACTGTAATTAAGAATGAAAGAAGAAATAGGGTCTGATTAACGCATGGGCTGGCTGGGCCTTGGAAAATAAGAAAATCTTTCTACAAGAAATCATCAAATACATAAATAAAAATGTATTTAAAAAAAAAAAAAAAAGTAATTAATAATGTATAAACATCTTGTTAAAAGTAACGTACCAAAATTATTCTGGATGCTTGAAAATGACAAACACGCACTACACTGGTTCTAAATCTGCAATAAGATGTGGTCCAACAACAACAATGTACAATGAATGACTTTACTTGAAAACTTTGACATTCGTGGAACTGACCTCTCCAAAATGCAGCTGGCTATTCGTCCCTGTTTGCTTCCGAGAATCGAGTACACTTGGTTTACATTTAACCAGAATTTCTATTACCAGAGAGAGGACAGTTTTTATTTATTTATTTATTTTTTTTTTTTTTTTCTCTGCCTTCTACATATGTATATCACCCTTTCTTCTGCAACTCAGTATTGAAGAAAGAAAATTCTGTTATGTCTGTATGTTGAAATTTCTTTATCGTTTTTTTTTTTTTAATGTGCGTGCGTAGGTACAGTGGTGGACATAATTATAAGACACCTCATATAATTTGACAAATAGTGAAAGAAAAAACTCAGAGCTCAAAAATGTTTTATCAAATATGTCAAAAACATAAATTTATTCTGTTATCATACATAACTATTTTATAATAATGATATTTTCATACTATTTAAGGAAAAAACTTTAAAACATAATGGACAAAATTATAAGACACCAACCGTTTTTTACAAATACAGTGGTCAACATAATTAGCAGACACTAATGGTCTAAAAGAAAATCCTCTAACATGGTTATTCAATCTTTGGAGGAGCTGCCATAGTTTTCTATAACATGAAAGATGCGATTCGGCATCGAATATATCAATTCTAACAAAATATCGCAAGACAGTTCTTCCCAAGCATGTTTTATAGCAACCTTTAGATCTTTGACACATATAAACTGACAACTGGAATTCTGGGGGGGTCCAGGCCTCCTTGGACCCTATCTGGTTACGCCAGTCTGAATGAGTTTGCCTGAAACTGCTAAGAAAACTTGGGTGAATACAGACTAGGATCCTTTAAGAAATATTGTTGGCATTCCCTTCTTGCTAAGGACCCTCCTAAGATAAACAATCAGTCTGAATTCCCAATCAACCAGCCAGTTTAAGATTATTATATAAAAGCTGGTATATAAAAAAGAAAATGATATACAAATCTGATTCCAAAAGTACACTGAAAGTGTAAATGTGATCTTTGATTATTGCAGGTTTTGTTTAGAAGATACATTAAAGTTTAGAGGAATAAAAGAAAAAAAAAAATCAAAATATAATTATATCATCCAAGAGACTATTGTACATCTAACTGGCGAAATTTTGTTTCTTTATCCTAATAACTTCAAAAGGTAAAACTGCATCATGATAATGGCCATTAAGTATACTTCTGACTACTAATGCATTCATCAAAATCAAAATTGATGCAGATATTATATATATACCTTCTTTAAATAAGCCTATAAAATCCTTTTTTGTCACTCATAGTCTAGTGTGCCTTTGATTTGCAAAAAAAGAAAATAAAAAAATTCTAAGAGCAAACTCACCAAAAGAGATGGACTCACCACAGTTATGAAGAACATAATGCAGGTTTATCGTCTAGATCAGAGATTCCAAACCATCTGTCGTCCACAAGAAAATATTGCCGATTCACAGAAAAATCTGGCCATTCTTTCTTCTTTTTTTTCTTTTTATGTGTGTCATTAGAAATTACACTTATAGTTTATGTAACTTTTAATTTCAGAATTTTCTGAATCACTTTTACTGGCACAACAGTTTTGATTAATGAAATCATTCGTAAAAGATCGATAAAATTTATTTTCATAACATCACATACAATGAATTCAAAATTATTAATAGAAACTACAGGGTTACTAGACATAATATAATGATTATTAAAATAACATCTAGGTTGATGATTTTACTATTATTGAATACTCAGATTTTTTTTTTTTTTTTTCTCCACTCTTTGGATTTTTTTCCTAACTCAAATTTTTTTTATAGCATAACAAATCAACAAAATGTGATTTTGGAGCTTCGTTGTAAAGGTAAATGTGTGTATGAAATTGTTCAATTGCCTAACTACAACTGTTTCCAAAGCAATCAATAGTTTTAAAGAGCTTTGTTGAAAGAAACTGCCATATACCACACACACACACACACACACCAAAAAAAAAAAAAAAACTAAAGTTTTTAGGAACAGAATTTAATATAATTTTTCATTAATAATGACTTTATGAGTAATAAAAATGGCTAACTATTCTAAGAAAATCAAAATCTGTATTGAAAATAATTTCAGTATTTTGACAGTTAAGATTGTTCTTATTAATATTCAGCTAGTTATAGATAATTTTAAAAGTTGTTAAAGACATAATGGAAGTGTTATCAGCATTTCATTTTATTTATCAATATATGATAGAGATTTTTACTAAATTACGTAGCAAATTTACTTTTTATTAATTTGAGAGATAATATTGATATATTAAAAGCCTACTGCCATATTTAGTTCCCCATCATTGGTGTGGGGAACTTAGGTAATCGTAAAAATTTTTACCTCAGTTTTTTGTGTTTTATACGTTTTGAGGTGTAAGAAATCCGAAAATCACAAAATCGATGTGGTGTCTGTCTGTAGGGTGTTAGTGTGTTAGTCTGTGTACATGATATCTCAAGAACAAATGATTGCAGAGAGGTCAGACCAGTTTTAAAATATCACTTATGACATTGACAAGGATCATATTGTTTTTCAGTACTCTAGTTTGAAAACTTCATAAGTTATTAGGAATTTAAGATTTTTCTTAACATTAAAAAAGTAGGACAAAATTCTGCTTAAACATGCATTAAAAGGAGTATTTTTTCGTTAATATGACAGAACAGCCTTATAATATCAATTACGATGCTGGCATGAACAGCATTTAGTATGAACATTCTAATTTAAAAACTTCATGAGTTATTCGAAATATACAAATTGCTTAACAGGGCAGAATAAGCCGAAATGTCACATAAATGCCAATTTTGAGGGATATTTGCATCATAAAGATGTCAGAAAATTTTTGAACCATCAGTTAGGATACTGGCATGAACATAATTGACTAAATATTCTAATTTGAATCAGGGTTGGGTTTTTGACGTCAAAAAGTGGTTTTTGACATGACAAAGGTTTAAACATGGTTTAAACCGTCAAAAACCTGTCATAAACCTCTATACCGTCAAAAACCTGTATTGTCAAAATTCAACATCTATAAATGAGCTAAAATCTGATTAGAAATAGGATTTAGTAATATTTGCCATATACAAGTGAATATCTAAATATTATGCTGTTTATAAATTAAGAAATCTGAAAACAATTTGTAGATAATTTATAAAAAATTAGGTAAATATACTGGTTTATAATCTAAGAAATATATACAAAGTATGCATACAGTTATATTTTGTATGTTTATGTTTATTTATATTAATATTTATGAAATTCTAAAATTCCGAAGTTACTTATGAATTTTCACATAAGACATGAAAACACAGGAATACTGGATTTTTTTTTTTTTTTTTTCTTTAAGTAAAACATAATATATGTGGGCAGTAAATTAATATGAATTTGAAAATAATTATATTTATAATCTACATTTATTATACTTATCATTTATTAATGAATTTTTATCTGTTTATTATTATTGATTGTATAAATATTTGTACCTGTTTATAGCTTGGACTATTGGTGTTCGGTGTTTTGGGAGTAAGGCTGATTGACTACTCTAGTATCTTAGGCCTAAGGGGTATTGCCCTCCATGTGGGTCTGTCTACAGGGTCCTAGTCTGTATTTATACAAGTTTCGGAGAAAAACATGAAAAACACTGAATGGCTAGGCCAACGAGTGCGCCCTGGGATCAAACCCTACACCTCACGTTTACCAGCTTTGAGCGTAGTACCACTTGGCTGCTGGTGGGCCCTACAGTTTAGACTAATAATTTTTTTAAAAATCTGTACGGGTAAATATTACATTTATTACAATTTATACATGTCCAGAAAGCATTCATATTTCTCGTGTTTCACGGTAATTATATGAATTTCAGACACAATTCAAGCTTTTTTAACATTCAGAATTATTACTTTTTTTAAAAAACTTGCAATATCAGCAGTCATTAAGAAAAAAAAAAAGTTATATTTTTCTATAAAATATTTAAATACAAAATATTAGGCTATGCATTTTTATTTTACTGGTTAAATACATAATACTAAAAGCACAATACTAAAAAAATTGAACTATACAATGTTGTATTGCAAATAAAATGATTTGTCAATCAAAATGATCTATCAATGATATATGAATCATAAAATTTTAGAAGCCTAAAGTTTTGTTTTTATATTAATCAAAATGTTATAATAATGTTTCTCCAAAAATATTAATATGTATTATGTTTACCTTGTAAAACATACTGATAAATAATATCTTATTGAAAACAACTATATTTTTAAAGTATCGCATAACTAAGTTTAACATGTGCTATATCAAGCATAGTTATAAATAAATTTCATAATAATATATAAAAGTTTCACAGCATATTTTGAATGAACATAGAAATAATTCATAGGAAAATTTTAAAAGCCTAAAGTTTTGTTTTTTATATTAATCAAAATGTTGTAACAATATGTTTTTCAAAGAACATCATTCATTCTATTTACTTTTCAAAAAATCCTTATGAACTATATTTTATTAAGCTAATTTTTCATACGACAATTAAATTATAAATATAGGTTTTTGACAGTTTTTGACATTTTTGACAAGGTGGTTTTTGACATGACGGTTTTAACCATGGTTTAAACCGTCAAAAACTGTCATGTGTCAAAAACCTGCCAACCCTGATTTGAATACTTTGTGAGTTATACAAAATTTAAGATTTTCTTAACATGGCAGAATAAAGCAATATTTTATATAAATTTGCTTTATGGAGGTCGTTGCATTGGGAATAGTATAGAATTTCATGAAAACTAAAATATGAAACTAACTTTAATAAAATTAATAAGCAAATTAGGGTAAAGTAAATGTATCAGACATGAATGGTGGGTAGCCTACTAGGTCGGATATTTTAGTCTGTGACTGTGTCAAGTGATCAGGCAAATTAATTTTTCTTATCATGAATATGGTATGCCCTGTTGTAGAAATTTACAAGAATAAATATATGATGAAACTAGTTGGCATAGGTGGACTCTGCTCAGTTCCCCATCATATGTATGTTCTCATAAATTTCTTGTACAGGACATATTATATACATGTTAAGAGAAATGAATTTGACCAAACACTTGACACAGTGACAGAATGAAATCCTCGTCTAATAGGCTACCCACCATTCAGTTCGATATCTTATTCTAATCTATTATTTTAGTGGGATCAATTTCGTAGTTTATTTTCATGCTACTATTTCCAATGCAACTTTCCCAAAAATGCGTATTTATATGAAGTATCGCCCCATTTTGCTATGTTGATAAAATCTTAAATTTCGAATAACTTACGAAATTTTTCTATTAGAATATTTGTAGTCAGTCATGTTCATACAAGTATCAAGTATCATAAATGTTATTTTGAAATTGTCTGATATATTTATGATCCTCAAAATGGACATTTATGCTCGATTTTGCCTTATTCTGCCATTTTAAGTAAATCGTAAATTCCAAATAACTTACGAATTTTTTAAATTGGAAAATTCATACTCTATGGTATTCATGTCAGTATCCTAAGTAATATTTCAAAAGTGGTCTGACATCTTTATGATGAAAATATCCCTCAAAAATTGACGTTTATGTGAAATTTTGTCCTATTCTGCCATATTAAGAAATTCGTAAATATCCAATAACTTGCGAAATTTTTAAAGTAGCATGCTTATAGTAACTGATGTTCACTCCGGCATCAAAACTGATATTTTAAAACTGGTCTGACATTTTTACAGCAAAAATTTTTCATTTAATGCAAGTTTAAGTGAAATTTCGCCCTATTTTCCCATGTTAAGAAAATTATAAATTTCAAATAACTTACGAAGTTTTTTAATTCGAATGTTGCAAATAAATAGGGTTCTTGCCAGTGTTGAAAGTAATATTTTAAAACTGGTCTGACCTCTCTACAATCATTTGTTCATGAGATATCGTGTAAACAGACTAACACACTAATGGACTTCCACACTAACAGACACCCTACAGACAGACACCGTAGAAATTTTGTCATTTTCAGATTCCTTACTTCTATAGTATGATGGGGAACTAGTAGATTGAATATATATATATATATATAATAAATATATGAACAGAAGCAGTCCATCTATGCTAACTAGCGTTAGGTTTTATGATGCATTTTTTAAAATAAATCTTGCATTTATATATTCACGTTCCTAAAATTTTTACTTGTAAACTGACAATAATATGTCAAAAGAATGTCCAAAAAAGAGAAAATTTACTTAATGGAATTAAGTTTTACTTTTTGTGATAATGAGACATTTAATTTAAGCAATGAACATAAATCCTGATTTGCTGTTTATAAATGTGTCATTAATTTCTATTGTGCTATTGTTTAATTTTATCCCTTCAAGTAAAAATCTTTGAATTGTTTTATTATGTAGGAGAAACAAAGAAGAAAAATACCAAACGCTCAGATTCTAAAAAATGGCAAAGGGAACGAGATGATGCATGCTTCAATGCTCCAGTTGATAGTGAACTACTAGATACAGAATTTGATTTTGAAAAAAACCTTGCCCTTTTTGATAAACAGAAAGTATTTGATGAAATAAATGCTCTGTCCAGATCTGATCATGTAAAATTAGTGGACTGTAATAAAAGAGGTTGTTCTGGTAAATATCGTCATGATGAAAATGTTCTCTCTGGTTTTGCACATGTATCAAGACAGATTTCTGTCCCATGCAAAGCAGAAAAAGAGTATGTGACTGGTAAGTTTTAAATTTTTTAAATTAATCATTTTGACCTGTGTGTTAACAGAACAATTGACAAATTTGTTTTTTGTCACTATACTATGTATACTTGATTTCATGTGCATTCATTTGTAAGGATGAGTCGTTCAATAGATACTAACTTAACAGATGGAAGAAAAATGTTTAAGTTTTCTGCATTTTCCATTGTTCTTTTATAAAAATTGAGTTAAAATATCAACTAATTTTTTTTCAAAGAAATTAAACTTTGTTTTTTTTACTTTGTAGTAAAAATAAGCAAACAATAATTTATACTGGGCTTCGCGTCTCTCCACCCTTAAAAAAATATTCCTCCTGTTACCTTTTGTTCTGTTATTTAGTTGTAATCATACACAAATAATTAGTAATCCAAGTTTTACACCTTATAAGTAAATAGTTATCTAAATTAACATCTCCTCCATTCTGCCGAAGTTTATGCTTATTGCTGCAGCTGCATATCTTGCCTCTTACATTAAGTCAAATAAAATCGTAACTCTTAATCGTATGAAAAAAATTTTGCTTCACTTGTCATTGAATTTTTCTTTAACAATATATAATTTAACTACATACATTATTTACCAAATAAGTGAATAATCATCTAAATTCATTTCTCCTCTCAACATTTAAAGTAAAAATCATAAATTTGTTTTCTGTCTTGTTTGTCACTTTTGAGAAGCAACCAGCTTGTTCAATATTGAAATTAATCTTTTTTTTTTTTAAAAATAATATTTATCTTTTTATCTTATTTCAATATGTATGGTAGTGTATTGTATCATAGTTTGGTATATAATGTAGTCTGCAAAATTAACTTCTTCACCCTTTGATCCTTAAAAATAATTATTCTTTAACAGTATAAAAAGTGTCTTTTTCCTATTAGCTGCACTTGATCACTCTATCCTTAGGACAAACTCTGCAATGTTTTACCTAATGTTTTTTGTCTGTGCATTTGGAATATATACTTAATATCACACCTATGCTATGCTTTTCCCTTAAGGAGGAGTCTAGCATAGAAAATGAACAATATGAAAGCACTGGAAAGTTTTTGCTTGTATTATTGAAATTAAAAAATTTCAAATTTGAAAGAAGTTGAAATGGTAATCATATCTTGTGATTTATAATTAGAAGTAAAATCCCAATACATATTTCAAAGTAACTGATAACAAATTATCAAAAAATCATTAAAATTGGTCAAATTGTTTACAACTAGTTTTCCTTATATTTAGAGATTGGAACAAAAACAATTAACTGATATTGTTAAGTAACTTTTATTAAACAAATCATCCCCTCCCCCCCCCCCCCCCCAAAAAAAAAAAAAAAAAAAAAAAAAAAAAATTAACCTGTGGCTTGGATGAAATAGGGTATTAAAGTTGAGCCATAAAGAACCTTACCTGTGTGGATTGTCAAAGTGCTATACTTCTTGTAATTTTTTTTTTTTTTTACTTTTGTAACTTTTTATTTATATTTGTTGTAGATTGTGGATTAACAGTTCCAAGTATTAGTGTTGAATATAGAAAAAAATTATTTGAGAAGGCTGAAGAAGTGGGATTTTCTATTAGGGTGAGGTTGGAAATGATAGGAAGAGCAGCCAGTGAACTAGTATTACAACTTCTTGGGGGAAATCACAGGTAACTATGCTTGTCATTGACATTTTAAAAACTCTATTATTAAAATAAGAAAATCAGTATCTACTTCATTTTTCCTAATATAGCCCTAAAATTATGTGTATCTACACTGATTTTTTGAAAGGTAAGCAATAATCTAATTAATTTTATTTTATGCAATGTTTATTGTATACCGTAAAATTCCGATAGTAACCCCCTCCCGATTATAACCCCCCCCCCCCTCCCCCTCTGAAATTTGGCATACTTTACTTTTTCGAAAAAATCCGTTTATAACCCCCCCCCCCCCTTACCTTTGGCGACTAAGTTCACCACTCTTTCGTTTTTCCTATGAGCGTTGCAAACATACTTTTTTTTAATTCTGAAGTCTTATATGTTTATTTAGAAACTTTAATTTGCATATAAACATATCCAAGTGTTATTTTTACTCATCTTCTTAAAGTAAAATAACTCCAAATAAAAATATGTGGCGTTGTTTACATTCTTTAAACTCCAAAACGTTAACTGCTATCCGCAAGCAGCCATGGCTTTCACAATCTTGCTTATGCGACTCTGTTTTTGCGATCACAACTCTTTTCTAAATTTTAAATTCTCTTTTTAATTTTAAATCATTAAATAGCGTAATAACTCCGTAATTAGTACTTGCATATGTAACTTTAATAGTTATCGTTCACCCTGTTTTGTTCTTTCATATCAGTTAATAACAGTGCAATTAACTGTTTTTTTTAACTGCTAGTGAATTCTAGACTACTCAATTATTATTCTATGAGACTGCTTCGCTTCTCGATCGCAATTTGTTTATCACATGTTTGTGTCTGTTTCTGTTATTCCGAATACTTTTTTTTTTGCTAAAATAAAAATTTAAACTGATTAATAAAAATTTTTTATTATTAATAAAATTTAATAAATAATAATCAGTATTATTATATTGTTAATACAATTTAGTAACCATTAATATATATTATAATATTAATAAAATAAATAATACTTCTAGAAAAAGATTGTGAAACTTCCGACTATAACCTCCCCCCATCCGAAATCGTCGTACTTTTCCGGAAACTTCCGAATATAACCCCTCCCCCAGTTTTGACAAATTTTCCCTCGAAAAAAAAAAGGGGGGGGGGGTTACTATCGGAATTTTACGGTATATATGAACATGAAGTTTGGATGACAGGAACATGTTCAGTATCAAATTATAAATTAAATTTTATATTACTTTGACATAAAAAATAATTTATAAGCTGATATTATTTTTTCACAAAAATATATTAATGAAAATACGAAAACTTAATTTTAGAAAAGAAAACTAAATGAAAGATGTTTATGATACATTACATTACACATAAGTAAAGATGCACATACTTTCAAAAATCAGTTTAAAACCTACTTTTTTTTAATTTCTTTTCATGCGAATAAATTTTAAATACATATATATATGTGTGTGAAAGGTTAATAATCACATTTAAAATTCTAATGCAGTTCTGCATTGCAAATTTTAAATATTATTTTTTAAAATTAATTCTAATATTGTTCTTTAAAATTATTAATCAATAAATTATTTTTAATTATTATTTGGTAAAATAAATTTATCTTTAAAAATGTATAAACATTCCAATGTAATTTCAGATAATAATGTGATTAAATAAATAATGATTAAAGTATTCAATACAAAAAAGGTTGAACCTTTAAATCAGGACTAGCCAAACCACGGTCTTTGGGCCGCATATGGCCTGCCGTGTAAGGTTCTGCGGTCCACGACAGAATTCATGAAATTTCTAATTTGACATTTTCGGTTAAAACGTCTAAAATTAATAAATTGTTTTATTTTTTTAATAAAATTAAGGTAGTTAAAGAAACAAATGCCGTGCTTACTGATGTTATTAAAATATTATTAAATCAATAACTGATTCTTATGATTATACTCATGAATGCATAATACTAAATTTTTGCCAGTTTTATAGTTATTTTATGAATAAAATTATATTTAATATTCATATTTTCTGTTTTAAATCCTCATGAGCTATAAGTTGGACAGGCCTGATTTAGATGAATTATGATTACTTAAATAAATGTTTATCAACTTCAAATAGAACATAGCTGACAGAAATTAGATTTTTATTATTTGTGTCAAAACTCAGAACTTAAATAGTTCTTTTAATGACTCGCAGGTCTAAGTGCTGTGTCTAGCTGCCACCAATGAGTTGAAAATTAGACATAAAAATTATATTGTAGTTATGTAAAACAACTTATCAGGGGTTGCACCAGCTAGGGGGCCAGGGGGGGCACACACACCCCACCCCCGTTGGGGAGTCCGTGACCCCCCATCGGGGCATACTCCTAAAATCTGTCGGGGAAAAAAATACAAAATTTTCAGTTTTTCTCCTTTTTGCAGCATTTTTCTTCCCTTTTACAAACTTGGAGCATTCCAGTTTTTGCATTCTATATTCAATAGAAGAAAATATTGGATTCGTAAAAATTTTCAGCTTCCGGTTTTCCATGAATATACACGTTTTGAGAGGTAAAACACATTTTGACCATGATATTTTTAGAAAATGTATGTCTGTCTTGTGTGACAAAAATTTTGTTCTAACTGTATCTCAAGAACTACTGCACAGAATTACATATAAATTTGTATGTAGTTGCATCATGACATAAATTAGTGTCTATTAACTTTTTGTCAATATCACCTTATAGGTGGCACTGCTGTACTGTAATTTCTTTCATTTAATGGAAGGGTATATCTCAGGTTCTATTTTGCTTAATCGAACAAAACTTGATATTTGAGATTGACATTATAAAACATCAGGTTGATTTAATTTAGGTGCATATTGGCCGATAAGTTGAGTTGCTCTGCTGCAATATTCCCCGAGAAGAGGAAGGCTATATCTCAGTTTCTATTCTATATTATTGCAAATAATGTTGTATATGACAGGCCAATTTTGAAACATTATGTAGAATCAGTTTCAGCACACATAGCCAGATAGGTGACGCTCCTGTGCTTCAATTTTTTCCGTGAATGGGAAGGCTATATATCAGATTCTATCGTAAATAATTACATAAAACTTGGTATATGAGAGGGCCATTTTAAAACAATGTTCTGAATAAATTTAGGTGCATATGAGCTGATAGGTGGCGCTGCTGTTCTGTAATCACTCCCTGAATAGGAAGACAACATTTATTGAAAGGCCACCTATCTGGAGAGCCAATTTTCTGTCACACGATAGGTGGCCCCCTGTTGGGCAATTCGACTGTATATATACCTGTGCTTAACGGATGCGAAGATTAATTTTTTCTTAAGAATTTTCCTTCAGGCATTCTGCACATATTTTTTTTCTGTGGAAAGAAAATATACACTCAGAGAATGGCACGATGACCTCCAAAACCACAAGAAGTACTAACAAATGTGGAATGGTACAAATATTAACAGTAATATTATTAACAATATTGCAGTTTTTGATAAATATCCATATAAAACTCTCTCTATATAGTGCCCCCCTGTCGGGGAGGTGATGTCCTCCCGTCGGGGAATTTCTGGTGCCACTACTACAACCTATAGAAAATTGTAGAAGAAGTTTAAACTGTCTGGCAGTTAGTGCTAAAATCAGATTTTTAAAAATGGCCACATGCTAAAATCAGTGTTTTTTTTTTTTTTTTTTTTTTTTTTAATGACTGTTGTCTAAATAATTTGTTCAATATCTTTTTTCATATAGGAATTGCCAAAGTCAACCTGTGGCCTGTAAGGGTCTGCAGTCCTAACTTCAGTCCATCCAATTTAATTCTTTGGCATACTTACTAACTTTTCTGTTTTTCACGGGAGACTCCCATTTTTTAGTCATCTCCTTTTTTTATGCTTTAATGTGTATATCTCCTGCTTTGCTAATATTTTTGAAAAATCAGACTGAAAACACTAATTTTAGACAATTTGTCCCACATTTCGTCAGTAGATGGCACATGGGTGCCATCTTTTCAGATTTTGATGGAAATTTTCAGATTTTTATGTTAATATTGAAACCCGATCTTTAATTTCTTCCATTTAAAAAAAAAAAAAAAAAAAAAATGCATATATCGTTCATTAATAAAAAGAAACCACATAAACAACTGGCAATCAAGCACTTTACGAAAGCCTTTCCAATTCACAATCTTTCTCTATCCACTATATAAAAGTCAATATTCATTTAAAACTTGCTTTATGAGATTTTAGAATCTCCTAAAGAAACAGAATCCTTCAGTATTTCTCACCCATGTAATTATTTTTACACCCCACCGCCCTTTTGTTTCCCAATCTTTCTCTCCCCGCAAGCCATAGCATAAATGTTAATATTCACTTTAAACTTGCTTTATTAGATTCTAGAACCTATAAAGAAGTAGAAATTTTTAACACTTCACATTCGTATAATTATTGTTTGACCGCCCCCATTTTCCATCTCTCCAATCAAACACCTTTGATGCTCAAAGCTTCTCAGTCTACAACAAAAGGATCAGTTCCCCCCCCCCCCCCCCCAGGTTTTAAAAAGAACAGGGTACTGCTTAAAAAAAAAAAAATTAATAAAAGCACTTTTTAGACTCTTGAGGACAGATTTGAATTCTTAAGGGCACATTTCACATTTAAAATCCAGATACTTATTTTAAAAATTTAGTTATGAATATGCATACAAAAAAGAAAAAAAACCTATGTTTTGACTTTCTTTATTTTTGCTTGTTATTAATGTGTGAACAAATGCTGAACATCACACATAATAGTTTTATTTATATTTACTGCATTTATCTTCAGTTTGCAGGTTATTTTCTACAAAGACAGTAAGGGTAAAAAAATTTTAGATAAGCGGCAAGAAGGGTGCTTTTTTTTTCCCAGTCAGCAGGCAGGGTGCAGCACCTTCCTGAAACTGGGGGAAATTCTGGATCAATGTTCATAATAAAATTGTTTTATTAGATTTTAGAACCAATGAAGCAATAGAAGCGCTCAATATTTCTTACATATTTTTAGACTTGAACTTGCTAAATCTATTGATTTTTCTTTAATAAGTTTAAAATCTTATATATTAAAACACAAAGGTATTAACACCAAAATCGCACGATGCGGGCATGCGCGAGAAAATTATGAACCAATTCGTTACGGGAATATTCCTTTCTTTTTATGCAATGCAATGTGAACATCGATGATAGAAATCGAGCAGACATTGATATTTCACATGTCTATGGCAGACGCCTGATTAAAACTGAATAATAAAAACAATTCACATGATTAATTCATTGATTCATACTTTCTAAGGAAGTATATTAAAAACAAAGCAATTCGCAAATACTTATCAGCTGCCGTCGTATGCATTTTCATTTCACTGAAAATTTTCTTACACGGGATAATATTTCAAGAGTTTTTGTGACACCATCTGTTACCATATAAACATACCATACCATATTCCTAATATTTTTTTCAATTTCTTAAAAGAAAAAAAAATCTTTTTAAAATTAACAAATTGTCGGAGTTTATTGTTCTTTTAAAGGTTATCTTTTATCAGTTGAAAATTTTATTTAGAAAAAATGAAGATAGATATTTAAAGTTAAGGGAGATTTTATTTTATTTATTTTTTAATCTAATCATGATAATCTCTGATATTTCATTTCGGTACTATATTACAGAAAAAATAATTTAAAAAGAATAACCTTAAAAGTATTGATATTTTATACAAGTAAAAATTTACATAGTATAATTTATTATTAAAAATTTAATCAGCAAATTAACTTGCTAAAGTATTAAATTCATTCTTATTTATTTATTTTTAACAGTGTACTTTTGTTGAAATATACTGTTTTGATAGAATAAAGAATTATAATACTAAAAAAAATAAATAAATAAATAAATAATTCAATTGAAATCAATTTATTTTTTAAGTAGCATAGTTTGTTTCCAGTGCAAATAAAATAGTAAATGTAGAATATAGAGAAAACTCTATTAAGATTTATTTCAGGTTAAATTATTTTGCCTTATAAATTTATGTGATTTGTGTGTATCTTTCTATAAATACTCCTCCCCCTAAAAAGAAAGAAAGAAAGAAAACTCTGAGATTTTATTTATTTATTTTGTCTTTAGATTATAGATGGCGCTAAAACTTTCTTATTATATGGAATGTCATCGATGCTCCATAGATTTTATTTTTATGCTGTGTAGCAAACTACATTTTGCATATTGATTACTTTCAAGAAAGAAAAGCTTTATTTACATTTGTATGTATTTAACAGTATGTATTGCACAGTAGTAAAGTTATTTTAAACAAATTCACAATTTTGCTTAAATCACATCTCAATGTCAAACAAGGCATTTAAATAATAATATACCATTGTATAACACTATACGTTGAGATATTTTGCTCATGCAAACGAGTTGAGATATTTTGCTCGTGTTTTAAACTGGTTAAGAGTTATACGAAATATTAAAGCAATGGGCTTTTAAACTTTAAGCCGTCAAAAAATTTCAGTTGAACATCATCTGTCAAATTTTGACGGGTATTAACTAGCATATATTAATCACCAAACAAAAGTTAAATTAGGTCTTTTTATTTGAAAAAGTATCATATATTGAATAAAATAGTTTTTTTTTTTTCCTTTTAAGAGGATAGTCTTCTTTTTCAACTCTTTGTCCTCTTAAATGAAAAAAACATTACAGGTCTAAAAAGTCCTCTTTTTTATGTTTTTTGTCCTCTGTCCTCTTTTTCAAATGAAAAGGATTTTGCCCTTAATTTCAAAATTTTCGTAAAACTGGGAAGCTCAATCAGATGTTGCCTATATCGAACGGTGAACACTAACTTTTTTCTGCGTCAGGTTCGCAAAAGAACAACTTTCTAATAAACTTGCCAAAGCATATTATGGTTTATGTCTATTCGGATTCTTCGAATCACAAAGAAATAAAACTATTCCCTATATTTGTACGGTTCTTTGATCCAGAGCACAGAATCACTATTGAAATTGTCATGAAATCATTAAGAATGTGGTGCTCTGGTAGATACGCGGTGGGTTGATGTGTATTCTCACTTTTGCATTAATAATATTCCTCATAAAAATTGGTCCACCAGTGTCCGAGAGGTTCTGTCCTCAAAGCTGGTATATGTGATGCGCTGGGTTCGATACCCAGTTGCGCTCATTGGCTTAGCCGTTAGGAGTTTACCGTGGTTTTCCCTGAAACTAGCATAAATATGATCTGGGATCTCTTAGAAAGGCCCTACAGAGGACTCTCCTACTTAGGTCTAGAACCTTAGTGCTGACAATTGACCTTAATGAAAACACTACCACCACCTCACAAAAATATGCAAAAGTTAGTTGAATTCATTTTATGTCCTGGCAAAAACGCTCCCACAAAGTCACTGTTCTCTTCAATGAACAAAATGTAGACGTGAAAAAAAAATCCTCTTTATATACCTACTTTAAAAATTTATTAACTGCAAAGACTAATTTAGGTTATACTTTTAAAAAATGTTGATAAAGAATGGACTGCTTGTTGAAACGTTTCATCTGTCTAATATTAATTTTATTTTTTCATTTTATGATTATCATTTTAATAAAAAAAAAAAGGCTACCAACCATTTTTATGTAACTGCATGAAAATACCACAAAAAAAAAAAAAAAAAAAAAAAAGTTTTTGTCTATAGCAAAAATTATTTAAAAAAATTCTATATTGTCCAGTGACACCTGTAAGAATTAGGAATTTTTCCTCTCATATCCTTGTATTATTAATTTAAGTTAAGTTGTACTGATCCAAATTTATCATTTGAGATAAAATTGTTTCCACCTCTTGTGTAAAGTAGCTTTTGAATCGGTTTTTATAATCATTTTCATTCAACTTTGTGCCCTCTAAATGATCTCTTTTTACTTCTATTACCCTACTACCATAGCTAATGGAAGTATTGTATTTGGTCTGAAAATTCGATATCGAGTTTTCACCTGATTTACACGTTTTAAGGTCCCCTGAGTTTGGAATGGGCGATGTACGTCTGGGGTGTATGCTTTGCACGCTGAGTGAATGCTCTGTGTGTGGAGTGTATGCTCCTGGCAGGGTCACCCATGGCGAGAAGGCCATTCCGACATGCCCAGCTAAGATCTGCAGGTGAAAATCACATCATGGAAAGTTCTACTAATTCTTCTTGTACTGCATCGCCCGTCGCGCAGGATAAAAAGGGGCGCGTTCAGGACTTAGGTAGAGGGTCCTGTTCGAAAAATTCTTTACAGTCTCCGGCATCTGGTTTACCTTCTGGTGTAACCAGAGCATATGCTGCTGTGGTAACTGGTTTACCTTTGGGTGTAACTGGTGACACAGCTTCAGCTTGGACTAAGCAGAAAGATCAAGGCTCTGGTTTGGTTGGGACCATTAATGCGGGTCCATCTTCTAGTGGAGAGGCTGGCTTTTGCCAGCAGCCCACGGGGGATGAACTGTCTAGTGTTGGGGTTCTGACCAAAAGCCAGAAGAAGAACTTGAAAAAAAAAGAAGAGGAGACAATTGTCTCAGGCTTCTTGTGCTGGTGATGGTGGTGTTGGTACTAAAAGGTCTCGGCCTTTGGGTTCAACGCCATCCCCCACAGTGCAGGCTTTTCAGAAAAAATTAAGGAAGGATGTCCAACCTTCGAGTGCTCTGTCTGGGAAGAATGTCCAACCTCAAGGAGGGGACATCCGATCTGGAGAGAATGACCAACCTTGCTCTTATGCTCATGCTGTTCAGTCTTCGACCAGGGTAGCCATTGTTAAGAGGGATTTCCCTTCTGACAGGCTGTCTTTGGATGATTATGATTGTATTCAGCGTGAGATTTTGAAGCTGATTGACTCTATTCCTATTGGAGACAGTCTGCCTGAAATTCTTGCCAATAACTTGGTTAAGGGGGCTCTGATTCTCCAGTGTAGTAATGCTGCTACAATGGAATGGATCAAATGCAACTTCGGCAATAGAATATTGGGTGACTTAGTTCTCAGAGTCTTGGATGCTGATGAGTTGCCCAAGCCTGTTAAAGTCGCTTTTAGGACTAGAGACAAGTTCTCTGACTCTAGTATGTTTCTGAGACGTCTTCAGCGTTACAACCCTGAGTTGAAAGCTATGGAGTGGCGTGTCTTGCAGTGTTCTGCAGGATATAACTCTGCTAGATGGATTCTCGAGGTTGATTCTGGGGATGTTGAGGTGATGCGCAGGTCTGGTTTCTCTGCTCTCACTGGTCTTGATCGTGGATTCTTTAAGATTCTACACGATCCCAACAAACGGGAACCTAAGGAGGTGGTATCTACTGCTTCTGTGGATCCTTCTGTTTTGGATTCCTCAGAGTCTGCTGAGCCCCTGGCTTCCTTTGAGCCTCCTGTTTCTCAGGTGTCATCTGCTTTTGAGGTGGCTCCGTCCCCTTCGGCTTCTCAGGTGAGTACCTTTAGTGATGCTCTTGACTTATCTGATCTTGCACTGGACTCTGGGTCAGAGGGCACTTTGCTAGCTGGCTCGCCGCAGTCTTTGTGTGGGATTGATAAGGCTTTGGAGCTGTTGCAGAAGGACTCTTCGCCTGAGTCAGGCCATGATGGGTAATTTCCACCTGGCTGTTGCTTCTCTGTTTCTCTGTTATGGATGAAATTAGAGTTGGTCAGTTGAATCTCCATCATAGCAAGGCTGCTTCGGCTCTTCTCTCCAAGAGGCTGGTTGATGGAGATTTTGACATTGTTCTTATTCAAGAGTCTTGGACCCATGATGGTAAAATCATCGGAATTAGCGTTAAAGGTTTCAATATTTTCTATGACACCTTTTGCGATACGCCCAGGGCTTGCATTATTGCTAGGTCTGAACTTAATGCTTTTAATCTTGTCAACTTCCGGAATAAGGATATGGTTGCGGTTAAAGTCAAACTCATTGACAGAGCTGCAAATGTTGATTTTGTCTTTGTCTCTGCCTATCTTCCTTACGAGGAGCTAGAACCATTGTCTGACTTGGCTAAGTCTATTCTTAGCTATTGTCGTTCTAGCTTTAGGCTCATCTTTGGCTGTGATGCAAATGCTCACCACACTTTGTGGGGAAGTAGTGATTGCAACAAGCGGGGAGATGTGCTGATGGATCATATTTTATTTTATAACTTGTGTATCCTTAACAGAGGCAATGAACCTACTTTTGTTACGGTTAATAGAAGAGAGGTTATTGACCTGACTCTGTGTAACTCTATATGCTTAGGGTACATCTCTGATTGGAAGGTGTCTGATGCAGTTACAGCTTCTGACCATCAACTGATCACTTTTTCTGTTAAAGGCCTTTACTATGTA
The DNA here is from genome assembly GCA_963930645.1 of Salticus scenicus. Classification (NCBI taxonomy): domain Eukaryota; kingdom Metazoa; phylum Arthropoda; class Arachnida; order Araneae; family Salticidae; genus Salticus; species Salticus scenicus. The sequence continues at coordinate 343,815,205 of OZ005648.1, forward strand.
AAGGTTGCTAAGAGGAACCCGAGATCTACTGACTGGGGTTCTTTTGAAAAGCTTCTCGGAAAAGGCCTTTCCACCTTTTCTGGTAAGTTCAATTCTACTGATGATATCGAGTTGACTGTTGACCAGTTGCAACAGATCATTCTCAATTCTTATCATAGTAGCTGTAAGCTTACGGTTACTAGCTCCCCAAGGCGTGTTCCTTGGTGGTCTTCTGAGCTTAGTTCTTTACGTAAGAAATGTAGGAAGCTCTTTAATAGAGCTAGGAAGACTGGTGAGTGGCAAGCCTATCGGGATGCCCTCACTACCTACAATAAGGCCATTAGAACTGCTAAGCGACGTTCTTGGCAGTCGTTCTGTGATGGTATTAATGGTATTTCTGCTACTGCTAAGGTAGCAAAAATTTTGACTAGAGATTATAGTTCTAGTTTGAATGCTATTCGTCTTCCTATTGGTAGATACAGTGAGTCGAGTGAAGAAACTCTAGCTGAGCTGCTGCGAGTTCATTTTCCCGGCTCTGGTACTACTGATTGTGACAGGCATAGCTCTGTCTCTTCACATACTTGCAGTAAGGACAGTTGGGAAGCTGCTAAAATGGTGGTTACCCATGACAAGGTCATCTGGGCTATAAAGTCTTTTGAACCCTTTAAGTCGCCGGGGATGGATGACATCATTCCTGTGCTTCTTATCAAGGGTCTTAATTTTCTTGCTCCTTTTCTTTGCAGAATTTTTCGTTCTTGCATTGCTTATGGGCATATACCTCAGTCTTGGAGGAATACTAGGGTGGTTTTCATTCCTAAGCCTGGGAAGGATAACTACTTTGATGCCAAGTCCTTTAGGCCTATTAGCCTCTCTTCTTTTTTGTTGAAAGGAATGGAGAAGCTTATTGACAGATACCTCAGGGATTCTGTTATTGTTGATAGGCCACTGTCTTCCTCACAGCATGCCTATCAACCTGGAAGATCTACTAATACTGCATTGTATGAACTTTCCTTTCTTTTGGAAAAGTGCATTAATGATAAAGAAATTGCCCTTGTTGCTTTTCTTGATATTGAAGGGGCGTTTGATAAGGTCCCATTTGACACTATCATTCGTGCTCTTGACTTGAGGGGTGCTAATTCTATTATTACCAGATGGATTGCTAATTTGCTATCCTCTAGGTATGTTTGTGCCTCTTTTATGGGTACTTGCATGAAGGTTCATGCTAGCTCTGGTTGTCCACAAAGGGGAGTGCTCTCTCCTATTCTGTGGTGCATTGTTGTTGACTCTTTGTTAGTCCATTTTGCCAACCTTGGTATTCCATGTGTTGGTTATGCTGATGATGTGGCTATTGTTGTCAGGGGCAAGTTTGGTAACTCTGTCTCTGATGTTATGAATGGTGCTCTTCAGCATGTTGCACGTTGGTGCTCTGATTCGGGCTTATCTGTTAATCCTTCCAAGGTAAACCTTGTTCCTTTTCCTAGGAGAAGATATCTAAATCTTGGTGATGTCTACTTCCTGGGTAATAGGCTGTTGCCTTCATGTGAGGTCAAGTTCTTGGGTGTATTTTTTGACACAAAGTTGAACTGGAGTAAGCATATTGAGTATTGCTTACGTAAGGCCACAAAGGTCTTTTGGGCATGTAAGAGTTCCATTGAAAGAACCTGGGGTTTATGTCCCAGGGCTGTCCATTGGATTTACTCAATGATTATCTGTCCTATCATCACCTATGGCTGTATTGTCTGGTGGTCTCGGACTAGACTGACTACTGTTAGAACTAGCTTTACTAGGTTGCAAAGGATGGTCTGTGTTGCTCTTTCAGGCTGCATTAGGACTACTCCAACTGCTGCCCTTGAGTGTTTGCTTGGGCTTCTTCTGCTTTATTTGCGTATTGAAGCTGAGGCTTTAACCTGTATGAAGCGTTTCATGTGTCTGGGCTTGTGGAAGGATTATTCTAGACATCTGTCTTGGGGTTCCCTCATTTCATTTGTTGCTGATCTTCCTTCTTTCATTATGCCTAGTGACTACATGGTTATGAAATTTGCCTTTCATAAGCCTTTTAAAATCTTTTTCCCTTCCAGGGAGGATTGGCTTTTGTCTCCTAGTTGGCTTGATGACAACTGTATGGTTTGGTATACTGATGGCTCTAAGCTTGGTTCTCATTCTGGAGCAGGTGTTTACTGTTCTGGGGATGGAACTCGGCTTTCTTTTCCTCTTGGAAAGTTTGCCACAGTTTTCCAGGCTGAAATCTTTGCTATCATCTTATGCTGTAAGGTGTGCTTAGACAGGGGTTATCACAAATTAACCATCCGTATCTGTTCTGACAATCAAGCGGCTCTCCTTTCACTGGAGAGGTGTAAGTTCACCTCTCTTCTCGTATGGGAGTGCTACAAGGCACTTTGTGAGCTTTCTTCTTATAATAAGGTTAGTCTTCACTGGGTACCTGGTCATATGGGTATACCTGGTAATGAGTTGGCTGATAAGTTGGCTAGATCTGGTTCCAGCACACTCTTTTGTGGCCCTGAGCCTGTTCTGGGTATTTCTCCCACTACTTTTAGGGCTTCTATCTTCAAGCTCTTTGGTAAGGAGCACTATAGGCTATGGCGTAATTCTGATGGTCAAAGGCAAGCAAAAGAGCTTAATCGTGACTATCCTGGTCTTCGTCATAAGGAGCTTTTAAAGCTTAACAGGAATGGTTTGAGGAAGGTTATTGGCCTTCTTACTGGTCACTGTACCCTTAAGAGACATCTGAACATTATGGGTATCAGTTCTGATCCCATCTGTCGTGGTTGTTGTCTGGAAGAGGAGACTGCTCGGCACATTTTGTGTGACTGTGAGGCCTTTTCTGCTTACAGGTTTGAGCATCTTGGTCGGCATCTTATTGAGCCTTGGGAGCTGCAGGATATTCCTGTCAGGTGTCTGCTGAGCTTTGCTTCAGCTACGAGGCTTTTCTCATAAGGATGTGTTTGGGTCTGGGTACAATAGACCTCTGGTCGATGTGCCCTTGCTCTCAGTGTCCTGCTGAGGGCTGCCCTCCCTGATAAGTCATAAGTCATAAGGTCCCCTGAGTCCAAAAAAGTGGTTTTTGGCAATTGGTCAGTGTGTATGTATGTGTGTGTGTGCGCGTGTGTGTGTGTATGTATGTATGTATGTATGTGGAGAATCTTCTGGCTATTATAGCTCAGAAACTAATAAAGATACAGCTACGAAACTTTGGAATTGAAATACGTCTGGTGTACAGATGAAATTTCCAAATTTTGGTGAAAATTGAAAAACCGGAAGTGGGACCGTAAGTCCGTATCTCAAAAACGACTCTAACGATTTTTTTCAAACTTGCTATATAAACACTCTATTAGATGTCCTTTCGAATGATATAGTTGGTTAGTTCAGAAAAATTGATAGGTGCCCTGTATAAATAGCTCAATTTCAGGCCTCGCAAAGGCATTCCTTTAAAAATTGATTGTACGGATTTTTTTTCAAACTCACCATTTTAGCTCACTTTTAAATATGCTTTTGTATGTAATTATTGTTTTCCTGTCAATAATTGAGTTTAACCGGAAGTGGGACATCGGAAACCGGAAGTGGGACCGTAAGTCCGTATCTCAAAAACGGCTCTAACGATTTTCTTCAAATTTGCTATGTAAACACTCTATTAGATGTCCTTTTGAATGATATAGTTGGTTAGTTTAGGAAAATTGATAGGCGTCCTGTATAAATAGCTCAATTTCAGGTCTCCCAAGGGCGTTCCTTTAAAAACAGCTGTACGGGTTTTTTTCAAACTCGCCATATTAACTCACTTTTAAATATCCTTTTGTATGTAATTATTGTTTTTCGGTCAATAATTGATTTTTGTAAAAGTTAGTATCTCAAAAACGGCTCTAACGATTTTCTTTTTAGGTCACTTTTATGTTTTCTGATCACATTATGTCTCAAAAATGCATATAATACGTGTAATAGTGGGTAATGGAAGTCGTGTGGTTGTTTCACACCAGATTTTTTAAAATTGAATGTTTTCTATTTTCTTATAAAATTAAAGATATTGCATAATTTCTCCTCTTTTTCCAATAAAAAATTCTGGTCACCTTATACGTAAAAAATAGAGCAAGTGAATCATATTTTGTGGCGAGTAACTTTTTTTTTTCAGCAAATGTAATCTAAGTTGAAATTTCGAGCCCTGCTCTATACTATACATCTGTATCCCCCTCAAGACACCTTAATTACATTTTATGTTTTCAGTTACAGTTCCCATGCACACATATATTATTAAGTTTTTATTTTGATAAATCTTTTCACCATGTAATAATTATAAATAAGTTATTTCAACAATTTCTTGATGCAGTCTACTGTATTTATAAAATGCACACTAATATTACGATTGTAAATTTTTCATTGATCTGAAATAACATCTCCAAAAATTTTAGCCCCTCCCAAAAGTAGAATTCTGGATCTGCCACTGAACCAACATACCATCCAAATTGCATGTTCTGATATATTCAAGAGCAAAAGAAAAAAACAAAAAACAGGTTGTTGCTTAACAGGTTATAGTAAATAATGTATTTATTCTAGTCATTATAATTTTTAATTCTTTGGGATTCTTTACTTAAAAAATTTTTTGTTTATTAGTGTTTCAAAATATTTCAACAGTATACTTAAGTACAACATTTGCAACAATATGTTATTATAAATTATAACTTTTCTTTTTTAATTTATCAATTTACATTAATTTATAGGTTAAATCCTCAAAATACACACCAAAAACCTACTGTAGCCATACTTTGTGGATTACATATTCAAGGTGCCCAAGGAATTAATTGTGGACGCCATTTAGCTAATCATTGTGTAAATGTCATAGCTCTCACAACTCAGCTGACTAAAGAGCCAAACAGTATATTTTCTAGTGAAATTGATCTTTTTAAACTTAGCGGAGGTCTGACAGTTATTGAAGTTTCAGGTTTGTATTTGAGTTAATCTAATTTTTTTTTTTAAATAAGAAAAACTGGTTATGTTTATAGTGCTAATAGTATTAGTTTCTAAGTTCTTTAACGTATTATTATTATTCTGAAATAAAAGTTGGTGTCTGTAAATTGCTACTTGAAATTTAAAAAAATATATTGCTATTTTCATTAAGTTTATGTAAGTATGAACAGGATGTTTTGGAAAATCTGACTTTGGTTTTAATTCCTTAAACCATTCGTTAACCAGTGCCTGAAAGGTTCTACTCATTCTCAAGACTAGTAAATAGGAAGTGCCATACTCAAACCATTTGACTAACCATGACAGGGATGAGAATTTTCAGACTTTTCTTAATTTTTTTTAAAACAATTTTCAGGTTTTTTTGTTTTAAATATTCTTATTTTTGCTCTTTTTTCTTTCCTTTGACTGTTTCTAAACAACTTATTTTCATATATTCTCCATTTTTGCTTATAAAAAGTATGATTTTGTGTATTTGTTTCTTCTTTCATTACTAAAATTAAATTATCTTTGAGTTTTGCTGATACTTTCAGACTTTTTGTCTATTTCCCTCTTTCATCTCTGCCATGAAGACAGTTTTGATAAAAATATTTATGAAAAGTTATATTATGATTTTTAAATAATGTGAAAGGTAGGTAATCAAGTAGCTTAATATCAGCTGTTTGATTGATTGAAATAGCAGGTTGATATGTGTTAGTGACAGAATTTACAAACAGTAAAAATGCTTTTATGCTAACAAAATTTTCCAAAATGTGATTAATCAATCCATGATTTTACAAAATTTTCTGAACAATATTGTCAATTTATAAAAATATATTTTTTCAAAAAAAAAAAAAAAAAAAAAATCAAAACATGAATAAGAAAATAAATTCTGTAAATTTTAGGGCTTTTAAATTATGAGGGTGCAGGGAAATGCTCTTCTTGCCTATGTAGAAATCAAGACTTGTATGTGAAAAATTGCTTTTTGGAGGGGTTGGAGTATCCTGTGCTTTGAAAACATCACGTAACCTCCCCCCTCCTCTCCAATATTTTGAAGCCAGTTATGCCTATGCCTTGGACCCTCATGTTGTTTTGTTAGTCAGCCTCAACACCTTCACCACACCATCTTAAACATTGATCTCGGACAAACATTAGCAATTACAATGTGGATTTTGATTGATTTCCATTTGCAGCTCTTTTAATGATCCATGAAATAACTGTGAATTTTATAAAATCTATCAAAAATTTTGAGGGTATTATCAGTTTTAAGAATTACAAAACTAAATTTTAATAGACTCCTTGTATGAAAAAAAATTTCCAGTGAGTAATATGTACCTCCATATCCTAATGGGGTGATGTACAACATTTCAATATTGAGTAACAAAAAATTTGTAACTCATATTGAGTAACTTTTTTAACAGAGTTATTCAGAGATAAGTCTTAATGTGTTTGTTATTAATGTTTTCATTTGTTATTTGTGCATGATGCCCTAAAACTGGATCTGTTAGTATGCTTTTTTTTTTTCATCAGAGAACTTTATGCAGTCATTTGAAAGTGGTTAAAGCGAGCTTTTTAGTCTTATTGTATCTCTTGGACCTTTTACTTTGTACTATGAGAGTCCCATAGAATTAATAATAATTAGAATGTGTGCATTATGTATATATTTAAGTAAGGAAGCTTTTTTAGAATTAAACTTTAATCTAATAATTTTCATAGCTATGCAATAACTTTTCATATCTCATGGCCCCCACCAGTGCTAGATTCGAACCCAGGTTGCACTTCAGAAATTTTTATGTTTTTCTCTATTTGTGCGAATATGGGTTAGGGCCTCATTAAATAAAATCTGGAAATATGGAGGGCATATTACAGAGGCCTAGTACTCTTGTCTTATTCGCCGTAACCTTCAACATGACTTAATATATGTGTATGTTATGTTCGCAGAAAGTTTTTCATTTTATTTAAGTTTGTCATTTTCCTTCCAGATTTGCCCTCTAATGTGGACATAATAATTGATGCATTAGACTCTATTGAAAACCAAAAAGCATTAGATGAAGATTGGCATGCTAGTGCTAGAAAATGGGCAAAACAATCAAAAGCAACTTTAGTGTACTTGGATCCACCCCCAGATTGCAAATGTGAAGAAAAAGACATCATACTAGCTCCTGCATTACCTTTTGCATATGAAAATGATAAATGTAGCTTAAATATCTGTGATATTGGACTGCCGCAAGGTATATTTTATAATTCAGGAGGTTCGTATTCATCTCCATTTGGCTCAAAGTTTATAATTACTCTCTATCCAAAGCAAGATTAATTTTGTGTTGATCACAGTAAAAACAGATTTTTTTTTTTTTTTTTTTGAAAACAACTTATGTAAGTAAACAAAATAATTAAATATTTTTGTGCTCTTCAAGATCTGCAGTAATGCTTCTTTAAATATTTGTGCCATATTGCTTTTTAATGACTGATTGTCCAAAAATGTCTACTGGTTAAAATATATATGCTTACTTGTTTCCTCGTTCCAAGTGCCTTATAAAACTTTATTTTTACAGAATTTTATACATCTTTATTTTTTAGTTAATGTTTATCCATTTACCTAAATTGTTTTTATCCAACTGTTTTTTGAAATGTTCAACTGAAATATTGATAATGCTTGAGTCACCATTTATGTTAATTTATGTGTATGTAGCAGGGCTTGAAAACTATATTGCCTGGCATACTCGGAACATGTTTTTTTTTTTTTTTTTTCTTTTTATGTGCACAGCCGACATGAAAATACTTAATCAAAAATACCTTTCCAAAAATAAAGTGTGTTTATAGTGTGTCGTTGACTTTTATTTAAATTAAAATGAAATAAACAATGTCAACATACATATAATGTTGTTAAATTCTTTTTCAACAGGCCTATACCAAATATGTCAATGTGTTTTATTAATATATAGAAATTTTGAGACTTTTCAAGCCCTGATATGTGGTATTTTATTTTCTAAATTATTATTGTGTATTTTTAAAAAATATATATTTATCTAGTTCTTTTTATGTAAATAGTTTTATCAAAAGAAAATGATTATAAATGTTTTATAGCTTTTTAAATTTCTGATTTTCTTATATTAAGAAAAATAAACTGGTTTTCAGTTGTTTGTTGTATATAAAACTTCACTTTCCTTTATATAAATTATATATCCACTTGTTTAAAAGAAATATATATATATATATATAAACCACGCACATCATAACGTAAATTCTGTGTAATTTTGTACATATTCTGTATATTACTGTATATACATTATACTTTCATAGCTGCATATTTTAGGACCAATAGTTTTTGTATAAAGAAATAAGCAAGAAATTTAGCAAATTTTGAGTATTTGAACATCTAATGCTTGGATAAATTTAATATAAGAATACTATGATATTTTAATGTAAAAAACATGAAAGCTATCTGTTTATGAAATATTTTCTTGGTGGTAATAATACTTCTCATTAGTTTATCTGCTTCGAATTCTGATTATAATGTGTCCTATTATATCCCAAAAATTATTCTTTCAAGAATGAAACTTTGAAATAAGAAAATGTTTGTGTCTTTTGTGATAATTTTAAGTAATAAAAAATGTATTTGTTCATAATTTATTTTTTAATAGTTTTAACATTGAAAGCATTTTTTCACAAATGTAGAGGAAAATATTGTGTTTCTTTCTTACTGAAAAATAAATGAATAATTTTCAGTTCCAATTGATGCAAATGTTAAAATCAAAAGAATCATTTTGATTTATGAAAAATATTTTATATAGTATAAATGTATAATTTATTTTGTCATAAGGGATTGTCAAATTAATAATAATCATTGAGGCATATTTTGAAGAACAATTTATATATTTTATTATTTTTTCTTTTTAAAAATATTTTGTAAAAGCCTAAAGATAATATACATACATATCTTGGATTGAAATGCTTTTGAAATATTTATCATTACTTAAAAAATATAACTTTTAAACTGATAAAAGTAGAAGTAGGAACATAATTTTTTTGGACATCATCAAAAACAGTATGGCTAACAAACTCTTTCCTCCTTTAAAAAAAAAGAAAAAGTGCTCTACATATATTTTTCTTTTAGAGAATCCATCCAATCCTTTGCATCATGCTTATTTATGCAATAAAACCTCTGCAACTTTTCCAAGGTTTTTCTGTTTAACTGAGCCTCAGGAGGTTGTCTTCCAAAGCCTAGAATATTGGTTATCATAAATCAATTTTTATTGAAAGCAGTCAAAATTTATTATGGATTGGATTATAATTAGCAAAATTAAGACATACCTTTTTATTTAATCTTCATTGAAGAAACAAAAACCTTAAATAGCTTTATGAGATTATATCACTGCTAATTTACACTTATATTTAAGTACAAATTGTTTCAAATAAAAAAATTTAATAAAATTTAAATTAGTTTCATCAGAAAAACAATGCAGAAAATTAAATAATTCTATTTAAATAAATAGTAATACTAATAATAAATACTGTGAAATAAATATTTTCTGCTTTATGATTGGCAGCCATGTGATTAATGTTTATATGTAATGGTTGCATTGAACATAAGGAAATTAAAACATGTTTTCCATATGTACAAAAACTTGTTTATTATATTTTTAAAAAATGTGTGAACAGTATTAATATTTTGTGTGCATTGTTATATAAAAGAATTTAGACACATTATCAGTTGTCAGTGGAAATACACTTAAAATGCATTTTCAGTTGTATTGTGAGATTTATTATTATTATTATTATTATTTATTTATTTATTTTGTGTGCTACCAAATTGTAGTGCATTGTATGTTGTTTGCACATTGTATAGAAAATATACTATTTAAAAGCAGTTTTAATATATTTCTTTCTGTTTGATGTAATCAATAGAAATGCTTTTTAAACCATGTCAAGCACACTTTTTTTTTTCTAAATTTGATTTTGAACAAATATGCAAAAATAGTAATGTAAAATGTTTATATATTTATAAATTTAATAAAATTAATAAAAGCCATACATTCCATTAAGAAAAAATATTACATCCTTGTTATTACTGCTTCTACTCTGTTTCGGTATTTCTGTTTCTTATCATTTCCTATCATTGACACAGTTCCTGAACACATGTTAGCTCCAGTTTAACGTATTTTCAATAATACAAGAAAATAAAATTAGGATAAAACGAGCATGATATATTTTAGGGTGGAGGAAACATAAAAGTTAAGGGGTTAAGGTATTCAATGTTTTGATTAAAAAAAAAAAAAAAAAATGCAAGATAGTATTAAAAATTTTTTTTTTTTTTTTTTTTGGAAATATTGATTAGCATAAACAAACAATATCAGTGTATACAACTTTATTTTGTAACTTTCAATTTAAGTATTATAATTTACCATTTTTTAAAAGTTGTATGTCACATGTGAAATATAAACTACTTATTTGTGTGGAATGTAATATAATGAATTTGAATATTATACTTGTTGTTACATTTTAATAATAAAAATATTTCATTCTTAATTTTACATTTGTACTTAATTTTCTATTTAATTTTAATGAAAACAACAATAAAAACAGAAAAAAAGTTTCAATGATAAAAAATATTTCTTTATTCACACATCATCTTTGAAATGTTTTTGATAATGATCAAACACTGACAGAGGGATCCTTGGAGCCTTAAAAATCTTTAAGAACATGGATTTCATTTCTACAGGAAGTAATTAAATTTTACATAAAATCCTTGAAGAAATTTCAACCTTATGCATATGCTACCTCATATGTGATATAATTTTCTGCTGGAGTTTATTGAACAACTGCTATTATACATCAATATGGACAAATGCTATATCAGTATGAATAGGTATGACCCAGGTTAGTTTTCACTGCAGATAAGTGCAATGCTTATTATGCTGAAAAAATTTCATTATTGAATAATTCTTGAACTAAGACTTTTTGAATTTCTATTAAAATCCAATATTTGAAAGCACAGTGGGTGGTCTTTTAGGGAGGTTTCATTTTATTGTATTTCCTACAGATAATTTTTGTAATAATTGTAATTTTTATCAAAATATTTTTACATTTAAATTAAACATAAGTAAACAATTTTTTCTTGTACATAAAATAATTTTTGAAAAAAGTAAAATAAAATGCTTTCAAAATTATAACTAATATTAATGATTTTCAGAAAGCTATATACACTGCTCAAAAACATTAGGGGATCAAGCAAAAAAGTGAAGAAACCGTTGCGCGATAGCCATGTATGGGCAGAAAAAGGAAGAATACACATGTAATAAAATGCAATACAGAAAAAAAAGAAGCAAAAAACACTTATATGGAAACTTTAAATTCTTTGAAATGATAGAAAGAACATAAAGTGATGCTTCAAGGCAACAAATCGGTTATATGTAAATGATAAAAAACTTAATGTTTGGAAATGAAACAAGATATTTAATATGATGTATGGTCTCCCCGAACTACTAAAACTGCTGCACACCTATCACTTTAAGGGAATACTTTTCCACTCTTAAAGAAGTGTGATCTTCAAGTCTCGGACAGTAAAAGGAGGCCTTGGTCTTGCAGAAACATATCTTAGTGTGTCCCAAACATGCTCGATCTGATTTTAGATGAAAAAAACATGCTGGCTACTCACTACTCTGTATTGGTTCAGCTTCAAGAAAGTTCTCTACAAGACGAACTGTATGAAGTCTGACCTTATCATGCATCAAAATAAAGGAATCGCCAATTTCTGCAACATAAGGTACGATATGAGCTCTCAGAATCTCGTCTGCATACTTTTGGGCCTTGAAATTGCCATTCCATATGATATACAGGTCCGTACGTCTGCCTATGCTGATTCCAGCCAATATCATCGAACCAACTCATTTGTAATGTGATCTGTTTTGAATGGATATAGAGTTATTTTGAGTGCCTCTTTCTTGCCATACCAAAACATGTCTGGTATGACACTCCAAACTGAATCGAGAGTCATCAGTAAACAGCACTTGACTCCAATAATTTTGCATCCAACCTAGATGTTCTGCAGTCACCCTTCATTGGTCCGCATAGTACCTTCCTGTAAACCGAATGCACACGCGCATAGAAACCAGCCTAATGAAGTCTATTTCGGATTGCTTAACTTGAGACCCTTCGCCCAGTTGTCAAAAGAAACTGTGTCTGCAGCTGAGTAGCATTAGTTGTTCTGTCTCAACGAGCTGTTAACAGAATGTATCAGCCATTATTTGCTGTGGTAGCATGTAGACAACCTTGTCTCTTTGTCCTCATCAATGTCTAACATTCCTTGATTCTTGGAATCAATTCCACACTCTTGAAATGACACTTCTTGCCACTCCAACAGCACCCGCTACACTTCTTTGAGTTTGGCCGGAATGAAGTCTCCTTATAAAATGCCAAGCCATGGATTCCAGTAGATCACGTTGTCATGACATTTCACCTTTTCTCAAAACAAAAGCCGAACTGTTGAATTTTACCAATGAAATATTGAAGAAAAGAAGCTTCTGCAAAATCACAATTTTTGCACTTATATTCTTCTGGTTTTTGACGTCATGAACGTTGAATTGCATAAAATTTTTTCTTCTTCTGCTTACTGCCATGCTTTAAATTATGGATGTCTCATTTGACATTAGTTATCAGCAGAGATATTGTTAGGATCTTTTTCTAGGAGTGAAAATACTCCTTGATCTTTTTTGAAGGAATGAATTTGGGAGGGGGGGGGGGGGGAGAAAGAGAAAAAAATTGATCTTTCGTGAATTCATGCTAAATTTTACTTTTTTCTTAATAAGTTCAAAAATAAAATATATGTTCATGAACTCATGTAATAAATTTCAGTTATGAGTTCAAGTTATATTACATGGACTGGCCAATTGTAATAATATTCCTTTCAGCGTAATTTATGCAATATAATATCAGAACTCAAAATATGAGCATAATGTGACTTAATTTATAAATTGCAATAAACATTGAAAGATAAGGCCATATGTGAATCTGAGATATTTTATTATTGATGCAAATATTTACAGTTTTACTCAAAATAATTTTTATTATAAAAACTTTTATCCATTGTAAGAAAAGACATTGATTTAAAAAAAAAGTATCCTGAGCATTGAATTGTAGAAAGAATATAAACTTTTTCAGACACATTTAACAAAATACACTAAATTTAACCTAAAAACAAGTCCTTCCAGCTTATTCGGAAGGGTAGGTTGATTTCTTTTTCCTTATCAAGTAGCTGTCATTTTGTTTCAAAATGGCGGTTACAAATTATTAATGGACTTAGTAGAAATATTGATGTAGGCTAACTCCAGCAAATTGGTTCATAAATACCTTTTTATATGAATTTAAAATTTTCAAGTGCCCGGCTTGGAAACAAGATGGTGGGCCAAGTTGACAAATATATCAAATGCATTTGTAAGATAAGACTACTGTACAAATATAGTTGAAATTAATTCAGAATGTCAAAAGTCATCGTGTTGAAAAATTAAGTGGCTGCCACTTGGATCAAAATGTAATAGAAAGTTGCTCAGTGAACTGACTAATCTAAAATAATGTAGCAAATTTGAAAATAATTCTTTTTTTTTTTTTTTTTTTTTTGTAGAAATTCTTTCAAAGTGATTTAGTAAGTTAATAAAATGCTAATTTTCTGCATTTCTAGTTTGTTTTCGCATTAAAATAGCCTAAATTTCCCTTAAAAGTGTATTAAAAAGCTCCAATAAGGCAGGTAATGGATTTGGTGCCAAATTTGGCAACTTTTCTCCCTTGGCGACTTTTTGCTAGAAAATCCTTATTATCAATATACCAAAGATGGACGCTGTAACATGATTGGTTCACCAGTTACGAGAAATTTCTAGATTTTTCTGGCTTCGATAAAGGGGTATAAAAGGTGGCCAAACGTGCCAAGTCAGTCAGTCGCATTTGAGTTTTGCCAAACGCTTGCATTGCTATTGAAGGAGTTCTGAGGTTCTGAGCCTCTTTGAATGAGCCTTGCTTTATGTTAATGCTTTGATACTGTTTGCACTGTGAATTTGTTGTTGACAGCTGTTATATAAGCTGTGTTTACAGGTGAAACTGAAGTTGATACCTGGTTTATAGACCTGTATTTTTCTGGAATTTTCTGTAAATAAACTACTGAACTTTTGCAATTTTTCCCTTTTATTCTCAGAAAACTTACGAACCCGCAAGTACGCAACAACATTTGTAAAATAAATCCACTGTTCAACTTTGGTTCAAATAAACGCAGTATTTCAAAAGTTATAACAAAGTCTCAAGTGGCAGCGTTCAAGTGGACGCAACTTGGAAATAAACTTGCCCACCGAAATCATAGTTGTTTGAGTGATAAATCCATTTTTCAACTTTGGTTTGAATTGATTAAGTATTTCAAAAGTTATCGTGGTAACAAATTTTTAAGTGGCCACCACCTGGAAACAATAGAGTGGAGCAAGTTGCCAAGCAAACACATCCAAGATATTTAAAGCATAAGTTCACTGTCCAACTGTGGTTCAAATCAGTAGAGTGTTTCAAAAGTTATTGTTCTGGCAAATATTCAAGTGACAGTCTAATTGGATGCAACTTTGAAACAAAATGGCGAAACAACTTGCCCAATAAAATCACCAATATATTTGTACGATAAGTTCATTGGCCAGTTCTAGTTCAAACTAAACCAGTATTTCAAAAATTGTCGTCATAAAAAATTTTCAAGTGGCATCACTTGGAAAAAAAGTCGGAGTGACATGACCAGCGAACTTATCTGAGATATTTGAATGATAAATCCATTACCCAAATTTGATGCGAATTTATTCAGAGTTACTGAAGTTACCATATTGACAAATTTTCAAGTGGCCGCCACTGGGAAATAAAATTGCGGATCAAGTCACCAAGTGAACTTATCCAAGATATTTGTACCATAAGTTCACTATCCAACTTTTATTTAAATGAGTTTAGTACTTTAAAAGTTATCGTAATGGCATATTTTCAAGTGGCAGTGTGATTTCAAGTGACTGCAACTTGGAAACAAGGTGTTAGAAAAAATTGTCCAGTGAACTTATCCAAGATAATTATGATAAGATCACTTTCATCTTTGGTTCAAATTCAATTAGAATTTAAAAAGTTATCATGTTTATAAATTTTCAAGTGGTAGCCTAATTTCAAATTGTCTCGCTAAGTTTATAACATCTGCACTTTGTTAAAAATGACAGATAGAGTTTATTAATAAAGTTGATTGAGACACTTATAGGGTCTATGTGTACATCAAAATTCAAATAAATTCGAAACATGCTTTTTACAAATTGAATTTGAAATTTTCAAGTGGTCTCCACTTGAAAATAAAATGTTGGAGCAACTTGGTCAAGAAACTGATCCAAGAAATTTATAAGATAAGTTAACGCACTCTACAAATTTCATTTAATTTGGAGTATTATTTCAGAAGTTATCATGATTTTAAATTTTCAAGTGGCCCTGCTTAACTTAAGATATCTGCCACTTTATTAAAAATGGTGGATAAAGTTCATTGAGACACTTATGTAATCTATGTATACATCAAAATTCTAACGAATTCTGAATACGCTTTTTACAATTTGAATTTGAAATTTTCGAGTGATCTCCACTTGAAATCAAAATGGCGAAGCAACTTGGTTAAAAAACTCATCTAAGATATTTATAAGATAAGTTAAGACACTGTCCAAATTTGGTTTGATTTGGAGTATTATTGCAGAAGTTATTATGATTTTTAATTTTCAAGTGGTAACCTGATTTCAAGTGGCACCGCTTAACTTAAGATATCTGCCACTTTATTAAAAATAGCGGATAAACTTCATTGAGACCTTTATGTGGCCTGTATTTACATCAAAATTCAAGCAAATCTTGCTTTAAATCTGCTTTTTACATTGTGGGTTTGAAATTTTCAAGTGGCTGCCACTTGAAAAAAAAAAAAGTCGGAGCAACTTGGTTAATGAACTCATCCAAGAGATTTATAAGATCAGTTCACTGTTCAAATTTTGTTCGATTTGGAATATTATTTTGGGAGTTATCGTGATGACAAAATTTTCATTATAGATATATATATAGATAGATAAACGAAGTGATTGCAATAGTTTGATTTCTAAAGAAATCAACCTAATACAAACTGTGAAAAATACTCATGGTTAAATTTTTAAGGAGCATTTTTAGATTTTACTGTGTAAAATATGCTTGTGGAGGAGTTAAATATATCTGGTTATCAGTATGCGTAATTTCGTTAAAACGATGTGCTCCCCTAATTTTTTTTGAGCAGTGTAGATAAACAATGTGAATAATTAAAATCATTTAAAATTTGTTTCCTGAATTAAGATTTTCTGAAATTCTATTAAAAGACCATCTTTGTAATGGTCCAGTACTTAAATGCATGGTGGATGGCCTTTTTAGAGAGGTTTTACTACTTTCCTTGTTATATACGTATTGAATCCTGGCTAAAAAATTGAATTTTGATTATATAAATATTAAATTAAACAATGATTTGATAATTACAAAATTTCTTGAGCATTTTCACTTGTGATTGATAAACCAGATTTCAGATCATATAAAAAAGATACTAGTTAACTGAAAAATGTCACAAATAAATTTCAATTGTAGTATAGAATGTATAAATAAGAGTATATGAATGAATATAATTGTTTGCTTGAAATATTTATATACTCTTGTTTTCATGTTTATTAAAGTAATGGCATTAATATAATCATGAAAAACAGCAGTTTTTCGAGTGATGCAAGCGGAAGGACAAACAGATTGCTGCAAACTCATATATACGACTAGTTTGACATTAAACAGATTTGTAAAAGCTGACACTTAATATCTCAGCAAATAGGCGATATCCTGTTCTGATATTTTCAAAATAGTCTTTTATCTTCGCTCTTAATCTATCCTGAAATTGTTGCATTTCAACATGCAGTATCTTTTGAGATCTGAAATCTTAGTTTAAAACCTAATGTGGAAAAACGATGGTGTAATCGACTAAAAACATGAAAAATATCTCTAAAACGGCACGAACGATTCTCTTTTAATTAATATATGTTGTTAATGGGATCTTTCTGAATCTAGTAACGTTTCTGATTTCTTCAGAAAAACTCTTGTTTTTTATATAATTCATTTTAAAAATGGAACTATATTACTCTGCCAATTGCATGTTTTTCATCGGTGAAAATGCTGTTATGCCAGTGGCGTAGCTAGGTGGGGGCGGCAGGGGTGGTCCGCCCCAGGTGTCACCCTCACAGGGGTGACACCCAATCAATTTGAGAAGTGGTTTTGTGGAAATATTTAAAAAATATATTACAAATATTTAAAATGAATTTTTCAGCCAAAAACATAAAGTAACTTCACTCTATTAGTAGTAATGAGATTGTACGCGAGATAGTGACATAAATAAAGCAGTTAACAAAAAATTATCAATTTGATTTAGGCCACATCAAGGACAGCACACGAGAAAGTCAAAGTTATTGAAATTGTATTCGAACATTATAAATTCTTATTTATTTTTGATTCTGAATGGGAATCTTATTTTTAAATACACAATATACCAACGAACAAACAAAATGCGTATTAAAGGCCCGATTAAAAAAAATTCTGGTACATTAGGCACAGCACATCTATACAAACATATGGTTCGTTAAATTTGTGTTTTGACTTATCACATTGGATTGACTAATGCAGATTGATAAGTTCTGAATATTGTAGTAATAATAATTTTGAATATTTTATTTTAAAAAAAAAAAAAAAAATCTTAAGAAAGGTGGTAACAATATATAGATATACGTATTTTTTTTTTATAAAAATTTCAGGAGACTTTTAAAAATTGGGGGGGAAGGGGTGCTGTAGGGCTTAATTGACTTAATGGAAAATCAGGGCTTGTGTCACATGCTTGACATAAGCTATAAATGACAGATTTTTGTGAGAACACAATGATTATTTTCTGTAACCCATCAATTGGTAATTTTGTCAATTTTATAAAACTGTGGTTATTAGTTTCATTGATCGATAGATTTCATGCACTTATTTTTCTAGATATATTGAAAGAATATATCCACTCATTCACTGGCTCAACATAGCCTTGGCGATTTTATGGGAGATAAAGTGATGAATTTCGGTGTAAAAATTGGTTTTGATCCCCTCCGTGAAGGATCAAAATTGTAATGGGATGTGTCCAGAATATCTCTAAGGGTGCATCCCAGACCGTCATCAATTACTCATAGCGCAGCACTTGTACGACGTTAAATCCAACTCACCTACCTACGTACAATCATGGATCATATTTTAATTTTCCAACGTAAAATGACTTCATGACAGAAGAACAACGCCACTGGGATAAACTTTTTTCAAAATGGCAAATAGAGTACCTTCATGAACTTGTCGTTTTTAGTTAATAACTTCTTTAATTAAAATGATAGAAATTTTTAAGCAGCTGAAATGTCTTCCTTGGAGTACTCGGAACACATTGATACATCTCATGACGCGAAGGACCCTGCCCTCCGGTAAAAGATGCTGTCGCAGACAAAAAAATTTTAAGCCAGTGACAGTAACTTTTTTTAATGTATAGAGATTCTCTCAGTGCCATATGACCATCTGACTAAAATGATAGTTTTACTTTTTAAATTTGAGCAATGAATCAGATTTTTAAGGCGTATTTAAAATTTTATTTTTATCCTGTCATATTTTGCATTAGTACTTAACTTTTTAGTTTTTTATTATACTAATCTTACGTTTTCTCCTGTACACATAAATATTGTAAAAAAGTAAATAACAGTAATTCAAAAAATTAAAAGTTATGGCTTACTTTTCCTTTTTTTATAATTATATTTACCTTGTATGAATAATACATTCAATGTCACCTTTTTCAATTTGGTAGAGGCGTTTGAATATATAATATTTAAAAAAAAAAAAAAAAAAAATCTGGAGTGACTCCACTTGACTTTTCGAACATTGAGTAATTAACGGTTTTGTAGATAAAGTAAAGTAAGAGGAGTTGTTTAATAATCAAAAGAGAGAAAAATATAATAGGATGTTTGAGTATTTTTCTCCACATAGTACACAATGTTTAATTTAAACGCTACTGAACTTTGAGCCCATAGATCATAATGATAAAGAATTTTTCGTTGTGTCTCTGTAAAAACCTATAAATACTAGATTCATTTAAAAAGGGAGGCCATAGAAATTATCAATAACCCATTAACTGTTAATGACCGAGAACACTATCTAGTTCCACCAGAATGGCAACAGCTCATGATGAAAAACGAAGAGAAGCGAAGATATCGCAGCAACAACAAAACAACGCCGGGAAAATAGAAGAAACGTTTAGATTGTGTTTCAGGACTGAAGATGGCCACGATGGTGGTTGAAATTAATATGCTGTCTCCATGTTTAAGGATATTTTTAAGGTAATTTTGTATGCTAAATATAAATTCTATTCTTCAAAGATGGAATCACTTTTGGAATTATTTGTGAGCAATTGTCATTTAATATTCCCGGGATGCTAGCAGAGGGTGAGTAAAATTAAACTTATTCTCATTTATTATAGTGTATCTTATTTTGATTTCATAATTGAGTAAAATTGGCATCTAAAGTAAAATCGTAAGAAAATCTTATTGTCCGATATTCTAAGTGTACTATAAATTAAATCGTAATTATTATAAATGAAAATTAGTCGAATATTCTTCTTTTGGCTTCAAAGCTAGTAGTGGTCCGTCGTAAATGGAGCCTCAATTATCTATTAATTAGATAACTAATCGTAAATCGTTAAATTATTTTTTAAAAAAATTGTGAAAATTGAAAAAATTCTTTTGTTTACGTAGTATAAAACTCTCTATATAAGAACTGTAAGGGAAGTTAAAATCAGTTTGTGGAAATAAATCATTAATAGGGAGTTAAATTGTTTGATATAAAATGTAATTCAAAGTGGTTTTGGTTTCAGAAATTTTTATGTATACGTAGGAGATTCGGTTTAAGAGAAAACGTAATTCAGAGTACTGTGGGTTTTAAACCGGAACAATTTTGGTTTGGCAATTTAAGAAATAAACTTTCATATTAAATAATTGTTGAATAAAAAAGAGTATGAGAATGAAAAAAGTGCATTTAATATTTTATTAGATTATTTATTTCAGTAAAAAAAAAAATCTGTTCTAAATGTGTTGTTTCTTTTCATTTGTTCTTTTTTTTTTTTTTTTTTTTTTTTGATTGTTTGTTTTACTTCCTGATCTGCAGAATAATAATTTAATTCAATCGATTAATTCATATTGAAATTCAATTATTTGTAATTAGTTTGCTCAGAAGATGGGTAGAAACGGTAGAACAAGGGCAAATGAAACAGAACAGAGTACGTTGTTCCCAAAATCTAATGAAGTGATAAAATTTGAAAATGTGATTAAAGAGATAGATTTTATAAAATCGAAAGTCAATGATTGTGATAAAGGCGATCAAGCCAGATTAAAGATCCTAAAGGATAAGGTAAATGTACTGGAGTTTAAATTCGAGGAAATAGTTAAAAATTTTTCCGAAGAGGAAAACGATGAAAACTTTGAAGAAGTGTTAAAAAATCGGGACATTCTGTTAGAATTATCAGTAGTGTTAGAGAGTAAATTGCAATCAAATACTCCAAATGTAAATAATGATGCACGTACCAAACCAGGGACTTCTGTTAATTTGCATATTAGTCTCCCTAAGCTTGAAATTCCTTATTTTTACGGGGATAATGTCATTTAAAAATTTATTTAAATTATCTATTCTGGATAATGACAGCCTTAGTGAGGTTGAAAAGCTACAATACCTCCAATCGTGTAAGAGGTAGTGCATCAAAACTTATTCGTTGATTTGCGTTACAATCGGAAAATCTTAAACATTGTTGGGAAATCTTTACTCAACGCTATGAAAATAAACGCCAATTAGCTATAACTCAAATAAATAAAATCTTTTCGGTAAAGGTAAACAAAGTGGATAATCCTAAATCGTTTTTCAACTTAATAGATACTTGTAACAAAGCAGTGCGAAATTTATCGACCCTCTGATTGGAATCTAATCCTCTTAGCGATCTTATTCTTATAAATTTCATGATTTCAATATTGGATTCATCCGTTAGGCATAGGTGGGAGCTCAGTCTAGAGAATACGCAAACTATTCCCGATTTAAACTTGTTTCGTACATTCATTGAAAAGGAGGCGTCGAGTCAAACAAAGCTTGAAAATAAGCCAGGGATGTTTAAGAAGCCAGTAGAAGGTAGTAGTGTAAAAAAATCTTGTGTCAATAATTCAATAATAATCAAAGAAAATAAATGTGTCGCCTGTTCTCAAGTACAGAAAACACGATGACAAATTCAATTTCATATAATAATATAATATATATATATATATATATATATATACACTGATGGAAAAAAAATCCCAACACCAAGAAAAATTACTGTACAGTAATGAAATTTCAGCAATACATTTGTCTAGGTAACATATTTAATTGATTAAAGTTTCTAGATCACAGGTAGAGCCATTGGCGAGAAGAGCCATTTCAAATGTGAAATGTTGGTACATTAGTAACCGGTGTAACCGCCAGAATTTTGAATGCAAGCATGCAAACGTGCATGCATTGTGTCGTACAGGTGTCGGATATCAGTTTGTGGGATGGAGTACCATGCCTGTTGCACTTGGGCGGTCAATGCAGGGACGGTTAATGCTGGTTGTGGATGACGCTGGAGTTGTCGTCCAATGATGTCCCATACATGCTCGATTGGAGAAAGATCTGGTGATCTAGCAAGCCAAGGCAACATGTCGACACTCTGCAGAGCATGTTGGGTTACAACAGCGGTATGAGGGCGAGCGTTATCCTGTTGGAAAACACCCCCTTGAATGCTATTCATGAATGGCAGCACAACAGGTTGTATAACTAGACTGACATACAAATGTGCAGTCAGGGTGCATGGGATAACCACGAGAGTACTCCTGCTGTCATACGAAATTGCTCCCCAAACCATAACTCCAGGAGTAGGCCCTGTGTGTCTAGGCCGCAGACAGGTCGCTAGCAGGCGTTCACCTGGCCTCCTTCTAACCAACACACGGCTATCACTGCGACCAAGGCAGAACCGGCTTTCATCAGAAAACACAACAGATCTCCACTCCGTCCTCCAATGAGCTCTAGCTTGACACCACTCACGTCGCAAACGGCAGTGGTTTGGAGTCAGTGGAATGCACGCTACAGGGCGTCTGGCTCGGAGCTGTCCTTGAAGTAACCGATTTGTAACAGTTCGTTGTGTCACTGTGGTGCCAACTGCAGCTCGGTTGCAGCTGCAGATGCAGTGCGATTAGCCACAGCCATACGCCGAACATGGCAGTCTTCCCTCTCAGTAGTGCCACGTGGCCGCCCGGAACCCGGTCTTCTTGAGGCAGTACCTTCCCTTGACCACTGCTGCTAACACTCATGCACAGTGGATACATTCCTGCCAAGTCTTTCTGCAATATCACGGAAAGAAAACCCACCTTCTCGTAGCCCTACTACACGACCTCGTTCAAACTCAGTGAGCTGTTGATAATGGCTTCTTCGTCTTCTTAGAGGCATCCTTGACTAACATTAACATACTACGTCAAATCTTAACTGTAAATAACGATCACGTACCTTACAGCGCTTATTTAAAGCAAACCTCATTTGCATGTTCATAGTGTCGCTACTAGCGCCACACTTATGCGCGTAGCTCGAAATTTGAATCGACGTCATCTTTCAGATGTATAAACACGCCTACTAAATTTCGTTTATCTAGAACAGCTCCTTCCTGGTGTTGGGTTTTTTTTTTTCATCAGTGTATTTTAGGACTTAACTGGAATTTGACATCGGATACATTGCAGGTTGGGGTTAATACCGAAGAAAGCATCGCAACAAAAAGACAATTATTGTCCGTAATTGCACGTATCATCGACCCTTTGGGTCTGTTATCCCCTGCCACTATTCTTTTAAAATTGCTGCTACAAGATGTTTGGAAGCAAAAACTTGGTTGGGATGATCCTCTACAACCAGACATTCAAAACAGATGGAATGAATTTTATGAAAAAATGGCCTCCTTTAAGGCCATGTCAGTACCCAGATTTTTAGATTTGAAATCCGAATCTATTTACCAGATACAGGGATTTTGTGATGCGTCAACAAAGGCATATGCTGCCGTAATTTATATACGTCCAAGTCAGAACTCATCTTTAAAATTGATTGCAGGTAAGACCCGTGTAGCACCTTTAAAACCCATCACCTTGCCTAGATTGGAGCTATACGCAGCTGTATTGTTATTGGAACTTTTGTCAGTCGTCCAGAGCTCGCTAGATTATCAGGCTGGGGAAATTCTCCTATGGACAGACTCCACAATCGCCCATAGTTGGATCTTAAATCCACCCTTAAAGGGCAACACGTACGTCCTACACCGAGTCAACAAAATAAAATCTCTGACAGACCCAACTACATGGCATCACTTACCAAGCAAACATAACCCTGCGGACTGCGCAACTCGTGGGCTTCTTCCAGATAAATTAAGAAACTTTGACTTGTGGTGGTCTGGACCTAGTTGGTCAAAGATCCCAGTCTCAGATCACTATTCCAAGATTGCGACCTCAGCCCCATGTACAGTTATGAGAACTCCTGGACTAATAGTCAACCCCAATGAATGAATCCATGATAGAGGATTTGGTTTCTAAATTTTCTTCAAGTACAAAACTTTTTCGCGTCGTTGCATTTATTAAGAGATTCATAAATAATCTTCGAAATACTACAAGGTTGAAGGGACCAGTCTCAGTACAAGAAATTTCAGAGGCTTGAAATACGGTTATTAAAGTCGTCCAACAAAGGTCCTTTGCTTCAGAAATCGCCCTTTTGAAGCGCGGCCAACCCGTTGCAAACAAGAGTAAATTGAATTCTCTTAATGTGTTTATTGATTTAGAAAATCTATTGAGAGTGGGAGGAAGAATTGACAAAAACAAGATCCTAACATATGACACTAAGCATCCATTATTAATCCTTAAAAATTACCCTTTTACCTCCCTTCTAATAAGACATTTTCACTTGTATAGTCTTCATGGAGGTGTCGACCTCGTATTAAATCTCATTCGCCAGTCTTACTAGATTCCTGAAGGTAGATCCATGGTAAAAAAAAAAGCTTCGAAAATGTGTCACGTGTGCCAAAATCCAACCAACCCCAATTCAGCAAATGATGGGTGACTTACCCAGTGCCAGAGTCAACCCTTGTCGACCATTCCAACATGTTGGCCTTGATTATGCAGGCCCTATTCAAACGAAGTGTGACCATAAACGAAAAAGTATGAAATTTAAGTCCTATATTTGCCTGTTTATTTGCATGTGTACCAAGGCAATTCATCTCGAATTAGTCACTAGTTTATCCACAGAACATTTTTTATATGCCCTACAAAGATTCATAGGGCGTCGCGGCTATCCTACTGACATCTACTCTGATAACGGACGCAACTTTGTTGGTGCCCATGCCCATGAAGCTAGTGACACTTTCAAAAGACAACGCTATTCAAAATTATGTCGCCAATAGACAAATTCATTGGGATTTTATGCTACCTTACGGGCCTAACTTTGGCGGCCTATGGGAATCTTCAGTTAAATTGGCTAAACGCCATTTAATTAAAACTTGTAAAGGCAGTTGCCTATCGTTTGAAGAATGCGATACTATTCTCACAAGTATTGAGGCATGTTTAAATTCACGCCCCTTAGTCCCACTTTCCACCGAGCCCAATAATTTCCTGGTACTTACACCTAGAGATGTAAAAAACCCGGGAATCTTGCTTCAGGGGAATTTTCGGGTTTAAACCGGGAATTTTGGGAACTTTGGAAACTTTGATGGGAAGAAACTAATATTCAGTGTTTAGATTTAATTTCACTTCTTTTAAGTGTACAAACAACTTGTTTCAATATTATTTTTATTCTATTTGCTTAAATAAAAGTGATATAAAAAATTATGTGATTATTTTACAAAAAATTGTAAAAAATTAAACATTTACGTTAATGATAAATGATAAAGTTTTGTCTGCCTATTTAAATAACTTTAGAACTTTTTTTTTTCTTTATGAATACCATAATAAAATATGTTATAAAAAATAATACAATGAAATTAAATTATGGTTAGAATACTTTAAAATTATTAAATTTTATTATAATTCATCGAACAAAATTTCACAATAGTTCATGAAATTTTGTTATAATCAGTTAAAGAGCACGGGCAACAAAATCGAACATGAGTTCTTCGGTTATTAAGAATTAGAGCAATAATTTTTTAATGCATCAAATCAATACATGAAATATTCAGTAGCTAATAATTAATAATTTGGCTGTTATTTCTTTCTATCTTTATTTTTTGCATATTAATATTGTTGAAATTTTTATTGAAATAATATTTTCCATTGTAATATTATTGATTGTTTTAGTAAATGCAGAATATTTTGAAGCATTTTTGTTTTATTTTTGAAATAAAATATTAAAGATATACAACTGAAACATGATAAACTCCGATTGGGATTTTTAAAAAAAAAAAAAAAAGTGTTATATTGAACTCAGTGTGTATACAGTCAGAACTAAGATATAATTATACTGCAATAACAGAAAATAAGTCTGTTAATTAATGAAATTTGAAACTTGCTTTTTTTTTTTAAGTTTATAGACGTTAAAAGCACTATTTAAAAATTGAAAGATCATAAAAGACATCTAAATCTGACATAACATTTTGAAATGCCTTAGAACGTATCTAATCTCAGAAAAAAAAAAAAAAAAAAAAAAAGAGCTAAATTCGCAACTTCTGAAAACTTTCAAAATTCCCTTGTTTTGGAAACTTTCAAAATTCCCTTCCCAAACACCCGGGTTTATTACCTGGTTTAAACCTGGGTTTTTTCCCCGCTCACATCTCTACTTACACCAGGACACTTCCTAATTGGGGCTCCGCTTCTTCAGCTTCCTGAACAATCTCATAACCCAACTAATAAAATTTGTACCAGTTTTTCTTCCAGATGGAAACTCCTTCAGCAGATTAAGACGAATTTTTGGAGAACATGGCAAAGAACATACCTTACCTCTCTGCAGTCAAGAGCTAAATGGAAGAGGGGTGCCACACATCTTCAACCTGGTCAGCTCGTCCTGGTCTTGGAGCCCTCGATTCAGCCAGCACAGTGGAACTTGGTCAGAATTCTGGACGTCCATCCTGGTGATGATTGCATCATTAGAGTAGTCACGCTGAAAACGCCAGCTGGAATCATGAAACGACCGGTGAATCGCATAGCAAGTCTGCCATGCTCAGCCCCATGGCGAGAAGGAGGGAAATGGAAGAAATGATGCGCAGAACTGAACTCTTTTGTGACGGCGCTGAGCAGATTTTTGCTAGTCGCTCTCTAGAATCGGAAGAGGTGCGATGCACCTTTGAACTATAAACCCAGAACTATTCAAATTCATAATCTTATTCACACTAAATCAATTTATCATACTTACATCTATAATAATAAATCTTAAATAAGTCTTGAATCAAATAAATTCTATTCTTGAAAGATGGAATCACTTTTCGAATTATTTGTGAGCCATTGTCGTTTAATATTCCCGGGATGCTGGCAGAGGGTGAGTAAAATTAAACTTATTCTCATTTATTCTAATGTATTTTATTTTGATTTCATAATTGAGTAAAATTGGCATCTAAAGTAAAATCATAAGAAAATCTTATTGTCCGATATTCTAAGTGTACTATAAATTAAATCGTAATTATTATAAATGAAAATTAGTCGAATATTATTCTTTTGGCTTCAAAGCCACCTTGGAAATTAAAAAAAAAAAAAAAAAAAATGTGTGTGTGTGTTGGGGGGGGGGGGGGGTGCTAGTTTAATAAGTTTGAAGGATCTTTGTTTTGATATAAAATTCGAACTGTAAAAACAGAGGGCAGCGAAAGGCACATCTTTGAAATTTTAAATAAATGAAGTTCTTTTTTTAGTTTGTCGGAAACGTCTTCTTCAAACAAAAACTTTTTGTAATATATTTTGTTTGCCTTTTTTTTTTTTTTTTTTTTTTTTTTAATTAAATATACTGAAAATAGTCTTCCTTGTGTTTCTATTTCAGGATCACATTGTTTGATCTTGTTTGTTATATTTATATACATATATATATATATATATATATAAGAAAGAAAGAAATTGAAGCTGTATTGAGATAGGAGAAACCTTAGAAGACAAACATTAACATTTCAAATAGGAGGGGGATTAGGAGCTCATTTAAAGTTCTACTTACAGACTAATATGCACGTTTTTTACAATTTTCAAAACTTCCGAGGCGTTTTCGATAGGTTTGGGGAGGAAGATGGGACTTTTAGAAAGAATATATGTATATACTAGCTGTTACCCGTGACTTCGTTCACGTAGAAATTTTGATGTGTATGTGTGGGAACTGACGGTTTGATCATAATATGTAATGTAATGAAACCTTATCATTGTGGTGCTGTGCAAAATAGAGTCTGATAAAGTATACTCAAAAAAATTTGTAACTCATTGAAAGATCTACGGGAAAAATATACAATTTATTTTTATTTTAATACCGATCTGTATACAACATTAAATGACTTATTATTTTCCGTCAACACATGCAAGTTCTGGGCACTTGAAACACGTGAACAACCAACATATAATTGACTGTGTGAGAAGCATGGAGTTCCTAAATGAATGCCTGCCACTTTTAAGGTTTGCTCCAGGGATTTGTTGATCGTCATTGTAAAAGCCAATTTCAATGGAAATTGCAATCTCTTGAAATGAAATGGCAAGTTGTTGGGAATAATAGGTATGCGGGGAATCAAAACGCTGTCTCCTTTAGCAGTTCCTGTAATAATGGTACATTTTATAATATTAATACCCAGCTCTGTGATACAAAGCCTAGTGCCGTTGCACAGTCTGGGTGCATCAAGGTTACGCATCAGCATAGCTGGAACGCCAACTTTAAGCTCCAACATATGGGACGGTACTCCCGTTAACTCCAGAGAGTTGAGAAATTCAACGGGGTAGGCAGTACTATCGTCATCAGCCATCACAGTGTCTATGGATGTGTATAACTTTGAATTGCCGGCGGTGATGTCTAAAATTCTTTTGTTTATTTTATTGACCCACTCGTTCTTAGGCGATAGCACTGCCCTCTCACACAACCATTCATCATTACTTATATTAACATCCAAATCGGGAAAGACTTGCATGATAAGTTCGTCTTCTGTTGCTACTAGATGGGAAAATTCTTCGGAAAATTGAATTTTCCCATCTGCGTCCGTTTCTAGACGACCCTCACCAATTTTCAAAAGTATATTTGCAAAGACACCTGATTCTTGGTCGTTGTACAGTCGGACGCGCATGTTGCATGTAAGATGGAGCTTTTCAATCCTATACCAGAGTGGCGACGCCTTGAGACATGCGTTTATTTCATCCGCCGGTGTGCCCTTCTCAATAACTGGTAGTGTCTGTCTAAAGTCGCCTGCGAGCAAAACGACAACGCCGCCCATCAACGTATGGTTGCCGCGGATGTCCTGTAGGCTGCGGTTCAACGCCTCTATTGCATGCTTGTGCGACATTGTGCACTCGTCCCATACTATCAACTTGCACTGTTGCAAAAGGACTCCCCGTCCGCTGTTTTTGGTGATGTTGCATGGTGTTGGTGGTGTAGTTGGTGGTGTTGTTGGTATCTTCGCTTGCAAGATTAAGCGGCAATTTGAAAATGGAATGTGCAGTCCGGCCACCGTTAAGCAAAGTTGCAGCAATGCCCGAGGAAGCTACAGCCAGAGCTATATTGCGGTCCTTGCGGATTTGGGCAAGCAGAAGATTCAGCACAAATGTCTTTCCCGTACCCCCTGGTGCATCAAGAAAGAATAATCCCTCCTCTCCACTATTTACTCGGCACAAAATCGTTCCATAGACTTGACGCTGTTCAGGAAGTAATCGTGGTACCATTTCATTGACCTGCGCTTCTAAAACCGCGATATCGTAGTTTAGCTCCTTTACAACATCGCTTGACAATTCCCCTCTTCTCTGAGGTGTGGGTAGGCCGAAATCAGCAAGACATTTTCCAGATATGGAAATCATTTTATCTTCAATCAATACTAAAGCTTCGTTAATGATTAGATCATTGTGAGTGCCATCCAGCCTATATGCAATATCTTCTGATAAAGCGTCCTTGTATTTATCCCACAGCTGGAGCGGGTTTGATAGTCCGCAGGTGCTCACTAAAATCGCAAACAGGTCCCTAACTTTGGCTGCTGAGCGACAAAGGACGGCTTCCGCCATAGTTGCGTCCCACTGGTTGTCATTTTCTAATAGTCCGCGAGCCTCACATGCTTCCCTAAACGTTACTCGCTCTTGACTGTCTACGGTTTTAAGCCTCTGGAAACTTGTCGGGCCCCGCACCTGATTCAGCAGCATTCGCAAGCAAAAACATTCAAAGTTGCTGACGTGCACAGTATATATCCGACCCAATGCGTCTCCTGCCTTCACACCTGGCCAGTTTTCAACCGGTGTTCCCTGTACACGACGCTTCCATTCCTTCCTAGATGCATTCCACGTATAGTACCGTGGTACATCAGAGTAGAGTAGGGTTTTGGCAAAGTTGTCATTTTCGCACAGTTCGAAGAATGCAGTCAGTGTTGTTTTCGGAGGTGTAGCCACTCTGTCTAGGAAATTCTGCTCAGTGAAGTATATTCGCTCGCCATTGGGTAAGTGAATTGCCAGGTGGGTGACAGTGGGGTGTCTCTCGTGCAGCGGTAAGCCCAAGATCCTCCATGCTGCTTCGTTGCTGCTGACGTATCTACCTGCCCTAAATGTTTGCACTTCATCTCTGAGGGTAATACCGGCGTTATTTTGTTGGATACTAAAAACAGTTTGGTCATTTCCTTTGCAAATATATTTGCAAATGTATTTAATCGCTTGCACAGAACTGCAATATTCAACATTTAAATGTGCATTAAATATTTTAGACAACAGGGGCGAATACGGCACAATCCAACTATTGTCCAATTCAACTTCCACAGGACCGCCACGAATTTTAATTTTAGTAGTCCTACCACCATGATCGGGTGTTCTCCGCCTGTATAGGGGATATCCATTGCTATTTGTCTGCGTATCCTTCAATAGTGCCCGGGGATACCTTTTTGTGCATTTTCCGTCCTTCATGCAAGGAGACAATTGGTTTTCTATGCCGCAGGGTCCGTGAATCATGTTTTTTACAATAATTTCATGTAACTTTTTATCCGTACTCGGGTCAGAGATCTCGGCACTAAAAATGCCGTCAATTTGGGTGGGGCATGTTTTTTCTTTAAGCCACAGCAACAAATGTACGTGGGGCAATCCACGTTTTTGCCACTCAATCGAGTACAAAAAGCATTGAGCCTCTCCATATATTTGGCCTTTAGTAAGTAGAGCTACTAATTTATGGACCTTTATATTGAACACTGGAGCTATGAGATCATGTCTGTCGTTTGCCGTCTGGCCAGGCATGAGCGCTTCAGTTACTTCTGTCCAGGCAGGGTTGCACGTGAACGTAATAAATAGGTCTGGTCGCCCGTAGTTGCGAACGTACGCAAATGCGTCCTGTGTGTACTCGTGAAGGTATCTCGAGCTGTTTACAAAAGATGAGGGAAGGATTACTATTTTCCCTAAACTGTTGGGATCGACATTACCATCGGTTCTTATGGCGTCCTGTAAATGTACGTAGCTCTCTGCTCGCAGTCTTGTCTGATTAAGAGCTATGTATCTCAAGCGCTCACTTTCTATTTTGACATACATATCCACCAGAAATTGGTTCAAAAGTTGCCTACATCGCAGTAGTAAATTAAAATCATTTCGCCGGAACATCATATGGAACGCGTAAAAGTCCATGCAGGATACCTTTTTGTTTGATATTGGACAGCTAGTAGCTGGATTAATTAATTGGATGTCAAAGTGATATCCCTCCTGCCCTTTCCAAAATATGAGTGGGTACTCTAAAGCATCGTAGAACCGGTGCGTGTCGGCGATTCTAGAAAGCGTGCCGTCACGTGCTCGTAGAACAATGTCTCTTGCTGTGGTCTGCTCGCTGCCTGCAATCACGACTGCTATTTCGTTGCTAGTTGGAGCTTTGTAGCGTCGCTCGTGTTGTCCGCGCGGCACTCTGTCGGGGTGGACTACTAACTTACAGTTTTCATCGGGCATGTTGTGAAGTGCCGTTTTAAATTCCCTGACTAAGGCGTTATTGTCGTGCAGTACTCGTTGTATTTTACGGACCGTCTCTTTATGAACTCCTGTAATTAGCCTTGACCGTCGCTCAATTTCAGCTTCCTCGTCGCCCATGAAATAGACCTGTAAGAACTCTGGCTGCGTGTTCGAAGTAGGCAGTAGAGACCCAATTCTATGATACACTTGACCTTGAATGGTAAAAGTTGGTGAAAATCCTGGCATTGAGATCACTCTGTCAGCACCAAAAGATGTCATATGGAAACATAAATTATATTTTCTAATATTATTCAGAAAACGCCGTGATTCCACTGTCTCGTAAGAAAATAAATGTTTTAAAGGCTCCACCGGTTCCTCTATTAAAGGAACGGAAACTTTTCCTCCAGAACAACACATTCCTGCAGTTTCTTCCTTCCATTTAAGTGCCCTGCAAAATTTACACTCTTTACTTATCTTCTCCACTTTGATAAGCCCGTGGCTGGCGTAGTCAAGAGTTGAATCATATTCAAACGCAGCTTTATCAAATACGGACCACGTGTTTCTTGTAAACGTTTGCCGTCGCTGTACCTTCCGCTCAGCAATGGCTCGCCGTCGATTTTCTGCCTCTTCAAGCGATTCATTAACACGTTGGGTTGCCAAATATTCAGCGTGCTGTTGCCGCCTCAGTTGTGATTGCTCCAGAGTTTCAGAAGCGCGTTGGGTTGCCAAATATTCAGCGTGCTGTATTCGCCTCATTTCTGAATACTTCGGTGTTTCAGCTGATCTAGAAATAGACTGTCGCTCCGCTTGTTCAATTCTTCTAAGCTCCGCTTGAGGAGTCGTCTCTTGACTTCTAGCTACTTTCATAGCCCGAGCTTTATTATATCTGTTGGAAAGATTAGATTTGCGTTTCCCGGGCATTTCGAAAAACTATCAAATAATAATAATAATAATAAAACCCTTAAAAGGGAACTAAAAACAAAGTTCTACTATGAAATAATAACAAATCAAAAGAATTAAAACTACTAACAAATAAAAAGTAAATTATAATTCAAAAAAGTAAGAAAACGCACGTTAAATGAGAAAGTGAAATAAAAAGTTAAAAATGTGAATCCGCGATTGTAATGAAATGCTCGCCCTCTGGTGGGCTAAGGTGAAATTACAATAAACATGGTTTAATTCGAATTCCATACAGCCGCCATTGCTTGCCGATATTTAGTTTCACATATATTTATTGAATAAAAATGAATAAATACGGTAAAAAAGATAACACATACTGTTGTGTGCTACAATCTAACTCCAAAGGATCAAGAAATCCAGAATTGAGCTTCCATTTATTTCCAAATGACAAATTTAAAATTTCAGTTGCTTCGGCTAATGGAAGTAAAGAATTAATCAGATGATTTGAAACTAATATTTGTTCAACTTCAGTTAAAAATCTACTTCCGATCGAACTTTGAATAAACTGAAGTGTTTTTTCCAAAAGCAATCAATTTTCCATAATGTAATGGCGGAGAAATTATAGTACGAATATTAAGTAGAATAACAAAAAGAACACGTGGCTATAATGTTTACTAACAACTGCAGTGTTGAGAAAGCGCCATCTATCGATCATTACAATCGCGGATAGTAATTAACCAAAAATATTGAACGTGTGATGCTTTCTACTTATCTATATAATATTTCTTTAACGTGGTCCAATTACGATATACACGGGGATAAAAAATAATATTTATAAATGGACAATATTTACACACGTGGAATAAGCTCAATAATTTAATAAGAAAAAATGACGACATTTGTCTGGTAAGAGTATTTTATATACTTCATGCTTAGTTAATAGTAGTTGGTATATAGAAAAATAAATAAATTAATTAATGTGTAAACTTGATCATGGTACAGCCTTAATGCCCTTGGCGACTTTTGAATTTTTGTTGCCGTTTTAGACCAAAATAGAATTTATGCGATTATTGTTCCTATACGCAAGAGAAGTGTGACGTCACTGACCGTCCGTGGATGCAAGAAATTGATTTCCTATGTTAATCGCCCATTGGATTTTTTGTAAAAAATTATTAAAAATCGAGGAAAATTATTTCCCGATTTTAATCCCCATATTTGGGTATATATATATATATATATATATATATATATACATACATATATATATATATATATATATATATATATATATATATATATATATATATATATATATATATATATATATACATATATATATAGATAGATAGATAGATAGATAGATATATGCAATTAGTTATCATGTGCATGTGTTAGATTGAGTTATTTTGCTGTCAAATTGACAACATTTTAATTTTAAATTTCAAAACTCTGTCGTTCTTGGCGCTTATTGTATTTGGTGATCAAACACGTAAGACGAAAATATACACGCCAGATGCATATTTTCGTAATATGCATAGTACGAAATATTGTTTCATATTATTCATTACGATCTTAATATAAGTTGTTAAAATAATTATGATTTTTGAAAGGAATTAAAATATGTTTGCCAGATAATTTGGCGATATTTTTTTTTCTGCAAAGGATGACCGATATCAAATCTATTCCGCTGCAACATATTAGTATCTTTATCAGACACTTTATTTAGACATTTGAAAACAAATTTGACATCAAATTATGATAGAATATTTATCACTTTCCTTTTAATTAGTATATTAGTTGGATATTTATTGTGCCAATATCATCCTTTGAAATGAAATGTTTGTGTTTTCAATCGAATATGGAAGTTAGCCATTTTTTTTCTAGAGTTTTGAAATTAAAAATTCAAATTTTGTCAATTTTACAACAAAAATAACTTAATCTAACGCATAGCCATGATAACTAATACATATCTATACCTAAATATGGGGATTAAAATCGAGAAATAATTTTCCTCGATTTTTAATAATTTTTTACAAAAAATCCAATGGGCGTTTAACATAGGAAATATTTTTCTTGCATCCACGAACGGCCAGTGACGTCATCACTTCGCTTGCGTATTTCTTTCTATCCGCGTTTGTAATGATCGATAGATGGCGCTTTCCCAACTGCATTTGTTAGTAAATATAATAGCCACACGTGTATTTATTATTCTTCTTTCTTGTTGTTCTATCATTGTTTCAGCGTGAAAGCTTTCAGTGGTGTGATAATTTCACCTTAGCCCACCAGAGGGCGAGCATTTCATTACAATCGCGGATCTTTTCCTTGGCGAAAAATGTCCGATCTACTTCAGCATCAAAATTAAAAAAATTGTCCAGAATTATCAATAACAAAATACCTTTAATATAATGATAAATTAGCTTTTATGCCAAGCGTGTTCATCCGCCGTACTAAAAAAAAAAAAAAAAAAAAAATCTGAAGTTGAGGTATATAAAAAAATGCTATGAAATAAAATTCAGAAGAAATATCTTAGATTTGTAATATTACTATTTTATTTTAAAATTATAAAGTGTCATTTCTCATCGACCAATTTAACATTTAGTAATTTTTTATTTTTCGCGTGAAAGCATATTTCATTTTATGTTGAAAAATAAATAAATAAAAATACCTCGTAAACTTTTTTGGCAACAATTAAAAATTTAAATGGCTTTTATTAAGTCAATTACCGGTTTATTATTTTCAAAATTACCGGTTTTTTTTTTTTAAATCTAATCAAATTTTCGGTATAAATAGTAGCCTATGTTCTATTCCAGGCTATTCTACATCTCTGTACCAAATTTCATCCAGAACCGTTTAGCCGTTGTGGCGTGATTGAGTAACAAACATCCATCCATCCAAACTTTCGCATTTATATATTAGTATAGATATCTGCTTTATATATATAAAATTTTCGTGTCACGATGTTTGTCCGCAATGAACTTTTAAACTAATGAACAGATTTTAATGAAATTTTATCACACTGTGTGCAGTTTGGTCCAACTTGAGAGATAGGATAGTTTTTATCTCAATTTATTGTCACAATATTTGTTTATATTGCAAATTATTTGTTTATTATATGACAAAGATAGCTTTAAATAAGCCATTTAAATATTAGCTATGATTTAATTGTTGCCAAAAAAAAAAAAAAAAATATGAGTTCATTTTCTTTCGACATAAAAATAAATAAATTTAATTAAATGTGGGCATTAAAAAATTATAAAAAGTTACATTAGGCATCTCACAAAAATTGACGTCATTATAATTTAAAAAAATTTCTACACATTGATAAAGTGCTAATGTAGTTCATGATACTAATATATGTTGTTCTGAAAGGATTAATATTTTATTTTTAAAACAAGAGTTCTTTATTATTATTATTATTATTATTATTAGTTCACTGAACTGAGGCTGCATGCTTAAATATTGCTTATATATTATTTTATAATTTTTTTTTTTAATAATTTATTTGTTGCCAAAAAAAAATTACGAGTTAATTTTTTTTTTTTTTTTTTTTGATAAGAAGATATATATATTTACCTAAACGTTTATCTAATATTTGCCATTATTTTCTTTTTCTTTAAGAAATTTGTGATCTATACATATAATTTTCTAAACAAAAAGTGACCGTTTCAGTATTTTAAAACTTATTTAAAATTGGAAGATTTTAAGTCTGTTTGTTTGTTTTGTAAAGCTAATCTATTTGATCGATGTTCGAAACTTTAAATAATTATTTCTCTTATTTAACTTATCAATTCCTTATCGTTCCTTATTAAATTTGTGATTTATGCATGTATTTAACATTAAATTTTGACTCATATTTCTTGCTAAAGTCATGGTTGCGTCATCGTTACGTCACTGATCGATGACAAAGCCATCTCGTATTGAAGGTACTGTCTAACCACCGATTAGGTGGAAAGGTAAACTTCCGGTTTACAGGCGGAAACCGACGAGTCGATTTGTTGGAAGGGGTTCAAGCTGATGCTTGCCACTGAATCATTCAGATGCAGATATTCAAGAATAATTTGTTCATTTTTGATATAATTAGTTTTCAAAAATTTATTATTCTTTTGATTTTGTGCATTTTTTAAAAATAATTAAATATTTATTTTATTAAATAAAATTTAATATTCGTTTAATTATTTTAATGAAAGATTAAGTATATATATTTTATTCATATAAAAAACATGAATCAATCATATTCAGTTTGTAATATACATATGCAATTAAATTAAGAAACACATACATATGAATCATCAAAATATGTAAATTCTGTCTCTCTCCATTCTAATCTGAGATAATTTAAATTAAAAAGTATAAAAACATTTCCTAGTATAATTTGGAATCTTTTGATTTTACGCAATTAAAAAATAAATGCGTTTAATCATTAAAATAAATAAATACATTTTCAATTTGTAACAATTAAAAGCAACTAAATTAATGAACAAATGAAAAGTAAAGATTTCAAAATATATAAATAAAAATATGATGTGAATAAAAAAAAGAAAAAGAAATGACACGGAAATATTTATATTCCTTGTATAGAAAAACATATATTAGAATTTGGAAAATAAATAAATACAAATTTAATTTGAAAATTAATGTAACAACTTACATCTTTTATTCTTATTTATATGTTAATTATTCATTAGAGGAATATTCCGAGTCACTTTCCGTTTCTGTATCGGAATTAACAGAGAAACAAATAGGATCACATAATTCTTCGATAATTCCGTCTTTATCCCAATATTCTTTTTCTAAATTAAGTACGTGTTTGCAGTAATTTTGCCAGTTCTTTTCTGATATACTGCTGATGGCTTCTTCGGAAATTTTTAATAAATTGGACATCGCTAGATCTCCAGTAGCATTGTGATTTCGCACATAATTTTTTAACTCGGCCCATGCATATTCAATAGCATTCAAATCACAATGATATGGTGGGAGGCGCAAAACCGAATGTCCATGCTCTTCCATCAAAGAATCAAATTTATATGTTTTAACTGCTGGTGAGTTTCGTTTTACAATATCTAGTAGTTCGATTTTTCTGCTAGAAGAACAAAAAGAAATATTATTTTTTGCAAGCCAATCCATTATCTCTTCTTTCCTCTGGGATGAATTGGGAGGCTTGTTCAATTGTATAGAGTGATAAGGAGCATTATCAATGATTAGAACTGATTTAGGAGGGAGATTTGGGATTAATTTCTCTCGGGCCCATTTCTCAAAAATCGCAGAATTCATTTGCCCGTGATAATCTCCCGTTGAAGCATTCGCTTTATAAATTAAATTGGTATTGGGTAAAAAACCCATTTCTCCACCTGCACATAAAACAATAACACGGCGAGATGCATTCCCAGACAGCACAGAGAACTTGCATTAAGCTATCGTCAACATTGACAACTCAAGTCAAGAAACTTGCATTGAGCTTGACATCTCAAGCCTGTAAGTTTAATGCAAGTCAAGATCAAGAATCCTAATTTACACTTGTCCCACTTGCTTTAGACTTGATAGTTCAATCATGAATCAAGTAATATGTATCAAGCATGAACTAAGTTTGCCACAGCTCATACGAATCAAGTAATACACATCAAGTATGAATTATACTTGCTGCACAAAGTATGAATTATACTTGCTGCATCAAATATGAATTATACTTGATGCAGCAAAAGTGAATCAAATTTTACTTGCCAAGCATGTTTTTAACATGATACAGTCGGCAGCAAAAGTGTCCGAGCACTAGCAAAAATTCCTATGTAAAAAAAAAAAAAAAAAAAAAATCACTTAATACTGTTTTGTTAAATAAATTCTTGTCGAATCATGTTCATAGACAGACTAAGAACAGAACTCAACAAGGATTTATTTAACAAAACTGTATTAAGTGTCATTTTTTTACATAGGAATTTTTGGTAGTGCTCGGACACTTTTACAGCCGACTGTACATCAAACGCAAAGGAACTTTCTACTTATCGTCGCCGGAAGCCAGCTGCGGAGAAATAATTCTCTGCTCTACTCTACAGCATACATGAAGCAAATATTGTTTATCAAGCATGCTTTTAATGGCATGCATTCCTCGCCGACAGCTAAAGCTCACGTTATTCTATACAGAAATTTATTTACAGAATGACTCATAACCTAATGTATTTATTTAAATTCGATTTTTCACTTTTGGAAAAAACACAACCGTTAAATACGTTCTCGTTTTCCAAAAATTTATCTTTTAAATTTCAATAACTCCTCGTACAGAAAAAAGAAGCGAAAAATGCAGTTGCTTAATTTTTCGTATTTTTAAAATCAAAAATAAATACTTTATGAAACTACTTTTAGAAAACATATACAAATTTAAATATTGTGAATTTTTCCACTATTAAAATGGATTTAAAAAAAAAAAAAAAAAAATGCATAAAGTAATGATTAATTCTATAAATAAATTTCCCCATAAAATATGGGTTTTGGCTGTCGGAGAAGATAGTTATTCGACGCTCTTAACCTGATATAGATAACTTAATACATTCTTATTTCTAAGACGATCAATCACATTTTATGAAGATTTTTGGTGAGTTATCCAAATTAATTTTTACAAGAACAGAAAATGATTTTGTCCAGAATTTGAACTTGGGCACTTATGTTAACTTCCAACCCTCTTTCAACTCAGTTCTAGGATGATAACTCACATGGCTCGTTCATGTGAAAGTTAAAAATTTTCAATTTATCTGTTCTGGGAATATGAACTCAGTCTTAGAAGAAAATTATTTATTTTAACTCCATTGCTGTTTGATGGCAATTAGATATTTAGGATAATAATTTCCACCATTTATACAATAATTTTTTGGTGTATTGAATAAATAAATTTTTACAGGAGCGAAAAGTGAGACAGCGTTAGGACGTTAACTAAGAGGATCTAGGTCTGAACTTGGCCTAATCCCTTTTCGTTGTTGTAAAACATCGACCAATATATTAAAAATTTATTGCATAAATGATCAAAGTTATTTTTCTAATTACACTGCTCGGCAGGAAAATGGCCTCTGGCACCATTTCATCATATTCTTATGCAAAATGACCTCCTGAATAAGAATAAGACGCCCATTTTGCCCTATCACCCACAATTTTTTAGGAATGGACCTCTATTTTTATGATTTTTGGTGATTTTGTGGCTATAAATTTGATTTTTAGGAGGTGGGAGCATTATTTTAACCGTTAAATATCTTCTGAGGGGCTACAGAGTTGGAAAATTCTAAAACATGGACATTTGTGACAAGGGATTTTTTTTTTTTTTTTGTGGGGGGCGGGGGGGGATTTGCCACTGAAATTATGTATTACATATCTTATATTTTTTTAATCTGTTATTAATGTTATTTTTTAAACTTTATATATTTTTCGTTTTTAGGTGTTAAATTAATTCTTTTTCATTCTTCAAATCAAATTCATGGTCATAAAATTATCGAACAGGGAAAGAAATTGAGGGGGGAGTCATGTATTTAGAAAACTGTGGGTGATTGGGCAAAATGGGGGTCATATTCGGATTCAGGAGGTCATTTTACATAAGAATCAGTAAAAATGGTATCAGATCTCGATTTTTTTTTTTTTTTTTTTTTTTTTTTCAGAGCAGTGTTATTTATTACTATCCAGTAATTATGGAATTAAAATTAAATGAATTTCTATCATGGTACTGTGTTTGTATTGGCAGAACAAATGTAGAAAAATAAATAAGTAAATAAAATCAACTGTCTTATCAGCAAATCATGCAGGCCAGTTCTCATTCACGCATGGATGCATTCACGATTCTTCAGTTGGTACAGCGTTTGAATCGTTAATGCAAAAGTCTTAGATTCAAATCCGGACCTAGACGCTATTCATTCTCGTAAATTTTAATTAGATAAATCCATTAAAAACCTATTGCATAAATTGTCGAAGTTATCATAGTAGTTGGACTGGCAACATAAATTTAAGTTGAACTTCTAGATTAAAGTTTTTAACGTCACTCACTGATGTTAACATAATTACTTTTCATATTTTATATACCTAATAATATAAATTTTATGAATTAGTAGCCAAATTAAACCTAAAAGTTGCATGTGTCTAATATATATATATATATATATATTAAATAATGAAAAGAGAGTGATGGGACAGAGCAGTTCATGGAGGGATGGGACATGTAAGAAAAGGAAGAAGAATGAAGAGTCTGATACTACAGAGAATATCAATAGGCAAATTTATGAATAGATAGAAGAGAAAATGCAACGAAACAAATTCAAAATCATGGAAAATTACTGGTGTGGCACTCACACGAGTTTTGTCTACCTTTTTAACTTTTAAAAATACTTTATTTACCATATATGTATGAGGATTTAATTTTCATTCCTGAGCAGTTTTCCTGGATATGGTAAAACATAGAAAAGAAATTACATTCATCAATTACAGTTAGGATTTCTTGGTAATATTTGTTCTTGAGATATGCTGATAACACACGCAGACTGGCCACTAAAAACCTTGTTAATGTTCAGGGAACCACAAAACATGTAAATATAAGAAAAACTTAATTTTGAATATTTGAACTAAAAACAATACTTTCTCTGCTAAAAGTAAAAAAAAAAAAAAAAAATGACGACCTAATCGAGCATTTGAAAATTTTATTTAAGTGGTACATTATATTCTAATGTTGGATAAATTAGATGTTATTAATAATTAATTAATCTTACATACATAGTGACCCACTGTTTTTGTCATTTTTCATAGTATGCCTGTATATGATGTACTTATTTTAACTTTATAAACCTGCCATAAGGGAGGGATGGGAAAATTTTGACTATGTTAGTTGGTTTATGAAATAATAATTATCATCAAATTTATATTTTAAAAATATGTTAAAGTGTTTCAAATTGTTTCACGGAAACTTACAGTGTTGTACCAGTAAAAGTAAATTTGTAAAATTATGTTTGTCAAAAGTCTCTCATCTGTCCCTACTCTCCCCTATATATATATGGGATTTGTTGTGTTACTTTATTGATTCATATGTTTTGCAGGCTGTTGATTAGTGGATCTGGTTTCTTTACATTAGTGTATTTCATCCACTAATAAATTTTTTTAAATCTTATTGGTCATTGGTGTTTCAGTGACCTTGTATCTGTTGCTTGGCTTCTACTATGCTTAATAGATCATCTTTATTATATATATATATATATATATATATATATATATATATATATATATTAATAGTAAAAGCCGAGAAATATCTATGTAATATAAAAATAATATTTTAAAACATATTTAAATTTTAAAACCTCTTCACACACCATAAATTTTAAGCCAGAATAACCGTTGCTTTTGCCTCCAAAGCAGTAGCACGTGTTTTTTTGCACCTGATGAAGAAAGGCTACATTCTTTCGAAACCGGTTGTGCTGGCTTAAAATTTATAGTGTGTGAAGAAGTTTTAAAATTTAAATATTGGTTGCACACCAGTTTGTGATTTTAAAACATAGTGAAAGCCGAGGAACAGAAACAAAATCACTGAATATATCCTTTTATTATCAAAAGGA
Source organism: Salticus scenicus (assembly GCA_963930645.1). Classification (NCBI taxonomy): domain Eukaryota; kingdom Metazoa; phylum Arthropoda; class Arachnida; order Araneae; family Salticidae; genus Salticus; species Salticus scenicus. The sequence continues at coordinate 343,856,804 of OZ005648.1, forward strand.
TTATATGTAGTATATATTGTATTTTTTCAGGAGTTATAAGACAAATTAGCTAGTATTTATAATAACTTTTACTGGATTCATACCTTTACTAGTTTGTTAATTACTATCCTTTTTTTTTTTTTTGTAATTCATGTTTGACTCTTTTAGTTGATATTCTAATCGTAGTTTCTATGAATGAAGCATACAGCAGGGTTCTCAGCAATCACTATTTTGAATACCTTTTTTCTATAAGGCAATCTATGCGAAGATATATATACTATTACGGGTACCGGAAAGTTATGTCGTTTTGAATTAATAAAATGAAACCGGAAATTTTTGTTTAACAGTGTTTACATGATACTTTACAAATAACCATCTTATAAGTTACCTAAGAATATCTTAAATTTTATCCAGGATAAATTTCCGATGTCAGTATTTTAATTCAAAACGACATTATTTTCCGGTCCCCCTAATACAAATGATTAATAATCATTACTTAAAAAAAAAAAAAAAAAAAAAAAAAAGTGGTAATCAAAATAGTGACTGCTGAGAGCCCTGCATAGAGAAAATGGCTATCAGATTATTTGTATTTGCTCAGGATTACATTACTTCGCACATCGGAGAAGTTGCATCGAAAAATCAGCCTAAGGATAAGAATAAAGCATTGATTAGCCTACAATAAAACTGACATAAATGTATCTCATGTGGGTAAATTGCGAGATAAAGATATGATGTTTTTCGTGCCCATTGGGGTACCTCATACACATTTTTCAGTTAAAGGAACTCAATTTTGTTATTTTTGTCTTACTATGTCCCTTTTCTTGCCAATATCTCAATCCAAGGTAATTTTTGCACTTTGAATAGGTTTTAACGTCAACTTAAAGAAAAAATTTCCTTTTGTTTGAAGTAAAAACTGCATTAAGGTCATCTTCTCTTCCTTAAAAAACTAACACGCACGCTTTTACTTGTATCCTTAATATAAAATTAGTAATTTTAAATGAGAATTTAAGATGATGCAATATTATCTAAAGATTACATTGCTTGACATGAAAATTGCCTTTAACACCATTTCAACATATTCTTATGTAAAATGACCTCCTGAATCCGAATATGACGCCCATTTTACCCTATCACCCACCGATGTTTAGGAATGGCCCCCTATTTTTATCGTTTTTCGGTGATTTTATGGCTATAAATGTGATACATAATGCATAATTTCATTGGTAACCCCCCCCCCACCCACCAATGAAATTATGCATTATGTATCACATTTTTTTTTTTAATCTATTATTAACGTTATTTTTTTAACTTTACATATATATTTTTTGTTTTTAGGTGTTCAATTAATTATTTTTCATTCTTTAAATCAAATTCATGGTCATAAAATTATTGAAGAGGGAAAGAAATTGAGGGAGGGGATGGTATTTCTAGAAAACGGTGACTGGACAGAATGGGAGTCATATTCGGATTCAGGAGGTCATTTTACATAAAAATCAGAAAGAATGGTATCAGAATTCTTTTTTTTTTTTTTTTTTTTTTTTTCAGAGCAGTGTTATTAATAGTTTTACATAACAACTTTACTGTTTCAATATTTCTGGGTGTTAAGAAATTAGCAATTAATTAGTTCAAGTTATTTAAGTTTGTGTAAAATTATATTTCCATATTCATGACATTGCATAGACTTTATAATTAAAAATACATTTTAATAGCACAATAAAATGTATAAAATTGAAATCCCTCAATATTTTTAGAATTTTAATCTCATGTACCGGACTTGATACAGAGAAAGAAAATAGTTTACAACTCTTGGTCGTCATTTCATTTCGCTTTAATCTAGAAAAAGAAAGGGATGAATAGCGTACATTTATAAATTTCTAAAAACTAAAACACCATTTTGAAAAATAAAAAATACTTAAAGTTCGCATTTCATATTGTACTTCATATTGTACTTTTTTTTTTTTTTTTTTTTTTTTGTTCTGTTCAATATATATAATATATTCGTAAGTGTACACTTTTTTCCACAAGTATTATATTGTTGCAAGTTTCAAAAATATGTTTGATTTTCTTTCTGTATGTTTATGTTTTAGTTTATCAAAGCACAATTCAAAAACGTACTAAATGTTGACCATTATATCAGGGATGGAACACGGGTGCAGAATTCCTACCACTATCAATGAAATAAAATTTTCTACTTCGTAAATCAACTATATTATAGGCATAGAAATTTCTTGAACGAATACCGGCATGAATTCTGAGCCAGCGTTCCATCCCTGTTATATAAATCAGGCTATTTTACTGGTGCTACAAAAAAAAAAAAAAAAAAAAAGTAAGTGATATATAGGAGAGTTCTGTTCTGAATCTTCATAATGTATTAGAATTTTATGACAATTCAAACATATTCAGAGTTGACGTTGCCCTACTTTTCACCACTACAATTTATAAATTTACATATATTTACTATCAATAGATTACATATCTTTTGTAATATGTTTATTCTATTGAAAATGTCAGATTTTTTTATTAAAATAGTAGCGGAAGGAATAAGGGCAGCAGAACTCTGTATAATACAAACAAAAGCTGGATGGGACAGTGGAATGAGCGAAGAATCACAAATAAAAAGAATTGATAAAAAATATTCAACAATGTTGGGAAGTGTAAAATTAAACTTTCATTCAGTACACTACAAAAGTTATAATTCTGTAGAGTTTTATTTATATAGAGTAACAAGAGAGAGAATTTTCGAGGGGTAACGTCCCGGTAATTGCATATTCACGATTCATGATTCTGCCCCTCCCTTCCTCTCTCCGTTACTAAAGAAAATTTAGTCTTTTTTTTTTAATTCAAGAAGGTTCCTATGGGGAAAACTCACCTGTGCATCAGAAAAACGTTTACCTTCTTACTTACCGAAAGGGGGGGGGGGGGCATGCCTGAAAGAAATTAATTTAAAATTCAAGAATGTATTAAGAATCCAACAATAAATTGACATTTAAACAATTATTTCTAATTCAGAACCTGCCGGACACACGAAGATTTTTCTCTCTTATTTTAAACAGAATCTCTCTCTCTCTCCCCCCTCCCCTTTTTTTATCTTATGAACAATTAAGTTGAGTTAAAATTATTTGTAAACTATTAAAAACCACCCTAAAAGGAATACATTTAATAAAATGGCATCTGTTAACGTAAAAGTAAAGTAAAACTGTAATATTTGATTCCTCGAAATACACTATACACTGTGTCCCAAAAATTTAGACAATCAATAAAATTCTCATTAACATAAAAAGTAATAAGATACAATTAAAATTCGTGGGATAGGTAATAAACAAAAACAGTTTTGCTGATATACACATATAAATTATGATCAAAGGTTTGAAATTATAAAATGTACATTAATTATATAAAAATGTGCTGTTACAAATGTATAGACACCTGTAAGTGTTTTTGGCTTTACATTTATAAAAGTAACTAAAAACTTACTTTTAATATTGAACCGTATTGCCACGACACTTTATAACATGAAATACACGTTGTTCCATAGAATTAATTAAGCATTGAATTACAGAAGGAGATATTTCATACCACATTCTGTCAATTGCAGTTTTTAAGTCATTTACGCATGTATATTGCTTTCCATTTTCATATATTTTACGAGATAAGATTTTTGAAATTCTGGAAGTTGATGCAATTGCACGCACAGATAAATTATCAACTGAAGCTTTATTTAATAACATTCTATCATCACGTAACGTGGTTTTCTTTGGTTTCCGACTCGCTTTCGAGTATTCCATGTTCCACCTGATCTTTTGACTCTATAAATACTGCTCAAGGATCTGTTTGTTCTTCTCCATATTTGTACAGGATTTTGTCTTTGCGCTTTTAATTGTAAAATCTTAATAATTTCATCTTTAGAAATTTCTTTACAACGTGGCATTTTTTATCAGAATACGCAGGAAACCTCTTTTCCGAATCACAAACAAAACAATACATTGAACTCATTAAATTATAATGCTAATTATATAGCAGACGATATTTCAATTAAAGGGAAAAAATTAGAGCGTGTTCAGTAGAGCGCCCGAGATGGATCAATGCGACCGGGCGATGACGTCACTGATCCTGGACCGGTCTTGGATCGGGCCAGGAATCTACTGAACGCTTTGGAACAATTTTGACGTGATAGGAGCAGCGCCATCTATCTAATTTGACCTGTATTACAAGTTATTTATTGTATTTCTGTTGTTTATTTTGTCTGGACTTTTAATACGTAATTCCATAAAATGCTAAACTATATTACGTTTTTTCTTAAAAAAAAAAAAAAAGAAAAGAAAGAAAGATCTTTTATGCAATAACAGTTTTACTTCTTTCTTATTAATGTAGAATTCTGTACTCTGCTAACAAAAAATAAGAAGCTATTAATTGATTGGAGTGACAAATTACTAATATACATTACTTTGGTTATGATTTTTCTAAATTCACGTATAAATTTTAATCATGAAAATGTTAAGAATGTTACGTTACATTTATTTTAAAAGGAGCAGAGTAGATTTATCTTAAATGAGCACTTAAAACACCTTTCTTTCTCTTCGAATTTTATTATGAACAGAAATGTACAACAAAAACGTTTTTGAAAAAAATAAATAAATAAATTATATAAAATATGAAATATGCTGTTCAGTTAATATAATGGATTTATATAAAAAATAATCTTATTTTCTTCTTCGATTTATGAATCAATATAAAGAGCTTTTTCTCTTATTACCGACTGAATATTAAAATAAACTAGCAATGTAAACAACACTGCATAATTTTATAGCTACTTTTTTTACAGTCTGTTTTGTTTATTAAATTTAATAATTGACATCTTAAACTTATTTTTACCTAAATTAAAAATATGTGGAAGGATTTTTATTTATTTACTTATAGTTAACTTATTGTTTTAAAGGTAAAAAATACAATCGTTTACAAACTTTTCTATTTGTAAACAAAAAACAATCGCATGAATAAAAAGCTTTGTCTGAAAAAAAAAAGAAATATAATTTTTCCCAGCTTATTTTTATATATTAAATTAACAAAATATGATAGCGTCCGAATTAAAAAAATATATATTTTTTTGTTTCAATTAAAATTGTGTAAATTTTTGTTTTAATTTTATGTTTGAATGTTACGTTCATCAATAAAAAAAATTACCTATCGAAAATCGTTATTACGTAAAAAATCTTTTTTACACAATAAATAAATAAACATAATATAGTTTAGCATTTTATGGAATCACTTACGTTATTTTCTACAGCACAAACAATGCATATAAATAGGTACATCTGTATTAATCCTCAGCCAATCAAACAAATAAACAATCTCTGTCGATGTTCATTGTTCAGGTTTTCACTGCGTAATGTCAATCAGAGCCTGATTTTTAACCTATTGCGCATTTGATCCATCACGTGACACAATGGATCAAGAAATTTTTCTGGGCTTTCTGATCCACGACCGGTCGAGATCGGTCCATTCCACTGAACGATGTAACTCTGGATCGGTCGACACCACTGAACGCTTTGGCTCGGAATCTTTCGACCGGTCGTGGATCGGGCGCTCTACTGAACACGCCCTTATTCTGCATTTATAGAAGCAGACGACAATAAAAATATTTTATTTTGTGAACAAGAATGTAAAAGAAAACATGCAATGCTGTATTGTGTCTACACTTTTGGGGTAGCACATTTTTATATCATTTAATGTACATTTTATAATTTCAAACATTTGATCATAATTCATATCTTTATATCAGCAAAACTGTTTTTATTTGTTGCTTATCTCACAAATTTTAATTGTACCTTATTACTTTTTATGTTAATGCAAATTTTATTGATTGTCTAAACTTTTGGGAAATGGTGTACACATTGAAACGTTACTGCTTGCTTTATTTTATTTAGACAAATTATTATAAAAATAAATCATTTACCTTCACTTTAATGTCGCCCGCACTTGCGTCGTATTTCGCGAGATGACAACAATATGATACAACCCTTCCAGCAAGGCTACTATATGCAAATAAGAAGAGCATGCGCAGACCGTTACTTGACGTCAAGGAAATTTTAAGCCAGTAATATGCTTGATTTGGCATGTGTAATTTTCCAAACTTGAAGTTGGTCTGAGATATCCTTGAATTAGCAACTTTGCTCTGTCATGGTAAATTCACTTGAATGCCAACCTTGTTTCAAGCAAGTGTGCTGTGTGGGTTTCCTGTTTCTACAACTCCAAAAATTTCGGAAGACTGCCAACATTTTCCAAATGTGAGATTGCTGTCCACCCATGTCTCATCTATGTAAACGATAGGCCTTTTCTCATCTCTATATTGCTTGATGCTCCTTAAGAATTTTGTTCTTAATAAAACTATGTCGGATCTTTCCATAAGAATTTTTCTTTTATTCTGAGTTTTCTTCCAACTAAATCCGATCTCGTGGAGAATTTTTCTCAAAGTTTCTCTTCCCCAAGCAAAATTTATTTTTTCTTTGATCACGGGAAGCAGTTTCGATATTGTTGGAACTTTTTTCTCTGTTATATAAAAATCCCGCACTGTTCTTCTTATCACATCAATATCAAAGGAATCGATTTTCAAATGAGATGTAGATTCTCTTTTCTGCTTTTTTTGTGGAGAGCAGAATTCAGGATTTTCCTCATCGTTTGCTTGTTTTCTAATGTTATACACACTTGATAAAGAAATTCCTGTAAGCATGCTCGCGCGTTTCGAAGACTGGGTTATAGGAATTTTTACTCTCCCTAAACGTGCTTCTTCATCACACACTTTAATAACATTATAAATAATTTCTTTCGAATTACTTCGAAATCCTTTAGACTTAGATGTTCCAGCCATTCTATCTAATTTAAAAACAATTTTTTTCAAACGCAAGTCGAATTCACAAATTCTAGAACGAAAATAATACTTTAAAAAGAAAGAGTATGAAGCGCAGTCACTATCACGTGGAAATGAAGGAGAACGAAAAACGCGTCAAGAAAAACCCCTCCGCTATTAGTTCCTCCTCCCTACTAGATCGCTCCATTTAGACTCGTCTTTTTTGGCTGCGTGCCAATATTCCACAGAAAGCGATGTTGGACAGTACCTGAACTACTCAGGCTGAAACTGTGCATGCTCGAATAGAATTTGTTTACTTGTGTGATGCTCCATATTTAAAATTAAAATAGAACTGTGTTTGACATCTAAACGAAAATTCATGTATTTTTAGAATATTCAAATTTCGAATGTTTTCCCGTATTTTAAGATAAGTAATATATTTTAAATCAATTCTTAAAAATTATTTTTTGAATACTTCTTACAATTTATAAAATTATTGAAATCTTAATCTCTTGAATTTTCATTCATTACGGATCAAGAGATAATCAATGAAATTTTGAATTCGGTTGTTTGATTTGTTATGAGGTTAGAAAAAGTTAGTTTTTATTATATTTGTTCATTACTAAATGTTATTTTAATTATAGATTAGGTTATAAAGTTATAACAAATATATTTTGTTGTCTAAACAAATATATTTTGTTTAGAAGATAAAATTTTTGCGTATGGTTTCGTCATACTCGGAAATTCCGAGCCCCGGTAGTGGAACTAACCGGATTTATTTTAAGGCATGAGGGGTGCGTCTTCCGTTATTTAGGAGCGCCTCATAGGGAGGAAGTACGACTTTAGCTCCAGAAGCTGGTGAAAGATGGCAGCATCAGCCAAACAACAGGAACTCGAATTTTGATCCGGATCAGAGCGAGTTAAACTTATGTTCCGGTATCCCCGGAGGTATAATTTTTGATGGGAACTTGGAGGACTTTGCGACCACGACGGAATTTAACGTGCACCAGTCGCCATTAGCGTACACGACGGTCTTCGGCCGGCTCGAGGGCTGAACCCGCAATCTTTGGATCACGAACTCCCTGCTCTTACCGACCAGGCTGCCGCGGCCACACAACAACAACAACAACAACACAACAAGAAGAATTTTTATAAAAAATATAATTTATTTAAAGACAGAGATTTAATTGAGCCTAAAAAATCATTACATTAGGTTGATTTACTGCGTTAGGATCCTAGGCCTGGGTGGAATGTCTCCTGTAGGTAGATTTTCTAATGAAATCTTATTCGTATTTACGCGAGTTTCGCAGAAAACTCACAACGGCTAAGACAGATAACTGTGACATTGGAGTATTGCGATATAGAAAAAAAAATATATATAAATAAGTTGTTACATATTGTAAATCGCGAATTTACAACGAATGTTGGCAAAAAGTAAAATTTTGTTGCAAATAGTGATTTTGAATCGTGTCTAAAAATAGCTAAATTAGGTTAAGGATTTGTGGGGGCTGCGGTCGATAAACTACATAAAGATCCCAGGCCAGGAGGAAATGCCCTCTGTGGGTGAATTTTCTAAAGAAATCTAGTTCGTATTTACACGAGTTTCGGAGAAAACTACGGAAGACTCAGATCCGCTCAGATGAGGAGTTGTGACATTGGGGTGAAAAAAAAAATGTATATAATGATAAATTTTGAGATATCCTAAATTGCGAATTTATAGCCAATTTTGCATGGGGGGAGAAGGAATATAAATTAAGAATTTAAAGTCTAAATTAGGTCGATAGTTTTTTTTTTTTTTTTTTTTTTTTTGGGGGGGGGTATAGTTAAGATTCTCGGCCAGATTTAAATGCCTTTCATGGATGTTCTGCTAAGGTGATCGAAGCATGCATTCATGCGAATTTCGAAGAAAACCACAGAAAATTCAGAACAGCTAAGACGACAAATTGTGATATTGGATCGCACTAGAAATTAAGAAAATAAAAATAATAAATTGTAACACACTATAATTCGCGAAGGTATAACCAATTCTGACAAAGGTTAAAATTTCATTAAAAACAGCGATTATAGGTTTAATCTAAAAATCGCCAAATTAGGCTGATGCTTTTAAGAATTACGGCCGATTAACCTGTTATTATCCCAATCTTTAGAAAAACACCCTTACATCGGTGTTTTTCTATGAATATCTAAATATGTATTCACTCGAATTTCGGAGAAAACTGATAAAGGCTAAGACGATGAATTGTGACGTTAGATCGCATTAGGGGGAAAAAAAAGGAAAAAGATATATATGTATATATATACAGTCGGTAACAAAAGTGTCCGAACACTAGCAAAAATTCCTATGTAAAAAAAGTACACTTCATACTATTTTGTTAAATAAATCCTTGTCGAATCCTGTAGAGATGAGACGGGCTCAAATCTTACGCAAGTTTTCGGGCTCCGGGCGGGCTCGGATTCAAGCTAAAAGTTCCGTTTTTTTTATTCTTCACTAACTGGAAAATGTAAAAAAAAAAAAAAAAAAAACTGGCCATCGTATCTCCTATCTATGCCTTGTCCCGTCTCCCGCGGTGGTCAATGTTAGTAAAATGGACACACCGCGGGGTATCTCTGCCTAGTTGTTTCTCTACTTCTTTGCTTGTTATTTGGGGTAGAGTCCTGCATCGAGTCGGGTCGACTAAATATTTTTTTTGCGGGTCCGGTTGACTGATTTCTTTTTACGTCGGGTTCGAGTTTAGTTTTCAGCTAGTCGGGTCTACTTGAGAACATCTTTCAAAAAACTTTCACCTTATTAAGTAGAAATGTGTTTGCGATATATACCATAGTGAATACAGGCTTACCCAAATTATTATAGTAAAATAAACATCCGTATCGCACTGAAATAATTAACAAAATACATCAAATATATCATTATTATCTTTTAGAATAGAAGCTGTGAAAAACAGACTCCTTCTTGTAGGATAATCAGATGTGTGATTCATCTGTTTTGATTACTCACATCCTTTTGAAAGAGACTGTGAATGTAAACTAATAATTAATAATATTTTTTTCTCTTGCAGATGTTTTTGAGAAGTTATGGAAATGTAATGTACGTAGATTTAGATGAGAACGGATGTTTAGTAGGCGTCTGCAGAGCTGTATTTTTTTATATTATTTTTTGTGTGTGATAAGCATTAAAGAAGAAACTACAAACGCTAAACTTGAAACTCTTTGGGCACTTGAAATCACATTGCACATACAGTCCGCAGTAAAATTTTTGAAGCGCCAGCAGTGATTCATGTTTAAAAAATATACACCTAATATATACATGTATACAGAGACACAGACATTATAAATTGTTATAATAACATTTATAGTTATTTAAATTGAGGATTAGTAATAAGAAAATTAATTTGAAAATGAAAACGGTATTTATTTTTACTATTGTGTATGCGTTGCATAGCGTACCACTTTCAATATCGGGCTCGTGCTCTGATCACACAAAATTCTTCGGGCTCGGGCGAGCTCAGTTCAAAAATGTTTCGACCCCGGGCGGGCTCGGATTGCCAAAATAGAGCCCGAACTCACCTCTAGAATCCTGTACTTAGTCAGTGTAAGAACATGATTCGATAAGGATTTATTTAACAAAACGGGAGGAAGTGTTTTTTTTTACATAGGAATTTTTGCTAGTGTTCGGGCACTTTTGTTACCGACTGTATATTTGTAGTGTATTATAAATCGCGAAATTTATAACCAATTTTGACAAAAAAAAATTAAATTTTTAGCTATTATGAGTTCAGTCAAAAAATCGCTATTAAGTTGATGTTCTAATAGTTTAAGGACCATTGACTCCGCTAGGATCCTAGGCCTGGTTATAATGCTTTTCATGGGCATTTTTTTTAAGGAGATCCAAGCATATATTCACGCGATTTTCGGAGAAAACCACGGAAAACTCAAAACGGCTAAGACGACAAGCTGTGACATTGGAGTATTGGGATATAGAAAAAAGTATATAAAAATGTATTAATAAGTTGTTACATATTGTAAATCACGAATTTATAACGAATTTTGGCAAAAATTAAAATTTTCTTAAAAATAAAGATTGTGAGTTGACTCTAAAAATTGTTAAATTAGGTTAATGGTTTGAGGAGGGGGGGGGGTGCGGTCGGTAAACTACATAAAGGTCATAGGCCTGTATCGAATGCCCCCTGAGGGTGGATTTTCTAAACTATCTAGTTCGTATTTATGCGAGTTTCGGAGAAAACTACGGAAAACTCAGAACGGCTAAGATGATGAGTTGTGATATTTGGTTGCAATCAGTAAAAATGTATATAATACTAAATTTTGAGATATTGTAAAGTGCGAATTTATAGTAAATTTTGACAAAGAAATTGTGAATTCAGTTTATAGCTAAATTACATAGTTTTTTTTTTTTTTTGGGGGGGGGGGTTACGGTCGTTTGATATAGTTAAGATTCTCGGCCAGATTTAAATGCTTTTCATGGATGTGTTTCTAAGGTTATCGAAGCATGTATTCACGCGAGTTTCGAAGAAAATCTCGGAAAACTCAGACCGGCTAAGATAACAAATTGTGGAAAACGAATTGCACTGGATAATAATAATAATAATAATAATAGAATAAACAAATTGGGATTATTGTAATCGGGAATTCACAAAGAATTTTGACAAAAAATTTAGTTCGGTTAAAAGTAGAGATTATGTGTTCAGTCTAAAAATTGCTAAATTAGATTGATGGATTGGTTTGAGGGGATTACTGTCGTTTGATTACGTCAGGATCCTAGGTCTTTGGTGAATGCCCTCTGTGGGGAGGGGGGATTTTCTGAGGAAAGCTAGTTTGTATTTACGTAAGTTTCGGGGAAAACCACAGAAAACTCAGAACGTCTTAGACATCGAGCATGACCTGGGAATGAACACAGCATCTCTCATCTTCTAGTTTCTACAGCAGAACCTCTCGGCTTCTTGTAGGTTAAATTCGGGTGAAAATTGAGAAATTTTAAAGAAAATAATGTTTAATTAAATAAAATTCTCTGATGAAATTTTATAATTTTTGAGCTAACATTTCTCTAACTGAAAATCACAAAACTCATAGAAAAATAATATTTAATTAAATTTCAGGTCAAAGATTTTATAAAGCTAGATTTACACTTGTTAATAACATTTCAATGTTGTTGCTTATCCCTGACTTCAATTGCATCACTTTCTTAAACGTCTTAAGGTTTGATAAATGTAAAGTTTTAATCATTTACTTTCTTCTATATTCAATAGAAGAAAGTATTGGATTCGTAAAAATTTTCGACATCGGGTTTTTGATGGATTTACACGTTTTGAGAGCTGTAGAACACGATTTGACCATTTTCAGAAAATGTCTGTTTGTCAGTCTGTCTGTCTGTGTGTGTGTGTGACAAAATTTTGTGGCAACTGTATCTCAGGCACTACTGCACAGAATTTCATACAAATTGGTATGTAGTTGCACCTTGACATAAATTAGTGCCTATCAACTTTTGGTACAAATTGTTTTACAGGTTGCGTTGCCACCCCGCTTTTTCTAAATTTTAACATGGTGATTATAGGACAAAATTTTGTATAAATATACATAAAGAGAATTATTTTTTAGTAATCATTATGAAATTTACAATAATTATTTATAATAGAGATAGTCAACAGGGAAAATTTTTTTGTATGTGTAGGAGCCTCGCCACCCCCTCTGGGGTAGAAGTTGCTCCTCGAGGGGAGCAAATTTTCAAGATGGATATCTTTCGAAAGGTCAATACCTTTAAAACGACTGGTTAACAATAAATCTGTGATAATTTAAAACAAAGTTATCGATTTTTTTTTACTTTTAACGAAAAAAAACTTTTTTAGAAGAATTTTTACTAGAATTACTAGAGAAGAATTTTTTACTAGAATTTTTTTTTTAACGAAATTTAACCAAACTTGGTATTTAGTTGGCCCCTGATAAAAACTGGTGCCGATTAGATTTGGGGATCAATCTGTCAACAGGTGGCGCTGTGATCGTATTTTTTCTAAATTTTTAACATAGCAGTATAGGAGAAAATTTCGTATAAATGTACATAATGAGAGTTATTCTTAACCTGTGATTGTAAAATAAATATGAATTATTGATAATAGTAGTAGTTAATTAGGGTAAATTTTCAAAATGGGTATCTTTCGAAAGGTCTCGTCAATACTTTTAAAACGAATGGTTGAACTATAAATATGTGCTAATTTAAAACAAAGTTATCGATATTTTTTACTTTTAACTAAAAAAAAAAAAAAAAAAAAACTGAAAAAAAAATTAGTTTTTTTTTTTTTTTTTTAAATATTGTTACTGAGTGAATTTGTATAGGGAAATATAGAAAAAAGTCTTGTGGTGGCCACAACATACTAGTTTCTTTATATATATATAAGATGTAAATTTTGTATCTATATATATATTACAAATGGAATAGTGAAGTCTTGTTATTCTGACAAACTCAACTTAATAATATTTAATAAAACGTTTATATATATATATAAAAAAAAAAAAAAAAAAAAAAAGGGGGTGTTGTTGAAGTTTTGTCCTTCATAATTAGTAAGAAAAATTTAATTTTAAATATAAATTACTTAAATGTTAAATGAACAACGTATCATGAAGCATATGCACCTTGACAGCAGAAAACAATGCCGGAATTCTTGAAAACGGGTCTTTATTTTGTTTATTAGCTATTACATAACCTGAGTCACATCCAAATACAAAACAGCATCGAGATTTAGACATATTCATCATAAAATAAAACAATAATTAGAAAACTAATGATGCGCGCTCACTGTACTCAGTGTTAACGTGGTACGGTACACCAACTACAGTCAGCGCCACTCTGCGGCCAGTTCAGCGGGAGGTCCACTTTTGAAGGAGGAAATATCGGATCAAATGCCTCAAGGCTCAGTTGGATCGGTCGAAATGATCCACAGGCTGGACTCACCCACGGTATGCAAAAGTATTTGCTCCAGTTATTTTTCTAGCTTCCAAGATATGGCTCCAAAACTAATAAATTAGTTTTCAAAATTGGCAATATAACTCCTTTTGCTTCCCGGGACATTTATGCATGTGTTGCATTGGTTGCATTGTTGTCTGCATTTAAACAAACGTACGTATTTTTATAAAAGTGTTACTAAATAAAACTTTTTAGTTACTTAAAGGTTTAATTTTTTTAATCAAGAAAAGATGTTTATATATATCATTATTATATCATTAACAGTCATACGTATTTATACAATTGTAATGATGTAAACCATATTAACCTAAAATTTAGTGTAAACTAATTTATATCTTTGTAAATAATTTATTTATGAAATTACTGTGTTACATTTTTAATGTACTATGAAAATCTGCATTTTAAAGCAATTAATTTTAATATACTCAGTAACTTGATTTTAATAGATGAAATTATTAAAATAAGTAATAAATAAATAAATAGTAATTTAAAAATAAAGGCTTCATATAGTGTTATAAGAATATATACATAAAATGCATGAATGTATGTATATTTGTTTAATCTTTCCTAGCTTTAATGAAATTTTTTTTTATTAAAATTTTATTTCCTTAAAGTTATTTTGGCTGTTTATATTTTGTCTGTTACAAGTTAAAGAAATATTACTAAAATTTAAAATAATAAATCTGAGTTTACATAAACATTTTCATATTAGATTTGTCATTTTGGATTGGCATTAATTTTGGTAGCAATCAATATTTGAATTAGAGGTTCATGTAATTTATTTATTTATATATTTATTTTTGATAGCTTCAATTTTTTATCAGTTTTAATCTTATCAGCTTCAGCAATGGGGATTTGAGTATGACCATTGGAATTTTCTATTGAGCAACATATTTCCTCGTAATGTTTTTTTTTTTTTTAAGTACAAAAGACTTTGTTAATCTTTTAAACAGGGTAGGCCACTTTTTGCCAAAGTAAGAGAGAAAAAAAGACAGAAATACTTTTTGACACAATTTTACCGCTGGCGAAAATTACTAGTACCATTAGAGAAGAGTTTTAATTACATGATTAATTAATTTTAAGGATTTTAATTAGATGATTTAATTGCTTAAATCAGATTAATAAATAGTAATTTATGAAAAGTATTTAAATAAAATTCATATATGTTTAAATTTAACAGATTAAAACCAGTGAATTAAATTACAATCTTGATAAATTCATTTTTTCCCCCTTTGTATTAGGTGTAAGGGAAAGTTCTGTTGTTTTTGAACACGTGCACTTTGATGTGTTGTTGATTATTGACTGAAACCAGTTTAAACAGTTATGTTAGAGTATGATTAATGATTTACACACATTTTTTCGTATTTTAGTCATTTTTTTTCAAACTTGTAGAACTGTCACCATGGGTGAGGAAAAAGTGCACTTAAGACATTGTATCTTGTACGAGTTCCAAAAAGGGAATAACACCAGAGTGGCTAGCAGTCACTGAAAATCCAAGAATCAGGGAAAAGTCAGGGAATTTAGAAAATCTGGAAAAGTCAGGGAATTTTAACAAATTTTGTGAAAATAGCTATATTAATCATTAAATTATTAGATATTTTAAATCACTAAATTTTTTGCTAATGTCATGAAATTTTCATCGAAAATAAACAGTGAGAGTCAGGGAAAAATGGAGAAAAATCTCGAAAAATAGTCAGGGAATTTGAAAAGGTTTAAATGCTAGCCACCCTGAACACGATGGAGGCAACAAAAAACTTGTGTGGTGTGTGTGGAGAGGATGCAGTAACAGCTCGAATATGCCAAAAATTGTTTGTGAAATTTCGTTTGGGTGATTTCTCTTTGAAAGATGAACCCAGATCAGGAAGGCCATCAGGTGTCAATGACGAAGTGCTACAGTATGATCAGGACAAATCCCACGTTAACTTCCCCAGAAGTGGGCTTCAAGCTTGGAATTCATCAGACTACTGCTTTGGATCACATTAAAAGGCTTGGTTTAACGTCCATACTCTCTGTTTGGGTACCACATAACAACAGAATTTTCCCTTACCCCTAATAAATCATTAAAATAATATAATTTAAAAATTTCTTTAAGTGAAATTTTTATTTTAAAAAATTAACTTTTTTTTTTTTTAATGACTGAATCATATCATTTAGTTTAGAGGTGCACAACCTGCGGCCCGGGGGCCACATGGCACATGCGACCCAGTAGCCATCAATTAGTGCCCCGCCGAGGGACTGACATTTTAGATTGCATTAATAATCAACAGGAGAAAAAAAATAAGAGAAAGAAAAATTATTTCTTTGTTGCATTCGCAAAACAGGCATTTACAAAAACTTCTATAGAAATTTTTAAAACCTTCGTTTGTTATTTATTTGTTGCATTTCTTCAACTTAATTTATTTTTTAAAACTTCTATAAAAATTTATTTAATTCAGAAATATCTGAGCTCCAATATCCCTTTCCTTGTGTGCTATTATAATTTAATCCTCAAAACACTCATTGAGACTTTTGCAGACCATGTTGTTTATGCAGATGTTAATCCAGAACAAATTTAGTGCTGCATTTAGGCACCTTCACAAAATCAACTTTCAGCAAAAAGACACTTTCACAAAGTCAATTTTGAGCAATATAGCTGCACACTAAAAACTTTGTATGAGCTTCGCCGTATCAAACTCATAAGTACCCACAATTTAGAAATTTAGTGGAGGCAATGATAATTACCTAACTAAACTTCTTTCTTATATTACACATAAGGAATAACTCGCCCACATATATATTTATTTTGTAACTGTTTCACTTTATTTTTTAAATGTATTTGAAAATTAAATAAACTGCTTTATGCATTTTAGTTAATTGTTCAGAAGCATTATTAATTTTCACAAACTTGCTTGATTATTTTCGTAAATTATTTTATAAATTGACAAATTGGGTGCTAGTTTAAAAAAGCTGGATTAAACCCTGTTATTTTACGTCAGAACAGGAAGATGACACAATGCATTTTGTTTAAAATTCATGTAGAAAATGACAATTATGACCACAGACGCTTTTTCACTTACAGATCTCTCCCATACCATTTAATATCTCAAAGTGATATTTTCATACCCACTTACCTACACTAAAACTACTTATTTTGGTATCCTCAATAGCATTTATATTTGTGCTTGTCCCTTTTGTGACTCCCAATATAATTCTCTCTCTGCAAACCATACTTTTTATTTGATTATTTTATGTATCCTTTTTGTATTTTATGTGATACATTTGTTTAATTCTTTCGTTTATTGTTCAATAACTTTGATTATTATGCTTTGAGATTCTTTTAACTTGCTGATAAATATATAAAGGTTTTTTTTTTTTTTTTTTTTTTTTTTTAAGTAACATATGATGGAAACTGAAGTTCTGCACACAGGCACATGACAATGATTGTGAACCCTTTTATATATGCTTGTGTGTGTGTGTGTATATATATACAGGGGTCGATCCAGGCAAAATTTGGGCCCCTCTTGCGGCCCCTTCACAAAATTCCACATAGTAAAAAGGGACCCTTCACAAAATTCAAATTCATAAAAAGGACCCTTCACAAAATTCAAATTCATAAAAAGGGACCCTTCACAAAATTCAAATCCGTAAAAAGGGACCCTTCACAAAATTCAAATTTATAAAATGAGTCCTTTCACAAGATTTTGTTTTATAAAAATGATTCTTTTATTAAATGTTTTCATATTTTCAGTATTATTTTTAATTAATGCCTTAATTTGGCTCAACGAGACTCTATTAACTTGATATTAAACATTATATAAAGTGATTGTAAAAACAGAAGATTTTACACAATATTTTACTTTTTCACAAAAATAAATAAAAATTTCACAAAAAGATTTAGTTTTTCACAAAAAAGGGACCCAAAAATTAAAACCTGGATCGACCCCTGATATATATATATATATATATATATATATATATATATATATATTTATATATATATTTATATTAGGGTGGTTTGAGAAAACTTTTTTTTAAATTTCAGATCGCTATAGTGCACAAAAGATGCCATTGGTATAGACATGAAAAAAGCACTAATTATTATTTTTTTATTAATTTGTCTTCCGGTCGCGCAATGCCATCGAAGTTAGCAAAAAAATGTGAAAAACCTTAATTTTCCATAATTTTTTTAAGCACGCCAGATAATTTTAATTTTGTTCCTATCCCATGAATTAACTACTAAAAGTATGTAAAATCAATATATATGCACTTATTATACATTTGTTTCATATCTTCCAGTTGCGCAACATAGTACAAAATGAGTAAAATGAGTAGTTTTTGCAAAATTTCGAAGTTTAACTGTTTAGTACATTTTAATCGAATACGACTTTTAGAGATGTTATAGTTTAATTTTATCACAATAATATATTTAAAATCCAAGCATATAAGATAAACGTGGCTATAAGATAGACGTGACGAATGCCAGCAATGCGCGCGCAGCGCAGCCAGTCACAGCCATTATGTTGATATTGGATGCGGGTTTTAACTGAGCATCCAATCTTTTATTGAAAGCACAAAAGTAAATAAAAAATAAACTTAAATATATATTGACAGATTAGCAGAGTTATATGCAGGGAACCGTTTTGGTTTAAATGCTTTCTCTTTTAAAATAAAATATGAGTTGTAACTAAACTTGTAAATAAAACAGAGAAGGTTTTAAAAACGAAATATAAATTTATTGATATAAAACAAAAACAAAAAAAAAAATATATATATATAAACTTTTAAATTAAACAAGGAAATAGATAAATAAACATATTTAATTTAATTAACTTCTGACTGTAACAATGGCCAGTACACAGCCTTGAAACTATATTCATATTATAAGCAGTTAATCTTCATCACCAGACAATGGAGCTTTTATCATATAAAAATAAAGATAGAATAAAACTGTTATTTTATAAATACATCTTCTAATACGATGAAATCTTTTACTTATTATAAACAACTGCCGGAGACTCCAATATCTTATTACTATAACATGACAGCTGAACTTTAACACAAAACAAACAAACGGAAAATGAAGTACATAACAGCAAAAGTAAAACAAAAGCCGGAACCGCCCCTAGCCACGTTCCTCAACACCTTTTATACTATTAAGAGAGGATTGTGGTTAGAGTGACGTAATCACCGTGGCGTCGAATTAGCGTGATGATTTCATCCGCGAAATTTGATGCCGCCTAGTGAGTGATAAAGTAAACAGTCATTTGCATTTACCGGTAAGCTGTAGTAACATGATATCACAGCTAAAGAAAAACAACATATTTTCCTAGTAATTAAAGAACAGATAAAGCTGTCAGCTAAAATGCCGTAAGTAACAAAAACATATTTTATTTTTAATAAAGAAAATAAATAAATAAAGTTACTTCACTTAAATTAACTGAATATTTTCTTTTACTAACATGTTTAACTTAAACTTTAGACTTGATACCTTTTATACTTTCAATCCATATAAATTAAATAAGTTTATACATTTTATATATATCAACTGTATACTCAAATTGCACAAAGTGATAAGATTAAATATATTACCAGGCCAACATGGCCCCCCCTCTTATCACTTTGGGTGAAAAAGAGAGGAAAAAAAAAAACTAGTTAACTCCACTAGCAGTATCCACATGGATAAAAAAAAACAATATCTATAAATGACACAGCAAGTCTTCTTTAAAATTCATCAACCCAATTCCATCACTAATTTAATCTACTTTTATCCTTACCAATACACACTCCAAATTAATTAGTCAACTGTAAAATTAACAAACTCCATTAGTCTATTACAAGAAAAGAAGATACATACAATGATTTCAATAATAAGGTTAACAGAAAACAATAAACTAGTGGATAATTTATCATATATTTCTTGACAAAGGTTCTTCACAGTCTTTAAATTACAGGTACAGACGCAACAACAGAAAATTAACCTAAAAATCAAATAACACATTCCTCACTATCATACTACACATTTATTCTTCAACTGTTGTACGGGGGCCCCCATTCTCACTCCATGTACACATAAACTACATATGTACCTGCAATACAGAAAAGAATATATAAATACAATGCAAATTACGTCAATTTCTATTATAAAGAGTATAACTACAATACAATACAGTAATTCAGAAGTATTAGACATCACAGACAAGTGACAAACATGAGTTTAAAGATTACTTTAAGTTAACATTTTTAAAGAGAGAAAAAAAACTTTATACTATAAGCGGGACATAGTGGCATTTCCATTATCAACATAATAAAACAGGGACTTACAAAAATATAATACTTAACATGCCCGCAAAAAGGCCATAAGATGGCAATAACCACACGGTGGGTACTATCCCATGGAGATTATCTGGCAATTACATTTGCACTCCTGCGAGTCGCTTCTTGGAGCTGCTCTAACCAACTGTGAGTGACCCTGCGAGTGGCATTAACCACCCTCTGACGGGAATTAATTTGCTTAAGTATAAAGATACAATAACAGAATAATTAAATATCACATGAATTCATATTATAAATATACTTTTATATAAAACAAGGTGCATTACAATATAAAACAATGTGCAATACTAATAAAAAAAAAATAATAAGACGCAATTTTCATAATATATATATACATAAGCATATAAAACAATGTGCCCAACAAGAAATATGTCTAAAACAATGTTCAAGACATTTCAAAAAGGAGTTTTATTAATATAATTTTACATAATTCATTTTAAAAATATTTGACAAATAAATTGTTGCAGTTGCTGTTTAGTGAGTGGCTTGGTAAAAGGATCTGCAACATTATCCTTACTTCTAATAAAACTAAGTTTAAATTTATTTTGAAACACTAAGTCCCTTACAAAAAATAATTTCACATCAATATGCTTTGATCTATAATTCTCAATAGGAGATTTTGTAAAATCTATTGTAGCAATATTATCTACGTATAAAACAGGTTTTAACTTATTACCAGAAATTAATTTAAAATTGTAACATTCACTTAGAATTTCATCAAACCATAAAAGTATTCTAGTGGCCTCAGTCATAGCAATAAATTCCGCCTCCATTGTTGAGAGACTTACACATTTTTCTTTAAAGGTTCTCCAACTAATGGGGGAATTGCCAAGAAAAATTAACTGGCCACCAAGTGATGTCCTATCGTCTCGATTTGATGCAAAATCTGCATCAGAAAATGCAATAAGATGTGGTTTATTACAAGATAGATTTAATTTCAGTTCTTTTGTATGCACAACATAACCAAGTAATTTCAACAATCCACCCCAATGAGCTAAACCTGGGTTGCTTTGGAACTGGCTTAGAATATTTACTGCATACGCAATATCTGGACGTGTTCTATTTGCTAGGAATGAAAGACATCCAAGAACACTCCGATATGGATAAACTGACATATCCTTAATTTCAGATTCTGTTTTTGGACAAGATTGTTTACTATACGGCAAAGAACAAATAGGGATTTTAAATTTCTGAAATCTTTCATACACTTCACTAATATAGGTATTTTGGTGAATTAACAGATTTCCCTTTTCTTCCTCAAATTCTACTCCTAGAAGTTTTCTGGTACACCCCAGAACTTTAATATCAAAACGTTTTCTTAGGAGAGATAAAACTTTATCTATTAAACTTTGGTTCTTGCCAAAAACAACAAAATCGTCAACATATAAAACTAATACAATATTATTATCAAAAACATATGTACAATTACACCAAGCAAATTTAGTAAAACCAATTTCAACTAAAACATTATTCATTTCGTAATACCATTGCCGACCGCTCTGGTGTAAGCCATAAAGAGCACGGTCTAACTTACAATATTTATTTTCAGATCCTGGTATTACAAAACCTGGTGGCTGAGTCATGTAGATGTCTTCATCAAGTGGGGCATATAAGTATGCACCTGTAACATCACATTGTGTATGTGACCAATCTTGTAAAGATACTAGAAAAGAAAAGAAGAAACGAATAACGCCAAAGTCTACTACAGGGCTGAAAGTTTCATCAAAGCTTTCACCTTTTACTTGTTTAAATCCCTGTGCGACTAACCTGGCCTTAAAACGTACAATTTTTCCCTTGTCATTTCTTTTCACAGTGTATACCCACCTACAACCTATTGGTGTTGTATTTGGGGGTAAACTTTCAAGGTGCCAAACACTACGATCATACATGACTTTCATTTCAGTTTCCATAGCCTTTTGCCATTCAGTACGTTGATCAGATTTTACAGCTTGGTTAAAAGTTCGAGGAATTACAACATGATCTAGTCAACTAGAAACATTAAAACTAGCATCTATTTCATCATCACTATTACTTGAAGTAGTACCTCGAGCACCTGTTACTATTCCTCTGTAAGTATTACTACCAGTAAAATTAAAAATATCAGGATTAAATAAAATTTTATGTTTTGCACAATACTGTTTTACATCTCCAAGTGATCTCAACCTTAAAGTTTTTCCTTCTTCAAAATAATAGATATCAGTGCATGACCCATCACGCCTTAACACTGGCTTTCTAATCCAATTTACAACTTTTAAACCTGTATCACCATCGCTTTCATCATCCGATGAAGATGTCACATCCCTACTAGTAGAAGGCCTCACTCGATCAACAGGGGACTGAGAACTATCACTATTACTATCATCACCCTCCTCGTCCTCACTAAGAGAGTCATAATGGCCTATAGGGACAACAGATTTAGATTGTAAATCAGGGCCCAGCACTGCTCCATCAGGCGCACCTTTATAAAAATTTTCCTCATCGAAAGACACATTTATTGTTTCAACGACTTTATTCTCATTCGGAAACCAAATGCGATAACCTTTTGTTCTGAAAGCATAGCCTATGAGAAAACCTTTACTAGCATGTGGTTCAAGCTTTTTACGAAGTTGCCTCGGGATTCCTACATATGCAGTTATGCCAAAAGGTTTTAAGTGTTTAACAGACGGTTTAGTCCCACCAAACAATTCGAAAGGAGTCTTATCTAGTTTGCCATGGCACACACGATTCCATGTATAAGTGAAATGCAACATGGCATCGGGCCAAAAACTAACAGGTAAACCAGACTCACTTAACATTGTTCGAGCAGCACCAGTGACGGTTTGATTATACCTTTCACAGACTCCGTTCTGTTCTGGAGTATAGGTATTCGTCACCTCATGAGCAATACCCTTTTCAGTAAAGAACTTTTCAAGTAAACTATTTAGAAATTCGCTTCCATTGTCAGAACGGAAAGCCTTTACCTTTAGACCAAGAAAATTTTCAGCTCGTAGAATGTGGTGCTTCACCTTTTCAAACACTTCAGATTTCTCTTTTAAAGGGTACAAAGCTACTTTCCTACTGAAGTCGTCAATAATAGTTGTTAAATAATACCTTTCACCATTTCTACCTTTTACACTATAAGGCCCCCACAAGTCTGCATACAGTAACTCTAATGGTTTTCTGGACCTTATTTGTTGAATGGAACTAAAGGATACACGCCTGTATTTATTCAATATACAATTTTCACATTTAAAATCTTTACAATTAAAATCTGATTTATATTTGAAACCCCTCACTTTATCACAAGTTTTTACCAAAGTTGAAGGACTAATATGGGCAAACCTCCTATGCCAGAGTTCCACATTTTTATCTACGCTAGTCGACGCAGAGAAAGAAACTTTCTTTTGTGGACCATTTAAAACTTTAGGAGTGACAACATAAATACCATTTTTTAAAACAGCTTTAAACAATAATTTACCATATTCATAAATTTTTACACAGCCATCTCCACCAACAAATTCTGCCCCAGCAAGGTCAAATTTAGGACCCGATATCAAGTTACGCCTTAACTTAGATGAATACATTACATTAATTAAATTTATACACCTCAATCCAAACCTAAGTTTGATAGATCCTATTCCCTCAATTGGAAAGTTAACACCATCTACAGCTACATTCATATTAGTATCAGACACAGGATTAAGTTCATAAAAAAAGTTCTTGTCTTTACAAAAATGATGACTTGCCGCCGTATCGAAAATGAATTCTTCCACTAAGTCAGACTCGTTTAAGTAATTACAGGAAATAAAATAGTTTGTAAAAGACTTACAGTTTGGTTGAAACGATGAGGATGACTCAGGTCGTCGTCGTTGGGGACTCTGTCGCTGTCGTCTGCCTCTACCAGGATAGGGAGATGGACGTCGCTGTCTAGAAGAGTCACGGGATGGTCTCCGTCTGGACTGTGTCTGTCTCCTGGATCTTCGGAATCTGGGCTTGAATGGAGTGGTGTCGGAACTGGACTCAGAAGGGTATGAGTAGACTGGGCAGGTACGTGTGGTGGACTCCTGTTTTCCTGGCTTCCTCCAGCATTTATTGGCATAGTGTCCAGGCTTGTTACACTTAAAACAAACTTTAGAAACACTGGAACTAGATGCTTGTACTGCAGAAAGTGTAATGCTATCAACACCAGAGTCTGCCTCTTTCAAAAGAATGCGGCTTTCTTCAGCACTAAGTGCCTCTAGTATTGACGTTAAAATTTACATCTTCACTTCTCAAAATAATCTGCACGATGGAATTATATTTTTCAGGTAAAAATCTTATAAGCTGGAAGCACAGGTATTTTTCATCAAAATTCTTGTCCAGAGCTTTCAATTTTTGAAAAGTTCGAGATAATCTAGCAGCGAAAATTTTAATGGATTCCTTATCTTTAATTTTTGTAGCACATAACTCACTAAATACAGTTATGTGGTAGGCTCTGGAGTCGGGCTGATAGAAAGATTTCAATTTGTTCCAGGCTTCATTCACATCATCAATATTTTCTATAATTTTACGGAACTGCTCAGAAATGTTTAAATATATTAAGGATAAAGCAGTTTTAGCTTTTATCTTCCATTTCTTCAAACTGCTTAAATAGAGAGGATCATCAGGCTTGTCTGGAGGTTGAATAGGTTTAGGGTCAGAACCATCAACAATTTCCCATACTTGCTTTTCCATCAACACATATTTCATATCATTTCTCCAGCTCTCATAATTTGATTCAGCTAATTTTTCAATAGTATAATTACTGGCCATAGTCAGAAGTTTTTAATTTTTTTTCTAATTTAATTCAATAAGGGGAAAAAAAATCAATAGAAATGTCAAATTGGAAAAAAAATTCCTATTCCTGACAATTTCTAAAAAAAACTTAAAGTTCTATTAAATATATATCTATAAATAGAACATAAACTACTTATTAATAAAAAAAACTAATTAAACTGACAGCCCCCCCCCCCCCCGTCTAAAATTATCTAATACACACTAAAAGGGATGTCATAACATTAAATATCTAACAGAAAGAAAACCCTCATTTAATAAAGTAGACAGAGTTCAATGACCTCCTTTCATACACCGGGAGTAGAGAGAAAAGAGGAACAGTTATCACTTAACACAGTGACCTACTTTCTCCGGCTTCAGAACTGATAAACAAGTTAATCAAAGATTCTTTCCCCCCCTCTTTTACAGATCAAAACAGATGTTCAAATAACTGATAAAGGAAAAGAAAAACAAGTTTAGGAATGATTTATTTACTTTATATAATTACTATAGCCCATAACCTTTAAAGATGTTGATATTGGATGCGGGTTTTAACTGAGCATCCAATCTTTTATTGAAAGCACAAAAGTAAATAAAAAATAAACTTAAATATATATTGACAGATTAGCAGAGTTATATGCAGGGAACCGTTTTGGTTTAAATGCTTTCTCTTTTAAAATAAAATATGAGTTGTAACTAAACTTGTAAATAAAACAGAGAAGGTTTTAAAAACGAAATATAAATTTATTGATATAAAACAAAAACAAAAAAAAAAATATATATATAAACTTTTAAATTAAACAAGGAAATAGATAAATAAACATATTTAATTTAATTAACTTCTGACTGTAACAATGGCCAGTACACAGCCTTGAAACTATATTCATATTATAAGCAGTTAATCTTCATCACCAGACAATGGAGCTTTTATCATATAAAAATAAAGATAGAATAAAACTGTTATTTTATAAATACATCTTCTAATACGATGAAATCTTTTACTTATTATAAACAACTGCCGGAGACTCCAATATCTTATTACTATAACATGACAGCTGAACTTTAACACAAAACAAACAAACGGAAAATGAAGTCACGTCTTATTACTCCGTGAATGAAGTACATAACAGCAAAAGTAAAACAAAAGCCGGAATTGCCCCTAGCCACGTTCCTCAACACCTTTTATACTATTAAGAGAGGATTGTGGTTAGAGTGACGTAATCACCGTGGCGTCGAATTAGCGTGATGATTTCATCCGCGAAATTTGATGCCGCCTAGTGAGTGATAAAGTAAACAGTCATTTGCATTTACCGGTAAGCTGTAGTAACATGATATCACAGCTAAAGAAAAACAACATATTTTCCTAGTAATTAAAGAACAGATAAAGCTGTCAGCTAAAATGCCGTAAGTAACAAAAACATATTTTATTTTTAATAAAGAAAATAAATAAATAAAGTTACTTCACTTAAATTAACTGAATATTTTCTTTTACTAACATGTTTAACTTAAACTTTAGACTTGATACCTTTTATACTTTCAATCCATATAAATTAAATAAGTTTATACATTTTATATATATCAACTGTATATGCAAATTGCACAAAGTGATAAGATTAAATATATTACCAGGCCAACACATTATCGTTTCCCGCTATTTCCTTCAGTCTGCTCATGCCGCTAGCTCGAATCAGTACTAGATTGTGTTGTACTTAAGTCCTTATTTTTCTGTCTACTTTTGCGTTCAGTGTTTGTACTTGAATACGGCAGTTATTGATATAATGAACGTGCCAAGGAAAGTTGGTACAGGTACAATAACTATAAAAGATTTTAAGTTCCCTATTTTTGGTCACCCTCGAGACTTGTTACACAACATGCTTCCTACTCAAGAAGATGTCCTTCACTGCTGCTTTCAACAGAGATTCAACCTAGCTGTGATAATAAACAACAAGAGTGTATCTTTTCAAGAGAAGCCTCAACAGTGGCAAAGAAAATTATCGGTTTATATGACAAAGCCTCGATCCCAACAGTTACGGAGTACAGAGTCATCCAGCTAATTAGTTCTTACTACGAATCATACAGTAAACTCAGAAAGTCGTTTCATCGTGACAAAGATAAACCAGCATTCAAACTTAACAGTTTCAAGAAGAAAGGATGCTCTCTTTTTGATATCGCGGCGTGTAAATTTGTAATTGTTGCTAATGACTGTTCATGTAAGAAATCTCCAGATACATGAGTATGTCCCCTAAGTGTGAACTGCATTTGTGAAAGAAGAAGAAAAATTCCACCTTTGGAATTAAGGTTTACGTACTTGCACATTTACACGCCGCAACATCAGAAAGAGAGCATCCTTTCTCCTTGAAATTGTCAAGTTTAAGTTTGAATGCTGGTTTATCTTTGTCATGATGAAACGACTTTTTGAGTTTACTGTATGATTCGTAGTAAGAACTAATTAGCTAGATGACTCTGTACTCCGTAACAGTTGGGATCGAGGCTTTGTCATATAAACCTATAATTTTCTTTGCTACTGTTGAGGCTACTCTTGAAAAAGATACTCTCTTGTTGTGTATTGTCACAGCTAGGTTGAATCTCTGTTGAAAGCAGCAGCAAAGGACATTCTCATGAGTAGAAAGCTTGTTGTGCAACAAGTCTCATGGGCGATCAAAAACAGGGCACTCAAAATCTTTTCTAGTTATTGTACCTATACCAACTTTCATTGGTACATCCATTGTAACAATAATGCAAAAGTAGAATACAAACTTAAGCACAACACAATCTAGTACTGACTAGAGCTAGCTGAAGCAGACTGAAGAAAATAGCGGGAAACGATAATGGCTGCGCTGTGCGCGCATCGCTGGCATTCGTCACGTACGCCACGCCTATCTTATCGCCACGTTTATCGTATATGCTTGGATTTTAAATATATTTAAATAAATATATTGCAATAGAATTAAACTATAGCATCTCTAAAAGTCGTATGATTAAAATGTACTAAATAGTCAAACTTTAAAATTTTGCAAAAACTGCTAATTTTACTCATTTTGTACTATGTTGCGCAACCGGAAGATATGAAACAAATGTATAAAAAGTGCATACATATTGATTTTACATACTTTTAGTAGTTAATTCATGGTATAGGAACGCAATTAAAACCATCTGGCGTGCTTAAAAAATTATGAAAAATTTAAGGTTTTTCACATTTTTTTTTTTTTGCTAACTTTGATGGCATTGTGCGACCGGAAGACAAATTTATTAAAAAATAATAATTATTGCTTTTTTCATGTCTATACCAATGGCAACTTTTTTGCACTATAGTGATCTGAAATTTAAAAAAAAGTTTTTTTCGAACCACCCTAATATATATATATATATATATATATCTGCATAGTTTAATTCTTTTATATTATCTCGCCTGTGGCCCTTCATATCCCATTGAACAGTGAGATCGGCCCTCCAGCCAAAAAGTTTGTGTTGTGCACCCCTAATTTACTGGCATATTTATTTCACCCAAAATACAGAGGAAAATTATTGAAGTATAAATAAAAGGAGAAAGCTTGAAAGTGGTTATAAAAAGTGGACTGCATACCACTTTCGCTATAAAATTTGACATGAAAGAATTTTCTTTTCCAATTTCCATCAATATACTTTTCTGCTAATGTTGTTGAATCAGATTCAGCTCACAGATGATGGGAAAGTATTTCATCTGCTTGTGACATATCAAAGAATTTTTGTAAACTAATTACTCATTTGCGAATAATTTGTTACTCGAATTCCGCTGCTATTGAAATAACATTTTCAAATCTTTCTTTTATTTATTTCATTATCAGAAACAAACTTCCACAAAACTTTTATTTTGCTATGCAATGTTTAAAAATAAAATAATTTTGTGCTCTTTCTGATTTTGAGAAATATCTTTTTTTTAGATTTTTTACTTTAATAAAATAAAAATTTAATTCTGTAGTTTTATTTTTATTGATAATTGATATATTATAATTACTTTTTAAGTTCAAAATCTTTAGAAACATTTTTCACATTAAGGTGAAAAGTATAAAGAATAAAAAATGATTTTTTTTTTTTTTTTAGTTTTTATTTCTTTTTCATTGTTGTGGCAAAAAGAAAACCCGGCTTTTAACTACTTCACTGGCTATTGCAAGATAAATCGGGGAAACACACCTTCCACACACAGTGGCTGGTTAAACATCATAATATGCTTCCTTAAAGTTAGACTGGCTTCAGTGCCCGAAGTGGCTAATCGGACCATTGGTGCGATTAGCGTACAGGTTATTCGGACCATCGTTTCCAAGGAGAATGAGCTAGCACCAGGGTTGGCCAATTTTTGCCAAAATGGAAAAAAGCATGGTAAAAACCATCCTGGCAAAAATTACCAGTATTTCAAACAGGGTTTTAAGGATTTTAATTACACAATTACATGTTTAAATCATAATTTTAACAAATTTAAATCAGATTTAATTACACTTTTGATCAACTGATTCTTTCGTAAATCATTAGGGATGAAACAGATATCCGGTATCCGGCCTATCCGGCTGAGTTTTAAATATCCGGCGGGGTACCGGATATCAGCAGTCCGGATACGGATATCCGGTAATTTCAAGCCAGATATCTGGAGAAGAAAATTCAAGCTTAAATGTCCCTCAGATGAAAAATTTGCGACTTTTTTTTTTTTTTTTTAAAGATCAGTTATAGCTTGTAAAGGTTAAAAAAAAAAAAAAAAAAAAAAAAAAAAATTGCAAAAGTCGAATTTGGCCACTTTAGCAAACAAATTTAGCGAAAAGTAGCTTCAGGTTTAAGAGATACAGAAAGCCTTTTTAAATTTTGTGCAGAGTTAGCTAGGATTTTCCAGAGTGATCTATTATAACATTCCCCCTAATCTTCCCCATAACAATAAAAAGAGCTGTTCATTGTTGTTCCTGAACAAATAATATTCATTATCTGCAGTGCATATAACGCTGTTTTCATGACTTTTGTTTAATAAGTTGAGAATGTTCAGTAATATTGTTAGTCTTGGAAGTAAAAGTTGTTTGTTTCGAGAATGAGTCAAATAACGTGCATTTATTGACTAGAACCTACCTGTTTATTTACAATCCACTTTTTCCTACACAAGAAAGTTGTTTTTGTGACCATATATTTATACTAGCAGACCCTCTGGCATCATTGTCTGTGCCATTTCCTATTCAATTAAACGTGTCATCTACCTATTCGATTTGGATTAAAAAAAATAAGCACTGCAATTTATTTAAATGTGCACTTTTAATGGAATATCTTGCTAAAATACCTGAATTTAGAATTTCCCATTGCGCTGCATAGATATAGTCCCAAAAATTAAAATTACTTCAAATAGAAGTCATATTTAAATTTTCAGGAAGTCTGCATTTTCATTTTCAAATTGCTAAAGAATAATTTAAAAAAAAAATGCTCAAAGTTTATGATTTTGTACATTAGAAATACTGAACTTACTTTTAATTAAAGAATTTTAATAAATAAGAATATAAAAATATAAAATAAGTTAAAAGCATTTAAAGAAACAATATAAATTTGTTTCGAATCATTACTTTCTTCTATATTCAATAGAAGAAAGCATTTTATTCGTAAAAATTTACAACTTCCCGTTTTTGGTGGATTTATGCATTTTCAGTGAACCAGAATTTTGAATTTGACCGTTTTTAGAAAATGTCTGTCTGACAAAAGTTTTGTGTAGCAGCTCTAGTTCAAGAGTTAATGCACAGAATTTCATATAAATTTATACATAGTTGTGCATTAACAAAAAAAAAAAAAAAAAAAAAATAATAATAAAATAAAAGTGTCCATCGACTTTTGGTGCAAATTACTCAATAAGTGGCGCTGCTATACTGTGATTTCTCCCATTTAAAGGAGGACTATATCTCTTCTACTGTGTATAATAAAAAAAGACTAAGTATGTCACAGGGCTATTATGGAATATGTTTATTTAATTTCTGTGCATATCGGCCAATAGACGATGCTGTTATGCTGCAATTTTCCCGTGAATAGAGAAATTATCTTGGATTTTTGTGTATAATTACACAAAATTTGGTTATGTGAGAGGGCCGTTTTATGAAACATGTTGATTCAATTCTGGGGCATATTGGTCGATAAGTGCTATACTATGCTGCAATTTACCCTGTGAATGGGAAGGCTTAATCTTAACATCTATAACATTTAACTGCACTTAACTTGATATGCAAGATAAATAATAAGAGAACGAAAGCTGGCTTAATTTGGGTGTATATTGACCAACAGATGTCGCAGTTGTTCCTCATCTTCTATGATTCTTCACTTGGCTACATCTCACAATCTTTTGATAAAAATTGCACTAAACTCCATATCTAAAATCTGTATTGTGCGAAGCTATTATTAAGTTTCTTCTGTGCATGTTAAACAGTGTGTAGCTTTGTTATGTAGAGTGATATAAAGTTTTGTAATGGTCATAACATACTAAGCCATTCAAGCTTTTATTTTATTTATTTTTTTACTTCTTTCTTTTGTTTTCTTATAAAGGTCTCAAACGAAAATATTGGATTCATAAAAATTTTCTACATTTGGTATTCGCTGGATTTACAAATTTTAAGAGGTCCAGAAACTGCTTTGATCAATTTTTAAAAATTTGTGTGTGTGTGACTAAAATTCCGTTCAACTGATGTCAGCCTTATTTAGGTGTATATCAGCCGTGGATCTGCTATTATGATTTTTTCACAAGTCTATATCTCAGCATCTATTGATTAAAATTGCACCAAATTCCATATCAAAATATTTATTGTGTGAAGCTATGGTTAAACTTTTGCACAATTTAAACAGTAAGTGGTGTGTGATGGCCACAATAAATACATTTTCTTATGAAAATAATCAACCCTTCAACTATTATTATATTAGTAAAATATTCTGTTTCATTTTTTTTTTAATACATATCAAACACACATTTTTTAGTACTGTAAAAAATGTGTAAATGATAAGTTTTTGTTTTATAACTCTGAACAAAACCTATATATTTGTGACAAATTGCAAGTGTAGGAATGAGTATGTTAGACTTAAGTTTTATTCTTCATCGCAATATTGCACAAATAAATAGAATGCTAAATAAATATGCTTAAGTAAATTCTATTTAAAATGTGTTTAAAAAAATAGTATATGAAATACGTTTACATTTTATTGTTTTAAAATAAAGAAAAAGAAAAGAAATATACAACACAACAAAAAACAAAACTAATGCCGGATATCCGACGGATATCCGGTCCGGATATCCGTATCCGGCAGGCAAAGGAGCTCCGGATATCCGGTATCCGGCAAAATCACTATCCGTTTCATCCCTATAAATCATTAAAATAATGCATTCTAAAATTTCTTTAAAATAGAATTTTTAACAACAACAATTAACATAATTTTTTTCATTTTTAAAAAATATTTAAATTACCTTTCTAAAAAATATTCTTCAATAATTAATTACATTATAATTATTTATTTATTGATTACATTATAATTAATTACTAGCAGGCTTTGCCCGCTTCGCTGGCCACTAAATTTAAAGGAAACTTTTTTCTATATTGCTTTATAAAAATAAAATAAATTACTGAAATTGTTCAAAAGCTTGCTCCAGGTCCCTGCTGCATTCAGCAGCGATTTGGTCATCCACTGCAACTCGGTCGCTTGTCCCTATTACCTGCGACAATAGTTTACCAATGAGCTTCCATTTAGGTGCTTATTATATAACAGTTTCGAAATAGATAGTATCGAAAAAATTGGAGTTTCCCTTTTATATTTAAATCCCAGTTACATGTGAATAACACTATACGTGTTGTTCACATGTAACTCGGACTGGACTCAAATGTAACTGGGTTTAGACAACATAATATTTGCTTTTACGTTATTTCATATGTTTATTTTGTTTATCCAATCAAGCATTAAATGACAGCAATTTCACGCCAAATATTACAATATGCTGTGACCGGCTACGTATGTAGCATGAGACAATTAATTTTTTGTGTTTATGTATAATTCATTGGTTGTAAACCTGATAGTACAGCCTTAATATAGTTCTCTTTGGCGGCTTTTGAATTTTTGTCACCATTTTAGACTTAATCCATTGTAACGATAAGACTTAATCCCTTGTAACAATATGCTATGAGCACTATTTCTGCCGTATTTTAGACAACTAATCTTTTTATGGTTATATATATTTCCCATTAAACATATTTTTATTTATTTAAATATTAATTTGAATTTTTCAAATATTTCTGTTCGACAACGTGCAAGTGCAGTAACACACAGAGGCTCATTTGTTTGTACGATAAATTAGCATAGGGATTATTATATAAAATAAATAAATAAATAAATAGGTAAACATTATCGTGTTACACAACTTTATTATGTCGCTCCATTGGCGGCTTTTGAATTTTTGTCGCCATATTAGCGATGGATTTTTTTTTTTTTCTTTCTTTTATGAAAAGGGGAAGACTGTTTTGCTAATAATTTTATCAGACTCTTTTTTGTTTATACATAAGAATCCTTTATATTCTGCTTATATTTTTAATGTTTTTTTAGGTTCAAAATAGTGCTTGTTGAAATAAATTTCCTATCTTTAAAACTGCATTTGTTCTGTAAATTTTGTGTAAAAATAAATCATTTATGTTTTTATATATTTGATGCGCTACTTAGATTGAAATGGCTGTTGCTATATTAAATTTCTTGTCGAAAAACGTTCGGTGTACTTCAACACCAAAATTTAAAAAATCGCCCAGCAGGATCTGTTAATGAAACTGATAAAATAAAAATATGGTTCATAGAGTTTAAATAATCTATTTAAAAATTTTTAAAATCCAAATTATTAATGTATCACATCACATACATAGATATAGTAGTAATATATAGATTGATCATTGGGGAGAAAAAAGTGATTCCTTTTCACTCGGGAAAAGATGGCGATTTTACCAAAATATGGCAGTCTTTCCCCGAGTGAATACACATGGGAATACACACGAATGTTTTAGCAAATAAAATTCGTGAATAATTTATTTACTAAAAGTGAATGAAAAGCTCCAGATATAGTTTCAAATTCATTCTTCTTTTTTTCCTTCAATACCACTTAATGGCTTATTCCAAAGCTTTTTTTTTCGGCATCAAAAATCTTTGCACGATAATATGGGGATGATAGATCTATATATATTACTAGCAGACCCGGCCACGCGTTGCTGTGACTAAGTTATACGTTGAATTATACGGCTGTAAACTATTTAGTACAGTTAAATTATTATTTACAAACAAAGACGAAAACGTTGTAGCCGATGTAAAAACCCACAGGGTTGAGATTTGAAACTTAGGTCAAAATTTGGAAGCGATTGATAAAAATTTTCGTAGTGTTGATATTAAGCACAAATTAATTTTATTGTAGGGTCCTATAAATTTTAATGGAGAAGTGATATATATTATTTCTAATGCTACTTTGGATAAAATTGCTAAAATGATTAATATATAAATTAAATTCTATTAAAATTCTATTAAAATAAAAGTATAAAAGAAACAGACGATTTTAAAATCAATTTTTATGGAGGAGTGAAATATAATATATGCTATAATGGATAATTTTACTATTAAATGACCTCATCATTTTAAATATTTTAAAGAGGGCAACAGCTGTAGTTATAAAAGGGAAAACAATAAGGCTAAACCAGAAAAATAAGTAAATTTGATAAATATTTTAAAACTTTAAAATTGGAAATCTTATGAAATATTGGACATTTAAAGTAAATACATGTATCATTTTAAATACAAAAAGATTTTGGAAAAGTTTAGTGTATTTTAACGAAGTGATGAGAAGTTTTTGAGTATGTTAAAATTTTAATAGTAAATTCAAGTCAATAAAGATGGGAAACATTGAGGATTAAGATAAGAATAATTATAAGATTTAAAAAAAAAAAAAAAAAAAAAAAACTTTTTATATACCATGCTTTTAAATTTTAATATACTAATAATATACAAATTAAAAGGAAAATGATAAATATTCTATCATAGTTTGAAGTCAAATTTGTTTTCAAATGTCTAAATAAAATATCTGATGTAAGATACTAATATTTTGCAGCGGAATAGATTTCATTTCTGTCATCCTTGGCGAAAAAAAAAAGAATATCGCCAAATTATCTGGCGAAAATATTTAATTCCTTTAAAAAATCATGGTTATTTTAACAACTTATATTAAAAGAGTAATGAATAATATGAAACAATATTTCATACAATACATATTACATGTCATACATACGTACAATGAATAATACATATTACATTTCGTACAATGCATACATCTGGCATGTATATTTTCGTGTTACGCTTTTGATCGCCAAATAATAATAATAATAATAAAAAAAGCCAAGGGCGACAGAGTTTAAAAATTTAAAATTAAAATTTTGTCAATTTGACAGCAAAATAATTCAATCTAACACCCACGATAACTAATACATATCTATACCCAAATATAAGGATTAAAATCGGGAAATAAATTTCCTCGATTTTTAATAATTTCTTACAAAAAATCCAGTGGGCAATTAACATAGGAAATCTTTTTCTTGGCTGCACAGACGGTCAGTGAGTCACACTTCGCTTGCGTATAGAACTCATAGATATAGTATAGCATATATAGAATAGAGTGATCATTGGGGAGAAAAAAGTTATTCCTTTTCATTTGGGAAAAGACGACGTTTTTACCAAAATATGGCCGTCTTTCCCCGAGTGAATACACACGGGAATACATACTAATATTTTAGCAAATAAAATTTATGAATAATTTATTTGCTAAAGGGGAATGGAAGACTCCAGATACAGTTTCAAATTCATATTTCTTTCTTTCTTTTCTTTTCTTTTTTTTTTTTTTTTCAATACCACTTAATGGCTGTTTCCAAAGCTTTTATTTTTTATCTTTTTTCGGCATCAAAAATCTTTCTACGATAACATGGGGATGAGAGATCTATATATATTACTATATCTATGATAGAACTACATTAGCACTTTATCAATGTGTATAAAATCTTTAAATTGATTATGACGTCAATTTTCGTGAGATGCATAATTTAACTTTTTATAATTTTTTAACGTTCACGTTTGATTAAATGTATTTATTTTTATGTCGAAAGAAAATGAACTCGTATTTTTTTTTTTTTTTTTTTGGCAACAATTAAATTAATGGAACTCACAGATATTTTGGAGCAACTTTAATAAAGGTCTATAATTAACAAATAATTGCAATAAAACAATATTGTGACAATAAATTGAGATAAAAACTATCCTATCTCTCAAGTTGGATCAAACTGCACACAGTGTGCAAAATTTCATCAAAATCAGTTCCTTAGTTTAGGAGTTTACCCCGGACAAACATCGTGACACGTAATTTATATATATATACAGATTAAATTATAAAGTTTTGATCAATGAAGCACAAATAAGTAAAAAACAGGATTAATTTCACTGTATTATCTTCATTATAATATGAATTCAATTTACACTTCAGTCTAAGTAACACGTGGCCGGCTATGCTAACACCAAAAATTTAAAAAGTGGAAATAATTGAATTATACGAAATTTATTAATAGGTTAAAAAGTTGAAGATTCTTTGTGTAGATGGCAGCACCAAATATATTTCAGCTTTCATTTTCATATGAAACAGTAATTGCTCCACGCTCTACTTTCCCCGTTTCATTTTTGAAAGGAAATATGAAAGTTGAAAGTAATCTGTTACAAATAAAGACTGTAAATATTTTGAGGAGAATTTTATAGCGTCAACAACACGTGGTAATTATGCTGTTAAAATGTAGCTTATATGACACGTTCGTAGATTTACCATAGCAGCGCCATCTATTGATTACTTACTCAACCCAGTCGAAAGGTATCGACATCTGTTAGAATCATTTGGAGTTAACAGATAATTGTGACTGTCAAATAATAACAGACAAATAATTAGCAATAAATTAAAATTGCGACTATAATTTGAGATTTAAACTATCCTATCTCTCAAGTTGGATCGAACTGCACATGGTGTGCGAATTTTATTATAATCGGTTAAGTGGTTTAGGAGTCCATTGAGGACAAACATTGTGACACGAGATTTATATATATTAAGATTATATCTATGATTCACATAAATCTTTTAGAAGATAGAATAAAACTTAATTTGAAAAAAAAAAAATAATAACTTTTGTTTATTAACCAAAATAATTGATGAAATTTGAAATGCAAGTTGGTCTTGTGGGGTACAGGCTGTATATTATATTTTTGTGTTCGTGAGAGAAAATTTAAAAGAATTTGAAAACTGCAATTTTTAATCTCACATAAAAATCATGTGACTTAATGTGAAGCAGATTTTTCATTTTTTTTCTCCTAACGGTTTCCATACAATCTCCTGCTGTTGCCACCTAAAATTCATACTTTAGTTAATTTTAAAAAATCGAATTGTCCGATTGATGAGCTGTTTAATGCATCGGATTTACAAAAATTTTCCCTTTCATTTGCTATCTTATTTGTAACGATGCGACTGATATTTCTAATTTATTTTCTAATCTTTCTGATTTATTTTCTTCATTTTAAATAAATGTACGTTTTTATTATTATTATTATTATTAATATTTTGTCGAAAAAAAAATTGGCAACAATTAAATTATGGATAAAATGTTAAAATTTAAATGGCTTATTTATCAGAAATTAGAAGGTTATTATTTTCACATTTTAATTAATTAAGAAAAAACTAATCAAAAATTCGAAAATCTGACTTCAATGTTAACACAATGACCCTTCGGGGAGCACCTTTGTGTTAAATCTCGTGACTGTCCAAGGTACCGTTTTCGAGAACAGTGAAATATACAAATATTGCTCACTTAATAGTATAAGATATTTGTGTTTTCCAATATATTACACACACATATATATATAACAGTGGGGGAATATAGAGTCAATTATTGACTCGGCTGATCTAAAATTTGCCAGTCAGTCACTGATCATGCATTTTTCGGAATTGAAATATAAATTGCAAGTAAACTCTCTCTTCTCTGAATATGTCTTTCTTAAGATTTTTTTTTACTTCAATAAAATAAAAATATAATTTTGTAGTTTTATTTTTATGGTTATGTTCAGGGATTGACAAAGTTTCAATATCTTAGGAGCCAGAAATAGCGAATTATTTCTATGACAATACTCACAACAAGACTTGGAGAATTTAGAGATAATATTTCATAATTGAATAAATAAACTATTCAGTTAAAAATGTAAACTAAGGAAAATTTTAAGAAAATAATTATTTTTTATTTATAGAGATAAAAACAAACTATGTGGAAGAAAAAAAAAAAAAAAAAAAACACCCACAGAAATAAATAAATATCTTTACCTTTAATGTAATCATTAAGAGTGTTTGAGTTTTGGCTTTAAAATACTATTTGTCTATTAATTTTTCAGGACTGAATTCTTGGATCCATTTGATACACATTATACTATTTAAACTTTCTCACTTTAAATTCAAACGTAATTTGCTTTAGATAGTGTTTATGATGCTAGAATCTTGTTTAACACAAAGATGTTACTATAGAAAGTACCAGTTTAATAGTAAGAAGATTTATGAAATATGGAAATTTATCTTTCATGGAAAAACGTCTTTCAAAAACAGAAATAATCATTAAATTTTTCCAGGAAACATTAAACTCATACTATTCATTCAATACACGAGCAGTGTTATCTTTTATACCAAGACAAGAAGGTGGGAGGAAAAGCAAAAATATAAATAAAAAAATATTGTAAATGCAATTTGTCAGTCGGCTGTAACTGGTCGCCAATGGATATTTATAGTCACCCTGGCACCTGGAATTTGTTGGACCCTGGTTATATATTATTAATTATAATTACTTTTTAAGTTAAAAAAACTTCAAAAAATTTTTTCATTAAGGTGCAAAGTGTAAAGGGGGAAAATTGAAAGGGATAGTGTTGTTCTAATTTTATTTTTCCACTTTTTGCCTGTTTTTTTTTTCCACTTTTTGCCGCTGTCCTGGCAAAAACCCAACCCTGACTAGCAGTGATAAAAAAGTACAATTTAGAAAGAATATAAAAGTGTTACATCCCCGTGTGCAAAAATTCATCATTTCTATTTTTTTTTTTTTTTTTTTGCTGGGTTGGGGAGAGATTAATTATTTTCACAGAAATTTTGTACTCTAAATGATACTAAACTTCTTCATAAGAGGCCAATAACTCAAAATAATTTTGAAAAGCTAAAATGAAAATAATAAATCTTTTGAAAATTCAATAATTAAACTAAAAAGTGTAAAATGAAAACAGATCGTAGAATCTGAGTATTTTCAATCTTTGAAAAAAATCTTCACAATATGTCTGTTTATAAATATGTGTAAATAAAACTGCATATTCAGCTACTTAAATGTTGTTATTTTTTCTACTTCTTTTCCTTCCTTCCTTTTTTTTTTAAACTATTAAACAGTTTCAATATAACTTAATTTAAAAAATATATAACCTTTACTAAACTTCATGTCTTCTTTATCCAAAACGCTTTCACTGGGGTGCCCCAGCTTTTTTAACGGCAAATACAGTGCTTAAAGTCTTAAACATTTGGCACCAAGTTAAGAGTAGTGGCAGCCAAGGAAAACATCAGTTTTGTGATACTTCAAGCATTGTATTTGCAGTTGAAAAGGCTGGGGCGCCCCAGTGAAAGCATTGTGGATAAAGAAGACATGAAGTTTAAGTAAAGGTTGTATATTTTTTAAATTAAGTTAATTTCAGTGCTTCATGAAATATGTTTTGAAAAAATTTCATTATAATTTTCAATACAAACGAAACCCAATTTTCTATACAAATAATATGTATGATTTTTCTGAAAATGACTTTTGTATTTATTTTGCAATTTTTTTAACAGCAATGTTAAAAGAAACATGGATTGTAAATTAATCCCATTACACACTTTCAAAATATTAAATTTTTGAATTTGCAGCTGAAACAAGCAAAATTATCAGTGTATTACAGAGAAAATCAAAGATCCAATAAACAAAATTATTAGAATGATACAGAGATTCGAATATTCTGATGTTTGCATTGAAATTGTATTCAGGTACGGTCCGAGTAAGTGCTACCAGTGCAACAAGGAAACGGTCTGAATAGCCTCCATACTAATCGCACCGATGGCCTGAGTAGCAACGGCCCTTCAGTGCCTAGGTTTATTGTATCAAATTTTCTTCATTTTAACTTTTAAGTGAAAAACTAACAATGCACATTTATTTTATTTAATCTTTTATGTACAAAGGTTGATTCAGCTTTTAATTTTTGGGGTCCATTTTTGTGAAAAGCAAATTATTTTTGTGAAAAACAAAATAATTTTGTGAAAATTTATTTCCTTTTGTGATAAAAAGAATTATTGCACGAAACCTTTCACTTTAGCAGTTACTCTATCTAATGTTTAATATCAAGTTAACAGCTATATTATTGAACCAAGTATAGACACTCATTAAAAATAATACTGTTAACGTGGAACATTTTTACAAAATAATCATTTTTAAAAATAAATCTTGTGAAAGGGCTGTTGTTATGAGTCTGAATTTTGTGAAGGGACCCATTTTAGAGATTTGAATTTTGTGAAGGGGCAGCAGACGGGTCCCAATTTTTACCTGGATCGACTCCTGATGTATTTAATTTCTTAAATAAAACATGCAGATTATTTTTTTTAATAAAAAAAAAAGAATTAAAAGATTTTAACAAATTAGTAATCAGGGGTGAATTCAGGTTTTAAGTTTTAGGATGCAACAATTTGATATAGTACTGAACATAGGGTTTGGGACTAGAAATATTTTATAAATGATCATTTTTATAAAACAAATCTTTGTTAAAAAGGGCTTTGTTTGTTAATTTGAACTTTTTGAAAGAGCAGCTAAGCAGCCCGTATTTTCACTTGGGTTGATTCCTGGCTGTGTATATTAAATTTATATAATTTATGCATACATTTATTTGAAATAAACCTACTATGTCTCAGGTCTCAACTAAGTTAAAATTATTAAGGCCCAAAACATCTGTTATTGATTGTGTATTTTAGCTTTTTATAGTGTTTGAATATAGATAAATCTCTTATGTGTTTTTATATATTTTATGTATACATGTTAAATGTTGCTAAGCTGTGTAATTATTACATATTAATATAATAAGTATTTTTCAAATTCTATTGCAGCCTCAATTTTATTATAAAGATATGAAATATATTCTTGTCACTGGTGGAGTTATAAGTGGTATTGGTAAAGGAGTAGTTACCAGCAGTATTGGCAAAATTTTAAAAAGCAATGGCTATGAAGTTACTGCTATAAAAATTGACCCATATATAAATATAGACGCTGGAACATTTTCACCTTATGAACATGGTAAACAATTTATAATCTTGACTATAAGCTAATTTTTAAGATAAGAAAAAAAGTGTGAAATGTATTTGTGATTATTTTGTTGACTAATTTAATATTCATGTGCAGTAGAGTTGAATTTAAAACAAGATACCAGGTATTAAAATGGTTATCTTCTTTTGTATAATAATTCAATATATAATAATCTTCTTCTCCCTCCTCTTTCAGACTTTGCAAGTGCCGGTTTTGAAGATTAATAAAAAATAAAATACTTTTTAGATTCTTTATTTAGGTATATTTGTACTAAAAAAAAATCATTGTTAACGATGATGATTAACGCAGACGAAATTGTCTGGAATTTTGGAGTCTGGATTTTCGGCTTTGTACTGTATATACATTTGTGCTTAAAGAAAAAAGGGTAGCTTCAAAAAAAGGATATATATTATATTTTATGCATTCTCTTAACTAGAAATGTCCCTTTTTTAATATGCAGGAAGGAAAATATATTATAGGGAGAAATTTTAAAGACTATCTTAAAAAACTCATCAAATTCTTTTGTAAATAAAGATTTTTAAAGCATTTTACATACATTAAGGGGGTGAGGGGTTGTTACTAAGGTTTCACTATATCTAAAAACCTGATTAACCCTGTTACACATGACATGCATGAATATGAATATATATAATTGTATATAAGCTTAAAATTATCAGATAAACTGTAATTCAAATCAATATGTTTTATGGCTCATGCTTTTTAATGCATGGCTCAAGTTATGCTGAATTAAAATTGTGTGTTTCTAACTGTTAATATAAAAAGTTTTATATTTTGAAGTGTTATTGTTGTTTCATATTTTTTTAGTTTGTGTAATATCTATTATACAAATATATATATATATTCGTTTTAGGTGAAGTTTTTGTTCTTGATGATGGAGGTGAAGTAGACTTAGATTTAGGAAATTATGAACGTTTTATGGATATCAAACTTCACCGAGACAACAATATTACTACAGGCAAAATTTATCAGGATGTTATTTCTAAAGAAAGACAAGGAAAATTTCTTGGGAAAACTGTCCAAGTAAGCCTGTAAAAATTGTAGTATTATTTAATATATATATTTTTTAACATCAAACACCTTCAAGCTGTTTAGTGAAATTAAATGAAAATTAGTAAACTAGTATTTGTTTTTTAAAAATTGCTATAAAACGTTGTTTTTATGTAAATGAAAGTACAAAAAAAAATTAAAGATTTTTCTTTTCTTAAAATAAATTTAAAAGGAAAAATTTGACTAAATAAATAAATATAAAACTTATTATATTGTATAATTTTTGTAATATTTTAGCCTTATACAGACATGTATAATATGCACAAATGCATGAATGTCATTTACAGAAAGTTTTTCTACTTTGCATAGAATTTTTTAACATTACTCATCTATATATATAATAAAATATGTTTGTGTGTCAGTTGTGTATATATATCCAGAGCTTTTTAAGAAAATGACTGATCGCAGAGCTACACAAATTTGCATGCTGATTTGTTATCTGCTCTTCTGATGCACCTCAAAGTCCGATTTTCGAATTTTTGATTAGATTTTTGTAATTAAAATATGGAAGTAGTAATAACCTGGTAATAGCTTTAAAATTAGCCATTTAAATTTTTAATTGTTGCCAAAAAAGTTTGCGAGTTAATTTTTTTTAACGTAAAATGAAATATACTTTCATGCGAATAATGAAAAAATATCAAAATTAAATTTGCTTATGCGTATGACAGATTTATCTTTAAAATTTTTCTGTTTCTCTTCAGTATTCTGATTTTTTTTTTTTCAGTCATTAATATTAAGTTAACATTTTAGATTCTATCTCGGATGTTAGGTTTATAGCTGCAGAGTTATTCAAATTAATAAAATATATATATATTGTTTGTATTTGTAAAAATATTATTGCTTATTTATTCATTGTTAGCAATGAGATTTACATTACCATGGTAATAAGGGTGGTATACTTTTTTTTACAGATTATACTCATTCTTTAGCATTAAGTCTCATGACTAAATATAGTTCATATATACTCAGTTTTAATATAGGAGTACTGTTTACAATTTTTTTTAAACAGGCA
Organism: Salticus scenicus; assembly: GCA_963930645.1. Lineage (NCBI taxonomy): Eukaryota > Metazoa > Arthropoda > Arachnida > Araneae > Salticidae > Salticus > Salticus scenicus. The sequence continues at coordinate 343,900,168 of OZ005648.1, forward strand.
CATTTCAAATGAAAGACTTTTTTTTTTTCAATCTGGTAATATATTTCCTAAGCAAAACTTGTCTTTAAAAAGAAAAAGAAAACTTTATTTTAACTAGAATGGATTTTCATAAAATTTTACAAAACTTGCTGAAAAGTTGACAAAGCATTACAGAAACATTATTCTGAAACATAAAATTCACATGTGTAATATTCATTGAGATATGAGCATTTTTAGTAAATATCATTGTACTGTGCATGAACAAAAGATAGATTAAATTTTTTTCTATATTTCTATCTTATCAATTTTTATTGCATAGGTTGAAAGCTAGATACATTGAGCAACTTTTGTCAAAAGTTCATTTAAATAGAGTAAAAATTAAGCAGTTTGTTGTCAAAAGAACGACCTAAATTTTAGGTATTTCCCAGAGTTCAAGTTTCACAAGGGGTTTTACACATGCCGTGTATTTAATTTGAAGATCCAATTATTTTGATTATGTTGATTTTTTTTTTTTTTTTTTTTTGAAAAACCCTTTATGAACTCACAATTCTTAGTAAATAAATAAAATAAAAATTTGTTAAAGTTACTAGCCTATAAGGGGTTTTTTACAAAAAAGAACTTTTGTAATGTTGTTGAAATAATTAGATCTTCAAATTAAATATGCAGCAAAACCTCTTGTGAAATTTCAACTCTGGGAAATACCTAAAATCTAGCTCGTTCTTTTGGCGACAATTTGCTTAATTTTTACTCTATTTAAATGAACTTTTGACAAAAAGTGCTCAATATATCTAGCTTTTCAACCTATGCAATAATTTTTTTTTTATCTTTATGGTCATCCCTTTAACATAAAATTCAAAACCCTCGATAATATAGGATTCCTACATGTAAATATTGCAATTTCCCTTGCACTTAAGGGAGGACATTCCAGATCTTTCATAAAAAGAACCTCATATGGAGTAGGAACCTCAGAATCGGGTACCGGTTTTGGAATGCTACTTAAAGCATCTGCATTCCCTATTTTCTTTCCTGGTCTATCCTCGAGGGAAAAATTATATGCATTTAACATGAGAGACCAGCGTAGCATATGGGGAGAAATAATTTCAGGAGTCTCTTTAGTTCGATTAAATAACTCCAACAATGGCTGATGGTCAGTAATGACTGTAAAAACATGCCCATAAAGAAAATGTTGAAATTTCTTAATAGGCGAAACTATGGCAAGTGCCTCCTTATCAATCTGAGCGCAATTACGCTCAGCTGATGTCAGAGTCCTAGACGAAAATACAACTGGTGCCTCACGACCATCCTGCATTCAATGGCTTAATACAGCCCCCACTCCATGTAAAAATTATTGGTAATGTCGAATCAAAAGGTACAAGCACTTTAGAGGAAGAAATTAAATCTTTTAAGCCATTAAAAGCATCTGTATGAATTTGCGTCCACTTAAACTCAGCATTACTGTCCAACAACCTATGTAAAGGTTCAGCAATTGTGGCCTTATTCTCTAGAAATCCATGATAAAAATTAATTAAGGAAAAGCACATAACGGTTGTTTGTCAGTAGGAATTGGTACAGCACGGATTGCTTCAACCTTGGATTTAGACGGGTGTATACCCTCCTTATTGACACTATACCTGAAAAAATTGATCTCTTTTACACCAAAAAGGCATTTTTCCTTTTTCACCCTCAAGCCTGCCTTTTTAAGCTGACTCAAAACTTCAGATAAACGGAATGCTAACTCCTGACATGTCTGTGCACAGACTAGAACATCATCAAAATAAAGTATTACCCCCTCTAACCCTACAAAGAGTTCTTCCATTAAGCTCTGAAAAAGCCCTGGAGCTACATTTACTCCAAATTGGAATCTGTTTACTTAGAAAGCCCCCTTATGAGTTATTATGGTCTGAGCCTCTGCTGATTCTTTATCTACACACAGTTGTAAATAAGCTTGGGCTAGATCATTCTTTGCATAGAATCCACCCCCTTTCAAATTAGATAATAAATTATTGATTGCTGGTATAGGATAAGGAAAAGCAGACATAGCTTTATTAAGTGTAGTTTTATAACCCCACAGAATCTAACTTCCCCGATGGTTTTAATATTCAAGCTACTATAGTAGCCCACTTGGGATTATCATAAGGCTCAATAACTCCCTCTTCAGGAAGCTCTCCTAATGCCATCTCAATTTTAGGTCTGAGTGCTAAAGGTACATTTCTAGCCTTACACCTAATAGGTGGAATTCTGGGGTCTATTGAAAGCTTAACTGCTGGGCCAGTGCAAGTCCCCAATTCCTCACTAAAAATTCAGAAAATTTATTCACAACCTCTGACAGGCTCAGAAATAGAATGTATTCCATTTATAGATATACCCAAAGGCTCAAACCATAAATACCCTAGAATGTTTGTACAATAAAACTTTGCAACTAAAAGTTCCAATTCTGGGTTAAACTCTTTAAATTGTACTCTTACAGCACATTTCCCAACAAGGTTTCTGTTTTTCTGAAAATCTCGCACCTTTACTGAAGTACTATTTAATTTTGGCCCTTGAGCTCCAAAAATTTTTTTTAAGTATTTAAACAGATTATGGATCCTGAATCTACCTCCATGTTCATTTCATGCCCTTCCAATTTAAACACAACATGCTCCTTAAGTGAATTGCACTGCACAGAATTCAAACAGTACTCATTTTCCAAAGGACCAACCACGTCAATGTCATGTAATTTCCGAGAATTTGAATTTTTGTACTTGTCACGTTTTGCACGGCAGACATGCTCTGTGTGGCCTTTTTTACCACACCCCCTGCAATTAGTGTCTCTAAATCTGCAATTTTTGCATTTGTGCTGTTCCCCGCATCCAAAATAAACATTTTTAGCCGAAAATTTAGTATTTTTATCGAACTCGAACTTTTGTTTACGTTTGTCTTTTCATTTTCCAGCCTTCACATAATCCACAAACTCTGAGCCTGCAACATGACCCAAATTTAAAGAATGCATACTTTTAACCTGAGATGTCGCAAATTCATTAGCTAAAGCTGTAGATACGGCATCCTCGATAGTTAAACTTGTTTCCGATAACAGCCGTCTTTGCACCCCCGCATCTCGTATGCTGTATACGAGCTGGTCGCAAAGCCTCTCTGTCAAAGTTACATCAAAATCGCACGCCTCGCCAAGTCGTCGTAGCTTGGCAACGTAATTGCTAATCCCTTCGTTTAAATTTTGAGTTCGCTTTTGAAATTTAGATCGAGAAAAAATAACAGATGGTTTGGGGCTAAAATGGGTTTTTAAAACAGCCATAATTGCATCAAAAGTCTTTTCAGAAATAGCAGACGGTGCTATTAAAGACCTATAATTCCCACTGTTTTGATACCACAAACAACAACTAAAGTCGCATGTTTCTGTTCAGCATATAAATCCCACGAGCTAAGGCTTGAAACGTCAAACTCCGAAATTGAGCCCACAGCAGCCATCACAAGGAATGGGGTTCCTAAGAAAAGAAACAGCTTACTGCGCTGAACAACTCCGTGATAAATCACCCGCCTCTTATCAACAAGAGAGCAGAGAGAAAAAGAATGGAGAAAATTCTCATACCTGAATTAGAGTCCTGCATCGGGTCGGGTAACCCGATTTTACCCGAACCCGACCCGACCCGCGGGTCGGGTTCGGGTCGGGTTGACAGAATTTTTTCTCTTGCGGGTCGGGTTCGGGTCGGGTTGACTGAACTTTTTTTCGTGCGGGTCGGGTTCGGGTCGGGTTGACTGAATTTTTTTTCTTGCGGTTCGGGTTCGGGTCGGGTTTGGTTTTCAACAAGTCGGGTCGACTTGAGAACACCTTTCAAAATATTTTTTACAATTATAAACATAAATTTATAGGCATGTTTACAACTATGTAACTATTTTAAACATTCTGCACATACCAGACATGTATCGGTTGGTTGGAGGATTTAAGACCGATTGACTCCAGATGTGTCCTAGGCCTATAGGGGGATTGCCCTCCGTTTGAGTCTTTCTAAGGGGTCTTAGCCCGTATTTACGCGTGTTTAGGAGGAAACCACGGAAAACTCCGAACGGCTAGGTCGATGAGCGCGACCTGGGATCGAACCCGACACCTCCCGTCTACCAGATTCGAGCGCAGAACCGCTCGGCCGCTGGTGGGTAGACATGTACCGGAGCTCCCTATTCGTATCCGCGGATATCCGCCAGAAAAATAGATCCGTATTTGTATCTGGATCTGTTTTCTTTTCTTCAACGGAACTAATATGTATCTTTTGTAGAGATTGTATGAAAATTAGAAAAGTATTATAAATCTTTCTCGACTGTTGTTAATATATAAATTAAAGAAATACAAATACAGTATAACCTCGCATTTGCATTCTGGAAATTGAAAAGATTTCGCAGTTTCCATTTTTTTTTTTTTTACTTCTATATTTAGTAGAAGAAAGTATTAGATTCTATCAACTTTTGGTGTCAACCGCTCGACGGGTGGCACTGCTATACAGCGATTTCTGCAATTTCAGGGGAGGCTATATCTCAGGTTCTGTTGCGTATAATCCAACAAAACTTGATATGTGAGAAGACCAATATGAGATATTATGCTGATTCAACTTGAATGCCTCTCTATCAGTCAACAGGTGGCACTGCTACACAGCGATTTCCGCAATTTAAGGAAAGGCTATATCTCAAGAACTACTGCACATAATTTCATATAAAGTTGCATGTAAGTGCCATTTAATATATATTAGCGCCTGTCAACTTTTGGTGTAAACCGCTCAATAGGTGGCGCTGCTACACAGCGATTTCTACATTTACAAGGAAAGCTATATCTCATGTTCTATTGTGTATCATCAAACAAAACTTAATATGTGAGAAGGCGAGATTATGAGACATTATGCTGACTCAGTTTAAATTCTTGTCGGCCAATAGGTGGAGTCGTTTTACTGCAAATTTCATCGATAACAGAATGGCTATATCTCAACTTCTATGCCATATAACTGTACGAACAATGATATGTGAGATAACCATTATAAAAACGCATTGTTTAAGAAGTTATTTATAGACGATAAAACTGTCTCTCTTTGGATATTTAGTGTTAGATTTCCCTAATATGAAAATTATTTGCATTCATCACGTTAAACTTTTTAATAATAGTTTTAATAAATTTTTCGCACTTAGTGAATTTGACAGAAAATGTAGAAGAATGTCTTGTGGTGACCACAACATACTAGTTTTTTTATAATTTACCAACTGTGTGGCAATGAAAATTTACTTTATTTTATATCATGTTATATCATTTTACCTTGTTTTGCATGATTTTTAGGTGAATAAGTAATGTTGATTTATTTTTCGGGTTTCGGGTCGGGTTCGGGTTAGATAAGTCAGGTTTCGGGTCGGGTTCGGGTCGCAAAAAATTCTCTGTTGCGGGTTCGGGTCGGTTTTCGGGCTGATGAAAATTTGTTTGTCGGGTTCGGGTCGGGTTTCGGGTTGATGAAAATTTTTTTGTCGGGTTCGGGTCGGGTTTCGGGTTGATTTAAAATTCATCTGTCGGGTTCGGGTCGGGTAAAACCCGACCCGCGCAGGACTCTAACCTGAATTAGGAACGCCCACTCGTGCCACGGAGTCAACATCAACTCTCCATTGTACGTTGCCAGTATTGTAAGGCTGGTTAGCATGGAAGGTGGCTAATATAAATTAATGCTTGAATTATAGCTACTGGGAAACATGCTTTATTTCCAGAAACAAAACAAAAATAAACTTGGTAAAAGGTAAAGACACAATGTAATGTAAATAAAACATGTAACAAACTTAGAACGGGTAAAAACAAAACATAATGACATGCAGCTGCTGTGACATGAATTATTGTTCTCTTATAGTCTCTTGATATGCACTGCATGGCCAAGACGCATGCCGCTCAAAATGCGCGAGCACTCAAATCACAACAACACGGAAGATGCTACTTTGCTTGCCTGATGAAGGGTTGTGTTTTCCTTTGACCCAACACAATTGTTGTGTGTTTTGCATTTTATGGTGTTAAGTCAAGTTTTGTACTTATTGCTGTAGCAATAGTCCTGTCTTTATAAAGGAATTTTTGTTTTCCTATAAAAATAGTTTTTTTTTTTTTTTTTTTTTTTTTTTTGTCTGCAATCCACATTAACCATACCTTTCAAATAATATTACTTTTATTCTCCTCCTTTTATTAAAAATAGGCTAAAAATGTACAAAAATTTCATATATGCATATTAATATATAGATGAATTTATTGTGATTAATTTTATTTTGTAGCAATTGGAGAAATTTTTCTCCACATTCATTTTTTATGCTAAAAATTTCAGTTTATATGAAGTATTCCCTTATTGAAAATCTGACTTTGTGTACTTATAATTTATGTATGTGTATATATACTGTATGCTGCTTTGTTTTTGATTGCAAATGTAATTTAGTTAGAAAGTAAATTTATTTTTTGCTTCTTTTTTTTTTCTTTGAAGGTAGTTCCACATATTACAGATGCTATTCAAGAATGGGTTGAAAGAGTTGCCTTAAAGTCTGTTTCTAATAGTGGCTTATCACCTGAAATTTGTATTATTGAAGTAATTTTTAAAAATTTATTACTATTTCAGTTAAATTACAATAAAATTATATCATTTAATATACAGTTTTGTGATACACTATTTAAATACTATTTTAATAGCTGTTTTCAGTGAAATTGATTTTTAGAGGGAGTGACATTTGAAGACTACCACAATCTTACAGATATGCTTGTGGTGTTATTTTTTTCTAGGCTTTTTTGGAAAAAGACAAAATCTTTATAGAAATTTATTATGCATTCTTGTCAGGACTAGTTTTCTCCCTGCAGAAACTGACAATAAATGGTGAAAACTCATTTCATGATGTTATCTGTGATTTTATATTCCACTATTATTTTACATGCAGGCTCGCCTCTTCTTTTCACCTTAGAAATCCTTCTCCTAGACCTCAAAATTGGTTAGATAATATAGTAACGCTTAAGAATCTCAACATAAAACTTAATAAAATCTTCACTCTTTTAATGGATCTATCAAATCTTACTGATTAAAAGTCTGTTTTTCTCTTTCCTCTTTGCCTATATGCTTAGTTTGCAAGTGCCATTGGTAAACAGAAAGATTCACCAGCTCATTCATCGCCCACTGTCGGCTCTAGGCTAAAGCCTGGCGAATAATGTAATTTTTTTTTTTTAATGAGTTTTTAAATAAACTGCAAGTAGTCCCCCTAGATGCACTCAAAATCGCTCCAAGAGTGATGAGCGGGGGCTGCTCCCTGTTCAATAATATTAAACTTCTAAATGCATTTTATTCAGAATAAATAACAAATAAAAATTTTGTAGATAATTTTAATTAAAAATATATTTAAAAATAATGATACAATAGATAAATTTTATATACTCATTTAAAGTGATTGATTGCATTTTACAGTATGCTGTGTTGACAAAGTAACAAATGTGGATTTTATTCTTTTCAAAATGATGATTGCATAACACATTTCATCAAAATTTATTTCTGTGTAATTATTTTTTGTGCTTTGATTATATTCTTATATATTTTTACACTACTATCATTTCTATTTACACACAGTGTAAAAATAAAATCTTATTGCATTATGTTACTTGTATTTAAAAATACTCTAAATGTAACTTGTTAAAGTATTTTTAACTTAAAAAACAAGCAAACAACAACAACAAAAAAAAAGACTTTTAAATGGGAATTCAACATATTATACAATAGAGAATTTAAAAAGTTCAGTATGAGTTTACTATATAAAAATATCCTATTTTCAAATGGAAGAATAATTTTGAAGCTCCTACATTTATTAATAATACAAGCAATATGTATTTATATAATCATTTTGAATTTTTTTTTGCTTCTTTGAATGACATTCATATTTCATAATTTTTACTTTTAATTTTTGATTTAATTGTTTACCTATCAAATACGTGAATTCTATGAATTATTACAAAGCTCTTATTAGCTTTATTTCTTAGTTTCTGCCAGTTATTGCCACTTGCTAGTTTTGTTTTTGCCCTGCTGGTTTTCACCATCCCCAGCAAAAATTTGCCATCTCTAATCCTGTTGAATGTTTGAGTAGCAATACTAAAAATAACCTCTGGTAAATAAAAAGTCCTTTTCTCCATAACACACCTAGAGTTGTAAACGCTGAATAATTGAATTTATGTAAAGTATTTCCCTAACCTTCCTATTCTGAAGTTTTGGCTTCCTTGGATTACTGTTTTCCAATAAAGAACATCTAACAATAAGGTGATTTCTGAAGCTGCTGCATATTTTGAAAAAATGTTTGTACAATATGGAAGGGAACAACACTGGGAGGCGGGGAGGGGAAGAGAGAGAGAGAGAAAGAGATGTACAATATAGGTCTAAAACAAGTTTATGTTGAAAAAATATTTCCTTTATAAAAAGTAGTTATTTTTGCATGGTTATGTTGAACAATCATTGTATATGTAAATTTAAACTATTGGTTGTTATGCTTATAACTTGCGTTCATCCTTAAGATTTGCCAAGTTTCCTCAATGTTCTTAATAATCGGATATATTCTTTTTAAATATATCAAATTATCAGGAGTATGAAAAAAAATAAGTAAATATGAGGAGAAAACATTACTCTAAGAACCCTATTTAAAGATAGTTTTCATTCATCTATGGTTAATCTAGAATACTTTATGTGGTATACTTAATTGAGATTATACCATGTTGTAGAGCAGGGGTGGCCAACCTGTGGGCCGCATGCTGCCCTCCATGTAGTTTCGTGCAGCCCGCGAGGAGCCTAACGATATTTAAATTTTGGCAAATTTGGTTAAAAGTTTAAAAATTAATAAAACCTTTCTCACTTTTCGAAGCAAAAATACCTTTCAATGATCATGGTAGCTAAATCACATTGTTGTAATAAAATTGTTATTAGATCCAGTATTTGTTGTTTTTATTATACTTCTTAATGTATAGTTATAAATTTTTCCCGAATATGTTGATAATTTATGAATAAAAAAAAATGTGTTCTGCTCCGAATCTTCACCCTGCCTTCCCCCCGAAAAAAGTATATGCTTTCGTTGCCATAAAAATTTGCGCACCAAGAAGGAGTTGTCAGAATGAAACGAAATTTTATATACCTAAGTGCAATGTTGATATAAATAAATAATTACAAAATCAAAGCGAAATGATCATTTATTACAGGAAAAATTACGAAAGAATGGAGGTTTTAATACTCTGTTGAACCACCTCTAGCGTAAATGCACGATGCGATACGGGCAAGCAGTGTGACATACAAGTCCCGTCTGATGTCCTGCGGCAACTCGTTCCAAATTTGTTATAAGCGTGCCTCTAATTCGTCTGAACTCGTCGGCTGCCAAATTTGCAGTCCCAGGCTATCCCAGACATGCTCAATTGGTGACAAATCTGATATCGAACAAGCCAGGAAAAGGTGGTATTGTAGGGTGGTACTGTGACGTAGGCAGTCCTGTAACACCCTTGCTGTGTGTGGGTGAACATTGTCTTGTTGAAAAATGGCTCCTGAGAGCCCTGCCATAAGTGACAAACTCTATGGCTGAAGGATGTTACGAACGTACCGCTGGTCTGTCATGGTGCCGTGGATCAATATTAGGGATGACCGTGTATCATATGCAATGTCATCCCATACCAATACCATCACATAAGCTGTGGGTGAGGTGTGCAGCTGTAAAGCAAAGGCAGGATTAAGGTGTTTACCATGATGCCTCCACACATGTACATGTTTGCCATCACTGCCCAAATTGAATCAGAATTTGTCGCTGACGACAAACTGGTTCCATTCGGTTGCAATCCAACCCCGTCGAGCGCGACACCACTCGAAACGGAGGCTAGAGGGGTATTATTGGCAACATGTGTAACGGGCGTCGTGATAGTAAATGCCTACCAGTCAGGGACCTTGCGATGGTACGTACAGACACAGGGACAGATTATATAGGAATAGGTGTTGCACATGTCTGGATATCGGACAACGAGACAGTTGGCGCTATGCGTATGTTTCGTATAACATGACGGTTTTTTTCGATTATTATTCTGTCGAGCACGTCTTGAGCCTAGTTGCTGTGTAAGGGACCTACCTATCTTTTGTCCATTAGTCACAACACCTCCTCACAGTAAAATCAGAACGACCTAGGTGGCTGGCTACTTACCAAGCTGATCACCCTTATTCCATCACACCGTTGATTCTTCCCCTCTCGGACTCTGACAGCTGTTCATATTGCCTTCGATGGTGGAGTAACGGCATCTCTATTTAAAAAATGTCCCTCTGCAACTGATCATGCACATCAAGCAAGCTCTGCTTACCTGTTTTATACTCCAAGAAAAACGAAGTTCAACGCCCTCTGGTGGCATTACGCAATGCGCAATCACACTGCATTTCTAATCATTTGCATATCTGCCTGGCACTTACCTTCATGCCAAGTTTCGTTACGGTCCATTGATTATTTCTTGGTGCAAAAATTTTTATGGCAATGAGTGTACATACATGATTTATACACTTACGATCATATGAACACATACACATATATACATTCGGTGCGGCCCGCCTGAGTAAAAAATATTTCCAATTCGGCCCATCTAGTGTTTTGGGTTGGACAGGCCTGTTGTAGAGAAAGGAAAGAGGCTTAGAAAAATTTTGCTTGTTGTTGTAGGTAAATTTTAATGTTTATATATATATATATATATGTATTTTTATTAGTATTTAAAACACTTAGACTTTTAAAATTATTGCTATGTTTTACTTTTTATCCATCTGGTAGCAGAATTGCTAACAGTCTATACTTGAGCTATTAGGTGCTGAGTTCAAGACTCATTCAAACATAGATTTTCATAGTGATTTGGAATCCACAGCTGGTCCTGTTTAATTAGCCAAGTACAAAGAATGATCGTATAGTTACAAACCAAACTTTTTGCTTGATTTCTTTGCTAATGATTTTAACTTTTTTTTTTTTTTTAATGTGTAATGGGAATGCAAACCATCCATTCCTGGAAAGTTATCTTTAAATGATGCTAAATATTTCTTTAATGAAATTTTTTACATCTAATAATTGTATACAATTCTAATTCAAATAGCAGCAGTCATTTTTATTTCTAGGCTAACTGAATGATATTTAAAATTTTATCTGTATTCTTGTAGTAAAATAAATATAATTTGGAAATACTGATTATATTAATGTTTGTGTGTAATTATCTACAAAAATCTAAAATGTGTAATTACTAATACTACTTATAAATGAATCATTAGCAGTATTTATTTCAGACTACTGTCTCAGGGAGGTATTTTAGATATTGAGTTGCACTTAAAGGCACTCATGTCCTATGTTGGTAGCCAAATGTGCAAGAAGTAACAATTTCTGGATTTATATAGGATTTTGAAAATATATTTCTAAAACAAATATTTAACAATCTGTCTGATTGCTGTTAAAATCTTTAAATGGTTCATCATCGTAATAATAACTATAATATACTATAGGAAAGAAAAAAATACAATTTCAGAATTTTATATTTTAGTTGTATTTTTTTAAAGCTAGAATTTTTTCTTGGGAAGGGCAGTAGATTCCCCCACCCCTTGAAAGAAACGCTGATCATGACACATAAATGGTTAAAAATACAGTTAGTGTTTGAAGCAGTAATTTGTAGCTTTCTCCTTTAATAAAAGCAGTTAAATATTCCTCAAAGAATAAAATATTTTTTTATTTTATTATTTAAGAAAAATCCATTTTATTAGAAATCTGTTTTTCATATTGTTAAGATGGTTAATTTATTTTTAATATAATGTAATAAGTGTATGCTTTTTTATTTTGTAGTTAGGTGGTACTATAGGAGATATCGAAGGCATGCCGTTTGTTGAAGCATTTCGACAATTTCAATTTAGAGTGAAAAAAGAGAATTTTTGTTGTGTTCATGTTAGTTTAGTCCCTAGGGTATGTTTTTTTTTTACCTCCCTTTAATTAAATTGTATTGTTTTGATGAGTTGAATATCTAAAGTTATCCTAATTTTTCAATTAAAACTATTTAAAAAAAATAATAATAATAATTTGTGAATAAAATATTTATGGCTTTACACTATTTTAATCACATCAAAAATTAAAAGAGATAAGGTAATGTGAATTGGAGGATTAAAAAAAATGCATAATCTTTGTTGCACATTGTGATCGAGGATCTATCAGGTTTAAATTTTTGAGACCTAATTTTTGTAAAAGACAGTATTTTTGTGAAAGGTTTTATTTGTTTCGGAACAAATTTAAGAAAAATAAACAAAACCCTTCATTTTAGCAGTCACCCTGTTTTCTGTTTAATATTTTAATAATGTTTTATTGAATCAAGTACTGGCAATTATTTCTTAGAATACTGAAAACATGAAAAACTTTTAAAAATGGATCATGTTTAGAAAACAAAATTTTGTGAAAGAGCTCTTTTTATCAATTTGATTTTTGTGAGGGAGTAGCTAAACAACCTCACAATATTTTGTTTATATCGACCTATGGTGATAAATTGCTACCCTTTAAAAAAAAAAAAAAAAAAAAACTATTTTTTTCTTTTCATATTTTAGCCATGATAAAAGCAGGCTTTTATTATTATGTTACACATACTTTTATTTAACCAGCTTTCTTGCATTTTTATTAAAATGCGTGCAATTTTTTTTTCTTTTGCAATTTATATCTCTGTTATTTTATATTCATCTCTTGTTAAAATATATTTTTGGTAAAAATATGTCTGCTTCTAAATGTTTTTGAAAAATGTAGAATGTGTGCTAGACTTTAGTAAATACCTAAATTAGATACTTCCGTTGAATAATAATAATACATATCAATATAGAAAATGAACTTCATAAGCTTATAAATTTCTGCTACTGGTTATAATAAATATCAAGGTTATTGTGTATTTTTTAGATTGTACTTGGTGTATAACCAAGTACAATTTGATGTATAACCATTCTTGTAATTTAAATGAGTGTTCATTATAAAATTACCATTGCCTCAAAAAGGGAAAAAGATTACTAAAAAGTAAATAAAGTACACTTCAAAAAATTGTAAGTACACTTCTGCTCAAAAATCTAGAAAAATTTTATTATTATTTTTTTTTTCCTTTACACAAAATGTTCTTAAACTTTCGAGGTGTAAGGAACAGGACCATCCTTATCTAATTTAGTGAAGATTGGGTTATAACAGTAATTAGAAGGCCAACAACAAACTGAGTAAAAAATATATTATTTGTGATACCCTGTATCATTAAAACAATCTGTAACTGTAGCACATATTAATTTAGATATTATTATTTTGATTTATGAAGATTTTCAAACCAGCTTGATTAAGATAAACATTAAATGTTTTTGTTCATATAATTCATCTTGAAATTCCCTATTTCCTCAATTTTTTACTAATATATAAATTTTAGGTTAAAACAACTGGTGAACATAAAACTAAGCCTACTCAAGCTAGTGTGAGTGAATTAAGAGGTTTGGGTTTATCACCTGATTTAGTAAGTTTGTTTTTATAATCTTATATCCTTTGTATTATTAGTGAAATTTGTGCATATTTAGTGTATCAATATACTTCATTTGCAATTTTCATATGAAGGCACCAGTTTACTTTTAAAGGTTATTTTTTTTAATTTGGTGTGTTTTAGGATCAGAATTCTATTTCTTTTAGACTGAGGAAATTTGCTATAGACAACTAACTTTGTATAAAAAGAAATTGTCTATGTTACAGACACTAAAATATTACACATATGTAAGAGGAAGATTCAGGCCAAAAATAAGTATTAAATTGTATTTAGAAATAATTCATTTAAATTACCTATTGTTTTAAAGTTGATAATATAAAAAAATTCCTAAAAGGGAGTAGGTATTGTGAATAATGCTGTCTAGCCATACTATCATAAGCTAAAATTCATATTGTTTGTTCATTTAGGCAAATGCAAAATGACTAGTTTTTTTTTTTTTTTTTTTTAAGTATAAAAATTAATTTAAAAGTATTTAATGAATTTTTGTATACTACAATTATGACATTGTATTATTAGTACGACAGGACTATTTCTTTCAGACGGCGATTTTGCATTGTCACCATTTCACTTTCATTTTTGTCACGATGTCCTCCAACATTAAATTTTAACATTTAATTTTTAAAAATATTTTGTCAAATCTGTAAAAACTTTTACATTTTTCAAAATCTACTGTTAAGCTAGAGCTTCTTCCTTGCTTACAATTAGAAATGAATTTCCAATCTTGGTATCCCAGACCATCAACATTTCTGAAATTGGATGTTTTCTGAATATTTATTGGCAATATTTTCTGAATATTGCCAATAAATATTCAGTATTGATAATAGTTTATGGATATTCTTGGAGATATTTTCTGAAGATGCATTGATGATGGCTTTTGAACATTTGTTGGCTATGTCTAATGCAGGGTTCGGGATATATATCAATCGATATATATCATGGATATATATCATGATATATATCCGATATTTATTTTAAAAATATCGGGATTTTTGATATTTTTGATATTTTCATTTATGTAAAGTATTTTGAAAATAGCATTATTCATCATATTTATATTTTTTGACTAAAAATTATAACTATAAATTTTCAATTGATATTGAAAATTTTATTTTAAATAAAATGCTAAAAGGAGCTAACAAAAATAATTTTTACACATCTGAAAATGTTTTTCTAAAGTGGGATAATATTAAAATTGAACAGCCACTAAAAGAAAAAACTTCTAAGTTAGTTAATCAATTGTTTACTGCTTCATCAACAACAGCTCCATCCCCAACAGCTCCAGCTAGAGAGTTTTCCCTAGCTTTGGTTTTGTTCATTCTAAATTACACAACAGGCTAGGAACTGAAAAAGCAGAAAAACTTACATTTTGTTTAAAATTTTGAACAAAAATAAATAAATTTCATTTTGTACTTAGTTTTGTAAAAGAAATAAAACATTCTTGAGATTTGAGATAGTTTTATAATTTGTGTTTTGAAAGAGAAATTGTTTAACTTAAAATTTTGTTAGTGTTAAAAAAAAAAAAAAAAAAAAATTATAATTATATATATAAAAAGTACTATTTTATATTAGAATAATGTTTTATATTAGTTTTTATATAATGTGCAATATGTATAGGTGTTTAAGTTGCATTAAATCTGAAAATATTTGTCATAAGTTGACAATTTTGAAAATATCGGATATATATCAAAAATATCGGATATATATCAAAATATCGGATATTTTTGATATTTTCAAAAATATCATGATATTTACGAACCCTGGTCTAATGAATATATTGATGTTAGCCTCTGAATATTTGTTGGCAATATCGTTAGAATACATATTGATGATGGCTTTTAACTCTGTGTTGGTGATATCTTTCTGAATATGTATTGATTGTGGCTTCTGAATATTTCATGGCAAGACCTTTAGGATATTCTTGGAGATATTTTCTGAAGATGCATTGATGATGGCTTTTGAACATTTGTTGGCTATATCTAATGAATATATATTGATGATGGCTTCTGAATATTTGTTGGCGATATTGTTAGAATACATATTCATGATGGCTTTTAACTGTGTGTTGGTTGATATCTTTCTGAATATGTATTGATTACAGCTTCTGAATATTTATTGGTTATTTCTTCTGGATATGTATTGATAATAGTTTCTGAATAGATGGCTATATCTTCTTAATGTATGTCAGTGATATGTTCCGAATAGTTTTGTTGAAGCTTTTCTAATTTAATTTTTTTTATGAGATAGTAATATAGTCGTGTCATACTAAATTAAATTCTGTCAAAGTCAGGTTTTTTTTTTTTTTTTTTTTTTTGAAAACTTGGTGGTTGACAAGTTTCATTATATCTCTGTCTCTCTATATATATTATGCTGATAATGATAAAAGCAGAAAAATATTAAAAGGTATTTGCAAAAATATGTTATTTGTAATATTCAAAAGGGGAAATATATTACATTTAAGAAAATCAACTTTTGAAATAAAATTCTAGTTTTTTCTTTTTTAAAGTCTTATTTGAAAAATAAGAGACAATATCTAAAAATGCAGAGTCTAACAAATTTTATATCTTTTGTCCACTTAAGTTGCCAAATTTTATCAGATTATTTACATAGGTGTTTTTGTTATTTTGTTCTTGTTATTTATTGCATTTGACTGCTTTATATGTACGTCATGGAAAGATATTGTAGTAATTATTATAATGATACTTTCGCTAGATATATATATTTAAAAAAAAAAAAAGGAGGGGGGGGGAATGTTTTATAGTTGTTGCTTTGAATTCGTAATTTAATCAGGATTTAAAAATTATTTTAAGTGATTTGTTAAAAGAAAACTATTATATTACTGTTATATAACTGTTATATACTTTAATATTTACAAAAACTCAACATGTATTTTATATGGTTACAATTATAAAAAGTTAATTGCACCTTATTTCTTTTCTTTTTTGTCTAATTTCAGATTTTTTAAAGTAGGTTACGGTCAGCCTTGTTTTGTACAGCTAAAGGAATCTTAATGGAAATTAAAATTTGCGATAGTTTTCATAATAGTTTAGTTACATATATATAAGTAGTTGGATTTGTCTACTTTGCTGGTCACTATATTTAAATGAATCAGTTTTATAAGTCTCAATTTTTGAAATTCTTATATTTATTAATAATAAACCTTGAAAAATATAAGTAACAGACTTGCCAAGTCTCCGGATTTTGGCCGGAGTCTCCGGATTTTTTTGCGTTATTTTGATCTCCGGATTTCTATCAACAATCTCCGGCTTTTTCCGATCGCAACGCACGAGTTTCGTTTTTCCGATCGCGACGCGCGAGTTTCGTTTTTCCGATCGCGACGCGCGAGTTTCGTTTTCCCGATCGCGACAGGCGAGTTTCGTCTTAAGTTCCGTGCGGCAGACAACGTACTTGAACCACTCCACGCGATGACGTCATTGAAGACCCACCCCGCGCGATGACGTCCTTGAAGAACCGCCCCGCTCGATGACGTCGATCCGTTTCTCTTGCGGATCTCGTCGTTCAGTGAAAGGCTGAACTAGTTCTGACCGGATTTCGTTTAGCTTTTCAGAAGGGAGGTGGGATTATGGTAGAGAATTTCTCCTGTAGGATTGGCAACGCGGTATGAGCGCAATTCGTGATGTTTGTTGATGTTGTGTGCATAGTGTGCATCACTTATTGATACTTTTCATCAGATAAGATCGTGTTTTAACGAATCTTTTTTAATCGTAAGCCTGAATCATTTTTTTGCATTTTTATGTTTTATTTACCATGTAAGTTACTAAAGTGTTTTATATTTTTTGAACATTTATGGTTTTTAAACAATGGATTCATATATTTCAACATCGACAGCGTTTGAGGCCCCCGATGCCGAATTTGGCCACTCTAAAGGCAAGAAAAAATATGGAACTGTTTTTAGTCCTTCCTACACAGAAGAATTTAATTTCATATTACCTTCCAGAAAAGGTAATAATTATGCCTTTTGTAGCGTGTGCTGTGTGGACTTTTCGATTTTGCACAAAGGCAAGGGCGACATCACAAGACACATATCGCGAGATAAACACCAAACGGCTGTACAAGCTGCCAAAAAGTGTCAGAGGATAGATCAGACATTTTTGCAAAATACTGATGACTTTGCAGTCATTCGATCTGAATCTCTTTTTACCTCATACCTAGTTGAACATAATCTTCCTATAGCATCATCTGATCACATGGCACCACTCTTCAAAAAGATGTTCCCCGACAGCAAAATAGCCAATAAATATGGCTGTGGTCGAACAAAAACCACAGCCATAATAGCAGAAATGGCCAAAAAGGAAAAAAAAACAATAGTGGAAAATTTAAAAAAAGTTCCGTTTACCATAGCAACTGATGGGAGCAACGAAGGAGATAAAAAATTGTTCCCCATTGTTGTGACATACTTTAATGATGCAACTAACAGAGTTGAAACTTCCTTGTTGTCTGTGCCAGTATTAGAGGGAGATAGCACAGGAGAAAATATTGCAAAATTAATGTTAGACAATATTACGTCTTTTGATATACCATTGGAGAATTGTGTATCTTTAGCAGCAGACAATGCTCCAGTTATGATAGGCAAGAATGCTGGTGTAGCCAGCTTCTTGCAAAAAGAAATACTGCACTTATTTGTGCAGGGATGCTTGTGTCATCTTATCGATTTAGCTGCTGAAAAGGGAGCAGTGTGCTTGCCTAATGAAATTGAGGAATCTATTATTGATATTTATTATTATTTAGAAAAAAGTGTAAAACGGAAAGAAAAATTGAAAATATTCCAGCAAATGCATGATATAGAAATCAGGAAAATTCTAAAGCATGTAACAACTCTCTGGCTTTCGTTGAATCGGTGCTTAAAAAGGTTAAGTGAACAATGGGATCCATTAACTACATTTTTTAAAGAAGAAGCTCAAAGTGTTTTATCCCAAAATAATTCAAACTCAAATCTGAAGTACTACAAAATTCCAAAAATAAAACAAAATAAGACTCAGACAAAAACATCAGATGTATCCTTTAAGAAAAAAAACTCTTGTATTCCAGTAACTTCTCAATCTAAACCAAATGCACCTACAAACTCGAAGCTTGAAAATTTCAGGTTCCACAAACAGAAAAAAGAGCAAAGTACCCCATCCATAGATGATTTGTGTACCAAGAAAAGTGGATCCGTGAGTTATAAAGCAGCATTGCCACAATCCAAAATTCTAAAAGAATCACGTGAACCTAAAAAATCTGATGTCTGTACTGGTGAAAAAAGATCCGTCAAAGAACCTTTTTAAAGACAGCTAATAAAAAAATCAAGTTAACGACAGCAAAGACTGCAAACTCAAAAATATTATCTCGAGAAGAAAGATTATTCATGTTTCTTTCTTCAGATATGAACAAAGCTTTTGTAAACTTTTTACTAAACACGTTGCCTGTGTTTGAAGAATATAATATTGTATTACAGTCAAAGGAGCCAAAAATCCATATTTTGAGATCAATGTTATTAGAAATGTTCAAATGTTTGTTATCACGCTTTGTGCTTCCTAGCGTCATAAAAAACTCCTCTTCTCTTATGGATGTTGGTTATCAAGCACGGATTAATCAAAAATTAAATAGTGACATTGTAATTGGACAGGCAGCCTTCAACATTATCTCTTCTTTCTCTACCAAGGAACAAACAATTTTTTATGAAAAAGTTCGTGATTATTATGTGAATTCTTGTAATTACATAAAATGCAAGTTTCCGTTTTCTGATGAAGTTCTTATTAATGCTGAGGTATCGGATCTTAGCAGAATAGATACTATGTCATTTGAGTGCATCAAGTATTTTTTGCAACGTTTTCCAGTTATGGCGAAATCCTTGGGAAGTAAGGAAGAAACATTAATTGATGATTTGCAGTCCGAGTTTTGTTCTTTGCAGATTGAAGAAATACCTATAAGCATCAAATCAGAAGTTAGGATGGATTTGAAATGGATTAAATTAAATGAATTTTTTGAGGGAAAATACTCCTTAATTTCAAAACTAATGGTTTCTATTTTAACACTGCCACATAGTAATGCAGAATGTGAACGCATTTTTAGCTTTACAACAAAAACTTTGACTCAATTTCGGTCACAACTTAGTGCACAGACATTAGAAAACTTATTAATTGTAAAAACAAATATGATAAAATCTTGTTTTGAACAGAATTTTGATAATGATTTCCTCAAAAAAGCAAAGTCAGCAAAAACTGTTTACAATAAAAATAGTGTTTAATGTTTCCTCTTTTAGTATTTATTTTATTATGTTGTATAATTTGTTTAAAGTACAAGCATGCAGAATATAAAACAACTAAGCATTTCATCTATGAAGGTTCCAAATGAAATAATAATAATAAAATCCTTTAAATTGAAAGCTATAACATGTAGCGTAGTTTATATTGGGGTAAGTTTGTTAATTTTTCTTAAACTTATTATTTGTAGTGAGTGTATTAAGTTACTTGCAAACTTTTTTTTTTTTTTTTTTTTTTTTTTTAAGTGAAATTCCAATTTTTTATTACAAAATATTTTTCTAATCTCTTTTTCTTAAATTACAAAATATTTTTTCTATTGTAAGGGATAAGATTTTTTAGTTAATTTTAGTTTTTTTTTTTTTTTTTTTTTGTAAATTTAGCTTTTTATTTTTCTCAGCATTTTTTTTATGCATTTGTTACATATCATCTAATCACTTGATTGAATAAAGCACTATCATTTGTTCTTTTTTTATATACTGAAAATTAAAAAACACATTTATAATAGATATATAGCTTTCGCATGCAGTATCAGCTTTTTTTTTTTTTTTTTTTTTTTTTTCCTTGTGTTATCCTGTAATATGATTTATTACTATTTTGTTATAAAATGATATCTTTTGAATCAAATGGAGGATTTTGTCATTTCTCTACAAGAGTGATAGTATTAAGGAGTTTTTCATTACTACTATTATTTTCAGTTAATTTTTCACAGTGACTATGTAATAATTTAGAAATATCTTGAAATTTATAGCAGTTCTTTAGATTTACAAGAATTTTACATTTGTTTCATTGATTATTATAGAATAAATAAATAAATTGTATTTAACATTTTTCTTTAATTTATAAAATTGGGTCACAGTCCTGTAACTATGAGAGATGACATGCAAAGTTTGACATGTCTTACATTTGATTTCTTTTGTACATAAAGTTCAGGAAGATTAAATAATAAACATTAAGTTAAGGTTAAAGTTTGACAATCGGATTGTACAGTAAATTTTTAAATGATAGAAAACCTGTCAATAATATCTTACTGTCACAATCTGTAGGTATAGATGAGCAAGAATTTTCTAAAGAATGGAAAAATTTCAATGTTTTGTGCTTCCTTCTTATATATATATATAATCTCAGGATCCAGTTTTCCTTCATAGAGATAATATTTTAATAATTACTTCTGGCAATGTTTCAGTCTGAAATTCTACCACACTGCTTAAACTTTACAGGGGTGATTGTGTTCAGGTAATTTACCTGAATTCAGATTCCCCCCCCCCCCCCCCCCCTTCTTTTTCAGTTTTGGGGAAAGAATATCTAGTTTACTGCAGGGTGGTCTAATCCGATTTCTGTGAAAATTTTTAATTAGTTTTAGCAGTTACGGGAATTTAATATTTTAATCTTACTTTATTATAATTTTAACTACTAGTCCCAGTACTGGTTGTTGAAATCCTAAGCTAAAGATTAAAATATTAAATTCATATGACTGCTAAGCCTAAATAAAATTAATATTTTTTTTTCAGAAGGCAAGGGGGTACTGGATTTTGGGATGAAACTGAAGTTTGGGCCTCCCTGCATTAATTATGTCCGCCTCCCCCATACATTTTTTTTTTTTTTTTTTTTTTTCCCACTTGAATTTCAAGTATAATTTCCTGAATTCACAATACGTTTTTTAGCAAAGGGCAATTTTATGTGAGAAATTATTACATTGTGTTGCTGTTGCATACTTTAGCCATGAGCCTGAAGATTAAAAATATCGGTATGTCGATAAAGTAACCTTAAAAAAAAGTCTCAGGCTTTTTCATTTTGGAAAGTTGGCAAGTCTGAAGTAATCATCGTTTGCTACAAATGAATGAATTTTAAATAATTCATTTGTAAAACATAATCTTGCAATGGCAACACTCTTAAAAAAGAAAAATTATTGTTCTAAGAAAAGAGCTTTTCTTTTTTATTATACAGATGAATAAAATATTTTTCTGCAGCATGCAAAAGCATTTTAATATTATAATTTGGAATTCAGATTACTATTTCTTACTACATATTCTATCACTTCACTAGTAAATAAAAGTTCCATATGATCATAGTAAAGTGTACAAAGCAGTTTTCTCTTTCCATGAAATGTCATTTTCAAAGGCAATAGTACCTCATTTGGGAAATTTTTGAAACTGATGTCATTTTTTACATGTTATAAAAATTATTTTGATTTTAATTATAATAAGGTGCTATATCATTTCGGCATGTTCACAGTAAATTGTTTAAATTGCACGCATGAAAATTTGACAAAGCATAGTTTTTTTTCTTTTAATCATTTCACAGCTTTTTAATTTCAAATTTGAAAAAATCTTCTACTCAGAGGGACTGTGTTCATTAGAAAAAACCTACATATCAGATTTTAAGTTTCTAGCTGCATTACTATATAAAACATAAAATGTGATTTTCAAGAGGATTTTTCTTCCCCATCCCTTTCCATTGCACATGCACTAGAAGTGTCAAACTCCCACAGTACTTCAAACTTGGTCATAAACAGTAACTGTGTTAAATTTGGTCTAAATCATTTCAGTGGTTTGGGAGGAGATGTAAGACATACCCCTGCACCCCGTGGCAAAAACACGGCGACACAGTGACATTGTCGCAGAATGGCATGAGTCCTTGCAGAAAGGTTTTTCTTTTAGGAACAAAAAATTTCTAAAGAAAAAAAAATTCAATGCAATAAATTGGCTGAAACAGCTCTGCAGTATAAGTTTCGTTTTTGCAGAAGCTGCTCGTTTCTGCAGAAAGGTACCAAAGGGTTACATTGCTACAGCAATGCAACAAGGGCAGAAAAACATTGAACGCTGCCTGCTCTGTGCGTACGGGACAGCATTACCTCTACGCACATGATCTGTGTCCGCGCTATCTTGCTCGTTTTTGCTTGTTGTCTGGTGCAATTTCTCTTCTGTTTCTGTTTCAAACTGTCCAAGCAACCTTTGAAGGAAGCTGACTTTCCTTTTTAAATAAATTTTTAATATTCATTCCTATAATTCACCCTCCTCCCCCTTTTTTTTTCTTGTTTCACACAATTAAAAGGATTTCGCAGTCCGATGATTATTAACTTTCGATTTTATCTTCCTTACAAATGCTGCAAAAAACATATTCCTGAATTTTTTTTCCTTATCTATAAATCTGCCTCAACGTCTCTTGAAAATAGGAAAAATAACAAATCAATTAATTACTTTTATAATCCAACTGAAAAAAAAAAACACAAATCATTGCACAATACGCCTAACTAAATGGAAAAAAAAAATCACGTTCAAGGCATTGCGTAATCAAAATTTACTGAGTCAGGACGGAGAGGAATACTTGTTTACATTAACTGAATCTCAGTTTAACTAGAATCAAAAGCTGAAAGTGGTGCAGAAAGAAAGAGAATGCTACGATTATGCAATGTTTTGATTTTCATTTAAAATTTTTTTAAAGGTTCAGTTATACAGCTTAAGAATAAAAAATAAAACTTAAAACAACTGTCTTTTAAATTATTAGAAATAAATAATATATTCAAAGCTATTGATGAATTTCGACGGTGATGGCAAGGTGTACATGTTAAGATGAATGATTGTGTTAGGGATAAGACTGGGAGCAGCGTCCTGTGTGGGAGACTTTCTAAGGTGTCCATATTTACACGAGTTTTGGAGAAAATCACGGAAAATCCGACTTAAATGAATGAAGTGTTCGCTGTGGAAAATGTACTAAGATGTTTCAGTCCGCATTCATGTGAGGTTTGGAGAAAATCACGGAAAACTCTGAACTTTAACGACGAAATATTTACCATTGGAGAAAGTAAAAGAATATTTTCTGTAACATTTGTTGAGATAATTGAAAACGTGATAACTCAGATTTTATAATGCAGGGGTAATTCTAAGAAAATTTCGAATCTGAAAACTAGTTTTTCACAAAAATCGGCGGCTTTTTAAAATAATTCTTCACGAGAATTGCACGATAAAAGTTCATATTTTGAAGCCAGCCGCGAAAATACGACATATTTCAGTAATCAAATACAAAAAAAAAAAAAAAGGATTGCTAAATTATGAGGTCTAAATAATTACATGTTTTTAGCAAAATACCTAATTTAGCAATTAATTTCAATTACGTAATTTTTTATAATTAGTAATAAATAATTCATTATTTCAAAAAATGGCCACGAAATTGTTCCGTATGCTGCAAATCATCTTTGAAAAAAAAAAAAAAAAAATTCATCGATTAGCATCGAAATAAAGCCTATTTCAACAATTATTCTTATTAAATATAAATTTTTTTAATTAGCAGAGAATTGATTGCATATTTCCATTTCCACTATCGATTACAAAAATCTCGCAATTTACGAAAATCAGCTTTTAAAAAATCGCGATCTTTATCGACAAGCAGCTAAATAATAGCACATTAAACGTAAATGTTTTACTATTAGTTGTGAAACGATCCCTTATTGAAATCTATTGTAAAATCATTCTGTATTTCGAGATTCAGCTTCGAAAATAAAAGTGCAAATTTTGTTGCTTAGCAGCAAAATAACTGAGTATTCATGATTTAGGTTTCAAAAGAATACGAATTTCATAGATTAGTAGCTAAATATTAGTGTGTTTCTGCAATCGCTGCATAATAAAAAATGCGAATTTCGAGAATCAGCTTTAAAAAAAGCGTGATTATTACCGATCAGCTGGAAAATAGATTAGTTGCAATTTTACATAAATTTTTGACAATTAGCGGTGAAATGGTCCGGTATATTCGATTTCATTTGCTAAAGTATTGCATAATTTGGGACTATTCAGCTTTAAAAAAAGTGTGAATTTCATCGATTTTCAGTATTTAGGAATTCAGTTTTGAAAAGGGCACAGATTTCATTGGTTAGCAGCCAAATAATTGCATATTTTGGTAACTGACTACAAAAATATCGCGAATTTCAGTAATGGATTTAAAAGAAAAGAAAAAAGAAAGTAAATTAATATAAATTGCGTGCGAAATTATAGCGTATATTATCAATTATTCGCGATTAAATGTAGATCTTGTAAATTTGTAGCAAAATAATTACGTGTACATGGAGTTAACTCTTTTCACATAATAGACATTGTGTCGTTACCTCCGCAGTACAGAATTACTTCTTACCAAAAATTAATATGATGTTATAAAGTAAAAAAAAAAAAAAAACCATAGATTTGATAACATAAACATTTTTAGAAACAAAAAAGCTAGTCTTATTGGTAGTTAGCAGTTAGCATGCAAATATTTCTTATTGAATGATATCGTCTTGCAGAAAGAAGTTAG
This sequence comes from Salticus scenicus, assembly GCA_963930645.1. NCBI lineage: Eukaryota > Metazoa > Arthropoda > Arachnida > Araneae > Salticidae > Salticus > Salticus scenicus. The sequence continues at coordinate 343,925,224 of OZ005648.1, forward strand.
CTCTGGTGAAGTTTGTCGCAGAAAGCAAGAAAAAATTCTGCCACAGGGCCCCTGCACATACAGTGAGGTTTTATTTATATTAAGTTAATAGTAATGGTGATTCTCTGTTTAATGAATTAAATAAATAAATAAATAAATACAAAATTCAGTATTTTTGTTAATTTAATTTCATGTTTTTAATTTAAAAATTGCAATCTGAACTTATTTGCCAATATTATAAATCAAATTTTGTAAATTTTATTGGACAAATTGGACTTTATTTTATTTTAAATTAAAGTATTGGGTTTGTAAAAGTTTATCTACAGTTTCTTTTTTTTTTTTTTTTTTTTTTTTTTTTTGGGGGGGGGGGGGGGGGGGTTGCATGATTTGTGAGGTCTGTAACACAATTTGACTATTTTTAGAAAATGTATGTTTGACAAAAAAAAAAAAAATGTGACAGTTCTAGCTGAAGAACTAATGCACAGAATTTCATTTAAACTTATATGTAGTTATAATGTGATATAAATTGGTGTCTATACATTTTTGGTGCAAGTTGTCCAACAGGTGGCATTACAGTCTCGTTTATTCAAGATTTGTAAACATGACAATATAGGACAAAATTTCATTATAAATGTACACAATGCTAATTATTTTAAGCTAATCATTGTTAAAATGAAAAAAAAAAAAAAAAAAAAAAAAAAAGAAAAATGTATGTATGTTCACTGATTTGAGTTACATACAAACTCTGAAAGTAGTCATCCTTATTTGTTTACGATTTGAATTCAAGAATGAACAGTATTTGTAATAGTAAATCAGGAAAAACTTTTTCATATTTAAAATCAAATCCCCTCCCCTCTCGCAGGATGTATGTAAAATTTCAATATGAGTACCATGGGTGAAAGTTTTCAGTCTACTGACTGAATTCAGTCTTTTTTTATGTGTTATAATACAGATATGCCAATTTTATTGAATTAATCTTTTTTAGGGGCAAATAAAGGTCCCAATTTTTTTCGGAATCAGCCACTATTAATGTTAATTCAATTATATTAATAAATAATTTTCCTAAGTTTTCATACTTAGGAAACCCTTGGAAATGTATGTTTTGAATATCTACATACATTATGTATGAGTTTATTATATTTTCCCCAATATTACAAAAAATATTTATATACTTCAGTCCAGCGAAAATTTTTTACTTTCACCCATGATGAGTACTTTTCAAAAGACCTCATCAATATCTTTAAAATGAATGGTTGTACCATGTATCTACAATAATTCTAAAACAAAGTTATAGATTTTTTTTTTTTTTTCCTGAGATGTGTTGGCAATGAGCTACAAAATTGACTTTCTTTTTCTGAGTTAAAAATAATTGGTATTTATCATGAAAATTAATTTTAATAGTATAATATTTATAAGGAAATATAGAAGAAAGTTTTCTGATGGCCACAATATACAAGTTTTGTTTGTTTGTTTTTAAACGTCCATAAGATTTTTAATATAATCAATGTGGAATCTTTTATGTAATTTTTGTTTAATTTCATAGCAATATTTGATTATTTTTACTTTCCAAACATACATACACATGTCTGGCTCTGATAAGAACAACTCTGGGCATGGTTGTAAGAAAGGAAGAGGCAACTTATTCGAGGGAGAACAAGTTTTACGTGTAGGAGAATGGTTGCCATATTTGGCGCAAATATCAAAGTTTCTCCCTTTCCCCCATTTTTTTTTTAAATCTTGTATACGGATTCAGGAAACTTTTTAAGCACTTATATACAAAATATCCTAATAACAGCATTTCCACACAGAAATATTAATTAAAAAAAAAGAAATACTTATTTATTTAGCATTGTCTTGAAAATCCATAGATAATAGAAAATATTATTTATTTTTATTAAAATAAACAGTATCAGTTATTTTAAAACTTCAACAGTTTTTTTAAATAATAATCAAGATGTTGTTTAAAAATAGCATAACTTATTTCTTTGATATTGCCATTTCACTTAATATGCATAGCATATTTAAGTTTTACAAAACTTAATTTTATTATGCTTATATTTAAGTAAAATATTTATATTAGTAACAAAAAGAAGCAGAATCAATAAACAGACATATGATTAAATTGCCACGATAATATATAAAATCTAAATAGATTATCAAATAATAATTATTTCTTTTAATATGAATAATTTGACCAGTGTAATTTTAAAGGTATTTGGCAACATTGCCGGCAGCACTGAAGTAGGATTCATATAAAAGCTCATATTTCCATTTAATATTTATAAATTGAACTATATTAGTTTTGTTCAATAAAATATATATTCAAGCAACAGTTTTTATGTTTTTTTTTTTTTTTTTTTTTTTTTGTATATTTTACAGATTTGAAATCTTAAAATTGCGTTTTCTAAATTTTCTTTTTTATTCACGAATTTGGGAAATTCAGAATTATTACACTTCTACAACTAATTAATAATGAACTTTATTTATTTATTTACAACATGTCTGAACGATTTGACAATAGGAAATGCGATAAGTCAATCACTGAACGGAAAATGGCGAGAAATTCCAGTGTTGGCGCGCAAAGAAAATACCAGACATCCCTCAGATTAAGTCGACTGGTCGGTTACCCTGGCAACTGGACAGTGATTTCGTCAGTTCCAGGGTCGTTCTTATCTCGGTCAGTAAGGGAAGTAATGGAAAATGTCAAAAATCCGAATTTGAGATTTTGGTGTTTCTATATGTTTTGAAGTCCCCTGAGTTCGTTTTCTCTATTTTTATGATGATGTATGCATGTGTGTGAGTGAACACGCTAGCGTCTAAATGCTTTGCTCGAATGAGCTGTAAGTTGGTACGCATATTGCAAGTCACCATAGCACACAAACCCTATTGATTTTGATGAATCTAGCACTTAAGTTTTTTGACACAGGGACACAAAGAAAAACTCTTTATCATTATGGCCTATGGCACCAAAATCTTAAAAGTGCGATAGCATCTAAACGCCTTATTCAATTGAGAAAAAAATTTATGCACATATTAGAGGTCAGATGCTCAATCTGTATAGATTTTGGAGAATCTAGCACTTATAGTTTTTTTTACAGGGGCACAAAGAAAAATTCTCTATCATTATTGCTTTTAGGACCAAATTTTAAAAAGTGTGATGGCGTCTAAACGCCTTATTAAATTGAGCAAACAATTTATGCAGAGATTATAGGTAATAGTTGCATGAACTGCATAGGTTTTGGTGAAGCTAGCACTTCTAGTGTTTTTACAGGGACACAACAAATAATTCTGTATCATTATGGCCTATAGGGTAAAATTATTTAAAGTGTGATAGCATCTAAATGCCTTATCCGTTGGAGTGGAAAATTTATATAAGAGTTATAGGCCACCATCACACAAACTATATAGATTTTGGTGACCCTAGCACTTAACGAGTTTTGCAGGAACACAAATAAAAATTGTTCATGATTAAGACCAATAGGCTCAAATTTTTTAAAGTGCGACAGCGACTAAATGCCTTATTCAAATGAACTGAAAATTTATATACATGTTGTACGTTACCGTCACACGAACTTTATGAATTTTAGATAATCTAGCACTTATGGTTATTTTTCAGGGATAAAATGCAAATTTCTTTGTCACTATGGCATATGGGCTGAAACTTTAAAGTACAATAGCGTCTAAATGCCTTATCCGATGGAGCTGAAAATTTATATAAATATTATAAGTCACTGTTGCACTAACCATAAACATTTTGGTAAATCTAGCATTTGTAGGTTTTTACAGGGACACAAGAAAATATTCTTTATTATTATGATCTAAGTGTTCGGTAAAATAGTGTTAAATTAAACATCAATGTACTATATAAAGAAAAATACTCAAGCTCCCTATTATAATTTTCTCTCTCTTGTTTATTTAATGACTCCTCTTACTTTATCTACAGAACCATTAATTACTCAATGTTCGGAAAGTCGAGTGGAGTCACTCCAGATTTTTTTAATATAAGTATTTCATTTGCTTATCCTTCAAGTTTCTATCTTGCAATTCATTTGTTTTTAGATCAGCATTGATATCAAATTGTAATAATCTATTATATATATTTATATGCGTATAAAATTCTGTTATTCTAGATTATCTGTAGAAGTGAATTGCCAGTCAACGGAGATATTAAAGAGAAAATTTCTAAATTCTGCGATGTTCCTCCAGAACAAGTATGTTTAATCTTTGCTTAAGTATTAAAATTTAATCTTCCGTTTTTTGAACTAAAATTTTTAGCAAATTTTTTGTTTAAAATCAGTGTTAATGTAATGTAATACTAGAAACTAGCAGACTTTCCTAGATTCTATAAATGAATTTATTTTTAAAAAAAAGAAAAATAATTAATCACTATTTCTTATATTATTCAATAAAAAAAAAAAAAAAAATCAATTGAAATTGCTTAAAACAGTGTTTTGGGAATTGCATATAATTTTGGATTTTAAGTTTCTAGGCTGCAGTAGGTGGACATTCTTTTAACAGTAGGTACACTGTGCTGCTTATCATGTATTTGCTTTTGGTTTTAAGTTGATATATTTTCAACTAACTGGAATAATTTAACATAATTAAACATTATTTTTACATCTTACTGTTGAATAAAATTTAAATAACATTTAAACTGTGATATTTATTTACAATAAAAAATATATAAAAGCACAATTTAAGAAACATTAAACACAAGACCGATGGTTTCAGCTGTAAATCAGCCCTCATCAGTGTCAATACATCTTATGCACGACAGTTAAAATTTAATAAGAAAACATCAAAATAAAATTAGATATTCTTGAGGAACTGCTTTAACCTCGTTCAAGGAAAAAAGTTGTAACTTCATAAACATACCCTTTAGGAAGATTTGAGAGTTACATATATTTAAGCCAGAAGCTAAGACCTTAACATTATTGAAGTCTGAAACATGATTGGTGTCTATGGAGTGATTTACAAATTTAGATTTAATGTCATTAGATTTATGAGTGTTTATGTTCTGTGATTCTGATATTGCTGGCTCTGAGAGAGAGAGAGATGCAATTTTTACAGGAAATACAATAAAGGATACCTATACGTTTAAGAGGGGGAATAGCAGGTTTAGAGTAAGAAAGTAAATTACTGATACATAGTTGAGGTTTAAAGCAAGGTAGCAGGTAGAGATATTAACCATTTTAAAAACAGTTAATTTATAATGAATGTCTCCAATACTTTCATTTCTCATAAAGTTCAATAAGAGGGCATATTACCAACTACCATGATGTTAATGAGAGGAAGAGTGGGAAGTCATTTTTGTTTTTATCTATGTGTGTTAAACTTACAGGTTTATTTTATTTTGTTGAAATAGTTTTTATTTAAGAAATCTATTTAGCTATGTTATCTGTCCACTCTGCCGTCAGAATGATTTAGGTAGGCACATCACTTATCAATCTATTATTGTAATCTATACGTATGGTTTAATGTTAAACTGAAGTTATTTCGTTTTTGGACATTGCTTTGCTCCATAAAAATCAAAACAAATTTTGTCCACACTGTGTAGTCTTTGGTTCCAGGGAGTGGACAAAATTTCCATTTCATAGTTTCTAATGTCCACTCCACTGAAAAAATAATTTTTAAAATATTAAATTATTGACCAAATAATGTGTGATGAAATTGTTCATTAAATATAATTAGATTCAATATCGTCAGAATAAATTAGAAATTTTTTTAAACATTTTTTTTTTTTTTTCAAATTAATCCTTATTTTTCTACCCTTTTGATTGGCATCCAATTATATTGAACTAAGTTAATTTGTATTGATAACTTTAAAAGGCATACGAGATTAGATGTGGAAAGATTATTTCTCTATGTATAAGTTCAATTGTTTACTTAGATTTATAATATATATATTTAGCCATATATATTTTATTTCTCATTATTTCATATGCATAAACATTACTAATACTGTTGTAAGGACTAAAATTCTTTTTTTACATTATTTATGTTAATTCATATTAGTCTGTATTCATTCTTCATAGTGGCAAAATTTATTTATACACTTATGTCTAATTTAGAGCTGTTTCGTTTAACAACCTTATAATAATAAAGAAAATCATTACTACAGTTTTTTTTTAATAGATTAATATTAGCTAAATTTTATTGCTTAGGTTATATGTCTGCATGATGTAAAATCAGTTTATCATGTTCCTGTATTTATGGAAGATCAAGGCCTTGTTAAATTTTTTCATGATCATCTACATCTTCCCATAAAGAATGATATGCCATCTCTGCAGTCTTCTTTAGCTTGGAAAAGGCTTTGTAGAAAGATTAATGATGTTTTTAAAGAAGTTACAATAGCATTGGTTGGAAAGTATACTAAATTAGAGGATGCTTATGCTTCAGTGATAAAAGCTCTTCATCATGCCACATGGATGTGCAATTTGAAACTTAATCTAAAGGTACTAAATTTGTAAAATATTCATATTGTAAGTGTATTTTATAGTTTTAACTTTTTAAGCAAGTTTCTTCGACCTAAAACTCCATTCAACCTTTTTTTACTAGGATGAATTTCCATCCTAAGACATAATTTAGTCTCTTTGTTTCAATGTACAGAACAGAAGTAATGAGGAAAATTATTCATCTCTGGTTTAACATGGTTTGCCATTTTTGTCAAGAAGTCTGTGCTACATTTAGGAATTGTTGGCATAGGTTTAATGAGAATCAATAATGACCAAATAAATCTTTTTTTAGTCATAAGTACTTCAATGGAAATTCCAAACTCCTAACCAAAAAAGGGTTCACAGGGATTTGGCTTTATTTAAATTCAAAATCTGTCTTAATTTTGGAAGAGTAATATATATATATATATATATATAGTTATTAATCTGTCTCTTTAAATGTGGGGGATTAGATATATTGGAAGAAAAGGAAAATATATAGTGTGTATATTATTTTTTCAAAAATTATATATTTTGAAATTACAGCCAAACTTGTGACATTACATATTAGTATTGTTGCATATGATGCATATTAACTCATTTGCCAAATTTTCTGTTTTATGAAGATTTATTACCACTGTTTTTTAAAAGTAATATGTGGGTTATTCAGTGATAGAAAAATACTTAATAATAATTAAACATATTTATGAAAATTGTGGTACCAAGTATACCCGGAAAAAATTGGAGAAATTGGCAGCTGTGATATTAATGTTTTGCTTTTTAAAATGACGATTTTATATGTTAAATTGTTGCACTGTAGATTTTTATCAACGTCAGAAAAAAGAGAAAACATTAATATTTCAAACTTGTGACTTTTTAAAAAATTCCATTTGTTTGGGGGGGGGGGGGGTGATGAGTCTTCAAAAAATCTATATAAACTAGACTTAAGTGGTTTCATGTGTGAAATTTAATAAAAAATATATTTCAATTTCATAAAACTTTGTAGAATGTAAAGTTATTAAAATTTGATTTACAGAAATATCTCTCGTAGAACGCAATGATTTGGAATACTTTTGAGTGTCCCTGTACATAAACCAGAGGTGATATTTACTCTATTTTCTACAGGAAACATTCAATAATGAACTTGAATAACATATTTCAATTTCATTAAGATATGTGTACAGTAAAGATATGAAAATATGGTTTATAGAAATACCTCTCATAGAACACAATGCTTTGAAATACTTTCAGGTGTTCCTGTACACAAACCAGTAGAGGTATAAACTCCATTTTCAATAGGGAACATCCGATAGTGAACTTAAATAACATATATCAGTTTCAAAAAATTCCCTAAATATTTACGGGAGTTAAAGCGTGGACAGACAGACAAACCAAAGTCATTAACACTTTTCAACCTTGTTAGAAAGTGTTAAAAAAATAACTGAAATTCTACAATTGGAATAAAAATCTGAAAAGGGGAAAGGAGAGAGAAAGTTAAAAAAAAAAAAAAAAAAGAAAGGTTTAGTGTTTAGTAAAAATTAGTAGAGCAGCAGTGTTTTGATTTTCAATTGAATATTCATTGATCGTTTAGTTAACATAATGCTGATTTGAAAATAAAATTCTGATCCAAAATAATTTTATGTCAATTGTTTATCCAATAAATAATGGAATTCAAAGTTATTTGAATTGCCCATTTTTTTTTATTTATTTATTTTTTTTCCCGTTGTTTATTTAATTGAATCAATTGGCACTTGGCTTTTGGTTTCATTTCTAAATTTATATTATATTTACTTTTGATTTAAACCATTAAAAATAGGAATTTGTATTATTGATATTGGAATCTGCTTTTATCTTCTCATAAAACAATAAGTTAAGATTTTTTTTTTTTTTTTTTTTTTTTGAGTAATTAAAAATTTTTAACTTTAAAAAACGTTAAATACCTTTAACAATCCTTCATTTTTAGCAGCTTTAATTATTATATATTTCGACTACATTCGTAGTCGTCTTCAGATGTCATTGCTGCACTATTGAAAAATGTCTTCATCTTCTTCCACATCACTTTCCCTCCTGCTTACGTCACTTTTCCGCCGGTACGTTTTTATCACCTGTTGCCAGTCATCTGCTATGATGCTATGCTCTCTCTCATTTACTGCTGTGTTAGAGGTTAATATCTCTAAAGCTTCGCGTTTCATGGCGTAGTTGTGGGAGTTTTAGGGGGCTATTTTAACGGTTTTTAGGGTATTAAGTATTATGGGGTTAGTTTTATGTGTGCGTGATAGGGCGGTGGAGCTTCTATTGTATTTTAGATCGTTAATATGTTCCATTTCTCTGTCCTTGATTTTTCTTTTCGTCATTCCGATGTAGGTTGCAGGTTTATTGTTATTTTCTAGATCGAACGTGATTTTGTATATTCCCGGTGTTTCTTTAGGATCAATGAGGTCTTTTTCATTTCGGATTCTTTGATCTTCGGATTCTTTGAAAGACCTCATTGATTGAATATTATTTAACTGTTAATAATATTAAAATCGAATTTGAAAATGTAAGAAAACTAGCTAATTACAATAATCCCACCTATGCGTACCTAAGAGAGAGCATCGAGATAGCGCATAACCCTGACGTCATTAACGACCACGAATCGGCGGAGGTAAATGAAATCTGGCGGCACCTACTCGTCAATAAAAGAGAAGATCAACTTGACAGTGACTGCCATCCACGGAGTGCAGACGGCACTGTTGAAGAGGGGGATCCCCTTCGAAAAAAGCTTTTCTGCCATGAAACGAAGTAATGTAAGGTACCAAATTCTTTTTAATATATTTATTTAACTTCGTTTAAAGTATAAGTTATCATGTTTAAAGTCTCACCTGGACGTTTTTATCGTTTTACGTGGTGTATTTTGTCTCTGCCGACGATTCGTGGTCAAAATCTAATAGATATTTACTTAATGTTTTGATTTTTGTTCTCTGTAATTTTTTTTTTTTTTTTTTTTTCGTAGTAATTCGTCTTACCCATAACGTGGGTTCTTTAAGTTAATGGCTCTCATTTAAATGTCTTTTTGCTCCCGTTTAGTGGGTGTTTACCATTTAACGTTTTTAAAGGTTTTTGAAAATTTTTCTTCGCGATTTAAATTGTAGTTTTTTCCCGTGGTTTCTTGCGTTCTTTTTTTGAAGCTTCCACGTTTTTTTTTTTTTTTTTTTTTTTTTTTGTAATTCGTCTTACCCGTAACGTGGTTTCTTTAAGTTAATGGCTCTCATTTAAATGTCTTTTTGCTCCCGTTTAGTGGGTGTTTACAATTTAACGTTTTTAAAATTTAAAAATTTTTTTTTTTTTTTTTTTCGCGATTTAAACTGTAGTTTTCTCCCGTGGTTTCTTGCTTTCTTTTTTGAAGCTTCCACGTTTAACCCCCCCCCCCCTTTTTCGTATTTTTGTTACTAATATATATTTAATGTTTTCTCTCTCACCCGTTTAGTGGGTGTTTAAACTTTTTTCATCTTTCTATTTTTACCCCGATTTCGCGGTTTTGTCCGTTTTTAACTTTCCCCATGAACAGATATGAAAATTGCATTCCAAAATTAAAGAAAATTAACAAAAAATGTGTCAAAACAAAAGAAAGTATTAACTTCCTACATGACTGCCAAAATTTCAAAATTATTCCTAAGAGTTTCAGAGTACATAACAAAACCCTCCAAAATCTTTTTTCACAGGATGTTAAAAACTTTGAAAATAGAATTCTCTGTAAAATGATAAAACGTAAAAAATCTGAACTATATAATAATATTAAAATAAAAAATGATCTAGAAAACCAGATGAAAAGTACTATGGACAATAATAGCTTTAGTGAATTAAAAGGAAAAATTGAGATTTATAATAACGTAGAAAAGAATATTGCAATTAAAAAACATAATAAAAAACTTAAAGGATGGATAAATAGAGATTTCTTAAAAGAAAAACAAATAAAAGAGCACCCATATATTAACCTTTCAGACTACAATTTAAACAGCCATGAGGACGCACTGTTAAAATTAGGACCAAAGTTTATTTTAGAGCAACCCATTAATATAAAAGACTCCATAGCCAAAATCGAGACCGCCATTAATAAAACCCGGACCGAGTGTAAAAACACAATTCGTAATGTGGCACATAACTTAATTAATAAAAACGTTAATAGTAAAAATAATAACATCAATCGCGCCGATATCAAAGCACTTAGACAACTTAAGAAAAATACGGACATAACTTGTACATTAACTGACAAAACGCGAAAAATTGCGATCCTAAACCGTTCTGATTATGAAAATAAAATAAATGAAACTATTAATGAAATGAAAGCCACCAAAGTACAAACTGACCCCAATAAAAAACTGATTGACAAAGTCCAACAACTAATTAAAAAAGGTAACTGGCCTAACAATCAAGCTCCGTTTATAAATAATTTTGCCCCTAATACCCCGCGTTTGTTTGGACGTTATAAAGATCATAAAACCCCCCCAAAATTTAGACCCATTGTAAATAAAAAGGAAGGGCCTACCTACCCACTAGAAAAATACATGACAAAAATTTATCGCGAACTCTTGCCCCCCTCCAATTCCAGTTTATACTCTACAGAAGATTTCATAAAACAAATTAAGGATTTAACCATAGACCAAAATGATCACCTTGTCAGTTTTGATGTTGTTAACCTATATCCCTCTATAGAAATAAATGAGATATCCGAAATTATTAATAACGCTATCATAGAAAAATATGAAACCCCCATAGCCAATACACTTATTGCTACTAGTAACTTAATATTAAGAGAAAGCTATTTTCAATTTAACAACATTACTTATAAACAAAATATGGGCGTCCCTATGGGATCCCCTGTATCAGGCATAATTGCCGAATTTAAACTAAGACTCATGGAAAACCAAATCGCTGAACTGTTGGGAGACAAATTTAAATTATGGGTCCGTTATGTCGACGATGTTTTCGCGATAATAAAAGTAAATCACAATAGTACTGAAATTTTAAATCAGCTCAATCAACTCGATAAAAATATCAAATTCACAGCCGAAGATGAAAATAATAACGAAATCAATTTTTTGGATGTCAAAATTACTAAGCACAACAATCACTTTAAAACCACTGTTTACCGAAAGCCCACCGCGAGTAACGAGATCATAAACAATAAAAGCAAAACACCATACAGATACAAATTAAACGCAATACGGAGTTATATCAATCGAGCTATCCTCATATGTTCAGACCAATCAACATTAAGAAGAGAACTGAATTTCATTAACAAATTAACGGTTGAGGCAGGATACCCTAAAAAGTTAGTAAATCGGTTGTATAGAAAGCGAATAAAACAGTTAAATAATATTCCGAATGCACAAAAAACCCCTACCCAATACACTTTTTCTATTCCGTACAATCAGGGCATTTCAAATAAAATAAAAAATACGGCTAGCAAATTTAACTTAAACATACCAATAAAACCCAACCCTAATATATTTCAACTTATAAGAAGCGATAAAGATCCTATCCCCCCCACTGAAACTGCTGGTATTTATAAAATCCCCCTCAAAAATCAGGAAAATAGAGAATACAATTATATAGGTGTCACTAAAAGAAAAATAAAAACCCGGATTAAAGAACACCAGAACGATATTAAATTTAACCGTAACACTACCACTTTGGCTAAAAATTATCTTGAAAATAATATTAAAATCGAATTTGAAAATGTAAGAAAACTAGCTAATTACAATAATCCCACCTATGCGTACCTAAGAGAGAGCATCGAGATAGCGCATAACCCTGACGTCATTAACGACCACGAATCGGCGGAGGTAAATGAAATCTGGCGGCACCTACTCGTCAATAAAAGAGAAGATCAACTTGACAGTGACTGCCATCCACGGAGTGCAGACGGCACTGTTGAAGAGGGGGATCCCCTTCGAAAAAAGCTTTTCTGCTATGAAACGAAGTAATGTAAGGTACCAAATTCTTTTTAATATGCTTAATATAGTTTTACATGCTATAGTGATAATTATATCTCCAGAAAAAGAATATAAGTCGTATCTAAGATGTTCATATTGCTTTAAACAAGCTTGCAATATAAAGTAATAATCTAAAAATTTTAATATTTTTCATGTCTGCCAATAAATGTGTTTAAATATATGCTTGTACTATATTCAAATTGATCTGGTTACAATAGTAAGTATAATTATTAATTACTTTTTGTTTTTCATTTCAAATTAAGAAAAAAAATTTACCTTCTGTGTATAACTCTTTAAAGACCTGATTAAAAACTTTTAAGTTTAATTTTCAAATGAAAATCAAACATATCGAGGCGTTTAGAATAATGTGTAAACTGATATTCATCTTTTTCTACTGTTTCTGCCATTTTTCTAAAGCTTTTTTTTCTGATTTGAGCTTTTTTGCTAAAGAAACTTTTTACTCAGATTACGTAGACATCCACTAAGAAGCAATTTTACAAAATTCGCCCCCGAAAGGGGAGAGGGAGGGCAAAATGTGATTTCACAAAATCCTTCACATCTCAAACAAAAAAAACAGATATCCATAAAATTTTTGCTTTAAAATATAGCTAATACAAATACCTAAAAAATCAATTTCTGAAATTTTGGAAATTTGGTCCACAAAGAGAGGGTGTGTGGCAAAATGTGATTCCACATATGCAAAAAGTGATTTCACAAAAAAAGCTTCTTATCTCAAAGAAAGAAACAGATATGCGTGAGATTTTTGATTCAAAATATAGCTAATTTAAATACCTAAAAACCAGTTTCTGGAATTATAGAAATTCGGCTCTTAAAGGGAGACGGGGCAAAATGTGATTTCACAAAAACCTTTATTTCTCAAAGAAAAAAACATATCCGTAAAATTTTTGCTTTAAAATATAACTAACACAAATACCTAAAAACCAATTTTTAGAATTTTAGAAATTCAGTCCCCAAGGTGAGGGGGGAGGAAGCAAAACGTTATCTATGTTATATCTTCTATATAATGCAGATATTTCTTCTAAGATAAAGCTTAAAATTATTTATTTTAATTTGTAATTGTTGCCAAAGAAGTTTACGAGTTAATTTATTTTTCGACATATAATAAAATATATTTTCATGCGAATAATAAGGAAAAAAAAATATTATATATTAAATTTGTTCAGGCGCATGACAAAATGACATTGTCATCAAAATTAAATAATAATAAAAGGAAAGCTAATTCAGATCTACACTAAAGAGCTTTATTTATTGATAATCCTGGGTATGTTTTTAACTTTTGATGCTAAAGTAGATAGGACAATTTTCGCCAAGGACTCTATTTTTGTGATAGCCACCTTAAGCCAACCTTTCCATAAAAAATATAAACAAATCTGTATTTATAAAAGAGTAAACTCATTGATTCACTGACTCAACATTGTCACGGCAATTCTATGGGAGATAGTAAACTCACTAATCACTGTCTCAACACAGCACTGGTGATTCTATGGCAAATATAGTCACAGATTTTGGTGAGCATGTTGGTTTTAGGATGCTGACCCCCACTAAGATGGAATTTTGCGAAATACTCCTGTTCTCCTCTTGGGATGGGGGGTGGGGGGGGGAGAAGACAAAAACACCTTTATAAGCATAACTCAGCTTCAAATTACTTCAAGGTGTAGAAATTGCAGAGAGAAAAACCAGAGTTGAGTAAAAAAAAAAAAAAAAAAATTCTGTGATTTTGGATTTTTATGGAAGGGGGGGGGGAGTAAAAACGATTTTTGGAGGCAAATTTAGTAATATACGGATTTTAACTTAAAATTTGACAGATCCTTTTTTTTTTTTTTTTTTTAGATTTTATTATTATTATTAATGATATGGTATTTTGAGAATTCATTTCAATGTAATGACCAGCAAAGCGGGCAAAGCCTGCTAGTCTATAATAATCTTTTAAAATATGTATTAAGTTCATTTTAAAGGATTTTCTAAATTTTATTCATAATTTTTGCAAAAGTTTCATATTTAATCTCCTTAAATTATATTTTTTGCTCATATTTGGCAATTTTATATTAGTTTATTGCTGCTGCTGATTTGGAATCTAACACTCTCCATCGAGATGGTGCTAGTTATCACCAAGCTTGGAAAGAGCTATGCTCTGCTGAGTAAGAATATTTGATACATTTTTTATTAATTTCTAGTTTCTAGTATTATAGGTACTTTTTTTTTTTTTTTTTTTAACTTTAAACTTTTCTAAATACCTATTTATTTTATCTTATATATTTACCAGTTTTAAGTTTTAATTTCAGCAATCGATCCAATAATTTAGAACTAAAAGTCTAAAATAAAAGAAGTTTTTGAAATTTTGAAAGCTTGTCATTTTAGTCAAGTAAAGATATTCTGTTGGTGTTTAATTTTCATTTTCACTGCACCTGTTGGGAAATTAAGTTGCCTTTTTTTATTTGTAAGATTCGGGATTGTTCTATATTTTAACTAAATTATGTTAAAAATAGTTTTTGCTACAGCATTTCATATGCTCAATATTCTTAATAATTCTGTTTATATATTGTAAAAGCAATGCAGATAACTTAAATTACAAGATTACTAGTAGCTTTTGAAAGTTAAAAATTTAAATAGCATGAATTAATGTACTATGTCGATTTGTATATAGGAAAAGCAAAAAATAGTACTTACAAAATCAGTGGCGCACCCAGAATTTCCGTCTGGAGGGGGCTGAAGAATAATCGCAGAGCTGCCAACCTAATCCGGGAAACTGTTAGTACCGCCCCTTTTTCTAGATCATTTAATTTTTAAAGTAATTATCTTCAAATGTATTTGCGATGAATTAAGAAAAAAAACCTCTAAGAAATGACTGGTGTAGAAAAAGGGGCGGTACTAACAGTTTGCCGGATTAGGTTGGCAGCTCTGTAATTGGGCCCTTTAGTATAGAAATAGGTTTATGGGCATGGGCATATACGCACACATACAGTCAGCAGCAAAAGTATCTGAGCACTAGCAATAATCCCTGTCTAAAAAAAGTACACTTAATACTGCTTTGTTGAATAAATCCTTGTCGAGTCATGTTCTCAGTCAGTCTAAGAACATGATTCGACAAGGATTTATATAACAAACAGTATTAAGTGTACTTTTTTGATATCGGAATTATTGGCTAGTACTCAGATACTTTTGCTGTCGACTGTACATATAGAAAAGAATCTGCTTTAAACATTTCTTTTGAAATAAATACACGAATGAATGAAACTGAATTTATATCAGTATATAAATATGCTAAGTTACAGTAGTTTGGTTAGTTGGGGTTGGCATTAAGCCTGCAAACATAAAGTTATAGGTTCATCTACGATAAAAAAAAAAAAAAAAAAAAAAGAAAAAAAAAAAGCTGGTGAACATAAAATTTGCCCGAAATGAAACGCCCTCCCACCCCCCCCCCCCCCATATTTTCATTGAAAATAAAATTTGATTAAATTTAATACTCCTTTGCAATGCAGTAACACATAAGTAACTAAGGAATTTTAATAATTATAGCCAAATAAAAGCTACAGTTGTGATATGTAGGAATTATAACAAAATTTCAGTGAAAATTTTTACAAGGCTATTTTTATTTAATTATCTGGAGTATGGGGGAGATGTTTCTTCTGGGTTCAGTTAACAGAAACAAGTCGGACGTAGTCTTTGTGGGTGTAGTTAACACAACAAGCAGGGCGCAGAAATTCTTAATATTCTAAAACATTAATTCTAATATGTAATATATTACTTAGAATTTTATTTTGTTCAGTTAGCAAATATTCCAAGCGTTACCTTTCTGAGTAATATCATTACAAGATATTGTATTCCAGTATAATATATATATATGGAATTTGAATTTTTATAACAGGAAAATATTGCATTATCTAAAACGGAGCTTAGATTTCATTATCATCAGAGGCAAAAATGAAATGTTCTATGTACCGTACCGTAATAAAAAAATTAAGTGATCCCACACTCCCAAGCATCTGTAAAATAACTTATTGTTAACGGGGTATTTTTCTATTTTGAACAGTAAACTACGCATTTTGG
The DNA here is from genome assembly GCA_963930645.1 of Salticus scenicus. Classification (NCBI taxonomy): domain Eukaryota; kingdom Metazoa; phylum Arthropoda; class Arachnida; order Araneae; family Salticidae; genus Salticus; species Salticus scenicus. The sequence continues at coordinate 343,941,680 of OZ005648.1, forward strand.
CATTCCTCTAAATTGTTATGTTTTTAGAGAAATAATTTTACGTATTTGTGATTAAATCAATTAAATTTTATCTTCAGCAATTGATTCGAAATTTCGCTAGCATATTTATGTGCCAGTGGCATTTACAGAGTTTAACACGAATATGCAAATTCCATTTTCAATTTAAAATATTGTTTTAGAGGAACGACTAAGATCAGGGCTAATTTTTATTTTATATTAGCGAGAATTTTCATTTGCCAATGCGAACGCGTTAATTTTGCCCAGGGACAAAACAAACTTTTATAAATATGCTATAAATACTCAAAAATTAAAATACAAAATTGTATGAGCCTGGAATCCCATTTTTCTGTCAAATACACCCCTGCTTACTTCCACATCCGATTGCTTCTTTCGCCTGACTTTTCAGATACTCTCTCGATTTCATGAAAACAGTATATGCTTTAGGACCTTAGAAGCCCTTGCCTAAAAACTGCAATAGAATGTTTTCAACTGAAAAACAATGAACTAGTTCATTGTTTTTGTGTTTTTCAAAAATTCCTAATACTTTTTAATGTATAATTTATGAACTTTATTTTTCTTACAATATCTGTGTTTGATTAATATTTTTTTCATGCCTGTTTAAAATTTTTTACCATGTCAGTTGGTTCTGGAGGGGGCTTGAGCCCCCTAAGCCCCCTCCGTGGGTGCGCCACTGTACAAAATGAATGAATAAATAAATAAAGTTCAAGAATTTTTTTTTTAATCAATTGAAAATTTCTAAGATTCAGTTTCAAGAATTACAAAATTTAAATTTTTATACAGCCACTGTATAACTTAACATATATATTCAAATGTGTGAATGTGCCTAATACCTTAATAAGTTCATGTACAAAATTTCAGCATTGTATCAATTTTTTATTACTATGATGAAATGTTGGAATTTTGTTCATGATTTTATTAGAGTATGAAATCTGTTTTATTTTTTGTATTGGAAGGGGAGGTGCTGTAGTAATTTGTTACATGAATTACAACAATTTTAAGAATTATATATTCTGTAAAAAATTGCAATTCTTGAAATTGAATTTCCTGAAGTTTTTGACTGAATTTGATTGAGTACCCCCTCCCCCCTTTTATTGTTAATTTGTTATCAATACTTAAAAAAATAAAGCTCAGGTCATTTTTTTTTTTTTTATACCCTACGTTTTATAGAACGTATTATCAAATTTATTCATACAACATTCTCTTTTCGATAACTTAAAAATTGTTTTTGCTAGTCTTACATAATTAATGCACATATAATTTTCTGCCCCCCACCACACACACACTTTTTTTTTCTTTTAACCTTTTAGTTTTCTATTATTAAAAAATAAATAAAAATTCTTTTCAAACAAATATGGTTAGTAAGATTTGCTTAAATTAAGCAATGATATTAAAATTGCTAAAAAAAAAAAATCAATAAATGTCAAAGGCTCATTACCCTGCATTTTTTCACTCACATTGTTTTAACAACTGTAAATCTTTGGATGTATGCTGAGCGTCAAACATCTATAATAGTCCATTATAAAATAACATGTAAAGCCTGAGAATAAAATGTTCTTTGATTGTGATTATGCTGTATTCAAAACTTAATTACATGGTATTAATTTTATATTGGAAAACATGCAGTGATCTGCATAACCTCCTAAGCCTTCTTTCATGTTCATACTTTCTGTAATATTAGATTTATTAATGTGAAGATTGTAAATACTCAGTTCTTTTTAGTTTGCTTTTTATTTGTGATTTCTACAAATATTATGTACTTTTTTTAGTGGCATAATTGTACCTGGTGGCTTTGGTCTGAATGGCTTTGAAGGGAAGATAGCAGCTATTGAATGGGCTCGTAAAAACAAAAAACCATTTTTAGGTAATTTTGTTTAATCATTATAAATAAATAAATTGGATTTTTATAAGTAAATTTGACATTGATTTGTCAATTTTAGAAATAATTTTTTTTTAAAGTAAATATGTGTGTGTTTTTCAAAGTTAATGATTAGTTCATGCACTTGTTCCACCACCCTTTTCCTTCAAGCAATGTCTAATATCAGTAATGGATTGCATTATATATTTTGTTAATTGTGATAATACATAGTTAACAACAAACATAATGCTATCTAATATATAACACAGTGTGAATATTCTGTATTTAATTTAGAAATTTATTCATCAAGCCTGAAAGTTCATTTCAGAAAATTATGGAGTGGAAGGCTGATTTTTTTATACCAACTATGTGAGAAATACCAGAGTCGGGAATCAAACCTGGGCTTTCCGCTTTACGTGCAGATGCTCAAATCATCGAGCCACCCTGGCTGATTACCAGCTAGACATTTCTCATATAACATTCGTTGGCAAAGTCACAGAGTCTGCAAACACAGCTGTATCAAGTGACATTAATCATAGCGCAACTCCAATAGACCATGAAATTTTCAATTTAATTTAGAAATTTATTCATCAAGCCTGAAAGTTCATTTCAGAAAATTATGGAGTGGAAGGCTGATTTTTTATACCAACTATGTGAAAAATACCAGGCCTTCTGCTTTACGTGGGGATGCTCAAACCATCAAGCTACCCTGGCTGATTTCCAGCTAGGCATTTCTCCCATAACATTGATACAGCTGTGTTTGCAGACTCGGTGACTTTGCCAACGAATGTTATGTGAGAAATGCCTAGCTGGTAATCAGCCAGGGTAGCTTGATGGTTTGAGCATCCCCACATAAAGCAGAAGGCCTGGGTTCAATTCCTGGCTATGGTATTTTTCACATAGTTGGTATAAAAAATCAGCCTTCCACTCCATAATTTTCTGAAATATTCTGTATTTATTTAATCTTTCAAAATTAATTATAAGTCAGAGGATTTTTTATTATTATGCAAGACCTAAGTTTTTTTCTTTCTCATATACTGTGTAATCTTAGCTTAGCTTTGTTTAATCTTCATGGTAGGTTTTTTTTTTTTTTTCTCCTCCAAATGCTAGATAATTTTATTGTTATAAAATTGTAGACTTTTGTATATGAAAAAAGTAGTTAGATGAACATACTTTATTCAATGTATATTTTTGAGAAAATCCAATAAATCTGTCAATGCAACAAATAATTATGAAACAATTTAAAAGAACAGTCACTTGCAATAGAATATTGAATCTATGCTTAATTCTGGTCCCTATTCCAAACTTAAGAAAGATCCTTCTAATGATCGTCTAAAACAGTGGTAGTCAGCTCGGTCCCTATCATTTATTAGTGGGCAATTGTTTTCCTAATTAACTACTACTATTATTAATAATTCGTATTAATTTTACAATCTCAGGTTAAGAATAACTCTCATTATGTACATTTATACGAAATTTTGTCCTATACTGCCATGTTAAAAATTTAGAAAAAATACAATCACAGCGCCTCCTGTTGTGCGATTGATCCCCAAATCTAATCAGCACCAGTTTATGTCAGGGGCCAACTAAATGCAAAGTTTGGTTAAATTTTGTTAAAATTTTTTCTTTTTTTTATTACGATTTTTTTTTCTTTTTTTTTTTTTTTTTTTTTGTAAAAAGTAAAAAAATCGATAACTTTGTTTTAAATTATCACAGATTTATAGTTCAACCATTCGTTTTAAAGGTATTGATGAGACCTTTCGAAAGATACCCATCTTGAAAATTTACTCCCCTCGAGGGGGGACTCCCCCCCCCCCCAGGGGGGTTGACGAGGCTCCTACACATACAAAAAAATTTTCTTAGTTGACTATCTCTGTTATAAATAATTCTTGTAAATTTCGTAATGATTACTAAAAAATAATTCTCTTTATGCACATTTATACAAAATTTTGTCCTATATCCCCATGTTAAAAATTTAGAAAAAATGGGATGGCAACGCAACCTGTAAGACAATTTTTACCAAAAGTTGATAGGCACTAATTTATGTCAAGGTGCAACTACATACCAATTTGTATGAAAATCTGTGCAGTAGTTCCTGAGATACAGTTGCACAAAATTTTGTCACACGCACACAGACAGACAGACATTTTCTAAAAATGGTCAAATTGTGTTCTACAGCTCTAAAAACGTATAAATCCATCAAAAACCAGAGTTCGAAAATTTTTACAAATCCAATACTTTCTTCTATTGAATATAAAAGAAAGTAAAAATAAATAAATAATGAATATTTATATAAAGGAAAAATCTTTAAGGTTAAAAGTTTAATCTTTGATTTAAAATTGTTTTTTATTTAAAAGCAGAAGAATAATCAAGCATTTATAAAATAATTTATTTCAACTGAAATTTTTGATTTTTTTTTTTTTTTTTTTTTTTTTTTTTTTCTAGGGAGGGTGGTTAAATTTAATTAATAGTTTAGCATCAACTTGAAATAAATAAATAAATATATGTATATATATATATATATATGTGTGTGTGTGTGTGTGTGTGTGTATGCGTGCGTGTGTGCATGCATTTATAATATTTTCTTTGTAACATTTTAGCAAAATATTACAAAGATATTTAAGATTGTATTTTTAAAGTTAAAAAGTTACAATTTATTTTCTGATTAATAGTAACTATAAAAGTAGAAATATTATCGAAGTGAAAGCATTTCATTTTTTAAATATTTTATTATAATAATAATTAAAAAAACAAAAAGTTCTTATTTATTTTTTTCTAATTGTTCAATTAATTATTCATCAGGGGTCGATCCAGGTTTTAATTTTTGGGTCCCTTTTTTGTGAAAAACAAAATATTTTTGTGAAATTTTTATTTGTTTTTGTGAAATGTAAAATATTTTTGTGAAAAAGTAAAATATTGTGTAAAATCTTCCGTTTTTACAATCACTTTATGTAATGTTTAATATCAATTTAATAGAGTTTCGTTGAGACAAATTAAGGCATTAATTAAAAATAATACTGAAAATATGAAAACATTTAATAAAAGGATCATTTTTATAAAACAAAATCTTGTGAAGGGACTCATTTTATAAATTTGAATTTTGTGAAGGGTCCCTTTTCATGGATTTGAATTTTGTGAAGGGTCCCTTTTCATGGATTTGAATTTTGTGAAGGGTCCCTTTTTATGAATTTGAATTTTGTGAAGGGTCTCTTTTTACTATGTGGAATTTTGTGAAGGGGCCGCAAAAGGGACCCAAATTTTGCCTGGATCGACCCCTGTTCATATCTTTATTGTTAGTAATACTTAAAAAATAAATAAAGAAAGAAAATCAGGAAGTGTTATATATATATATATTCAAAGGTTACATTTTTAGGGCATATTGTGTTTTTAAAAAAATATTAAAAAAAAAAAAAAAGTCTCTGCCCTTTTGCGAGCTTTGACTATTTTATTTCAACTAAAAATAAACTTTTTTTTTTCTTTTTGTGTGTGTGTTGAATTTAAATAATAATTTACAAGAAAATAATTAAAACAAATTAAGATTTATGCACTCATCAACAAAGAATATCAAAAGCGAATATACACAACGTTGTCAGCGATATTTAAATAAGAACTGAGGGGGGGGGGGGGAAGCAAAGAAATAGTAACAGGTTATATTTTTGGAAAGAACTTTCAAAACTATTACTTTTTGTGTGAACACTATATACATTTAATCATTAATTTTAAAGGTATTCGATTAGAAGGTTCATGAGTGACAAGAGGTATATCACTTTGTTTCTTTTTCTTAATAATGCAGTTGACAATCTAAAATTAAAGGCTAAAGAATAATTTTCTAAAAAATAATCAATTTTTGAAGTATTCAGAGCTGTAAATTCTAAACTCAACAATGTAAGTTCATAATTTATAATTAAAGAATTGTGAAGATTCTATTTAAGGACTATAAAATGTAATAAGACCAAGGTGATAACACTACACCAAGTAGCCAGTAGCACAGTGGTAGAGTAATTTTCTGCTATCTGAGAGTTCCTAGGTTCAATCCCGCTTAGTCCCTTTTTTTTTTCTTTTTCTTATAAAAACATAGAATATTTGCTTAAAATAAATAATTTGTCATCAAAATTTAAATGTTTATTTTTAAAACATTTATTTTTTAAATACTTTTTATTTAACTGGGAAAAAAAAAAAAAAAAAAAAAAAATGGTATAAGCTGGATATTTACCTTAGACATGAAGAACATATTAACTTCATTATAGAATACTTTTAATAATTATAGCTTTAATAATTATGACTTTTAATAATTATGAAGAAGAAAATAATTACTAAATTAAATCAGGAATTACACAGATATTCAGTGGTAAGGAATAAAAAATAAATAAATAAAGTAATGAATAATTTATTTACATAAAGGAAAAATCTTTAAGGGTTAAAAGTTTAATCTTTGATTAATAATGATTTTTTATTTAAAAGCAGATGAATAATCAAGCATTTATAAAATAATTTATGTGTGTGTATGTATGTATGCATTTATTTATAATATTTTCTTTGCAACATTTTAGCAAAATATTACAAAGATATTTAAGAAATTGCATTTTTAAAGGTAAAAAGTTACAATTTATTTTCTGATTAATAATACTATAAAAGTAGAAATATTATCGAAGTGAAAGCATATCATTTTAAAAATATTTTATTATTAAAAATATTTTATTAACCCTCAGTTGGAGGGGCGGGCGTATGGTACAATTTTAGAGGAGTGGCGTATGGAGTATGCCAGGTCGTTTTTCAAGCCTCTGCATGATGTTTGAAACTATTTAACCTTATACATTACATTAATAAAGTATTTTGTCAAAAATGATATAATAAAAAGAATATCAGAAAAAATCACAGCCCAAAAGATTGCATTCGCATACTCTGTATGCCGGTGCCTCCATTCCAGGGTTTAAAAAAAAAAAGAAAAAAAAAAGTTCTTATTTATTTTTTCTATTTATTAAATTAATTATTCACATCCTCCTTAGTAGTAATACTTAAAAAATAAAGAATGAAAGAAAATCTGGAAGTGTTACATATATATTCAAAGGTTATATTTTTAGGGCAAAAATTATTTTTTTTGCCGTTAAAAAAAAAAAAAAAAAAAAAAAAATCTTTGCCCTTGCGAGCTTTGATTATTTTATTTCAACTGAAAAGAAACTTTTTTTTTTTCTTCTTTTTGTGTGTGTGTGTTGAATTTAATAATTTATGAGAAAATAATAATTAAAACAAATTAAGAATTATGCACTCATCAACAAAGAATATAAATGAAAAATAATTTGTTTCATTAAAATAATTTATTTATTTCTGATTAGTAATGATATTAAATTATTGTTTTGCAATTGAAATATATGTATATACATATTATTTATTTTATAATTAATAAATTAAATATTCACACTTTCCTTGTTAGTAATATACATTTATTAGGAAAATTCTAATATTTGCAGAACTTTTCTTAAAAAAAGAAAAGAAAAAATTATTTAAAATAATTGTTTGTCTATTTAAAAAAAAAAAAAATCACTGAACATTCTGGGGGTATCGAACCCAGGTACTCTTGGTCTGAAATCAAATACTCTACGACCGAGCTACTCACAGTGTTAGGTTAAGTATCTAAGTTATATTATACTGTCATTAAATTAGCACCTTATTTCATTATGAATTTACATATTTAGCTTAGAATTTATAGCTCTGAGGACTTCAAAACTGATTAAATTTTGAAAGTTACTCTTTAGTCTTCAATTTTAGACTATTTCTGTTAATATTGCACTTGAAAAAAGCAATACATCTCTCATCACTCATGAACTTTCTAATCAAATATCTTAAAAACTAATGATAAAATGTGTATAATGGTCAACACGGCGACCTTGAGATGATATGAAATTGTTTCTTTCTACTTAGTTTCATCTATAGCTTAATTTTTTTTTGTCCTCTCTATGGTCAACATGGCGGCCTTAAGATGTAAACTTTTCCCGGCTGTTTCCTCAATGGTCAACGTGACGATCTTGAGATGTATGTTGAATTAAATTATTTTTTCTGTGTAGGCTTTTAAGTGCTGTTTAAGGAACTGTGTTACAGGACTATTGTTTAAGATTATGTTAAGGCTGCATAGAATACCAGAGTATTCTATAATGAAGTTAATATGTTCTTCATGTCTAAGGTAAATATCCAGCTTATACCATTTTTCTGATATTAATGTATTTAATAATTTTTTTTTTATTGTTACTCATGCTGTTTTTTTAATATAAATAAATTTGTTAAATTTTTAATTTTTCTTGTTTTTACTTGAGTCGACATTTTTCTAGATACTAGTCAAATTACATTTTAAAACTTAAAGTGTTAACGTTTTCTTTGTGTAAAACTTTGCTAAATAATAAACTTAAAAATTGACCTTTTACCAATGGTCTTTATCTAATTTTTTCAGTAAATCTCGGCAGTTTCCGAGATCGAGAAGCAGGCAAACGCTTTCATGAGCTTCATTGTAGCACATTTTTTGGCACTATCGGAACATGATGTCACAGCCAAGAATTCCCGAGAGTGAGACAATTTCGGCAGGTTCGTTGTGGGGCCCCTGGTTTGTTAGTTTAGGAAGGATATTACACAAGTTTTATTATTCTGCTATTGAAATTGAGGAGGGTTTTTTTTGTTATGCATGCGTCATGTGCTATTGAAATTGAAGGGTTTTTGTAGTTAGTGCATGCATCACACAAACTGCCTTCATTTTAAGTCTTGTAGATGACACTTTCTCATGTTTGTCCCCTCAGATGTTGAATTTTCCCTGTTTACTTTCCTTGGTCAATTAGTTTGATCTGTGTATTCAATTCAGTTTTGAGATTGAAAAGAATAACTCTTTACTTTTTCTTGACATTTTAGTGTCTAAACAACGCAGTGATCAGTTCTCAATCAATGTCTTTAGAAAATGTTTCTCTGTTTCTCTCCAGTGGGTCTATTCTGGCCTGTTCGTTTCGTTATATTCCTTCGGAATTCAACGATCTTCGGAATATAACGATAATTTGGTATTCTGGGCTATTGCGATCGAAATTTTAGCGATATTTATCTTCGTTATTTTTCGACAGCTCTAAGGCTGTCGTTAAGTGGCTCTTGTATTCGTTACAATATGGCGCGCCCTTTTGGTATTATAAAGGTTTTTTTTTTTAAGAAATAGTTATGATTAATGAAATAAGGAAACTTGATTAAAGAAATGTTAGCAAAGCTTAAAATACAAAGAATGTAAACAAAAATTAATCACTTTTTCCCACAAGTATCCAAATTTAAATAAAGTGAAAATGGAATAAAATACAAACTTTATTATTTTAAAATTATGAAAATTTCAACTGTATTTGAGAACCTAGTTATTTATTTATTATTATTATTATTATTATTATTATTATATATTTAAGTAATTGTTTTGAAAGACTCTAAACGATTGCATACATAATTTAATTTTTTGATTTAATGTTTATTATTTAAATTTATGATTTAATTTAATATTTTGGGTATAGTAAATCTTCTAAACAATTTTAAAGCTTAATATTTTTTAAAAATTATTGCATTATTCATCATATACATTTATGTAAAAAATTGAGTAATGTACTTTTCATATAAATTTACAAATAATTTTCTAGAAATTAATATACAGATTAAATCAAACTTCTATATACTTTTTCTTTTTTTTTTTTTTTTTTGGGGGGGGGGGGGTTAAAAAGTTAAAACATTATTTAAAAACAATTCACATTTAATTTAATAAAATAAAACAAATTTTATGATATTAATATAAAACACTCATTAAATATTTTTTATCATCTCAATAGAAAATGGCTTTATAAGTTTTAACTTCAAATATTTAAATAAAAATGTGTTTATAAATAGAGAAAAATATTTTTATGTTTTATTTACTAAATTAGAAAAAATGAATAATATAAAAACTTTCTTCTTTTAAAATTATAAAAATTTCAGCTGTAGTTGTAAATCTTTTTTTTTTTTTTTTTTTTATAATTATTTTTAATAATTCTAAACAATTGCATACTTCTATTTAATATTTGAGCTTAGTAAATCTAAACAACTTTAAAGCTTAATATATTTTAGAAAGCAATATATTATTCATATATTTATGTAAAAAATTAAGAAACGTACTTTTCATATAAATATACAAATAATTCTCTAGAAATTAGTATATACAGTGTAAATCAAACATTTATATACTTTCTTTTCTTTTTTTAAAAAGAAAAGATCTAATATCATTAAAATAAATTCCCGTTTAATTTAATAAAATCGAACAAATTTTATCACATTAGTTCAAATCAATATTTAAATATTTATATAATTTCAATAGGCAATGGCTATATAAATTTTAACTTCAATTATTTAAATAAAAATAAATTTATAAATAAAGAAAAATATTTTTATGTTTTACTCACTAAATTAGCGTTACAGTTTAATTTTACTCAAATATATCTAAATATCAAATATTTCAATTGCACTTAAACAAAAAATATAGTTCAAACAAGGTGCATTGTACATACTATATTTAAAAATTAATTTTTGGAAAAAATAATTAAAACATGAGTACATACCATGTAAATAAAATAAATCTATTATTTTGAATCTTTAGAAAGTGATACTTCCTCTTTATTTTGCCGAGTAAATAATTATATCGTGTGGCCGATTTCATTTTAACAGCCAGTCTAATATAAAAATTTACTTGGCTATTTTAAATTTCCTTCTCATCGAGACGATACAATTAAATTGAACTGGAAAACTGCTCTGCTACAACACATAAAAGAATCCACACTGTGTCTTTGCTTTTTATTTTTTTCATTTTCACAACAAACAAATTAACAAACAACCTGTATTTAACAAAACATGGCGATCATCGTCTGCTCTTACCTTACTTACTTGTAATCACAATAAAACAAACCACGTGCTTCGTCCTGATTGGATGAAAGAGTTAACCTCGAACGCAGTTTTCCCCCACCTCGTTTGATTATAACGTTCGTAGGGCAGAATTGCTCTACTACGGAATATCGTTATGAAAGAGATTTCGATCGAGAAAATAACGATCAGTTTGTCTTTTTAACGTACAGGCCAGAATAGACCCATTGACCTCTCTAATTACTCTCCCAATTTTTTTCCTTTTTTAAGTATGTCTGGTGCAGTTATAACTATGTATTAGTAGTAATCAGCAAAAATTGAGTGGAAAGTTTCCTATTGAAAATTGTACATTCTACTCTTGTCATCACATAGAAAGAGGGGCATTTCTATATATAGGTAGTGGCAAATTATTATTATTATTTTTTAAACATTTCATTAGTTTTCATTCCTGAATAAAAAATATTTTTTCCTCTTGATAGCTTAATAAAATTTCAGCTTGTTTATGTATAGTCAATCCTCAATTTAGGGTTAACATTAGGAACACTTCTGAAAAGGTCACATGTATGGAGTGCCAATACAGTCAATATAAAATGTAAGCTTGTGAATTTGTGAGGAAATATAGAACATGTTCTGTGTAAGAGATAACTTTGTCAGTCTGGATTGTGAACTTAAACAGAAGTGGGACAATAGATAGCATTTTTAAAATGTCTGTGCAATAGAGTATATTTGTGATGATGTGATTGTTTGTAAAGGTTGATTTCTTTAGCAATTGACGTATTGCAATCACTGTGTGTGTGTATATATATATACAAAGGAACCTCTTTTGTTCGTCCCCGCTTACTTCACATTTCCCGTGTATTTAGTTTCTTAAATTGGGCCCCTTGTAGTTCCTTATTACCATAATGTTAAAAAAATCCCGTATATTTCATCCTACTACTTTTTCGCTTTCCTGCATAGTTCGTAATGAATTCACTTACGATCAGTTGATTTTTTTTTAATCACATGTAGGACGGTGTTGGAGACAGCCAACATAGCCAGACAATCTGGAGCGAAAGGGGAGGAGACTGCTAAAATGCGGCCTCACCACGTGATTGGACTATTTCATTAGAACTCTCTTAACTGTGAAAAAGACGGAGAAATTGTATTGTGCTCTGATAGAAGCTAGTTGAATTGTTAAAGAAGTGAGTGTTTTTCTTACTTGCACTTTTGAGCCCCGATTATTCAACAGATGGCTTCCACAAGCAGTACAAAAAGAAATTTTCTCGCATTGAGTAAAAAATTAGCTATTCTAAAAGAATCGGATAGCTTTCAGAGAAGCAGAGTAGAATCAGCAAAAATTCCTGTAACAACACTGCAATATATTTTAAAAAGAGAGACTTCATTGAAAAGTCATGCAACGATCTGGGTAAATCTGCCAAAAAAAAGAAAAACTTTGAAGACATCGTCGTATGAAGAAATAGAAAATGTTCTATTGAAATTGTACGCAGATGCCCGAGCAGCCAAAATTCCTGTTAATGATGTACTAATCAAAGAAAAAGCTCGAGAAATAGTTCAGCACATAAAATAGACTTTACAGCATCTAATTGGCTGGATGGATAGATTTAAGAAAAGGCACAATCTAGTGTTCGGAACTTTCCGTGGAGAATCAGATAGCATAAATATGGAGACTGTAGAAGAATGGAAACGAAAACTACCAGAAATTGCAAAAGAATACTCATTAAAAAACATTTTCAACGCTGACGAAACAGGGTTGTTCTATAACCTCATTCTGAACAGAGATTATGTAGTAAAAGGAGAAAAGTGTCATGGTGGAAAACTCTCTAAGATGTGCTTGACTGTTCTTCTATGTGCTAATGCTGATGGTAGCGAGAAATTAGAACCTCTTGTTATAAGAAAATAAAAGAATCCTCGTTGTTTCAAACACATCAAAAGCTTTCCCACAAAATATGTTCATAATAAAAAAATCATAGGTGACAGATAGTTTGTTTGAAAATTACCTGCATAATCTTGACAGAGCTATGGGACGTCAAAAAAGAAAAATTCTTCTATTTGTCGATCAGTGCTTCTCACATACCGCTCCCAAGACAAATCTAAAAAATATTTGTCTTGAATTTTTTCACCCAAATTGTACAAGCCTGCTACAACCACTGGATCTTGGTGTGATACGGTCTTTCAGATTTGCCTACAGAACTCAATTAGTTCGCAAGTTGTTATGTATGCTTGAAAGCGATAAATTGGAAAATGCTCTGAAATGCAAAATTAATGTACTTGAGGCTATGTGAATTATTCTTTCTTCCTGGAATAGTGTAACCGATGTTTGTCTAAAAAATGCATTTCACAAAGTAGGATTTCAAGTCAGTCAATTTGTTGATGAGCCTATCGAGAATGTGGTGAATGACATTTTTACGTTGAATGTTAATTTTCCAGAGTATGTTGAATGCGACAATGATGTGTTTACAACTGAACCAGAAAGAATGCCTGACATCTCCAATTACTGCACGATGATGAAACTGATGAGGATGACAATAATGAATCAAGCAAGAATGAAGAAGAAATAGCAGTGCCATCCTTTCAATCAGCATTAGCAGGATTAGAAACTGTGAAGAAATTCTTTTTATGTAATGAATTAAAAGAAGATTCACTTAAAAAAAATTACGGTCATCGAAAATGCGATGTTTATGATATGCACTAAAAATGCAAAACAATCACTCATTATGAATTTCTTCATGTAATTATAGGTATGTATGGTAATTGTACAATTTACCAGCACTAGTATTTATTAAACATACAAAACTAAACTTTTATGACTTTTATATTTCTTTTTACAAAGATATTGATCACAATAGCTATTTATTATAATTTTAATTGCACTGTGCTTTTACTGCATTAAAAATTTTTTGTAACTTTACAGAAAAAACGTTTTTCCCATTTTGTTTGTTTTTTTCCTTGAGTCCCGTGAAAAACGAACGACCGAGGTTTGACTGTATAATGGAAAATTTTGTCATCTCAATGTCAATAACTTCCAAAATACTGAATCAATTTGAACAAAAATCAGATAGTGGCTTATCTTAAGAATATCTTAGACGAGTTTGTTACCTAACTTCATCTACCATCTTGATTCTAAGTCATTAAAAGTAGGCAGATTTGCAGATTAAAAAAAAAAAAAAAAAGTTTGTTTTAAAGTTGTAAGTTATATTTATGGTTCTTGATGTTTCTTAAATATTCAGTAAATTAAAAGTATCATTAGTTTTTGGGTTGGTTGCATGGTTTTTATTATTTATTTTGACTAATTTAAAAAACTGATTAAATTATATTTATTTGTCGCTATTGTTTTTTGGGTATTTATTATGAAGCATTAGTAATCCAAAACATGTTATCTTAATTTTATTCTATAGATATTTATGTAAATGTATTATTGTTTATTTATATTGGGTGAGTGCAAAAGTTCTACCCGTTTTTATTACCGATAAAGAAGAGCAAATAAACAGAAAATGAACAGTACCTATTGTGCATAATCCCCATTGCTATCTATGACTTCTTGCCATCTTTCTGGTAGGATATGAATCCCATGGTGGTTAAATTCTGGCAGTTTCGAGTCAAAAAAGTCTTGGATGGCAGTTTTCATAGCATCAAGATCATCAGATTTTCTGACTGAAGGAATTGTTCAACGCACGAAATAGGTGATAGTAAGTTGGTGCCAAGTCAGGAGAATAGGGAGGGTACGATAAAACCTCCCAACCAAAGCCCAGTAACTTTAGGCGAGTGGTGACAGCAGCATGTAGCCTGGCGTTATCATGATGAAGGCTAACACCACGAAGATTGATGAGACCTGGCCGCTTTGCTACCAAATTTGAATGCAGCCTGTCTAACTGTAGACAGTAGAAGGCAGCATTGATGGTTTGGTTGAGTTGCTGGACTTCCCAGTGAATTATTTGCTGCACATCTCACCACACACTCAATAACACCTTCTTGCAGGGTTCCCACGGTCCTTGAAAGTCCTTAAGAAGTACTTGAATTTCATTTTCTTTTTCAAGGGGCCTTGAAAGTACTTAAATTTTGTGCAAAGTCCTTGAAAATCCTTGAATTTTCCACTCCAATAGACGGGCTTAGTGCAAATTCTGTCAAGGCTAAACTATCTCCATCTCCACATGCGCACGCCATTGTCTAATATAATGATTTTGTCATAACATTCTTATTTCACTGTCTAGCTTTTGCATATAGTTTCAGCTTATTATTATTATTATTATTTTTTTTTTTTTTTTTGGCCAGTCTCATACCTATTTGATGGACTGGTCTTTAATTTTGAGCAGAAAGTGACTAGAGCAGGACTCAAACTTAAAAACTTTGGAATAATCATAATGATTCTAAATCTTGAACTAATCTTTTTTTAACTCTTGTAAAAGTTAATTTGGTCAATCCATCAAAAATGTATTGCGAAAACAGGCAGAGTTATTCTAATTATAAAAAAAATATTACTAATGAAAGTAGTTACTAAAGTTTTGTGTATATGCCTAGCATTCTGCGATTTTTTCCCTAGTCCTTGAAAAGTCCTTGAATTTTTTTCTTTTTTAAGAGTGGGAACCCTGTCTTGGGATGAAGTTCAGCTTTCGAAGTCAATGCAGGCAGATTAGAAGGGCGACACACAGTCCTACAACGCTTTACGTCATGGTACCTAACCCACTTCTCATCTCCTGTCACAATTCATGTCAAGAATGGGTCATTTTTGTACTGGGAAAGCAAGGAAACATAGGTGGCAATTCATTTATCTCGTTGATTAGCTGTCAGGTTATGTGGAACCCAACGATCCAACTTTCTTATAAAACCCAACTTAACCAGCTGTCTCTCGACCTTTGTCCAGTGAAGGTCTCCGCTAATTCTTGCATGGTTGGGTTCGGGTGTTCCTTATGGCTTGGTCAATATCGTCGTCTCCAATGTGTGATGGCCGTCGACTCCTAGCCTGATCTTGTCATCTTCTGTCTCCTCTAAATTTACGAAACCATCGACAATGTGTAGTTTTGTCTATTGCATCCTCCCCATAAACTTGACAAACATCGCGACATGCTATGGCTGCTGTACTCTTTATCGAACTCGTATAACAAACAATGTCTTATATGCTCCATCTCGCTTTCCATATTACACCCTCTGATATATATTTTTTTAAGATGATTAACTTTGCGAGACACAATGCATTTATATGTGAGGCACCCACGTGTTTGATTGGCCGATGATTTGCATCATTACAATGTCATGTGTGACGTAAATTCCATTGTAAATTTGCATATCCAAAAACAGGTAGAACTTTTGCACTCACTCAATAAATTTGAAAGAAGAAAAATTGTACCAATGTCATATTTTCTGAAAATAACTTTTGATACCTTGAATTCTTTCTGGATTTTTTTTGTGTGCACATTATAAAAAATTAAAAAAATATTCAGTTATTTATTTTTAAAAAATGATAAAAGGTACGTTGGGTGTTTATATTGTGAAATTTATTATTCTACTTTCAAAAATTTTTGAATGTCGTTATCAAAATATTTATAGTGCATGTTATTTAAAAAAAAAAGTTTGAGATGCAACTTTTTTGTCCAGTAAATCTATATATTTTTAATTTTCAGGTATATGTCTTGGCTTTCAGTTAGCTGTTGTAGAATTTGCCCGAAATGTTTTAAATTGGAAAGATGCTCACTCTCATGAAATTTTTCAGGATGAGAAAATAAGAGGAAAAGAAGTTGAAGTTCACAATAGAAAATATGTTGTAAGTTATTATTTTTTAGTGGGTTTCATAAAAACTAGTGTTCTTTTGCCTTCTCCACATCCCCCCCCCTCCCCCCCCCCCCCCAAAAAAAAAAAAAAAAGTCTTTAAGCGGTCAAATATTCTTCATTAGTGAGTGAGTGTGCAGAAAATTTGTTATGTTAAAAGTATCTTTGTCTTGTTTCTGTTCAAAGATGGCACTCCCCCCCGCCTTTTTTTTTTAAAAATAAAATAAAGGTTATATATCGCTGCTTTATTCTTAAACTATTTTGTTAAAATTTCAAAATATCTACAGTTTTTAATTTATGAGTTTCCTTCCATATATGTATATATACATATTTAAGATTTGTGGTGAATGTTCTATACAAATAAGCATGCTTCATAATGTAAGAATTCAGCTGTAACTATCAGCTGTAACTTTAATCCAGTAATCCTTACATGCAGATCTCTTTTCTCTGCTTTTTAAATCTTAGATGGTTTTTGTCTGGACTTCCAAAAAGCTGAATGATATTGCTCTTAAAAAATACTAATGTATGGCAGCTCAAAACTTTATGAAATAAAAATTTTATTTATCAGGTTTGCAAAATGGCTTCAAGACAATGTGACTGAAAAGCTGGTAATTTTTATAATTATTTAAAACGTGTAGATATGTTGCAACATAAAAATCTGTGAATTATTAATTTATATGAAGCTGTAAAATTTTAAATTGTGTTACACTTTTTTAAAAAAGACTTTTAATTACAGAAAAATGCCTTTTCTGCAGGGTTTAAGCTGAGTAAAAAGTTTCTTTAGCAAAAAAGCTAAAATCAGAAGAAAAAAAAGTTTTAGCAAAATGCTAAAATGTCAGAAACAGTAGAAAAAGATGAATATCAGTTTACACATTATTCTAAACGCCTTGATATGTTTGATTTTCATTTGTGAATTAAACTTAATTTTTTTTTTTTTTTTTTTAATTTGAAATGCAAAACAAAAAAGTAATTAATAATTGTACTTACCAGTATTGTAACCAGATCAGTTCGAATATAGTACAAGCATATATTTTAACACATTTATTGGCAGACATGAAAAATATTAAACGTTTTAGATTATTACTTTATATTGTAAACTTACTTTATATTGTAAACTTTTTTAATGCAATATGAACATCTTAGAGTAAGACCTCGATTATCCGAGCTAATTGGGACCACTAGTACCTCGGATATCGGAAATCTCGGTTAATAGAAACCATGTATAAAAACCTTCCGTGCTTGCGAATTTAACTACTTTTAAAGTAAAAAACAATAGAACGTTTTATAAATGATAAAAATAAACATATATGAACTTATGTTTCACAGCTAAAAAGATTTAAAAGGAAATCAACTCTAGTAGTAAATTTTAAAAAGTAAAATGGATTTTTTTTAAACTATACTTAGTTAAATATCGAAAGACGCATTTTCCAAAATAACACAAATCTCAAGAAAATATATTGTATTTTTACAATTTAATATACATTAATCTGTTAAATTTACATTCTTTTAAAAAAGTCTGTTACCTTTCGTTGCAAAAGTCCAGAATTTCTATCATGGGCTGCCCTATCGCGCCAATTTTTGAGCAACAGGAGATCCAACAGGAGGAAGAAGTGCCTGTAACACGGACAACGAACTAAAATGTGTATAATTTTTTCCAAGCTCATTTTGGGAAGGAGAAAAAAAAGAAAAAAAATGTAAAAAAAAAAAATTAGACTTCGTTATTGCCTCGGTTAACAGAAACCTCGGTTAATCGAAGCTCGGTTAATCGAGGTTCTACTGTATATTCTTTTTCTGGAGATATAATTATCACTATAGCATGTAAAACTACATTAAGCTTATACTGTATCTGAAAATAAAAACATAACTTACAAAAAAAAAAGAAAGAATTATAAGTGAAATTTGTTTATTACTATTTATAATTTTTCTTTCTTTCATATTAGACCACTTTACAAATGCCTCATGCTTATTTACAAATTGATTTCCTGTATGAGATTCTTATGTGTAGTTCAGCGTTTGATTTTCCTTATATGCATGAACCAATGGATTTTTCTTCATCAATGTTGTGATTTTTTTTCCATGAAAGATTTTTTATAATATTTTCGCAGATTTTTTTTTTTTTTTCAATTTGTGTTTAGTAAGATGCTTTAGCAAAAAAGCGAAAACATGTTATTTCATTTTCGCATTTTGGATAAGTCTTTTAGCATTTCATGAAAATTGCTACCGCAGCGGAAACACTGCTTTTCTGTAATGTAACATGTCTAAAATCCATGAAAAGATATTTGTCATTATTAATAGCTTTGACTGTGATGAGGATAGGCCTTTTAACATTGTTCTGCTGTTCAAAAAAAGCATTACATTTACACTTCCATAACAAGCTCAAAATAGTGTTTGATGGAAAGAGCAATACAAATGTGACACCGTTTTTTGATATGTTTCCTACTTTATTTAGCAAGCTTTTACATACTTGCCAGCTTTCACTTTTTTCAAGGGAGATTTCCATATTCTATAATTGTGTTTTATTCCCCTATATCCACATATTTGTACTTTTTTCTGTGCATTTTAATTTGTGAAAATTACAAAACTTTTATTTATTAATTAAATTCTACTTATGCCTGTAAGTTCTTGACAATTTAAACCATGGATTAAACTGTCAAAAACTAGTGTACGTCTGAAATCTGTCAATATTGTCAAGTCTTAAAAATATTGCTTGTATTATCATCCTTTTCTGGATCCTTAAAAATTGACAGATATAGCTTTATCAGAATATTTTTCCATTAATGACCAAACATTTTCGATTTCAGACTTTTGTCAGATATCTCAAAAAGTACTTGACAAATTATCTTGAAACTTCAGGAGTGTAAAGAATGTTTATATTTTATATAATTTAGTATGCCCCAAAAGCTAAAAGGGAGACCAGTAAAAAATTAAAAAATAAAATGTTTTGCATCACCTTGTAAAGTGCTTCAAAGTGTGCTCTGATTGTAGCATGCAATTTTGAGGCTTGTTCTAATTATTTGTATTTATTTTTATGATACTAGTATACTTATATTCATAGAGATGATAAACTTTTTTTTCTTTTCAAAAATTGTAGCCTCCCCCACCCCTCTCAACCCCCAACCACCACCGTCAAAAAAAAAAAAAAAAAAAAAAAAAAAAAAGTTCTTTTTTGGATTATAACATGCAGGGTATTGAACCCAATGCAAAGTCATTTTTATAAAAAATTGACATAATACATTAAGTACTACATACTGCAATCAGAATATAAAAGTATTGTTAAATAGCTAATGAAAAATGGACATTTTTAAATCTTCAGGAATACATGGCCTAACTTTGTTCTTAAATAAACTTGGTGCTAAATCGCTGAATCTTTTGGCATTTTTATTCTTACTAATTTGGAGGGATAACTAAAAATACAAAGTTTATAATGTCTAAAAATTCATTTTATTCATATAATTTTAATATTGTTGGATATGAATAGAAAGCCAGATTTTTTTTCTCTTTCCGATAATACCATTTTTGTCAGAAAAATTCAGTATAACTTGGCCAAAAAACAGAAGTTACTTTTCAGACAAATTTACACATTTAATGTTGTGCTTTGTATAATCTGATCACTGCTGATGAAAGCAGCAGAACCCGCTCCTCTATTAATTGTTTTAAATTTCTCTGTCTATCTAAAGGAAAAATTTCTGAGTATTTTGCATCAAATTTCTAAATCATTTACATTATATAATTTTTTGTTACTGTGTAATAGGTTATAGAAATGCCTGAGCATCATGGTCAGTTGATGGGTGGAACAATGAGATTAGGAAAGAAAACAACAAAATTTAAAACAACAAATTCTGTATCTTGTAAGTTTAATTTTTTTTTTTTTTTTTTTTTTTTTCAAGATATATTTTTAAGAAGTTTCTTTTCTCTCTAATCTTTTGTGTTATATATATATAGTATGTATTTTCTCTGTTGAGGATTCATTTACTGAAATTAAGAATTGTCTTGTTTGCGAAAAAAAAATCTATCCTCTTCTTTTTTCAGCAATTGTGTATTTTCTTAAGTATGTGTCTCAACATTATACATTTTTTTGCAGTATCCTTTCCATATTTTCCATAAGTAATACTAATGTAAAATGAAATAGATATTTTCATAAAAATCTGACTAACCTGTTAAATTGAATTTGTACTTGTCTTTCAAATAATTGCATTTAAAAATGCTTGATTTTGCATTCCCCCCCCCCTCCCATTCCTCTGAGAGAAAAAATTTCTATTTTCTATATGTGTTTAAAATTTTTGAATGCCTATCAAAGGAAAGGGGGTGGGGGAGGATGTCTCACCCTTACTCAGAAAGAGAGATTTCTGAAAAGAAAGTTAGAGCAAAAATATATTTCAGGAAAAAAAAAACTGAATTATTATAAATTGCTAAGTTTCTTTTCACAGCTCATTGATGACATGTGTGTTTAATCACATTTAATTGCTTAAATATATTTTTAAATTTCACTGTCAATTATTTAAATAAACAATCACTGTGAATGCTAATTAACAAAATTTGCATATTTTATTTTTTTAAGAGTTTATTTCCAAATTAAAGCATTATTTACCTAAAAATTGACATTTATTGCTTTTCTGGTGTCACATTGTTGAAATATACTTTTTTTTTTCTTGTGGCTGAACAGCTAAGTATGTAATTTTTGCATCCAAATTTTTTGAAAATTTGAAAATTATCCGATTTAATTTTTTTAATTGCTGATTTTTATGAGCATTCCATTTTAAATTTCCTGATTTTTGTGTAAGGTCCATTTTAAAAATGTTGATTTTTATGACAAGTTCATCTTCTGAGCAAAAATTTTCCTAAATTTGACCCCTACAAAATGTAAATATCTCACAATTATTAAAATTTTTATATGAGAAAATGAAAAAATATACGCGATTCTCACAGACTCACACTCTAATGAAAACCCTGTCTCCTGTAAGTAAATAAAAAGTACCTATTTCTTTCACTGTATCTTTAATTTTCAAAATTGTTGTATAAAAGGAATAATGAATTATTTTTGAAATTATACATATGGGTTTATTTCAGGGTTAGAAAAAACCCAGTTTTTTTTTTTTTTTTTTTTTTTTAAAACCCAGCCCATATGGGCCCAATGTCAAAAACCCAGGTTTTTTTCGGGTTTTTCATGAAAAACCCGGGTTCTTTCGGGTTTTACATGAGAAATCTGGGTTCCCAAGTTTTTTCAAATTTACATCTTTTACTCCTTTACATCTTTCAACTTTTACATCTTAATATAACCATATAACATAACATGTAAATCTAAACTGATCATTTTTCAATGAAATCACATGAAGGAAAACTGGAAAACACAATTTAATTTAAAAGTTAAATATTTCATACCTACTTATTAGTAATGTTGAATAGTCTGTACAACTGCAGTTAAACTTCTTTCATTTCATATATTATTTTTTTAAGATGTTAATTATATATAAATAAAAATATTAATTATATGCATATTCAATTATAATTTATCTATATACAAAATTCTGGTTTGAAAAAAATAAAACTTAAGCATTACACCCACGTGTTTTATTATATATAAATTGTAAAAAATTACAGAAGATTTGGTATTTTGTTAATCTAGAATTGGTCTTCTTCTTCTGGGGAAAATGGGTGTTTAGCTCGAAGATGACGATAAACTTTTACGAGTTTTGTAGCTGTATTAAGTCCTAGACGATTACATAGTTTGTTCCAAACTAATCCAAATGTAGAGAAATATCTCTCAATTGATGCAGATGAAGCTGGTACTGAGTGTAAATGGAAAAAAAACTTTCCAAATCCAATATCTGAATACTTTAACTAAAATTTTTTTTTATGATTTTACAAAAAAATGTAACTTTATATATTTTATTGTATTAACTTTCTATAATTAGCAAAATATGCTATTTAAAAAAAAAAAAAAAAAAAAGGTTATATTATTTTATTAATTGTAATTTTTGAAATTTATTATAGCATTCTGCTTCATTTTTAGAAAATCCTTTTTTCAAATAAAAATTGTGACATCTTAAAAAATAATAATAAATTATAAATGATTAATAATTAAGAGTGAGTTTTTTCAACTGGGCCCGCCCGAAAAAACCCGCCCAGGTTTTTTCGGGCTGGGCCCACTTTCCCGAACCCTAGTTTATTTTTCTATAAAAGTTATTGTTAACTAATGTATGTTTAAAAGAATCTTAATCACTTTAGAATTAAGAGCGTTAATTATTTAACATTTATTTACTGTTCTATTAAAATAAAATTTCTGAGTTTAAAGGGATTTACTCATTAATATCAGCAGAAACTGTAAACTAATTAAAATAATTGTATTCTTTTTTAATTTTTTAGTGTTGTTATTTCTGTTTATGTAGATGAATTATATGGCAAAGATGTTATAGAAGAAAGACATCGTCATCGATATGAAGTAAACGGAACTTATGTAGAAGATTTTGAAAATGCTGGTTTAATGTTTGTTGCAGAAGATGAAACTGGAGAAAGACTTGAAATTTTAGAACTGCCATGTAATTTCTCTTTTCAATTGTTTTTGTTGGTGTTATGCTTTACAATTGTTCAAATTTTATGTCATGTTTTAGATAAATTGATCACAAAATGAAACCCTATATTATCAAACAATATAACCTATTTTAGGAAAGATTAGTCCATTTATGTGTGTTTTGTCTGTTAAGTAAAAGAAAGAAAAAGGCTTTATCCAAAACTTTTCAAGTACTTTAAAAACATTTAAAAATACCTTAAAGTCCTTTAATTGAGCAGCATTACTATATATTTAGATTTGCTAATCACGGTCGTCATCAGGTTGAAAAGTTGCTGCTTTACTGACCATCTTGTCACTGGCTTCTTCATCTTCTCCTTCAATGCTGACGTCTTAATTCGGTTGTTTCTTTTTAATTAGTTGTTGCCATTCTTTCAGTATTACACTGTGCTCTCTCTCATTAATAGCAGTGTTAGATGTCAAAATTTCCAGGGCTTTATGCTTTAAGCCATAATTATTGAAATTATAATGGGCGATTTTAGTGGTGGCCACCACTAAAATCGCTCATTATAATTCTCATGGGTTAGGGACACACCCATTTGCCCTGCCTTAGTTAAGATTTGCATAAATATAAATGAGTTTTTTTTTTTTTTTTTTTTTTTTTTTGGGGGGGGGGGGGGTGGTTGTCACTCTATGGCTGTATTTTGCATATTAAAGCTCCTTAGACATGAACCGACGACTTAAAGTGGAATTGCGGGGAATATTTCAAATTAAAATAATGACATGACAGCTTCACCAGATATATATACTTAAAGATTAAGTTCCTTCAGAGAATCCCTGCTGATCAGAGGCTCAGAATGCCCCCACCCCCTCTTTTTAATCTCTTTTTTAAACATTTTAGTCTCTTTTCTCTCTTTTTCAAGAGTGTTTTACCACTCCTAGGCGTGATATTGTAATGCTCAGATTGTGATAAAATTTATATAAAGAAAATTATTTTATTATTTATTATTTATAATTTTATCAAACAGACTACAACAACAAATGATATTTAACAGTAACTGATTATGATGTAATTTTTAATTTCTTAGAACCTAACTAACTGTATGGCGCAGATGTTATGCTATAAAAGCTGTTATTGTTTTAAAAATAACATTTAAACTTAAATATGCAAGGAGTAATGAAATTTGAAATATCCACTGCTAATGGGCTATGGGCAAGTAGTACAAAAGAATGTAGGGCTCAAAGAATGTTCAAAATTCGGATAGCAAGTGCTTCATGTAAACACAGTTGGAAAGCATTTACACTTACAGGGCTCCCAAATGGTCCTCTTTTCCCTCCAAAGTCCGTTTTTCATAGTGAGGTCCGTTTTTGTCCTCTTTTTAATGTTTTGGTCCGTTTAGTCCTCTTTTGAATGACTTAAAAATAAGTTTTTAAAAATGCTTAACTCCAATAATGATCAGTGTTCAAACGCTCCATGAAAAACTTTAGATTCTCAATCTTTTCCCATCCAAAATATAAATGTCAATATTCATTTTAAACATGCTTTATCAGATTAACTATAACATATAAAAGAACAGAATTGTTCAATATTTCTCACTCATGTAATTTTTTTTGTGCTGCCCCCCCCCCTTTTCATCTCTAACCATTGCCGATCAAACATTCTGTGGGAAGCCTTTTATTTTTGAATATTTATCCATCCACAATATAATATTAATTTTAAACTTACTTTATGATATTTTAGAACCTATAAAGAAGTAGAATTGTGTTTAATATTTCTCTCATGAACTACTTTTTACCCCCCCCCCCTTCTTTCCCACTTTCCACCACCAGCCAATGATTAAATGTTGATTGCTAGCTTACGTTTTTTTTTTTTTTTTTTTTTTTTTTATAAACACATAATTTATCGTGTTGATGTGCATTATTCTTTTAGTTTAATTTGTCACTTTAAAAATATTTTTTATAGTTTTTCCTGTGAGCATTATTTTTCATTTGAAATAAATTTTATGAACGTACATTTGTATAGTTTTCCTCGCGAGCATTACTTTTCTTTTAAAATTAATTTTATGAACATGCGTTTTCCACTTTTTTTAATTTTCTGCACTCTCATGCCTGAATCTAGAAAGACCTACCTGGCCATATATTCTACTATATATTATTTATTCTACATACTACTACTATTAGAGGTGAAGGAGCGCCGTTTCTAGGAACTCTGAAAAGTTAATTTTGATGATGATGATGAGTGTAAAATAATTTTTCTCCATCCACAATGTAAATGCAGACTTGCCAAGTCTCCGGATTTTGGCCGGAGTCTCCAGATTTTTTTGCTTTATTTTGATCTCCGGATTTCTATCAACAATCTCCGGCTTTTTCCGATCGCAAAACGCGAGTTTCGTTTTCCCGATCACGACAGGCGAGTTTCGTTATCCGTTCCATGCGGCAGACGACGTACTTGAACCACTCCACGCGATAACGGCCTTGAAGAACCACCCCGCTCGATGACGTCATTGAAGAACCGCCCCGCTCGATGACGCCGGTCCGTTTCTCTTGCAGTTAAAAAATATAACTCGACCGGAAATGGATGAAATCTCATCGTTCAGTGAAAGGCTGAACTAGTTCTGACCGGATTTCATTTAGCTTTTCAGGAGGGAAGTGGGATTATGATGGAGAATTTCTCCTGTAGGATTGGCAATGCGGTATAAGCACATTTCGTGTTGTTTGTTGTGTGCATCAGATATTGATACTTTTCGTCAGTCAAGATCGTGTTTTAACGAATCTTTTTTAATCATAAGCAAGCATTAATCATTGTTTTGCATTTTTATATTTTATTTACCATGTAAGTCACTAAAGTGTTTTATATTTTTTGAACATTTATGATTTTTAAACAATGGATTCAGATTCAGATATTTCAACATTAGCTTTTGAGGCCGCCGATGCCGAATCTGGCCGCTCTAAAGGCAAGAAAAAATATGGAACTGTTTTTTAATAATTACTTCTGGCAATGTTTCAGTCTCAAATTCTACCACACTGCTTAAACTTTACAGGGGTGATTGTGTTCAGGTAATTTACCTGAATTCAGATCCCCCCCTTTTTTTCAGTACCAGAATTTCAGTTTTGGGGAAAAAATATCTAGTTTACTGCAGGGTGGTCTAATCTGCTTTCTGTGAAAAATTTTAATTAGTTTTAGCAGTTATATGAATTGGATATTTTAATCTAACTATATTATAATTTTAACTACTAGTCCCAGTACTGGTTGTTAAAATCCTAAGCTTAAGATTAAAATATTAAATTCATATGACTGCTAAGCCTAAATAAAATTAATAGTTTTTTCAGAAGGCAAGGGGGTACTGGATTTTGGGATGAAACCGAAGTTTGGGCCTCCCTGCATTAAATTATGTCCGCCTCCCCCATACAAAACTTTTTTTTTTTTTTCCACTTAAGTTTCAAGTATAATTTCCTGAATTCACAATCCGTTTATTAGCAAAGGGCAATTTTATGTAAGAAATTATTACATTGTGTTGCATACTTTAGCCATGGGCCTGAAGATTAAAAACATCGATATGTCGATAAAATAACCTTTAAAAAAAGTCTCAGGCTTTTTCATTTTGGAAAGTTGGCAAGTCTGTAAATGCTACTTTTAAATTTAGTTTATTGTAACTCCAGAACCTATAAGAAATGATTTTTTTCAGGGACTACAAATATTTTAAATTATTTCCAAATAATCTCACAATCTTCCATCTTATTTATTTATATCATTTAGTAAAAGTATTATTTCATAATCTGTGTAACTTCCAAATAATCTTGTATATATATATATATTTTTTTTTTCTTTTTGGAATTTCATTAGATCATTTAGAAAATCAAATGTGTTATTTCATAATCTGTGTAATTTCCAAATAATCTCACAATCTGCTGCGTAATTTTCATTTTTTGTTTTTTTCTCCCAGTGTATCATTGTAGAATTATAAGAATAAATCTTTAATAATTAAATAAGTTCGGAAAACTTACTCAGGAATTAAACTGTCTTACTTTTTCTTCAAATAACTACCACTACTATGTTTTTTTTTTTTTTTCCCCATAAATTTAAGAAGTTTCCAATGCAGCAGTATAGATGCCTTTATAAATAGTAAATAAAAATTATTGGATATTTTTCCTCGTTGGTATTAGCTATTGTTATGTTATATTTAATATGTTTTATGATTAAATGATTGTTTAACGAGGTGTATCAAACGATGATAGTGTAAAATGTTTACATTCAGTGGCGCACCCACGGAGGGGGCTCAAGCCCCCTCCAGAACCAGCTGACATGGTAAAAAATTTCAGGTATGCATGGAAAAAAAAAATTACTTAAACACAGATATTATAAGCGAAAATAAGAGTTTATAAATTACACATTAAATATCAGGAATTTTTGAAAACCTTACTGTCAAACAGAAAAACAATGAACTATAGGTGAAACTGGCTGTACAGCGAAAATTAGACTACAAGAGCACAGCCGATCTTTTAAAAATTGCAACCAAAATTCTAAAATTGTAATCCATTCAATAGAAACCGATCATATTCCTCACTTCGATAATAAAAAAATTCTAAATTCTGGTTTTCATAATTATAAATTGCGTATTTTTCTTGAGAGCTGGCACACTTTTAAGCATCTCCACACTATCAATGAAGCATGCACACTGGCTCCTCAATATTCGCTACTCCTTTAAATTCCTTGAGTGTTCGTGTAATGTTTGCATATTGTGTTGTAATTATTGATGAGGAAACCCGGACGGGTTTCGGAACGTCTAGATTTGAATTGTTTTTATATGTATTTTTTGTTTTTTAAATGTATTTTAACTTAAATTTTTGTCTCTTAAATAAAACAGTTTTTGCTTTTAATTAAAACAAAGAACTAGTTCTTTGAATTTTAGTTGAAAGATACCCTTGACATTCCATTGTAGTTTTTAGAGATGGGTTTCTAAGGTCCTAAAGCATATATTGTTATCACGAAATCTAGTAAGTATCTAAAATGTCAGGCAGAAGAAGCAATCTGATGTGGAAGTAAGCAGGGATGTATTTGTCAGAAAAATTGGATACCAGGCTTATACAATATTGTATTTTAATTTGTGAGTTTTTATAACATCTTTGTAAAAATTTGTTTTGTCCCTGGGTAAAATTAACACATTCGCACCAGCAAATGAAAATTCTCGTTTGATATAAAATAAAAATTAGCCCTGCTCTTAGCCGTTCTTCTAAAACAATGTTTTTAATTAAAAATCGACTTTGCATATTCATCTTTAAATGCCGCTAGCGAAAATACATGCTAGTGAAATTTTGATTAATTGCTGATGATAAAATTTAATTGATTTAATCACAAATACGTAAAGTTATTTTTCTAAAAATATACCGATTTAGAGGAATGCCGGGGTAAAATTAACACATTCGCACCAGCAAATGAAAATTCTCGTTTGATATAAAATAAAAATTAGCCCTGCTCTTAGCCGTTCTTCTAAAACAATGTTTTTAATTAAAAATGGACTTTGCATATTCATCTTTAAATGCCGCTAGCGAAAATACATGCTAGTGAAATTTTG
The DNA here is from genome assembly GCA_963930645.1 of Salticus scenicus. Lineage (NCBI taxonomy): Eukaryota > Metazoa > Arthropoda > Arachnida > Araneae > Salticidae > Salticus > Salticus scenicus. The sequence goes on from OZ005648.1 coordinate 343,970,283, forward strand.
ATTAATTGCTGATGATAAAATTTAATTGATTTAATCACAAATACGTAAAGTTATTTTTCTAAAAATATACCGATTTAGAGGAATGCCGAAAGGCGTAATTTACTCTTCAAAATAGGAAAATACCCTGATAACAATATGTTAGGATATTTTACAGATTTTTGGGAAGGTGGGGTCACTTATTTCATTATCACGGTACGTAGAACATACGGCAGGGTCCATGCACAGTTTTCATTTTTGCTTCTCATGTCACTGAGAACCTATTACTATACTATAGGACCCAATTATTCTTCAGCCCCCTCCAGACAGAAATTCTGGATGCGCCACTGTTTACATTTGTTATAATTTTTGGATTAAAAAAAATCCCTCTGAAGTCCTCTTTTTTTTTTTATTATAAATGGTCCTCCTAAGTCCTCTTTTGAACTGTAAATGGTCCTCTTTTACCCTTTTCAGTAGCTAAAATATGGTTGGAGCCCTGCATTTAGTATCATAAAAAAATAAAAAAAGGTCATACACTTCTGAGCTTGTATCTGTTTATCAAAATCTTTATTTGCTAAGTGATGTGTTCAAATTCTAAGCATGGTCTGTTAAAGAAATACAGAAATACCTTCCATTGGTAGCAGCAATTCTGATCCTGCTTTCTGATTCTGAAAGCGACTCAGAAAGTTTGGACATCAATATAATGGAATCTGGGTTATTCCACAATTAGAATTTATTATTATTTTAATTTTACAATTAAATTATATTTCACAAACCATTGAATACATAATTTTTTTTTTTTTTTCAATATAAATTTTTATAGCAATTTAGCTTTTTTTTATGAAATGTAAAAGCATAATTAGTATAGTTCAACTTTCACGAGTTGGCACTTCGTCCCTCCTTCTTTTCGAAGAGTTTATTTTAAGGTAGGGGTGCGCAAAGTGAAAAGAATGAATGGGTGGGGGAAAAAGAAGGTTGCCATGAAAATAACACATCAAGCCAATAATTTTTACTTTTCGCCAGCTGAAATCCGTTTTGCCTATTACAAGGAGCATGTGTTAATATTTAAAAATCAATGAATGACACATAAACTATAAGGAAAAAAAACACTTTTCAATCATGTCTGAAATTTCAATAAGCACTAATGCCTTATTTGCATAAAGAAGTTTTGAGCAATAAATTTAAACAAGTAAAAAAAAATCGTGCTGCTTTTATGGATTATAAATTATTGTCCACGCATTTTATTTTGTATTTCAGGAAAAAAAAATTTCTTTGAAAATATTTAAAAAATAAAAATGAAAAAAAGTTTTTACGCTTTTTTTTTTTTTTTTTTTTAAGAAAAGAAAAACATTTTTAAAAATACTAAATAAATAAATGGGGAATTTTATTAAAATAAATTGAGATGTACACATAATTTACAGTATTATGCACAATAGCTCTCAGAATATTTGCTTTAAGAGAAAGAAAGCAAAAAGAAAGAAAGTTTGGTAGATTGATAGTTTTTTTTTTTTTTTTTTTATGGTGATAGGTCCAAATTAGGACATAAGGAAAGAAAGAAAGAAAGAAAAAAAAGAAGAAGAGGAAAAGAAAAAGACTGCAAACCGAAAATTTGAAATATCGTTTAGACAATCATAACATTCCTCATCGTATTAATAACTAGTTATAATGTAACAAATATTTTTTAATGATATAACGTATTAGAAAGCCCAAAAGTTCTCCTAATTTGGAAATAAGTAAGTAGATAATAAACAGTATTTTCGCCAAAATGTCGCAAAACTCGTAAAGATAGCAAACCACCTCCCTTTTCACCCTCAACCGATTTCAAGGTAATAGAATCGTCGCTGCCTACGTCACGCTTGATTGACAGGGGCCAACTCGTGAAAGTCGAACTATACATTGTAAAATTTTATTTCATTTTTTATAGAGAAATATGCAGTCAGTTTATAAGAAAAACCACAACCCTTTAGTGTAAAGTGTTATACTTTCTTGTATTAACGGCCCTCTTCAGTTACCGTTGCCGGAAGCCCGATTCAATGTTATTCTATGGGGAAATTTTCTTTACAAATTACTTATTAAATAATACATATTTTTGAGTTCTGTTTTCACATTCAGAAAATTCCCAACTGTTAAATTGACGGACCTTTTTAAAAAATGTATTTTTTAAATTTATTTTGAAATTGCAAAATGAAAAAAATTCACATATTAAAAATTCGTATTTTGCAGCTTCAAAATAAAATGTAAAAAAATATTTTTTTAAAAAAGGTCCGTCAATTTAACAGCTGAGAATTTTCAGAATGTGAAATCAGAATTTAAATATATGTATTAGTTAATGAGTTTTTTGTAAAGAAAAATTTCCCATAGAATAACATTAGCTTTGGCTTCTGGCGGCAGTGAGTGAAGCGGACCCTTTAAAAATGAAATTTTGTTATTGAAAATTGCTTTAATTAGTATTTTATATTTATAAACATTTATCTAAAAACATTTTTTTTCTTCATTTCAGTGACTGAGCATCCATATTTTGTTGCAGTCCAGTTTCACCCTGAATATACCTCTAGGCCCCTGAAGCCTTCCCCACCATATCTAGGCCTCATTTTAGCTTCTTCTAATAGACTAGAAAATTATTTGACAAATGTTCAAAATTTCAATGAATCTCTTACACTTCCTGATGATGAAAGACAAAGATATCTTATTGAAGGATTCCTTGCTGAAGACAGTTGATATTTTCAAGACTAGGATTTTATTTATCGGGCTCAAAGGTCAATATTTTATTTAAGGAGACAAAAAATCTCTTGTGTAATAAGCATTTATTAAGGTTACAAACAAGAGAGAGAGGATGCATGTTACAAATATAGATTAATTCAGAACATAGTCTTCTCAATACAGATATTGATCAATAATCTAATACATATTTTATAGAAATAAGTATAGATTTACTATGTAAAGCAATGAACATAATTTATCATTTATATCATGTATCTATAACTTATAGTTGTTTCTCTTGACATTATTTTCTAGATACATAATTTTATTTTTATTTAAACTAGAATTATTTATAATGAAATCAATCTGGTGTAAAATTATGATTCAGTAAAATTAAAGATTTTTTTTTTTTTTTTTTATGGAATAGCTGAAAATTTACTGAATAATCAAGCATTCTTTTGTCAGTACCTAAGATATATTTTATTTTCAAATGTTCTTTACTTTACATCTTATTTCAATAAAAATACATTTTGTAAAAAGTTAAATGTGTATATTCATACACATGTAAATATGGCATTTTATTTTGTTGACTAATTTTATTAAAAAATATATATATATTTATATTTACTGTATACACCCTAATTTCCTGCCTGTAATCTGTGGCAACATATAATTCGATTATGCGATTTTTCATGCTATTTTTAAGAAAAAATATATAATCTGCAACAGCATATTATTCACAAGTGACAATTCTCTTCAAAAAAAAACTCATATTATTCACTAGAACTTGATGGGTACAATTCCCCCCCCCCCTTTTTTTTTTTTTAATAAAGCAAAGTAATCTATACTAATAAAAGAAAGTTTGCCTATGTGTAACATCCAGAATAAACTATTGCAAGTATAGTTCTCATAGGTTCCAAGTCTCCCGTTTTTCAAGGGAGACTTCAAACCAGAAAAATTTTATAGCTGTTTTTGGCAATATTAATCGTCGAAAATATATGTAACATAATTAAATTATATATAAAAGAACGAATTAAACTTTAAAAACATCTAAAAATACCTTAAAGTTCTTTAATTGAGCAGCATTACTATATATTTCGTCTCACTAATCGCGGTCATCATCAGGTTGAAAATTTGCTGCTTTACTGACCATCTTGTGAAGAAGCCAGTGACAAGATGGTCAGTAAAGCAGCAGCTTTTCAACCTGATGACGATCGTGATTAGCGAGTCGAAATATATAGTAATGCTGCTCAATTAAAGGATTTTAAGGTATTTTTAAATGTTTTTTAAATATATAACATATTCCTTTTAAAAATACTGGTGTCAATTCTGATTTAAAAGTTAAAAATGTTGGCAGCTATGAGTTCTAAAAAATTTTTTCTAGTTAAGGGCATAGTTTTGCAAAATTAATACCTTTTGGGTTTTTGATATAAAAATTTTGTTTTATGCAAATTTAATTTTTTTTTTCCAACATTTTTCTTTTTCTTTTTTATTTTATTGGCATCAGCTAAAAATTACCATTACTTTTTTTTAACATAAAAAAAAAAAAAAAGCATTTATTTACATGTGAATAAAACTGAAATGTTAAACCAGTATCAAAAAAAAAAAAAAAACTAATAAAAATGTCAATAATACCTTTTAAAATTTTTAAATATACCAGCTTGAGGTAATAAAAAATGAAAAATTTTCATTTACAATTTTAAATATTTTATTTTAATTAAATCATTTAAACTATTAAATAAATCATTATTTAATAAACTAATTAAATGTAGTATTCTTTAAATAGCTGTATAAATATTGTGGCTTAATTTTCTTAAATTTATCTATATTATTTCAACACACACACACACACAAAAAGTAAACTTTGGGAGGTATGTGTACCTTATAAGTGTTATTTGTATTATGTAATATTTATTCAATTACTTAAAAATATAAGTTTTGTTTAGGTGATTTTTAATATTTTGTTAGCTGCTTTTATTTAAAAAAAAATGCATCTCTAAATAATTATGTGACTTTTAAAATGACATAAACAACTGTTTAAAAAGATTAAAATTCACTTCTAAAATTTATACATAAAAATGCTTCCTCTTTTCTTAACCAGTCAATTTTATCTCCAAGTACTAAATGTAAACAGTTACTTTGAATGGCACTAAATAGTTCTCTTATCTTAGAAAAATGTTTTCATGCATCCTTTTTCTCCAGTTTTGTTTCTTCTAATTCATCCTGACTTGCATCAATTGTCCTGTTAAAATAAAGCAAATATTTTTTTATTTGATAACAATTATTTATTTATTAACAAGAAAAATGCACCACATGTATAAAAACATTAAAAATAATTTTATTTTTATTTTGTATGTTTAATTTGTCATATAATGTACTAAAAAAACTCTCCAAATAGCACTTTTTACTTTTTATAAATAAATAAATTTAATAATAGTCATATGAGATTTCAATATGCCATCACAATTTTAATCTTCCACAGCAAGGATAGTTTTCTCTCTTGCATAATGTCAGAAGTATTAATTTTATGGAAAATGTAGGACAATGCCACCGAAATGATTTTGTGTGCCTCAGACCCACCACTAATGTACACAATGGCCTTTGGCTGACTCAAGTATTGAATTTGCGATTCTTTGATTATGAATTCTACATTCTATCAACTGGACTACTGTGGCCTTATGCAATACAGAAGAATGGAGAGAATACAGAAAAGACTACAAGAGTATTATTAATGCTTAGTTAGTGGTGTAAAATTCCCAGGAATTTATAAGTATTGGCAAATGCTCAAAATCATTTCTGCGAAATATTGAATTATTCCCTGTCACATGTCAGCCAATTTCTTTTTTTATTGTGGATCCAGGCAAAAATGCTAAATGTTCGCTCAGTGGCAGCAGATGTCACTGGTGCCCAAGAATTTTTACTGCAACTTCTGCTAGTTCAGTTTCCCCGTAACCTTCATCACCACATTAACGGATTACTATAATTGTTATTTTCCAGTTCTATTCCTTCCCACAGAATCTCTTGTTTATCCCTGTTTGTATTAGACTTTAAATAAGACAGGTTATTATTAGAAAGTTTATTTAAAAACATAATATTTAAAAATAGGATAATTGCACAAAGCATTTCTCTTTAAAATTAAGAAGAAATCAAACCACTTCATTTATTGCATATAAACTGCATCACATGAGCATGAAATCAGATGAAAACACCTATTCAGCTGTCTTCAGAGGGAATTATTAGATAGCGATTTTTTTGTGCTGTGCTTATAATATGAAATTTATATGGTAAGGAGACCAGGGATGGTTGGTATAAATTTTATTAAATATATATATATATATATATATATGTATTATTTTTGCAGTTCTTAAAGAGATACTGGTGAATGCTGCGGATAGCTTAAATGTTTAACTGCAAAATACTCTAGAGCCTAATTATTAAATCCATGTTTAGATGACCACGAAAACACTTCCCAAATACAGGGTGGGCAAAAAGTCCATAAAAACTTCTGAAAAAAATAACTGAAATAAAAAAACTGTTTGCAGATTTAGCATCAATAAGTCACAGAATTTTTTTTTAGATAAGAAAAAAATAATTCAAAAAACAGCTGATAGGTGGCGTTTCGTACATAAGTGAAAGAAAAGAGACGTAAATAACAAAAATGTTACCAAATCATTTATTATAGCAATATGTGTTCCACTTACCACAGGTGATAACACACTGCAGGCGTGTTACAAATCCAGCAATGGCAGAGAGCAGCATGTTTGGCTGTATACATCATCTTGGCGGATTGCATCTTTCAATACCGACAGGTTCCTTATTCACTTACATGGGATGCAATGGATTTATAATCGCCATTTGCATGTTTCCAACTAAGTCGTTCATACCAGCGTCATCTGTCGGTTGTTTTTTTAAATTATTTTTTCTTATCTTAAAAAGAATCCCATGACCTATCAATGCTAAACCTGCAAAACACTTTTATTTCAGCTATTTTTTCGGGGTTTATGAATTTTTAATGTTTTTATGGACTTTTTGCCCATCCCATACTTGCAACTATGCCAACTGACGGATTATTTACTGACGGTCTATGTATTTTTATTTCAGTAAATTCTATTTCAGATAATTTTCCTTTTAGCAAGCCTTTAATCTTTTATTCGAGAATACCTCTGGGTTTATATTTATTTTAACATGCAGTCACAAACAATTGACTCTATTGCCCTCATAACAAATTGAATCTAATTTAAATAATTTAAAGTAAATAATTTAAACAATTTAACCACTATTCAATCTCTTTTATATTCCTTCAATGGTTCTATGCTTAAAGAAAAAAATTTAAGGTCTCTTTACTAATTTTCAAGGCCCAATTTTCTTCTCTTTTTTTTAACCCACTTTTTTGTTTTAGAAATTTCCGACCACCAAGCAAAACATGCTCCTTGAATTATTCTACAAACTTGGATTATTCTGTCTCTCACAGTGCTGACAATATTTTTTTTAAAGAGGGGAGGGAAAAGAAATATAATGTACTTAAGTGAATTTGAATAATTTTCAACTGATAGTTTTATCATGCTTCAATTTTATATTTTGCCGTGGCATGTTAATGAATACTTTTTGTTATTGATTTTTTTTAAAGACATTTTAATTAAAAAATAGTAATTTGCATGTTTTCAAAAAGTCAGTTTAAAATACTATATACAAGAAGTGAATGTTTAATATTGAATTAAAATTAAATTTCATTATGGCTACAGTTATCTGCTGTCTTATTTTCAAAATGTAATACATTATCTGTTAAATTTTAAAGAAAAAACAATTCTTAAAACCATTACTTCTTAAGATGTGTATTTTGCATAACCAATCGTAACAGGTCATGTATTAAAATTGGTGCATTTGCATTTCAACTGACTAATTATTACATTATGTTAATTTGATACATGATTCAATTATGCGACCAATTCCCCCTTCCCCCCAAAAAAGTGCATCATTTTTAAGAGTGAAACATTTGAGTCTCATTGTTCAATAATAAATAACATAATTTTTCTCTCTCTCACTTTTTTTTTTTGTAATTAGAAAATAACATTATTTATTGTAAAAAATATTTAATATATATATATATATATTTTTTTTTTTAATGAACATATAACTGCTGATAAAGCAATTTTATTCATAAGTAGCACACAACTATTTCGGCAATATTTTCCACATAATCATGATGCAATTATCTTTGTATAAATAGACATGCAAGTGTAAAAGAAATTAGTCTTTGAAATTTTTGAATTACATATATAAATTTTGATAAAAAAAAAAAAAAAAAAAAAATTCTGGGCAAATGTTAAAAAATAATGTAATTAAAATAAAAATATGTTGGAAATATTGTAGTTTCATTCAAAAGGTAAAATGTCTGTTATTCAGTATTAATTTTTTTTTTAATTATTATTGTTGTGCACATTTTACTTGACTAAATATGATAAAAGTAAATTGTTTATTTTAAAAAAAAGCTGAAAGTATACTTACTCTGCGTCTTTGCTGCTTTGATTTTTTATTTTTTCTGAAGACGAACTCATGAGTACAAATGGTAATTCAGCAACAACTTCACTATAAATAAGAATGCATTATTTATTTTTATTAAAAAAAAAAAAGGCTGAAAGTATGGAGATAAATTTAATAAATGGGTGCTTATTTTGTTTCAAAGAAAAAAAAAAAAAATCTAACAGAAAGAAAGCAAAACCTCTTTTCTGTCTTCTGTGTTTACTATGTGTTTTTCTAACTGTTTACTATTAAAATTTTATAGATAAGGTGGACAAAAATTATTATTCTGATTTTACAACATTCTGCACTCTTTGATTATTATTTCCCCAGACATATTGGGCCAATTATAAAGTTTTTCTTCATATATATTTGATTAATGTTCTGTGTTGTCTGATACACGTTCAAAATTAATGTGGAGGTGAATCATTAAGGGCACAGCTGTTATTACAAAGTACATTTTAAACTCACTATGGCAATAACTTCTAGATGGGAAGTTGATAAAATATTGCATGAAAAAATTTTTAGCCGCACAAATGCAAAAACATTTTAAGTCTTCAAAAGATTCAAATACTTTTAGAACTTTACTGGTAGTTATTTGCCATAACAAGTTCAAAACTACTCTTGTAATATTTTTGATGATTTTCTGACCTTACATTGAAAACCTTGCTGTGAAAACAGTAGTTTTGTTTTTTTCAAGGCAGCCAGAAGGCAGATGATACACCTACATATTAATTTCAGACAAGAAAGAAAAACTTTGATTCTCTAATACAGTGAATGCAGTGTTCTTAATTTTAGAAGTTCAGGCATATTTAAAATCATACAAATTAATATAAGCCCTCTATATACAAATTTCTGAGAAATGCTGCAGTAATTAAATTTATGAAAGACACTCTTATTTCCACATCAGTACATTCACATTCTTTTTTTACACTTAATTGTGGGGAAGGTAAAAACTCCCGATTCTCACAAATATGATGTTAGTTAAAAACAGCAATATATCCAAGTAGACTGTGATTTTTTTCTAATGGCACTTAATTTTCACTCACTAGGGGAAAAAAAAAAATTATGTCCAGACATATTTCTGTAGAACACATAGGGCACACCTAAATGTGCTCTAGTGCTACGTGATATAACACAGGACTTCAGATTGTAGCATAGAAGAAAAATAATTACGATAAGAAGGTAATATAATTTTTGCATTTATCTAAACAACAAATTAAAAATCATTTTCTACATTTTTCAAATGTATTAAATGTTGTGATTTAAATACCCCGAATTGAGGACTAAATGTACTATATGTGAAATGAAAATTTAAATTGTTTTTAAAAATGCGTTTAGATGACTGTTAACTTTTTTTTTTTTTTTTTTTTTTGTTAATATTAATAAGCTATATGTTGATATATAGCTTATATATGAAGTTGATATTAATCTCTCCATAATTTTTATTTATGAACTTAAGTTACTTCATAAAAAATGAAAAAAAATATTAAATGGAGTGAATTTAAAAAAAATTGAAACAGAAATTGAAAGAAGCATAATTTATTTTTAGTAATGACCCACCAGTAGCCAAACGGTTCTGCACTCAAAGCTGATAAACAGGATCTACTGGGTCAGATCCCAGGTTGTGCTCGTCGACTAGAGTTCTGCAATGGGTCGGTTACCTGGTTTGCGAGTCGATATAGCATTTATTTTTTATCCTACTTGCAAAATATCTTTCTTCGAAAAAAAAAATTTCATATTTCTTTTTCATAGAAATAATTTTTTGGATGCAGAGACTAGATGACATTCTCTTCTTTCATAGCAGTTTAAAGTGACATGACTCAATATAAATTGAATGCATAATTATTAATACTCAATGTCTAAAACATTATATGAGAAAAATATTTGCCTTTCAAACATATATTTGCTTTCTTAATTTACTTTCATTTTTTAATACTCTGTAAATATGTAAAACAGTGGATTTTTTTAAAAAGCAAGTGTAATACATAAATTTTATTATAGTATACACTGAAATTTTGTTTATCTTTAAAATAGTTATTTTTAATATAATTTTAATTATACACTACTTCAGTGGCGTCGGAAGTCACTTGAAATTGGTATGGCAAGAAAAACAAAAGCAGAAGAGACTAAGTACTCTCCACTTAGGGGTTGGGATCAAGCCTAATTGACTATTAATGTGTCCAATGCCTGAGTCTCTTTTCAAGAAAACCTAGCCCATATTTACTCGAGTTTCGGAGAAAACCCCGAAATATGCCGAATGGTTGCGCCAACGAGCGTGATTTGAGTTAGAACCGAGCACCTTGAATCTAACAACTTGGACGGCAGAGTCTCTCAGTCTCTAGTGGTGACGTCGGGCACTTTTCATCTAGAATTTGGAACTAGGGGTGAAACATTTTAGGGGAATTCCCTGAATTCCGGGTTTTTGAAATTTTTTATGTTTCTGATTTTCATGTAAATTATTTTGTTTTTAGAGAAATTTCTTATTTTGAATGTTTAACTTACCTTATAATGTATTAAGAACTCTCCAAATATCATTTAATACAGGTAGCCATATGATATTTCATTATTAAATCTTTCCTATCTGCATGCAAATATCAGTTTTCAGGGTTTTTGCATGCTAGGTAGTTTCACTTTTTTAAACGGTATAAAAAACCTAAACTTTCGTGATAATTAGTAATTTATTTTTATTTCTGTATAAGGTTAGATAGCAGGGCATTTAGTGTGGTCCCTAAAGTCCCTAAAAGTCCCTTAACTCTTTTCAGGTCCCTAAAAGTCCCTTTTTTCGCCAAAATGGTCCCTAAGTCCCTTTTTTTTTTCTCCCTCCACTAAAAGTCATAAGAGTTTTGGTTATGCCGAAAAAATTATTCGAATGTGATAAATTCGTGTGCACACATAACTTATAATAGGATATTAAAATGATTACTTTTTGGCAGCCAATGATCTGATGTGTAACAAGAACACTATTATTCATAGATAACTCAGCAAATGGGCTTGGGGGCTAAAATTAAAAAGACCATTTTGCTGACTGTCCCTCACTGTTGCATAGTACTAGAATCATTACCAGTTGTACTACATACATTTGATCAGAAAACGAATTATTTTCAGTTATGAGTCCAGTTACAAGTTAAGACATCTGTAGACGTCCTGGATAATAGTTGGATATTCACTTTATTCAGAATAGAATTGCCACAATTTTAATTTATTCTGTCACATTATTAGTACCTGCCAATTTTTTTACACCACCTTTTCTGTAAAATAATTTTCTCAAATATGCAGTCACAATTAAATAAGAAGAAAATCAGTTTTCAAAAAAAAATTGAGTGGGGGGGGGGGGGATGAATAAAAAAGTGCGTAATAACATTGTTATGGTATAAGTTAAAAATGTGCCAGCTGTGCTTGACTGTCGTCTGCCGCATGGTCTGTCCACTGGGAGTTGTGGTATGGGGTGCAATTTTATTTGATATTGAGACTTCATTGATTCATGACACTTTTATAGCTCAGTGCTTGTGATTCATTATTCTGTTGTATCACCCCTTTTTTTATAAATCCTAGATTACATTTGGTAATTATTACATGTATGTACAATTCACATGTCCGTCTTTGCTGCTTATGTGACGGTCAAGTATTCTGGTGGCTGATTCTTCTCTTGTTCAATTTCTCGATACGAGTAGGTAGCCATCTTTGGTCAATACTCCCACTGCCCTCCACACAATTGCAACTGCACTTTGGCTAAAATCTCTTGTTTCATGATTTTCTTTGTGTATGTAAGATTTTTGAAGTTGCTAGTTTTACATTTTATTTTTAAAGTCTATTTTTATGTTTTGTTCTTTATTATTTTTGGCCAGGGCTGTAGAAGCTCTGTTATATTTAAAGTCATTTTCATGCTCTTTTATCCTATTTTTTCTATTTTCCTCTTAGTCATAGTTCATAGCTATGCAATACCTGTTTGTATTTTCCTCTGTGTGATATTTTATTTCGTAAATGCCTGCAGTTTCTAAGGGGTTTATGAAGTTTTTGTCATTACTGATATGCTGAAAAATATCTGTTAGGTTTAGTGGGGATATTTACGTTTAGTTTTGAAACTTCATTTTTAAGTTTATTGGGTGCACTTTTATTAAATGAAATTGCAGTAGTATATTTTTCTTTTGGTTTCTGTCCATTTTCAATATGAGTTAATTAATTCTATTTTTATATAGTTTATACTCTAGGTTTTTCTAAAATCAGCTTTTCTCATATTTTATTTAGATATTAGGGTTTGTTTTATTTATTTTTTCTGGTGTTTTTACAATTTTTAAGTTTTGTCATTGACAGCAATAACATCATTGGCATATTTAAACCAACATTTAATTTCATCTTTAAAATTTCAAAAAATATTTCTTCTGTTAACCTAAGTTTTAATTAAGTGATGAACCTGAATAATGGGATTCCATTGGGAGTCCTGCTCCCCTTTTTCTTCTCTTTGTGTGTGTGTGTGTGTAACATTTGCTTTTAAATCTAAAGTAATTTTCATTGAGAATTAAGTTGTTTGCTGCTATTAATGTTGTGCTGATTTAGTTTTATCTATATTTTTTTTTTTCATTATTTCTTTTATAATTTTGTTAATGTTGTTGATGGGAACAATTTAATGCCATTAAAATTCACAATAGTGTTATTTTCATTAATTTCTTAGTTTTCTTATAAAATTGCCAGTGGAACTTAAGCTATTGTTTGAAGGGGGAGGATTTCATGGTAAATGCCTTTCATATATATTCTGAAAGAAAGTTGGATTTTCCCTTTTATTTACTATTTAGTAAAATTTAGGGTAATTCTTACAGTATTTAAATTTGCTAAACATATTCATTTTTGCAGTATTTGGTGCGTGGTTTTAAATTTTAGGTGGTTTGTTCTTCATCCATTTTTCCTCAATTATTAACTTTTTATTTTTCTTCTGTTAGTTTCTTTTTATTTCATAGAAATTCACACAAGCATTGAAGGCAGTTGCCAGAAAGCTTCTGTGTAAAACTTCAAATAAAGCTTATAATTTAATTAAAACATGTTTTATTTTGTCATTCAAACTTTTGCTGACATATACTTTTAAATTATTTGCAAAAGTACAGTTACATGCAGCATAATTATTGCTTTCCATGCAAAACAGAGGCTGATGCATGTGTTACAATTGTACAAAAAGGAATTTTAAAGCAGCAAGCCACACCAGTTGTTGAAAGATTCTTTTCTCAAAGATGAGGGAGGAGAAATTCCGGATTCATACTCAGGTCACACCATGGCCTAGCTATTTGAAAATTTCTGTGGTTTTCTGAAAAACTCTCATAAGTATAAGCTAACAATTCTTTAAGAAAATCCCCAATGGAAGAGGTGGGGGTGCACACACATTCATGCACAACACACTTACAAGGAAACATTCAAAAGATGTCGTCTTCAAAAAATATTGAAAAAAATATATGTGATTCTACTCTTCATAAAACACCAGAAAGTGAAAAAATTACCGGCTGAAATGATTTACAGCGAGTACAAAAAATTATCAAAATTAAGCATATTTGGCGATTTCACACTGTTAGGCAATTGATTTTGAGTACTTGGCAGAGAAGCAAAACACGGATCTGTTCGTACACGGCAACCTCGGTGCTAGCAAACTTATTGCCTAACAGCGCTAAATCGCCAAAAAATGCTTAATTTTGATAATTTTTTATGGTCGCTGTAATTCATTTCAGCCGATAATTTTTTCACTTTCTGGTGTTTTATGAAGAGTAGAATCACATATATTTTTTGAAGAAGACACTTTTTGAATGTTCCCTTGTTAGAATGGCAAATTTTGAGGACAATTAATTCATTGACAGATAAAAATTCATTTAAACGTAAAATCTGACATTTTTTCATTTTGCATTACAAAGTGCAGTAAAATCTTTAAAATTTCTAGAGATAGAGGGGCCCAAGCCCCATCTTATTGTTTGTCTTATCTTAAGGTATTCAGCAAAACCGAAAGTATGGCACTGACTATATATTTTTATATTTTGACACTGATTGTATACATTTTTAAATTATTTGATTTTAGGTATTCGGGTTACACATGGTAGGGGATCATAGGGGGAAAATATATATATTCAAGAACACATAAAATAAATAGGTCCCTAAAGTCCCTTTTTTTTAAATTTTGGTCCCTAAAGTCCCTTAATTTTTGAGAGAGTTGTGCTAAATGCCCTGAGATAGTAAGTGAGCCAGTTATTTAATGCAACACATCGATTTGAGGCCTGCAAAAAGTGAGAGTTTGTAGGGTTAGATTTTTGACGGGACTGGACCAGGCTGGTTGTGTCTGCCCCGGAAAAAGGAAACCAAAAATGACTTCAAGCTGGAGTTTGCCGTATTCAGAATTTTCATAGGCCACAAAAAGCTGGTTGTAATTAACATTATCAGATTTTTTAAAGCAATGCATCATCCGAGATTCAGGCGCTGCAAGTGCCAGCAAGTGGGAATTTGCTTACATCAAAATTTTCAGGAGTTGCAATGTAGCTGGTCATTAAAGTCGGCCAGTTTGTAAAAAATATTTGAGTTTATGATGGATCATGATCTTTGTCTTCAAAGAGAAATTTCCCGTGGTAATTTTAATAATAATCTTCTAAAATATAATTAATAAAACTGCAAAAATACTATTGCAAACAATGAAAAGGGGATTTTAAATATAAATTGTAAAAATATATTTACTATTTATTGGAAGTATCAAAATATTTTTTTTTTTTTTTTTTTTTTTTTTTTTTTTTAAATAAAATAATGTTTTTTATGTAGTAAATATCGAAGTTTTCACGTCTCAAAATTCATTTTAATCTGGTGGAAAATAGAAAAATATAACCATTTAAAAATACTTTAAGTGATCCATTTCTGGGCCTGGAGTACTTCCAGAATTATTTTGGTGTTGTAATGGGACAGACACACAATCAAAAAATAAATGAAAATGAAAACTTCTAGAGAACAGTAAAAATAAACACTTTCTTTTTAATTCAGATGATTCAGACTAAAGAAGAGTAGGAATAAAATATGTTGTACATTACCTCAGCCCTTTACCTTCTCAAAATAAATAATAAATTAAATAAAAAATTAATTTTTTTCATTCGGTACATCAAAAAAGTATGTTTAATAAAAAAGTATGTTTAAGAAGAAATGTTATGTAAAGTTTTACAGAGGGGGAACTGTCTCAGAGTGCTCTCTCCCTCCTACCATAGTTAGTGCCTGTAGTGGATAGTGATCTCTCAACCTTTCTGCTTTTCATCCTAACCCCAGTTTTGCGTAAGATAAGTACTTGTTACGATTCTAAATTGGCTTTAATTTATTTTTACGTTATTTTGCTTGCTTGAAAATTCATAAAAGGGTGAGATGCAGAGCGAGAACCCTACAAACATGAGTCGTTGGGCCATCAACAGATATTTTGTTCTGTTAACCCAACGACACATTTTTTGTCCCTTTCGTTGGCATTTTATTTGTTGAGTAACTACGGTTGTCCCACTATCAGGGGTCGATCCAGGCAAAATTTGGGTCCTTTTTGCGGCCCCTTCACAAAATTCCCCAACTAAAAAGGGACCCTTCACAAAATTCAAATTCATAAAAAGGGACCCTTCACAAAATTCAAATTCATAAAATGAGTCCCTTCACAAGATTTTTTTTTGTAAAAATGATCCTTTAATAAAATGTTTCCATGTTTTCAGTATTATTTTTAATTAATGCCTTAATTTGGCTCAACAAAACTATTAACTTGATATTAAACATTACATAAAGTGATTGTAAAAACGGAAAATTTTACACAATATTTTACTTTTTCACAAAAATATTTTATATTTCACAAAAATAAATAAAAAATTCACAAAAATATTTTGTTTTTCACAAAAAAGGGACCCAAAAATTAAAACCTGGATCGACCCCTGACTATAAAAAACAACGCTATGAATGAGTCCAAGTCCAACAGTAATTCATGTGTTAAATTTTCACATATTAGCTTTGGATAATTTCCAGTAGAAAATATAATTTTATTACAGGACATTATGTATTATTGTGAATTTATAAAAATAGCAAATAGTTAATACGAAAATGTAATTGCCAACATATAATACTCGAGCCAACAGTTTGATAACAGCCTGGCCATCCATCCATCCAACGACCAATTACAACCATTGTCTAACAAAAAGCCCAACAAAAACAATTGTTTCAATGTTGGACCATATACATTTTGTTTGTAGAGAATTATGAAGTGTAACGAAAGAAGAAAAAAAAAAATGGTAAAAGCTATCGCAAAGGTTTCAGAAAAATTTTGAAATTATAAAGTATCAACATTAAAATTTACAAGACAAACATTTTCCCAAAAAATTACAGAAATTGAAATCTTATTTTTTAAAAAATATTTGCAACATCAAATAAAAATTGGTATGGCTGCAGCCATACCTGCCATACCGGTTCTGGCGCCACTGCACTACTTTTAATATAATTATATAGGGTAAGTGCACCAGTGATTGACACTTTTAGAGCAATCTCCGATGTTTTTAATGTTCTAGTCATCAGAAAATATTTTTAGAAATCTTAAGTTAGTACATATGGTATGAAAGACATTCAGAACCACATATATGTTAAAATATATACATTTGATAACATTTTTTTTTTTATGAATTTTTATTTGACACCCACTCAATGTTCCAGTAATTGACACTGCCAATTTTTCATTTTATCAGTAATTGTCCCCCTATGTTCCAGTGTTTGACACTGCTAGTTATTCATTTTACCAGTTATTAGCACCCTATGCTCCAGTGTTTGACATAAAATGTTAAAATTCTTATATGTAAAATATTTTATTATTTTTCTTATTAATTATTTCGCGATAGATGCCAATTACTGGAGCATTCCAATCACTGGAGCATTTACCCTACTTGTAATATTTATGTAATAATTAATTCTCTCAAAGATTTGTTTAATGACATAACTGTATTTCGTGAAATAGAATTTTAATTCAGTTTCTTATATAATGTAAATTGAATAATACATTTTTGCGGGTCAGGTTGTGGTTCAGAAACTGTGAGTTCGGGTCGAGTGCAAGTCAGGTTTTCTCGACCCTTGCAGGACTCTATCGTCGACCTAGCCATTCAGTGTTTTCTTTGTTTTTTTTTTCAGAAACTCGTGTAAATGTGGGCTAGAACCCCTTAGGAAGACATTCTCCCACCCTAGGCCCATGTCCTTATTATAGACAATTGGCCTTAACACAGGTGCCATATTACCACACTATTTTTAGTAATACTTCAGAGAAAGGAAAAAAAATATATATATATTTTTTTTAACATTCACGTTCAATTAAATGTATTTATTTTTATGTCGAAAGAAAATGAACTTCTAAATTTTTTTTGGCAACAATTAAATTATAGCTAATATTTTAATGGCTATTTTAACTCTATTAGGATGTTATTATTTTCTTAATTATAAGAAAACTATTCAAAAATCGGACTTTGAAGTATTGTGTTGTCATTGGGTTCTGAGCTACTGTGAAAGTTTCAAATGTCTAGCTAGTAGGGAAGTTAGTTAAAATTTGATTGCAAGATTTGTACCGAACAAACAAACAAGAATAGAAGTTAATAAAAACATGTTAATTAAAAAACTAAATATAAGTATGAACAATTGCATTAAAAAAAAAAAATTTTAGTAATGATAAAACCATATTGGCAGAATTTGAAAAACTAAGTTATTTATCAATAATTTTCAAATTGAAATGGTTCCATTTAATTTCTAAAGTGAGTTTAAATTTTATTATAAAGTTTTAAATGTGGAAAAATGCATAAATATTAAACGAAAATACAAACAAACGAAGCATAAACTATTAATTAAATAAAACCTTAACTTTACTTCGTGCTGCCATTGAATTTTTCAGCTGGGCGCCCAGCTCTCATCAAACGACGACTTCTGTTGCGGATGTCTTGAGTGATGGTCTTGATTATCTTTAGCCATAAGGTGGCGCCACACTCTGTCGGGTGCCACTGTCGTGACCTGCCTCATTATTGGTTGCTATTTCTATGGCTTTCCGGTACATTGCGTAATTGTAATCGTCATATTCCGCATCCTTTGGAAACGGCAGCAATATATAAAATACCTTTCATCAATCAAGTTAATAAACCAGGTTCATACATTGGAGTTACAAAGAGAAAAATTAAAACCAGAATTAACAAACATAAAAACGATTATAAAAACTGGAAAATTCATTAAAGCTTTAGTCAAAACTTAAAAATCAGGATATTCTAATTAATTAACAGTAAAATCGCGGAATATGAGGATTACAATTACGCAATGTACCGAGAAGCCATAGAAATAGCAACCAATAATGAGGCATGTAACGACAGCAGCGCAGTGGCACCCGACAGAGTGTGGCCCCACCTTATGGCTAAAGATACTCAAGACCGTCACTCAAGATCTCCGCAACAGAAGTCGTCGTCTGATGAGAGCTGGGCACCCAGCTGAAAATTTTAAAGACAGCACGAAGTAAAGTTAAGGTTTTATTTATTTTATTTAATTAATACATAAATATGTTTTATAAAACTTCAAATATTCTATTATTTAAAAATATTTATATTATTGCATTCAGTGTACAAGTCACAAATTATTTTCATTACATAGCAAACTTACCCTCCTAAAGCTCCTAGAATTAGTTTAACTTTGATACAGTAGGATACTATGATTCCAAAAGGATCTTTCTCTTGATCTTCTGGCAAACTTAAAAAATGGATAAAATATATATATATTTAACAGATAAATAATCATGGGCAATAAGGATTTTAGTGAACTGTAGAAGTGAACCTTTATTATTATTACGTATTAATTTAATATGCAAAGTTGAATTTCACATTTTAATATGTTTGTGGATATGTTAACTCTACAGCTGATAAGTAGTTTCAAAACTGCTTAACAACAATCATCATAATAAAAAAAGTGTAGGTTTCAAGAGGATCACACTCAAAATTGATGTCATTACTGCTAGAACAACGCATTGAAATAAAGGAATTAAAATTTTATCTATGTTTTAAAATGCTTAATAGATCATCATTGTTAAATATATATATGTTAACAGAAAATATGACGTCACATTGTCGCAATTAAAGGCAGACGAGAAAGAAAGACTGCCATGCTCAAAAAACACGTGACCAAGCGGGTTCCTTCTTACCTTTCTTTACTTTCACGTTTTGTGCTTTTGATGGTAGTGTAGTAGTATATTGAGCATGTGCTAGTGCTGAAAACTAAGTAATTTTTCATTAATTATCAATATAAAGCATGTCTTTCATGTCTTAAAATTGAGAAATATAGTATTAACATATTTAGTAAAACCTTTTGTGTTCAATTTCCCTATAATAAAGATGAAAATGTTGTAAGAAATTTCAACTTTCAGCATATATCTGAAGTTTTGTTTCATCAGGTAAGTTCCATTTCATTACTATTGCTGTGTAATATTAGATTTTTTTTCTATTATGCTATTGCAAACAAATATTCGAATTCTACTAATACAGTTTATTAAGTTAAAATTCTAATATGTTGTACAAGTACAAAGACATGCTCTGAATTCTTAAAAAGAAGAAATACTTAAATATGTGGTAATCTTTTTAGCTACTAGTACACTGTAGATTCAAATCAATGTCGAAGTAATAAAACTTTTTTATTTTTCCCAGATATTTTTAAATTATTGTAATAGCAGTAAAAATCTTGCAAATGAAAAAAAACTATAAATGCTTACTGATTCCCCCCTCCCCTGCTGATGTCCTACATTTATATTAAGCTTTATTATTTATTTAATGTGTATATTATTAACCTTTTAAAATATTTTTTTTTTTTTTCACTTTCGGAAATAAATGAACTAGTTAGTTTAATTTTATAGTTTTTGTAGGAAAATATATGCCCTTGTACTATTATTATTGAAATAATGCACACAATATATTTAGTTCTCTTATACAAATCATCCATATATTAAATTCTTAATTTAAAAATATCTATTCCATTTATTAAAATCCCAGGAGCAGAAAGTGCTTAAAACTGCAACGCACGTCGCAGAACAATTGAGGCTTTTACAGAACACTTCATCTATCCCCTAACTGGATGATGTTGAATGATACAGCTAACATTCTAAAAATAATAATACCTAGATATGCTCAACTGACCTGTAAATCTGTTAGCATACTAGAAAATTGCTGGAAACAGTCATTGTTTCAATGTATAGACAAAATTTATAAACATTTTGTAAGTAGTATATCCACATTAATGTAACAATATTAATGCCAAAAGCCATTGAAAAAATTGCAAATTCTGGGTGTATTCCTCGGTTTTAGATTATAAAAATTTTAAGCCATGTTTTATTATAAATGTGTAATAAATATTTTCCTAATAAGTTTTATTAATAAAATATTTATTACACATTCAATATAAGAAAGTATTGGATTCGTAAAAATTTTAGATTTCGGTTTTTGATGGATTTACACGTTTTGAGAGCTGTAGAACACGATTTGACCATTTTTAGAAAATGTCTGTCTGTCTGTCTGTGTGTGGGACAAAATTTTGTGGCAACTGTACCTCAGGAACTACTGGACAGAATTTCATACAAATTGGTATGTAGTTGCACCTTGACATAAATTAGTGCCTATCAACTTTTGGTAAAAATCGTCTTACAGGTTGCATTGCCATTCCGCTTTTTCTAAATTTTTAACATGGTGATATAGGGCAAAATTTTTCAAGATGGGTATCTTTCGAAAGGTCTCGTCAGTACCTTTAAAACGAATGGTTGAACTATAAATCTGTGATAATTTAAAACAAAGTTATCGATTTTTTTTAGTTTTTACGAAAAAAAACTTAGAAAAAAAATCTTATTTTTTTTTTTAATGAAATTATCAAAACTTGGTATTTAGTTGGCTCCTGACATAAACTGGTGCTGATTAGATTTGGGGATCAATCGCACAACAGGAGGCGCTGTGATCGTATTTCTTCTAAATTTTTAACATGGTAGTATAGGACAAAATTTCATATAAATGTACATAATGAGAGTTATTCTTAACCTGTGATTGTAAAATTAATATGAATTATTGCTAATAGTAGTAGTTAATTAGGAAAAAAAAATTGTGCATGTGGGGGCATTGCTTCCCAGTACCGGATCTATATTTTTAAAAGGGGGGTGCAGACTTCCAATTTGCCGCCCTTTAAGCAAAATTTTTTAACAAATAAAATACTGAGACTTTTACAAAATTATTTATTTTAGTTATAAAATTATACGTAAGTCTAAAGATTTATTTTCCTCAACTTTATTTCAGTTAAAATGTCATAATTGAGATTGTTGGCTATTTCACTCTCAGTCGAAAATATTGCCAATTCCGACAAGTGTTCTTGGGACATTGTGGAACGTAATCTTTAGTGGGTTTCATTTTTCTGAAGCTTCTTTTACATGAAACAGTTGCATAAATTCTGAAAACTATGCTTATGTTAGGAAATGCATTTAGCAAATCATAACTTCCAATAAAGAAACAGGTTGTAATTCATAAATATTTGTCGACAAAAGTGGTCTTTGTTCTTTGAAAACTTCATGTTCGGAAAAGCGTTTTTCTGAATTCAAGCCCTTGACATATTTAAGAGCCAAATTGAGTCTATATGTTTTTTTTAAAATCTGTTAGTCATTTTCATCAATGCTTCGTCAGTCAAAAATACAAAATAATTTATTTTGGCGATACGATTTACAGAATTACACTGAAATATTCAGATACGTTATACAACAGGATACTGCTGGTGCTTCATTTTTCGTTTGTGTTAAGCGTTTTTAACACTTTACAACAATGTTTAAGGGTGACTATCAGTTCAATTAGTCTATGTGTCTGTCCTTCTTCCATTCCGTCTGAACGCTGTGTGATCAAGTAGCGAAAGTACATTGATAGTTAAACGATGCAACAGGAGGTACGTTTAGTTAGAAAGTTAATAATCTGTGGGAACTGCATGTGATTTTTCGTTCTTGTTTCATAATATTACAGCGTAAACTAGGTGAAACAAAAAAGTTGTAAATTCTTTGAACAGCTAACTCCGCATAGACGTTTAGCCACGGAGCAGAAAGAAGGCATGTACATCAACAAGTTTAAGGAAATGAGCAATGTACGATGAAAAGCAGTGTATTATTATTATTATTATTATTATTCTGGCTTGGACGCATCTGTACGCTCCTGACGTATTGGAATTATCGTAGGACTGGCCATGACAGTCCCTAATGGATAACTTATCGTCCTCTAACATTTTAGAAATTAATGCATGCATTCGCCACTTTTATCATGAACTTCAATGAAATCAATAAATCTCTCGAAAATTTTACGTTCCCCGAAACTTTCGAAGAAAACAATAGAAAACCTAGAACGTTTTTATTATTTTATATTTTACAGAAATTCGAATTCCAATTTCCGCTCACATTTTGTACTAAGGATTTTTAACTATATACAGCCCGGAATAAGACAAGTTTTGGAGAAAACCACGGATAAGTCAGACACAAATTTTTATATAGAAATGTTTATATTTATTAATGTTTGTATCTCAGCTCCAATATCACCAATTACGATTAAATTATTTGTGAGTAGATTAGGAGACCCTAGGCCCCACAGGATTGGGGATTTGCCAGATCAGAATTTCCAATGTTCCTTTGCACGGTGAGCGAATAGACTGTTCCAAATCCTAAACGTAAAGGGGCACCTTAATCGTAACAGAGCAGAAATTTGCTACAGTTGAAGTTTTCAAAGATATTTGCACAATGAGCGAGCAAGCTGTTGTAAGTTCTAAAACGGGGATAAGGCGCCGCCGAGCGGGATTTTGCTACAGTTAGAATTTTCAAAGATGGAGATTTTCACGTGGTAAGCGAACAGACTGTTTCAGATACTGAAACGGGAAGGGGGCGCAACCGGGCGGAAATTTATTACAATTAAAATTTTCAATAAAGCTATTTGCACTATAAGTCAATAAGCTGTTATAGGTCCAGAAACGGAAAAAGGCGGCGCAGGCTCCACCTAATGGGGGTTTCATACAGTCGGATTTTTCAAGGATAGCGAACCAGCTTGTCGCTGAAGGCGGCTAGTTAATAAACTAGTATTTTTAGTAGAGACTCAGAGAAAGAAATAATTAGTGCCCAAATATAGAATGAAATCAGTTACAATACGAGGAATCGCTTTCCACCAATACTTTTCATTTTACATGGATAAGTCAACTGCTGCCGCCATGCCAACTCTCACCTACCGCACCTGCAAAGATACGTATGTCGTTCTCGCTCAGATTTTAATGATCACTCACTCGCGCGTTCATAAATATTACGTTTTCAGGTTTTCACTCTGTTTTGGTCATACGTCTCGTGTGAGGAGAGGAGAGGAGGGCGTTAGGTTGCTCTGAGCTTGTTACAGACGATGCAGTGTACGACGAAAAATGGTCTGGAAATCGGGTCCATCATTGTACAAATAGCGAGACTAACTGCACCTGGTGGCTGCCGCCCCTCAGTCTTCGCCGCCCGGGGCAAGTGCCCCCTCCCCCCCTTAGATCATGGCCTGTCGCTTCCCCCCCTGGGGAGAAGTACCCTCTGGGGTGGGGTAAATTTTCAAGATGGGTAACTTTCGAAAAGGTCTCGTCAATACCTTTAAAACGAATGGTTGAACTGTAAATATGTGGGAATTTAAAACAAAGTTATCTATTTTTTTTTACTTTTAACGAAAAAAAAAAAAAAAAACCTTGGAATTTGTTATTTTTTTTTTTAATATTGTTACTGAGTGAATTTGTGTAGGAAAATATAGAAGAAAGTCTCGTGGTTGCCACAACATACTAGTTTCTATGCTTATTTTGCATTTTACTGTGCTTTGACAAATTTGGACAAAATACCTGCAGAACATATGCAAATTTTAATGTCTCGTTGCAGAATATCGGATATAATTCTGCTCCTGGGATTAAAATTAATTTTTATTATGT
Source organism: Salticus scenicus (assembly GCA_963930645.1). NCBI lineage: Eukaryota > Metazoa > Arthropoda > Arachnida > Araneae > Salticidae > Salticus > Salticus scenicus. Next base: position 343,994,442 of record OZ005648.1, read on the forward strand.
CCGAGTACATTTTAGAAAATATGTAGTTTATAAATGCATACCAACAATCTACATTTTTTATCATATTTTACAAAGAAGCTCAGCAGAATTAAAAAATATATAAATGCTTGTAGAATTGGTTTCTTTTAATATTGTGTTTTTATATTAAGTCTTATTTAAAAGTTTTTTTTTTTCCTTAAGAAAGCATTATTTACTTTGCATAATTAATAAAAGCTTAATTTACTTTGCAAATGCTTATTAAATCGTTGATATTTTTGCCAGATGATAAAATTTATGGAAATGAGGCGAATATACTTTTAATTATGAATTATTAAGTTAGGAATTTTAATCCTGATAATAATAATATAGCTTACACTATATTGCAACAATTAAAAGGGTAGTTTACAATAGCATAATCAAATTTAATTTAATAATGCTAAGCGTTAGTTATGAAATGGATATACCCAAAATCAAAACTTTACATACATTCCTGAAATTTCTTACAACTTTTTCTTTATTACTATATTAATGACATCTGTGTCTTTTGAATGACAAAGGTAACAAAGACAAGAAATTAAAATTATGCATTACTTTAAAATTATAAAACACTTTCCTTTATAACTAGATAAAAATAAGAATGAGAGAAAGTCTGAATGAAGGTTATTTAAAAATAACAAAGCAAACCATGCATAAGTCATACATTATAAACCCGCTTTCCCATATTATGGAATATAATTATAGAAAGTGAAAATGAAGAATTTTACTGTGGATAACTATATTATATGTAAATAAAATATTCACGTTGTAATGACTGGAATGAGAGTGTGATTGAATGAATGTTATTTTAAAACAAGAAAGTAAAATCATGCACCACTTATGAATTATGAAATCATCCCCCATTTTTACGTGATATACTAAAAATGAGTGTGAATCCAAGAATGATTGAGTGAATGTTATTTAATATGCATAGGAAAAATAATAATGTAACAAGAAATTACAATCATTCATCATACATAGATAATGAAATAATTTTGATCATGTTATGTAATTATAATAAAAGAGAGAATGAAACAGTGAATTTTTGAATAAATAAGTAAAATTCTGCATATCTTATAATTTATGAAGGATTTAGAGGAGTGAATTTAGACAAGACTATTGAAATCTGTAGGAATCAGATATATATATTTTTTTTTTTCCAAAAAAATTTTCTATTAAATTGATGGTGTGATTAAGTGACACAATTATTAAATACTATTAAAAAGTGAAATTATACAGTGTAAAATTTAACTTATATTCTGACATTTTTACATATTTTAATCTTTAAAATATTTACTCCTGCACATTAATAATAATAAATAAAATCACTGATTTTTAAGTGCGGAATGAAAAGAAAAGAAAAAAAAAATACATGCCATCTTAAAATATGAACAAATAGCCACTAAAAGATTTTTATCATTAACCTTTTTGTGCAGATGATCTATAATACTAAAAATGTATATCGGAAAATATATGCAAATTTGCAATGGAACTGACGTCACATGACATTGTAATGATGCAAATCGTCGGCTAATCAAACGTGTGCTAATCAAATGCCTCGCATATAAATGTATCGTGTCTCACAAAGTTAATCATCTTAAAAAATATATATATCAGATAGTGTAATATGGAAAGCGAGAAGGAACATATAAGACATTGTTTGTTATAAGAGTTCGATAAAAGGAGTACGGCAGCCGCAGCATATCATAATGTTTGGCAAGTTTATGGGGAAGATGCAATAGACGAAAGCACATGTCGTGGATGGTTTCGTAAATTTAGGGAAGGAGACAGAAGCTACGAAGATCAGGCTAGGAGTGAACGGCCATCACACGTTAGAGACGACTATTGACCCACCTGTAAGAATCGATTTTTGTATGTTCTAGTGTAACTGTTACATTAACTGATCTAGCAACAAATAATAGCTTGTTCTTGTGGAATGTTTATGGATTAAAATTTGAAAATTTAAAATGTTTTCAATTAAATTTAATTGCATAAAGTTGTTACAACAAGTTAATTAACATAGTTACTGGTCTAAATGGCTTTACACCGTACGATGTTGCACTGTCAATGATTTAAGTACCAAAAATCAGAGTATTTAACATGTTCTCCATGAACATCAATAGCAAATATAAACTAAATGATGATTGTAAATGTATACAGCAAACAAATAATGATGAATAATGATATAAAATGGACTAAAAATGATGTATAAAAAAAATAATAATAATAACGCAGATTAAATACGATTGATCAAAAATAAGAATAGAAAATGTTTTTTCAGATACAGAAGACTTCGTCTGCTGTTTGTTTTTCACCTATCATGTGACCTCTGATGTCAGGTGGGAAGAGTGCATTAAAAAGCTGCCTACATATTTTTAATCAATTTATTTTCTTTTGAAAAATTTGTGTCCAATGTGAATGAAATTAAATCAATATATAATATATTTAAAAAAAAATAAATCATAGTTAATTTTAAAAAATTTCTCAATTTAAATATAGTTTTATAATACATTAGTCTTATTTGCTTTATTATTATTATTAAATTGATAAAAATCAATTTTAATTCTTAAAATTCCATTTATTCATGGCGAGAAACATTTTATCCATCAAATTATTCTATGGAAAACCGTTTTTAGATTCACCCGTTTGTATCGAAAGTAAAAAGGAAAACGCATGAAAGGACAATAACTGTATCGAGAAAATACTATATGTAAGGTAAATAGTCCAGTCATAAAACTGAAGTCCGTGCGTTTTTCGAGACCTTTTTTTATGTTTGTAAACAGAGCCCGATTAAGGCCTGCTGAGGCCCAAGGCCTAGTACAATTTTCGTGCCCCCACCCCCCAAAAATAAATAAATAAATAATAAATTAAAGAACCTTTTTTTCCCCCAAAAAAGTCGGATTGAATTTAATATCGCACTAGTACTTTGCAATGGGTAATTGGTGACGGTCTGGGATGTACCCCTACATGTGGTCCGTAGATATGCCATACAATTTTGATCCTCCACAAAGGGGACTGGATTTTAACTGAACATTATTATCATTAGTTAACTTTCAGTTAATTTTTTCAAGGAAATCTTTGCCAAAAATAGCACTTTAAATTTTTAAAATTATTTTGGTGCCCTAGGCCGAGGCCTAGTCGGCCTGTGCGATAATCAGGTCCTGTTTGTAAATCATTTTTGACATGTTAAGAATGAAATATAGCATGGGTGTCATTTTTGTAGTTTGGGCGTTTGGCCGCCATTTTTCAAAATGGCGACTAATCTTAACGGTAGGAAAATATACATAAATTTTAACATTTACTTGGACAACTTCCACATTAAAAGTGTTGTTGCACTGAAAAGTAACCATACATTTAACTATATTAAAGCTTTTAATCTGAAAATTTGATAGTAATTACACATAAAAGTAAAATAATATAAATTTGGTTAAGCGTAGTTCTATCACTTTATTATTGTAATATGTTAGACATTGCAGCATAGGTAATACTTATTAATGTAGGTAATTTTCTTTTTAAAAGGCACAATATTTATTTTATGTCATAACCATATATGAAAGTGCATAATCATCTTTATACATCTCATATCGTAAAAATTTCAAGTACCTAACTTTTCATCCGTATTGGTGTCTTCCACAGTTGAGTCGTACACAGCGGGCTTTTTCTTCGTCTGTTTCCTCATCTGATTCCTCTTCAAGTACTTCTTTGGCCTAATGCAACTTTACTCCAACTGAGAGAGGGTTATTGAGTGTGTGACAGGTTGAAGCGCATCTTGGATTTGCTCCCACTCAAATTTGGTTGAAAGCAGACATTTCGCTAGCCTCGCATTCTTGTATTCATATGTTTTCCAGTGTCTTCGAAGACAATGTTGTATAAAGGAATATTCATTAGGAGGCAGCCTATCACACTGATGCATCTGACGCCGTTTTCGTGACTCACTGGGTCATTATAGATTATTCTAATGGTTAATAAGTTCAATAAAACAAACTGTTCATCAGATAATTCCTCTTGAATTCCAAGATGTTACATTGTTTGCAGGAGTGTTTCATTATTTTGCTGAAGAAGACATTTCATAGCTGTGATCTTCCCCGAACTTTCTATTGTATTAAAACCTGTAAATGTATACTATACTCCAAATGCACATACAGTGCTTTATATCTTTTGTTCCGAGAACAATGACCAACACTGACAGGATTTTGTTTCTGTTTCTGATTTTTTTCCAGTACATGTACAAGTCTGGCTCAGTCAGGTGACTGATGTATGAAGCAACAGTCCATACATCAGTATCTTCAAAATGAAAAAAAACTGATTGAAAATCAAATAGTTCAGGGGATCATATTCACCATATGTAAGATTATAGCACAGAAGATCTATGGTGTAATACATGGATCTCATGATCATATCATGTATTCAATGTGTCCATATGTTCAATCATATGAACACAATCACTATTGTGTTCATATGTTTGCCCCTCGTTCAAAAGAAAACGTTGCAGCCTCATTTTGTTCACAGGTTTCGATAAAAGTGAACGACATACATTCCCAGTAAACATTTGTTGAGGAGCAAGAGGGTAACTTTTGAAACGAATCCGTATGATTGTTTACATGTTTTGGTTCATGTCATTTAGAGACGAGAGGCATAACACATCCAGATCATGTGCGGCTGTACTTTGTTCCATACCATTCTCATATCTATGATGTCATGGTAAAGAGATGACTTTACGGATTTTAAAGTCATCAATGTCATAAATTTTTATTTGACAGGTTTGTGGAAAAAGCCATTGGTTATAAAAAGGGACAGGCTAATTTTGTACTGCATGATACTCAGTGTAGTTACTGTGGTAGTTTCTGTACTAGTTAAGAGATCTATAACTTCCTTCGTCAGGTGTAACTGTTATCTAATAAGGACTTAATGGAAGCCTATTGGTAAACCATTGTCTCAGGTAATAGGGACAAGCGCCCGAGTTTTAGCGGTTGACCAAATCGCTACCGAAGGCAGCAGGGATCCAAAGCGAGCTTTTGAGCAATTTTAGTATTTTATTTTATTTTTATAAAGCTATATAGAAAAGAGTTTCCTTTAAATTTAGTGACCAGCGAAGCGCGCAAAGCCTGCTAGTGATAAATAAATGTATTGCCAGATATTGTTTCTATTAAAAAACACATGTTTATATGTTTGTTTTCAATTCAGTACGAAGTGAAATTTAACTTTCAGGGAATGACCCTGGCTACAATCAGGCCTTGCCCTAGGTATAATGAGGGTGTTGTACCTAGGGCCATGTGAGAAATTTATTTAAAAACCTTTAATTTGACGGAATTTATTATTTTAAGTGTTTATATTAATCTCAATTGCAAGTGATTACTCCTAAAGATATGTACATATCAGTTTCATTATTTTAAGCAGGCTCTGTTTTTGGGTATTAAAAAAAAACGGCCCTAGGTACACACGGGCCTCCCCTACATCCTCAAAAACTTCAAATGTCATTATATTTCTTGTTTTACTTGTTGTATATGGAGTAATTTAATGAGATTTCGTATAAAAGGGGAAAAAACTTACATTGTTGAACAAGCTAGATGGACAGGTTCATCTCCTACTGGAGCATCTAACGCTATTCCTCGAGCAGTTTTGATATCTGTAATAGCTGTTGGATTGATCTCTACAATTTTATTAAGTGTCCCTCCTGGTCCAACCGGGCATCCAGATCTGAAAGCAAAATAAATGTGTAGGTAGTTTTTATTAGGTTATTTTACAAAGATTTCTTTTTTTTTTTTTTTAACTTAATTTTATTTTAGCTTGACCATTTGCTTGTACTAAATACAATAAAAAATAGATGTGTCCAGATTTCTAAGCCTTTTTTAAGGAGGGGCAGAGGGTATAGGCGGAGAAGGTACAAACGTTGAAGTAGAGAAGTATTATAGCCAATTATAACACTACTCTTCTACTTGAACGTTATAAATCTTTTTTGTAAATTGCGGTTTTTAGAGTTATAAAAATATGCATATGCGTGCACTGAAATATAAGATTATTAAACATATAATTTTTTCCCCAAAAGCTATTTAAATTAAAAAAATAATAAAATTGAAAAATTTTAAAATTCTTCTTGATAACTTATTATTATTATTATTTTTTTTAATTCCCTCCCCCTATTCCGACATGTTAAGAAATTCATAAATTTCAAATAACTTACGAAGTTTTTAAAGTTGAATTTTTACAGTTAATCATATTCATTTTAACATCATAACTGATATTTTAAAACTGGTCTGACATCTTTACAGTAAAAATATTCCTTTTAATGCACGGTTAAGCGAAAATTTGCCCTATTCTCCCATGTTAAGGAAATCGTAAATTTAGAATAACTTACGAACTTTTCATATTAGAATGTTGCAAATCTATGGGGTTCTTACCCATGTCAAAAGCAATATTTTAAAATTGGTCCGACCTCTCTGCAATCCACTTGTTCTTCAGATATTGTGTACACAGACTAACAAACTAACAGACATCCTACTGATGGACACCATATCAATTTTGTTATTTTCGGATTCCTCACACCTGAAAACGTGTAAAAAAATCAAGTTCTAAAATTTTCACGATTACTTAAGCTCACCATACCTATAAGTATGATGGGGAATTAACAAGTGAAACAGATTTGGTCAAAAAAACGTTCGAAAAGTAACAATCTGTTTTCATACATTTTTATTTATTTTATTTTATTTTTATTACTATAAACACTGCAACATTTATACATATGTATATATATATATATTATTAGTAAGCAGGAAAAGTGATCAATGTAGCATTTTGTCGAATCAAGTCACATAAATCATATTCTTTGAACAACAAACAGGTGGTTGATTTATGAATCTTTTTCAATTAACCAGAAGGTAATTTCATAATAATATTATAATAGAAAATAGGCGTAAGAGTATTGCATAAGTAATGACTGTAAAATATAAAACAAATTAAACATGTACTCACTCTGTATCCAAGCTGGCAATTATTGTTCGACAATGGCCACTAGCAAACATGCAAATATCTGCATTTTGAATTCCTGAAAAAATATATTTAATTTTCATTATTTATATTCTTAAAGGTGTAGTTTATATTAATAGAAATAATAAGTGACCTGTTTTAAAATAAGAGAGGCTAAGAAAAATATTTACAGATCTTTCAATAGACTAATAATTGGGTGCTACCATGAGGAGACTTTTGTTTGTTTAATATGAAATATGTATACTTTTTTATGTCTTTCAGCTTTTTTGAACAAAGGAAATTTTTATAAATAGTGTATTTGTTTGATACAAAGGCTGGTATTATAATGTAAACCTATTGTTTTAGAGAAGGTGATAAAATAAGTATTCTTTTTCTATTCCATTGACCAAAATCAAAATAACAAAACAAAGTTTCACACATGGGAAATTCAGCCTTTCATTAAATCATTAGATTATAGCGAAAAATAAATAAATATAATCTTGTGTGTCACCCACACGACTTTCTCTTACCCTGAAATTTAATACTATAAATACAGGTTGCAGATTAAAAGGTAAGATAACGAGTACTGTAATGTAAGCCTGAGTTAAACAATTCATATTAGGCTTCTGAAGAGTTTTATATGATAATTAGTTCTGTGTGAGGGGGGCTACCGCCCCCCTCAACCCCCCGTTTCATTAATGCAGCTACATTTATATAGAATTTAATTCGGTTGTTAAAAAATAATTCTGTTTTTAAAAAATAATTTATTAATATTATTATTTAAAAAAATTATCTTTTATGATAATGCAGACGATTTCCATATTAGAGAAGTAATATAACACCAAATATCCAAAAAAAGACCATTTTATTCTCAGTATTTAAAAAAAAAAAAAAAATAAGATTTTTTTCTGTTTTTTTTTCGTTAAAAGTAAAAAAAATCGATAACTTTGTTTTAAATTATCGCATATCGATGGTTCAACCATTCGTTTTAAAGGTATTGGCGAGCTCTTTTGAAAGATACCCATCATGAAAATTTACTCCCCTCGAGGGGGGACTTCCCCCCCCCCCCAGGGGGGGAGGCGAGGCTCCTACATACACAAAATTTTTTTCCCAGTTAACTATCTCTATTACAAAAAATATATATTCGTTTCATTTGGTTTAGTGCAGTCTATAGACGTTAAACTCTACTTACCTGCAATTTCCCCCATAGACGTAATGTATTAGAATTCTCTTGATTGTCCCTGTACACGAACCATTTGTTTGATCTTAACGAAAAGCTTACTGTAGCATCCCTATATGATACACATTTAGAAACTTTCTGCCATAATTTGTTTTTGAGGTATGCTGATAACAGACAGACACACAGACCATTTGCTAAAAACATGATTTTCGTATTCAGGGGACCTCAAAACGTGTAAATATAACAAAATCTCGCGTTCGAAAATTTGAGCCAAAAACAATACTTTCTCTACCTTATGGGTAAGAGAAAGTAAAAATGAAGTTGCTTTCAGATTCAGGGAAAAAAAAAAATATCACCAAGAAAATATCTATGCCGTGTGCATCATAATTTTAAACAATATATTCTTATTCTAAATTTATTTTTCGCTGCACTAAAAATCGGTAATAATTTTAAAATTCAATATAGTAAAAATTTTCTATTTTACTTATAAAATACTTTCTCTTATTTATTTATATGCCCTAAACGCCAATTTAAAAAAAAAAAAAAAAAAAAAAGATAAAATGGGAAGCAAGTAGAATTACTTTCTCTATCCACGATTGTAATGAAATGCTCGCTCTCTGGTGGGCTAAGGTGAAATTAACATTAATAGCTTTCGTTGAGACGCCATTTCTTACCGATGTTTAGTTTCACATGTATTTATTGAATAAAAATGAATAAATCCGGTAAAAAAGATAACACTTACTGTTGTATGCCACCGTGTAACTCCAAGAAATCCAGAATTAAGCTTCCATTTATTTCCAAATGACAAATTTAAAATTTCAGTTGCCTCGGCTAATGGAAGTAAAGAATTAATCGGATGTTTTGAAACTAATATTTGTTCAGCTTCAGTTAAATGTCTATTTCCGATCGAACTTTGAATAAACTGAAATATTTTTTCCAAAAGCAATCGATTTTCCATGATGTAATGGCGGAGAAATTATAGCACGAACATTAAGTAGTAACACAAATAGAACAATAATAAATACACGTGGCTATTACATTTACTAACAACAAAAGCTAAATAAGCGCCATCTATCGATCATTACAAACGCGGATTGTGTTCCAAAGACAATCCTCTCTAGATCATAGATATAGCAATAAGACATAGATTGATCATTGAAGGGGGAAAAGTGATTCCATTTTACTCTGGAAAAGACGGCCATTTTACTCTTATGGATGTCTTTCCCCGAGTGAATATACACAGATAATTTAGCAAATAAAATCTATGTACAAAGAGAATAAAAAACTCCATATACCCATTTTTCTTTCTTTTCGTTTTCCTTTCCTTCCTCCCCCCCCCCTTTTTTTTTTTTTTTTTTTTTTTTTTTAACTATACTCTAGTATACTCATGTCTGCACAAAACTGTCTTTCGGCATTTATTATTATTATACTTCTTTGAGATAAAAATCGTCAGCATTCATTATGAAAAATAATTTTAATAAATTATTTGTATCCGCGATTGTAATGAAATGCTCGCCCTCTGGTGGGCTAAGGGGAAATTACAATAAACATGCTTTAATTCGAATTCCATCAAGCCGCCATTGCTAGCCGATGTTTAGTTTCACATATATTTATTGAATAAAAATGAATAAATCCGGTAAAAAAGATAACACATACTGTTGTGTACTCCAGTGTAACTCCAAAGGACCAAGAAATCCAGAATTAAGCTTCCATTTATTTCCAAATGACAAATTTAAAATTTCAGTTGCTTCGGCTAATGGAAGTAAAGAATTAATCAGATGATTTGAAACTAATATTTGTTCAGCTTCAGTTAAATATCTACTTCCGATCGAACTTTGAATAAACTTAAATATTTTTTTCCAAAAGCAATCAATTTTCCATGATGTAATGGCGGAGAAATTATAGTACGAATATTAAGTAGAATAACAAAAATAGATACACGTGGCTGTAATATTTACTAACAACAAGAGCTGAAAAGGCGCCATCTATCGATCATTACAAACGCGGATTGCGTAAATTTGTATAGGATTATATATGGAAGAAAGTCTTGTATTGGCCACAACATACTAGTTATATATTAAAACTTCCGCGGTTGCTAACCAAATGTAAAAGAATTTTGAGAATTCCATATTACTTACTAATATAAAATATAAAAAAATATTTAAAAAAAAAATTACTTTTCGGCAAGCTTAAAGGCAAAGGTAGATAGATTCCTTTACGTTAATGTTACAAAAGTAAAGAAATATTACATAGGCATTAACACATACAGGGCCCGACTTAGACTACCTGCAGCCCCGGGGCAAGCCTATTCTGGGAGGCCCCCTTGCAGTGGCATAAGAGGTCTTTAGGTTGCAGAATTTCTGTATTCGCCTGTAGGGGGGCCCCTTCCAGAAGGGGGGCCCAGGGCATTTGCCCCGTATGCCCTGCCGTAAGTCGGGGCCTGCACATACTTAGTCAATGGCTTTGTTCCCACACATTGCATTATTTACATCGCTATTCTGTTATTAATTTAATTATCAACTACTACTATTCATTCTATTTAAAATTTTAGGCTAGATTTATTGGTCAGTAAATGATTCAATTTTTTAACATCCAAGTTCATAATCATTCAACAAATAGAAGCCATAAAGATATACAATTTGGTGACAAAACTTGCGACTTAGCAATGAAATTTGTGATTTGGCGGCAAAATTTGATAGTTGGCGACGAAATTCGTTATTTGATGACAAAATTTGGCGAGCTTGGCGATGAAAAATGGCAGCTTTGACGTCAGTATATTTTCTTCCCACGCAAAAACCGCACATCTCTTCACAGACCAATATCTTGTTTCCACAAAATAAAAAATAAAAAGAAGCTGTAACGTATTACTCTCAATTTCAATCGTAAATTTTAAATTCTTGCGTAAACCGGCGCTCTAAACTATTCACCACAAACGATATTTTTTACCAAGACTAACGTATTATTTAAATTTTATATTTTAAAATGATTAATTAAAGCTGTTACCATGGTTTTTATATTTTCAATGATCTTTTTTATCCGCGTTTGTAATGATCGGTAGATGGAGCTTTCTCAACTGCAGTTGTTAGTAAATATAATAGCCACGTGTATTAATTTATTGTTCTTTCTTGTTCTATCGTTGTTTGAGCGTGAAAGCTATCAGTGGTATGATATATTCACCTTAGCCCACCAGAGGGCGATCATTTCATTACAATCGCGGATTATCGTTTGCACGTGACGTAGGCATCAGATTATAAATTTAAGCAATTAACGCTATATAAAAAGTCGGCTTCATCACAGTTGACGAAAAATCATTTTTTAACTTGTAACTTTTAAGAAATTGAAGTTATTAAAAAAGTTTAAATATAAAAGTTGTTCTTTAGGGTACGGCGGTAATTCGCATGATTTGAAGTATTTTCCTATTTTCAACATTAAAGAAACTATGGGCAAATGAAAATTTCCACCCCTCACCATTTCCACCCCCTTTGAGCTGGATGTCCCATCTACGAACTCGACCGAGATTTTTACTGTCCCCCTACATATCCCGAGCTGGTTAAATTTAAATAAAAATTACCCCAGTTATCATGTTCACAACTTAACATGGGAAAAAGCGTTATACGTATATATATATATATATATATATATATTAATATATATAAACTTCTGAATGGAGGGTGGTTTGGGGTTCTAGGGCTCATGATCGGTGGAAGATGTGAAGATATGAAGAAATTTTCCAGAAGTCGTGTCATGAGAATCATTGCAATAGGTAGATCTCCTATAAGGAATCTACCTAAAAGTATTCCATTAAATATGAAGACAGTAATTATTTCATAATCCGCGATTGTAATGAAATGCTCGCCCTCTGGTGGGCTACGGTGAAATTACAATAAACATGGTTTAATTCGAATTCCATATAGCCGCCATTGCTAGCCGATGTTTAGTTTCACATATATTTATTGAATAAAAATGAATAAATACGGTAAAAAAGATAACACATACTTTTGTGTGCCACAGTGTAAATCCAAAGCATCAAGAAATCCAGAATTGAGCTTCCATTTATTTCCAAATGACGAATTTAAAATTTCAGTTGCTTCGGCTAATGGAAGTAAAGAATTAATCAGATGATTTGAAACTAATATTTGTTCAACTTCATTTAAAATCTACTTCCGAATCGAACTTTGAATAAACTGAAGTATTTTTTCCAAAAGCAATCAATTTTCCATAATGTAATGGCGGAGAAATTATAGTACGAATATTAAGTAGAATAACAAGAACACTATTGGAACACACGTGGCTAATGTTTACTAACAACTGCAGTGTTCACAAAGCGCCGTCTATCGATCATTACAAACGCGGATAGTAACAAAGCAACTGATTATAAAAATTATATTTTTCATAAATTACTTGAATATAACTTATTCATAAAAACTTATCCCCTTTTTTTTTTTTTTTTTTTTTTTTTTTTCATGTATTTATTAGAACACTTAAAAGCCGCGCAATATTTCGGCATTTTCAAAATTCATTAACTTTCTATTCTATTACTATTTTCGAGTTTTATACTCTCTAATGGCTGATGCTAAAAACTTTTTCGGCATCAAAAATCTTTGCTCGTTAACATGGGGATGATAGATCTATAGAAATTACTATATCTATGGTCGAGATACCTCTGAATAGAAGTGATATTATTATTATTATTTTCACATGACTAGTATTTTTTTGTGCAAATAGGAGAAAAAAAAAAAAAAGCTTCATGGTGAAAGCGAAAAAGTTTGCGTGCTAAAGTTCCCATCATTGTTCTTCCAGTAAAGAGAAGGAGGATGGAGGATATATGTACCAATCAATGATAAAAAAAAAAAAACATTTTACTAGCATATACAGGTAAGGTATACCTATATATGCTCGTAAAATGTTTTTTTTTTTTTTTTTTTTTAAGATTGGTATCTTTGGGGGTGAAATGCAAAAAAGATATTCTAAAAACGTATTTATACTATACTAGCAGGCTTTGCCCGCTTCGCTGGTCATTATATTGAAATGAATCCCCAAAACAGCATATCATTGATAATAATAAAATATCTTAAAAAAAAAAGAAAAAACATTGAAATCCGTCAAAATCTAATTTTAAGTTGCCCAATGCCTTCGGCAGTCCCTTACCTGCTTTTTACTCCCCCTCCCTCGCGGTTACAGTTGAAAATTTTACAAAATCTCATCAAAGTGCATGTTTCGCACACTTAATTAACATTCACACACCAAAATTCGCCATTCTTAGGTAATTTGGACGGATTTAAGCTTCAAAATGTGGTTTTTGCCGCGCCCGCCCCAAGAGGAAGGAGGGGGGGGGTGTAAATTTCCAAAATTACTTTATATTTCATGTTGCATACACATACCTGACCGACACATAAAAAAAATTGAGATCATGAAATTATTTAAAGCTGAGCTATGCTTTAAAACTTTTTTTTTTTTAATCTTTCCTCCCGTTCTTAAAGGAGGGAAGGAGGAGTGAATTTCGCAAAATCTCTTCATACTATGAGTTAGATACATATAATCGTCCCTTACATAAAAAATGTCCAACCTTAGATAATTTAGTGCAGCGTTACGCATGAATACATGTTTTTGCCCCCATTCTCCAAAGGGCGGTAGGGTGGAATTTCATAAAATCCCTTTGTAGTGTGTGTTCAGTTCGATTTCCTCGTGTGTTGAGTACCCTTCTTCCAAAATCTTTTCCCTTCCCCCCCCCTTAAAAATCCAAAATTCCAAAATCGCAGAAAATAATTTTTTTGTACTGAAGTCTGGTCTTTCCATCTGCAATTTCTTCACCGTTAAGTAATTTGGAGCCGAGTTAAGCCTTCTGCCCCCAAAGGAGACGGGGGGGGGGTATTTTGCAAAATTCCGTCTTAGTTGGGGGTCAGGCTCTGAAATCCAACCTGGTCACTAAAATTTGTGACCCTCTTTCCCACAGAATCGTCATGGCAGTGTTGAGTCAGTGAATCATTGAGTTTACTCTTTTATATGTACAGATTTGTTTATATTTTTTTATGGACTACTTGGCTTAAGGTTGTTGTCACAAAAATAGAGTCCTTGGCGAAAAATGTCCTATCTACTTCAGTATTAAAATTAAAAATATACCCAGGATTATCAACTAATAAAGCTCTTTAATACAGATCTGAATTAGCTTTCATTTTCTTATTATTTAATTTTGATAATGACGTTATGTTGTCATGTGCCTAAGCAAATTTAATATGTATTATTTTTTTTATTATTATTCGCGTGAAATATTCTTTGGCAACAATTAAAAATTAAAATAAATTATTTTAAAATTTTATTATAGAAGAAATATTTATATTATACAGAAGATTAATTAAAAATTTACATTTTTTCCGGTATAAATAGTAGCCTATGTCTTATTCCAGACTATTACCTATCTCTATACAAAATTTCATCCAGATGCGTTTAGCCGTTGTGGTGTGATTGAGTAACAAACATCCATCCAAACTTTCGCATTTATAATATTAGTATAGATTATAGTTATCGTGTGCATGTGTTAGATTGAGTTATTTTGCTATCAAATTGACAAAATTTTAATTTTAAATTTCAAAACTCTGTCGTTCTTGGCGCTTATTGTATTTGGTGATCAAAAACGTAATACGAAAATATGTATGCCAGATGTATATTTTCGTAATATGCATTGTACGAAATATTGTTTCATATTATTCATTACTCTCTTAATATAAGTTGTTAAAATAATTATGATTTTTGAAAGGAATTAAATTATGTTCGCCAAATAATTTGTCGATATATATTTTTTTTTTCTGCTAAGGATGACTGATATCAAATCTATTCCGCTGCAATATCGTATCTTATATCAGATACTTTATTTAGACATTTGGAAAGAAATTTGACTTCAAATTATGATAGAATATTTATCATTTTCCTTTTAATTAGTGTATTAGTTGGATATTTATTGTGTAAATATCATCCTTTGAAATGAAATGTTTGTGTTTCCAATCGAATATAGAAGTTTGCCATTTTTTTTCCTAGAGTTTTGATATTAAAAATTCAAATTTTGTCAATTTTACAACAAAAATAACTTAATCTAACGCATGGACATGATAACTAATACATATCTATACCTAAATATGGGGATTAAAATCGGGAAATAATTTTCCTCGATTTTTAATAATTTTTTACAAAAAATCCAATGGGCGTTTAACATAGGACATATTTTTCTTGAATCCACAAACGGCCAGTGACGTCATCACTTCGCTTGCGTATTAGCACTTTATCAATGTGTAAAAGAAATTTTTAATTAAAAATGACGTCAATTTTTGTGAGATGCATAATTTTTTTTTTATAATTTTTTATCGTTCACTTTTAGATAAATGTATTTATTTTCCTGTTGAAAAAAATAAATAAATTCGTTTTTTTTTTTTTTTTTTGGCAACAATTAAATTATGGATAAATTTAAATGGCTAATTTTTTGCTATTATTAGCTTACAAAATTGCTATTTTATGCATAAAAATCGCAAAAACAATTTTTTTTTTCGGAATAAAAGGTAGCCAACTTTTTAAGTTAGGGTATAAGCTATCTCCATAACAAATTTTATCGAAATCCATCGAGCAGTTTTAGCGTGAAACTCAGTCAAATAAACGGACATTCACATTTATATATATATAAGAAAATCGCAAAAACAATTTTTTTTTTCGGAATAAAAGGTAGCCAACTTTTTAAGTTAGGGTATAAGCTATCTCCATAACAAATTTTATCGAAATCCATCGAGCAGTTTTAGCGTGAAACTCAGTCAAATAAACGGACATTCACATTTATATATATATAAGATTAATTGTGAAATCTACAAGCTTTCAATTTGATACATAGAGATAACTTTAAAATGTGTTCTTTTATAATAAATGTATAATTTTTAACAGTGTTTCAGAAATAAAAGCTATTTCATTCCTTTGAGAAGTACAGATATTACCTAGTTTTTGATTATCTGTAAATAGCGTATATTTATGCTTATAATCGTGACATTTGTTTAGTGTGATACTGTAATTCTTAAAGATAATCGCAGCGTATTAAGCAACCACAAAAGTAATTGCGTGATTTTCGGAAGCCAAACAAGCGTGGATGATTTAATATTTGAAGCAGTGACATTTTCTTTCGTAGTATAATGAATGCTAAAGTATGCCCGCATAAGAATTAGTTCCATGTACTGTTTAATCCTAAGGTAAGACGTCCGATTTTGCAGCAGTACAGCAAAGATTATGCGAGTACATTCTACTACGCGTTCTGCACATTTGCGTCATAAAGAAATGACTATTAATAGCGAGGTCGCTGAAACTAATTGTTGCTAACATAATATGTTAATAAAAATTGTGTATTAAAAGAAGAATCTTATATTATTATTAATTATTTATGCAGTAATCGAATAAGTGAAATAAAAATTGTTTGATATTCTATGGATTGTTTAATTATATCTGGTAGTACTATAACTATGGTTCTTGATGAAAAAAGATTCTACTTGTAGATCTTGTAGAATAACCAATCTATATTAATAAAATCAGACTTTTGTCTGTAAATTTGTCAGAATCGAAAATTTTTGCGATATCTTAAGGTTTCACAAACAATGAAAGCCGAAAATGACTTCAGAAAATTTTGCCTGTATGTGTGCGTGTGCGTCATCGTGTTTGTATGTCGCTTTTTTTTTTTTTTTTTTTTTTTGTCCGGGCATCACTTGAGAACGGCTGGACGGAATTCAACGGCGCTTGGCAGAAACTTAGATCTTTACCTAACTTAAAATTATATCTATCAGTTTTTCAGAAATTTCCCCACGTTCCCCCCTGGGGGGCAAAAAACAAAAACATGTTTGTCCGGGTATCACTTGAGAACGGCTGGACAGAATTCAACGGCGCTTCGCAGGAATTTAGGTTTTTACCCACCTTAAAATTATATCTATCAACTTTTCCGAAATTACTCCACTTTCCCTCCTGGGGGAGGCAAAAGACAAAAATACGTTTGTAAGCATAACTCGGCTCCTAATTACTTCACAGTAAAGAAATTGCATGGGGAGACTAGACATGAGTACAAATAATACGTTATCTGCATTTAGGGATTTTCGATTTTTAAGGGAAGGGAGGGGGGAAATATTGAAAATTCCTGACTTTTGAGTAGACCTCTACCAACAAATATATTGAAAAAAGGCTATGCGACTTCCTTAAGATTTTTCCAAAAGCACATTTTTGGTTTTTTTTTTTTTTTTTTTTTTTGGGGGGGGGGGGGGGTTGCGGTTTTTTTTGAGGGGGGGGTTACGAGGGGGGCAAACTCGAGACACACCTTTTAGCGCTAAATTTGTTCTGAGAAATCTATGGGATTTGCGGTCACGAAATTTGGTGCGTAAATTGTTTATATGTATCATACCCTTACTGTAACGGGATTTTACGAAATCCCCCCCCCTTACCCCCTTGGTGTCGAGAGGGCTATAAACACGTTTTCCCGTTTGAATTAGCCTTAAATTATCTTAGGCTGGCGAACTTTGATGTGTGGATGTTGATTAGGTGTACGCATTATGCACTTTGTCGAGATTTTGCAAAACTTCGAACTTAGCCACTGGGGAAGGGGGAGTAAGAATCGGGTAAGTTGCTGCCGAAGGCAGTGGGAACACGGACTCCTCACGTTGCGAGCGAGAAAAATCTTTACCGAGCACAGCAGGAACATTAACTCAGGTTATTTATAATGATATGGGATTTTGTTAACTCATTTAAGTATAGTGCCCAACGAAGCTGTCAAAGCCTGCTAAGAAGCAGAATATTTTTAGTGTAATTCAAGTGTGTGTTTGTTACACTGACATCTAAAAAAAAATAAGGCATTAAAAAAAAAAATGTTGTAACTCAGTTCAAATATTACACGAATTACGACATTTCTAAAAACAGGTGTAAACATTGGAATAAGCTGATCATTCTGCTCTTAAGATTTTCCAAGACATTAGATAATCGTTTATTGTTCAAACAATATTTGGCTTGATAATGTCATCATAAAAATAGTTACTAACTCATTGCATCTATAGGAGGGTGAGGATCAAAGCCTAAGATTTCATTGCAATATCTGATTAATATGTGAATAGCGTTGAGAAGGCCAGACTAATGCTGTTAATTCTCGTATAACAATACCATTGCTAAATATAAATTAAGTTTGATACTAAAAGACAGTTTCTCCCCATCCGAATAGCCATCAATGTTTCAGCGACAAAGCGAAAATGGAAACATCAATTTACAGTATATTATAAAATCCGTGCTTCATTCAGTGATCTGTAATCAACTGACTACATCCAACGCCCTTGTAGATGAGTTGCTCTATGTGTATTTTATTAGGTAATCAAACATTTATGTTTAAGCTTCATGCATTTAAAAAAAAATCTAGTTGGCATAGGTGGACTCTGCTCAGTTCCCCATCATATTTATGTTCTCATAAATTTCTAGTGCGAGATATATTATAACCATGTTAAAAAAAAAAGAATTTGACCAAAGCTTGATACAGTGACAATGAAATCCCCGCCTAATAGGCTATCCACCGTTCACTTCGATATATTTATCTTATTCTAATCTATTAATTTATTTTGTCAGGGTCAATTCTGTTGTTTAGTTTTCATGCTACTATTTCCAATGCAATAATCCTCAAAATTCATATTTATATGAAAAATTTACAATTTCGCTATGTTGATAAAATCGTAAATTACGAATAATTTACGAAATTTTCCTAGTAGAATATTTGTATTCAATCATGTTCAAACAAATATCATAAACGTAATTTTGAAGTTGTCTAATGTATTAAGGATCCTCAAAATGGAAGTTTATGCTCAATTTTGCCTTATTCTCACATGTTAAGTAAATCGTAAATTCCAAATAACTTACGAATTTTTTAAATTGGAAAAATCATAGTCCATGATATTCATGGCAGTATCCTAAATAATATTTCGAAAGTGGTTTGACATCTTTACGATGAAAATATCCCTCAAGATTGACGTTTATGTGAAATTTTGCTCTACTCTGCCATGTTAAGAAATTCGTAAATTTCCAATATCTTACGAAATCTTTATATTGGAAAATTCATAGTCATTAATATTCATGCCAGAGTCCTAAATAACATTTTAAAAGTAATCTGACATCTTTACGATGAAAATATCTCTCAAAATTGACGTTTATGTGAAATTTTACCCTATACTGCCATGTTAAGAAATTCGTAAATTTCCAATAACTTGTGAAATTTTCAAAGTAGCATATTTATAGTTACTGATGTTCCTTCCGGCATCAAAACTGATATTTTAAAACTGGTCTGACATTTTTACAGTAAAAAGTTTCCATTTAATGCACGTCTAAGTGAATTTTTGTCCTATTCTCCCATGTTAAGAAAATCGTAAATTTCTAATAACTTACGAAGTTTTTTAATTCGAATGTTGCAAATAAATAGGGTTCTTGCCAGTGTCGAAAGTAATATTTTAAAACTGATCTGACCTCTCTGCGACAATTTGTTCTTGAGATATCGTGTTCACAGACTAACAAACTAACGGACTAACAGACACCCTACAGACAGACACCATAGAAATTTTGTAATTTTCGGATTCCTCACACCTGAAAACGTGTAGAAAAGTCAAAATTTTCACGATTACCTAAGTTCCCCATACCTATAGTATGATGGGGAACTAAAAGAAAAAAAAAAAAATCTGGAGTGACTCTACTCGACTTTCCGAACATTGAGTAATTAACAGTTTTGTAGATAAAGTAAAGAAAAGGGAGTTGTTAAACAAACAAAAGGGAGAAAACCATAATAGAGTGTTTGAGTATTTTTCTCCATATATTACACGATGTTTTATTTAACGCTACTGATCTTTGAGCCCATAAATCATAATGATAAAGAATTTTTCGTTGTGTCCCTGTAAAACCCTATAAATGCTAGATTCACCAAAATAATTCTAGTTAGTGCAACAAGGATTTATAATATTCATATAAATTTTCAGCTCAATTAAATAAGGCGTTTAGATGCTATCGCACTTTTAAAAATTTGGTCCCATAGGCCATAATGATAAAGATTTTTTCTTTGTGTCCCTGTAAAAAAAACTGTAAGTGCTAGATTCGCCAAAATCTATACAGTGTGTGCAACTGTGACCTATAACAGGTGTACAAATTTTTTGTTTATATTAATAAGGCGTTTAGACGCTATCACACTTTTAAAAATTTGGCCCCATTGGCCATAATGATAAAGAATTTTTCTTTATGTCCCTGTAAGAAAACTATAAGTCCTAGGTTCTCCAAAATCTATACAGATTGAGTATCTGTGACCTATAATATGCGTATAAATTTTTTGCTCAATTGAATAAGGCGTCTAGATGCTATCGCACTTTTAAGATTTTGGTCTCATAGGCCATAATGATAAAGAATTTTTCTTTGTGTCCCTGTAAAAAAACTATAAGTGCTAGATTCACCAAAATCTATAGGGTTCGTACTATGGTGACTTACAATATACGTACCAACTTTCAGCTTATTCGAACAAAGCGCTTAGACGCTAGCGTGTTCACTCACAGACATACACACATACATACACACATACATACATACATACACACATACATACATACATACATCATCGCAAAAATAGTGAAAACGGACTCATTGGACCTTGAAACGTATAGAAACATCAAAATCTCAAATTCGGATTTTTGACATGATTACAATACTTTCCTCACTATAGTGTTCGGAAAGTAAAAAGTATTTTTTATGAAGATGAAATTACAGCGCTAATTTTTATTCGTTGTGCTAGTACCGGTGATACTGAAGTGTTTTGAATAACGGAAAACCACAATATAATGAATTTTGAAGAGTACAACTGTTTGTCTAATAGAGTGTTCAGATTTTAACATACTTATGGCGTATAGTTTACATAAAAAATCGTGTAAATGCCTTTTGTAAGACATTTCAAGTAAAGTGACTGTAACTTTAGTCGTCACAAAGAAAAAAGAAAAAAAATAAAATAAATAAAACTTGCTTTTAATTGCTAAGTTGATCTACGCATTTACCGTACCTATTCCATTGTTTATAATTTAACTTATAAACTTAATAAAATACATAAAATAAAATACACCATAAAATTAATGTAAGAACTATCGGTTTCGAAAGGACGTGACCTTTCTTCTTCAGGTATAAAAACCTTGGACGCAAAAGCAAAACTTAAAACAAGGCAAAGCCCAAATTGGGAGAAGTAACCCAACCAGCCAATAGAATAGCAGCATGCAAAAAACAATCAAAAGGAAACACAACCGAAAAACTGTAGACAAGAGAAACAAACACAAAAAGGGGGAAGGGATTATGATAATTATTTTTGTTAATACAAATATTTTTATATTTATTATTATTATCATTATTATTATTATTTTAACAAAAAAGAAAGAAAAATATTTAATCGAATTAAAGAAAATTTTCTAAGCTGTAGACAGCAAAGTGAAATAAGATTTTACGTTGGCAATTTTATCATGATTAAGTTAGGTTGCTAAATTTTCCGTCAGTAGCTAAATTTTCAATTCAGTTTGGCTTTGAATCCCAGTTCAGACATTGATGTTCGTAGTATTTCGAAATTCACTCTAGGTACGAGGGTTGCTATTTATATTTCTGGCCTTGGCAACAGTAAGTGTTGCTAGGCGACCGCAGACGATTTTAATCGAAAGTTTGATATTTTTAAACGTAAATTCAGCAGACGATTTACCATTATAGATTTATTTGTGTTGTTGACAGTAAATTGAAAAGTTCTTCTCTTTCAAAAAATGGAATTGAATCGTGAAAATTTTCGTGCGATTATTTTTCATAACTTTCGACGTGGATTATCAAGACAAGAGTGCTTCGATGAACTTAATTCTTTATACAGCGATAAAGCGCCATCCTACAGCACTGTAAAAAATTGGTATAACGAATTTAATCGTGGTCGATGTTCAATCCAGGACGAATCCCGTGCAGGTCGTCCAAAATCCGTTGTTGTGCCAGAAAAGATCGACGCTGTGCGTGAACTGATAAAGCAAGATCGTCATGTGACATACCGTGAGATTGAGGCGTCTTTGGACATTAGTATGACTAGCATCAATAAAATATTGCATGAACATTTGAGCATAAAAAAAATTTGTTCGCGTTGGATCCCGCATAATCTGACAAACGCTCAAAAAAAGGCTCGTGTCGATTGGTGCAAGGAAATGTTGGAAAAATACGTTCAAGGTACATCAAAGGCTGTGTATAACATCTACACAGGTGACGAATCATGGATCTATGCATATGAGCCGGAAACAAAACAGCAATCAACTGTATGGGTCTTCCAAGGCGAGGCAAAACCAACAAAAGTTGTTCGAGGAAGAAGCACATCGAAACAAATGATTGCCTGTTTCTTCGGCATTAACGGTCATGTGGCAACAGTGGCGTTAGAGCAACGCAGGATGGTCAATTCTGAATGGTACACGACCATTTGTTTGCCAGAAGTCATCGGAGAAATTCGAAAAAAGCAGAAGAACAGGCGAATCATTCTTCATCATGACAATGCGAGCTCTCACACATCGACTCAAACAAATGCATTTCTGACTGAGCGAAAGATCGAACTGATCGGTCATCCGCCGTACAGCCCTGATTTGGCACACAATGACTTCTTCTTATTCCCACACATCAAAAATAAATTACGTGGACAACGATTTTCGACCCCCGAAGAAGCGGTTGATGCATTCAAAACGCATGTTTTGGAGTTACCTCAATCGGACTGGAAAAAGTGCTTTGAAAATTGGTTCAAACGCATGCAAAAGTGTATTGATCATCATGGAGAATATTTTGAAAAACAATAAAACCAATTTCGATCCTACATATTTGTTTTTTCATTATTAGGCCAGAAATATAAATAGCAACCCTCGTAGTTCCGGTCTAATGAGCCTTAAGAGGGGACAATACCTAATCCCGCGGACAGCTGTTGCCAATGTTATTCTATGGGAAAATTTGTTGCGACAATTACACATTACCTAATGTATATTTTTTAATTCTGTTTTTGCAGTCAGAAAATTCATAACCGTTAAATGAGTACTCATTTTTGAAAAATTCCTTTTTTTTAATTTTTACATTTTAATTTTGAGTTCAAAAATGCGATTTTTCACAAAATGCATTTTTCTCATTTTCTAGTCGCAAATTGAAATACTAAAATTTTAAAAAACCAATTTTTGGAAAACAAGTACTAATTTAACGCTTATGAATTTTTTAAATGTGAAAACAGAATTGAAAAATATATACATTAGGTAATGAGTAATTATGTAATCAAATTTTCCCATAGAATAACATGGGCCAAGGCTGCCGGCGAGATTAGGTATTGTCCGCTCTTAATGCGCAAATAATGACCATAAAGTGACAGCCTAAACCAAACCAGCCTGAATATGTACAATGCATCACTTTTAATGCTATTATATATTTTTACTTTCTTCTATATGTAATATAAAGAAAGTATTGGATTCGTGGAAATTTTCGACCTCCGTTTTTTGATGGATTTACACGCTTTGGGATGTCCTGAACACGAATTGATAGTTTTTAGAAAATGTCTGTCTGTCTGTGTGTATGTATCACGAATTTTGTGTCCACTGTATCTCACAAACCAATGAATGAAATTTAACCAAACTTGGTATTTAGTTGCACCCTGACATACACTGGTGCAGATTAGATTTGCGGATCAATCGTTCAACAGGTGGCGCTGTGATCGCATTTTTTGTAAACTTTTAACATGGCAGTATAGGACAAAATTTCGTATAAATGTGCATAATGAGAGTTATTTTAAACTTGTGATTGTAAAATTAATATGAATTATTGATAATAGTAGTAGTTAATTAAGAAAAAAAATTCGTGCATGTGGGGGCATAGCTTCCCTCCCCCGGGGGGGGGGGGTAAATTTTCAAGATGGATATCTTTCGAAAGGTCTCGTCAATACCTTTAAAAGGAACGGTTGAACTATAAATCTGTGATAATTTAAAACAAAGTTATCGATTTTTTTCTACTTTTAACGAAAAAAAACTTAGGAAAAAAAATCGCTTTTTTTTTTTATTGTTACTGAGTGAATTTGTATAGGAAAATATAGAAGAAAGTCTTGTGGTGGTCACAACATACTAGTTTTAAAGGGATATCTGCCAAGAAAGGAACGAAAAAAAAAAATATCTGAAATTAAATTGTCACAGCTTTGTTTTTATTAAAGTGTTAAGATAATTTTTCTTAATAACTCATAAAGCTTTGACGCAATAGTTTGCAGGCATAAGGTTTCTCATACAAGCAAAAAAGTCTGCTAACACGTCTCGTTGATTACCTCATCTTTTGCCATGAAAAATAATTTGCCCTTGAAATAATCTTAAGACGCTAAGATTCTGAAACGAAGATTATTCCTATGAGATCACTAAGTTCTTAAGAAACTGTTAATTAAGCATCATCGAGATGTTAAGAAACAATGATTAATTATAATTAGAAATTTGTTATCTTTTGATAATTGTTATTTAACAATAACTAGAAACAAAACAGTGTTCCACGATGATTCTTCTATGTTGCATTTTTTGAATAGAAAAATTTTCCTTAATTATCTTTTATTAGTTAGTTGAAGGGCGACTAAGGCGCCCGTTGAAAATTGATTATTTCATTTTTTTATTTTCTCACTTCAAATAATTCATTTGCTAGCAAGTCCGTGCGAAATTTTCGCTCTTTATTTATCTCTTTGTTGCCTTAAAATTTAAAATTATTAATATTGTTTTATAGACTTCATATTTTCGTATGTATGAGCAAATTCAATATTTTATAATTTTTTTTTTTTTTTCACGTGAAAGCATATTTCATTTTATGCTTGAAAAAAAAAAAAAAAAAAAAAAAAAAGGCAACAATTAAAAATTTAAATGTTTATTTTAAAGCTGTTATTTTCATATTTTAATTAATTTTAAAAAATCTAATCAAAAATTCGTTACAAATAAGGTACCAAATGAAAGGGGCGATCTTTCTGAATCCGTCGGATTAAACAGCTTATCGATTGGACAACTAGATTTTTTAAAATTAACTAAAGTATGAAAATTAGGTGACAACTTGCGTTCACACACAGACAGAGTCAAAGGAAACCTCTTAAGCCTTTTTAAGCGCGACAGAGTCATGCACTGATGAGCGTAACTATATATGCTATACGATAGATAAACTATACGATAGAAAACGTAACTATACGATAGATAAACAACAGTAACTGTTACGAATTTATTAATACACATAATACATTTATTGTCTAAATCTCAATATTATAAGTATTCATTATATTTCGCATGTGTTCATTAATTAGTGCGTCATAAAAGGCAGGGAAATTCCACATCTCTCTGTTATCGTTAAAGTAATGGTGCACACAACAGGGGTGTTCAAAGGGTTCAGACCTCCAATTACCCTTGAACATTTCCCCTCACATATTATAAATCTACGTATAGTACGTACAAAATAATCTTGCGCCAAAATAACAGCTTTTGTTTAAAACTAAAATATTACTCGGAACAACAACAATAAGAAAAAAACATGAATTGTTTGGAATGTGAAAGATAATATGGGTTGAAAAGCATGATTTTGTTATTGTCTTGATGAAGCTTTTTTTTTATGCCATGATATCAGAAAGTTGAATAAATGTAATTTTGGAAAGACTGACATGCATCAACTCTTGCATCTTTAGTTAATTAATCCCTTATTAAAATAAGATTTTTTAATTTTGAAATTAAGTCCGATTTTCAAATTTTTTATTAATTTTCTTATAATTAATTAAAATATGAAAATAATAACACCCTAATAGCGTTAAAATAGCCCTTAAAATATTAGCTATAATTTAATTGTTGCCAAAAAAAATTTATGAGTTCATTTTCTTTCGACATAAAAATAAATACATTTAATTAAACGTGAACATTAAACAATTATAAAAAGTTAAATTATGCATCTCACAAAAATTGACGTCATTATCACTTTAAAATTTTTATGCACATTGATAAGAGCTCTATGATTCATCAGAAAAATTAAAACAGGGTATATATGTATATCAGTTGGTGTTAAATGTTATGCATGTGGTTACTCAGCTTTTTTCATGATATCACTTTGGTTTCAATTAAGTTTTTAATTAATCTTTATTTAATCTTTGTTTTTATTTAATATTTCACATATATCTCATTCTTTATTGTTCTTACTGCATCGATCGGGGCGTGAAATGATATAAATTGCTATGAATAGCTATATCATTTTACGAAATCGTTGCAGTTTTCACAGCTTTATGAAGTATGCGCCCCTTGATAAGTATGCTTCTAACTTTAAGCATTTACATCCAATTAATTCTGTGATTTTTTATATCTTTTTCTCTCTCATATGTATAATGGTCCTTTTTTATTATCATTCAGGTCGGTGTAAGTATTTCATGTAACTATCGTAACTCATTGGTTCTTAATCTATATCGCAACTTTTTGTGTAATTCTTTCCTCTATATTAAATTCAGTTCTATATTTTAGTGTTCTGTTATTGTTTTAGTTCTATTAATTGCTAAATTTTAAGATTAAATTTTATTACGATATCTATTATTTATATATACATATATATATATATTATCTTTTAATTATTTTTATTTCATTTTTCACGCGCGCTTTAATTTCCTAATTCAAAATTATTTAATTTTTTTTTTTTTTTTTTCCGATAGTGTTTGTAAGTAGGAATTGACTTAATTTTATTGTTATTATTATTATTACTACTTGTTTTTTGTGGTAGAATCATAGGTATTAATTTTTCTGATGCGACTGAACATATAAGTACATCTTAAATAAAAAAAAAGTTTACGATTTACAATAATTCCACGTCCATCTTCAATCATAACATAACTTTTAACCTAAAGATACATTATCCATTACTCAAGGCTGCAATTAAAACATAATCTAATTTTAGAATTGTCATTGTCCCTTGACGCATAAGATAATATGAAGTTACTTATAACAAACTGTTTTATTAGGATTAAATAAAATCTCATATGTATGTTAAAAAAAAAAAAAAAAAGTATTCAGGTAAAATAGCAAATTGAAACGTACCGTAAACTTTGATTCTCTTCACAGTTTTGTTGGAATAGTTTCTTATTGCTATGTTAACAGATATTGGCTCGCCGTGACCAAATACTTGTCTGTCTAATGTTGCTTCCAGTTCCAGATGCCCAGGACTGAGCAAAAAGTCCTTTTTAATAACGCTGCATGGCTGTCGGTTACCTACTAATTGAGCACGCTGAACTTTTCTGATTGCCATAGAAACCGAATTTCTGAAAAAAAAAAAAAAAAAAAAAAAAGCATTATTTTACACAAACGGTTAATGCGAAATAAGAGTAGAATGTGGTTTATTAAATTCTAATCATATATTGGGTGTTTGAATTAATTCGTAGCGTTTTCTAATAGATGGCGTGACAAGTGGCATTTTCCAATAGATGGCGTGACTAGTATTCCCCGTAAACCTACTATCATTGAGCATCGTTATTAGTATATGTCATTTGGTTAAAGCGTAAATAACAAAATTTTTTACTTCATCAAATATGTCTAACTTTGTGCCGGATAAAGTGTTTTTGCGGGGAGTTCTACTTCATTACTTTAACATGAAGAAAAGCGCTGCCGAAAGTCATCGAATTTTAGTGGAAGTTTATGGAGAGCATGCACTAGTTGAACAAACGTGCCGGAAATGGTTTGCTCGATTTAAAAGTGGTGACTTTGAGCTGGAAGACAAGGAACGACCTGGGCAGCCGAAAAAATTCGAAGATGAAGAATTGAAGTCATTGCTCGATGAAGATCCATGCCAAACGCTTCAAGATTTAGCTGAATCATTAAGTCCCACCACACACTGAAGAGACATGAGACAAAGTTTGATGCGACATGCGACACACGCATGTTCCAAACAGTTTTCAGGAGATGAAATTGTATTTAGAGCATGCGCGTGTCACATGTCGCTTCAAACTTTGTCTCATGTCCCGTCAGTGTACAGCGGGCCTAAGAGTTGACTTTTCAACAGTCACCAAACGCCTGAAAGCCATGGGAATGATCCAAAAGCAGGGAAATTGGGTCCCATGCGAACTGAAACCTAGAGACGGGCTCGTCCGCACTTCGCAAAACCGGTCAAAACCTACATCGAAACGACCAAATGGGAGGTCCTACCTCACCCGCCGTATTTTCCAGACATTGCTTCATCTGATTACCACTTGTTTCGATCGATGAGCCATGGCCTGCCTGAGGAACACTTCACTTCTTATGAAGATTGTAAAAAATGGGTCGATTCTTGGATTGCCTCTAAAGACGATTCGTTCTTCCGACGCGGAATCCGTATGCTGCCAGAAAGATGGGAAAAAGTAGTGGCTAGTGATGGTCAATACTTTGAATAATCTATTTGTAATTATTTTTGCACAATAAAGCCTCAATTTTCGGAAAAAAAAAAAACCGCTACGAATTAATTCAAACACCCAATATTAATTTAGAAATTCCTTAAGAAAGTATTTAAAGATTCGTAAAAAGAGAGAGAGAGAGAGAGAGAGAGAGAGGTAATAACAACTCACTTATTCTTATAACTTTAGATATTATGCAAGTCAAGGCAGTAGCAACCGCCTTTATACCTCGCTTACTATGGGGAAGGGCAACCGGAGTAGAGGCCCCCATCCCACCCTTACGTTTCAGCTATTATTGATTGTAAGGACAAATGGTAAATTTTATTAAATTTTGTAGAAAAAAAAGATAAAAATAAAGGTTTGTAATATGCGTTCATTCCAATTAACTTCAAATAATTCATTCTGATTTCAAAAAAGCATATTGAATCGTTTTTACTTTCTTCTATATTCAATAGAAGAAAGTATTGGATTCGTAAAAATTTTCGACCTCGGGTTTTTGATGGATTTACATGTTTTGAGAGCTGTAGAACACGATTTTACCATTTTTAGAAAATGTCTGTCTGTCAGTCAGTCTGCGTGTGTGACAAAATTTTGTGGCAACTGTATCTCAGGAACTACTGCACAGAATTTCATACAAATTGGTATGTAGTTGCACCTTGGCGTAAATTAGTGCCTATCAACTTTTGGTAAAAATTTGTCCTACAGGTTGCGTTGTCATCCCGCTTTTTCTACATTTTTAACATGGTGGTATGGGACAAAATTTTGTATGAATGTGCATAAAGAGAATTATTTTTTAATAATCATTATGAAATTTACCAGAATTATTTATAATAGAGATAGTCAACTGGGAAAATTTTTTCGCATGTGTAGGAGCCTCGCCTCCCTCCCTGGGGGGAAGTCCCTCCTCGTCTGCATTATCATGGATGATTATTTCTTTAAATATAAATTTTAATAAATTATTTTTACTGAGTCAATTTGTATAGGAAAATATAGAAGAAAGTCATGTAGTAGCCACAACATACTAGTTTATTTATTTATTTGAAAAGAATTGTCTCTTAATTCCAGATGGCTAGTTAATTTAAGAAAATTAAAAATTCCACTAACTGCTAAAAACTGCTCCTTTCTTTCTTTCTTTCTTTTTTTTTTTTTTTTTTTTTTTTTTTTTTGTGTGTGTGTGTGTGTGCGTGTATGTGTCAATGGAGTGAAATATTCGGATCGCAGAAAAAAAAAAAAAAAAAGACATCCGGTAAAAAAACAGCATTTTGAAAGGCTCTTTTTGAATTGTTACTTGAAAAATACATATTAAACATCAATATTACAAGCAGATGCCTAAGGGGTTAAAAGTAAAGAGAAAAATGGTACTCAGATTATTTATTTATTTATTTTTTAATGATTTTACCTAAATTTTGCGCAATTATTACGTACTCACTTAGAAAAAAATACTGCGAAAACATAAGGATTACTGGAGGACTGAAAGAGGACTGGTGGGGAGGAGAGAGAAAGAAAAATATGGCTTTTAAATTACATTTCTACCGAATTCAACCGAACTTTATACAGTTAAGACGAATTAACTTAGAAAATTTATTGTGAGGAGATACACCAGGAGGGCTGGTAGTGGCCGAGGGAAGGAAAGCAATTTTTAAAATATTTTTTACACTGATTCAAGCCAAACTTGTATAAATATTGCTTACTAACTTAGAAAAGTACAATCAGAATTAGATATATTTGGGAGCGCAAAAGAAAAAAAAAAAAAGTTTTTATAAGATTTTTTTTTCCTTATTGGTTTCCATGAAGCTTTGGATAATTATTATTTAAAAATTTTAAAAAAAATGCAGCAGGGTTTAGATACACATTGGAGGGGAATTAGGAAACAATTGAAAAAAAAAAAAAAAAAAAAAAAAAAAAAAGCAGATTTTTTTATATTATTTTTTTTTACCAATTTTAAGGAAACTTTATATCATTATTATTTATTAACGTAGAAGAAAACACAATGAAGTTTCGATATATTTGAGGCACTTGAGTTAAAACATCTTTTTCTTTTCTTCTGCTTCCCCACTCTTTTGTCCCCTAGCTCTTCAAAGCATATGTAATCCTTTCTGTGTTTCTTAATTCGTAAGTAATAATTGCACAAAATTTAAAATTGGAAAAATATAATAATAATCAGGTGTGTCACTCACACGACTTTCTCTTACCCTGAAATTTAATAGAGAATTAAAGGGGGAATTAAAGGGAGAATTAGAGGGGGGTTGAGAATTTATTAAAATTATTATTTAAAAAAATTATCTTTTATGATAATGCAGGCGATTTCCATATTAGAGAAGTAGTATAACACCAAATATCCAGAAAAAGTCCATTTTATTTTCAATATTAAAAAAAAAAAAAGTTTTTTTTCGTTAAAAGTTTAAAAAAATCCATAACTTTGTTTTAAATTATCGCAGATCGATCGTTCAACCATTCGTTTTAAAGGTATTGGCGAGCTCTTTTGCAAGATACCCATCATGAAAATTTACTCCCCCCCCGGGGGGGGGGGGAGGTGAGGCTCCTACATACACAATTTTTTTTCCCCGTTAACTATTTCTATTACAAAAGATATATATTCGTTTCATTTGGTTTAGTGCAGTCTATAGACGTTAAACTCTAATTACCTGCAATTTCTCCCATAGACGTAATGTAATAGGATTTTCTTGATTGTACCTGTACACGAACCATTTGCTTGATCTTAACGAAAAGCTTACTGTAGCATCCCTATATGATACACATTTAGAATACCAAGTTTGAACTTTCTGCCATAATTTGTTTTTGAGATATGCTGATAACAGACAGACACACTACATACACACAGACATACACACAGAGCATTTGCTAAAAACATGATTTTCGTATTCAGGGGACCTCAAAACGTGTAAATATAACAAAATCTCGCGTCCGAAAATTTGACTCAAAAACAATACTTTCTCAACCTTATGTGTAAGAGAAAGTAAAAATGTCTTTTTCTTTTTCTCTGCCCATCCTGTAACCCCCCTCCCCATCCCAGATGTATCTTCTCCTAAAAATGCTTTTCTTAAATTAATATTTAATAACTGTAATACATTTGAAAAAAAAAAAAAAAAAAAAATATCCCGCAGCTCACCAGCCCCTCGCTATGCATTTGCCCTTTGGTATGGTGCAATATCATCTTGAAATTCTAGGAAAGTCTGAGATACCTTCAAAATATAGTCGGTCAGGCGCCGATTTTATAATGCCCGCGCCGCGTTTTATTTCGAGTTAATTGATCCCTTGAGCATGAAAAATTGCCCGACGCATTGAAAATTTATTTACCTCCGTACCATAATGTACGGAGAATGTGTCACTGTTTTATGAATGCAATTTTCAATAATTCGTCACATTTTTATCATCTTACTAGTTTTTCTTATCAGCCTGAAATAAAATAAACTTGACTCATAAGAGAAAACCAGTTCGGCCTAATAATTAACTGATATATTTTTTTAAATTTTTGGTCAACCGAAGTCTTGTTTTTTTTTAATTATTTTCCTTAGTAATGACTTTTTTTTTTTTTCCAGATCTTCTGGTTTTTAACATACTTTGTTTTTAATTGTTCCCGCACTGTTTTTGCAGAAATTATTAGGGGGACCGGAAAATAATGTCGTTTCGAATTAAAATACTGACATCGGAAATTTATCCTGGATAGAACTTAAGATATTCTTAGGTAACTTATAAGATGGTTATTTGTAAAGTACCATGTAAACACTGTTAAACAAAAATTTCCGGTTTCATTTTATTAATTCAAAACGACATTATTTTCCGGTCCCCCTAATACTTTGCTATGCACTTTTTTAAAAATCTTCTATAAGTTATGAGCATGTACAAATCGATTTTTTAAAACTTTGTTTTTTAACTTGCCATCATCTCGCTTGGATGGACAACATGGCCGCCTAAAGACAAATTTTTCGTTTAAACAGCCAAAAATTTTTATATGTTCCTAAAAATCATCTCAGGAATATTTCGTTAACATTTAATTAATTTGCCATCTCACATATTAAAATATTTTTTGGCTTTCATGCTAAAATTAATACTTTTTGTGGCATCGTTAAATGCCTTATACTTGCCATTTTTTAAATACTTTCTAAAATTATAATTTTCCTGACAGTTGCATTTTATTTTTAACACTGGGCTCAATCCTAAAGTGTGCGTGGAGGGCGAAGTAATAAAATCTGTTCAAAAATTTGCTTTTTAATTTTTAAATGATAAAATTGGCGGTTGCAGAAAGGGAAAAGGAAAATATCCATAAGTGCGGCTTTTTTTTTTTTTTTTTTTGTCGCTTAGTGTATTTAAAGCTATTTTACCTTGAGTTTGTTTCAGTATGTGAACATAAATTGAAACTTTGCATTTCATGAAATAAAATAAAATAAATTATACCTTTTGTGGCCTTTGTCATGCGGCGTGTTTCCAATGGTAACTCGAACTTCGTAATATACCCCACATGGTTGACCATTTTCCCGTGTTTCAGGCTGGAGAACAACTGAGTGCGGGGCATTTTCAGGAATCTGTCGTTTCAAAAATAAGAGTTAAATTATATTTACTTATTTGCAGGGTTCAGACTGTCATTAGTTATTTTAACATTTTGCTAAAAGATATCTTATTTTGCTAAAGTATATATTAATGAAAATTTCTCTAAAAAGCAAAAACTGGATAATTTCCTAAAATATCTCTGTATTGCAATCTCTAATTTTTGTTGAAATATTCTTTGGCAAAAATTATAAAAACATTGAAAATATCGCGATTTTTTTTTTTTTTTTAAGCATATTTAGATTTAGTTTCAATTTTCAATGATTGAATTTAAATGCTAAAACATTTTAAAGTATGCCAGAATCCAAAATTTGCTTCATAGAAGCATTCTCAAATCTGCCCCTACCCATTACACCACTTTTTCATTTTGTGCATATGATGTAGCTGCCTCTTTCTATTGTTGAATCTGAAATAAGTTTCACTGATTTATGTGTCCTACACCACAAGTATGAATGCTTTGTTAAAATCATCAGCATGGACAAAGGAAATAGAAAAGAAATTTGGGTATAACCAAGTTAAGAAAAAGAAATCAATAGCATCCAAATAATTAAATGAACTCTCGAAAAAGTTAAAATATTGCTTGTGCATTTTAGCTAAAATGCTAAAGAAACATTTTTGCAAGGTTAAACTCTGCTTATTAGTTAAAAAGAAAAAACATAATAATAATAATAATATATAATCACAGTAACAAATATAAATTTATGCATTTAATTCATAATCCGTCAGAAGTTATATTGATCAACACTAATCAGAGGTCGATCCAGGTACAAATTGGGGCCCTTTTGCTGCCCCATTCACAAAATTCAAATCTCTAAAATGGGCCCCTTCACAAAATTCAAGTCCGTAAGATGAGACCCTTCACAAAATTCAAATCCATAAAATGGGTCCCTTCACAAAATTCAGATTCATAAAAACAGCCCTTTCACAAGATTTAGTTTAATAAAAATGATGATTTTGTAAAAATTTTCCACATTAACATTATTATTACTTTCTTCTATATTCAATAGAAGAAAGTACTGGATTCGTAAAAATTTTCGACCTCGGGTTTTTGATGGATTTGCACGTTTTGAGAGCTGTAGAACACGATTTGACCATTTTTAGAAAATGTCTAATTCAAATCCATAAAATGGGTCCCTTCACAAAATTCAGATTCATAAAAACAGCCCTTTCACAAGATTTAGTTTAATAAAAATGATGATTTTGTAAAAATTTTCCACATTAACATTATTATTACTTTCTTCTATATTCAATAGAAGAAAGTACTGGATTCGTAAAAATTTTCGACCTCGGGTTTTTGATGGATTTGCACGTTTTGAGAGCTGTAGAACACGATTTGACCATTTTTAGAAAATGTCTGTCTATCTGTCAGTCTGTCTGTGTGTGTGACAAAATTTTGTGGCAACTGTATCTCCGGAACTACTGCACAGAATTTCATACAAGTTGGTATGTAGTTGCTCCTTGACATAAATTAGTGCCAATCAACTTTTGGTAAAATTCGTCTTACAGGTTGCGTTGCCATCCCGCTTTTTCTAAATTTTTAACATGGTGATATAGGACAAAATTTTGTATAAATGTGCATAAAGAGAATTATTTTTTAGTAATCATTATGAAATTTCCAAGAATTATTTATAATAGAGATAGTCAACTGGGAAATTTTTTTTGTATGTGTTGGAGCCTCGCCATCCCCCCCTTTGGGGAAGTCCCCCCTCGAGGGGAGTAAATTTTCAAGATGGGTATCTTTCGAAAGGTCTCGTCAATACCTTTAAAACGAATGGTTGAACTATAAATCTGTGATAATTTAAAGCAAAGTTATCGATATTTTTTTACTTTTAACGAAAAAAAAACTTAGAAAAAAAAAATCGTATTTTTTTTTTTTTAACGAAATTTAACCAAACTTGGTATTTAGTTGGCCCCTGACATAAACTGGTGCTGATTAGATTTGGGGATCAATCGCTCAACAGGTGGCGCTGTGATCGTATTTTTTCTAAATTTTTAACATGGCAGTATAGGACAAAATTCCGTTTAAATGTACATAATGAGAGTTGTTCTTAACCTGTGATTGTAAAAACAAAGTTATCGGTTTTTTTTACGTTTAACAAAAAAAAAAAAAAAAAAAAAAAAAAAGGAAAAAAATCGTGTTTTTTTTTGTTGTTGTTGTTGTTGTTGTTGTTATTGAGTGAATTTGCATAGGAAAATATAGAAGAAAGTCTTGTGGTGGCCACAACATACTAGTTTTTAGTATGTGTCTGTGCTTGGTTCAATAATATGCTATTAACTTAATATTAAACATTAGATAGAGTAACTGCTGAAGTGAAAGGTTTCATGCGATAATTCTTTTTATTGCAAAAAGAAATAAATTTTCGCAAAAATATTTTGTTTTATACAAAAATTAATAAAAAATTCACAAAAAATAATTTGTTTTGCACAAAAATGGACCTCAAAAATTAAAACCTGGATCAACCCTTGCTAATTTTATTGCTGCACAATGTTTGATTTTGATGCATGGAAAATCTGAGCATCAAAATTTTAGGTAACTCCAAATAACAAATTTCATACATGATTACATACACAAAGTTCTAATTAAAAGTTCTAAAGTTCTTAAAAAAAAAAAAAAAAAAAAAAAAAATGTTCAGTGTCAAAACATAGTAACGTTTTATCTTTTGTTCAAATTCTCAAATCGTAATTCTAAAACTTATTTAATTAAATTCTGCGTTTTTAATGAATACAAAGTTTAAGCTACTTACCGTTAGTGCAAAAGGATAGGCGTTAGGACTTAGTTTACTCAAAAGTCGGTCTTGTGTTTTGGATGGCTTGATCTGTTTGTCTGAAGGAGGTGGATAAATTTGTTCGGAAGCCAAATACAGTTCTTTGACAAATTTGAGGCCCATAACTTCGTCATCTTCTCGACCGTAACGAAATGTCGCAATAAGATGTCCGTACACATGTCGTTGCTTCAAATATTCATCATCCAATAGTATTATACCCTCTTAAATAAGAAAATACATATTTTTATTAAATATTGCTTCAAAAATAATATAAAAAATCTTCTTTGTACGTATGATAACTAAACACGTATTTTTAAGAGCAAAAATATAATTTTCTGATTTTAAAAAGTAGGTCTTAGTGATCAAATAAGGAGCTAGCTTTCCAACAAGATACAAATCCTCTAAACCAATACAAATCTTAAATACTAAATTTCAACCTTGTAAGACTAACCATTTTTGAGTTATCGAAGATATATGTAAAATTGGAGGTTATACTACGTATAAAATAAGTGTGTAATCTGTATTGAATCTATAACAGTGTAATTAAAATATATGAAATTAATTAAAATATATAAAAATTGTTATTAATTAAAAATTAATAAAAATATATAAAAAAATCTTAACAATAGTAAAGAATGGAGTAACAGGGATAGATTTTTACTTCCATTACCTTACTACCGTAGGTAACGGAAGTATTGAATTCGGTCCAAAAATTCGATCTCGAGTTTTCACCTGATTTGCACATTTTGAGGCCTCCTGAGTCCAAAAAAGGTAGCTTTTGACAATTGGTCAGTGTGTGTGTATGTATGTATGTATGAATGAAATCTTCTGGCTATCATATCTCCGAAACTAATAGAGATTGAACTACGAAACTTCAGAATTGATACTGGTCTGGTGTACAGATGAAGTTTCCAAATTTTGGTGAAAATTGTAAAACCGGAAGGGGATCATCGGAAACAGGAAGTAGGACCGTAAGTCCGTATCTCAAAAACGGCTCTAACGATTTTCTTCAAATTTCCTATATAAACACTCTATTATATGTCCTTTCAAATGATATGGTTGGTTAGTTCAGGAAAATTGATAGGTGCCCTGCATAAATAGCTCAATTTCATGTCTCGCAAGTCTTTAAAAACGGCTGTACGGATTTTTTTTATCTCGCCATATTAACTATTTTTTAAATATCCCTTTGTATGTAATTATTGTTTTCCGGTCAATAATTGAGTATGTCAAGTTTTGGTAAAAGTTGGTATCTCAAAAACGGCTCTAAAGATTTTCTTGACAATTGCTACATAAATCCATTTTAGATGCCCTTTCTCATGTATTATGTGGTTATTACAGGAAAATTAACAGTCATTCTGATTAGATAATTCAGTTTTAGATCTTATAAACTAGTGTTTAAAAAAAATAACTATCATCATTTTTTTCTTCTTATTTTTTAACTCGCTGCGTAAACTCTGTTTTATATGTCTTTACATAAGTATCAAGTTTCTTTTACCGGAAAATTCTAAAAATGCATATGTGTGTAATAGTGGGTAATGGTAGAGTGTCTAAATTATTATCCATTCTAGGCACCCTAGGTAATGGAAGTTGTGTGGTTGTTTCCCACCAGATTTTTTAATAAGTACTATTATAAAATTAAAGTTTTTGAAAAGCGATGACATAAAATATTTCAATTACATGCAATGTGGATTTTTAATTGGATTTTTACTTGATCTAAAACAGTGAAAAATTAGCTTCAAAATTTATTCTCTGTTTCATTATAATATTTTAAGGTTTTTTTTTTTTTTTTTTTTTCCCTCTTATATTTATTAATATCTATCATTACTTTTGGGGCTTCTACAGTGCGTATCGAAATGATAGGTCCACCCGCATTTTTCAAAATTTCGACTCTTAATTGAGAATAAGAATCACTTTTTTGGTAGAGATAATTAATCAGTAATTGTTATAACTATTTATGAAGAAATTTCTTAAAAATAAATAATTTCTTTTTATTTTATGCAAATTTTCATTTTCAGACCGTTTCGAAAAGATAGGTCCGCCTTCGGAAATTTTGCACCAATCACGTTTATTTCCAAAAGATTTGCATAAATATCGTTGCTTAGTCTTACTGCGGGATTATGCTGGCTACTGAGGAGGTATTTAAACATATTTGAACATCACGTTGTAATCAAACGAAATGGGTCGTAGTTGTACTCTTTCGCTGGTTGAGCAGGGGAAAATTGATGCATTTAATACGTGTGGAAAATCGAATAGAGAAGTAAGTAAACTTTTAAACAGATCACATAATCTTGTAAACAATTATTTGCGACTTAGAAATGCTTATGGCAATAAAAAATCATCTGATCGCCCATCAAAAGTGACACCCCGACAAAGAAGAACTATCGTAAAGGAGTTAAAATCTTGAAATATGAGCTTATCCACTGTGGCCAGACAAAAAAACCCTCCAATATCAAAATCTACAGTCCATAGAGTGGTAAAGAAGTTCGGCAATATAGTTTACGTGAAGAGGAAAGCGGCTCCGAAATTGACTAAAAAGCACAGAGAAAAGAGATTGAAATTCGCACATGAATAGATGTCCTGGAAACAAGATTGGCATCGTGTGATATTCAGTGATGAAAAGGAATTCAACCTGGATGGTACAGATAGCTGGCGGCATTACTGGCACGATCTGCGTAACGATAGACAGATATTCTCGAAGAGGCAAGCTGGTGGTGGTTCCGTTATGGTATGGGCCGGATTCGGAGGTGCAGGAAAAACTGATATAGCATTTGTAGACAATCGTTTGAATGCTGCAGACTATCACAGCTGCTTGAACAATATTTTCTTCCACAAGCAGAGCACATTGGGGGCCCATTCTTCATGTTCCAACAGGACAATGCTCCTGTGCACACTGCAAAGTCCACTTTCGAATGGTTTCTGGATAATGGTGTACATGTTATCGATTGGCCACGTTGCAGCCCCGACCTAAATCCGGTAGAAAACATGTTGGGTATACTCGCAAGAGCGGTGTATGCAGGCGGAAGGCAGTACAACAGTACTGCAGACTTGAAAAAGGCTATTTCTTCCGAATGGTGAAAATCGAGAAAAAGTGTTTGCAAAAACTTGTAGAAACCATGCCGAATAGGATTTATGAGCTTATTCTGAAACAAGGTGGAAAAAAATTCTTATTAATTCAACATTAATTTGATGCTTGGTTCAGTGGACCTATCTTTTTGAAACAGCTTTTTCATGTAATTTTTGTTTTACTTATTATTTCTATTATCTGTATATTATTCATGTATTATTTTACATTCAATGAAGTAATGAAGTTTATAAAATAGTACATTGTACACAATAAAACCTTTTTTTACCAACATAATATCCGTTTTTACTGGTGGACCTATCATTTCGACACGCACTGTATAAGGTGTTAAAATAACAGGAGCTCAGACTTTAATCTTGCGTTTATATCTTTTTATAATAACCACGTACTCTAATTTTAGAAACGATGTATAAGTTTTTTTTTTTTAGGCATCTTGTATTTACTAGAAATAGAAGAAGGAGCGAGAGAGAGAAAACCAAATTAAAATGATTGTTACAGCTTTTAGGTTGATTTCTTTAGAAATCGACCTATTGCAATCACTTCGTTTATCTATCTATCTATTTATCTACATAATGAAAATTTTGTCAGCATGATAACTCCCTAAATAATACTCCAAATCGAACCAAATTTGGACAGCAAACTTATTTTATAAATATCTTGGATGAGTTCGTTAATGAAGTTACTCTGCCTTCTTGTTTTCAAGAGGAGGCCATTTGAAAATTTCAAATCCACTTTGTAAAAAGCGTATTTAAGGGCGGTTTTGCTTGAATTTTGATGTAAAGGTTGACTACATAAAGATCTCAACTAAATTATGAACTTTATCCGCCATTTTAAACAAAGTGCAGATATCTTAAATTAAGTAGCGGCACTTGAAATCCAGCTAACACTTGAAAACTTAACATCACGATAACTTCAGAAATAATACGCCAAATCGAACCAAATTTGGACAGTGAACATATGTTATAAAAATCTTGGATGAGTTTGTTAACCAAGTTGCTACGCCATTTTGTTTTCAAGTGGAGGACACTTGCAAATTTCAAATTCGCATTGTAAAAAGCGTATTTAGAGCTCGTTTTGCTTGAATTTTGATGTATACATAGACCATGTAAGGGTCACAACCAAGTTTATTAATGAACTTTATCCGCCATTTTTAACAAAGTGCGGATGTTATAAACTAAGCGAGACAACTTGAAATCAGGCTACCACTTGAAAATTTATAATCATGATAACTTTTTAAATTCTAATTCAATTCGAACCAAAGTTGGACAGTAACTTATCATATAAATGCTTTGGATGAATTCACTGGGCAACTTGCCCCGACATTTTATTTCCAAGTTGCGGCCAGTTGAAATCAGGTTGCCACTTAAAAATGTACCATCACTATAGCTTTTAAAATTACTAAA
Organism: Salticus scenicus; assembly: GCA_963930645.1. Lineage (NCBI taxonomy): Eukaryota > Metazoa > Arthropoda > Arachnida > Araneae > Salticidae > Salticus > Salticus scenicus. The sequence goes on from OZ005648.1 coordinate 344,034,844, forward strand.
CTGATTCAAACAAAAGTTAGATAGTGAACTTATGGTTCAAATATCTTGGATAAGTTCGCTTGGTAACTTGCTCTGCCATTTTATTTTCAAGTGGTGGCCACTTTAATATTTGTCATTATGATAATTTTTGTAACACTGAACCAATTCGTACCAAATTTGAGTAGTAGATTTATCTTTCAAATATCTCAGATAAGGTCACTGGACATCTCACTCCATTTTTTTGTTTCAAAGTGGTGGCCACTTGAAAATTTCTTGTCACGATAACTTTTGAAATACTGAAAGTTTGAATTTCAGTTGGACAGTTAACTTATAATACAAAAATGTTGGGTGATTTCGTTGGGTAAGTCACTTAGACTGCCACTTCAAAATTTGTTATAACAATAACTTTTTAATCACTGCATTGGTTCGAGCCAAAGTTGGGAGTGAACTTATGCTTCAAATATATTGGATGAGTTTTCTGGGCAACTTGCTTCGTCATATCTTGTATTAGTTCACTAGCATTTTGATCCACTTAATTTTTTAACACGATAACTTTTGAAATTCTGAATTAATGCAAACTAAATTTGTACAGAAGACTTATCTCACAAATGCATTTGATAAAATTGCAACACCATGTGTTGAAACTATTCTCTCCCAGCTGCTTAGCGGCGCATCTGCACATGCGCGGTTTTTGTTTTGTTTTCTGTTCTCTTTTTCATCTGAGAGTCTGAATAAAGTATTGTGCTTGATAAGGCGTTTTTTACATTGCGTCTTAAAACTATAATATAATGATTCGTCTACCAAATAATGATTATAAAAGCTGAACCACCTCTGAACCGAATATTTATTACATGTTTTTTTGGTGCATATGCCGGGAAAAAATGATTTGAATTATCGAATAGCAAAAAGAAAAAGAAGAATATAAGGTAGGCGAATATTTTTGTTCTTGAACTTTTATGATTGAATTTTAAATAATGAATGAAGTAATAGTGAAATATTACACGAATAATGAATATAAATTATAAGATATAAGTGTGATATTCATGAGTAAGAATTTTTTAAATTATAAGTAATTATGGCTGATATAGAAATGCACAAGAAGCGTAGAACAATAATTCGTAGTTTAACCACAAAACTGATAAATAAAATAGAAGCTTATGTTTCAGAAATTTTAAATGATCCGGCTTCTATTTCTGAAAAAACGGAAACACTAAATGAAATGCTTGAACAATTAACGGTCAAATCGAATGATTTGAAAGAATTAGATCGGCTCATAGAACAAAAAGTTACTGATGCTGAATTTGAAAACGAAATAATCTCCGCAGAAGAATTGCAGGAAAAAATTATTCGTTATAAATGTAAAATTAACACGTGTAAAAAATCACTTTCGGTTTCTGAAGTTAGGGCTAACAGTGCAGAAAAAAGAATAAACAACATTGAGCCGTTAAATAAAACAGAAGTAAATAATTGTTCTAATGAATATTATTCAAAAATTAAATTACCAGAACTGAACGTTTCAAGGTTCGATGGTCATCCTTGTAAATGGATTGAATTTTGGAACCAATTTAAAACATATATTCACGAAAACAAATTATTATCGAATGTTGAAAAATTTTTATATTTGAAACAGTTACTTAGCGGAAACGCTGCTAGTGCTATTGCGGGCTATACGATTGAAGCTGAAAATTATACAGCAGCTATAGAATTACTTGAAAATCGATTTGGAAGGAAAGATTTAGTGATTAATGCGCATATGTCAAAATTATTATCTATAGAACAAGTGAAAAACATTAATAATCTACCTGCGTTAAGAAGGTTATATGATGAATGTGAAACACAAATTCGTAATTTAAAAACATTGAATGTGGCTTCAGGTACTTACGGTCAGTTATTATGCCCCATTTTAATTAAAAATTTACCTGATCAATTAGCCCTGGAATATAATAGGATTCGCAAAACCAAAGATTTTGATGTTACTGAACTTATGGATTTTGTTCGTGCAGAAATAGAATGTAGAGAAGCGTCTAACATGCTTTCAAATAATCTTAAATTTAAATCAAGTGTAAATTCTTATGATTACGAAAAAAGAAATTTAAAGCGCAACATTCCCACAGCATCAGCATTGCTTTCGAATGTAAAAAGCAGTTGCATATTTTGCTCTAAGCTTCATGAAAGTACCAGTTGTACTGAATTAGGTACTGAACAAAAACGCACTAAAGTATTAGCGCAAGGCTTGTGCGTGAAATGTTTAAAAAGAAATCACAAAAGTGATCAGTGCTGGTCAAAAATAAAAAATTGTCAAATTTGCAAGAGTTCCAAACATTGTACTGCGTGTTGCGGCATAAATCTTAAACGTCAGAATGAAAACAATCCAATTTCAAACTCTGAGGCTATTGTATCAACTTCCTATTTAAATGATTCAAATAATTCAGAAAGTGTACTACTACAAACATGTTCCGCTTTAATTAATGAAAATGCAAAATCTAAAATGATTAGAATTTTAATGGATAATGCGTCCCAAAGATCATTTATAAATTCAAAAACTGTAAAGGATTTGAAAATTCCTATCATTAGAAAAGAAAAATTGTTTGTTTATTCGTTTGGCTCCAGACAGCCCTGTGAAAAATTATTCGATGTTGTCTGCGTTAGGTTGACAAACAGAAAAGAACCAGAGAAGAGTATAGATATTGAAGCTTTAGTTACTGATTGCATTTCAGGTGCTCGAATTAGAGCTCCCACAAAACAGATTTTCCATAATTTGAAATTACAAACATTTGAGTTAGCGGATATTCAATCAAATAAGCCAATCGATTTACTAATTGGTGCAAACTATTTTTGGTCGATAAATAATGGTGAGGTGATTAAATTAAATGATCACATATATGCGATAAAATCGTTGTTGGGTTGGTGCTTACAAGGGAAATTAGAAATGTTAGAAAGTAGAGTAACTGATTGCGCCATCAACTTTCTAAGTGTATTGAATAATGAATCATCCTGTGAAAATTCTGAATTAACGAACCAATTGAAAGCTTTTTGGGAATTAGAGTCATTGGGGATAACGGATGATAAAAGAGAGTTATCTACACATGATGTTGATTTAATTAAGGAATATGAAACAAATTTAGAGGTTGTAAATGGGCGATATCAAACCTCTCTTTTATGGAAATCGGATAAACAAGGTTTAGAAAGTAATTATAGAAATGCTGAAAAGCGCTTCATTAAATTACGTGATGAATTAAAAAATAATGAATGGTTAAATGCAAATTATTCACAAGTGGTAAATGAATATATCAAAGAAGGAATCGTTGAAAAGACAAACAAAAGTGTAAATAAAACTTATTACATGCCCCATAGAGCCGTCGTGCGCAGAGATAAAGAAACTACTAAAGTTCGTATTGTCTTTGATGCGTCATCGAAGAGTAAAAATTGTGCATCTTTAAATGATTGTTTACAAACTGGTCCTAATTTAAACCCGAGTGTTTTAGATATGATTCTTAAATTTCGCAAACATAGAATTGCATTTTGTAGCGATTTAAAACAAGCATATTTACAAATTTCAATTGATCCTAGGGATAGGGATTATTTAAGATTCTTGTGGATTAAAAATTCTATTAATGAAGAGAATAATACTCAGATTTTAAGAATGACAAGAGTGCCTTTTGGCGTTGCTTGTAGTTCGTTCATTCTCTCAGAAGTTATTAAATTTCACATACGAAAGTATAAGGATTCAAATCCCGAGGTTTATAATATGTTAAATGAATGTTTTTATGTTGATGATTTATTTTTTGGATCAAATGATGTTGATAAGGTATTCCAACTTTCATGTGATGCAATAAGTGTGATGAATGATGCACATATGCAATTGCGAAAATTTAAGACCAATTCTCCAGTTTTGAAAGATTTATGGGTGAAGAAAGGTATAGTTAAAATGGATGAAAATGTTGAGGACTCTGTTAATACTTTGGGTCTTATTTGGGATACTAAACAAGATATTCTAAAATTAAATATTAAATCCTTATTGGACATTTTACCTCAAATGCAATACACAAAGCGATTTCTACTTCGACTTGCAGGAAGAATATATGATCCAGTAGGATTTTTAGCCCCCTTTGTAGTACGAATAAAGTGCTTGCTTCAAGAACTTTGGAAGGCGGGTTTAGGATGGGATGAAGAAATTCCAAATAGTATGAAGGAAGCCGTGAATTCATGGTGTTCAGAAATTGAATCAATGCCACATTTAGGGATTAAACGACATTATTTTGCTTCATCTAGTATTGTGAATGATTTAAATTGTGAATTACATATATTTTCTGATGCTAACCCCCAAATCTACGGCGCAGTTGCCTATTTCAGATATTTTGATGATAAAGAAAATCCCAATTGTAGTTTTATTATGTCCAAATCTAGAGTTTCCCCGATAAAGAAACTGTCACTGCCACGTATTGAGCTTATGGGCGCATTAATAGCAGCAAGATTAGCTAAATATTTAATCAATGTATTTAAAATCCCCATGAACAAAGTTCATTTGTGGACAGATTCTTCTATTGCCCTTTTTTGGATTAAGGGTTCCGCCGATAGATGGAAACAGTTTGTTTCCAACCGTGTAGTCGAGATACAGGAGCTTACTGACCCCGCATGTTGGAGACATTGCAGTGGATCAATAAATCCAGCTGATAAGATCACTAAGGGTGCAAAATTAGAAAACTTATTAAATGATGAGAATTGGTGGTCTGGTCCTAATTTTTTGAAGAGATCAGAAGAGGAATGGCCACGAGTAATTTCGAAATTAATGCATGAAAATTTAATTGAGAAAAATGAGGAAGTTTTGGTTTCACCAAACGTCTGCGAAAACACCCTTAAAAATGAAACATTTTTTGACTTTGAAAAATTTAGTTCCTTTATGAAAATTGTTAGAGTTATGGCATGGATCATTCGGTTTGTTAAAAAGCTGCGAAAATCTACAACGATGTTTGAAAATGACTTAAATAGTGACGAGTTAAAAAATGCTGAAGAAATTTTGATAAAATACATTCAAATCCAATCTTTTCCAAATGAATATGCGGCACTAAGAAATCAAAATGTAATTTCTAAAGATTCTAAATTGGCTGAATTAAATCCTTTTATAGATGATTCAGGTATTTTACGACTTAACAGCCGTTTACAAAATTCAAAGTTCCATTTTGAAGAAAAACATCCTATATTGCTTCCAGCCAAATGTAAAATCACCGAATTAATAATTAAGTTTGTTCATGAACGAATTGCTCATTCTGGAGTTGCACATACCCTTAACACTATAAGAAGTAAATATTGGATAATAAGAGGAAGACAATATGTTAAGTCAGTGTTAAGTAGGTGCACCGTTTGTAAGAGGTATAGTTCAAGACCAGGTGCACAAGTGATGGCTCCATTACCAACTGTAAGATGTTCCGAATCTCCACCATTCAACATTTGTGGACTTGACTTTGCAGGACCTTTGTTCTGTAAAAATAGTGATACTAAACATTACATCCTTCTTGTGACATGTGCAGTCACTCGTGCGATTCATTTAGAATTAGTGAATAGTCTCACTACTGAATCCTTCCTACTTGCATTTAGAAGATTCATCGCAAGAAGAGGATTGTGTAAAATAATTTACTCAGACAATGCACGAACATTCAAGAGAGCTGAGCAAGATTTGCAGAAAATTTTTCGTTTGATTAACCACCCTGACTTAAAGGATTATTATGCATTTCATGGTATCCAGTGGAGATACATAATTGATAGAGGAGCTTGGTGGGGCGGATTTTATGAACGTTTAGTACGTACAGTCAAGACTAGTTTAAGGAAAATAATTTCACGTTCTTCATTGACCATATGCGAACTAGAGACAATTTTAATTGAAATTGAAGCAATCATCAACTCGCGACCCATTACTTACGTTTATAGTGACTTTAATGAACCAGTAGCATTGACGCCAGCTCACTTTTTGGTGGGAAAACAGTTAACGTCATTGCCTCCTGTAAAGATTTATGATGAAGAAACTTCTAGTACCAGAGATATCTTGATTAAAAGACACAACTATCGTGAAAAGTTGCTGCAGCATTTTTGGAACAGATGGCGACAAGAGTACATTCTTAATTTGAAATCAGCGAATTCGATAATACCTGTGAAACGAGTTACCAACATAAAGGTGAATGATATAGTGCTCGTAAGTGATAAAAAATATCCTAGAAATATCTGGAAACTAGCTAAAGTGATTGAAGTCTTTACCGGACGTGACGATAAAGTTCGATCTTGTTTACTGAAAACAAGTACTGGTACCATAAAAAGACCAGTCCAGTTGTTACATTCGTTAGAAGTGAAATAAATTTGAACTGATAACAATAACTTTAAATTTTTGAACTTTAATCGCTTTAAAGAACTCTAATTCTATATTTAATATCTGAATTCTAATTTCACTATTGTTTATTACTTGTCTTTATTAATTTTTTGTTTATTTGCAGTAAAATGCTTGTTAAAATGAGAATTGTAAACATGTGAAAATTGTAAGTATATTTTTATTTTGTTTGGCTGTTTTTTTTTTTTTTTAAATGATGAACGTTAAAAGTTCATCGGGGGGGAATGTGTTGAAACTATTCTCTCCCAGCTGCTTAGCGGCGCATCTGCACATGCGCGGTTTTTGTTTTGTTTTCTGTTCTCTTTTTCATCTGAGAGTCTGAATAAAGTATTGTGCTTGATAAGGCGTTTTTTACATTGCGTCTTAAAACTATAATATAATGATTCGTCTACCAAATAATGATTATAAAAGCTGAACCACCTCTGAACCGAATATTTATTACATGTTTTTTGGAAGGGTGTTGCAAGGGTGCAAATTGCATCAAACTTACAGGAAATGTAAAGTGAGGTAAGGCATGCAAGTGATTAGAATTACAAAGCGATTGCGCATCCGTGGAACTAGAACCGACTCCTTATCAGTCGCTTGTTTCAGGTATATAAAGGACTGTAAAGGCGCGTTGAAATTTGTTTATCGTCCTCTGTCTGCGGTAAACGTTTCATTGGTGGTCAATATGCCTCGTCAAAAGCGGAGGGTGTCATATCAACAACTAACGGAGTTCGTACGAGGCGGCATCGTTGGTGTGCGAGAGGGTGGATTTTCGTATCAAGAAATCGCAGCCCGCACGCAGTGTAATGCCACAACAGTGATGCGTGTTTGGAAGAAATGGACAGAGGAGAATCGAACAAGCCGAAAACCTGCCAGTGGGGAACGCAATAGAACAACGGCACGAGACGATAGACACCTCATCCGTATGGCTGTGACGAACCGTGCAGCGTCCTCTCGTGTGTTAGCGCAACGTTATAACACGGCTAGAAGTGTTTTGTTGTCTAGCTCCACGGTTTCTCGCCGTCTGTTGCAGCATGAACTGCGTGCAAGGGTTCTTTTACGCAGGATTTTCCTCTCACTGAACCACAGACGCCTAATGGGCTCAGCAACACAGCACGTGACGTGCCCAGTGGCAACAAATTGCTTCCTCCGATGAATCTCGCTACAATCTGGAGTACGATGATGGAAGAGTACGCGTCAGAGTTACAGGGGGGAGGGTGTCATCCAGAGTCATACTGCACAAACGCCTATCATCATGGTGTGGGGAGCTATTGGGTATAATTGTCGATCTTATCTAGTGCACATTGCGGGCAGCCTCAACAATGATCGCTACATAAGAGAAATTTCATAGCTAGAGGTCCTTCCCATTCTTCGACGCATTCCGGGTGCTGTATTTCAGCAGGATAATGCTCGTGTACATGTTTCCCAGACTACACAAACCTTCTTCAGAGCACAACAGGTTTCGCTTCTTACAAGGCCTACTTATTCCCCGTATATGTCGCCCATCGAGCATGTCTGGAATTTCATTGGTCGGTGACTCGCTCGTACAACTGGTGGAGCGCACAGTAAGATTGAACTTTGGCGTCAAGTTGAAGCCATCTGGAATGCCATTCCCCAGGATTACATTAAGAACCTGTATGATACAATGCCACGACGTGTACAGGCTCTCATCGCTCAGCGTAGCGGACACACAAAGTGCTGATTTCAGACGTTCTTTTTGTCTTTTTGTTTTGTACATTTGATCGTTTATTTGGAATATGTGGAATAAATTTCATTAATGTCTGACAATTCTTTCACAGTGTTGCAATTTTCACAAACATGAGTATATATTTGTTTGCCAATTTGGCCCGCCATCTTGTTTCCAAGTGCAAGCCTTTTGAAAATTTAAATTTCACATAAAAAAGTATTTATGAACCGATTTGCTTAAAACTCCGTATGTACATAGCACACATCAATATTTTTACCAAATCCATTAACAATTTGTAGCATCCATTTTGTTTCAAAGTGGCGACTACGTGATAGGTAAAAAGAAATCAACTTACTCTTCGGAATAAGCCGCAAGGACTCCTTTTTTTTTTTCCCCTTTTACATAAATGTTAATTATGCTCTAAAATTTTATTATTACAAATTGCGTTATTTGTAATTATTATTTAGCTTTTTAATGACAATGTATTTAATATTCTTACTAATAAATGTCATGTGACATTTCTTAATATATGAAGTTTTTGTTTCTTTATTTAAAATTTACAAAAATTATTTTTTTCCCCTCCGCATTGAACACTAAATTAATTACCGATGAAACAGAAAAAAGTTTTAATGTTAAAATTAGCTATCATTGAACATTCGTATGAACTGTTCTACATGAAAATCGGCCCCAACACTATTTTTGCAAATTCTGATGTAAAATGATCTCCTGAATTCGAATATGACACCAATTTTGCCCTATCACCTACCGTTGTTTGGGGACGTCCCACTATTTTTAACACTTTTCTGTAATTTTATGGCTATAAATTTCATTTGTAGGGGAGAAAAGGATTATTTTAACTGTTAAATATCTTCTGAGGGGCTACAGAATTGAAAAATTCTAAAACATAAACATTTGCAGCAAGGGAAAAATTTAGGGGGATTTGCCACTGAAATTTTAAATTACATTTATTGTGCTTTATTAATCAATTATTATTATTATTATTATTATTTATACATTATATTTTTTTCTGCTGTTCAGTGTTAAAATATATGTTTTCCTTTCTCCAAATCAAATTCATGGCTATAAAATTACCGAACAGTGATAGAAATTGAGGAAGGGGGTGGCGTCCCCAGAAAACGGTAGGTGATTGGGAAAAATGGGGGTCATATTTGCATTCAGGAAGTCGTTTTACTTATCAGCAGGAATGGTATCAAGGCTAGAAAGTGTTATTTATAATGCTTTTCAAACAATGATATAATATAAAATTATCAATAAAAATCTGGTGTGTAACAGCCACACGACTTCCATTACCCAGTACTACACACATTATAAACATTTTATATACATTTTTGATTTAAATAAGTAACAAAATTGTTCTCTCCGTCAAATAAGTTATTTAAAATAATAATTAGAAAAATAATAATATATATATTAATAATTTTCCAGTCATATCCGTACAGCTGTTTTTAAAGGAACGCCTTTGCGAGGCCTGAAATTGAGCTATTTATACAGGACGCCTATCAATTTTCCTGAACTAACCAACTATATCATTCGAAAGGACATCTAATAGAGTGTTTATATAGCAAGTTTGAAGAAAATCGTTAGAGCCGTTTTTGAGATACGGACTTACGGTCCCACTTCCGGTTTCCGATGTCTCACTTCCTGTTTTTCAATTTTCACCAAAATTTGGAAATTTCATCTGTACACCAGACGTATTTCAATTCTAAAGTTTCGTAGCTCTATCTTTATTAGTTTCTGAGCTATAATAGCCAGAAGATTCTCCACATACATACACACACACACACATACAGACATACACACTGACCAATTGCCAAAAACCACTTTTTTGGACTCAGGGGACCTTAAAACGTGTAAATCAGGTGAAAACCCGATATCGAATTTTCAGACCGAATACAATACTTCCATTACCTACGGTAGTAGGGTAATGGAAGTAAAAAAAGAGAGAGAGAGAAAATATCTTACCAACTTTATCAAGCGAGGTTATGCGATCGACATATTCTCGTTTCGGTAGATATAATGTCACCTAGGCAAAAAAAAAAAAAAAAAACGTTAAAAAAAGAAAGAAGGAGGTTTATATATACAAGGTATTTAGAACATATGAATAATATATATATATATATATTATTATTATTATTATTTATTTTTTTTTTTTCGAAATTAACTATTTATTTATATGTACTACTTTCATATGATATATAACAATTCTTTGAAAAAATAAAGATTTTTAACATTAAGTAATATTATTTAAATGCAGTTTTTGACATTTTCAGACGCGTGTTTGGTCTTGAAGCCATATTTTCTCTAAAATGTATGTACACATATGTGTCTGTGCAATGCATGTTCTTACTTACACAACCTTTATTAACAACAGACTAAAATATGTAAATGGTGGTAACTGTACCATTAGAGGAGACTTTAAGCACCTTTTCTGCTTGTTTTTTGTCTTCTGTTCTTTATTTAAAAAAACTAAAATTGTAACCAGTGTTCGATATCTCATTTAACTCTTTCCGTACATGACGTATTGCGAAAAATAATAGTTTAATCAATTTTATATTAGAAAGATTAATTTTTCAGTGAGTACAAAATATGCCTCCCAGTAGAAGTCCCTTCAAAACCCAGTAGAGGACATCTTTTCTGTTCCAGTTGTGGATACCTTTGAATTTTTCAGAAAGGGCGAGATAAAATGTGAACTGATTGAAAATGTATATTTAATTTATTAAATGTATTTTCTGTTTCATTGATGCGTTAAAAGAACTAAAATAATATATCAACGTGTGCCATAAATTGAAAACAAATTTTATCTGAAAAATTTAATAGTGTCAATAACACTTTTTTTTTTTCTATCTAAGAAGTCTTAATTTATAAATAACATTTTAATCACCCTTTGTGATACAATAATCTTTTGCATGCTAAGACTAGTCAGTGTTTCTTTCAGATAATTGCTAAAATTATGCGTGCCCTTTCTGATCTAATTTTGAGTGAAATGAATTGATATTGTGATACTAATCTATACTAATATTATAAATGTGAAAGTTTGGATGGATGTTTGTTACTCAATCACGCCACAACGGCTAAACGGATCTGGATGGAATTTTGTACAGAGATAGATAATAGTCTGGAATAGGACATAGGCTACTATTTATACCGGCAATTTGATTCTATTTTTTTAAAATTAATTAAAATATGAAAATAATAAACTGGTAATTGCCTTAATATAAGCCATTTAAATTTTTAATTGTTGCCAAAAAAGTTTACGAGGTATTTTTTTTTTTTCAACATAAAATGAAACATGCTTTCACGCGAAAAATAAAAAAGCCAAGTAGCGTATCAAAAATATAACTATTCTAGTAAACCCGTGCGAAATTTTCTCACTTTATTTCTTTTCTTATTTACCTTTCAAAATTTGAAACTCATAAATGTTATATCAATTTCATAAACTAATTAAAACTTTAATTGACCAGAAGCAAATTATTATTAGAACCAAATTAGTAGTGCATAATAGTGAAACCAAAATCACCATCCAAATAAAGGTTTCAAAGTAAAATCCATGGTTCACGACGTTTTCGTACTTCCACAGGCAGTACAGTTTTAGTATATGATTCCCACGAGGCCTTTAAAATTTTTCTCGCCGTGTTGGCGATGGCTTTTTATTAATTTTGGTATAATTTTTTGTTAAAAAAAAATCTAATTCCAATTTTGATTATATTTTTCATGATTGTGTTTTTTAGTTAATTTATGATAATAATTTATATTCTGTATATATCTTTAAAGTATTGCTAGGTTTAAAATGAGGCTTACAAAGGTTCTGAAGAAGCAACTTTCAAAAATACATTTTTCTGTAAAATAATATTATCAGACAAATGTCGTCATTTTTTCTTATTAGTTCATTGAGCTGAGTCCGCGTGCTTAAATATTGTTCATTTCTAAATATTATTTTTTATCCTCGTGTATTTTATTAATTACACCTCTATCGCATCGTTTCTACGAAAAGTAATTGTAACTGGTCCACGTTAGAGAAATATTATATTGATTTTTATCCTCGTGTATTTTATTAATTACACCACTATCATATCATTTCTACAAAAAAAAAAAAAAAAAAAAAAAAAATTATAACTGGTCCACGTTAAAGAAATATTATATAGATTATAAAACATTGAAAAAAAGGAAGAAAAGAAAAGATAGAAAGAAATAGGAAAATAATCGCATAAATTATATTTTGGTCTAAAACGGCGACAAAAATTCAAAAGTCGCCAAGGGGAGCTATATTAAAGTTGTACCATGATCAGGTTTACATATTAATTAATTTATTTATTTTTCTATATCCGCGATTGTAATGAAATGCTCGCCCTCTGGTGGGCTAAGGTGAAATTATCACACCACTGCATATTCTCATATTATGCAATCGACTTTCCATGATGAAATGGCGGAGAAAGAATAATAATTACACGTGGCTGTTATATTTACTAACAACTGCAGTGTTCAGAGAGCGCCATCTATCGATCATTACAAACGCGGATACCAACTACTATTAACTAAACATAAAGTATATATAACCACAAATAATAATAATAATAATAATAATAATAATTGTCTCATGCGATAGACGTAGCCGATCATAGCATATTGTAATATTATATTTGGCTTGAAGTTGCTGTCATTTTATGGTTGATCGATTAAATCAAATAAATATAGGAAATAACTTGAAAGCAAATATTATGTACATCACGCATAATGTTGTTCTTATGTAATTGGATTCAGTTGTTCTTATGTAATTGGATTCAAATGTAAAAGGCCTACTTCAAATTTTTCGATACTGTCCGTATCGAAAGTGTCATATATGATAAGCACCCAAATGGAAGCCCACGGGTAAAGTCATTGCCGCAGGCAATAGGGACAGGCACCGGGGACTGCGAGGACGAACAAGTCGTGACGAAGGCAGCGGGAACCCAAAGCGAGCTTTTGAGCGATTTCAATATTTTTTTTTTCTCTTTTTTTCGTAAAGCTATATAGAAAAAAGTTTCCTTTAAACATAGTGACCAGCGAAGCGGGCAAAGCCTACTAGTATATCATACAACCAGAAAATGGGGGATCGTGAAATTTGCCTTGTACATTTAAGGTTTCCAGATCAGCTAAACCCCAAGTTAATAAAATAAATAACTAAAAATGAAAAAATTGTTTTTTTAAATTTCAAATTTATTTTGAAATTTTCAAATGCAAAAATTTCACATAAAGAAAATTTGCATTTTACAGCTTCCAATTTTTTTAAAATTTATTTTCTACTTTGTGAAAAACAAAACATGGTGCGTATACATGTATTGAATAAATTAATTTTTAACTTAACAATAATTATTAATTAATAATATAATCATTAATTTTTTTTTGTTTTGAAACATTCATTTTTTTAATCACCATTATATACATTCAACAGGATTGAAATCCCCTCCAAAATACTTTTTTTCTCTACTCTAATTACTTGATGCTGATGTTAAACAAAAATGCGAAAATAGCCACGTTTAAGGCACGTACTTTAGATGAAAATTAATTTCTTGTCATTTTAGGTTTACTAAATATTATTAAAGAAGTGCATAGTTTGGGATTTCTAAATAAATAGTATTGTTTTTAATAAAAAGTTATAATTATAGCCTTATCTTAATAATTGTAATAAAATTTTCGTTCATTTGATGAAATTTATAGCATTCAAAACAGTTAATGAATTTTTTCAAAAAGTTATAGTATTTACGAGAAGTTTTACAATTAAAGTTCTAACGTAAAAGTTCAACAAGAACTTTTCTCAAAATTTTTTTTACAAAAAGTTCCTTAAGAACTAATATCAAAAGAAATTTTTCATAAAAGTTTTGTAAATAAAAGTTTTTATCAAAACTTCTTAATAAAACTTAACTTATGTTTATCGTAAAACTTTTCAATTATAAGTTCTTATATACAAGTTCACAAACATATTGCTCAGAACTTAACGTGCTATGCTATCATTGGGGGGAAATCTCTGGAGACAGTGGTTTCAGGGGCATATTTTCTTCTAGTGTTCAAAACACACCCACTTAAAGCAACAAACTATTTTCATAACTTTCATATATATGTTTTTTAATTTAAATGTTTGTGTTACTTCTCTAAATGTACAAAACTTGGTTTTAACACTCTCAAAATATATTTCGCTGGATAAAAAGAGTTATCTTCATTTTCAAAAAAAAAAAAAAAAAAGTTGTTAAAAAGAAACAATTAACTTCAGCAGTTGCCTTTATTAATCAAATTACTTCATTGTGGTGTGGAGGGGGTGTTGAATTTGGGGCAAATTATACATCCACACATTTTAATTGATTTTCACCTAATGCCATATACTTCATCTAAAAAGTAGAACCTCTCTCCCCTCTTTCTAAAGGGTTAAATAAATCGAAATATTTTGAATCTTTGCATCTTTACCACATTTTATCCACATTTAGAAACAGAATAACTTTTCAGGAGATTGCCACTCACAGAGGAATCTTATAAGCTTTTATAATAAAGAATTTATGTATTCATGGCCAAACAGTTTTTGTGAGAACATTTATTCGAAAAATGCTAACCGAACAATTTTTGTAAGAACTTTTATTTTAGTACTTTTATTTTAAAAGTTCTGCCGTAAAAGTTTTCAAAAGAATTTTATAATAAATGGTTTAACATAGAAGATTCTCGATAAACTGTTTCAAAGAAAAGTATGAGTTAGAACAGAAACTTTTTCAAGATAAAAGTGTACAATTATTTTGTTTCACTGGAAATTTTAATTTTAAATGTTCATACAATCTCTAAATTCATATCCAAACAAAGAAAAATGATTTTTCCTCTGCCTGCAACAATATCTAAATCGACGCATTTCAAACTGAAACTAACCCGAACCCAAAAATGTCAAACTCAAACTTGATGCAAGTTTTTTTTTTTTTTTTTAATGTAAAATAGGCATTTAAATGCAGTTATGAAAAAATCGTAAACAGTTTCATATTTAACATTAATTTTGTCTTATTTTATGGGGAAAAAAAAAAACTGTGACGCTTAGTCTAATCCACTATTTAACTTTTTCATCTAAAATACGTTCTAGTTTTTCATTTGAGTAATCAGGTTACCTAAACACAACCAACGAAAACCAAAACTATATTTGAATCCGGAAGTGTTAAAAACAACCCATTCTCAACTTGTTCAATTGCAGAACAGTTTTGGATTACCCGACTCAGATTTTACCTCAACCCATATACAAATAAATGAATAAAAATAAAACAATCTAGCATGATACAGAACTCTTCTATAGTGCAATGACTGTACAGACGACTTTATTTGCCTATTTTTAGACACGATAATTATTAGCATTTTAATTTTAGTCAGGCGTAAGAATCTTTGGTATTCATGAAAATTTTCTACATAATTTATTTTTATTTATTTATTTATTTATTTGTTTATTTATTTATTTAATTAATTAATTTATTTCTTTATTGCAGTTTTTATACATTTTAACGTATGACGAATCGGAAAATCAAAAAATCTATGTGTTATTCATTTGTAGGTTGGTTAGTTAGTTATTTTATTAATTTGTTAGATAACTGACGTGTTAGTCTTGGCAGATATTGTCTTAAGAATGAGTAATCCGAAAAGTCGGACCAGTTTTAAAAATATTGTTTATGACACTGGTCAAAACCCTATTAAATTTCAACATTCTACTTCAGCCGAGTTCATTGCTCTTATCATATAGTATGATCTATAATAGAAATGTATGAGAATAAATACAAAGTGGACAGAAATGAGTGCCCCGATTTTACAACATTCTTACTCTTATTTAGAGCAGCGGTCACAAACCGGTTGTACGAGACAAAACGTTGGGAAGTCTGCAGAAAATTCTTGATATTATGTGCAAATTTTAATGTTTCATTAAAAGTTATACTGTTATTAATTTTAACGTCAGGATTTTCTGAGTCACCCATCTCACAATGTTAGATTTTAGAATCTTCTAGAAGAGAGAGGGAAAGGATAAGTGGAATAAACTATTATCACAAAAATTTAATTTCTAATCTAAGTATCATGCATAGTTATCATTTTGGAATTCTGATCTGCACTTGATACCTTGCTATGAATTGTTCTAATTTATTAGGGATGGACCGGATATGGATTTTACCGGATAACCGGATACGATATCCAGCATTCCGGATATTATTTTTCTTTGTCGGATCCAGATATCCGGCAGACCCCTTGGACGAGGGCCAGTTGCACCCCTCTCTTAACCTGTCAATCAAATGACGGGCGAATTGCACCTGTCCTCTTTCCTTTGTTCTTCTAACTTCGGGCGAGTTGCACCGCTTGGGATTTTTCGGACGAGGGTCAATTGCACCCCTCTCTTTACCTGTCAATCAAACGACGGGCGAATTGCAACGATTTACTGATAAGTCATTAGGGGAAAAGGTTTCTAGAATGTCAACTTAAATCATTTCACGCAAAATTCAATGCCAATTTCAGTGCACCTAGTCCAAATATTTATGCTTTTATTGAAGTAATTAAGCAAACACTGATTGATGTAAATGCTTTGAAAAATAGCGTAAATATCACAAAACAACCAAATAAATTTCTGAAAAAGAGAATGTTAAACATGGAAAACATGATGCAGAAATATACGAGTAAAGAACTTAGAAGATTTGAAATTTTAAATGCTATTTCCTACAACAGTTCAAAGAAAGATAAAAAGGAAACAAATTAAAACCTATGCATAAAATAAGACGACAGATGATCATCTTTCTCAAAGACAATGGGCATATGCTCGGCTATTAGACAAGGTAAACTTATTACCACTATGAGACAAAGAAAAATTATTCGCAATTTTTTTAAACACGCTATGGGTTTTTAGCCCATGACAGTCCTAAGCCTGTGAAAAGTGTGAAGGGAAAATTATGCGATTATGTATAAAAAAATTATGTAATAATATCTTGGAGGGTGCAACTCGCCCCTTTGTAGAAATGGCTAAGCGGTGCAACTCACCCCTTGGTTCGAAGTGGTAAACGGTGCAACTCACCCCTTGGTTCAGAGAGTAAGCGGTGCAACTCGCCCGTTTACGTATTCTCCGGGTGCAACTAACCTACTCCCGACCCCTTTCCCAGTATACGCATGAAATTTTCAATTTTTTCAGAGCACGCAATAATTAAAAAAAGTTATTTTGATTTAAAAGGCATTTGGCTTTTATAAAACTGGATTCCATTCACATACATAAAAATGTGAATACCATTGGGTAAAACATAGACAATTTTAATTAAAATAAAAATGTGAGTATTTCAGCTGTAGGGATTATAAGAGATATAAATAAATAGGCAATGCTTTATAATTCTCTCTTATTATTAAAGTAAACAATCTTGTACATATATATGTATTATCATGTATCTATTTCTAAATTTTATAATTTTTAATTTTTCACTCTCTCTCTATATATATACATATGTATATAGCTTAATATTTTGAATTAGTATGTAAACACACACAAAATATAGTCTCAGAAATGGATCTAATAATGGATAAAAATTCAAGGTTAAGGATATTTGGAGATAGGAAATCGATCTGACAAGTGGTCATTATCAGGAAAATTAATTTTCACACGTGAAAAACATTACAATGATTACATTTCTTGGGAGAGCCTTAAAAACTTTTACAAAAATAAAGTAGAAATGATATTTTGAAAAAATGACCAATATTACAGATTATGGAAAATCGTCTTTAATTTTTACTTTCTGAACACTATAGTGAGGAAAGTATTGTAATCATGCCAAAAATTCAAGTTTGAGATTGTGGTGTTTCTATACATTTTGAGGTCCACTTAATTCATATTTACTATTTTTACAACGATATATGTGTATATGTATGGGATTGAACACGACAGAGTCTAAACGCTTTGTTCAAATAAGCTGAAATTTGGCACGCATGTTATCGGTTCCCACAGTACGAATTCTATTGATTTTGGTGAATCTAGCACTTATAGTTTCTTTACACGGACACAAAGAAAAATTCTTTATGATTATGGTCTGTGGGCCCAAATTTTGTAAAGTGCGATAGTTCCTTATTCGTTTGAGATGAAAATTTATACACGTGTTATACCATCACACGAACTGTAAACATTTTGGTGAATTTTGCGTTTACAGTTTTTCTCACAGGGACACAACGAAACTTTCTTTATCATTATGGCCTATGGGCTGAAATTATTCGAAGTACGTTAGTGTCTAAATGCCTTATCAGAATGAGCTTAAAAGTTATAAACGTGTTAAAAATCAAAGTTACTCGAACTATATAGCTATTGGTGAATCTAGTACTTATAGTTTTCTTTCTTTTTTCTTTTTTTTTTCTTTTTTTTTTTACAACAAAATAATCTTTACCATTATGGCCTATGGGCTTAAATCATTAGCGTCTAAATGATCCGATTAAGTTGGAAATTTATATACGTACAGTAGGTACCATCGCATGAAGCATTAAGATTTTGGTGAATGTAGCACTTATATGTTTTTACAGGGACACAAAGAATAATTCTTAATCATTATGCCCTATGGGCTCAAATTATTTAAATTTTGATTACGTCTAAAGTACTCATTTGAATGAACTGAAAATTCATACACATGTTACAGGCCACAGTTGCAGACACCATATAGAGTTTGGTGAATCTTGGTGAATCTTCGAAAATCACAAAATTTATGCAATGTCCGTCAGTAAAGTGCCAGTTTGTTAGTTTGTTGATCTGTGTACACGATATCTCAAGAATAAATGATCGCAGAATGGTCGGACCAGTTTTAAAAAATAACTTATGATACTTGTGAGAACCCTATTTTTTTTCAATAACATAAATAAGTTATTGTAAATTTATAATTTTCTTAACATTGAAGAATGCCGGAAATTTTCGTCCAAATGTGTATTATGAAGATTATTTTCATCGTTATACATATTAGACCAGTTTAAAAAAATATCATTTATAATGCTGGCATAAACATCATTGATTATGAACATTTTATCTTGAAAACTTCGTAAATTATTTGAAACTTACGATTTTTCTTAACATGGGAAAATAGAGCAAAATTTCGCTTAAACGTATACTATGAAGTTTGTTTCTTTCGTAAAAGTGTTTGACAAGTTCTAAAATATCATTTATGATACGTGAAAGAACATTATGAACTATAGGTATTCTATTTTAAAACATTGTAAGTTATTCGAAATTTGCGATTTTCTTAGCATAGCAAATAGAGCAATATTTCGCATACACTTACATTCAGAATATTATTGGATTGGAAATGCTTTGGAATTGCATCAAACAGAAATGTGAATCTGGCCCTCATAAAATTAAGCAACAAATTAGGAACGGTAAATGTGTCGAAGCGGAGTTAGGATAGCCTAGTGGATGAAGCATATTATTCTGTGAACGTTCCGAGTGATCAATAAAATTAATTTCTCTTAAAATGATTGTAGTATGCCCTATAGTAGAAAATTATGACAATAAGTACATGATGGGGAACTCGGCAGAGTCTACCTATGTCAGCTATTTTTTTTCTTTTTGTGTAGGGGAGAGTGGGGTACAATGGACCGCTTCCTATAATTTATTTATTTATCTATTTTTATGGTTCGTATTTTGGTACATAGATAGCAGCACTGCAATGATGAAACTTAGCCAGCAACTTCATGCCTAACTAACAATTTAGCCATTTTATTCGTGACGTTTAGTTTACGATAGCCAAAAATAAATGTTTTTAGTTAAACATTTGTTCTTTTCGTCTTTCAAGAATAATAATCTGAAACAGACTATTTAGCACAATAAAGAGCTAAGGTCATCTATTATTATATTTAATCTAATTAAAATATTTTTTAAGAGGATTTTTTATTTTTTTTAATCATTTGCTGTCAGAGGTCCAGATGGGATATAATGGACCACTAAGAAACGAGGTACAATGAACCATGGTCCATTTACCTCAGTTCTCTGTCATAATAAACTGATTTACAAAATCTGCATTTTTGAAGCATTAGTTATAAATTATATATAAATATTTCAGCGTTAACCTTAATTAGATCTATTATGTCTTCGAAGATGTATAAGAAAGCAATTTACTTTGAGGTTTCTTCTTATTTATTTTTTATAACCATTCAGTTACTTTTGTATTCTTATATTTTTACAAATATCATACAGCTATACGTAACAAACTAAATTAAACAATGCAATTAAAAAATAATAATACAAATAAATTTGACGAAAAAGACGGTTTTGCATTTTGTTGGTTTAATCACAGAAATAAAAGATAATGAATCTGTTTTTGTGAGATTCATGCAACGAAAACTTAAATAAGATCTCTACTTTTTTTTCCTGAGAGTGTTGCTATATCTCTTGTAAATTTTCAAGCTATTGTAATGATGAGTTTTCCAGACCCTACAACTTCACAAGGAAACAGCAGAATTTCAGTGACACAAAAACTGTTTAGCGTATCATTTTCTAATTTTAATGTTCATTAATTTACATTATTTGTATGAATCGAAGACATAAATAAACAAATATAATATATTCTACATTTTATACTATTAAAAAACATACTACATTAGTATGTTTTTTAAATTTGACCTGTGGTCCATAGTACCACAGGTATATCATGGACCATTGTACCCCGCGGTGGGGTTACAATGGTCCATTTTGTCAGTTGTTATTAAAAAATTTATATTAAAAAAAAGTAAACATAATTATTGCTTTTGATTGAGTGCCACATAAGACCCAATATATAGGTAATATGCACACATATTTTCAATAGCGAGAAATTATTACTTTGTGAATAAACACCTAAAATTTCCCAAATTGGTCCATTATACCCCACTCTCCCCTATAGGTATTGTATCTACATCAAATCTCTCTCTCTCTCTCTCTCTCTCTCTCTCTCTCACACACACACACACACACACACACACACACACACACACACACACACACACACACACAATAAAAAGCTTCTAACTTTAAAAAATGATTTTTTACTTAAATTTTATTTTGTGCTTTTTAGTTACAAAAAAAGAAAAAAGCTTCATAAAAAAACTAATTAAAATTTCTTAGGATATTTTGTAGACAACGGAAGATTTTCGTTTATCAATTGACATTTTTTTTTATTATTATTATTTATCTGCAAAAAAAGTACTATATCGTCTTTCGAGGACCGAATCTGGGACCACTGCGTTATCAGCATGACGCTCTAACCAAAGTCTAAGAACTGTCAAGAAAAATCATAGAACATTCTAGAAAAATCTAACCAATACTTATACAAAAGGAATATTGTTCTCTAATGCTTTCTAAAATATTTGGAATATTTAAAATTTTTCATGTTTTGCAAAAGTTAAATATCTATAATTTTCTTTAAAATTTTCGTTGAAACTTTTATAATTTTATAGCATGTCTCTGCAAGAATAAATTTTTATTTTAGGATTTTTAGGGCTCCACAATACTAAAAAGCTTTGAGTGCTATTTTTATTTATTTATTTATTTATATTTTTATTAATTAATTAATTAATTTTTATTTTTAATTTACTACAAATTTTATTTTGTGCGTTTAGTAACTCAAAAAAAAAAAAAAAAAAAAAGCTTCTTTAAAAAAAAGCTTCTTTTTATCAAAATTCCTTAGGACACTGTGTAGACAATGAAAGATTTTCTTTTATCAATTGACATCGTTTCTATTTATTATCTGCAAAAAAGTAACGCATCGGCTTGCGAGGATCGAACCCACGAGCATCGCGTTATTACCGTGATGCTCTAACCAAATGCGCTAACGAGCGACGAAAAAGGTTATTTAAATTTACTTTAAAGTGGAGGCGCCTTCTTTTTCAGAATGACACAAAGACACGATGATAAAAATCCAATTTCAATAAAAAGCTTTTGAAAGAATATATATATATGTATATTTATTTACTTTTTATTTTATGCTTTTTAGTATCTAAAAAAAGCTTCTTCAAAAAAACTCTTCCCTGTAGACAGTGAATTTTTTTTTTTTTTAAATCAATTGACACATTTTCTATTATTTATCTGCAAAATTTAACGCATCGATCCTTCGTGGATGGAACTCATCACCATCGTATTAGCAACTTGACGCTCTAACCAACTGAGCCAACGAGTGACTCTATGGACTGCTGACATTTACTTTATAAAGTTGAGATGCCTTATTTATTAGCGCGACATGAAGACACGATAACGAAACCCAATTTCAACAAAAAGCTTCTAAAAAAATATTTAGTTATTTATTTTTATTTAAATTTTTATTTTGTGCTTTTTAGTAACTTGATAAAAGCCATTTAAAAAAATCTTCAAAAATTATTAGGATACTGTGTACACAACAAAATATTTCCTTTTATCAACTGACACCTTTTCTACTAATTATTTCAAGAATTAACATGACACTCTAACCAGCTGAACCATTAAGAGATAGAGATACAATGAATGGCTTACATTTTTTTTTTTTTTTTTTTTTTTTTTTTTTAAACCCTTTCCTTACCCGTGATACCAATTGGAATCATAACATTTCAGATATTCTTTCTTACCATCTAACACTCCCGCTGATTCAAAGTGAACAATATTAAAATCCATATACATTTTCCCATCGAAAAATACCTATTTTAGATGATTTCACTATCTTTGTTGATAATTGGAAGTATATTTTACGGTATTCTGATAATAATATCGGAATCAGTTTCCTGTTTTGGGCAATTTAAGTAAATTAATTGTTTGAAATATTTTTTATTTTATTCTTTAATGTTTATAACATGTATTTTAATTAATTGCAATATGTATTTCTTCCAAAATTTTGATATTTTTATTTATTAAAAAGTTATGATTTTTAATAGCATCAGTGGTTATATTAAATATAAATAAACATCTATCAGTTGCTTCTTTAGCTATATTAATTCGTACTCTGCTATTACTCCTATTTAAAAAAATATATATATTTATATATATTACCTTTGAAATAAATTTATGACTAAATATAAGATTTATTGTTTTATGGAGGGAAAAAGTTGGGAATGATAGGGTTAAGTGTCTTGTTTTTTAGCGTGACAGAAAACGCGATGACAAATTCAACTTCATATAATATATATATATATATATAAAACTTCTAAAAATATTTATTTATGTATTTTGTACTTGAAACTTTTTATTTTGAGTTTTTTTAATATCTAAAATATTTTGTGATTTCTAATATCTTAAAAAAAAAAAAAAAAAAAAAAAAAAACCTTCTCAAAAAAAACTCTTTGAAAATTCTTAAGATATTGTGTAGTCAACGAAAAATTTTCTTTTATCAATTGACACCTTTTCTACTAATTATCCTCAAAAACTAACACGCCGGACCTTCCGGGGACCGAAATCTCGACCACAGCTTTATTAACGTCACGCTCTAACCAACTGAGCAACGGAGCCACAAACGAAATGGCTTTTATTTACTTTAATTGCTTACCAGCGTGACACGAAGACACCATGACAAAGTCAATCTCATATAAAAAGCTCCTAAAAATGGATATATCACATTTTGAAACATAAATAAACAAAAGTATATATCTCGCGAAATAAATTTCTGTGAAATAATTCGGTCATTTTATTAAACTAAATGTTTTTCATAGAAAATTTAAATTTTGCATTATTGAACAAAAATTTTACAAATTTCGACACAAACTTCCGATGAAAGTATTTTATCTTAAACGTTATTCAAAAACAGAACTATTTTTTTTTTCCCTTAAAATAAATACAACAGATACAACAATTGTTTTAAAATCTCATTTTCAATATTTACACAAATTTCAATACTTCACATAAACATTTTTTAATAGATATATATTAAACAATCTTAAATATACGTATACATTTCAAATATATACAGTTCAGTGGCGTCTCGTGAACCGAAAATAGGTGAAGAGCTCAAAAATAATATATTTAAGTATTTTTAATCATAATTTTTATTAAGCATGATCTTAACTAAAATTAAATAAAAATATTTATTTGAATGTAAATTTATATTCTATAAATGAATACAGCGTAAAATACAGTGTGCCTCTTCACTAATTTTCGGTGCACGAGCCGCCACTGATACAGTTGAACCTCGTTAACGTGAACAATGTTAACGTGAATTACTTTTAACATGAACTGTGTCCACAGTCCCCGTCAGAAGGAAGATTAGTTTCTGAATTACTGATAGCATGAACTACTGATAACATGAAAAAACTTTTTATTCTCCTTGAGATTCACGTTAACGAGGTTCGACTGTATACAATTTTTTGAAGTAAAAACTGGTTATATTTTATTGTTTATACCGCACGGAAAATTTATTTTTATTCTAAAAAAAATTATAAGAAGTGATATTTTCTGACCATCACAAATTGTTTTTCACATTACTCTACTTCACAAACATATTTTACTCAGATTTTAAGTGTTCAGCATAATCCTGGTGCATTTTTACAAACAAAAATTGGTACAAAGCTGCAGTGTTAATAATAATTAAATAAATAAATAAATAAAATCATAACAATGTTGTTTACCGAGAAACCACTATTAGCTTTTTGGTCCAATTCTATGCCATTCGTGTAAAAGATATTATGAAAAATATGACAAAGTGACATAGAATAATGTATATTTGTCTATTGCCGACATCAATTTATGTTATAATATAATCTATCATAGCCAATTAGTTATAAAATTAAACAAAATTTCATGCATCAATTCTTGAATTACAGCGTTTACTACAAACCGACTGAAATCGGTCAAAAAATATTTGGGGAACCGGAAAATAATGTCGTTTTGAATTAATAAAATGAAACCGGAAATTTTTGTTTAACAGTGTTTACATGGTACTTTACAAATAACCATCTTATAAGTTACCTAAGAATATCTTAAATTTTATGCAGCATAAATTTCCGATGTCAGTATTTTAATTCAAAACGACATTATTTCCCGGTCCCCCTAATACATACAGCAAACAATATTCAAGCTAAATGAAAAAGTGCAAATTCTATCTCTCTATTTGTATGTATATATGTGTATTTCTTTATGGCTTTTTAAATAGCATTATTTAAATATTATTTATTTATTTTGTATTGCAAATTTAATAGATTAAAAATTCATACATAATACAAAAATTAAAACTTTTTATGAATGTAATTTTTGTATGGATATAATATACAGTGCGTATCGAAATGATAGGTCCACCCGCATTTTTCAAAATTTCGACTCTTAATTGAGAATAAGAATAACTTTTTTGGTAGAGATAATTAATCAGTAATTGTTATAACTATTTATGAAGAAATTTCATAAAAATAAATAATTACTTTTTATTTTATACAAATTTTCATTTTTAGACCGTTTCGAAAAGATAGGTCCGCCTTCAGAAATTTTGCACCAATCACGTTTATTTCCAAAAAATTTGCATAAATATCGTTGCTTAGTCTTGCTGCGGGATTATGCTGGCTGCTGTGGAGGTATTTAAGCAGATTTGAACATTACGTTGTAATCAAACGAAATGGGTCGTCGTTGCAGTCTTTCGCTGTTCAGCAGGGGAAAATTGATGCATTTAAAACGTGTGGAAAATTGAATAGAGAAATAGGTAAACTTTTAAACAGATCACATAATGTTGTAAATAATTATTTGCGACTTAGAAATGCTTATGGCAGTAAAAAATCATCTGGCCGCCCATCAAAAGTGACACCTTGACAAAGAAGGACTATCCTAAAGGAGTTAAAATCTGGAAATATGGGCTTATCCAATGTGGGCAGACAACAAAACCCTCCAATATCAAAATCTACAGTCCATAGAGTGGTAAAGAAGTTCGGCAATATAGTTTACGTGAAGAGGTAAGCGGCTCCGAAATTGACTAAAAAGCACAAAGAAAAGAGATTGAAATTCGCACATGAAATGATGTCCTGGAAACAAGATTGGCATCGTATGATATTCAGTGATGAAAAGAAATTCAACCTGGATGGTCCAGATAGCTGGCAGTACTACTGGTATGATCTGCGTAACGATAGACAGATATTCTCGAAGAGGCAAGCTGGTGGTGGTTGCGTTATGGTATGGGCCGGATTCGGAGGTGCAGGAAAAACTTATATAGCACTTGTAGACAATCGTTTGAATGCTGCAGACTATCAACAGCTGCTTGAACAATATTTTCTTCCACAAGCAGAGCACATTGGGGGCCCATTCTTCACGTTCCAACAGGACAATGCTCCTGTGCACACTGCAAAGTCCACTTTCGAATGGTTTCTGGATAATGGTGTACATGTTATCGATTGGCCACCTTGCAGCCCCGACCTGAATCCGGTAGAAAACATGTGGGGTGTACTCGCAAGAGCGGTGTATGCAGGCGGAAGGCAGTACAACAGTACTGCAGACTCGAAAAAGGCTATTTCCTCCGAATGGTCAAAAATCGAGAAAAAGTGTTTGTAAAAACTTGTAGAAACGATGCCGAATAGGATTTATGAGCTTATTCTGAAACAAGGTGGAAAAATTTATTATTAATTCAACATTAATTTGATGCTTGGTTCAGTGGACCTATCTTTTTGAAACAGCTTTTTCATGTAATTTTTGTTTTCCTTATTATTCCTATTATTTGTATATTATTCATGTATTATTTTACATTGAATGAAGTAATGCAGTTTATAAAGTAGTACTTTGTACACAATAAAACCTTTTTTACCAACATAATTTTCGTTTTTACTGGTGGACCTATCATTTCGACACGCACTGTATATATTACGTATGCCGTTATTTTTAATAGCTTTAAATTAAAATAATTTTTGAAAATATGGTTAAATTCATAATATAAAGACATGTAATTAATTTTTGCCCAACTTCTAATAGAATGCATTAAAATATACGCTATACACGATAAATGTTTAAAATTTAAAAATCTGTTACAATTTTTTTAATTTTTATGAATGTGTTTTGATCTCTATAACTTGCTGTTCAATATCTCACAAATTGCATAATTATTTATTGAATAGATAAGATAACTAATCTTTATACCTTACCTTTCCGTTAGGTGACATTTTCTTATAGATCTTACATGTAGCAACCATGATCGTTGATTTATTTTTATCGTTACGCTATGGCTATGTGTATTCTCACTAGTGTTTATTTAGCTAGCACTGATGATCAGCGCGACTGTAAGACACATAGTGTCAGGGGGGAAACCTTACTCAAGTCCGAATGTTTAATCCAATTTATGACGTCTTAGCCAGATTTTACATTTGTAGAGATTCTACAAGAAATGAAAAGTAATAAAAGATATTATCCAAGAAAATGTCGCAATAGAAAAGATAATTATATTTTCAAAGTTTTCTTTCAGGATGTTTGCATTAATAAAGTTATTTTTGGAAAGTACATAAACAAGTAAATAATAATTAGAAAAAACTTTTATACATGTAATCGTAATGTATTATATATATATATATGTATATATATATATTGATATTGATATTTTACACTATCGGGCCGAGTTTTTTAAATTAAACTTGACTTAAAATCTTATCAAAAATAAATAACTCTCTCTTGGTGATAAATTTTTCTCATCAAGTTTTTAATAAACTTTATTTTCCCCATATCTTTAATGATCCTTCCAATCCTTTGCCTATAAAAAATTTTGTCATTCAAAAAACTTTTAAATACAATATCACTTTAGGTAGATTTTTTTTTTTTTTAACTATAATAAATTTGCTAAATTTCTTACTTTTAATGAACAGCCTCCGTGCTATTGTTCTGATTCCAAATATAAATCATTTTGCAATCAATCTCATAGTCATATTATTACTGGAGATATCAATATTGTAGAAAATCTTACTTTAAGATCTTTGAGGAAGTATGGTACTAAATTTCGTATGCCTTCAAAATACAAATTTATTGATAATATTACTCAATTTAATCTTGACTTGGATCGGATCTCTTTACGAGTATATGCAAAATTGCTATTGATTATAATAAACCTGTTGAATTTTTTAATGAGTGGAAATTTAAGTTACTTGATAAATTTAAACTTGATTTAGTGTATAACATAAACTATCTTTCAAATTGCAAATAATTTCAAAGAAATTAATTCAGCAATTCTAGATTTACAATCTAGTAATCTAAATTCGTTATTACCTGTGTTGACAAGGCGGCTAATAACTATGCAGTTATTTGCAAAAAGTATTATAAACAATTCCTTTTCGATATTATGGATACTAGTAGTATTTTTGTTAAGATTACTGATAATATAGAAATTAAAAATAGGCATATTTTTAATTATTACAAATTAATAAACACTAAGAATAATAACTATAATGATCCTTACTTAGTTGTAATTCCAAAATTTCATAAAAATCCTACCATATTTTGTACTGTTACTGTTGCTTGTAACTCATATGCTTCTAATGCAAATATTGTGTTGTTAAAAATATACTTAAAAAACTATATAGTTATACTATGCTTAATAAGAATAATTTTTGTATAAAAAATAGTTTCCAACTCAAAAGTAAAATTAAAAATATTACTAATATTACTAGTGTTAAAACTTTTGATTTTAATGACCTTTTTAATAATATAGTTATTAAAGATATGTTTGAAATTATAAATAAGCTTTTTGTTGAAAATCTGCAGTTTCTAAATCTAAATAATAACATCACGCTTTCAGCTTTTAAATCTATGACTAGGTTTATCCTATATCATAACTATATTTTATTCAATAATTCTTTATATAAGCAACGTTTAGGGTTGTCACAAGGTGGAATTGCATCTAGTATGTTAGCTGATCTGTATTTATATTATTGTGAGAGGACGTTGGATGTACTAATTTTAGATTACTACGATATATTGATGCTATAATTATATTATATATGGATAAACACAACAATTATCAAGATTTACCTCTTGATTATCCTGATAATCTATCTCTTAGTCATACTGATTTAACATCTAATGTGATTAATTTCTTAGATTTAAAAATTATTCTTAATCACAATTTGCAATTGGAATTTGACTTATATGATAAACGTAAAGATTTCCCTTTTAAAGTATTTTTTTTTTTTTTACTAATTTTAGAACGTGTTAAAATAAGTTCATTTAAAATTTAGTATAAATATTTATTATTTACATCAAATTATCTCTATAGTTTTCTGTGCATATTACCGAGAAAAATATCCTCCAAATAATCCCCCCCCCAAAAAAAAAAGTTTCTTTCTTATTTTTCTTCTTTTTTCTTGGGGGGGGGTTAAGTTTTGAAACAAAGTGGAAAATTTCTAGAAAATTAAGCTATACAATTTTTATACACTTATTTAATAACTATTACATTCATTAAACAAGATCAATAAATGATTATTTATAAATTAAATCATAAATTGTTTAAAAAATTCTACTCAGTGGCAAAAATAATAAATTGAATAGTTTTAACTGTTTTACAAAGATTTAGTAGGGAATATGTACGCCTTTAGCCCTAATGCATGATGATCAGCGTTTATTTTTGTTAATAAGAATGGGTTGTTGGACACGGTATGGGAGACCATATTCAGCACATTCTTTGTTAAGGCTCATACAGTATCTGCATCTTGAGAAAATATTTTGTGCTGCAACATATCTGCAAAAAATTTCCCTTATAGCGCTCTAACAATCTCGGTTTCCACGATACTTGGTCGTTCTTTTTCTTCTCATCGAGCAGCTTTTCTTCAAGCATGTTCCTGACGGCTGGCTTCTGCCTGTGCTTCACATTTTCTTGTTTTCTAGCCGTTACCCGTTGATAATCTGCATGATACCTGACTCGTCGCTGTTCGTCACTTTCTTCTTGTCTTCTAACAGCTTGCCTGTCAACATGTTCTTGACGCAAGGCTTGTGCATGTTCTTTAAATTCTTCTTGTCTTCCAGTCGCTGTCCGTTGAACATCTGCCCAAAACCATATTTTATCGCTGTTGTCTTCTTGCAACTCTCCTTTGACATTTAGCAAGGCGTCTTGGGATTACTTCTAGTTGCTCCTGAACTTCTGTTTGAATTAATCTAACTTGTGACTGTTGAACAGCTTCTTGTTGTTATTCTCTTTGCAATTTTCTTTAGGCTGCAGTTCTTTTTGCAGCAGAAGTCGTTACATAATAAAAACGCCTTTTTTTTTTTTTTTTTTTTTTTTTTTTTTTTTTTTTTTTAAGCATGATAATTTTTATCTTAATCGTAAAAGCTCAAGTTCCTCGAGGATAACACTCGAAACTAAGGTCATAGTTACAAAAATGTATTTCTAAAAAATTTTATGCTTGGTTTAGATGAATGAATAAAATAATGGAAGAAGGATGATTTAGCCGAAAAAAATTATGTCACAAGTGCAACATTGTATTCAGAAAATATTAATTTTATGCGTGATTTGAAACAAATAAAACATGTTTAAAAGTTAACTTAAAAGAATAGATGTAATGTTATGTAGGGACTGCCATTTGGTGATTTTGCTGTGTTCTTTCGCGGCCCCCGCTAAAAACAGTTAAATTACCGCTGTTCATTACTCAAATCCTATTATTTTGATACAAAAACAGTTAAGCTTTAAATAATCGTTTATTATTATTATTATTATTGAATATTTATCACGACATTTGATCACTATTTTCGATTTGGAAAATGCAACTTTCCGGGATAATATGCAGGTACCGAATATGAAAATAGGCTATGGAAATAACAATCACGATGAAGTGGCTGACTTGTTTATATATACATGTTAAACGTAGGGTTTAGTTATTTGTATGGCAGTTCAGTTTTAGTATCACAATTAGTTCAACGTTAAACCTGAGAAGGAAAAGATTGATGGAATAAAAAGGTAATGTGATTTACTATCTCAATAAAAACGTAATTATAGCAATTTGTACTCATTGTGCGAACTTAAAGGAGTAAACCACAGATAAACATTCAATACAATTAATAAAAAAATTGTTTGCACGTTTTTTTTTTTTTTTTTTTTTTTTTTTCCCGACGTCAAAATAAATATATTTACTTACACGTAAACAATGAAATTGGGAAAAAAAAAAAAAAAATCAATACATAAAAATTTTTAAATGTATAATCATGTCCAATTTTACCAGAAGCATGAGGAAATTTAATTTTTCATAAAATTTTATTACAATTTCATTTTTCACGTGTAAATAAATATATTTCCTTTTATGTCGGAAGAAAAATGACTGTTTAATTTTACTTATTTATTTTTATTACTATTTGACATCAAACTTCTTGTATATAAATTTAAAGTTAAAATGGATATTTTATTTAACATATTTTGTACGAATTACCGAAAAGAAAATATTGCTGTGAATTCATGTTTGACAAAGAGAAATAATTTTCGAAAAATTTTAAAACGTTTCATCAAAAAACATTGCTAAATCTGTGTTATGCTCGTAATAAACGAATTTTACAAATGTTTTTTAGCACTGAATCAATCATTTAAAAAACAATTACTCGTTAAACCCAGGTTCTCGTTAAATGAAGGCTCGAAATAAGCGAGTTTGATTGTAATAGTTAAAAAAAAAAAAATGATGTTCAAATTTATTACATAAGACTCTCTGTAACTGCATTCTGTCTCAATAATGTGAGTTAATCGTGACACACGTACATTGTAGTATAATTTTTTTTAATTCTATCTAAATTCTTTATACTGTCACGCGCGCAGTTACACTGATGCCGTACGAGAGAATATGTTAATTAAGTTGAAAAACGTGATATAATTAGTAAACATGATGATCTCCCTTTCTCTCTCATCTCTTTTCTTTATTTTACTGATAAACATACGCGCGCATTTAAACTTACACATCGAATCTTCTACAAATGAAGCCGGAAAAAATGTGACACAACTAAAACGCAATTTTTTCAATGTATTCCTTTTTATTTTCTTTTGTAATTATAAGAAGGAATGTTAAGTTTATAATTTTTTTTATTATTATTAATATTATTATTTTGAAGGTTTTTACGGTTTTGAATATGCTTAATTCAGTTTGACTGTTTTGCGCCAATATTTGACTGAGTGACACAAAAATTTTATGAGTATTATATTAAAATAATTCATGGAATATTATAAACTAGCAAACCCATGCGAAATTTTCGCACTTTATTTCCTTTCTTATTTACCTTTAAAAATTGAAACTCATAAATGTTATACTAATTTCACCACCTAATTAAAATTTTAATTTACCATAAGCCAAATTATTATTAAAACCAAACTAATATTGTACAATAGTGAAACCAAAATCCATTCAAAGAAAGGTTTCCAAATAAAATTCATGGTTCACGACCCAATTTTCATACTTCCTGAGGCAGTATACAGTTTTAATACAGGACTCCTACGACGCCTTTTAATTTTTGTCGCCATGTTGGCGATGACTTTTTACTAATTTTGGTATATTTTTTTGTTTAATGAAATAAATCTATACATATATAATAAAATAAGATGTTTGTGTGTGCGTGTCATTATGCATGTACATCCAGAGCTTTTCAGGAAAACGGCTGATCGCAGAGCACGGAGTAATATTAATAGGAGTTGAAGGTCCAATGGGAGAAAGCTACGAAACTGTGATCTAAATTTTTGGTAAATATTGAGGGCGCCACTTGTCATTCCTCCCTACCTCGGCGCGGATATACTGTTGTTTTCAATAGAATTTTGCTGGAGTACATTTAAAATTTTTTATTTTAAGCAATTTAATTTCTTTGTAAGTTCTTAAAACTGCATAATTCAGATGTTTCAAATAAATGCTTCGTTCCTAGTTGTAAAACAGCCTATGATAGTGATAAGAAAAACAAAAAAAAGCCCTAGGAGAAAAATAAAGTCCGAGTTCATGTTTTCTGCACCTAAAGTAAGTTTATTTTTTTTTCTTTACAAAATTTCATCCATTCTCCTTCCTCCCAATTGTCTGTTTTAGCTAGCTTCGGTTCATAAGAATCGAAAAAATTTTAAAAGCTTTCTTTCAAAGTAAAATTAGTATAAAATGGCTCTTAAAAAAAACATGTTGGTTAGAATACTCCATTTAATGAAATTTGCTTTCAATCGAAATTTTTTCAGCTTGATATTATTTTTAAAAAAATAATTAAAACGAGACATTTCCCCATTGAATAACATTGCGGAAGCTGGAGAGAAGGAAGGATTGCACGCTGGCGCCATCTGTAAACATTAGAAAACAACATCACAAAATTTCAGCGTTACCTTCTTCTCCTGTCTTTTTAGTACTCCGTGTCGCAGAGCTACACACATTTGCATGGTGGTTCGTAATGACTAATGACCTCTTCTGATGCACCTCGAAGCCCGATTTCCGAATTTTTGATTAGTTTTTTCTTAATTAATTAAAATGTGAAAATAATAACCTTCTAATTTCTGATAAATAAGCCATTTAAATTTTATCCATAATTTAATTGTTGGCAATTTTTTTCAACAGAATTAAAAAACCAAAAAAACATTTACTTAAAATGAGGAAAATAAATTACAAATATCAGTTGTATCTGTACAAATAAGGTACCAAATGAAAGGGGCAATTTTTGTGAATCCGATGAATTACACAGCTTATCGATCGGATAATTAGGTTTTTTAAAATTATCTAAAATACGAATTTTAGGTGGAACAGCAGAAGATTGTATGGAAACCGTTTGGAGGGGGGGGGGGGGATTGCTACTTATTAAGTCACGTGTTTTTGAAGTAGGATTAAAAATTGCAGTTTTTTTTTTTTTTTGTCCTCTCACGAACACAAACATATAATATACTAATATACAGCCTGTACAACACAAGACCAACTTGCAGTTCAAATTTCGTCAATTTTGGTTAATAAAGAAAGAAGTTACTTTATTTATTTATTTATTTATTTATTTTTTATTTATTTATTTATTTATTTATTTATTTTCAAATTAAATTTTCTTCTAACTTTGAAAACATTTATACGACACGATATATTAATAATTTGGGTGTTAAAAGTTTTTTTTTTTTTTTTTAATTATTTAAACTCTATGAACCATGTTTTTCCTCAAGAAGTTTAATATAGCAACAGCCATTTTAATCTAAATAGCGCATAAAAAATAAAAAATAAAATTGTAAAGTATTACAAAAAGAAAATATATATATATTAAACCTAAATAGTAGTCACATAAATGATTTATTTTTATAGAAAGTTTAGAGAAAAAATGCAGTTTTAAAGATAGCAAATTTATTTTAGCAATAACTGTTTTAAACTTAAAAACCATTAAAAATATAAACAGAATAGGAAGGATTCTTATATATAAACAAAAAGGTGCCTGATAAAATTATTAGCAAAATAGTCTTCCTTTTTTCATTATAAAAAAAAAAAAAAAAAAAAAAAATCCGGCGCTAATATGGCGACAAAAATTCAAAAGCCGCCAATGGAGCAACATAATAAAGTTGTGTAGCACGATAATGTTTACCTATTTTATATATATATATATATATATAATATATATATATAAATGAATTGCTGTTCGTTAGTCTCACTAAAACTCGAGAACGGCTGAACGGATTTATCTTATCTTAGTCTTGAAATGTTCGTGGAGGTCTAGGGAAGGTTTAAAAGGCGAGAAAAAATCGAATAATTTCCGGGAAAACCCTAAAAACAGCCCTTTTCTATTTCCCATACAAACGTTTTCTAGAGTCAATTTGAACTTTATTGCTATTCAATAAAGTTTAGGTGTGTTCCTAACGTCAAAGAGTCAATTTGCAATTTATTACCGCTGCATAAAGTTCAAATTCAATCATATCTATGAAAATAGTCTTCGCGTGCGCTTTGGAGGATCTAATGTCGCGTTCCGAAAATAAACAAAAGTGAATCGCGAACGTGACAAAAAATGTATTTTAGCTAACTTCAGTTGTAACTGTATCAGATTATTTATTTCACACTTTTCAATTTATTATTATTTATTTCATGCTTTTTGTCACAAATTAAGTTTCTGAACACAACCATAATATTTGACATTAGATTTGACAACCAACTAATATGTCAATCATTCTGTCGCACTTCAGAACACGGAGATTTATGGCTTAAAGGTAAACTCCAAAAAAATAAATAAAAAAATCAGAACACGGAAAAAAGTATTACGATTGACGATATTGTGTTACGATCATGGTTACGATATTCTATGAGTGCATCCTTCTATCTTTGTGAGTGACGATTACCGCTA
Organism: Salticus scenicus; assembly: GCA_963930645.1. Classification (NCBI taxonomy): domain Eukaryota; kingdom Metazoa; phylum Arthropoda; class Arachnida; order Araneae; family Salticidae; genus Salticus; species Salticus scenicus. Next base: position 344,070,043 of record OZ005648.1, read on the forward strand.
CGTGCGCGAGAACTTTCTTTACTTTTGTGATCCTTTGTGATAGTGACATTCCAAGTAGTGTGCTCTTTTTTGTTGATATTTTGTGATAGTGACACTTTACTGTTAAGTTAATGTTAAGTGAGCGAGAAATTTTCTCACTTCGATTAATTACGTTACGATGCCGAGGCGAAGACGACCTGACTTAGGTCGTCGCAGTCAATCAAATGTGCGAAGAGCTACCTCACGTGCTAACCGCACTGATGACCAGAGAGAGACAGATCAAGAAAATAGTCGTATTGCTATGTCAGAATTGCGTTATTTAGTGAGTGACAATGAAGTGGATAGGCTTAGAATGCAACGAGTTCGTGCACATCAAACACAACAACAGCGAGCACGACATAATGAAATTGAGCGAATCCGCAGACGCAGTGCTCCTGTGATTCTTGAACGAGCTGCATTCCACTATGATCCGGCAATTGATTATTGTGCCGACAAATCGGTAACAATTGGGGAAATGAAAATAATTTGTAAATATTGTAAGGCGTTAAAATACACTGGTGAATCTACTGGATTATGTTGTGCTGGAGGCAAAGTAAAATTGCCACAATTGGTCCCACCACCAGATCCTTTACGCTCTTTAGTTTCTGGGATTGGAAATGATTCTAAGCACTTCTTGGCCAACATTCAGAAATATAACAACTGTTTCCAGATGACATCATTTGGCGCTACACATATTATACAGGACAATTTCATGCCCACTTTCAAGGTATTATACCAGAATATTTTTTTTATAATATTCAAGTTTGTACTAAAATATATAACGGAAGGGGGTATCAACCCTGAAGGAGGTGAATGTGCTCATGAAACTCAACAACTTTCCCCAAAGAACGTAGGTCGAAATATGAAAAAAAAATTTGGCCCTCCCATAGTAAATCAATCAGCTGGTAGTCAGTTTTGTAAGGGAGGGCCAAATTTTTTTTTCATATTTCGACCTATGTTCTTGGGGAAAGTTGTTGAGTTTCATGAGCACATTCACCTCCTTCAGGGTTGATACCCCCCTTCCGTTACACGCTGTATATATGAAATAATTAATGGACAAAATTTAAAATATTACAGATACAAGGACAAATTTATCACTTACTGGGGGCACTGTTACCACTACCTGATGCAGATCATCAATTTTTACAAATTTATTTTATGGGCAATTCAGATGCGGAAGTTGATAATCGTTGTGCTCACAATCCAACAGTGAAGAGAACCATTGAATTCAAAAGCCGCCAATGGAGCAACATAATAAAGTTGTGTAGCACGATAATGTTTACCTATTTTATATATATATATATATATATATATATATAAATGAATTGCTGTTCGTTAGTCTCACTAAAACTCGAGAACGGCTGAACGGATTTATCTTATCTTAGTCTTGAAATGTTCGTGGAGGTCTAGGGAAGGTTTAAAAGGCGAGAAAAAATCGAATAATTTCCGGGAAAACCCTAAAAACAGCCCTTTTCTATTTCCCATACAAACGTTTTCTAGAGTCAATTTGAACTTTATTGCTATTCAATAAAGTTTAGGTGTGTTCCTAACGTCAAAGAGTCAATTTGCAATTTATTACCGCTGCATAAAGTTCAAATTCAATCATATCTATGAAAATAGTCTTCGCGTGCGCTTTGGAGGATCTAATGTCGCGTTCCGAAAATAAACAAAAGTGAATCGCGAACGTGACAAAAAATGTATTTTAGCTAACTTCAGTTGTAACTGTATCAGATTATTTATTTCACACTTTTCAATTTATTATTATTTATTTCATGCTTTTTGTCACAAATTAAGTTTCTGAACACAACCATAATATTTGACATTAGATTTGACAACCAACTAATATGTCAATCATTCTGTCGCACTTCAGAACACGGAGATTTATGGCTTAAAGGTAAACTCCAAAAAAATAAATAAAAAAATCAGAACACGGAAAAAAGTATTACGATTGACGATATTGTGTTACGATCATGGTTACGATATTCTATGAGTGCATCCTTCTATCTTTGTGAGTGACGATTACCGCTACGTGCGCGAGAACTTTCTTTACTTTTGTGATCCTTTGTGATAGTGACATTCCAAGTAGTGTGCTCTTTTTTGTTGATATTTTGTGATAGTGACACTTTACTGTTAAGTTAATGTTAAGTGAGCGAGAAATTTTCTCACTTCGATTAATTACGTTACGATGCCGAGGCGAAGACGACCTGACTTAGGTCGTCGCAGTCAATCAAATGTGCGAAGAGCTACCTCACGTGCTAACCGCACTGATGACCAGAGAGAGACAGATCAAGAAAATAGTCGTATTGCTATGTCAGAATTGCGTTATTTAGTGAGTGACAATGAAGTGGATAGGCTTAGAATGCAACGAGTTCGTGCACATCAAACACAACAACAGCGAGCACGACATAATGAAATTGAGGGAATCCGCAGACGCAGTGCTCCTGTGATTCTTGAACGAGCTGCATTCCACTATGATCCGGCAATTGATTATTGTGCCGACAAATCGGTAACAATTGGGGAAATGAAAATAATTTGTAAATATTGTAAGGCGTTAAAATACACTGGTGAATCTACTGGATTATGTTGTGCTGGAGGCAAAGTAAAATTGCCACAATTGGTCCCACCACCAGATCCTTTACGCTCTTTAGTTTCTGGGATTGGAAATGATTCTAAGCACTTCTTGGCCAACATTCAGAAATATAACAACTGTTTCCAGATGACATCATTTGGCGCTACACATATTATACAGGACAATTTCATGCCCACTTTCAAGGTATTATACCAGAATATTTTTTTTATAATATTCAAGTTTGTACTAAAATATATAACGGAAGGGGGTATCAACCCTGAAGGAGGTGAATGTGCTCATGAAACTCAACAACTTTCCCCAAAGAACGTAGGTCGAAATATGAAAAAAAAAATTTGGCCCTCCCATAGTAAATCAATCAGCTGGTAGTCAGTTTTGTAAGGGAGGGCCAAATTTTTTTTTCATATTTCGACCTATGTTCTTGGGGAAAGTTGTTGAGTTTCATGAGCACATTCACCTCCTTCAGGGTTGATACCCCCCTTCCGTTACACGCTGTATATATGAAATAATTAATGGACAAAATTTAAAATATTACAGATACAAGGACAAATTTATCACTTACTGGGGGCACTGTTACCACTACCTGATGCAGATCATCAATTTTTACAAATTTATTTTATGGGCAATTCAGATGCGGAAGTTGATAATCGTTGTGCTCACAATCCAACAGTGAAGAGAACCATTGAATTCAAAAGCCGCCAATGGAGCAACATAATAAAGTTGTGTAGCACGATAATGTTTACCTATTTTATATATATATATATATATATATATATATATATATATATATATATATATATATATATATATATATATATATAAATGAATTGCTGTTCGTTAGTCTCACTAAAACTCGAGAACGGCTGAACGGATTTATCTTATCTTAGTCTTGAAATGTTCGAGGAGGTCTAGGGAAGGTTTAAAAGGCGAGAAAAAATCGAATAATTTCCGGGAAAACCCTAAAAACAGCCCTTTTCTATTTCCCATACAAACGTTTTCTAGAGTCAATTTGAACTTTATTGCTATTCAATAAAGTTTAGGTGTGTTCCTAACGTCAAAGAGTCAATTTGCAATTTATTACCGCTGCATAAAGTTCAAATTCAATCATATCTATGAAAATAGTCTTCGCGTGCGCTTTGGAGGATCTAATGTCGCGTTCCGAAAATAAACAAAAGTGAATCGCGAACGTGACAAAAAATGTATTTTAGCTAACTTCAGTTGTAACTGTATCAGATTATTTATTTCACACTTTTCAATTTATTATTATTTATTTCATGCTTTTTGTCACAAATTAAGTTTCTGAACACAACCATAATATTTGACATTAGATTTGACAACCAACTAATATGTCAATCATTCTGTCGCACTTCAGAACACGGAGATTTATGGCTTAAAGGTAAACTCCAAAAAAATAAATAAAAAAATCAGAACACGGAAAAAAGTATTACGATTGACGATATTGTGTTACGATCATGGTTACGATATTCTATGAGTGCATCCTTCTATCTTTGTGAGTGACGATTACCGCTACGTGCGCGAGAACTTTCTTTACTTTTGTGATCCTTTGTGATAGTGACATTCCAAGTAGTGTGCTTTTTTTTGTTGATATTTTGTGATAGTGACACTTTACTGTTAAGTTAATGTTAAGTGAGCGAGAAATTTTCTCACTTCGATTAATTACGTTACGATGCCGAGGCGAAGACGACCTGACTTAGGTCGTCGCAGTCAATCAAATGTGCGAAGAGCTACCTCACGTGCTAACCGCACTGATGACCAGAGAGAGACAGATCAAGAAAATAGTCGTATTGCTATGTCAGAATTGCGTTATTTAGTGAGTGACAATGAAGTGGATAGGCTTAGAATGCAACGAGTTCGTGCACATCAAACACAACAACAGCGAGCACGACATAATGAAATTGAGCGAATCCGCAGACGCAGTGCTCCTGTGATTCTTGAACGAGCTGCATTCCACTATGATCCGGCAATTGATTATTGTGCCGACAAATCGGTAACAATTGGGGAAATGAAAATAATTTGTAAATATTGTAAGGCGTTAAAATACACTGGTGAATCTACTGGATTATGTTGTGCTGGAGGCAAAGTAAAATTGCCACAATTGGTCCCACCACCAGATCCTTTACGCTCTTTAGTTTCTGGGATTGGAAATGATTCTAAGCACTTCTTGGCCAACATTCAGAAATATAACAACTGTTTCCAGATGACATCATTTGGCGCTACACATATTATACAGGACAATTTCATGCCCACTTTCAAGGTATTATACCAGAATATTTTTTTTATAATATTCAAGTTTGTACTAAAATATATAACGGAAGGGGGTATCAACCCTGAAGGAGGTGAATGTGCTCATGAAACTCAACAACTTTCCCCAAAGAACGTAGGTCGAAATATGAAAAAAAAATTTGGCCCTCCCATAGTAAATCAATCAGCTGGTAGTCAGTTTTGTAAGGGAGGGCCAAATTTTTTTTTCATATTTCGACCTATGTTCTTGGGGAAAGTTGTTGAGTTTCATGAGCACATTCACCTCCTTCAGGGTTGATACCCCCCTTCCGTTACACGCTGTATATATGAAATAATTAATGGACAAAATTTAAAATATTACAGATACAAGGACAAATTTATCACTTACTGGGGGCACTGTTACCACTACCTGATGCAGATCATCAATTTTTACAAATTTATTTTATGGGCAATTCAGATGCGGAAGTTGATAATCGTTGTGCTCACAATCCAACAGTGAAGAGAACCATTGAATTCAAAAGCCGCCAATGGAGCAACATAATAAAGTTGTGTAGCACGATAATGTTTACCTATTTTATATATATATATATATATATATATATATAAATGAATTGCTGTTCGTTAGTCTCACTAAAACTCGAGAACGGCTGAACGGATTTATCTTATCTTAGTCTTGAAATGTTCGTGGAGGTCTAGGGAAGGTTTAAAAGGCGAGAAAAAATCGAATAATTTCCGGGAAAACCCTAAAAACAGCCCTTTTCTATTTCCCATACAAACGTTTTCTAGAGTCAATTTGAACTTTATTGCTATTCAATAAAGTTTAGGTGTGTTCCTAACGTCAAAGAGTCAATTTGCAATTTATTACCGCTGCATAAAGTTCAAATTCAATCATATCTATGAAAATAGTCTTCGCGTGCGCTTTGGAGGATCTAATGTCGCGTTCCGAAAATAAACAAAAGTGAATCGCGAACGTGACAAAAAATGTATTTTAGCTAACTTCAGTTGTAACTGTATCAGATTATTTATTTCACACTTTTCAATTTATTATTATTTATTTCATGCTTTTTGTCACAAATTAAGTTTCTGAACACAACCATAATATTTGACATTAGATTTGACAACCAACTAATATGTCAATCATTCTGTCGCACTTCAGAACACGGAGATTTATGGCTTAAAGGTAAACTCCAAAAAAATAAATAAAAAAATCAGAACACGGAAAAAAGTATTACGATTGACGATATTGTGTTACGATCATGGTTACGATATTCTATGAGTGCATCCTTCTATCTTTGTGAGTGACGATTACCGCTACGTGCGCGAGAACTTTCTTTACTTTTGTGATCCTTTGTGATAGTGACATTCCAAGTAGTGTGCTCTTTTTTGTTGATATTTTGTGATAGTGACACTTTACTGTTAAGTTAATGTTAAGTGAGCGAGAAATTTTCTCACTTCGATTAATTACGTTACGATGCCGAGGCGAAGACGACCTGACTTAGGTCGTCGCAGTCAATCAAATGTGCGAAGAGCTACCTCACGTGCTAACCGCACTGATGACCAGAGAGAGACAGATCAAGAAAATAGTCGTATTGCTATGTCAGAATTGCGTTATTTAGTGAGTGACAATGAAGTGGATAGGCTTAGAATGCAACGAGTTCGTGCACATCAAACACAACAACAGCGAGCACGACATAATGAAATTGAGCGAATCCGCAGACGCAGTGCTCCTGTGATTCTTGAACGAGCTGCATTCCACTATGATCCGGCAATTGATTATTGTGCCGACAAATCGGTAACAATTGGGGAAATGAAAATAATTTGTAAATATTGTAAGGCGTTAAAATACACTGGTGAATCTACTGGATTATGTTGTGCTGGAGGCAAAGTAAAATTGCCACAATTGGTCCCACCACCAGATCCTTTACGCTCTTTAGTTTCTGGGATTGGAAATGATTCTAAGCACTTCTTGGCCAACATTCAGAAATATAACAACTGTTTCCAGATGACATCATTTGGCGCTACACATATTATACAGGACAATTTCATGCCCACTTTCAAGGTATTATACCAGAATATTTTTTTATAATATTCAAGTTTGTACTAAAATATATAACGGAAAGGGGTATCAACCCTGAAGGAGGTGAATGTGCTCATGAAACTCAACAACTTTCCCCAAAGAACGTAGGTCGAAATATGAAAAAAAAATTTGGCCCTCCCATAGTAAATCAATCAGCTGGTAGTCAGTTTTGTAAGGGAGGGCCAAATTTTTTTTTCATATTTCGACCTATGTTCTTGGGGAAAGTTGTTGAGTTTCATGAGCACATTCACCTCCTTCAGGGTTGATACCCCCCTTCCGTTACACGCTGTATATATGAAATAATTAATGGACAAAATTTAAAATATTACAGATACAAGGACAAATTTATCACTTACTGGGGGCACTGTTACCACTACCTGATGCAGATCATCAATTTTTACAAATTTATTTTATGGGCAATTCAGATGCGGAAGTTGATAATCGTTGTGCTCACAATCCAACAGTGAAGAGAACCATTGTCCAAGAATTACAAATGTTTCTTCATCAGAATAACAATTTAGTAAACATGTTCAAAATAGCATTGGATCGGATGCCATCTGATAGCCATAATATTATCATTCGAGCTGACAAAACACCAGCCGGTGAACACACAAGGAGGTTTAATTCACCTACCATTGATGAAGTGGCTGTTGTCATTGTGGGAGAAAATTTACAATCTAGAGATATTGTGCTTCATCGTCGGAATAGTGATTTAAAACGTGTATCTGAAACACACAGGAGCTATGATGGATTACAATATCCTTTGATCTTCTGGCAGGGGGAAGATGGATACCATTTTAATATCAAAATGGTAAATCAAGTAACAGGTAAATAAATTGAGCAGGATTAAATAATATTTTTAAATTCAATTCATCTAAGTAACATTTATCATTTTTGATTGCAGGTGCTGAAACCAACAAAAAAGTTAGTGCTGTGAATTTCTATTCATACAGACTCATGATCCGTCAAGGTGAAATAAATCATATTTTGATGTGTCAACGACTTTTTCATCAGTTTGCAGTTGACATGTATGTCAAAATTGAGACTGAACGATTAACATACATCCGTTTGAACCAACGACAGCTACGATCAGAGGAATACATTCATCTCCGCGATGCTATAAATGCCGATGGCAATGTGAATAATGTAGGAAGAATGACAATTTTGCCAGCCACTTATATAGGAAGCCCACGCCACATGCACGAATATGCTCAGGATGCTATGTCATATGTTAGGCATTATGGCCGCCCAGACTTTTTTGTTACATTCACATGTAACCCAAATTGGTCCGAAATCAAGAGGGAATTGCTACATAGCCAAACACCAGTTGTTAGACATGACATAATTGCCAGAGTTTTTAAACAAAAATTAAAATCTCTGATGAATTTCTTAATAAAGCATTGTGTGTATGGCCGAGTCCGTTGTTGGATGTACTCTGTAGAATGGCAAAAGCGTGGATTGCCACATGCGCACATTTTACTCTGGTTAGTGGACAAAATAAGGCCAGATGAGATTGATTCCATAATTTCAGCTGAAATTCCAGATGAAACAGTTGACCCAAAATTGCATGCAGTAGTTACCAAACACATGATACATGGACCTTGCGGACTTTTCAACTACAATTCACCCTGTATGGTCGACGGCAAGTGTTCCAAGCGATACCCAAGAGACCTGCTTGCTGAAACCATAACGGGAAATGATGGATACCCATTGTATCGTCGGAGATCAGTTGCGGACAATGGGCAATCGGTAGTTGTGAAGGTAAGAGGACAAAATGTTGATGTAGACAATCGTTGGATTGTGCCATACTCGCCAATATTGTCCAAAGCTTTTGAGACTCACATCAATGTGGAATATTGTAACTCTGTAAAGTCGATAAAGTACATATGTAAATATGTTAACAAAGGCAGCGATATGGCTGTCTTCGCTGTAACCAATGCAAATGATGAAATATCACAGTACCAGATGGGGCGCTATGTAAGTAGCAACGAAGCAATTTGGCGTATATTTTCATTTGCGATCCATGAAAGATACCCTACAGTAGTCCATTTGGCGGTCCATTTAGAAAATGGTCAACGAGTTTATTTTAATGAATCGAACGCGGCAGACAGAGCGGCACGTCCACCATCGACAACATTAACAAGTTTCTTCACAGTCTGTCAAACTGATGATTTTGCTCGCACTTTGCTGTATGCTGACATGCCACGCTATTACATATGGAATGCATCATCGAAATCGTTTCAGCGTCGAAAACAAGGAACACCAGTTGAAGGACATCCAAATGTATTTGCTTCAGACGCTCTGGGTCGCATCTACACAGTACATCCAAATAACGATGAATGTTATTATTTGCGATTGTTGTTGGTGAATGTTCGTGGTCCGACATCGTTCAAACAACTGAGAACAGTTAATGGACAGATGTGTGCGACTTACCGTGAGGCATGCCAACTATTACATTTACTTGAGAACGATTCGCACTGGGATGATACGCTCAAGGATTCCGTAATATCTTCATCGCCGCATCAAATTCGTACATTGTTTGCGATTATCATATCGACATGTTTCCCCTCGAATCCAAAAGATTTGTGGGTTAAGTATAGAGATGACATGTCTGAGGATGTTTTGCATCGTGTTCGCCGTGAAACTTTGAATCCTACACTACAAATGACTGAAGAAATTTACAATGAGACATTGATCATGATAGAAGATATGTGTTTATTGATAGCAAATAAAGTATTGTCGTGTTTGGGAATGACAGCACCCAATCGTCATATGCACGATGCATTAAACCACGAGTTGCAAAGGGAACAACAGTACGACATTGAAGCATTGGCCGAAACAGTTCGTACAAATGTTCCACAATGAAATCAACAACAAAGAATTGCGTACGACACTTTGATAGAAGCTGTGAACAGTGGATCTGGTGGAATTTATTTCCTTGATGCTCCCGGAGGAACCGGAAAAACGTTCTTAATTTCATTGCTTTTGGCAAGGATCAGATCGCGAAATGATGTTGCTCTAGCGTTGGCTTCATCTGGAATAGCTGCGACTCAGCTAGAAGGCGGACGAACTGCGCATTCTGCCTTGAAATTACCATTAAACATGCAAATCACCGAAACACCAATTTGCAACATCGCCAAAAATAGCGCAATGGCAAAGATCCTACAGGTATGCAAATTAATTGTTTGGGATGAATGCACAATGGCCCATAAGAGGTCACTGGAGGCGCTGGACAGAACATTGAAAGATCTTCGTGACAACCAAAATATTTTTGGTGGGGCCATGATTCTGTTGTCAGGTGATTTTCGTCAGACTCTTCCAATTATTCCCCGATCAACTGTTGCTGATGAACTAAATGCATGCCTAAAATCATCTAATTTGTGGCAGTACGTAAAGACACTCCAATTAACAACTAACATGCGAGTATTTTTGCAACATGATGAAACTGCAAATGTGTTTGCGAAGCAGTTGTTAGATATTGGAAATAATAAAGTTGCAATGGACACCTCGACCGGATTCATCACATTACCCACAGATTTCTGTCACATCACAGATTCAAAAGAGGAGCTTATTCAGCGTGTTTTCCCAGATATAGCGCAAAAGTTCAATAACCATAATTGGCGGGGTGAACGAGCAATATTGGCAGCGAAAAATAAAGATGTCGAGGATCTCAATGCGACCATTCAGAATTTTCTTCCAGGACAGTTGGTTTCCTTCAAATCAGTCGACACCGTTATGAACCAGGATGACGTAGTCAACTATCCCACGGAGTTTTTAAATTCACTGGAATTGCCTGGATTACCACCTCACAATTTGCAGTTAAAAGTAGGATCAGTTGTCATCATGCTGCGTAACATTAATCAACCTCGACTATGCAATGGAACAAGACTGGCTGTGAAAAAGCTGATGAATAACGTCATTGAGGCAACAATCATAAAAGGAAAATACAAAGGAGAGGATGTCTTGATCCCGCGAATACCGATGATTCCAACGGATTTACCATTCGATTTTAAACGCTTACAATTTCCAGTACGTCTGGCCTTTGCGATGACAATAAATAAATCGCAAGGACAGTCTTTAGAAGTTTGCGGAATCAACTTGGAGTTTCCCTGTTTCGCGCATGGACAATTATACGTCGCGTGTTCGCGCGTCGGAAAACCGTCTTCTTTGTTTATTTACGCACCACAAAACAAAACAAAAAATATAGCTTATGAGAAAGCTTTAAATTGATTAACAAACTGTATCATAAGTTCATAACAGTGTGTGTCTGTTAATAAAAATTTAAACCTTATAAATAGCCAGTATTTCAGGAAAACTCTGTTTTTTTAAGTAAGCAACATGATGTGTCGAAAATAATAACAAAACTTCATGCTTCATTAAAAAAATGCTTTTTTATTCAATACGTTTTGTTTGTTTTGAAATTAATTTATACAAAAGTTTAGGTCTTTTATTTATCGATTGAGGCAGTACGAAGTCTGCCGGGTCAGCTAGTATATATATACATACTAATCACTATGCTAATTTATCACACTAATAAATAAGCCTCTGTGTGTGACTGCACTTGCACGCTGTGGAACAGAAATATTTGATTAATTCAAATTAATATTTAAATAAATAAATAAAAATTTGTTTAATGGGAAATATATGTAACGATATAACCATAAAAAGATTAGTTGTCTAAAATACGGCAGAAATAGCGCTCATAGCATATTGTTACAAGGAATTAAGTCTTATTGTTACAAGGGATTAAATCTAAAATGGTGATAAAAATTCAAAAGTCGCCAAAGAGAACTATTATATCAAGGCTATACTATGATCAACTTTTAGAAACCATGAATTATATATAACCACAATAATTAATTGTCTCATGCGACAGACGTAGCCGGTCATAGCATATTGTAATACTTGGCGTGAAATTGCTGTCATTTTATGGTTGATCGGATAAACAAAATAAACATAGGAAATAACGAAAAAGCAAATATTATGTGCACCACGTATAGTGTTGTTCAGATGTAAGTGGGATTCAAATATAAAAGGGATACTTCAATTTTTTCGATACTGTTTATTTCGAAACTGTTATCTAATAAGCACCTAAATGGAAGTCCACTGGTATGGCATTGTCGCAGGTAATAGGGACAGGCGTCCGAGTTTTAGCTGATGAACAAATCGCTGCCGAACGCAGCAGGGACCTGAAGCGAGCTTTTGAGCAATTTCAGTATTTTGTTTTATTTTATTTTTATAAAGCTATATAGAAAAGAGTTTCCTTTAAATTTAGTGACCAGCGAAGCGGGCAAAGCCTGGCTAGTTTAAAATAAAATAAAATAATTCCTATTTTGATTTTATTTTTTATGATTGTGCTTTTTAAGTCAATTTATAACACAAAAGTTCATATTCTGTGTCTTTAAAAGTATTATTAGGTTTAAAATGACTCTTGCAAAGAGATTCTGAAGAAGCAACTGCTAAAAACGTATCAGGTCGATTTTCCGACACTCAGTTTCCCGACGCCACTTTCCCGACAGGTACGGTTTCCTGACAGCTCACTTTCCCGACAGGTACGGTTTCCCAACAGCTCACTTTCCAACAGGTACGGTTTACCGACAATTCCCTTTCACGACAGCTCAAAATATTTTTGATTTTAAAATTTCCCATTTCGTCAAAAAAGTTTTTGGATAACTTTTTAAAATAAAAGAAGTATTTTGTAATTATAGATATTCTATTTCATCGTTATTCATAATAAATTAAAAAAGTTTGAAAGCTAAAAAGTTTAAATCCCTCATGCACACGAATTTATACCATGGTCCATGGTCTTTGGAGTGCATGCATACATCATCCAGATCCAAAAGTTTCGGCGCTCGCCAGACGCTAGTTGTTTACACTGTATCCCTTCGCTTGTGTTTATTTTTTCAAAGCCTCGGTCAAACGCGGATACTAACCAAATTTTCTAAAATTTCCTTAACCCTGTGTACACTAAGCGACAAAAAAAAAAAAAAAAAAAAAAAAAAGCCGCACTTGGATATTTTCCATTTTTCTTTCTGTAATCGCTAATTTTATTGCTTCAAAAATAAATTTTTGAACAGATTTTATAACGTTGTGTTCCGCGTGCAATTTAGGATTGATCCAAGTGTTAAAAACAAGATGCAATTGTTCGGAAAATTGTAATTTTAGAAAGTATTTCAAAAATGACAGAAATAAGGCAATCCGTGTTTGTAATGATCGATTGATGGCGCTTTCTGAACTGCATTTGTTAGTAAATGTTAAAATTGAAAATTTTAACACTTTTGAAATTTATTATTTTTTATCAAATCCTCCGGAAAATATTTCAGATTCTTTTATTTAATTATTTTTCTCTATTTAAAATGTTTAAAAGTCCGTTTTTTCAAAATTAATTTCATTCCGTTTTGGCATTTTCAAATATTTTTCTAAATTTCCGATTTTTCAATTTTAAATATTTTTCTAAATTTTATTTCCTTGCAACTTTATTTTAATTAGATAGCTTATTTAATTTCCTTTAAATTGAGCCATTGCTCATAATAATAGCTTAAAATTTAATCATTTTCCCTTCAAAAAATCATAAGTCCAAAAAATACCTTTTTTATTTAACTGTAGTCTAAAATCCAGCGGTCAGCCATGTTTGCTTAAATTCTCGCTCTTTCCCGCGCTTTCAGAGGGGGAAGAGATGTTCTGGAATACTCCGGAAGGCTCGTAGCGTCCCTTTCGCGAGAGCTGATTGGCTGGCTAACGCAGGCGCGAAATTGGATGTGACGATTTCCCTCTCTTGTATGCTGACTCTTCTCTAGGATGCTGTGAGAAAAGGACGTGAAGAAAAGTACGCCGTAGTCGGCGGCCTCGGCCGTTGGCCGATCAAATTTTTCAAAATTACCTTTTAATCCAGTAACAAAATCCTCAGCAACTTCACGCTACAGTGTATGAAGGAACTAATGCGGATTTAATACGCACGAAACGAAAGTGAAGGTTTCTAACCTTCTGATTTTTACAATCACTTCAACTAATCACTCTGTGTGCAAATATTATGTCTCAATCTCCAATGCAACGAAACCACCGAAATGTATATAGTTAAAGTGTATGCAAAATAAAAGCGCTTCCTGCTAGTCATCCAGCAAAGATGTGTGCGAGTATTGATGTCTTAAGTGTCCGAACGGAGCTTTGAATTAAGTGAAAGACTCATCGATCCGACGTATCGCAATATTGAAAACTTTTGAGTCAGAAATCTCCATTAAAAATCTCAAGGAGGAAAATATACCCTTTGCCATGAATTTTGCGATAAGTGATCCGCACCGACATCGTTCTTGCGACATATTCAAAAGAAGTGTGCTCTGCTAGTGTGCTCTGCTCCGATGGGAGCATAATAGGAGCTAGTTAGCTCAAAAGTACATATTAATGTCAGCATTAGAACGTGGACATCATTTCAAGCCGTGAACTTATCACGAGCCAAATTTTCTTTTATATAAAATGCTAAATAAGCAATAACATGATGAGCACTAAGTATTTTATGTGCAATCGAAAATAATGAAATGTTAATAATGAAATAATTCACGTTCTATATACGCTAAAGAAAATAAAACCAGATGTCTGGGGAAAAAAAATAGTTGTAATCCTTATGCGCCGGTACCGGAAGACATAATGTTTTTAATATTTAATAAAGGGTTTGTGTCAAAGGAATATCTATACTCTTTATTACTTCTTGTGTCTCACATTGGATTATTTAACCTTTATTTTTTCAGGTATATGTTTTTTTCTTCATGGGGTAAGTTATTTTTAAATGTACTTCATTTTTTTTCTATTAAATTTTATTCTGATTCAATTCAATTTTAAAGTTTCGGTAATCTAAAAAAGATTTTGATGAGCCGCGGCACCTGTTAACGCAAATTTAATTTAAATCTAACCACTATATTTTTTTCTTCCCTAACAGCCACGTGTATTTATTATTGTTCTTTCTTGTTGTTCTACCATTGTTTCAGCGTGAAAGCTATCAGTGGTGTGATAATTTCACCTTAGTCCACCAGAGGGTGAGCATTTCATTACAATCGCGGATTAACGATACTACAAAAAATATTAATTTTAGAGCGAAAATCAAAAAAATATTTTAATACGTGGGATGTCAAAATAGTTAAATGTTAACAAAATATTAGGGATTTGGTTTTTAGCAAGATATAATATTTTTGGCTGTTTAAACTGCACATTTGTCCTTAGGCTGCCACGTTACTCATCCAGTGGGGATGATCGCAAGTTAAAAAGCCAGCGCTTAAAAAATCCGTTTGTATTACATTTAGAACATAGCAGGGATTCAGAAAAGTGTTTAGTAACATAATTTATCTAAATGCAGTGAAATAACGATTAAACAAAGCAGGTTTAATTGCCATAAAATCTGAAAAAAATTCATTCTTAACGAAAAGAATTAGAAAACCAAGACATTAGTGGGTTAAAAAAAGATCAATTACTTATTGGGCTAAAGTTGTTCTCTCTGATGAGTCAAGTTTAACTTATTTCGAACTGACGGAAACAAGCAGATCTGATCACGAAAATGTGACTGACTTAATGAAAATCGCACTTTTAAAACAATGACATATTACGTACATTACGATACGAAAATGCATAACTTTTTGGTGAGACTGGCAAATTATCATGTTCAAGGGATCAATTAACCGGAAATAAAACTTGGTCATTAAAAAATTGATACCTGACCGACTACTTTGGGGGTATTTCAGACTCTTCCATAATCAGCATTTCAAGTTGATAATGCACCTTGTTATATGGCGTTTGTGATATATTTATTTGATTCAAGTTGTTAAAATTACTCATATATTCTCATGAGCATCTATAATTTTGCAAGTTATCATAACTTCTTTTACTTAAAATTAAATCCCACAAAGAATATCGCAGGATTTCTTCTTTATTAGACCTGAAAATTGTCCTGATCTCAATCCTCTCGAAAATGTTTAGTCTATAAAAGAGGGTGGGGATTAGAAATTTGTAGCCTACAACTTTCAAAAAACTAGAAAAAACTATTTATGATATTTGGCACAGTGAAATTTCTGAGTTTCATGTTAAAAAACTGTAAAATACTATGCTATTGCGCATTAAAGCAGTAATTCGATATAAAGGCGTAATTATCCTATCCAGAATACATATTTTTATTAAATAATTGTTTAGATCTCACAAGTAAATATTTTTATTTCATACATTAAAATAACACTGATTTATTTCATATAATAAATCATGATAGAATACAAAGTATATGTTTATTGTATTACGTTTAAAAAGAAAATTTTATGTAGATTTTTATTAAATACTTCGTAGAGTTCAATAAGACGAACTATTAAATCGAAAATGTACATAGGTATCATGTTATGACTTCGGTATTATACAAAAATAACAATTTTATTTGTTGCAATCATTAGTTTTTAAATTATTACAAACCCGAAAGGTATAAGTCAATTTTTCTGCAATGCGGCTTTTTTTTTTTTTTTTTTTTTTTTTTTTTTGTCGCTTAGTGTATGTATCTGTACAACCCCACAGTTTTTTTGCAGAAAGTGTTTGGTCGAATACTTATGTCTGCAGAAAGTTTTCAATTTTACCTGGGTATATGAACAACGAAATGGTTTCATATTTCAGTGACAAGCTGCATAATTAGCGTGTAATTTGATAAATCTATATTAATAAAATCAGACTTTTGTCTGCAAATTTGTTAGAATTGAAAATTTTCGCAATATCTTCACGTTTCACACACCATGAAAGCCGAAAATGACTTCAGAAAATTGTGTGTGTGTGTGTGTGTCATCGTGTCTGTATGTCGCTTTTTTTGTCCGGACATCACATGAGAACGGCTGGACGGAATTCAACGGTGCTTGGTAGAAACTTAGATCTCTACCTAACTTAAAATTATATCTATCAATTTTACAGAAATTCCCCCACGTTTCCCCCTGGGGGGGGGGGCAAAAGACCAAAACACATTTGTCCGGGTATCACTTGAGAACGGACAGACGGAATTCAACTGCGCTTGCCAGGAATTTAGGTCTTTACCCAACTTAAAATAATATCTATCAACTTTTCGGGAATTCCCCCCTGGGGGGGGGGGGGGCAAAAGACAAAAGCACGTTTGTCCGGGTATCACTTGAGAACGGACAGACGGAATTCAACTGCGCTTGGCAGGAATAATCTTCACCCAACTTAAAATTATATCAATAGAAATTTTCAAAATTTTAATTAGTTTCTGAAATGTGGGTAAAAAACGTCTGCGTATGCGCCATAAAGATTTTGTCAGTAAAACGCTTTGAATGGGGGAAAAAAAGTTATATTTACGTTTTAGACAACAAGCCTCTCTCTTTATATATATACAACACCTGATATCGATACCGAGTTCAAATATCGCCATATATTTATCATTTGACAAAATTTCTATGCAGATAATAGAATGCTCTAATAGATTGTCGATCCAGTTGAATATTGGAGAAAATGTACAGTTTTAATATAAGACCCTCTTGGCAACTTTTTATTTTATTTTATTTTATTTTTGCCATTTTGGCAAGGAATTATAATGGCTATAATAGCAGAATCGGATATAAAGAAGTTGGCGAGTAATGTTCTAGGTACTTCGATGCCAAATTTCAAATTTTTCTTGGGGATCTGATACTAAAGCTGTTCCGAAGAAAAAAACAAAAGGAAAAATAATGGACTTAAACAAATTAAAATGTAAATGAAGCAACGCTGCCACGCTATTAGCCGTATTTGGCGATGAATAGATACGGTGTTACAAAAAGATTGTCTATGTGAGGATTAAGCCATTTGAGATTTTCTTCTCTCGGACAACTCATAAACAAGATGTTTTTGTAACAAATTATAAGTTTAAAAAATAATTACATACATAAGGTAATTGTAAATAGGGTTTCAATTTAACATTATCTATATTAATAAAATCAGACTTTTATCGGTAAATTTATCAGAATCAAAAAACTTTGCGATATCGTCACGTTTCACACACCATGGAAGCCAAAAGTGACTTTAGAAAACTTTGTCTGTCTGTGTGTGTGTCGTCGTGAGTGTATGTCTGTAACGCTATTTTTGTCTGGGTATCACGGGAGAACGGCTGAACAAAATTCAACGGCGCTCGGCAGCAATTTTGGTCTTTACCCAAATTAATATTATATCTATCAACTTTTTCGGAATTCCCCCCCTTCCGTTCCCTTCCTGGGGGGGGGGGTAAAATTCAAAAACACGTTTGTAAGCATAATTCGGCTCTAAATTACTTCACAGTAAAGAAATTGCACATGAGGAGACTAGGCATAAGTAAAACTAAAAATTTATCTGCGATTTAAGATTTTTCGATTTTTAAGGGGTGAAAGGGGGAAAAATCGATTTTGGGCGGGAAATTTCGCAAATTCTGAATTTTTGAGTAGAACTCTACCAAAAATAGAACATAGATGTTGAAAAAAAAGCTCTACGACTTCCTTAGGATATTTCCAAAAACACATTTTTGGCTTTTTGTGATTTGCGATTTTTTTTATTTATTTATTTATTTTTTTTTTTTTTGTAGGGGGGGGGGGTTATGAGGGGGCAAAATCGAGACATACCTTTTAGAGCTAAATTTGTCCTGAGAAATCTATGGAAGATGCGTTCAGGAATTTTGGTGCTTGGATAGTTTATATGTATCAAACACCTAAAGTAACGGGATTTGTCAAAATTACCCCCGTTCCCCCCCCCCCCCTTTGGCGGGACAGAAGGCAAAAATATCTTTGCAAGCATAACTCGGCTCCAAATTACTTCACAGTGATGAAATTGCACATGGGGAGACTACACTTGAGTGAAAATAAAACATTATCTGCGATTTAGAGAGTTTTGATTTTTAGGAAAGGGAGGGGAAATCAATTTTTGGCAAAATTTTTGAAAATTCCGTATTTTTGAGTAGAACTCTACCAAAAATGGAACAAATATGTTGAAAACAACCATGCGTCTTCCTTAGGGTATTTCCAAAATACATTTTTTTTTAAGCGGAGGGGAGGGGGGAGGGAGGGGAGTATGTGTTACGAAGAGCAAATTCGAGACAGATTTCCCCAGACAGATTTAGCGCTAATTTGCTACTTTGCTCGAATTTGCTACTTTTAAGCACTAAATTTGTCCTGGGAACTTTATGAGAGCTGCGGTTACGAAATTTGGTGTTTGAATTGTTTATATGTATCCAAAACCTAAAATAACGGGATTTACCGAATTCTCCCCTTGGGGGTGGGCAGGAGGCAAAAAATTATTGTAAGCATAACTCGTCCCCAAATTACCTCATAGTGAAGAAATTGCACAACAGGAGACTAGACTTGAGTATAAATAAAGCATTATGTACGTTTTTAGAATTCTTGATTCTTAAAGGAGAGAGGGGGAAAATCGTTTTTCGGGGGGAAATCTGAAAAATTTTGAGTGGAGCTCCACTAAAAGTGTTACAAAGATATTGAAAACAGCCATGTGACTTCTTTAGAATACTTCCCAAAACACATTTTCTTCTTCTTCTTCTTTTTTTTTTGTGTGTGTGTGTGTGTGATTTTCGATTTTTTTTTTTTTTTTTTTTTTTTTGGGGGGGGGAGGGGTCGTAGGAAGTTGTAAATTCGCGATCCCTTTTTAGCGCTAAATTTGTCTTGGGAAATCCATTGGATATTCAGTCACGAAATTTGATGCATAAATTGTTTATATGTATCCGACACTTATTGTAACGGGATTTTACAAAATCCCCCCCCCCCTAAACCCCCTTGGGGTCGAGGGCAAAAAACACGTGTAAAAACACGTTTTCCTGCTTGAATTCGCTTTAAATTATCTTAGAATTTCGAAATTTGGTGTGTGTATGTTGATTAAGTGTACGCATGATATACTATCGTGGAATTGCGCAAAATTTCGGACCTACCGCTGGGGAAGGGGAGTTAAGAAGCAGGTAAGTTCCAAAGGTTGTGGAAACCCGGACTCCCCACGTTGCGTGCGGAAAAACATGTAAAGAACACAGCGGGAACTTTAACTTAGGTTATTAATAATTATATGTGATTTTGACAACTTATTTAAGTATAGTGTCCAGCGAAGCGGGCAAAGCCGGCTAGTCTATATTAATAAAATCAGACTTTTGTTTGTAAATTTGTTAGAATCGAAAAATTTTGTCATATCTTCACGTTTCACACACCATGAAAGCCGAAAATGACCTCAGAAAACTTTGCCTGTGTGTGTGTGTGTGCGTGTCATCGTGTCTGTATGTCGCTTTTTTTGTCCGGACATCACTTGAGAACGGCTGTACGGAATTCAACGGCGCTTGGCATAAACTTAGATCTTTACCTAACTTAAAATTATATGTGACAATTTTTCATAAATTCTCCCACGTTCCCCCCTGGGAGACTAAAGACCAAAACACGTTTGTCCTGGTATCACTTGAGAACGGCTGGACAGAATTCAACGGCGCTTCACAGGAATTTAGGTCTTTACTCAAATTAAAATTATATCTATCAACTTTTCAGAAACTCCCCCATGTTTCCCCCATGGGGGCAAAAGACAAAAACACGTTTGTCCGGGTTTTACTTGAGAACAGCTGGACGGAATTCAACGGCGCTTCGCAGGAATTTAGGACTTTACTCAACTTAAAATTATATCTATAAATTTTTCAGAAATTTCCCCACGTTCCCCCCTGGGGGACAAAATACAAAAACACGTTTGTCCGGGTATCACTTGGACGGAAATCATCAACAGCGCTTTGCAGGAACTAAGGTCTTTACCCAACTTAAAATTATATCTATCAACTTTTCCGAAATGACTCCCTTCTCCCCTTGGGGGAGGCAAAAGACAAAAACACGTTTGTAAGCATAACTCGGCTCCTAATTACTTCACAGTAAAGAAATTGCACATAGGGAGACTAGACATGAGTAGAAATAATACGTTATCTGCATTTAAGAATTTTCGATTTTTAAGGTAAAGGAGGGGGGAAATATTGAAAATTCCTGATTTTTGAGTAAACCTCTACCAAAAATGGAACATATATATTGAAAAAAGGCTATGCGACTTCCTTAGGATACTTCCAAACACACATTTTTTTTTTTTTTTTTTTTTTTGGGGGGGGGGGGGCGTTGTTTTTTTTCTTTGGGTTGGGTGGGGGATACGAGGTGCAAACTCGAGACTTTTAGCCCTAAATTTGTCCTGAGAAATCTATGGAATCTGCGGTCACCAAGTTTGGTGCGTAAATTGTTTATATGTATCCGACAATTATTGTAACGGGATTTTACGAAATTCCCCTTTACCCCCTTGGTGTCGAGAGGCTTGTATAAACACGTTTTCCCGTTTGAATTCGCCTTAAATTACCTTAGACTGGCGAACTTTGGTGTGTGGATGTTGATTAGGTGTACGCATTATATACTTTGCCGAGATTTCGCAAAACTTCGAACTTAGCCACTGGGGAAGGGGGAGTAAGAATCGGGTAAGTTGTTGCCGAAGGCAGTGGAAACACGGACTCCTCACGTTGCGAGCGAGAAAAATCTCTACCGAGCACAGCGGGAACTTTAATTCAGGTTAATTAATAATTATATGGGATTTTGACAATTCATTTCAGTATTGTGTCCAGCGAAGTGGGCAACGCCTGCTAGTAGGCTTTAAAGTAAGCCAGAAAATTAAATTGTTTTGTTTTGCGGAGAAATAATTTTGTATAATGGAAAATATTTTTTAAATATTTATAATTAGTAGTGAAATAATTTCATATTTCGATATTAGGCTGCAAAATGACATATTTCAATGTAAATAACCTTGAAAAATGGTTGAGTTTCATCGATTTGCAGCAAAATAAGCCTGTTTCTGAAAATTTGTTTCATCAAACATGTATTTGGACTGTTAGCAGCAAAATTCTTGTACAGTCACCCCCCCCCCCATAAAAAAACGCGCCCCCCCGCCTAATTTCGCCGTAAGTTGTCATAGAAACATGTGATTGGTACCAATCGATTTGTAATAACGTCTAGTTTATAATGGTATAGTTAGATTTTGCTTAAGGGGTCGTCTACATATTAAAACTGGCATCAACGTCATTTTTTTCAATGGTAACCCCCATTTTTTATATTTGAATTATTTGGATCAAATCATCACGGAAAACGGTATAGTTTATATATTTTGCTCAATTTTTCATAGAGTTATAAGCTGTCAAAATATGAGGATGCTAATGTTAAATGAATGTGACAAACATTAATTCATATCTTCCAACATAATTATGATATTCAAATTCTGTTTTTTCTATATGATAAAATGAAATGACCCAAATATATTCCATGCATATTTTTGATAAAAAAAAACATTTTTTGAATTATGAAAATTATTAATAATTTCATATTTGAAAAAATTATGAATTATGACCTATGTTAATTTTTGCATGAATAGAACGGGCATCATCAAAAACATGGGTTTACAAATTTACAGCTCGTTCCTAACATTATTTTATGAGTTACAGTGATATTTCATTTTTTACTGCTGTTAGGGGGCCGTCACTTGTTATAATTTGTATCCTCTGTGAATAAATATCTGTATATATTTTGACGAAAAACAATTTTAATTTATATTTTTGTTATTCTAATTGCTTTCTAAGCAATATTTCGACGTTTATCATACAAATTGGCTAATTTTATAAAATTATCGCAATGCAGACGAGAGATTGTGAAAGAATTCCATAAACAAATGAAGCCCCGCCTCCATATTGCAGAAACAATATTAAAAAACTAGTTCGCATATTCGTATTTGATTCTATGTATAACACTGGTACGGATAAATGTCAATGGCATTTAATACATCGAATGCTGAAGACAAAATTTAAATGATTTAATTGCAAATATGTAAAAAAAAAATTGTTTTATAATGTAAAGTTTTAGAAAATTATGTAAAGGCCTGGCTTCCGTTGCAAAAAGGAATATACACAGCTGCCAATATTTTAATTTATTTCGGAGTCATTTTAGCCCCGCCTCTAATTCGTGCTACTTATTTTTTAAAAGTATTTTGTCTTATTTTATCGAAATTATGTATTGAAGAAACTTTTTCTGTAAAGAAAGCGGTGCGGAATAAAGGCGGGGCTAAAAGTACTCCGGAATAAATTAAAATATTGGCAGCTATGAATATACCCGATCCTGAAATGTCAAGTCTTTCTTCTTAAATGTAACATAACTTTAGTTTCTCACTGCTAAAATTCTATTTTAACTGAGTTATCCCTCTTATTTTTACTTGAATATTGTGGGGTTCGTACACCTCAAGTTAAATATCATAATTTAGGGAACGCGGTAAGGCGAGAATTATCGTTTGAAAGAGGAAAACGCATTTTTTTTCTTTTTTTAAAATTATTATAATTAACATTTAATAATTTTTATAAGATTTTTTCAAAAGAATTTTCTGTTTTAATTTTGTTATGAGATTTTCGCATTTTTTTTTCTGTACGTTTGCAAGCATTGTGTTATTTAAATTTTATCGCAGGACGTAACATAATATTAAATTTTTATTTAATGTTTTTTTAATACAAAATCAAACAGTGGAATATATATTTTTTTTTTCATTAAATATATTATTGAAACAAAGCGCAATATTTTTTATTTTCGATTATTCTAATCACGGCGTGAAATTCCCATTTATTATGGGAAAACAATTTAAAACAATGTAATATGTCTTATTACTTTTAAAGATATAGATTTTACACATTTAAAATTAAGAATTCAAGTACAGTAGACGAATGCAGAACGGGGAATATTCGTTCTAGGCAATAGGAAACTGTTTTTTCTATATCCATATTCATTTTCATATAAATATACATAATAATTATACTCTTTCTAGTGAAAGTATTTGATTTCATATTATTTTGTTCATATAAATATGAATATAAGGAATATTCTTAAGAAATATCGTAAAACACGAATTGTGAAAGAAACGCCCACTGGAGGAGTAACAGATTCCCAAATGACGTGAAACTACGTCAGCAGTCGCGAAAATGTTAAATATTCTTTCTCAGATTATAGTTTAAATCTTGTTATTTATATTTTTGTATATTATCTATTGTTGGTTTGTACGCCAAAAATTAAATGTAAAACTTTATAGTAACACTTTCATGCGGGGCTTACTGTATATAATAAAAATATACCCAACAAGAAGTAGATAATTCTTTTTCTTAAATATTAAACACTTTTTATTTTCTTTTTTTAACCGCTATTGATATTATTATCATTATTACTATTTTTCTTTTAGCTTGGTATCTAGATTTTTGTAATTCAACATTGTAGGGTTCATATGTTTCAAGCTATTTAATTTTCTTCGTGTGAAGTGATATATTTAACTATTCAATGTTTAATAAATAGAAAAAAATAAAAATCTTTTAATTCATAAACTAACATAGAAAGTTCGGCGATTTAGAATAGTTTTTTATTTTAAAAATAACATTTTGAACTTTTTTTCCAATGTAAAATTTAATAAATAATGTATATTGGGTGGTAGATCACGATTTAATTTTTCTAAATGTATAGACGGTCCTCTAACACATTTTCACGTGTAACTCTGTTTAGAATTGATTTAAAGTATATATATAGGTAGGTTTTCTAAACTGCCTTGATCTCAGAAATCTGAATATGAGGTCAAAAATACGGGTCGTCATTGAAAAAAATGAAGTTTATGCCTGTTTTAACATGTAGATAACCCCTTAAGCAAAATCTAACTACACCATTAAAAACTAGGCGTTATTACAGATCGATAGGTACCAGCCGCATGTTTCTACGATAATTTACGGCGAAATTTGGTGTGTGTGTGTGGGGGGGGGGGGGGGGGGGTTGAGGAGGGGGTGACTGTACATTTCAGTGACAGGTTACAAAATTATTGCATATTTTGAATAAAGCAAATCTTTTTGATTGGCAAAGAAATAACCATGAATTTTTGCATTTATTTGTGTTATTAAACATAAAATTTGTCAGTTTGTGGAGAATGGTTCTACATTTCAATAATAAGCCACAAAATTATCATGGATTTAAGAAATAGATTAGGGGAAAAATATATATACTACTAGCAGACCCGGCCACGCGTTGCTGTGCCTAAGTTATATGTTGAATTATATTGCAATAAACTATTTAATATAGTCAAATTATTATTTACGAATAAAGACTGAAACGTTGTACCCGATGTAAAAACCCATAGGATTGAGATTTGAACCTTGGGTCAAAATTTGGAAGCGATTGATAAAAATTTTCGTTGATATTAAGCACAAATTAATTTTATTGTAGGGTCTTATAAATTTTAATGGAGAAGTGATATATATTATTTCTAATGCTACTTAGGATAAAAATGCTGAAATGATTAATAAAATTAAATTCTATTAAAATAAAAGTATAAAAGAAGCAGATGATTTTAAAAATCAAATTTTATGGATGAGTGAAATATAATATATGTTATAATGGATAATTTTACTATAAAATGGCCTCATCATTTTTAATATTTTAAAGATGGCATCAGCAGTAGGTATAAAAAGGAAAACAATATGGCTAAACCAGAAAAATAAGTAAATTTAATAAATATTTTAAAACTTTAAAATAGGACATCTTATGAAATATTGGACATTAAAAATAAATACATGTATCATTTTAAATAGAAAAATATTTTGGAAAAGTTTAGTATATTTTAACGAAGTGATGAGAAGGTTTTGAGTATGTTAAAATTTTAATAGTAAATTCAAGTTAATATAGATGGGAAACATTGAGGATTAAGATAAGAATAATTATATATATATATATTTGTAATATATACCATGCTTTTAAATTTTAATATACTAATTAAAAGGAAAATGATAAATATTCTATCACAGTTTGTTTTCAAATGTCTAAATAAAATATCTGATATAAGATACTAATATGTTGCAGCGGAATAGATTTCATTTCTATCACCCTTGGTGAAAAAAAGAATAACGCCAAATTATCGAGTCAAAATATATAATTCCTTTCAAAAATCATGGTTATTTTAACAACTTATATTAAAAGAGTAATGAATAATATGAAACAATATTTCGTACAATACGTATTACAGGTCATACATACGTACAATGAATAATACATATTGCACTTCGCGTAATACATACATGGCATGTATATTTTCGTGTTACGCTTTTGATTGCCAAATAAAAAAAAAAAAAAAAAAAAAAAAAAAAAAAGAGAAAGAAGGGAAAGAAAAACGCCAAAGACTACAGAGTTTTGAAATTTAAAATTAAAATTTTGTCAATTTGACAGCAAAATAACTCAATCTAACGCACGCGATAACTAATACCTATACCCAAATATAAGAATTAAAATCGGGAAATAAATTTCCTCGACTTTTAATATTTTTTTACAAAAAATCCAATGGGCGACTAACACAGGAAATCTTTTTCTTGGCTGCACAAATTATCAGTGAGTCACACTTCGCTTGCATATAGAACTCATAGATATAGTATGGTATATATAGAATGATCATTGGGGAGAAAAAAGTGATTCCTTTTCACTTGGGAAAAGACGACGTTTTTACCAAAATATGGCCGTCTTTCCCCGAGTAATACACACGGGTATACGCAAGCGAAGTGTGACGTCACTGACCGTTTGTTGATGCAAGAAAATGATTTCCTATGTTAATCACCCATTGGATATTTTGTAAAAAAATATTAAAAATCGAGGAAAATTATTTCCCGATTTTAATCCCCATATTTGGGTATATATATACGTATTAGTTATCATGTGCATGTGTTAGATTGAGTTATTTTGCTGTCAAATTGACAAAAATTTAATTTTAAATTTCAAAATTCTGTCGTTCTTGGCGCTTATTGTATTGGTGATCAAAAACGTAATACGAAAATATACATGCCAGATGTATATTTTCGTAATATGCATTGTACGAAATATTGTTTCAAATTATTTTATTTCATTATTATTTCATTACTCTCTTAATATAAGTTGTTAAAATAACCATGATTTTTGAAAGGAACTAAATTATGTTCGCCAAATAGTTTGGCGATATTTTTTTTTTTTTTTTATGTTTTTTTCTGCCAAGGATGACCGATATCAAATCTATTCCGCTGCAACATATTAGCATCTCATGTCAGATACTTTATTTAGACATTTGAAAACAAATTTGACTTCAAATTATGATAGAATATTTATCATTTTCCTTTTAATTAGCATATTACTTGGATATTTATTGTGTAAATATCATCCTTTGAAATGAAATGTTTGTGTTTTCAATCGAATATGGAAGTTTGCCATTTTTTTTTTCTAGAGTTTTGAAATTAAAAATTAAAATTTTGTCAATTTTAAAACAAAAATAACTTAATCTAACGCATGGACACGATAACTAATACCTATCTATACCTAAATACGGGGATTAAAATCGGGAAATAATTTTCCTCGATTTTTAATAATTATTTACAAAAAATCCAATGGGCGTTTAACATAGGAAATATTTTTCTTGCATCCACGAACAGCCAGTGACGTCATCACTTCGCTTGCGCGAATATACGAATATTTTAGCATATACGAATATTTTAGCAAATAAAATTTATGAATAATTTATTTACTAAAGGTGAATGAAAAACTCCAGATACAGTTTCAAATTCATATTTCTTTTTTTTTTTTTTTTTTTTTCAATACCACTTAATAGCTGATTCCAAAGCTTCTTTTTCGGCATCAAAAATCTTTGTACGATAACATGGGGAAGATAGATCTATATATATTTCTATACCTATGATACAACTACATTAGCACTTTATCAATGTGTATAAAATCTTTAAATTGATTATGACGTCAATTTTCGTGAGACGCATAATTTAACTTTTTATAATTTTTTAACGTTCACGTTTGATTAAGTGTATTTATTTTTATGTCAAAAAAAAATCAACTCGTATTTTTTTTTTTTTTTTTTTTTTTGCAACAATTAAACTTATGGAACTAACAGATATTTTGGAGCAACTTTAATAAAGGTCTATAATTAACAAATAATTGCAATAAAAAAATATTGTGACAATAAATTGAGATAAAAACTATCCTATCTCTCAAGTTGGACCAAACTGCACACAGTGTGCAAAATTTCATTAAAATCGGTTCCTTAGTTTAGGAGTTTACCCCGGACAAACATCGTGACACGTAATTTATATATATATACAGATATTGATTAGAGCGATAAAATAAACTTTTATTTCTGAAATTAATTATCATGAAGCATAAAGTTTCTCAATAAGTGGCAATATGATACGTACGACTGTCATGTGATGTCTTAGTTGTACACCTGCAAGTTTCGTCTTAACACGAGCTCTCGTTTTAGAGATATCAGCGACTTTACACGATTTTTCGTGACGTCTGTAGTATGTATGTGTGTGTGTGAGAATGTGTTTGTATCTTACATAACTCAAAAACGGTTGGACGTAGAACGTTGCAAATTGGTATATAGGTTTATTATAACATCTAGTTGTGCACCTCCTTTTTTGGTCTTTCTGTGATTATCTGTTTTGGAGATATTTACGAAAATTATATTTATAATGGCAAATATACAAAGGTTTTAGCCATTATATATGGCCTACCAACATAGCAATTTCAAAATAAGCTAATGGTAGAGCCCGTAATGATATTATTACGAAAGAGTTCGACACTTATGCGTGTAGAAAGTAATTTATAAAGACATAAGCACGCAGGTTCTAGTCGACGAATGCTTTTTATTTTTGTATAGTTTCGTGACTCATTTATAGAACTTTCAAAGAATTTAGTTCAGCGCAATAAACCAATGAATTTTTTCAGAATATTCCAGAACTCTGTTATTATTGAAGTTAGAACTTAAAAGCTTTGGGAACCCTAAAATACAAGTTTTCGCCAAATTTGTTCGCCAACTCTCCAAATTCGATGCCAAGACCAAGAATCAACGCTGGATACTAATTTGCAGTATGGCGAGATTAGCCATAAAATTTTGCGGCAAATTTGTTTTAGGATAACCTGAAACCCTTTCTCTATTTTAACTGAGTTAATTTTTTTGGTAAAATTTATCTTTTCCTGATACTAATTTTTGCCAGAGAACAAAACTGGGTCGTCTATCCGCGATTGTAATGAAATGCTCGCCCTCTGGTGGGCTAAGGTGAAATTACAATAAACATGGTTTAATTCGAATTCCATACAGCCGCCATTGCTTGCCGATATTTAGTTTCACATATATTTATTGAATAAAAATGAATAAATACGGTAAAAAAGATAACACATACTGTTGTGTGCTACAATCTAACTCCAAAGGATCAAGAAATCCAGAATTGAGCTTCCATTTATTTCCAAATGACAAATTTAAAATTTCAGTTGCTTCGGCTAATGGAAGTAAAGAATTAATCAGATGATTTGAAATTAATATTTGTTCAGCTTCAGTTAAAAATCTACTTCCGATCGAACGTTGAATAAACTGAAGTATTTTTTCCAAAAGCAATCAATTTTCCATAATGTAATGGCGGAGAAATTATAGTACGAATATTAAGTAGAATAACAAAAGAACACTAATGGAACACACGTGGCTATGTTTACTAACAACTGCAGTGTTGAGAAAGCGCCATCTATCGATCATTACAATCGCGGATACTCGAATGACTTTCACTGAACTCCAAGTCGCGTATTTGCCCTTGAGAGATTCTGTAACAGGCCGTGGAGTACCATTCCTGAGAAAACTACTAAAGGTGAAATAAAAAACACGGAATCATGGTCAGAATTATCTCTTACACATAAACTTTAAATTTAACTTTGATCCAAGTGTCGAAATTAAAAATTATATCTTTTATCAAACACTTTTTAGCATGCAGAAATGCATCTACAAGAGGCAATATTTTGGGACAGGTAGGGGATAGTGGCACTTGGCTTCAGATATGCTTCACTCATTCCGTGTTCTTCGAAAAACCAAAACCATGGTAATAGAATATCTCACCAAAACCAATGGTTGTGAATCGAATGGAATCGAACAGGGAAACTTTAGGGAAAATCACGGAGTAATATTAATAGGAGTTGAAGGTCCAATGGGAGAAAGCTACGAAACTGTGATCTAAATTTTTGGTAAATATTGAGGGTGCCACTTGTCATTCCTCCCTACTTCGGCGGGGATATACTGTCGTTTTCAATAGAATTTTGCTGAAGTACATTTAAAATTTTTTATTTTAAGCAATTTAATTTGTTTGTAAGTTCTTAAAACTGCATAATTCAGATGTTTCAAATAAATGCTTCGTTCCTAGTTGTAAAACAGGCTATGATAGTGATAAGAAAAACAAAAAAAAGCCCTAGGAGAAAAATAAAGTCCGAGTTCGTGTTTTCTGCACCTAAAGTAAGTTTATTTTTTTTCTTTACAAAATTTCATCCATTCTCCTTCCTCCCAATTGTCTGTTTTAGCTAGCTTCGGTTCATAAGAATCGTCATTTTTTAAAAGCTTTCTTTCAAAGTAAAATTAATATAAAATGGCTCTTAAAAAAAACATGTTGGTTAGAATACTCTATTTAATGAAATTTGCTTTCAATCGAAATTTTTTCAGCTTGATATTATTTTTAAAAAAATAATTAAAACGAGACATTTCCCCATTGAATAACATTGCGGAAGCTGGAGAGAAGGAAGTATTGCACGCTGGCGCCATCTGTAAACATTAGAAAACAACATCACAAAATTTCAGCGTTACCTTCTTCTCCTGTCTTTTTTACTCCGTGGGGAAAATTATGTTTACGACAGGAGGGATTTTTTTGTTTTCTTTTTCAGATTCCGATTTTAGAGATGAACCGGCATGTGTTTGAATGGTGACTAGTTTTATCAAAGCATTCTGTTTGTTTTGAAAGAATAAACTTTTTTATTTTATTTTTTTTACTGGTAACTCTCCTTTTTTATGAATTAAAGTAATCATTCTAGTGTATTAAAATTATAAGGAAATGACTTAGTTGCTAGCATTTTGTTTTAAACTGTTTATGTATACCACCTGATTATTTTCCATTGTTTATTGTTGATGTAAAGTAGTATTGTTCATTTATTTTTAAAATTTTATTTCTATCTTATTGTTATTTCATCTGAGAGTATTATTTAAGGGAGAGGGGGGGGGGGGCTAATGGGACATTTTATATTAATTATTCTGAAAAGAAATCGATTAATTTCTGACTGATTTTTTATGCATAATTAGAGAAATATTGGCTTTATAATAATAATAACAATAATAATTACAAGAGGTTGGGGTCCCCTGGGTTGAGATGTATTGGGATATATCAAAATGAACACAAAAAGTAAAGTTTCAGTTCAGTACCTATATAAAGACAGCCTATCGTAATTCAAAATACAATGTACATAAGCAGTACTATAATATTAATTATTTCATAGTAAAATTTGAAAAATTAAAAACAGAAATATGCATTCCGTTTTTCTGATATTAATTCAGGCATTTTTGAGAGTATTTTCTGTGTTATTTTAGCATCATCCCTTTCTTTTTAAGGTGTTTTTGTAAACTTTAATAAATCATGTTTATCACTAATGATAAGTGCCTATGCATCATCATTCTAACTGTCCCATTAGACCCCAGTTTGTTTGCCCCATTGGCTGATATTTTATATTTTCTGATCTACATATCACATAAATACCATGAAATGTAAGAACTTGCAACAATTGCTTCGGGTCGAAAGAAAACATGACATTTCTTCATCTTCAGGGAAACAAAGCAAGCATGAGTGCTTCAATGCAAACAAAGTGGCAACACACATTGTCCCTTTTATGTTGCCACTTTGTTTGCATATCCACCCTTGTGTTTACTTTGTTTGTGCGTTTCTACATTGCATTGCAGCACCTGTATTTACTTTGTTCACCTGATGAAGGGTTGGTCTTTTTTTTGGTCATTTTATGGTGTTTTTTCAAAGTTTTCTACTTATTTCTTTTAAACGCCAGCTCTGTGGTGCTTTCTCATAATCTGCGTATCACATGTTTATCCAAACACAATTTAACTAAATATAGTATAAAATGGAATATATTTGTGTTATATTAATAGTATTTTTATGAACAAATTCGGGCAATAATAATCAACAATAACCACCACACTTTAGAATGCAGAAAAAAAAAACACACACACACAAGGAAAAAAGGCTAGAAATTCATAAAGAAATGGAAAAAATAGAGTCTAAAATCCATAAAAAAAGCATGGGATGAAAATGAAAAAAAAAACTCACAATGTTAAATGTGTTAAAAAAAAAAAGTGGCTGACACTGGAAGAAATAAAAAGAGACTAAATTGACTAAAAAAAGACATTGAAGAGCGGGAATGGGTGGGTTGGGGCATTAAAGCTATCGTCAAGGGTTTAATATGTCTCACCTAGTAAATGTCATTGAAAGGGGAAAGAAATCAAATTACTTTTAATAGTTGTAAACAAACTTTATTATTCACTCTTTCAAACATATGCAAGTGACTATTTCTTGCTATTGAGGATAACAGCTTTCATGTTGCCATTTAGGTGTATCATAATGTTTTCTAAAAATTATTTTTAATAAAATTTGACCACTATCCCATTAGCCCTCACTCACCCCTATAAAGTGTCAACCCTGCAAAGATGAAATTAAATGGCTTATTATGATTACTAAATTTAAAGATTGATGATAGGAAATCTCTTTTTAATATCGAATATTTAGTATAAAAATATTATTAGGAATAACATTTGTACAAATGTTAAAAGAAATCTTATACAAATTAATCGCCCTCATTCATCAATTATTGAATTTTCTGCTTCTAGGACTGAGTTACATGGGGGGTTCCAGGCTCTCACAAATATCCACTCCCACCTCAATTTTAAATAACTCAACTTTTTTAAGACTCATAAAAAAAAAAAAAAAAAAAAAAAAACTAATGAAATATTCCGAAATCGGGCTTCGAGGTGCATCAGGAGAAGTTAATACGAACGTCCATGCAAATTTGTGTAACTCTGCGATCAGCCATTTTCCTAAAAAATGTTTCCGAACACATATTATTTTGTTACATACAAGTATAATATTCTTTTTACTATGGTAACGTAATTTGTGGTGCCAACAATAAATAAAAAGCAATAATAATAAATTTTTACAAATGCAAATGATAATGATAATTTTTTTTAAATATAATTCAAATAACTCTGCAGCCACAAACAAAACATCCAAGATAGAATCTAAAACGTTAACTTAATATTGCTGACTGAAAAAAAAAAAAAAAAACATACATAAGCAAATTTAATTTTGATATTTTTTAATTACTCACGTGAAAATATATTTCATTTTATGTTGAAAAAAAAAAAATTAACTCTTAAATTTTTTTGGCAACAATTGAAAATTTAAATGGTTAATTTTAAAGCTGTTACCAAGTTATTAATTTCATATTTTATTTAATTGAAAAAAAAAAAAAATCTAATCAAAAATTCGAAAATCAGGCTTCAAGGTGTATCAGAACAGGCCATAACAAACCATCATGCAAAACTGTGTAGCTCTGTGGTCAGTCGTTTTCTTAAAAAGCTCCAGATATATACACATACACATCTTATTTTATTATATACAGTAACCGCTGTGTAATAAATTCACTGGTTTATAAAATCAGCCACTTAATAGGATCAAATTGCCAGGACCGGAATCAAATCAATACAAACTATTTTAAAATTTCCGCTTAACCCAGTGGCAGAAACACTGCAACACAGCGACATAGTTGCGGACACACACACACAAAAAAAAATGCTTGCAGACAGTTTTTGTCTGCACTAATAAAAAAAATTGCCCGCAACTTTCGGACAGTCTTTGTTTGCAGTCATAAAAAATTGTCTGCAATTTACGGACATTTTTCGCCTGCGATAATGCGCTACCGATGTATGACGTCTTAGACGCTCTTTGGTAGGAACTCTAGAGCCCCATATATATAGATGCCTTGGTAGGAACACACAAAACAGTGCTTAACAACGGCGACCTAGGGAGCCTAGATCTCCCTTGATAGGCAGTGTTATGCGTGTGTTCTTTTCTCCTGTTACTTTTTACAGAGATTCTACGGGAACGTAGAAAAATGCTAATTTCATTTAAAACTGCTCCAAAACTTCTCCTCCACTTCAAAATTCACTTTTAAAAATGTCTATATCAAAACTAAAACTAATACTTTTATTATATATAGCTATTTATATTGTGTTGTCAAACATTTCTATACATATCTAATTGAATGAGTTCAACTTTATTATTTTATAATTGTTTATACTATATTGTTCTGTAGTAAAATTGTGTTTGTGTATTGTTGCTTGAGATCACAACTGCTGTTAAGCTTTCACCCCCCCCCCCCCAAAAAAAAAAAAAAATTGCCGCTATCAGCTTTCAGGCTTTTTGAGTGTAAGCCATTTTCACCCCTGATTACATGCACATTTCGCAGACAGATTATGAAATTTAAAAGCCTGTCGCAGACAGCTACAAAACTTTCTGCCACTAGGCTGCTTAATAAAACCAGCGTCGCTGGTTAATAAACTCAAAAATATCTCTTCAGCAGCAAAAATATCATTTATGCACGTTAAACAAATTTTTTATTTACACTTTTTTTTAATAAAAGAAAATAAAACACAGCAATCCCTGTGATCTCTCTTTGTCGAAAATTTTACATTTGCAGCACAATTACAAATTAAACACGCCTCATCAATCATCATTTCTCTCAGTAACCATTTCAAAGAACATTCTTCTAAGTGCAGTAATGAGTTGCAAATTTGATTTGACTCGCAAGTATTATTATTATTTTTTAATTTTAATTATTAAAAAACAGTTTCTGTTTCTAATAAATAGTTTGAAATAACTAAGAAGCAAGAAATTAAAACGTAAGGAATTTAAATTTAAAGAATAGTGTGAACTTTCGGTAAAGTAATGATGGTTTTCCTCAAAGAAAAGAGCATCTGAATTTGCGATGTGTTTAATTGATTAAAGAACAGTTAATCAATTATCTTTCAAAAAACTGATTAATATTGACATTACTCGTTACCTTTTGAAATTTTTTTCTAAATTCAAGAAAGTAACACTTTTTTTTTTTATGTGTGCAGAAACGTTCATCGAATATAAAAATCATCCGCTTAATAAAATCACTTTGGCTTAAGAAATATGTTATTTCCAAAAAGAAAAAGAAATGCCTATACTATATAGTTTATTTACAACACAGATTATTTAAAACTGAAGTATTTATAACAACGTCCAATAATTTATTAATATATATGTACTTCCTATTTATATATCTTTATATCCCACAAAAAGAAAGGTGAGCAAAAAAAATGTGATAAACATAAAAATAACTAAAGAAACTTATCTGTGGATTTTGTACAGGTTCATAGCTCTCAGCGTCTGTCAAAACAGCATATCTACACCTTATAAATTTTTTCTTGTCTTCTACTATTAGTTATAATGTATCACATAATATTTTGAAATAATTTTTGAACTTAACAGTTCCTTTTGACAATTATAAATGTACAAACAGAAATTATATGGATGTATAAATGTTTAAGTGACTAATCAGCACACATGGTAGACTTGATCACAATGAGTAATGGTCTTTCTGCATGGTATGGAACACCACAATTAGAGCAAAACATCACAAGTTTGCGTAAACTTTGTCTTGCCATAGAATGTTTGCTGGCAGGATATCCCAGTTCGAGAAATGGAAAAAATCACATCCACCTGATTCAAAAAGCTGTGCACTGTAGAAAGGAGACATGGCGAGCAGTTTCCTTGATATTTACTAAAGGGAGCAAGCCAGATATTGATGCCCTCAACTGCCAGATTTCCAAAGATACTTAATCCATAAATTGCTTTTCAGCTGATCAAGAATGATAGTCTTTTGTTAGTTAGAAAAGAACTGGAGCAAAAGTATATTTTTGAAGAAATGTCGACCTCCAGCCCACGCAGGATAAGTGTGAACCATAGCCTCCTTAACTAGATGCCTGACGCATAGCTCGAAAACTAGGCAACAGTTGAAGCGGTAGACAGCGCCACCTAGTAGAGATTATGGGGCTTTTTTATTCAACTGTCACCAATAATTTAAAGAAGTGACACATGATGTATAAGATCGACGTTTCCTCGATTCTATTCGCCTTTTATGTATGTTATATCCCACTTTTAAAAATTTTTGGTGGCTGTTGAATAAAAAAGTCGCGCTATCTGTACCAGGTGGCGCTGTCTACCGCTTCAACTGTTGCCTAGTTTTCGAGCTACGCGACAGGCATCTAGTTAAGGAGGCTATGTGTGAACATACTTCTCCACTATGGGATGAAGCCAAACCAACCTTCACCACCGATGAAAACACAGGCAAGAGGATGTGCACATTATAATATTGAATATTTTAAAATATTCAAATAAAAAATATTATTTAGTGAGTTAAAGTTTCAAATGGATTTTCATCATTTTTCAGTATTTGCGAAAGAGAATGGCTGGAATTGTTTAAAAAAAATAGACTTAATATGTTGTTGTTATTCTTACTAAATTATTTTCATCCAAGTCATAATACAAGACGTGCTGGTTTGGAACCCTGGTCATGTGTGTTGCCCTATTCAGTTGGAATTTTGTATGTTTTTTTTCTGAAATTTGCATGAATATAAGCTTGAACCCTCCGTGGAGCTATCCTCTCCAGGCCTAGGTACCAAGTACAGACAATTTTAATGATCTCAAGTCTCAATACTAACACCACTAAGACATAATATTTTAAAACTTTCAATTTTTCTCAAAATAATATTCATTCATATCTCAATTTTTGTTATGAAAAAGCAACTTAGAGACATCCTTTTAAAAATTAAAATGCATAATTATACTTAACAGGAAAAATAGTTAAGATTACCGACATTTTATACCTTATTTGAGAGGATATCTTCCTTATCTAGTAGTATACCCCATCTCTTTCAAAAAAGCTACTTCATCTTATGAAATCAATATTAAAATATCTGAAGATTCCATTCATTCAGTGTGAAAATAATTTTGTACTATTTGAGTAAAAAGAACCTCACTGTTGAGTGCACTGAATAAGATTATTTCATCTTTCCCAAATGACAAATTAATCTTTAGTACCCCGTAAATAGTTTTGTTATGTAATTACATTGTGATTATGTTATTTACAGATGTGTGATTTCCATACATTTTTATAAATCTGGATGGCAAAGAGGCAATGATAACTGCAGGAGAGCCCCAGGAATTTGTTCCTTTTGGTAGAGATCATTTGAAAATCCACCCTGGGGATGTATACCTGCTAAATGAAAATGTTCCAGTTGTACAAGCTACAGCAAATGGTCACAATCTTACCCGAGATATCCTCAAAGCTTTGCGAGGTGTTTCATTAAAAGATCAAGGAAAGGTATTAAACTCTATGTGATATTTAAATTCTTCTATATGTATAGTGTTCTCTCCAAATACAATAAATATTTTGAAAAGAATTTTTCTTTCAACATTGTCTGGGGAGAAATATTTTTGTTCCTTTTCAAAGGTTTCATTTGCTCCATATAGTCATTTGTCTTTTCCTCACCTGTATCTGCTACTGTGTTAAAAGTTGTGATTAATGATTGCTAGTCAGCATAAAACGATAAAGTTTAAGAAAGTAAAAATAAGTATTTAAATAAATTTTTTCTTGAAAAATGCATATGCTTTTAAATTTTATGATCATGTTATGTTTAACTTTAAATCTTTTTAATGTGTTTGCATAATTTTTTATTACATTTGAATTATATGTATAATGTATACAAGATAACATAAAAGTGACAATTGCATTAATCATATCTTCATATCCAGTGGCCACTTGCTACTTTCAAAATTTTTTAGTCTTGACCTTTATAAGATGTCCATGTATACTAGGGAAACTTTTTTTTTTTTTTTTTGTGCTATTTTAAGATTCTGAAAACTTCATTTTCATTCTATTATGGGATGATTTTTTAATAGTTAAAAAAGAAAAAAAAAAAAAAAAAAAATCATAGCTGTCATTAGCTGTAAACCCTAAATACTCCTACCTGTACAGGTAGACAACAAGATTCGTATTTTCCTTGTTCAGATATTCAGTTGTGAATAATTATCAAATTTTTGTTCTTTATATTAATGATTGTAGCTATAATTATAAAAACTAAATGTTCACATGTGTGTCCAAGGGCATCAAAAGGTTAACTTTTATACATTAAGAAAATCCAAGAGTTTTATAGTTTCATGATGTTGTTAAAGACTGAATAAGGATTTTTTCTAGTTCATTTTTATACTTATTAATTTTTTTAATCACCATAAAAGTTTTAAAAAAAAGTGAATTTGCAACGAATGTTGGATTGTGAAAAAGTTTTAAAAGTCTGAGTAAAATAACATGGACAATGTTTAAAATATTTCAGATTGTAATAATATCATTAAGAAATAATTTAAATGTTTTATTACTTTCTCTTACACACAAGGTAGAGAAAGATTTAGGGTAGGGTCAAATTTTCGAATGTGAGTTTTTGTTATATTTTGCACATTTTGAGGTCCCCTGAATACGAAAATCATGTTTTTAGCGAATGGTCTGTGTGTCTGTGATCAGCATATCTCAAGAACAAATAATATCAAAAAGTCCAAACTTGGTATTCTAAATGTGTATGATATAGGGATGCTACACTGAGCTTTTTGTTGAGATGAAGCAAGTGGTTCATGTACAGAGCAGGGTTGGCTTGATTTTGCCCGACCCGAAAAAACCCAGTTGGGTTTTTTCAATAAAACCCACTTGAAAAAACCTAAGATGAAACCCAAGTGGTTTTTTTTCAAAATCCTTATTTAAAATTACACTTTTATCTAACTTACAATAAACATATGAATATAAAACAAATGTTATATACATTAATAGAACATGAACAAAGAATTTTCTTAAATATTGAAAGAGGTCAAACTGCTTTATTAAAAAAAAAAAAAAAAAAAAAAAAATCCACATTAAAAAAAAAAAAAAAAAAAAAAAAAAAAAAAAATTATTATTAAAATACAATAAGAAATTATACATAAAAAATATAAGAGCAAGAAAAAAAAAAGTTGTTTGTCAATATAAAGAAAATTAGGAGACATGAGGAATGCAAAATATAAATAAATAAAAATCAAATTTAAAAAAATTTCTGTAAACTTTAACAGTGCAACACTGTTAAGTAATGTATAAGGAACAATAATTAAAATTATTTTATGGAAATCTATTCAGTACAAAAAAAATTAATGAAGCAATACTAAATGATTATTAAAATTCAGTTTTTGTTGTAATGGCCAGATAAACAGAATTTTAGATAATTAAAGTACAATTGTTTGATTAAAAAAAAAAAAAAAATCTTTAACTTAATCATAGAAAGACTAGAAATTTTAAAATTAAATTTTTAAAATTTTGATTTTAATGAATAATTAAAATTTATTTTTTTAAATTGTCCTATTATGATTAATATATTAATGTTTAAAAATGACAAGAAAGAAAATATTCTTGAAAACTCTGATAAAACCCAAAAATACTCTGAAAAACAGTGATAAAACCCAGGGTTTTTCCAACCCTGGTACAGAGACACCCAAGAGAATTCAAGTACATTACGTCTATAGGGGAAGTTGCAGGTAAGTAGAGTTTAACATCTATAGACTGCACTAAACCAAATGAAATGGATATATATTCTTTATATGCGTAAAAACATCTCTCACGTAGAATATGGTAGGGTAATAATTCACTGTTCGTTTACAGGGCTACACAAAAGTAGTTGATTATAGTGCGACAATAGCTGAAAATTGATGGAAGTATATTTCAGGTTGTGCCATGTATTATTACTATAGAATTACATTTAGATGCACCATGTGGTCTGTACATAATCTTCTAAAGATATACAGGACTGCAAATATTTAAGCGATAACATTCTTTTTTATTGTTAGTGGAAGTGCTTTGATATGATATTTTACTATGTCCAGGAAAGCTTCTCAGGAATTGAAATGAATTCCTCATACATATGTGGTATATAATGTATGTTTTTAAACTAAATATTCATCGCTTGTTTTTTGCATATTTACATGTTTTGAGGTTTCCTGATTACTGAAGTCAAGTTTTTTGACGTTTGATCTTTGCCTGTGTCTCTTAGAGTAACTTAAAAATAAATAATTTTAGGCGATCCGAATTTTGTATTTTGAAATTAATAAAAGTTTGTTGCTGGAAAAGTTTGATCAAGATTGATAAGTTTCAAGGAATGCTGCGTGTGAAAATTGTCTGAATAATTTTAAGCAGGGTTGGCAAACTGGGCCCAGCCCAGAAAAACCCGCCTGGGTTTTTCTGGGCGGGCCCACCAACAAAAACCCACTGGGTTTTTGCAAATAAGTGGGGTTTTGTTAAAAATTATTTATAATTTACAAATCTCATCTATGAAGTATAGGAAGCACCTTACCTTTAAAGAAAAAACTTTAATTTTTTTTTTTTTCTAGAAAATAGTATTAAACATAAAAAGTAACTACAGTTATAAATATAATAATAAAAGCAAGTTTATCTTCTATAATTGGTTCAATTTTCCTTTTCCTGTAAAACCAAAGGATATTTTTGTTTAACAGCGGTCATAAATGTTGTCCAGAATCAATATTTAACTAAATTGTTTAGTTTTAAAACTTTATAATAATTCTATTTTAATTTTAGTGGCAACATAATTATAAATCTAATAAAATAAAATTTTCTTCTATAACCGTTTCAACTATTAAAAAACTTAAAAATAAAAAGGATAAAGCAGTGAAACTTATTTTTATAATTAAAACTAGTTGGCATAAGTGGACTCTGCTCAGTTCCCCATCATATATATGTTCTCATAAATTTGTAGTACAGGACATTCTCTTAACATGATTATCATGTTAAGAGAAATGAATCTGACCAAACATTTGACACAGTGACAGAATGAAATCCCCACATAATAGGCTATCCACCATTCACTTTGATATATTTATCTTATTCTAATCTATTATTTTATTAGAATCAATTTTGTAGTTTCGTTTTCATGCTACTATTTCCAATGCAACATTCTCAAAATGCATATTTATATGGGATATCGTCCATTTTGTTATGTTGATAAAATCTTAAATTACGAGTAATTTGCAAAATTTTCCTATTAGAATATTTGTAGTCAATTATGTTCAAACAAGTACCATAAATGTTATTTTGAAGTTGTCTGATATATTTATGATACTTAAAATCGACATTTATGCTCAATTTTGCCCTATTCTGCCATTTTAAGTAAATCAAAAAATCCAAATAATTTACGAATTTTTTAAATTGGAAAATATATACTCTATGATATTCATGCCAGTACCCTAAATAATATTTCGAAAGTGGTCTGACATCTTTACGATGAAAATATCCCTCAAAATTGACATTTATGAGAAATTTTGCCCTATACTGCCATGCTAAGGAATTCGTAAATTTCCAATAACTTGTGAAATTTTCAAAGTAGAATGTTTCTAGTTACTGATGTTCATTCCGACATCAAAACTCATATTTTAAAACTGGTCTCACATTTTTTCAATAAAAATTTTCCATTTAATAGACATTTAAGTAAAATTTTGCCCTATTCTCCCATGTTAAGAAAAGCATGAATTTTTAATAACTTACGAAGTTTTTTAATTCGAATGTTGCAAATGAATAGGGTTCTTGCCAGTGTCAAAAGTAATATTTTAAAACTGATCTGACTTCTTTGTGACAATTTGTTCTCGAGATATCGTGTACACAGACTAACGCACTAACAAACTAACACACACCATACAAATTTTGTCATTTTTCGTATTCCTCACACGTGAAAATGTGTAAAAAAGTTAAAAAAAACGAGGTCAAAAATTTTCACGATTACCTAAGTTCTCCATCTATAGCATGATGGGGAACTAAAAAATGTAAATGATATGTATTGTACTTAAGAATTTAAATTCTTTTATTTTATCAGTTATTGTCATTAAGAATATTTATTTTGAATAAGCATGCATTAAAATGAAATATAGCTTAATCTTACTAATTAACACTATTTTAATATTAGAATCAAACCAATTTTTATTTCTAAGATAAATATTAGATTAATTATTAATTAGTAGTTTAATATAATTAGGTGTATTACAACTAATATGCTAAATAACATATATCTAACATTGCAATGCAAATGTATTCAAACAAAAGCCCAGAAAAACCCACAAATGCCCAGAAAACCCCAGAAAAACCCGGGTTTTTGCCAACCCTGATTTTAAGTGAACTTTTAATTTTAATAACAGATTCAAATTTATATAAATGTAGGTGCAGTAATGAAACGGGGGGTTGAGGGGGCAGTAGCTCCCCCTCACACAGAACTAATTATCATGTAAATCTCTTCCAAAGCCTAATTTGAATTGTTTTAACATAGGTTTTCATAACAGAACTCTGTATCTTAACCCCTTAATCTCCAACCTGTATTTATAGTATTAAATTTCAGGGTAAGAGAAAGTCGTGTGAATGACACACCAGATTATATATTTTGTTTTAATGAAAACTTAAATGTTTTTCCAATTTTTATAAGGAACATTGGTTTATAAAAGACAACCCTGAAGATGAGTGCGAAGAAGAATTATATAATAATGACAAAACTGTTGTTTGGAGTAAAAGCAATGGTCATGGAATTCGAAGAGTTCAAAAATCGTTTACTATGGAAGATTCGATCCAACAAGTAAATATGATATTTTTAAAAATTTATTCCTTTAGATTTGATATGTTTTCAATAATGTTGGATACAACTTATATTTACATTTAGGTGTAAAAAGGAAAAAAAAAAAAAAGTTTAAAATGCTTACTGTATTAGTATTAATTTTATATATTAAAGGTGTATTTCATTTTTTAATTGTTTGTGCCAATTCATTTGTTTGGATCAATATTGTATAAATTTCATTATTAAACAAATATTATATGAATAAATAATCACTTCCTCTAATATTGCCTAGCAACAAGCAATTTTTTAAAATGTTATTTTTATTATAGATTTTATGGGC
This sequence comes from Salticus scenicus, assembly GCA_963930645.1. Lineage (NCBI taxonomy): Eukaryota > Metazoa > Arthropoda > Arachnida > Araneae > Salticidae > Salticus > Salticus scenicus. The sequence continues at coordinate 344,112,946 of OZ005648.1, forward strand.
TGAATTTCGAATACGGAGTTGTAAACCTAGAATTGCAGATTCTGCCATAGAAATGGAAGAACAAAGTAAGTACTTTATTATTATTATTATTTGATAGGCAATTAATCTAAGTGTTGATGTGTAAATTATGTTGAATTTTAGTATTTTTATATTATTCTATAGTCTAGATATGTTAAAATAGGTAATGGCAAGATTATGTTGAAAATTTACAGTTATCATATCATAATTATTATAACTACCCCCCCCCCCCCCAAAAAAAAAAAAAAAAAAAAAAAATGTATAGTTATAATAATTTTAAACACCACCTCTTTTTTGTGTATTTCCCCAGTAGGAGAAACCATGCAGCATGCCAGTGGATGCTGCAGATTAATTTTATTGTGTGTATATGAATACGATCTAGATTTATGTTCATTGCATGGTAAATTATATTAAGCAATAGAGTGATATTCTATATGATTTATTATTATACTATGCTAGCCTTTATATCAGGGTTGGGTTTTTGACGTCAAAAAGTGGTTTTTGACATGACAAAGGTTTAAACCTGGTTTTAAACAGTCAAAAACCTGTCATAAACCTCTACCGTCAAAAACCTGTATTGTCAAAATTCAACATCTATAAATGAGCTAGAATCTGGTTAGAAATAGGATTTAGTAATATTTTGCCATATACAAGTGAATATCTAAATACTATTATGCTGTTTATAAATTAACGAATCTTAAAACAATTTGTAGATAATTTATAAAAATGTACGTAAATATACTGGTTTATAACCTAAGAAACATATACAAAGTATGCATAGATATATTTTGTATGTTTATGTTTATTTATATTAATACAGTCAACTCTCAAAAATCCGCAATTCTAAAATCCGCATATCATTTATAATGTAAACAAACATTGTCACAACATATTTGTTGATTAGTGGATTGCAGAAATTCAGCTGTACTGGGAGATAAATCAGTTATTAACTGGTGCTGATAAATCACCAATCACTCAGCATATTACAGATTAGGAAATGATAAGTGTAATTATATATAATTATAAAAAAAAATAATTGATATTAATTTAGAGGAAGAAGGAGAAAGACAGTTTTCATGAAAGATTTTCTCTCATGAAGATAAATATTCACATTTTCTCATAGCACAAACTTATGTGATTGACTAAGAATTACTGACTTTTTTGCAGGTTATACGAAAATAAATATGTATGAATATTCTTACTTAAACTACTATTGATCAGACTTTTCAAAAATCTAGATAATTTGCAACTCTAATAGAATGTATAAAAATTATTCATTAAATTAAAATTTCATGAAATATTTGTACTTTTAATAGGCACACTTTATTTCAGCATTGTATGTATAACATATAAATTGTTTCTTAAAGATTTTCTAATCATGAGGTTTTAAGATGTAAATAAAAGAAATGACTCAAATCTGCAAAACACTTCATTTTAAGCTGTGCGGATTTTTGAGAGTGTACTGTATTTATGAAATTCTAAAATTACAAAGTTACTTATGAATTTTCATCACATAAGCCATGAAAACACAAAAATACTAATTTTTTCTTTCTTTAAGTAAAACATATATTTGTGGGCAGTAAATGAATATGAATTTGAAAATAATTATATTTATAATCTACATTTATTACACTTATCATTTATTAATAAATTTTTATCTGTTTATTATTGATTGTATAAATATTTGTACCCGTTGATAGCTTGGACTATTGGTGTTTGGTATTTTGGGAGTGAGGCTGATTGACTACTCTAGTGTCTTAGGCCTAAGGGGTAGTGCCCTCAGTGTGGGTTTTTCTAAAGTGTCCTAGTCCATATTTATACAAGTTTCAGAGGAAACCGTGAAAAACTCTGAATGGCTAGGCCAACAAGCGAGCCCTGGGATCGAACCCGGTACCTCACATCTGCCAGCTTTGAGCGTAGAGCCGTATGGCCGCTGGTGGGCTCTACAGCTTAGACTAATAATTTTCTTTAAAAATCTGTATGGGTAAATATTAAATTTATTATAATTTATACATGTCCAGAAAGCATTCACATTTCTCTTGTTTCACGGTAATTATAAGAATTTCAAACGCAATTCAAGCTTGTTTAACATTCAGAATTATTGCTTAAAAAAAAAAAAAAAAAACTTGCAATATCAGCAATCATTTAAAAAAAAAAAAGTTATATTTTTCTATAAAATATTTAAATACAAAATATTAGGCTATGCATTTATCATAATACTAAAAGCACAATACTAAAAAAATTGAAATATACAATGTTGTATTGCAAATAAAATGATTTGTCAATCAAAATGATCTATCAATGATTTATAAATCATAAATTTTTAGAAGCCTATAAAATTTTGTTTTTATATTAATCAAAATGTTATAATAATGTTTTTCCAAAAATATTAATATGTTTACCTTTTAAAACATACTTATAAAATAAATAATATCTTATTGAAAACAACTATATTTTTAAAGTATCCCATAACTAAGTTTAACAAGTACTATATTAAGCATAGTTATAAATAAATTTCGTAATAATATATAAAAATATCACAGCATATTTTGAATGAACATAGAAATAATTCATAATGAAATTTTAAAAGTCTAAAGTTTTGTTTTTTATATTAATCAAAATGTTGTAACAATGTGTTTTTCAAATACATCAATCTATTTACTTTTCAAAATATCTTTATGAACTATATTTTATTAAGTTAAGTTTTTATATGACAATTAAATTATAAATATAGGTTTTTGACATTTTTGACAAGGAGGTTTTTGACATGACGGTTTTAACCATGGTTTAAACTGTCAAAAACCTGCCAACCCTGCTTTATATAGCTTATCTTAAGTTATCTATGGAATTTTTAAAACCTGATTTAATTGAAAAGTATAAGTGTCCTACTTCCAACAGGGTTCCCACAGGTCAGGGAGAACAGGGAAAACCTGGAAAAGTCAGGGAATTTGAAATTACTGAAAAAAGTCAGGGAAAATTGTAAATATTGCTCAAAAACCTGGAAAATGATGATATAAACCTGGAAAAGGCTTTTTGAGCATTCAATTTATATTGCAAGTGACGTTACTATGTTGTCTTTTATGTCGCAAACCAAATTTTGTGACTGGAATTTTCTAAAAATAGATCTGGAAAACCTGGAAAAGTCAGGGAATTTTATTTTTTAATTAACAGGGGAACCCTGTTCCAATACTTTAAAAATGTTAATAGAAATGTTATACGAAATAAATAGTAAAACATCACAAAATTCTAAATAATTTAGAAAATTACTTACCACATTTTTACCAATACAGTAGAACTTGGATAATTCAAAGTTAAGGGACCAGAAAAAAATTCGAAATATCCAAAAATTCGAACTACATATACATACTATTTTGTCAAAAAAAGTGATAAATAAAAAAATAAAAACTCTGCGATCAGAGATTTAACACAAACTTTATATCTAAGAATACCGCTACATTACCCCTTTCACTCCCCCCCCCCCCCCCCCATTAAATCAATATTTTTTACGAGCTTAATTATTCAACACTTTTTAAAAAATAGTCAAATATTTTTTATTTCTTTTTTAAGTAGAATTTTTGTGTCATAGCATATGATCTGATAAAAAATAGAATCTTCTGCATTACACATGACTTTCAATTCACAAAAACCTCGAAGTTCATACATATGCACCATATCTTCTGGTGCACTAGCTAGGGGCTTCTATTGTATTTCCTTATCCTTCTTTTGAAAGACTATAAAAATTGATAATGCACAACATCATCATTGAGAATCCTCTTCTTTATTTCTGGCTTAAGGTATGATTGAGCTTTTTCACTGACAACTACAGTCTGTAGGGCAACTTTGTTAGCCTGCAAACTTTCAATGCAGAAAAGATGACTGCCCCATCTTGTTTTTCTAGGGACTTTCAGGGAAATTCTATCTTTGAACTTCTTGTCAGCTGCTGATATTTCATCAAACAATGCTTTTAAGATGTGGCTGTGTGTTATTGTTTTGACAACCTCAACTGCATTTGCATCCAGTGCCTGCAGGCTTTAGCTGGACATACATAGTGGAAGACCTCCACGCCTAGGGTGACTACCAGCAAAGGGCAAAACTGGGAAAATTCATCAGTGGCCAGTGGCACCAATCTCATCAATAGCCACTTTTTAAAGTTAGTAGTCACTTTTTAGAAGCTTTTTATTAAAGTTGGATTTTGTCATCTCGTCTTTGTGTCATGCTAAAAAGCAAGGTGCATCCACTTTAAAGAAAATTTAAGCAATTTATTTCGTGTCTTGTTAGTTCGATTGTTTAGAGCGTCATTGGTTATGTTGATAATGAGAGAGTCGTGAGTTCGATCTTCGAAAGGCAGAGATGTAAATTTTTTCAGATAATTAATGAAAAAGGTGTCAATTGATAAAAGACATTTTTTCATTGTCTACTCAGTATTTTCAAGGGAATTTTCAAGATGGGTATCTTTCGAAAGATCTCGTCAATACCTTTAAAACGAATGGTTGAACTATAAATCTGTGATAATTTAAAACAAAGTTATCGATTTTTTTTACTTTTAACAAAAAAAAAAAAAAAAAAAAAAAAAAAAACAGAAAAAAAAATCGTATTTTTTTTTTTTTTTTTTTTTTTTTTTTAATATTGTTACTGGTTGAATATGTATTACTTTTAACAAAAAAAGAAATTTGAAAAAAATCATATTTTTTTTTTTTTTTTTTAATATTGTTACTGATTGAATATGTATATAGGAAAATATAGAAGAAAGTCTTGTGGTGGCCACAACATACTAGTTTTTTATGAATTCGGTTGTAAAAACACAGTTTTGGAATTCTTAAATTTTAGATGGATTTCAATAGAAATCGTTAATTGCCCTTGATAGATTAGCTATTTTGAGTCTAAAATATATCATAGATATTCATTATTGTAATACATAATACATCATTCAAAAGATATTTTAAAGTATTTTTATTGCAGGCTATTAAAATGATATAAGTCGTTCAAATTCTGTACGAAACTTTCGGAGAAACCTACGGAAAAACCAGAAAATTTTTATTCTTTTATATTTTACAGAGTTTCAAATTCAGATTTTCGCTCACATTTCGTACTAATAATTTTTAACGGTACATAGCCCGGAATTAAGCAAGTTTTGGAGAAAACCAGAGATAAGTCAGGCACAAATCTTTTTAAAAAATGTTATAGGGCGCCGCAGGTGCCACCGAGCGGGACTTAGCTAAAGTCAGAAATTTGAAAGATCATAACATGGTGAGCGAACAGGCTGTTTCAGATATTGAAAGGGAAGAGGGCGCCGAAGGCGCTACCGCACGGGAATTTACTGCGCTTTCAATAAGCTATTTTCACAATATATCGATAAGCTGTTATTAGATCTGAAACGGGAAAAAAGCGCCGCAGGTGCCACCGAGCGGGAGTTTCATAAAGTCGGATTTTTCAGGGATCGCGAACCAGCTGGTCGCCGAAGGCAGCTAGTAATGAAATAAATAAAATGCATGCGGATAAAAAGTAATATTTATAAATGGATAATATTTAAACGGGCGGACTAAGTTCAATGATCTAATAATAAAAAAAAATGACATCATTTGTTTGATTAGATTATTTTACAGAAATATATATATATTTTTTAAGAGTTGCATTTTTTAAATCTTTGCAAGCGTCATGTTAAACCTAGCAATACTTTAAAAATATGTACAGAATATGACTAAAAAATGCAATCATAAAAGTACAATCAAAATAAGAATTATCTTTTTTAAAACAAAAAATTATAAAAAAATAACTAAATAAAAAGTCATCGCCAACATGGCGACAAAAATTTAAAATGCACCATCGGGGTCCTATAATAAAACTGTACTGCCTGTGGAAGTATGAAAACTGGGTCGTCACCCATGAATTTTATTTTGAAACCTTTCTTTAAATGATTTTGGTTTCACTATTGGACAATATTAATTTGATTTTAATAATAATTTGGCTTCTGCTAAATTAAAATTTTAATTAGAAAGTGGAATTGATATAATATTTATGAGTTTCAAATTTTAAAGGTAACTAATAAAATAAATAAAAAGTGCAAAAATTTCACACAGGTTTGCTAGTTATGAATATTTAAAAACTTTCATTTCTTGCAAAAGTGAAATACAGTAAAATCTCCCGTAACCGGCACTCAATTAACCGGCAATCTCAAAATAACGGCACTTTCTCTAGTCCTCTCTAGTAAATGTGAATTTAGCGTACATATGATTTTTTTTTAAATTATTATTTTAATTAATCTGTGATATTTTTGATATTGTGTTTATGTATTTCGATCTCGCGGCCGTAAAATATCTTTAAAAATATATATATATATATACATACAATATGATATCCGGCAATTCCTTTTTTGGACTAATTAATCAAATAGAATAAATTTTAGAACAATCCGTTTTTGTTTTTCGTAGGATCGCGCCGTACCTCAGATTGACGGTCAGCGTGCGTTCTTTCTCCCGGTCTTCCTTCACTCTCCGCCGGCTTCCCGTGCGTTGCTTTTGATGGTAAATTATTTTTATGTTGTTTTTTTTTGGATAGTTTTATAATTTTTATATAAAGAAATTGTCAAGCAAAAATAGTAAAATAAAGTGTTAGGCTTGATTAACATAGCAAAATAAATTTTAGGCTGTTGCATAAAAAGCATTGTTTACATGTGGAAAAATTGTCTTTTTATTATGCATAAAATTGGTTTAATCATACTATAATTAATGTTTAAAGCCCTATTACTCACCTTTAATACAGAGCTTATTTTTGGAGGTATTGTTTACATTTCTCCAGGAGAGCACGATCAACAGAAGTTCGTAGTTACCGGCATCCACGCAACACTTGCAAGCTTTACTTGTCTATCTGGAGTAGTATCCATCGCCGCTAATAGATGGCGTGGCGTTCGGCTGTTACCGCGAGTTTTCATTGGCCAGGTGTTGAGATCCGCCGGGCTCTATTTATAGACAAGGAGGTGAACTTCTCATTGCATCAGTTTCCCTGTTTTTTTGTTTTGAATGCAGCATGGTAATAGTCGATGGCTCTTAGTATATTTGTGGGTGTCATAAGTTTAAAAATGCCGTGACAATATTGAATTAAGGGATGTTTATTGCTTCTCCATTACCTCTTCTCGTCTGGGCTCTGGTGATATTTTTTTGAATCGGCAGTTATCGTCGTATGTTTACGTGAGTAGTTTTTTCCATAGTTAATTGTGGTATAATGCTGTTTGTCAGCCGTTAGGCCGACATCGTTTTTTTTCTGGTAAATTGTTACGTTTGGAAAGTACGTTACTGTTGAAACTTGTTGAATTTTGTTGTAGTTAATATCTTTAAATTATATTGCCGTTGATTATGAAACTTGTTGAATTTTTGTTGCTGTTAATATCTTTAAATTATATCGCCGTTGGTTATGTCGTTGTGTTTAACGTTTATATATATAGTCTATTAATGTTGAAACTATGGCAGTTGGCGTTTTATTAAGTTTAAAATAATTTAAGTCGGTTAAATTTTCCTATTAAGTTTGAAATGGTTTAAGACTGTTGATTTCTGTTGAATTTCAGATAATTTAATTAGAAGTTAAAGTTAAATAGATTTATATTAGTTGGATGGTTTGTTGTTAAGTTTTTGAAATTAAATTTACATATGTTAAGGTTAAGTTTTTGCTAAAGTTTAAATGATTATTGAAGGTTTTTTTGATATTTGAAGTTTTATAAGGATTGCTGGCTAATCTTTATTCTGGTTGCCTAAGGATAAATATAAGATATAATTAAGTTAATGTTAATATTGTTGGGATTGTTTACTGACTGTTGAATTTAATAACTTTGTTGAAATTGTTTACATGTTGTTAAGATATGGAATTTAATAAAAGTTGTTAGTTTTTAAAACTGTTCTCTTTATTTCATGTCAAGATTATGTTACTTTTGAACACTTTAGCTGTCAATTTTTCAGTAGCTTTTACTGTGCATTCTATTTGCTCTGCAAACTATTCTTGAGCAAAATTTGTTTTTCAAATTTGCTAACATATGGTTATGGGCTTTTGCTGAATGGCAGCTCATTTGACGTTTCTATTTTAAATATAACTTTTGGCAGTTGGGATTTCGAGAATGGCTTTAAATATCCTGCCGGGAATTGAAAAACTAAGTACGCATAATTATGCAACTTGGATTAAGGATATTAGGTTTGTACTTATTGAAAAAAACGCATGGGACTTGGTCAATGGTGACGAAACTTTGCCGGAGCCTGATGAGAAGGGGGGAGTTGCAAGTAAAGGCAGTATCAACGATTTCAAGGCTCGTTCTCGTTTAGCCTTATCTACGATTTACTTGAATGTAACACCTGAATATAGAGGATTAATAGATAATTGTTCATGCCCTAAGGAAGCTTGGAAGGTTTTAAAGCAGCATTTTGTGAAAGATTCGCGTGCTCATCATATGCACCTCGTAAATGAGTTGTTTAGCTGCAAAATGAAACCTGATGAGTCTGTTAACTTGTATGCTCAACGTCTATCAAGGATTGCTGACCAGTTAAAAGATATGGGTCATCCTATGGAGGATACCTACATTTCCTACCAATTTTTACAGAATTTATCTGCTAAGTTTGAGTCGGCCGTCCAGTATATCCTCAGATGGGAAGATAACTTTGAGTTCAGGAAAATTGTGGTAGAAATGATCGCAGAGGAATCACGTTTGGAATTAAGAAATATAAGTGTAAATCACCGTGTTGAGTTGCAGAATACTAGTCATGCCAGAAATTTTTCAAATAAAGTAAAGTGTTTTCGCTGCGGCCGTCTTGGACATATTCGTAAAAATTGTCGAGTGACTTTACCTAAACAACCTGTTAATAGTCAATATAAAAATACTTCAATAGATAAATCTCCAAATGTATATAAAAATAAAACTAAAGCTGTCAACCGTAATGTTTCATCAAAAAATTATTTCATCGCTCAGGCTAATTTTAGCAATGTTGATGATGATTGCTGCTGGGCTTTCGATACAGCAGCTTCACATCATTTCTGTAAGAATGTGGAATATTTTTGTGAATTTACACCAATTGAAGGTGAGGATTTATACGTTGCGGTTGATGGCGTTAGTTTCCCCATTGAGGGGGAAGGTTCTGTTAATTTGAAATTTGATAATAATGTATATATGTTGAAAAATGTTTTATTTTCCTCTAAACTTCGTAAAAATCTGATTTCTGGTCCTGTAATGGACATTAACGGGGCAAGTTTTTCTGGTAGGGGGGGAAATATTGACGTACTTGACAAGGATGGCAAAAAGATTTTTTCTGCTAAATTAAATAACGGTGTTTATAATGTATATCCTAAAGTCTTAAACAAATGTGATAATCAGATCTCAAATAGTTTAAATTGTAGTGCCTTTAATGTAAAAGCTAATGGTGTTGAATCCTGGCATGCTCGTTTTGGCCATATAAGTCCAGATCTTGTGATTCACACTAGTAAATGCAATGGTGTAAAGGGTCTGCCGAAATTGAAATTTTCTAAGTTCATTTGTGAACCTTGTCGTTTAAGTAAACAAAAAAGGATCCAGTTTAAAGCTTTTTCTGGTACCCAGTGTGATGGTCCTTTGGAACGTATTTTTATGGACATTTGGGGGCCTATTAAGATCAAAGGATATAAAGGGGAAAGTTTTTTCTTATCAATTGTTGACATGTTTTCTAAAAGGACTGCTATCTATCCATTGAATAATAAGTCTGACGTTTTTTCTATTTTTGTTCGCCACATTGCTCGAGCAGAGAGACTGTTGGGGAGAAAATTGAAGTTTATACGAACCGATAATGGTTCTGAATTTGTGAACGACGATTTCAAGAACTTTTGTGATACGAATGGAGTTGTTCATGAATTGACAAACACATATACCCCGGAACAGAACGGTGTTTGTGAACGTCTTAATCAGACGGCAATGAACTGTGTTAGAGCAATGTTGGTGGACAGTGGTTTACCACTACGTTTTTGGTCCGAAGCAGTTCTTTATTTTTCTTATACTTGGAACCGTGTGATTCACAGAGGTGAGAAAAAGACCCCTTTCGAGTTATACTTTGGTCATAAACCCTCGGTTAGACATCTAAAACCTTTTGGATTGGTAGTATATGCGGGTATCCCCAAACAGAGGCGTCAGCACAAACTGTCACCCAGGTCCCAAAAAGGAGTACTAATTGGTTACGCCCTCAGAACTAAAGGTTACCGGGTTTGGCTGCCACAGGAGGATAAAATCATCAAAACGCTGAATGTTTCTTTTGGTGTGGACTTGTATGGTAAGGACAGTGGAGCTGTGCTGGGCACCCCGTCTTCCGATTTAGACCTGCTCGCCGATAGTCCAGTAGATCAGAACATATCTGATCCTGTCGATATAATCGCGCAGAGTGAGCCTGAAGAGGTCGACGAAGGTGTTTCAGATGAACCTGTCGATTCCCCTGTTGAATTGCAGTCTGAACTCGTGTGGCGACGTAAAGCGGTTCCAAGACCTACTAGTAAACGGGTTGACATATACTATTATCCAGATGGCTCTAATACGAGATTAAGGTCGATTAACGATGTCCAGAGGTTTTGTTTAGATAAGAATATTTTGTTTAATCCCGATATATTTGATTTTTCTGGGGGGAATTTGTTTGAAGGGGTAGTAAATCAGAATATTGTTCCATTATCACAATTGACCAAGTTCAAGAAAAGACGTAGGCAGAAAGCAAAATGACTAGATGTTTTGGTTCCAAAGACGTTTAACCAGGCTATTAAATCCCAACAATATGACGAGTGGAAAATTGCTATGGATGAGGAAATGGAAAGTATGGAAAATCGTAAAGTCTGGCACTTAGTTGAGCTACCTAAGGATAAAGCTCCTTTGGGAAACCGCTGGGTCTACGCCTTAAAGAGAGACGAGCATGGAAACATCGCACGCTTCAAGGCTAGACTTGTGGCACAAGGTTTTTACCAGATTAAAGGCGATTCTTACGACGAAACATTTTCACCTGTAGTAAATTTTTCCGTAGTACGTTTTTTCTTCTCCCTTTTGGTGTCAAATTTGAAATGGTTTAACACTCAGTGTGATGTTAAATGTGCATACTTGTATGCCCCTCTGGATGAGGATATATACATGTGCCAACCACCTGGGTATATAGTACGAGGGAAGGAGCACCTTGTGTGCAAACTTGATCGTGCAATATATGGTTTACACCAAAGTGGGCGTTTATGGTTTTATGAATTGAACCGGGTTTTGTTGGATTTGGGTTTTGAAAAGTTTAATTGGTGCAATACCTAGGATTAAATGTCTTTTCCAAATGTACCAGTTGTTAAGAAATGGAACAGTTACTCGGTCGTACAGGGCATTTCAAAAAAGACAATCAAGAAAAAGAGAAATTTTCGACCCTTTTTAAAACGTTTTTTTTTAAATATAAAAAATTCGTATTTAAAAAAAAAAAAAAATTGTACCGTAAGAATCGGTAATAAATGCTCTTTCTCGTGGTACAGGTGTATTTTTAATATTTCCAACAGATCGGCAGCGATCGCTTTAGAAAAACCCGCGAAATTTTTCTCTCTCTGCTTTCTCTTTTGAGGAACATGCTGAAGGGCGAAAATTACGATCCGCTCACTTTTTAATTAGGCATTGGTCGACGTTTTAATTAATATCTCCGGAACTAATTAAAATTTTTAAATTATTTTTTCACTATGCACTCGGGCAGGCTTCTGAGCACCCGTATGTCAAATTTTGTAGTTCTGCGTACAGTAGGGGCTGGACGTATAGATGCTCAGACAGACAGACAGACAGAGAGACATCTTCTTTTATTATTATAGTCTATTGTATTGTTTCGACAAAATATAATCGTTATTGGTCCACGTTAGAGAAATATTATATAGATTGTATTTTAAAAAGCATTTGAAAACAATATTCTTTTTTATATATGTATTTGTTAGATTTTTCTTGCATGCTCTATGACTTTTCTTCACTGTTCTTTGACTTTTGGTTTGAGCGTCATGCTAACTCGATGGTTGTGGGTTCGATCCTACAAGGGCCTGTGAATTCATTTTTGCAGCTAATTAATTGTAAAAGTGTCAAGTGATTGATAAAAGTGTCAAGTGATTGATAAATCTTTCAATATCTACACAGTGTCCTAAGAATTTCTGATTAATTTTTTTAGAATCTTTCTTTTTTTGGCAACTAAAAAAGCACAAAATAAAATGTTAAGTAAAAGTACTTTTTTTAATAGTAGAAGCATTTTATTCTGGAGCCCTAAAAATCATAAAATAAAGATTTATTCGTGCAAAGATATGCTATAAAGAAATGAAAATTTCAGCACTAAGAAAATTCTAGAGAAAAATATAGATATTTCTCTTTTACAAGAAGTGAAAATTTTTAAATATTTTAAAAAGCATTTGAGACCAATATTCTTAATTATATTTTTGTTTAAATATTCGTTAAGCCATAAATTTCAAAAGGTCTCATCAAAAGGTCACCCAGGACCATCCCCTCGCCATAGGGAGGCAGCCTGCAGAACGTGAGGGGGTATTGTCTTATGGTTGTAATTATCAATGATGGGGATCACATTGAATAGCTGTAAGTATTGAAACACTTTTATTCATCTAAATGTACTGTATTATAATTATATAAGCCCATTAATTGAACATCGAGCACAACCTTTTGGTTAAAATGTAACTAATGTACCATAAATGTTTTTCATTAAAAACAAAAATCTCTATGTTTCTGAGCATTTCTGTGCAAATATCATTGTTTTATTGTAAATAGTGCAATAATTATAAGGGTTTAAAAGGTCTACTGACTTTTGGATCATCCAGCATATATGTTTTCCTTGACTTTTAATACTATTTATTTCTCATAGCAAAGGATAATTTTTCTGCAATATTTAATTTCTTGTATAAAAAATGTCCAATTCATCTATAAATTTTAAGTTAGTGAAGAAGAAGATAGGTACTAACAGTTTTATTATTCTTAAAATGTGATAAAAAGTTAAAATAAATAGTGTACATTATTAGTTAATTAATATGTAGTTTTATTGAAGCATTCTTAACACTTTTCAATTATTTATTGATCTTTCAATTTTATTTGTTTAATTTTAATGGTGTTAGTCATTATTAATAGAATTTATTTTGGATTATACAATTTTATATTTATTTTATTGCTTAAATATTTTCTTACATTTTCTTAGAGCAAGATGTTCTCTCAGGTGTTTGCATAATTGAGACATCAACCTTATCTGTTTTTGCAAAGTCAGGAGAAGATTTTATTGTAACTACTCCATTTCAGGTATTACATAAATGTGTGTGTTAAATTTTGGTTTGTTCAGGACTCTTACTTTTCTTACTACTAGTTGAAATGTCCTGCTTTTCATTCCCACACTGTTTTCTTAAAGAAAAAAAAAAAAAAAACTTCAATCCTTTTTGTATTTTTATTTTTATCTTCGTTTAATTGAGGGCATTTTATCTTTTACATTCCATGCATTGACAATATCTCTCAAACTTTAGAAAGTGTGGAAAGTGAGGTGCACAGTTGTTTTCTGGTGTTAGTTGAAAGATTTTCATTGGTCAAAGAAAAGCTATTTGCAAGCAATTTAGTGAAGTTTTTTGTTCATTGTGTAAAGTGTGTTTCTTGGGAATCGGGAATAATACCATCTTTTAAAGTAATCAAGATTTAAAAAAAAAATAAAAAAAATGCTGTAAAAGCAATTGTAGTTTTTTTTTGCAAGTAAAGTGAATTTTTCTTTAATTAAAGAGAATCTGGGAAGAATACAGATGTTACAATTAGTGATTCAGGTAGAGCAGAAATTTGGTGAGCTCTTAAAGTGATCATATTTTTATTCATTTTGTAACAATATTCAGGGAAGTTACAAAAAACTACTGTTTGAACAGGACAAAAAGTTTCGTGTCCACAATTTGGGGGGGGGGGGGGGACTTAAAACATGTAAATCAGGTGAAATCTCGATATCGAATTTTTGGACCGAATACAATACTTCCATTACCTACGGTAGTAGGGTAATGGAAGTAAAATATGTGGGAGGTGGTAAAACAACCTTTTACAATTGTGAAATAGTCATTATGTTTCACTGATTTCTAAAACATACATGTATGCCAAATTTGGTTCAACTAATTCAAAATTGGTAATGTAAAGCTATTATAATGATGATGATAATAATATGAGAGGTGGTATGTAGTTTGTGTAAGCTAACCAGTATTTATTACAGGGCCCTAAATATTTTATAAGCAAGTTTTGAACAAGCTAAAGTTTGTTCAAATCAGTCTAGCACACCTTAAAATTGTGTAAATGAAATGTATGATAGATAGTCAGGATTGGAGAGGAGAAAAAGTTAAAAGATAAAATAAAGTTATTTATAATTGATTATTGTTGTGGAAAAGTAAATGGTAAAATCGTTTCTGAAAAATAAATGAATAAATAATAAGGGGCTTTGTGAAGGTTGTAAGGAAGCTAATATTTTTGTCAAATTCTAAAACCTTTATATGATAACAAATTCAATGTATCAGGTTAATTTTATTTTCTTTTACCAGAAATTTCATCTTGGAATATGAACAAATAATGCAAAACATATAAAAGAAATAAATAAAAACATTTGTCTTAAATTATTGTAATTTTGTTGTTTTTGCAGAATTACATTTTAGATTAAAGTTAATCTACCTTTGGGGAAGGGGGGGGGGGAATATATATATATATATATATATATATGATTGCAGTAGAGAGAAAGGGATTTTTTTTTTTTTTAAATGAATTTTAATTGTTTTATATAATGGCTATCATTTATTTTTTAATTATGTTTTACAAATGTTATACTCAGCTTGTTAAACCCTTTATTCATTTGAATATTATTTATTTATCCCTTTATTAATTTATTTTGAGTATTTTATTTCATTTTGTATAATTATCTAAATTCTGTTTTTTTCTTGATATTTAGTAATTTACATATATTTAAATAGCAAATGCAATTCAAAATTTCAAAAGCTATGTAATTCTGTAAAATTACTCATTATTATAGACACAATGATCTTGATGGAGGAGAGGATATTGCATTTGGATAATTTTTATTTCACAATACAATGAAAAGCTTTTAATCAGATTCTGCCAGGACCAACAGAAGAAATATTGTCATAGACATTTTGGATACATAGTTTGATGTTTGATTTCTTATAATCAAGTGATTGTTATAAACACTTTGTCGTAAGAGCTATTTTGCACATCAAGATAAACTTGCATGCATGACTTAAAATTTTTTAAATAATTTAACTATAACCAGTTAATTATTATTATTATTATTTTTTAATGTGGTTTATGATGAAACATAAGTCTTTAATTTATCTTGCATTCATATAAATACATTTAATTCTATAATATTTTAGGTTCTAAGAGCTTGGTCCTCTAAGTATGGAATTATACTTGAAAGGAATGTAGCACCTGATAAAAGCACTAGTCATCCCCAGTTGTAAGTGATTATTTTTCATTTTTTAATTTTCAAAATTAAATAATTCCTTTATAAGTTTATTTATAATTCCTTTATAAGTTTCAAAGAACATTAATTTCATATTTTGTAATAAATACTTTGTGAAGTTCTTATGAAGACAAACATTTTACACGGAGGCACCTGACCATCTTCAGGAGTTCTTCTGATGGTCTGTTCTTTCCTTTCGTTTTGAGTAGATTATATAGTGGAAACCTCGTTAACGCTAATGTCGAGGGGGATCAAAAATTTGTTCATGCTATCAGTAACTCAGAAATTAATTTTCATTTTGGCGGAGATTGTGGAAACAGTTCATGTTAAAAATAATTCATGTTTAAGAGTGTTCACATTAATGAAGTTCGACTGTACTACTTTGCATTCAGGTTCCAGGGTTACCATCTGCTCTAATTTCTGCGGAGTTTCTGTTGTCAAAATTTAGGAAATTTATTTTATTCTTGCTTCCATGTTGTTTTCTCTGTAAACTATAAATGAATTAAATTAAATTGATTTTATTACATCGTTTATGAAAAGAATTTGATTCAATTGGATAGCTGATAAGTTTTAAAAGGTTTAAATAAGTTTTGTTTACATTATAGAAAAACGTTTTTATCTTGAATAAAGTTAATGTAATTTTTTACATGGAAGTAATTATGGATATAAATTAAATTAAAGTAAATGTGAAATATTGCCACTTACTGTTTATTCTGAAAGATATACTTTTGTTTTTTGTATAACATCTGGAAATTTAAACGATGTTTATCATATCGGCATTTTTGTTCACGTGTTCTTTCAGCGATTGCTAATTTAAACTAATAAGTTTAGTTAAAGTTCAATAGATGGCGTCGTGATTATTTCCGAAAGGAAAAATGCAAATTAAGTGTGACGTTACTTGAAATCGCTACTTATTGGATGCATGTTAGAATCCTTTGAATAGTATATAAGAGCTAACTTCATTGCATTCGGCGGTCAGTTTTTAGTTTGCTGCATTAGCGATAGCTCTGTTTGCTAGTCGTAATGAAGGTGTTATATTAAGTTTAAACATGAAAGTTGTTTTATTAAATTATTTTTCCTTCATTTAAAATAATTTCTTCAGATATAAGTAATTAAAATACAATGTGGCTTTAGTTTTCAAGTTTGTTTACCTTTTCCTCCCGTTTCCCTTCCGTGTAGTGTTGCCGTTCATTATAAAAGTTTGAACCATGGAGTCAGGTATTTGTGTCTGTTGTTCGTTGGCCTTTAGGGTTAACGTCGTATGCCTGCCATGTTCTTTGAGAAATGTTGTTTGTTAACTTTAAGAGTTGACATCGTTTTTTTTACATTTATATAAGATTTAAGATTAATTATTTTTGAATATAAAGTTTTAAATTGAGTTAGTGCTGGACGCTAATTTTTATCACTTGCCTGAGATGAATTTAAATGATTGTTTCAACTTTTATTAAATATTTCAATTGTTAAGTTTTTAATTTTTCTTGTTAAGTTTGTTCAATAAAATTGTTAGTTTGTTTTATAATGACTTTGTCATTCTTTTGAACTGCCTTATACACATTAACTTAAGTCTTTGAGCTAACTGATGGAGTTGTTTCCACTGCATGATATTATGCTTTGCTAAATGTTAAATTAAGCCATATTGGCGACAACATAGGTTATGGGTTACTTGGTATAGTATTACAGCCCATTGGTTGGTATTTTTTTGAAAGTTAATTTTTTTTGGCAGTTCTATTTTTTTTGAGGATGGCAGTCAATATTTTACCTAGTATTGAAAAATTAGGAACAAACAACTATCATACTTGGAAAAAGGATATTCGTTTTGTGTTAATTGAGAAAAATTGTTGGAATATAGTGAATGGGAGTGAAACACTACTGGAGGAGAAGGACGGAGCGGTAACAGGGAAAGGTCACATAAATGACTTTAAGCAGAGAGCTAGGGTAGCACTTTCAACTATTTATTTAAATGTGTCTCCACAGTACAGATGTCTGATAGACAGTTGTGAGTGTCCTGTTGCGGCCTGGAAAATTTTAAAGCAAAATTTCATTAGCGATTCAAGAGCGCAACACATGCAGCTTGTAAATGAGCTGTTCCATTGTGTAATGAAGCCTGGTGAGGGCATAAATATGTATGCATCAAGAATCTCCAAAATTGCTGACGAGTTGAAGGAGTCTGGACATGAGATGGAAGATATATATCTTTGCTTCCAGCTGCTGAGGAATGTTCCTGACAAATTTGAGTCTGCCACCCAGTACATCTTGCGATGGTCTGAAAATTTTGAGTTCAAGAAAATAGTCGTGGAGCTAGTAGCTGAAGAAACGAGGCTGAAACTCAGGGATGCAGATCGAGGAGCCAATAGAGTCGAAGTCCAGAATGTTCACCATCAGCAAAATGGTAAGAAATCATATCCTAAATCTATCACCTGCCATCGCTGTGATCGTCGGGGACACATTAGAAGAAACTGTTTTGTTAATTTAAATAAACAGGACAATAGTACTTCTGAGAACTCTAAATTTAATAATAGTAAATCTAATGTTAAAAGAGCTAACTCTGTCATCCGTAACAAATCTAAACAAAATTCCCCCATGTCTTATATTGCTCAATCTTGCATAAGTAATTCTGATGATGAGTGCTGTTGGGCTTTCGATACCGCGGCCTCTCATCACTTTTGCAAGAATTTAGACTATTTTTCTGAATATAATCCTATTGAAGGTGAAAGTTTATTTGTTGCCGTTGACGGAGTTAGTTTTCCAATTATTGGTAAAGGTTCTGTTCATCTAATTTTTGATAATAATTCTTGTATTTTGCAAAATGTTTTATATTCCCCCAGACTAAGAAAAAATTTAATATCTGGTCCAAAAATGGACATTAATGGTGCCAGTTTCTCTGGTAGGGGAGGAAAAATTGATGTTATTGGTAGAGACAATGTAAGAATCTTTTCTGCTGTGCTTGACAATGGTATTTACAATGTTTACCCTAAAGTTTATAAAAATGTTGATTTTAAAGATAATGGGGGGCACGTTTCAACTATTACTTCAACTGTTAATGTACCCAGTAATAAAAGTATTGAATTTTGGCATGGCCGTTTTGGACATGTTAGTCCAGAACTTATAGTTCATACTAGCAAATGTAATGGGGTAAAAGGTTTACCAAAGTTGAAACGTGGAAATTTTTTTTGTGAACCTTGTCGTCTAAGCAAGCAGAAAAGGATTTCTTTTAAATTAAATGAGAACTTTCAATGTAAATCTCCTTTAGAGAGAATTTTTATGGATGTCTGGGGACCGATAAAAATTTCTGGTAACAATGGGGAGAGGTTTTTTCTATCTATTATAGACATGTTCTCAAGAAAAACTGCTTTATATCCTATGTCTGAAAAATCGCAAATGTTTTCCATTTTTGAAAAACACATAGCTAGAGCTGAAAGGCAGTTAGGAAAGAAGCTTAAGTTTTTGAGAACAGACAATGGTTCTGAGTTTGTTAATGACAGTTTTCGAAATTATTGTGAAAAGAATGGTGTCACACATGAATTAACCAATACCTTCTCTCCTGAGCAGAATGGTTTGTGTGAACGCGTAAATCAAACTGTCTTAAATTGTGCCAGAGCCATGTTAATAGATAGTGGACTGCCCCTCACTTTTTGGCCAGAGGCTATACTTTATTTTGCATATACATGGAACAGAGTAATACACAAAGGTCAAAGTAAAACCCCCCTTGAATTGTATAGTGGACACAAACCATCAGTTAGGCACCTACATATCACATATGTAGGTATCCCTAAACAGAAGCGGTCTCATAAGCTTGACCCTAAAGCTCAAAAAGGTGTTCTTGTAGGTTATGCGTTGCGAACCAAAGGTTACTGAGTCTGGTTAGAGGAGGAAAATAGAATTTTAGAAACTTTGAATGTTACGTTTGGTAATTCCCTCTTCAGCAAAAGCAGTGGAGCAGTGCTGGGCACCTCTTCAATTGATTTGGATCTGTTCGGGGATAATCCAGTAGATCGTTCTGGATCCGATCCTGTTGATGTAATCCTCCAGGACAGATCTGATGAAGTTGTTGAGGATGACCCAATAGCAAGTCCTGTTGATCCTGAACCAGATGTTGTATGGGTTCGTAAACCTGTCCCAAGGCCCACAGGAAAACGTGTGGATATTTTCTATTATCCTGAGGGGTCAAGTACAAGGCTGAGGTCAATGAATGATGTCCAAAAATATTGTTCAAATCATAATTTAAATTTTGTGCCGGAACTTTTTGACTTTTCTGGTAATAATCTTTTTGAAGGGGTGGTAAAACAAGAACCTGTTACTTCTGTTTCACAGACTGAATGTAAGAAACTTATCTGACTAGATTTAACTGTTCCAAAAACTTTTAATCAAGCCTTAAAATCTGAACAATATCTAAACTGGAAAACAGCTATGGATGAAGAAATTGACAGCATGCGTAGTCGCAAAGTCTGGCACCTGGTTGAGTTACCTAAAGGCAAAACCCCGTTGGGAAACAGATGGGTTTTTGCAGTAAAACGAGATGAGCATGGAAACATTGCTCGTTTCAAAGCAAGATTAGTTGCCCAAGGGTTTAATCAGGTGAAAGGCGACACGTTTGATGAAACATTTTCTCCAGTTGTTAATTTTTCAGTTGTTCGATTTTTCTTTTCTCTTTTGGTGTCCCATTTAAATTGGTTTAATTCCCAGTGTGATGTGAAATGCGCTTATTTGTATGCTCCCTTAGATGAAGAGATATACATGTATCAACCACCTGGGTATGTTGTCAAGGGCAAGGAACATCTTGTATGTAAACTTGACCGAGCATTGTATGGGTTACATCAAAGTGGACGTTTATGGTTTTATGAGTTAAATCGTGTTCTTTTAGATTTGGGTTTTGAAAAATTTAATTGGTGCAATTGCACATACAGGTTTAAAGATTTTATCGTTCTACTTGTTTATGTAGACGATATTGTAGTTTTTGGTAAAACTCAATCACAAATTGACAATGTGATTAGTTTATTGGGACAGAAATTTGATTTGAAAGTTTTAGGAAAGACTAAGAAACTATTGGGAGTGGAATTTGAGTACAATAATGGAGACGTCCAATTGTCCCAGTGTACCTATATAGAAGAGATTTGCAAAAGATTCAAATCTTTTCATATCCCTGTTTCTTCTCTTCCAATTGTCAAAGGCTTGAAATATTCAAAAAAGGACTGTCCGACAAATCAACTTGAAATTGATGAAGCATCCAGGTACCCATATAGGAGTTTGCTAGGTTGCTTATCTTTCGTTGCTGGTCGTACACGTCCTGATATTGCTTATGCCACAAATATTTTTAGCCAATTTCAGAGCTGTCCTGGTCTAACTCATTGGAATGGTTTGGTCAGATTATTAGGATATGTTTCTTACACTAAATATTATAAACTTAATTTAAAATGTAATAAACCAGATTTAATAGCTTTTTCAGATGCAGATTTTGCAATGAACCGTGATGATTTTGTGTCAATGGGAGGGCAAATAGTTTTTTTGGATGATAGTCCTATTTCATGGAGGACGTTTAAGGAGAGGGGTGTAAGTTTATCCACCATGGAGAGTGAATTTATCTCCATGTGTGAAGGTGTAAAGGAATTAAAGTGGTTTGACCATATACTGGAAGATAGCTACAAATTTAATTTAATTTCTGGTAAACATAACTCTCCTGTTCTATATGCTGACAATCAATCCGCTATAGATTTTACAAAATCTCCCATTGAAAATAACAGGTCAAAACATATAAATGTTAAATTGTTTTTCATTAGGGAATGGCTTTTCGAGGGGCAGTTCAGTCTTAAATATATTCGTAGTAAATTAAATTTGGCAGATCCTTTTACAAAATCGTTAACTAAATCTGATTTATCAAAATTTATTAATAAAGTTTTCTTAAAGTAAATATAAATTTTTTTTTGGAACTATGTTTTTCTATAAAGTTTTTTTGGAGCTATGTCTCATATAAATTTTTGGGAACTATGTTTCTCTATAAAGTGTTTTTGGAGCTATGTCTCCTATAAAGTTTAAATATAAATTTTTTTTATGGAAGTGTTTCCATAAGTTTGTTTGAAAACTGTTTTGCACATGATTCAGGGTTTTCATGTTCCCATTGAAATTGTAATGTATAATATAAGTTCAATTAGTTTTTATTCCTTAGTTGGGATATGTGAGACACGGCGCCGTGCGAATGATCTTTATATTATGTGAATGTTTTTCATATTTCATGTTCTTCATATTTATGGTTTGAACTCATCTTAATGTGTTAATGTTTTTTTTTACAATGGGGATATGGAAATTTTGTATATAAATTGTGTTTAATGTTTTCCTATTCTTTTCCTATTCTAGTAGATTGATTAATGGAGAACTGTTTGTGGAAAAATGCTTTGTATTTGGAAGAGCAACATATGAACTGAAGCTGACCAACAACAAAATGTTTCTAAAATTTTTTTTTCAGTAGAAGTTTTACTGTGTGTATTTTTCTTTATTGTTGAACTTATTGAACTTATATGTAAAAATTTCAGGCAACTGATATTTTTTTTAAAGAAAACCAACATGGTGGGGGGCATTGTTGTCAAAATTTAGGAAATTTATTTTATTCTTGCTTCCATGTTGTTTTCTCTGTAAACTATAAATGAATTAAATTAAATTGATTTTATTACATCGTTTATGAAAAGAATTTGATTCAATTGGATAGCTGATAAGTTTTAAAAGGTTTAAATAAGTTTTGTTTACATTATAGAAAAACGTTTTTATCTTGAATAAAGTTAATGTAATTTTTTACATGGAAGTAATTATGGATATAAATTAAATTAAGTAAATGTGAAATATTGCCACTTACTGTTTATTCTGAAAGATATACTTTTGTTTTTTTGTATAACATCTGGAAATTTAAACGATGTTTATCATCGGCATTTTTGTTCCCGTGTTCTTTCAGCGATTGCTAAATTAAACTAATAAGTTTAGTTAAAGTTCAATAGATGGCGTCATGATTATTTCCGAAAGGAAAAATGCAAATTAAGTGTGACGTTACTTGAAATCGCTACTTATTGGATGCATGTTAGAATCCTTTGAATAGTATATAAGAGCTAACTTCATTGCATTCGGCGGTCAGTTTTTAGTTTGCTGCATTAGCGATAGCTCTGTTTGCTAGTCGTAATGAAGGTGTTATATTAAGTTTAAACATGAAAGTTGTTTTATTAAATTATTTTTCCTTCATTTAAAATAATTTCTTCAGATATAAGTAATTAAAATACAATGTGGCTTTAGTTTTCGAGTTTGTTTACCTTTTCCTCCCGTTTCCCTTCCGTGTAGTGTTGCCGTTCATTATAAAAGTTTGAACTATGGAGTCAGGTATTTGTGTCTGTTGTTCGTTGGCCTTTAGGGTTAACGTCGTATGCCTGCCATGTTCTTTGGGAAATGTTGTTTGTTAACTTTAAGAGTTGACATCGTTTTTTTTACATTTATATAAGATTTAAGATTAATTATTTTTGAATATAAAGTTTTAAATTGAGTTAGTGCTGGACGCTAATTTTTATCACTTGCCTGAGATGAATTTAAATGATTGTTTCAACTTTTATTAAATATTTCAATTGTTAAGTTTTTAATTTTTCTTGTTAAGTTTGTTCAATAAAATTGTTAGTTTGTTTTATAATGACTTTGTCATTCTTTTGAACTGCCTTATACACATTAACTTAAGTCTTTGAGCTAACTAATGGAGTTGTTTCCACTGCATGATATTATGCTTTGCTAAATGTTAAATTAAGCCATATTGGCGACAACAGTTTCTCCCAAAAATTTTAAAAACTCTGCAATTCCGCGACGTTATTTTAATGCTCTGCAAATTCAATCTTGACCACCCAGTTAAATATTTTTTATTAAATAAATAAAACTGATACTACTGGCAGATACTGAAAATAAAAAAATCTCTAGAATGTCTGGCATGGCCATCTGGTATCAGTCGAAAGGAGAGGCTTTTTTGCGGTCTGATGCAAGTCTATTGCATATTATATCGCATGGGGAGAAAGAGAGAAGTGAAAAGAAATCTGTTTCCTCCGTTTCCCTCTTTGGTTCTGAATTTAAGCCGCCTGCCCCCCCCCCCCCCCCAATCTCTCTCTCTCTCTCTCTCTCGGGAGCAGGTGAGGAAGGGAGGAGTGGTGTCGCGAAATGCACTTCTCGTGTGATTTGTTAGAGGGATAAAAACATCATAGATTACATCACTCCCTGACTGCTGACGAATGACTGAAGAAGCGAAGTGCTCAGTCAGTGCTGCATACTGTTTTTGTTTCTCTCTGCCTTATTTATTTTTATGAAATTAGTAACATTTTCTAATTTTCAAATTCAATTTTATTATTTATTTGAAATAATTATACATTTATTTTATCATTCACTTAAAGCATTAATGATTCATTATGACTTTATTTGTATCTGAAAAAAAAAAAAAAAAAAAAAAAAAAAAGTAAACAAATTATGACCAATAATCTGCAAAATTCTAAAGTTTACAAAACATTTGGTCTCAAGCTATGCAGATTAGAGGGAGTTGACTCAGAGATGAGATTATTTACACATTTATATGAATATCGGAGATTTCGTTTTTAGATTTTTATATGATAGTATAATAATTATTTTGACATTCATAAAAATTGTTGGACATTTATTTATTATTTTTTTTCTTAGTGCTTCTTCTTGTTTTTTGTTTTTTTGATGTAACTGAATAATCTACTTTCATATATTGACCTTATTTATGTATGGAAAATATGCCATCATGCAGAAAACAAATTACTTTTGGGTTTTAAGCTTATATTCAGACCATTTCTCATTCTTATCTCTCTTCACTGTTTTGCTAAGTATATTAGATTATCAATAAATATTTCTTAATTTCATATGATTATTGTTAATTTATTTTTGTTAGTAGTTTATTTTTATTTATTTTTTTTTTTTTAATGTATTTTTAAAATATTGAAAATTGCTTCTCAAAGTATCCAAAATGCTTCTCAAAGTTTCTCTGAATACTCCTCAAACTGTTTAAGTTGGCAACCCTGAGGTTCTATGTTAATCGTTACATGCATACACATCAGCTAAATTTAAATTGTTTCGCGATTGGCTGTGTATTTCTTGTTTTGATAATTGGCTAATTTTTTACAATTTTCAAAGTTGATGTCTATTTTTTATTTCTGTTTGTTTTGGTTATCACAGTTGTAATTCAGTCATATTTAGTATCGTTAGAATGTTCTTATATTTTTTCTATTAATTTTACGCTTTGTCATTCCTGTATAAGTTCCTATTTTTTATTTTCTTTTTGGTACACTATTTTGTAAATGCCTGCATTTTTTTAAAGGGCTTACTGGATCTGTGTCATTTCATTGAACAATATACCCATTACATATTTTCTCTTCAGTGTTATAAATTATCTTAAAACTTATAATCTTTTTATTTGAATTTTAACGTTATAAATTACTTCATTTATAATCTTTAATGTTTAACCTTTTTGTTTAAAATTTTTATGGATTTTATGTTTTGTAGTTTTAAAATTTTTGTAAATTTTGTATCATGAATGAGCATCTCTTATATACCAAATGAAAAAACAACTATAAAAAGCTGATAAGGAAGAAGAGACATAAGGAATTTTTGCAAGATTGCTGAGACTTTTTAAAATAGTACCAAAATTTAAAGGTCAATAATAGAATTTTAAATTATGAATTTTGTGAGGAAAGGAAAATAAGTTTCATTCTTAATAAAGAAATTAAAAAGAAAACTTCAAATTTCTATAATCTTCAAAATAATATAAAACTACCATATCAGAAGTAAAAAAAAAAAAGACAAAAGAGAATTCAATGAAATGAAAAACAAAATAGAAGATTTGGGAAACATTGAAAATAGCATATACACTAATAAACAATATATAAGAACCTAAAATATTGCCTAAAGAAGAAAAACACCATAACCCTGATAAAAGACAGGAATTAATTTTAATATCTAGTTTTTAAGTTTTTTGGCTGGCTTTTGGAAAAACTCTGAGGCATTTCTATGAATTTAGGAAGTCTTTGGCACTAAAGTAAAATCTGTAAAAGAGAGATTTATTGACTATTTCTTTCAGATAGCAGAAAAGTGTTTAAACATTTTATGGTAGATTAGCTCAAAAAAAAAAAAAAAAAAAAAAAAAACAGGAAGTCCTTCAACATACAATTAAATAATAAAATACTTAAAAAAAATAGACCCCTCTAAATTCTGTTCAAAACAGAATTTTATTTATTTATTTATCGAGAAAGATTGTATGAATTTAATATGGATAACCGAAAAGCTTGCCTACAAATAATTTTTTTAAGGGATTTTCAAGTATGTAAAATTTTTTTTATGTATATATGAAATTTCATTCTTTTAATCCCCATTCTTTGTATCTCCTTTTAGTACTCAACCAGATAATTTACCTGTCATATTCAGTATGATGCACCCATTAGATGACATAGCACCAGTAGTAAGAAGAAGCATGGGTGTATCATCTATTGCTCACATAACTTATTTCTGTGATCCTGCTGAAGAAATTATATTTTGCAGTTTTAAACCTTCTCTTGTAATAACCTATAAATCAGGAATTCATTCTGTATGGAGATTAAGAACTACAACTTTTCAGGTATGTTAATATATTTTCATTCTTTTACTTAACTTTTTATTAAAAATTGAATATATATATATGTAATATGGGCGTTTATAAAATTTTGGATGAAGACATTTCAAGCCTCATGATTGCGAAGCCTCCCTCAAAATAAAAAATGAAGCATTAATTTAATTACAAAAACACAAAGTTTTCATCTCATCTATAGTGACAAAAATAAAAATAATCCATTAGAAAACACAAGTGTCTACAAAATCCCTTTCATTAGAGAAAAATCAACAGAAAGTTGCTATATAGGTGTAACAAAAAAGAAAATTATAAACAGAATAAAAGTTCATCTTTCAGATATTAAATTTATTAAAAGTACCACCACACTAGCAGAAAGTGCCATAAATGAAAATATTAACATTAAATTCAACGAAGTTAAAAAATTTGCAAATTATGGAAACCCTACCCACGCATTCTTCCAAGAAACTTTGGAAATAATTAGAAATATCGATTCTTGTAATGGCAACAAGCTGAAAGCCAACGTTGACCAATTATGGTGCTCCATCATCGAAAATAATAACAGCTCAGAAGAAAACATCAGTTGCATTGCAGAGCTTGCACTGACTGTGAAAAATCTTTCCTCAGACACGGCCAGACTCGATCGACGCTGCTTAGCGGCCTGTCCAAAAGCCGGTTTTCCCCGGAATCATCCAAAGCTACTAGAGGGTGCTTGTCACCCACCACAAACAGTTAAATACCCTGGGAGAAGTAATAGTTTCGTTTTAAAAACGAACTTTGGCGAAAACGATATTTTACATAAATCGTATAATTATTTATCCAAAAAGTGTAACTTACCTTTACTTCTTAAAATACAGAGTTTTGTAAAAACTGGCTATACTTTGATAATATTTAGAGCATTTATTTTAAATTACATAAGTTTTATGTGGTCTGCTGACTCTGTACGTATCAAAACACAGTCTATTTAATCAACTATTCAAAACGTAATAGCATAGCAAATAAAAATAAAATAAGGAAGACACATGCATTTTTTTAAATTAACAAATTCGATGCTATTTTTTATTTTATTATTATTTTGTCTTAAAATATATTAAATGTTAAAATGAAAATATGCTATAAGAATATAAGCTTTTTATTTCGTTTATATATTTATTTTTGCAATTAAATAATTGAAAAGTTCCTAGAAAGTTATATAGATGTTCTTAAATGAAAAAAACTTCATAACATATTTTAAATCCAGATACTTTTGAAAGAGAATAAAGCAAAAGAGCTTTTTAATGTTTACATTAATAACAGTAAGAAAAAGATAAATAAGCTATAATAAATTTTAATATTGATTAAAAAGAACTACTAATGTATTGGTTGATTTAGAACAGTAATAGAAAAATGAATATTACATTGGTTCAAATGGGAAGGGGGAGGGAGTAAATTTCTTCAACATCTCTCAGAACAATAAAAAAATTGATAAGATGCAAATTAATATATAATAACATGCTTTGAATATAGATACTTCTGAAAGAAAATACAGCAAAAGAGCTTTATAATGTTTATATTAATCACAGTAAGAAAAAATAAAGATAAATAAGCTTTAATAAATTTTAATACTTATTTAAAGGAACTATTAATTTATTGATTGCATTTAGAACAGTAATGTAAAATAAATATTACATTGGTTCAAAAATGGAGAGGAGGGGAAGTAAATTTGTTTAACAGTTCTCAGAACATTAAAAAAGAAAATAATAATAATATTAAGATGGGGGGGGGGGGGGGGGAGAATGATTACACCAGACTGCAATGATGGACTGCTCCACTGTTACACATTTAGCACTACCCGGGAGGCGCGTATAGCTTAAAGAATGCTATGGACGCGTGTAACACTACCTCCCATCTGTATCTGCCCATCAAATGCTGAATTAAGAAGACAGTAGCTGAAAGTTATTTCTCAAGAAAACTACACGATCAATAATAAATCCACATTGTCTGTAGTGTGCAGCAAACATTTCAGAGAAGAAGATTATCATCAGGGGTAAAAGCATCAAATGTTAATTGTAAATGCTATCCCAAGCATTTGTGACAATTACTCCAAATATATGATGCCTGCAATTGCTAAGGATACTTCTAAGAATAGGAAATCTTTGAAGCTGAACACTGAAAATAATGAATGCAGTGAAAACCATCGCTTAGAAGGAAGTGTGAAAATTCAGTGATGTATGAATATCTTGATTTTTTTCCCTTGAAAACTTTACTATAAATCAGATTGTAAAACATGGAGAAAGGCACACACTAATTATGGATAAGTATTTGAGGAATTGACAATGTTAAAATAACATTTAATAGACATAATTTCGTATAAGGAAATAGTTTTTTAAATGAAAAATATGCAATACCATGACACAATTACTACATTTATAAATTTACTGGTTATAAAATTACAGTATAGGATCCATTATCCAGAAAGCTTGGGGCAGGGGATATTCTGGATAAGGGGTTTTCCTAATTCGGAACAATTTATATATGAATAAAAATGGTTCAAAATAATTTCATAAATAGCAGTGATAAACATGAATAATATGTATTAATACATTACTTATAAAATTGTTCACTTAATAAGTAATTTACTAAAGAAAAAAAAGTATTTTTAATTATAAACTATAAATAATAATAATTGTAATTATAATAATAATTAAATAAAAATAAACATATATAAAATTTAATTTTGAGACTTGAGAATAAAATCCTTTCATTTGGATTTTGCACACATTTCTATAAAAGTTTTTTGCATATAATGTCTCTCTTATATACTAATTGTTCATTAAATATTTCAAATAATTTTAGCACAACGGAAAATATTTTATGAAATGAATTCTAAAAATAATCGAAATTGATAAAAACTATTTAAATTTTTTTTAACAATTGGGACTTCATGCATGCGACCTGGGTTCAAGGATAAAATTCATCTGCTATTGGACACACTAAAAAATATGTACTATTGATGATCATCTATTTAAAAAAAATACCATAAAAAATTCATTTCCTAACCTAAATTTGCAAAATTATCAAGTAATTATTTAAACAATTTTATTTTCATCCATTTCCCCAGAATAATAATGTAGCATTGAAGAAATTAGGTTGCATAAATATAATTCAGACAACTGCTAATGTATAACTTTCATTCTTAAATTGTATGATAATTAAAAATTTTGGTAGTTGGCCTTTTGCATTCTGGATAACAGGATTCAGGATACTATACTGTACTACATTTACAACAGCAATGACTAAATATTTGAAATAATTATTCATATTTACAGATATATACAAAGAAATTGTAGATTTTTTTTTAAAGTGTAAGGCACAGCAAGAGCTAGATGTTTAATCATCATGACATCAGAAGATAATACTTGAAAGGAAATACAAAAAAAAAAAAAAAACAGTAATTTATACGAATGCATTCCAGTAATTAGTATGGAAAACAGATATGTTTTTTTACAGGTATCATCGTATTAACATTGAGGTACATTTCAGGTAAATTTTAAATATTTTCTTGATAAAGCTAGATGATGCACTTTTGATTGCGCTTGATCAGTTACATTTTTTGCCATATTTTTTAAAATTATGGGCATAAATTTGGTACAGATCAAGGAACAGATTTTTTTAATGTGATCACTATTGTTACATGTCCATAATGGTGATTTTAGAAGCTTAGGATAGATAACTTCATATAGATTTTTAACAATTCCAGTTGTTTTTAAAAGAGGAACAACTTTCTCGACAAATTCTAAAATTACTGCTATGACGCTAATAAATTTTGGCTTTGGATATGATAAATTCCCCCTGTCTTGCTCTGATATTAATGTAAAGATGGGTGCATTGCATTGGGAGCTTTCCACATCAGATAAACACAAATCACAATTAATGTTTTCTTTTATTACTCGAACAAGGTATCCTGAAATTAGGGCAATGGTAGCTGTTTTCAGATTAGTTCTTGGAAGTTCTGTTAAATAAATAAAAGGGAAATAAGATTTATGAGGATTTTAAAAATAAATAAGGTGTAAAAGTAATTTACGAAATATAGTAATGATTAAAATAAAAAACTTACCTTGTTCAAGAAGTAAACAATCCAAAATATCCAATGTTTCGTTTGGAAGCGATATTATTTCAGATTGATGGGGCTTAAAATTTCTTTTCAAAGACTGGTTTTTACTAAAAATGAGACTGTGTGAACGTCCAGCGTTGGAATATTTAGACGTTTCTAAATTACCAGTGTTTAAAATCTTCTCCATTGATAATAGTGTTGCTCTGACATCCATGATGTCATTTCCCCCATTCATTTGCCTTAAGGCAGAAAATAATGATTCGACTGGATCACTATTGAAATGTCTTGTTAAAACGTAATGATAGCCAGATTCCAAAAGATATTTGACACAGTCTACAGTTGATTTCATGGTAAATATTAATGCTTCATGTGTCTCTTTGGTTAAATACTGCTTATTGTTTTCTGAAGAAGCTTGCTTTATGGATAACATATATGGAAGAAAATCCTTCTCCAGACAATCTAATCTTTCATCATTAACAGAGAAAAAATGCAGTTTATTTTGGTCTTTTGAAAACTGGTTGCGATTTGATACATCATGTACAGCAAACCATTTATAAATGTTCTCCATAAATGTAACTGTGGCATGAGCATCTTTAAATTGGAAAGCTTTTGGGTGCCTTGTGGAATTATTGCATAGGAATTTCATGGCAGCTGTTACTGGTGGTGAAAATATTAAAACAGCACGACCAACATTCATTTTATCAATATTAGATGGCTCGATATGTCGCCTTGTCAAATTGCGGACAGGTTTTATGTTTTCTTTATGCTGTAAGTCATAAAGCTGTTTGACATATTTGCCACAGATAATATTTTTCCCATCGCTGAGTTCTCTCTCTAAAAATTGTGATCTTAAATTTTTTTATTATGTGATTCTAATCAAAACTAAGAAAAATGTGCCTTTTATCATTATTAGGATGCTTAATTTTATACTTTAACTTTCCTTCCCCAAACATACGGAACTTGGCAACATTAGTTTTATGATTATCTGTTACAATGCGAGTAACCACAAAACCACATTTCTCCACTTCAGTAATAACATCTAACGTGAGTGTAAACAACTCTTTACCAGTTAACTGCTTAGGGAAAAAATAGCCACAAGGAATGCGATAGCATGATGACAAACCACTTATTAAGAAACACAGCAATCGATTGGCAAGTTGGTTTGTAGTTTCGGCTTCACTATTGGTTTGGTATCCAAAGAAGCTGTTAGCTTTTGCATCGAATATCAAGCATTTCTTGATTGCCATTTCGTCTATTACAAGAGAGCAGAATTTCTCATATCCATTTATATTGTCAGCCTCTTCTTTGAGTCTTTCTTTTATTAAAGAAGTGATTCCCAATTCACCGGTGAATGGACCCATGTACCTCATTAGTGTTGATCTTGATGGTAATATCAACAATTTTCTTTCTTGGATAAAAGAATATCCTCGAGGTGAAGATGAATGCCATAAAATGCATTCACGAATCACATCCTCATTCCATCTTGGCCTCTTAACAAAAAAATTATCAATCTGAGAGACTAGAAAATTTGCAGACCTGTTTTCAGTTTCCTCTTGCAGAATAATAATTTTTTCAAGAGCAGAATGATGTTTGTCAGTTTTGTAATAACTGAGCTGTTCTTTTACTTTATTTAATTCTGCCCGCAATTTTTCAATCTCTGCATTCTTCTTCCATAATCTACTTCTTAACAACCTCACTTCAGTTTTCTTCTTATTTAAAATATTTCCAATGAAATGTGGGTTATTACTTTGTTTATTTTCTTGATTTAAAAGTTGATTAGGCATATGGTTTTTAGAACTTCCAGCTTCATTCGATTCAGTGCTGCAATCACCAGCTGAATCTTCACATTTCCTTTTAAGCGATGGTTCATCACTGCTTTCATTATTTTTAGTGTGACGCTTCAAAGTTCGCCTATCCTTAGCAATTACAGGAACCATATATTTGGGGTATTTGTCAAAAATACTTGGAACAGCATTCACAATTAACACACGACGTTTTAACCCATGACGATAATCTTCTTCTCTGAAATGCTTGCTGCATACTACAGACGATGCGGATTGATCATTGACCGTGTAGTTTTCTCGAGAAATAGCTTTCAGCCACTGTCTTCTTAATTCGGCATTTGATGGAAATTCATGAAAAGAAATTCCCACCGATTTATTCCGAGAAGAATTAGAACAAAACGGAACACAGCAGCAAACCATCTCGATTTTTAAAAAGCCAAAAAATATCAACTGAAATTTGACAGAAATATTGACAAAATACCGCATGTAAACATAAACAACTAATGCAAATCTCCCTCCCTCTCGCGTGGTGGGTAAACAGCCCCACTTACTCCTGCGTCGTTTTGAGGAACTAAAATTTGATTCCGCGGCAGCAATGGATTTCTCAAGGATTGGGCAGGCCGCTAAAGTGTCGATCGAGTCTGGCCGTGCCTCAGATAATGCTGTGGCCTCCATGTGAAAGTTGCTAGAAATATGAATAATGCCTAAAAATTTAATTAAAATTTTCTAATTCATTAGATAACTATATTAAAAAATGGCCTTTTTTAGAAATTTGCAGCATAGATTTTTCGGCATGGGCTCGTACCATTTTAGTACAGATCCATTAGGTGTGTGCACTAAAGATGGTATGGGCACATACCGATAAATTTATGTTGCAAATTTCCAAGTAGGCCATTTTTTAATATATTTAGCTTAGAAATAAAGCCTTCAAAGGATTTATATTTAATGTTAAAAGTTTTCATATTAGTTTAGTTTTTAAATATTCTGATATTTTGAAACAAAATATTCATTTGGAGCTAATGTAACTCATTGTGATGTAAACAAATGCACAAAATATTTTAACGCAGCTATCTAAAATGTATAAAATTTTTGCATAATTAACACTGCTTTTTAATGGCAGTTTTAAATAATTAAGTTAAATATCAATTGTGTATTATGTAGAAGATCATTTTATGCTATTAAAATTTTATGCCTTGAATGTAAATTCATGATATAGAAATGTTTATAAGATGGTAAATTAATATAAATCCAGCTATAATTTTTGTAAGTTTCATAATCATTATCATTTAATTAGGAAGTTGATTATGCTTGTACCAAAATACAGATGGACGCTAAAAATAATTTCACACCGACTCCAAATACTCCGGCGAGTAGAAATCATTCAAGATTGAATTTGTCTCATCATACACCATCTACAAATACCAATTCTCCTTTTAGAAACTATCCATCTAGTCGCTTAATGTCCCCTTCAGTGCCATCACGTTCATACAGCCCGTCAGTTTCGAGCTTGACTCACATGGCAACTTTAAGGTATCTTTTTTTTGTATTAAATTATTAATATATATATTTAAGTATAATAATCTATTAATAAATAAATAAAAATTCTTCCTATCTGAATGTTATCTAAGGAATAGTAAGAGATTAAAATACTTTATATTTAAATTGTTATTTTTTGTCTGAATTCATTATTTTTCATGTAAAGATTAGTTTTACATAATTAAAGAGGAAGATTATAAAAGCGAATATTTGAAGATATTTTCATTAAAAATAATTTTAGAAAATTGTATGTATGTTTTTAAATTGTATGTGTGATCTTTATTTAGATATTTATCTTTAATAGTGTTCTCACTTTTTTAAAAAAAGGGCAGGGTGGATTTGTCGAAAAGGGCACATATTGATAGACAAAAGGGCACTTTCTTCACTACTCGCTAAATGGTTTATAAAATGTATGGTCCGTAAAACAATCAAATAAATAAAAAGGGAGCACAACATCTATCTCACACCTACTTAATGGAGAAACATAGTAGGTACCACCTTTCTTGGATTCATATATATTTTAAATTAATTATTTATGAAAAATGCAAGCTTAGGGGGCCATTTACATAAATAAACATGCAATGATATTAAAATTTCCATTTCCAATAAATGCACATTTTTGTCTTTATAGGTTCTATAGAAAATTTTACCATTGGACACTAAATGGGAAGTCAGTCATTTAATAAGCTTAGCAGTTATACTTATTGAAACTTATCGTTTTTTTAATGTTAAATTCATTTTTCAATCTTAAATCGAGTCTGTTGGTGGCAACAGTGTTTTAGGTGTAGCTCAAAATCCACTTGACCGAAGGAGCTGAAATTTCATAATAGTATTAGGTAATTGCAAAAGTTCGTGCGGACGCGGATCATTTTATTGCCTCCAAAGACAAGAGCTTCCATCGCCGTGGTATACATTTGTTACCCGAAAAATGGGCAAAGGTTGTAGAAAGTAACGGAGAGTATTTTGATTAAAAATTTTCATTTGATTTGATGTATTTTATGAAATGAAGCAATAAAAAACCGCATGAATTTATGCGAAGACCTAAAATAATTAGGAGTCCATTTGTGGTAAAATATTTGTAATTTACAATTCAAGAATTTTTACCTAAATAATTTTATAATATTTATTTTTTACTTGTGCTTCATTTAAAATTTGTTTAATTGTAATCTACAAATTATTCTAAAGTTATTGCAGGCTTTAATGTGTAGATGCCCTTGGCATTTTTTCCACAAATAATTAAAATTACACATAAATCTATAAGAAATGTTAGTTATATATTGTGTCTCACCGATATTTATGCAATGAGTGTTATTTATTTTTTAAGGTCTATACATTATTATTAAACCAAAAGGAATGTACCCTTTTTTTTTTTTTTTGGAAAGTTTTGAAAGAAAATTACACAGCATATGCAAAATGAATGAAAATTAACAAATTTTACATTTATAATCACAACTAATTGTTAAAATAAGTTATAATTTTGCCAGTAATTTATAAAA
The DNA here is from genome assembly GCA_963930645.1 of Salticus scenicus. Classification (NCBI taxonomy): domain Eukaryota; kingdom Metazoa; phylum Arthropoda; class Arachnida; order Araneae; family Salticidae; genus Salticus; species Salticus scenicus. The sequence goes on from OZ005648.1 coordinate 344,147,949, forward strand.
TTCCCGTCTTTTTTTCAAAGCTGATTCCCAAAATTTGTGATATTTTTACGATTGATTATCGAAATATGGAATTATTTTCGTCGCTGATCAATGAAATTTCCACCGTTTTTGAAGTTAAATTCCCAAATATTCAATTATTTCGCCACTAATAGATGAAATTTGCACTTTTTTCTTAAAGCTGAATACCAAAATATGCAATAATTTTGCTGCTGATTTAAAAAAATACAGGATTATTTAATCGCTAATAGTCAATTTTTACAGTCAAAATAATCACAATTAATTCCTAAATACCGATATTATTTTGCCACTAATCTATGAAATTTGTGTCTCCCCCCTCCCTCCCCAAAGTTGTTCCTGAAATGCATGATATTTTTGCGGCCAATTACTGAAACTTGCTATTATTTCACGATTGATGAAATTCGTATGTTTTACAAAATTGAATCCCGAGATACTCAATTATTTTGCTGCTGATCGACAAAATTTGCACTTTTTTCAAAGCTAAACCTGAAATATGCAATAATTTTGCTGTCCAGTTCCGAAATACAAGACCATTTTATTGTTAACTGTCAAAAAGTTATGCTTAAATGCAATTAATTGCTAAAATACAATATTATTTCGATGTTAATCAATAAAATTTGCACTGTTTTCAAAGGTGATTTCTGAAATTGTCTTGGTTTTGTGGCTGATTGTTGAAACACGCTATCATATCGCCACTAATTAATAATAAAGTTACTTTAATCTCAATTCTTTGCTGAAACAGGCTTTATTTCTATGATAATTGATGTAATCTGTGCTTTTTTCGAAGATGACTCCGATGTACACAATAAATTTGCCAAATAACAGAATCAGTCTTTACCAACAATTTTCGAAATTTATGTAATAGCAACTAATTGCTAATATAGGCTATTATTTTACTGCTAATTGTTAAGTTACATATATTTTACAGAAATAAATATCTAAGTATGCAATTATTTTTTAAAAATAAAAATAATAGAATTGCTCTTTTTATGAGCTTGATAGACAAAATACGCGATACGAAAGTCTATCGAAATACGAGATTGTTTCACCAATAAAATTTATATTTAATTGTTCAAATTACATGCCGAAATAAGCCACCAATTCACTACAAAACAACATAATATTGTTACGATGGATTGTCGAAATACATTGCTTAGGTTATCACAAGCTAATTGTTCAAATAAGTAATTGTTTCTTTCCACTTTACTAAATGAAGATAGACAACTATTTTCGCTGCTGTAATCAACAAATTTGTGCTATTTCAGAAAATTGATACCATAAATGTTAAATACCTATATTTAGCCAAAAATCAGCAAGACTTCTGCTTGTTTGGTGTATGCTGAAATATGCATAATTTTTGCATTTACCAAAATATACGCAAATTTCTTGTCCAAATATTTTGATAAAACTTTTGTCAAATTTCAGTTTTATGTTCGCTGATATATTTTTAAGTAAGTTAGTTTAAACGTAAATTAGAGAAAATAATTATAAAATGCTGTTTCTTCTCTTGGATACGTGGAAAAGATCTCCAGTACGCAGGCTGCGAGCATCGCCGTGGCCAAAAAACGCCTCCTGAGAAACCGCAGCTAATGATATTTTTTACACAGGCCACATGAAGAAACAGACTGACGACACAAAGATCCCGCTTAGAAGTGACTTCTTATGGAATTTTCGGGTCGCATTTGTGCAAAGATATGCGAAGTCCGATTTTGCATCAGATAAAACTTGTAAATGCATGTTCCTCTTCAAAATAAGAAAATCTTTGTATATTTTAATTAATACCAAAGCGTCACTCAAAATTTGATATCATTTTTAAAGACCTATATTTCAGTTTCTTATAGCCATAAAGTAGCTGCGTCACAAACTTTTAACCCGTTAAGGGTTTTTTGTATTGATGTGATATACATTTATATACTGTATTATGTTTTATTGTGAAAAATAAAATTATGTTCAGTTTGTTTGAATGCGATATTTTGTAACATTAATTGATTTACTATTATTTAGTAGTGTAAAAGTATGATTGAAATCCTAGCATAGTCCTTTATATGTTTAGAATTCAAAATTACTTTTTATGAAAATCTACAAGTATTCTAGCTTTTGTTGCAAAGAAAAAAAATATTGTATTTCTTCTTTAAAAATTTTTCATATTACATTTGATTTTTCTTAAAATATTTTGTTAATCAAAATAGTATTAATGTGTAACTGAATGAACTACTTTTTTTTCTAATCCAGAAAGTATTTTATTTTGAAAAATAGGAAAAACATTTAACTGCAAAATTTGCAATGTATACTTATATACTTTAGTTTGATAATTCTATTATTAGTCTTTTCGTGTGTGTTGGGAGAGGGGGTTGTATATTAGAAAAAAATATATGCTCCTCTCCTGAATGCAAGAGAAATTTCAGTTTTCAAATCCCCAAAAGACTAATAGTTGCAATGATATAACATTGTGCAAATAGTGTGTATATTTTTGTAGTTTTATGTGTGTGTTTGTGTTAGACTGGCTTTCATTACTATTTACTTAAATTGTTAATAAAACAAAATTTTCAGATTTTTTTTAAGCTAATAATGATTTACTTTTTTAAACGATATTTTAAAAAAGCTTCAAAATGTATTTATTTATTTTTTAAGATGGTACATCGGTAAAAAAAAAAAAAAAAAAAAAAAAAAAAAAAAGAATATGGAAAAGAAAGATTGGATATGTCATTAAAAAAGGTCATGAAATTTTTTTTTAGGTCATGAATTTCTTTTCTGTCTAGTCAGTAGATACCCTGATTTTGATATGCATTTAAATAGTAATTTCTGTAGATATTTGAAAATGGAATTATTTTATTTTTTAATTTAAGGAAATAATGGAAAATTAATGATAGCATCAATATTGGATTGTATTTATTAATTTAATGATAATAAGATTGATTTTTATTAGGGGTGGGAATCGATTAAGAGTTTTAACTGGGTTAATCGTAGTTCATTAATCGATTAATCGGATTTTTAATCGGTTTTCATTTTTCTTTTTATAATTTTATTTCAATGATGAATAAAACTCTCATATTCTGTATATATATATTATTCATAAGTTTGACTGATTTTTTTTTTTTTTTTCAAAAATTTTTGTCTAATCAATTATATTTGTTTCATAACTGAAATTTAAATCAATTTTCAGAGTAATAATTGGTGACTTTAAGTGTTAATTTTATATAAATAATTTCACTTACTCATTTTTTTTTTTTTAATAAATTAATATTTCGATTCATTTTGAAAAAAACATTAAATGAATTTACACATATTTTAGTTTTATTTTTGCAGGCCTTGTCCATTTCGCTTGTCACTATTTTTAAATGAATACTCAAAATTCCATATCATTATCATAAAAATTTCAAATTCTTATATTTTAGTTCTTCTTTGTCACTTCGGACTAGAACACGGAATATTATTTTCTGTTTCTACTTCAATAGTTACTATAAGCAATTCTGAGCAGACAATAAATGCTTGAAGATACTGTGAAACTCTGTTGACATTTCCCCCCATCAGAGGGATAGCGGAAATCTCAATCCCTTTTTTTTTTAATCTTTAGCTTTTCCATTTTTTGAAAGCTTCTTGTTTCTGAGAATACTATTGCCCTAGCCAACACCTTCTGTAGAAGGCTACAGACAGGTGGTGTTTCTCCAGCATGCACATGAAGCGGCATTTTGTTCAATAACTATCCTCCCCCTTTATCTATCACCAAACGTGCAACTTCTTTTGAAAGGTTTTATTTTTATTTATTTATTATTATTATTATTATTATTATTATTTTGCTTTTTCATTGTTTGATGGATGTTTCGTAGAATGTTTGTTAGCAAAATATGTGAAAAAATATTTTGTAGGCAGAACAACATTTTTACTTTAATTCGTAGTTTGAAAATTTTAATCGGATTTTGCAAAATTTTAATCGGTTTAATCGATCCGATTAACTCGATTAAAAAAATTGATCGAAACAAAGCATTGATCGATTAACCAAACCGATTAATCGGCACAGCCCTAATTTTTATTTAATGAACATTTAAAATGTTTGTTAATTTCATTAATTTTTATTTATAGTCGATCCCAACCTCCATCTGTAAATAGTTCATCATCTCATCAACAGAGTTTTACCCCTCTTAGTTCTTTAACTCACAGGAATCCTGTTTCTCCTGTACAGAATGCTGGAGGCTGTAAATTCATTGAACCATTAGCACCTGATATTTGTTTTGACCATGAATGGTCTGAAACACTTAAGTAAGTATTTTACTAGCATAAATTTATGAAATGCTGCCTAATTTTAAGAGGTTTATATATATATATTTATATATATATGAAAGGATAGAAAGAATTAAGATTTTAAATTATTATTTCATTATTTTAAATTAATATTGAGGGATATTCTAAAGAAAATTTTTCCATTCAAAGTTCTCAACTTGAATTTTATTCTAAAGATTCCGCTGTAAAGTTAGTTTTGCAGTAAAGCACGTCATTTCGTGGGAATCAGAAAATTAAATGATTTTGAGAACAAAAACTGATTAATATTGTGCAATCTTGCAGTTTTGGCGGTAAAACAATGCCGATTAATTAACCCTGGATCCCTGGGACTCAAGTAAAATGTCAATCATTAAGTTAATAGCCAATAAGAAAGTGTAGGAGGAGCTTAAATAACCAATGAGAAAGCATAGGAGGAGACTGGGTTTGTGCCAAAATAAGCGGTATTTAAGTGAAAACACAGGAAAATAGGTGCTCTTTTTGTGTGTTGCTTTACTTAACAAACTTATGTTAAATCCTACTCCAGGAGCGTCAATAGTGCTTTGCCTTCTTCATCCGTACTCTGCCAATGTCGAAATGTTCAACGTGCTTAGACAGAATGACTTGAATAAAATCTAATGTCTGCAAAAGTCTTAATAAACGACTGTGCCAAATAACTGGACTCATTATTTTGTGGAATCCTTTCTCAGCATAGATAATGTGTCATCAGATAAATATTCATGACATATATATGTATGCATGTGTGTGTGTAATGGGTTGATCTAGCAGCAGGGTTGCGACGGTACCTGGAAAACAGTAAAAACCTGGAAACTCGGGGAATTTGAAAAACTATTAAAAAACAGGGAAAACTCAGAGAGTTTCAAAATTTATTGCAAAAACAGGCAACATTCAGGGAATTTTTAAATTTTTTGGAAAAACATTGGGAAATTTTTTCATAATCAAAACTTTTTTTTTTTTAATTTTAGTGCTTTTTAATGAAGAAAAAAGTCTTATGGTTTTTTTCCCCCAACTATAGTGAGTTAATAAAACTAATATACCCTAGATATGTTCAATTAACTTATAAACATGTTAGATTCTAATGCTGTGTGATTGTGCATCATTTATTTTACTTTTAAGAGAGACAGGGAAAACTCAGGGAATTTTTTCTCCTGATTTGTGTAGCAACCCTGTAGCAGCCTTGGCACATAAGCTGCTAAAATTTCTGGGACTTCATGAAATTAAGGCCCACAAATTTCTCTTTAAGAAACTTATCAAAATTAGTGATAAATTAAAATAGGAAAAATAGTTACTTTTCAGTAATACGTTACTTTGTTCCACGCTATCTTTGGTAATAGGTTCTAATAACCTATAATCAAAAATGAAATAACTGCTGAGTGATATTTTTATTGATTTACGAAAGAATCTGAACACTTCAAATTGAGAAGAGAATCAATGAAAAGTTTTTTTAACTTTTACCATTATTTATTGAAATAATTTTTTTTTTCTAATTGTATCTTCTATAATATTATGTGTTTTTTATATTTGGGGGAGGAGGGTTTAACTGAAAATGTATTTTTAGTTTATGCTTGAATTTGTTCAGTTAAATCTTTAATTTTAGAACGAAGATATAAATTGTTTAGTTTGTGGCTTTTTTTTTTTTGTCATGAAATTTAGAAAACAAAATTAGTTTATAATTTATTTTATGAATGTAATTTTTGTTATAGTTCTCAGTTTTATTTTTTTACTTTTTTTTTATTTAGAAAAGAAAGGTTAAAAATAAGATACATTTTTCTTTTTTAAATACTGGGGGGGGGGGGGGGGGATAAATGGTGTGGAATGTGAAATAATGGTTAATTTTATATGGAACACATGCCTCTTGCGCAACAATACTATAAGAATAATCAGTTAAAGAACCGTTTTTTATTCTTTTATAATGACTAATGTAATTTCTTTTACCCATTCCTGTTTTTTAAATGTTGAAAATCTTTTTTTAGAGGCCAGCCTGAAAAAGCCTCTAAAGCATTCCTCTCTACAGATATTACTGGGCACAATTTTCTGTGCTATTTTTTAAAAGAACATGGTTTATTGAAGTAAGTAGTCTTTTGTTTTTTATGACTAATATGTAGCTTTTGACAATAATTAAATAGTAATTTTATTTACATGTAACTTGCAATGTTATTTTATAAGTACTTTAATTTAGTTGAATGTTGAAAATCTTATACTTTCAAATGCAGTATTCTTTGCATTAAAATCTTATTTTATCAATAGATAGCACTTATTATAATTAAAATGGCATTGATAAATATTCATTTGATATCGATTATCATAAACTTTTAATTCTGATCAGAAAAGGATGTGCTATAAGTAAGTCTGTCTGTGTATGTAACACTTCCTAACAAATAAAACAATTTCAATACATATATATATATGTTACCGTTAAAGCTCTAAATCCGTTAATGTGTAGATTACCTAGCTAATCTGCAGATTAGCTAAAATCACCCGTTAAAGTGCAGAATCAAGAGTTATCCGCATTTTAACTAGGTAATTTGCACATTAGCGGCTTCTGTATCGTTAAAGTTCAAAGGTTTGTTTCGAGCCTTAGTTTTTTTTACATTCAGTATGACATCAAATAATCATGTGATACAGATATGCAAATGAACTTCAAACATGAACTAAAACTTTTACCGCTTAAAAACTTACCTCTTCCGCTCCGCTATCGCTATGATAAACAGTAAATGCAAAACATGGAGGATCGAAGCCATGATTAGGTTTCTTATTATTACCAGCACAAAATTTAAAGTAACAAGTAAGTTATAATTGTTTTAATTTTGATTTTATTTCTTCTCTTTTTTTAATTCTGTCAATATAAGTTTGATAAAGTTCTGCATTTTATTAATGAAATCTAAAAGCTCTCTCTCGTGAAACTCCATTTTGAATTATTAATATTAAATTTACAACTCAGTAATTTTTTCCTCCTGAAATAAAACTGTTAAACCATAACTTTTTAAAACTAATTTATTTTAAAATTGATTGAAATTACTATTACTTACCGAAAAAAAAAAAAGATGTGTTAATTTTTAACTCTGAAAAATATTATGGCATTCAGTATTATGGCATTATTTAATAAATACTTAATATGAAATTTTTTGTGCATTTTTTAGCATATTATATTTTGTATATCATGATTATATTTTTATTTTATTTCTTTTTTAATTTTTTTTCACTTTTTCAGATAATTTCGTTGTAGTTTATCACGTAAAATGTGTTTAATAAAGTTTTTTTTTTTTTGTAAAATTAATATATTTGCTACACTTGTACAGATATATGTATGCTGTAAAATATAGTTTAATAAAATATTGGAAAACTGTCATTTTAATTTTCATGCGTTCTAAAAAATATTAAAGCAATTTTAATTATTTGAAGTACTTCTTAATGCTTCTGATTTGTCTAATTTAATATTATTTCTTTAGCGAATTAAAAATCAGTGCATAATTAAAAAAAAAAAAAATAGTAATAGCAATATAAGTTTTTAATAAAACATCTTTCAAAAATTTAAATGGTTACATATTTTTATTTTGAAAAGAAATCGTTACTGCATTACAATTCTAACATTCATTTATAAAATAGAATTTATTGAAAGCTGTTAAAGCTATTATATTTCATATTAAAAATACATAACATCTTCAAACTTATATTGACAGGACAGAATAAAAAAAATGAAATAAATAAAAAAATTAAAACAAATATAACTTTAAAAGAGATAAAAATTAAACGCATACAGATTAAAATAAGTAAAGAAAAAAAGAAGAAAAAAAAAATTTTTTTTTTTTGGTTTTGTTTTCGATAGAAAAAAATACAACACAGCGTGTTGTAAAATTACAACACCAGAGATCTTATTTTCACTTTAACATTTAGGTAATGTGCAGATTAGCAAGTGTCTAGTTGGTAATGTGCAGATTATCTAGGTAATTTGAGAAATGAAACAATTTTCCTCACTTTAACGGATCACCCTAGTTATTGTGTAGATTACCTGGCTAATTTGCAGATTAACTGATTTCTGCACTTTAGCGATAACATATATATATATATATATATATATATATATACCGGGTGATTCAAAATAGATGTTACAGCGATTATTTCGTAAACTAAGAAAGATAGAAACAAACTTTCAATTACAAAATTGGTGCAAATTAAGAGTAGATTTCAGATATGGCATTCTTTTATACAAGGGGCTGTATACATATTAAATACGAAATTTAATTTTTATACGGCCCCTCCTATCATATGACTTATATTTAGAAAAATATTCTCCTCGCTCTAACAATCAAAAAAAAAAAAAAAAAAATCATCATTCTAAGTCAATCTCGCTGAGTTATTGCAATTTGAAAATTCTAGCATTTTTCGCCAAGTCTTAAGGGGTTGTATCAAAAGTGAGAAATTGTAATTACTATTGCTTTTGTAATAAGGCACACGTTGATCAGCGTTTGGGGAAAAAGAAAGAAAAAGAAATCATTCAGGGAAAGATGGCTATTTTAACCTGTTATGTCTCTCTTTCCCCTAGTGAATACACAAGAGAATACTCATTGATAATTTAACAAATAAAATTCATTTTTCTTTCTTTATACATTCTGTTACTCATATACACGGTGTAGAGAAAGAATTGTTTTTGAGTCAAATTTCCGAAAATTAGCTTTTGTTATATTTGCACGTTTTCAGATCCTCTGAATTCAAAAATCATGTTTTTAGCGGTTGGTCTCACTCTCTCTCTCTGTGTGTGTGTGTGTGTCTATATGTTATTAGAATATCTCAAGAACAAATAGTATCAGAAAATCCAAATTCGATATTCTATTCGAAGAACACTGCTGACACAGAACGCAAAATTAATTTCTCAAACCCATACTGTAAACAAAGTAGCTTTTGGAGAGCGATTTTTTTAAATGTATAATATCACATTTTGAGGCCTGCTGAATACGAAAGGTAAATTTTTATTCGTTGCTCTGTATATATATGAATTATCAGCATACTTTTAACAACAAATAATCTGGTGTTCCACTCACACGACTTTCTCTTACCCTGAAATTTAATACCATAAATACAGATTGGAAATTAAGAGGTAATGTAAAGTGTACTGTTATGTAAACCTATGTTAAAATAATTCAAATTAGGCTTCGGAAGAGTTTTATATGATAATTAGTTCTGTGTGAGGGGGGAATCTCCTGAAATTATTCGACGCAGGCAATAATCAAACTTTAAAAAACTTGGCTTTGGTAATAAGGAAGCCTTAAAACGTGTAAATACACAAAACAGAAGCGATGCATATTTAGCTTTAAAACATACATTATTTATCATATGTCTATGAGGAATTCATTTCCATTCCTGAGCAGCTTTCCTGGACATGGTAAAATATTATAGTAAAGCACTTTCACTAACAATAAAAAAGAATATTATAGCTTAAATATTTGCAACCCTGTATATCTTTTGAAGAATATGTACAAACCACAAAGTGCACCTAAATATAAACCTATAGTAATAATATACGACACAACCTAAAATGCACTTCCATCAATTTTCAGCTATTGTCGCATTATAATCTAGTTATTTTGTGTAGCCCTGTAAATGAACAGTGAATGATTTCCCTGCTATATTCTACATGAGGCATGTTTTTATGCATATAAAAAATATATATTCATTTTATTTGGTTAGTGCAGTCTATAGGTGTTCAACTCTACTTACCTGCAATTTTCCCCATAGACGTAATGTATTTGAATTTTCTTGAGTGTCCCTGTACACGAACCATTTGCTTCATCTCAATGAAAAGCTTAGTGTAGCATCCCTATATGATACATATTTAGAATACCAAGTTTGGAATATCTGCTGCTATTTGTTCTTGAGATAAACTGATAAAAGGCACACACACACACAGACCAACCGCTAAAAACACGATTTTCATATTCAGAGGACCTCAAAACGTCTAAATATAACAAAAACTCACTTTCGAAAATTTGGCCCAAAAACAATACTTTCTCTACCTTATGGGTATGAGTAAGTAATAACTACAGGAAATGCGAATTTGGTATTTTGGATTTCATATCTAGTTGCCACTTGAAAAGTTGATGAAGGTTCGCAAGTTTCAAGGAAATTGATAACAGACTTGATTTTTGTTTTGATAAGTATAGGCACTATAATTAAACGGGGGTTGAGAAGGGCGGTAACCCCCCCCTGATATAGAATTATACATCTATACCATATCATATTCTATACAAAACATTATTTTAGAATATTAACAATAAATATGAATATCCTTATGACTTTTACAGTATAAAGTTATTTAAATGTAATTTATAAGAATATCTGTCCCAAAACGCAATACATTGGCATTTTTTGTGCGTTCCTGTACATAAACCAATTGTAGAGAATTAATTAATGCCATTTTCAATAGGGAATATCATATAGTAAACCTGAATAACATATATCATTTCTGAAAATTTCTGAAATACAGACGCTGGGGGCGGGCAGACGGACAGATGGACAAAAAAAAAAAAAAAAAATGCAAACTGAAATCTTATTCACAGTTAAAAATTGTTAGAAAATGTTTAATGTAAACGAAAATGCAATTCCAGCAAATGTCCAATAATAACCCTTAACGTAACTGAATATTTTTGTGTGCCCTGTAAGTCTAATGCTAATCGTACTGTACAGTATAGAAAGCATTCTTTTGTGCATATGAATAACATATTTCAATTTCATTAAGATTTATGCAAAGTAATTAAATTTTGGTTTATAGAAATATCTTCACATAGAACGCAATGCTTAGGAATATTTTCGGGTGCCCCTGTATACATACCAGTGATGGTGTTTACTCCATTTTCTATACAAAATATCCGATATAAAACTATAATAATGTATTTCAATTTTATTAATATATGCATAAATTAAAGGTATTAAAATACGGTTTATAAAAATACCTCTCATAGAACACAGTGCTTTGGAATACTTTCGGGTGTCACTGTGCACAACCTAGTAGAGGTATTCACTCCATTTTCAATAAGGAACATCCGATAGTGAACTCAAATAACATATATCAGTTTCAGAAAATTCTATGAATATTCACAGGAGTTAGAGCACAGACACACAGAAAGACGGATGGACAGACAGACAGATCGAAGTCATTAACACTTTTCAATCTTGCTGGAATTGTTAAAGAGCCGAGGTCATTAAATTTATCAACCATGATAGAAAGTGGTAAAAATAAAGCACGAAAATTTCACACGGTTTTGCTAGTCTTTTAGTTTTTTCCCTCTCTTAACGTGTTTTAATTTGCAGGTGACCCCTAAGAAATTTAACTATTAATTTTTTTAACAATACGAAATTATGTAAATTTGCATTAAATTCTTAAAACTGTTGATTTCACGTGTTTGAACGATTTTAATTGCTATTTTAAAATAAAGGATCTTTTTTAATTTTTCTCATCTCATAGATAACCCCCTAAAGTGAGCCACTTGGCATCGAAAAATAGATGCCAAAATTGAAGAAAAAGTGGTGTAAGTCATCATTTTCAAATTGCAATAACTCGGCGAGATTTTGACTTAGATAAATGATTTTTTTTTTTTTTTTTTTTTTGCTTGTTAGAGCGAGGGGAATATTTTTCTAAATATAAGTCACATGATAGGAGGGGCCGTATAAAAATTAAATTTCGTATTTAATATGTATACAGCCCCTTTGACAAAAGAAATGCCATATCTGAAATCTACTCTTAATTTGCTCTAATTTTGTAATTGGATGTATGTTTCTATCTTTCTTAGTTTACGAGATAATGGCTGTAACATCTATTTTGAATCACCCGGTATATATATGTAATTAAAACAGTGGTTTAAATATGATGGGCTTTTAGCTATGTTTGATGAAAATCTGTAATAGATTTTTAAAAAATTAATTAAAAAGGAATTTTTTTGAAACCAATTTCCATTGATATTTTAAATTTTGTGAGTTAGCTATATTTCAACTTCGAACTCATGTTAGATGGCCAGTCTTTTTTTTTTTTTAAATCAGAGTATTGAAAGCTTTTTTTTTTTTTTTTTTTAATCAAGAGTATTGAAAGCTTTTTTTTTTTTTTTTTTTTTTTAAATCACATTTCAGATTTTGACAAAAATTAAAAATTGGCTATAAATAGTGATTATGAGTTCACAGTGAAGAAATTGTTTAATTCATTTGAAATTTTTTTTTTTTTTACATTTTATTTAAATACTTTGTTTTTAATAGTTTAATAAAGTTTGAAGAGAATGATGCAGGTAATTGGATTTTCGGAAATACTACGAGAATAACTGCATTAGATGCTGAATGCCTTCTAGATTTGAATCTCATTATAACTGTCGATACCAATTTTACATTATCTTTGTATACAGGTTTAACTAAAGTAAGTAGATTTTGTTTTATCATCTAACTCTTTAATGGTTTTAAGAAATATTTTGTGTTTGACTATCACTTTTTATTTTTATGTGTAGGTTTCCAAAGTTATGTGGCAGATGACATTTGGGCCTTATAGTGATCTTCCATCAATTTCAAATAGTGTTCCATCTGTTAGTTATACAACACCAAGGAGGGAAAGTTTTATATCTTCTACTCGACCACCTAGTGCAACAGGAGCAAAATTTGGAGATGATGTAAAGTATTTATTAATTTGCGCCAGTATTTTTAAAATGTTAAATGATTTTGAGGTTATTTATAATCATATCTTGTATACTGTAAAATACTGTTCAAGCGCCCCTTAGTCTCCAAGGAAAAACGTGATATATTTGGGGAGGGGGCAGATAAACAGTAAAAAAAATGCAAAAATATAGAAAATTACATATTTTCTTGCTAAAATTAAATGGCATAAAAATAATTTTAAAACATATATTGTAGAATTCAGATAGTAACACCCCCCCCCCCCTTTAACAAAATGTCCTCCATAGTGTTTAAAAAAGAAAATGAAAAAAGTCAATGTTGCTGTTGGTAACAAAGAAATGTTTACAAACAGATAAAAGCCATTATATTAGATATTTTCAATGAAAAAAGGAATTAAGGATTATATTTTAATGTCTGCAAATATATTTTTATCTATTTTTAGAAAATAAATGTAAAAAAAGGAAAAGAAAGAATGATTTTAATAATAATAATAATAAATAAAAAATTAGCATTCTTTAGATGCTTAAGAGAAGAAAAAAATTATTAGAATAGTAAAAACATTTTAAAATAACCAAGATTTTTAAATAGTAAGCAAAAATTGAATCCAGATGAAGTGAAAATTAATTTATATTTCATTAATTTTATTTCAAGGTTAGAAGAAAAAGAATTAGTTAGAAGAAAAAAGATATCATGATTATGTTAAACAACTATTGCTATAGTATTTAAGTCCAGAAATTTTTAGAATGGGATTTAAGAGAAAACGACTTAGACCAGTTTAAATAAAAATTTAGAATTTCAACTCAAAGCATATTTAACCAATTAACTAAATGGGAATATCTTTATTGACTTTATCAACTTTATCGAATATATTGACTTCTTTGTCAACTTAGCGACTTTTCAAATTTAGAGCCGACAGAGCTCATTTTTTGCCAAGGACTTCATTTCCTTGCATTATTTACAATAATCTCGTAAATTATTTATTTTCAATGTGTCTGACTCGATCATATTGTAGAAAAAATGCACTTAAAAAGTTGCATTGTTACTGCTGCAAGCACCATTTTAAAGCATTAGAAAAAATAGGTTCTATTTTTTATTTATTTATTTATTTTTTACAAGTAATTATACCCAAAAATTCATCACCAAATAATGACAGAAATTTAAAAGTCTTCAAGGGGTCATATAAAGCTTTAACACTAAATGGTGTAGACTATTTAAAAAGAAAGAAAAAAGTATGATTCCAGTTGACTTTCGAAACATTGGGTAATTAATGGTTGTTTAAGTAAATCAAAGTAAGAAAAGTCATTAAATAAACAAAAAGAAAATTATAGTAGGTGTTTGAGTAGTTTTCTCTGTATAGTATGTTGTTTGATCATACTTCATAAGAAAAACGATGACCTCTCATCCAATAAAGATTGGTGACACAGAAATAAGTGATGAAAAGTCAATAGCCAAAAAGTTTAATGAACATTTTCTTAGAAAATTTAAACTGAATAAAAGGAAGCAAAAATTAGAGAAGAAGTTTAAAAGATTCCTCTGGGAGGTACCAGAGAGCCAAGATGATCTTTTTAATGAGAATTTTTCTGTTGAAGAACTAAATAAAGCTCTAAAAGACTTCCAAAAGAAAAAACAACCGGGCCCCGATAAAATCTTCCTAGAATTTCTGATGCACATGAGCGAAAAGGCCAGGTCTTTCCTACTATCGATCTATAATAAATTTTGGATTTCAAGTTATAGCCTTCCAGCAGATTGGGTGAAGGCTAAGATTATATTAAAAAACCTAACAAACCACGTGAAGAAATTGAGTCATACAGACCTATCTCCCTAACTTCTGTTGTGGCTAAGACCATGGCAGACCTGCCAACAGTTATGATTTTATCATATTTAGTATGATAATTAAGCTTAAATATGAAAATATGATTTGACCATGAAAAAATACGATTTTTAAAATTCATTAGTTTGTCCATTTCATTTTATGCATGTGAAAATTCTCTGATTATATTTATCTTGAATAAATGTATCATTTTTATAAGTGTATTAAATATTTCTGACTTCGCTCTCTGCATTACAATTCAGCGATCTTTGGGAAAAAACAGCCAGTATCCCAGGAAATCAGTTGGATTTTATAAACGTCTTTCCTCCTCTCTATTTTTTATCAGTGCTTTTTGGCTGTCTGGGGCCAGAATCCGGTCATACTGGAGAATGTTACAATCAGGAATTTTCAATTGATTTTCTTAAAAAAGCAAAATCTGCTACTTATACTCATAGATATAGTAATAAGACATAGATTGATCATTGACGGGGAAAAAGTGATGCCTTTTTATTTGGGAAAAGACTGCCATTTTACTCTTTTATGGATGTTTTTTCCCGAGTGAATATACATGGGAATACACATATATAATTTAGCAAATAAATTTAATGAATAGTTTCTGTACTAAAAGAGAATGTATGTACAACTCCAGATACCCATTTTTTTTTTTTTTTTTTTACTATACTCTAGTATACTCATATCTGCACAAAACTAACTTTATTTTGGCATTTATTATTATACTTCTTTGAGATAAAAATCGTCTGTATTCATCATGGAACATAATTTTTTAATAAGTTATAATTCAATAAATAGTTTGTATTGCGTAAATTTGTATGAGATTACATATAGAAGAGAGTCTTGTGGTGGCTACAACATACTAGTTATATATTAAAACTTCCGCGGTTTTAACTACATTTAAAAGAATTTTGAAAATTCCATATTACTTACTAATATAAAATCTTTAAAAAATATTAACATTTTAAAAAAGTATTCCACTAAATATGAAGACAGTAATTATAACATAATAATAACAAAGCAACTGATTATAAAATTTATATTGTTCACATATTACTTGAATGTAACTTATTTATGAAAACTTATCCCATTTCTTTTCATATATTTGTTAGAACACTTAAAAGTCGCGCTATATTTCGGCATTTTCAAAATTCATTACCATTCTATTCTATTACTATTTTCGATTTTTAACTCTCTAATGGCTGATGCCAAAAAACTTTTTCGGCATCAAAAATCTTTGCTCGTTAACATGGGGATGATAGATCTATATATATATATTACTATATCTATGCTTACACTGGGTTAAATAAAAGTTGGATTTGTCTTTGTTCATGTAATTTCTCTCTTTCTCTCTCTTTTTTTTTTTTTTTGAATGCATTGCTTATAATTTCTGTATTGTGTTACCCTTTCAAAATGTAAAACTGGATATAAGGAAATTTTCTTTAGAATTTACACTGAACAGTTTCATAATTTTGCTGTAGGGTATTAATTAAAATTTTATAACCATGAAAAAGTAAGTACAATTTTAAATATTATGCTGTTGATTACATGTTTTGTTTTTATCATTCTTTTTTTACGCTGTTTTGTTAGTACGTTTTTTTCTGTTGAGAGTAGGATTTTTTGCTGTGGAAGGTTGGCAGGTCTGCCATGGAAAGAATGATTTCCTTAAGACTCAGTTATTTTCTGGAGACAAATGGAATCATAAAAGAAGAACAAGCAGGTTTTAGAAATAATATGTTCATGGCAAACTCAATTCTTAAATTGGTCCATGCTATTAAAAAAGGTTTTAACTCAAAGAAAAGTTCCTTGGCAGTTTTTGTGGACTTCCAAGGGGCTTATGATTTTATTTGGAGAAGCAAACTCCTAGTTAAGCTCCATCAGTGTGGGATTGATGGTAGAATGAATGTTAAGTTGGAACCGAAGATTTCTGATCCAAAGGTAGTGCAAGACAAGCTAGAGAAAAGGATACCACCAAAGCAAAGTTGGATTGCCCCAGGGACCAGTGAGTAGCTCTAGATGTATGCTATTCAACTTGTATAAGTATAATAACGACTTAATTGAGAAATTAAAAAAGATTGAAGGTGTAAATGTGAGCATATTTGCTGACGATATGGTCATATGGGTAGAGGAAAAAAATATTAGGAATTATCAAAAACAGTAAGAAAAATGGGAGTACTCTATCAGGCATGAGAATTTTCTGCGGATCCGCGATTTTCCGCTTTTTTGTGATTTTCGTTAATTTCGCGATTTTTTATTTTGTTAAAATCAAACTCCAATAACGATCAGTGTTCAAACGCTCCACGAAAAACTTTAGATTCTCAATCTTTTTCCATCCAAAATATAAATGTCAATATTCATTTTAAACGTGCTTTATCATATTCTATAACACATAAAAGAACAGGATTATTCAATATTTCTCACTCATGTAATTTTTTTTCTCCCCCCCCCCCTTTTTTTTTCCATCTCTAACCATCGCCAATCAAACATTCTGCAGGAAGCCTTTTATTTTTGAATATTTATCCATCCACAACAAAAATGTCAATATTAATTTTAAACTTACTTTATGATATTCTAGAACCCATAAAGAAGTAGAATTGTGTTTAATATTTCTCACTCGAACTACTTTTTACCCCCCCCCCCCCCTTTTCCACCACCAGTCAATGTTATTAAATGTTGATTGCTAGCTAATGTTTTTTTTTTTTTTTTGTGCTGATGTTTTATTCTTTTAGTTTAATTTGTCACTTTTAAAATATTTTGTATAGTTTTTTTCCTTTGAGCATTATTTTTTCATTTGAAATAAATTTTATGAACACATTTGTATAATTTTCCCCGCACGCATTATTTTACATTTGAAATTAATTTTATGAACATGCAATTTTCTGCACTCTCATGCCTGACTCTATGAACAACACCATCAAGACTCTTCTGACTTGGTGCGAAGGAAACAACATGTTAATTAATAAAGCCAAAACAGTATACCAGTTTTTCTCTATGAAACATGTTAACACACACTTTAGAATAGAAGTTGGCGGAATCTTGCTCAATAGTCAAAGATAAAGTGGAAGAGAGATCAAGGGTTCTGAAAAGATTGGCAGGAATGAAATAAGGTTTCAATCAAGACACCCTTAACAAGACATACAACCCATATATTAAACCAGTTATTATGTATGGAAGTGAGATCTTGATTTCCACTTCCTAGGAAAATATGAATATACTGGAGCAATAAGATCAATCCCGATAAAAGCAGTGCAATTATACACGACCAATAATTCCATCTTTTATGAAGTTATGAAACAGGCTATAGGAGTTCATGTCAAAATGAAACACTCAGGTCATGCAAAATGGTTTCAGACATATGAAAAGAGTACGATGAAAACTCAGACATCACCTATAGAGACTTGTGATCGTATCCTCGAGGAACTGGATTTTTCGATCAGCAATGTTCTTCCCGGCAGACATACCAACCCGCTAACTTTTATACAGATTGAGCATTCTGTTCCAGATGAAGATGCGGGGAAGAAGAAGACCCCTGACTTGCTTTTGAGAGCCCTGTCCTTGTGTAATCTGAACGAAAATATTCTTCACCCGAGTGGATTAGAGTCTATACAGTTGGTTCGCAGTTCGAAAATACTTCAGTTGCCAGAGTTTTTTGCGATTTTTTTTTCCAGATCAGCTCCTGTAGGGAGATAATGTCAAATTACGATGCAGAAATTTTGGCAATCGATATGGCCCTGACTGAACTTATAAAGTACAAGGACTTTTTCTCAAAGGCAGTGATACTGGTTGATTCAAGCTCTGCTATCCAAGGAGTCACCGATAACCAAAGAAAGGAAACTCCAATCCTTTCAAAGATAGGAAGTAGTATTAGAACCCTCAACAGCTTGAATAAAAACATTGTGCTCCAGTGGATTCCCTCCCATGTAGGAATCGAGGCAAATGAGAAGGCGGACGCCCTCGCAAAGCATGATACCGAACTTCCACAGGGGAATTTTCCGGTCCCCATTGAGACTTTGAAAAAATTTGCCTAGGGGAAAGTCCTCAAACTCTGAAGAGATATTCTCTCTGATCAATCTAGAGGAAAATCATGGGAGAACATGCAGAAAGACTGGACTATAATGAGTCGAAAACCAAGAAAGAAAGCAGTGGCGTTCTTTAGAATTAAGACTTGTCATGACTGGCTTGCAAAACTTCTTCACAAAATTGGGTTCTTACCCATGAAAGAGTGCCAAATCTGCGGTGAGTGTACTCTAAATGTAGATCACTTAACATCTTGTAATGTTTTAAACTGTGATGCCCAAATGAGAGGCGACCTGTGTCAACTCTAATGGGAAGCCAGGACTCATCTTCTTAACCTCCTGTGAACTGTCCCTGCCTGAATTTTATTCTTTCTGTCTATGGCTCTTCCTTTTATTCTGCTTGTGTTGTTCATTTTGTATGGATTAATTTTTTTTTTTTCTATTAAAGCCATATGTATAAAAAAATATCTACAAAAAATAATTAAAATTTAGAAAAATGGATTTATTTAGATTCTGAATAAGTTGCCTTAGGCAGCTAGATAAAATTTATTATATTATTAATTTTACCACAATTTGTTTTTATGACATTATTATTTGTTTTCCATTAGATTAAGAATATATATAAGTATAGTTAAGTATATATATATATATATATATATATATATTTCTTTCAGTCTCAAGTTTTATCTCCTGTGCCTATGATCATAAATGATTCTTCACCTCCTAAAAGTGTTTTAAATGAAGACATTTCTTTTCTTCATGTCGGTCCTGTTAGGGGCTTAAGGGATGCTGTTGAAAACAGAGTTACATTGGTTTGTTATTTTTGAAAATTTTAATTTCTAGCATTCATTTTTTAGTTAAAACTGTCAACATTTTTAACATTGTGTGTTTAATATAATATATACTTGTTTTATTTGTTCATTTTAGGAAACAACTGCTGGAAATTTTAGATTACAAATTCCTGAAGTTTCTGTTTCTAGAATTGGTAAATATTATTTCCTTGACTTTATAATTAAAAAGTGAAGAAAAAGGGGAGGAAGAGAGAGACGGACAAGGGACAAAAATTATTATTTGTAATTTTATTTAGTTGATTAAATATATGAATAATTCAGAGCAAAATTAATGTAATAATCATTAAATAGAAGTCTTATCATGGTTCCTACAGGTCAGGGAAAACCTAGGGAAGTTCAAAATTTATCAAAAGTAAAAAAATCTAAAAAAATTGTTTTTTGGATGTTGATCAATGTGTGTTAGAGGAAGGGGGGTGATAAAACCTGACTATTACATTAAAAAAAAAAAAAAAAAGTAAAAGGCAGGTATTGTATACAGATGAGTGTCAAATGTTGGTGAATATAAAGGATTGTTTTATAAATATATATAAAATGCAGTTATGCCGCTAGCCTTTCAAAATCATGAGGTCCAAAAATCTGGGTCCTTTTTTCAAAAAGTTGGGTCCCCACATAAATGATTTTATATATTAAAGATATAAATTAAAATTTTATCTTATTGTAGATGAAAAAAAAAATGTTTTTTATGAATTTTTAACCAGCTCTTTTTGAGATTGTCTTAAAACTAATATTATGTAGGAGGTGGCTACTGTTAAGAAACAACTGAAAACATTTAGCTCAGTGTACTCTGCAACAGAAAAAAAAAAATGAATAAGAGGAAGTAATAGCTAATATATAATAGCTAACTATTATTATTATTTAAACTAAAAACATTTTTAAAAAGTCCTTGAAATTATCATCATTAAAGTAACAAAATGAGAGAAAAGTTTTTTTTTCCCTTCTTTTAAGAAAAGAGTTATGAGATAAGCAGATTGATTACCAGGCCCGGACTGGCCAGGTCGGCTGGTCGGCGATCGCCGAGGGCCCCCGGACCAAAGGGGCCCCCAAACAACCCTCAGAAAAATTAATATACTAATTTATAATCAGCTATATCAAAATAATTGATAATTTATTTTTCAATAATCTTACGCATTTACATCAAATTTTGATTCATAGTGTGTTGTACAATGCTTAAAGTTTCAGGAAAAGAGAAAAGCATCGCGATTAACCACAAAAAGAAAGAAAAAAAAAATGTGAACGTGTATTGACTCTTTGCGGTGAAAACCCTAGTCTTTCTTGATTGTTTTGTCTGTGGATTGTTTTAATGTAGAATGCGCATGCAGCTCAAGTCGACAATGTTTCGTTTTTGGAACGCATTAGTACTGTGCAATGTGTCATAGCTATTTCAACATGAAACACGTGTACCAAAGTGGTGCCTCAAAAAGAAAAGAAAAGAAGAGAAAATCTATAGAAGTAGAAAAAATTTCAAAGCGTTTCAGTACTTGGTTAAATAGTTCAACTTCTGAGTTGCAAAGTCAAACTTTAAAGGAGAATAATGAGACATTAAATACAGGTAACTCTAATTAGTTTAATAGCCCAAAATTTTTATCAAAACAATACTATTATTAAATTTTTTTAAATTACAAGTTTTTAATTTCAGCGGAACATTACAAATTTATATGAAAATAATATTTAAGTACTGTCCAGTGCTTAAATATTCGTATATTCGGTATTTTCAGCCCGTATTTCTGTTTCTTGCTATGTGCTTTTGTTTTTGCCCCTAAAATCATTATAATAAAGCGTAAATCAAGTGACTGTCATCAAAGCTTCACTTTTCACATGCCTGGCGGCTATTTTCAATCAAATTTATTTTTTCTAGGGAAAAGAAAATATTTATATATACTTTATTAAATAGTGGATTTTTTTTTTTTCTATTGCTTTAGAATATAATGGAAGTTAAGGTATTACACTAAGTTTATATACTGGAAAAAATAAAGTAGCAAAACAATTCTCTTATTTCATTTTCATGATTAAATTTTAAAATTAGAGGTTCTGAATTTCGGATGAAAATTATAGATTTTGTATAAAAACTAGTTGAACCCGGCCATGCGTTGCAGTGGCTCTAGCAGGCTTTACTTTGTTATTCGCTGGTCCCTATATTTAAATGACTTCTTAAAATTCAATATCAGTTATTAATATAAAATTGTGTGTATCGTGTGTGTGGAACTTTCTGGCTATCATATCTTCGAAACTAATAAAGATAGAGATACGAAATTTCAGAATTGATACAGGTCTGGTATACAGATGAATTTTCCAAATTTTGGTGAAAATTGGAAAACCGGAAAACAGAAGGGGGACTGCAAGTCCGTATCTCAAAAACAGCTCTATTGATTTTCTTCAAAGTTGCTATATAAACACTCTATTGGATGTCCTTTCAAATGATATAGTTGGTTAATTCAGGAAAATTGGCATTCGTCCTGTATAAATAAATAGCTCAATTTCAGGTCTCACAAATGCTTTTTTTTTTTTTTTTTTTTAAACGGTTGCATTTTTTAAAAATTATTATTCGCCATATTAACCAGCTTTTAGATGTACTTTTGTATGTAATTATTGTTTTTCGGTCAGTAATTGAGTATGCCAAGTTTTCGTAAAAGTTGGTGTCTCGAAAACGTCTCTAACGATTTTCTTGAAAATTGTTACATAAATCCATTTTAGATACCCTTTCTCATGTATTATGTGGTTATTACAGGAAAATAAACGGTCATCCTGATTAGGTAGTTCAATTTAGATCTCGAAAATTTCTGTTTAAAAAAAAATCTTTTTATTTATTTATTTTTTTTTTTTTTTTCGCTATGTAAATTCTGTTTTATAGATCTTTACACGTGTATTTAGTTTCTTTTACTGGAAAATTCAAAAAAAAAAAAAAAAAACATGCACCTGATATCTCCAAAAAATGCATATAATTTGTGTAATAGTGGATAATGGAAGTCGTGAGATTGTTTTCTCTTTTTTTTTTTTTACAATCTATTCTTCCCTATAAAAGCATGCAGTAGCTTTGTGTCATCCCTTAATGACAGTTATTCAATTCATTTTATAAAATTTCTTCCTTTACAGCTTTGCATAGTATCCCCTTTGCGACTTTTAAATTTTTGTTGTAATTTTTTCGATGATTTAAAATGACTATCGCAATTGTGTAAGTAAAGATCTTGACGAGAACGTTCGAGTTATTTCGGTGCAAATTTCAAATTTCGCTATTGGGCCCTATGGTAAAGCGTTTCCCTTTCTTCCACATTATTTTTTCGGAACTTCATTTTTTATATTTTTACCTTCCTAACATATAATGTAAGAAAAGTATTGTAATCACGACGAAAATCCAACTTTGAAATTTCGGTGTATCTATACGTTTTGAGGTCCTCCGAGTTGATTTTATCTAATTTTACGATGATGTATATGTGTGTGAGTGAACACGGTAGCGTCTAAAGACTTTGTTCGAATGAGCTTAAAGTTGGTACATATGTTGTAGGTCACCGTAGCCCTATTGGTTTTGGTGAATCTAGCATTTATAATTATTTTACCATAAAGAAAAATTCTTAATCATTATGGCCTATTAGCTTAAATCATTTAATGTTTGATAGATTAGTGACTAAATGCTTTATTCAAATAAACTGAAAATTTATGTACTTGTTATAAATCACCATCACACGAACTGTTTAGATTTTAGTGAATCTATCATTTATAGTTTTCTCACAAGGACTCAACGAGAAATTCTTAATCATTATGTCCTGTCGGCTGAAGTTAGTTAAAGTGTGGTAGCATCTAAATATTTTACCGAATTGAGCTGAGAATTTATATTACATGTTATAGATCACCCTCGAACGAACTGTATAGATGTTGATGATTCTAGCGCTTACAGATTTAGTGTTCGGAAAGTCGAGTGGAATCACTTCAGATTTTTTAACTTGGAGTAAGAAGGAAAAAATATTTTAATTAGTGTAAATATGCAAAAAGTGTTTTAAAAAAAGCTTATTTTTGTGTTTTAAGTTATAGATCTAGTAAGCTTCTGTACAAAATAGAATTTAACTTAACACGACCGGACTTTTCCACAAACCTATTCTTCCTTCCATATATTAAAAAAAAGAAAAAAATGCGGTAGCTGTGTATTGTTTCTCAACAATGGTTGCTACAGAGATGCCAACATGTCCGGAAATTCCGGAGTTGTTACGGAAATAAGGTATCAAATATGGTAATACGGAAATGACATAAAAAGTACGGAAAGTGGTAGTTTCTCCTCTAATATCGTCTCTTTGCCGGCAATCCGCTTTCGCGAGTCACGGCAGCACCGATTTCCATACGCGGCAGCAAACGTAAACAACAGCGAGAGGTAAGTGCTAGATCTACCCTTACGGAGAGAAAAAACGGCGAATCAGCGTGCAGTATAGCGTAACTCCGATGACGTCAGTTAAATGCTCCGCCCTCCAGCGGTATGCATGGTAGATTTCTTCCTCCCTAGCTTGTATTAGAGGGAGAAAATTATATTTTATTCCTTGTCAATCGATAATTTCACTCTAACCGTAACGAGTATCTACCGCGTTTGTTTTGAGGAGTGAGCGTCACCGTGGTTCATGTTGTGATTTGTTATTTTTGTCTGCCGCGTTATTGAATGTTATAACTCTTCAATGATAGTTGCCTTTAATATTTTTTATGAAAATGTCAGATCATCATGATCAATCCAAAAAACGCGTCGCAAATCAAAAGTTTATTGAAGATTATGCAAAAACAATGGCCGTGTTTGAAAGCCGGCAATGCACAATTTTCGGCATTTTGCAGAAAGGAGTTCTTTGGAAAATTTCGCATCATAGCGCTTTTTACTTTTTGATAGAGAACTTACTTTCTCTACCATTAAATCTGACAATAAAGAACTAGACAAATTAGGTCGATAATCATTAAGATTTTTTCTAATAATACTGAAAATTCTCTCATCTTCAGCATTACTATGTGGTATAACTAATATAATTTTGGTGTGAAAATGGCACGTTTTCTGTAAATTTATATCCGCTACTTCAGCACATTCTAATAATGGATTGGTTAAATCAAATTTTGAAACAATGTATGAAGCAGCTGCAATGTAGAAGTCCTTCACTTTTCTATAAAACAATTTGAGATCATCATCATTAAGTTTACTTGCAGCTTTCAGCTCATTTAAGTAAGATTTGGCTTCGCTGCCAATAACTATTGTTTCTTTCTCTCTGTGATTCTTTTTTGATTTTAAGTCAACACATAAAATGGTTTTTGCAGATGAAATGGCAGAAGGTTTAAGAAATCTTGCATAGATTTCAGACAAAAGTTCCAAAAGAATTCTATGAAGTTTGTGTACTAACGGTACACCAGATTGCAACACTTCATTCTCTCTTGTGAAAATAGGCAGGGCATTTTTGAGAAAGAAGCAATACAATATAACTTTAGCATCATCATTTAAAGAAAATAACACTCTATCTAACCTGTCTTTCGGTGGAATCATACTTGGATGTTCACTAACCCGGTTTTATGTTGGTTGTTCACTTAATTTTCGTTTGCGATTTTTTTGTTTTTGTTTATCATTAGATAAATGAACACTAATAGAGGTAGAGGAACTACTTGCACTGCTAACACAGGTAGATAAAAAACTTGCAGCACTAATAGAGGTAGATGAACTACTTGCTGCACTGCTAGAGTTGGAGTTGGCATTTGTTAAAGGTTTGCGATTTTTGTCATTATTTGTTAATTGAAATTTTTCACTCTTGAAAAATTCTTTCAGGGAGTCTCATTGTTCTAAAAGTCTTCTTAGACATTTTTCTAAAGACAAACATCGAGTCACTGAATGTTTCATCACTTTCCTTGCTTCAGTGCCACACAATGACTGAAAATTCTTCAACGCCTGCTGTCGCTTTGTACTTTTGTTTAAGTAATAGTAAATATCTAGCAGTAAATCATCAATAGAGTAAGGTAATTTTGCAGCAGCATTTTGGGCAGCTATGTGTATGAGATGGCAATAGCATCCCATTACAAATACCTCAGAGTGCTCATATCTGACAAATTTTGCAACACTTTTATGCTTTCCTGTTATTACTGAAGCATTATCGCACCCAAAAGCAATGCAGTTTTTCCAAGTTTTTTTTTTTTTTTTTTTGAAAATTCATCATTAATTAAAGAAAAAAATTTAACTCCTGTTGAAACTGATGAATTGGAAAGGACAGACAAAAGGGTAGAAATGACTTCTCCCTTATTATCAAAATACCGTATAACAACAGGGATTAAAGTTTCACACTGTCCATCATTACTTCCATCTGTTGAAAAGGAAAATGGTGATTTTGCAAGTTCAGACGAAAGATTTTGAGAAGTCTCAGTAGACATTAGAGAAATCATAGCAGTTGTTTTCGTTCTTCCTGCACTATATTTGCCAGCAATTTTCGAGTCGGGGAACATGCTCCTAAAAAGGGGTCCAGCATGGTCTGTGGCTGCAATGGGTAAATTGTGTTCGATTAAAAATTTCGAAAAAAGAGCTTCCACTTTAGTAGCTACAGACGAACTTCCGATACCGAAAAAGTCTACAATTCTCTAAAGTAGTCTGAATATTTTTTGCTATGCAAGTGAATGTGATTATATTTAAAAGGTAATTTGAAAATAATTTATATTTTTTATGTGGTTAATGTACTAGTGCTAATAGATTTTTATCATTACAATCTTTTGAATTCGTATTTTTTATGCTGTAGAATATAATATTTTAAGTATTTTTTCCATCTTATAACCTTTTCCATCTTATTCCTTTCTTAATTTCTTTTCTGTTCTTTTAATTTTTATCAATTTATTCAATAAAATTTTATCTGAATAGTAAAGAGGGGCTACAAAAAAGTTGACTTGGGAAAAAAAAAAAGACTGACCAGATTTTAATTAAAAAAGACCGGACTAGTCAGTTTTGATTAAAAAAGGACTGGAAATAATTATTTATTTATTTTTAACTTGTATATCTTACTACACATTTAATTTAAAATCATACTCATATTCTTGTTTATTATATAGCATCAAATAATAAAAGAATATAATAAAAATACCCTTTATTGTAGGTATAAGGGCATTTCTCATTATAATTTAAATAATTTTTCATATAGATCTATCTAATTGAATCTGTAAAAGAATAAGTCAAGTTTTCTAAAAGAGCTATGAATTCTGCGAAAAAGAGAAAAAGTTTATTATCTAAAAACTCAGTCAGTTTCAGGAGGATGTTGCACCTTGCCTGCCCTATGACTAAAAAAATAGCAAAAGTGTCTGGATTTTAAATGTTAAATGTGCCCCTAAGAATTCAAAACTGCCCTTGGGAATCTAGAAAAAAACCTTTTTTTTATTATTAGCAGCATCCTGCCCTTTTTTAAACCTGGGGGAAACTCTGACATTGTATTTTTAAATAGTATGGTTGTAAGATTGACTCCTGAAAAAACTCCTGAAATACGAATTTTTGACTCCTGAAGAAGGGTGTAAAACTCCTGAAATTGAACTTACTCACTCCTGATGTAAGGTTTACAATGTTGGCGTCTCTGTTGCTATATTCTTTTCTTGAAAATACTTTGATACAGCTTTAGCATAGCAATTACTTGGCGATTTTTAAAGTTTTGTTGTTATTTTGGCGATGAACTAAAATGGCTGTCGCATTTGCATATGTAAACATCTTGGCGAGGAACGTCCGAGCTAAAAGGTTCTACACTAAAGCTGTTCCATTTCTTTAGCACGATTTTTTTCAATTTTATCACTAAACTCTTATGTACTCGCTCACATCTGAACGGTAGGTAGGTAAGTGTGTGAATGTCCGCTAGAAAAAAAAGAGAAAATAAATTAGAAATATCAGTCGTATCGTTACAAATAAGGTACCAAATGAAAGGGGCGATTTTTCTGAATTCGACAGATATTCGAGCTTATCGATCGGACAATTAGTTTTTTTTTTTTTTTTTTTTTTAATTAACTAGAGTAGTAAAACTAGGTGGCAACAGCAGACGATTATCTGGACACCGTCTGGAAAGAAAAGAAAACATCTGCTACTCATTAAGTCACATGTTTTTGAAGTGGGATTAAAAACTGCAGTTTTCAAATGTTTTTAAATTTTCTCTCGCAAACATAAAATTAATATACAGCCTGTACAACACAAGACCAACTTGTAGTTTAAATTTCATCAATTTTGGTTAACGAACAAAACATTTTTATTGCAAATTAAATTTTATTCAAACTTTGAAAGAATTTATGTGATACTATACAATATACATTAAGAATTTGGGTTTAAAAAAATTTTTTTTAATAGCTCATTTTAAATATTTTTTTTAACTTGATGTAAGAAGAAAAAAAAACAAAATATTTTTTAATTGGTTTAAATATACAAAAAGGTTAAAAATAAAAGTAAATAAGATGTCTTATCCCTCTATTTAAATAATAGAAATTTGCTGCACGTTGACCTTCTTTTCTTTTCTTTTTTTTTTTTTTTTTTTTCTGACATAAAAATAATTTCTTTCATGTGAGAAAAAAAGGAACACTTATGTATTTCGTAGCGATCGGTTGAACAATGTAGTTTAGTATAGCGAATTAAAATCTACTATATTGTATGCATTATATGTGCTTGATTCGTGATATGCTTACTGCATATTTCCACAACGCTAAACTCACTCTCTTGAAAAACAGTTTCGTAGTACTAATAATTTAAATTTGGATTGTTTTTTGTTTTTTTTTAAAAAATAAACCTAGCTTTACACTTGTATGTATGATTTTTATATATATATTCAAACTTAGCTACAAAATAGCAGTCTTTTAATAAAAACACTGTGTGTGCGTTTTATTATTTTTATTATAAGACCATAGCCTCATTTTTTTCAGAAAGGAAAAAAAAAAATATTTTGTAGTAATACTACCTCGAATTTTGCATAATAAGAATTAGACAATTTACAAATACCTAAAGAAGGAAAAGCTAAGTCAAAAGCAGGAATCTAGTATAAATTAAATTTGTTTAACAAGAAATTTTTAGTTCTATTTTATTCGTTTCTAAGAGATTTACTTGGAGTGTTTCATGTTTGTAATTTAATAACATACTCTGGTTTTACTAACTGGTTTGTGTATATATATATCTAGATTATAAAAGAAAAATAACATGAAAAGTATAGCGAGAGAGATTAATAAAATAAGCAATATTAAAACAACTTACTCCATTTGTTAGGTTTTTTTTTTTTTTTTTTTTTTAGACCAGAGATAAATAAAATAAGCAATATTAAAACAACTTACTCCATTTGTTAGTTTTTAGTTTAGCTAATTAGCTATCATGTATAATTTCGAAAAATATTTCATTTTCGCAAATTGCTAAGATTAGAAATATTTGCAACAAATGCGATTGTCTTGAAATTGCGTTTCACAATTTGCTGGATACCGGAAAATCAAATGGTCTTCCATTTTATATTATTATTGCTATCCGCAACGTTTTTGGTAAGTGCTTCTTACAATCTTTATATATATACATATATATATATATATGTATATTATTGTGTAGTTTTAATTTTTTTCCCTTTGTATCTAAATAATTTTTCATTTTGTATTCAGATCCGCAGTGATTGAATTCTTTTTCTCTTGGTGAGATGCAAGGAGCTAAGTTACTTTTATTTTTAGTAGTAGCTCTTGAAACATCTTACTGTTTCCACCCTGCATTGTAAGGCCTCCCTAATGATGACCTCAATATTTTTTGAGGTTAATTAATTTTTCTGTTTTTACATTATATACTATATATGTAATGGGATATTACTGACAAGTTATATCCATAGTGTTATATCTCATTTAAAGATTCCAATGGATTAACAGTCATTTATTGCATGCTCTTTGAAGCAGGTTACAGTTTATTTCAGGCAATCGGGCATTTAAAGTGTGAGGAGCATTCGGATGCGGACCGAGTGGCATCGATTCAATTTACTATTTTAATGCCGCTGTGGTCTCTAACCTGGTCCCAGGGTGAAATTTTGCCTGAGTTTGTTGAGACAAGAATAACACGCAAAAAAAGCACCAGTTTTCGAATGCAGCACCTTAAATAGTCCGAATTTTGGCGTAAATCTAATATGCTCGTACTATTTTTCATTGGTTAATAACTTCATGATTAATTTAACTCAGTCCCAAAAATCCAGGGAATTAAAATGTATCATTTTACCACAAAAAAATGAAAGTTGCATGCGAATCAGTAACTTTTTTTTATAAAAGTTGTTCAGTTTTCTGACTTTTGCGTTATGAAAGTTTTTTATTGTAAAATAGATTTTACAGGAAAAATTCAAATAGGTAGGTTGGTTGGTTGGATTTAACATTGCATTAGTGCTGCGCAGTGGCCAGCTGGCGACGGTCTGAGATGCATACTTAAGGATGATCTGGAGACATGTCATCACAATATTTATCCTCCACGGAGGGGATGGCTCCCCCGCTTTAGAAACCCCAGAGGTATAATTTTGATGGAAAGATTGCAACCAAGACCGATTTTACGTTCACTAGCCACCATTAGAGTACACGACGATCTTTGGTCAGCTCGAGTATTGAACCCGCAATCTTCCAATTACGAATTCGATGCTCTACCAACCGGGCTTCCGCAGACCAGGGAAAATTTCAGAATTAATTTCAAGTTATGAATTTTAAATGGGATTTCCTTTAGATTATCGTACAATATCAATTTAAATAATAAAATAATTATTTAAATTCTTTCTATCCTTTCGTACATATATATATATATATATATATATATCTATATATATAAAGTACCCAGTTGAAAAATAAATAAATAAACGTTCAAATAATAATGCAGTATATATATATATATATATTAAATACAACGACGATTCAATAATTTTTTGCTATTGATATATGCATACTAAGGATATACACTTAAGAGCAAGAAAAATGAAAAAGTAGTTAACAGTTCCTGAAGTTCCCCTGAATTCTCAAATTTTTTAGCATTAGTTTTTTTTTTTTTTTTTATAATTATGGAAGAAAATTTAAAATAAATAAAATGTGATTGCTTCTGAGAGGCAAATTGGCCGATAAGTGAAATTGTAAACCATAGTTAAAATTCGAATAACATTCAAAGATTTTATTGCATTATTTTTAAACATTTATTACAACATACCCTACAATTGCTCGCACTAGCACATTCACTATTATTTTCAGAAAGTGAAGATCAAGTTTCACCTCCTTCAATTGAGTCTACTCCATCCACTTCATTTTCGGAGTATGACAGGAAAGAAACTACTTCTGCTGACAATCAGCCACTATTAAGTCGTTCATCAGTAACGTCAGGCTTTCTCGGCAGTGATACATCAGGAACTAATACCAGCTCTGACACAGAAAATGATGAAGAAAACCACCAAGAAACGCCTGACGCTTCTCAGAATGATGCTACGCAAGAGCTTGGATGTTTCATCTGCCCCAACGAAAATGATCCAATTGAAATTAAAAAAGCTTTTATGAAGAAGCATCCTATTCAAGTCACTGAAGGAAAAGGAGCTAAATTGCCATTCGAACCTTCAAAACTTTATTATCGACGTTTACCAAATGGTGATAAAATTCACAGAAAATGGTTGTCGTATTCGATTCGGCTCAACAGAGTATACTGCTCCAGCTGTATGGCTTTTGGGGGTAAAGATAATAGAGATTCTGCATTTATTACTGGACATGACTGTTCTCCTAAACATATTTATAAATCTGTTGAAATTCACGAAGACACTCGTTATCATCAACTCGCAGCAAAGGCAGCTTTTCAAAGCCAAAGAGGTCTTGATATTTCAACTCTTTTGACTGGTAACCAAGCCAAAAAGAGAGAAAGAGAAGTTCACATGAGAAGATTGGTTGTTCAACGCTTAATTGATATAGTTTTGTTTATTGCAAAACAAGGCATTGCCTATAGAGGGGATAAATCAGAAGGGGCTTATACACTCGACTCTACAGATAACCATGGGAATTTTCTTGAACTTGTCTTGTTGGTTTCAAATTATGATGTGATTTTACAAAATCATGTTAGAAAATGTATTGAAGAAAGCAAAAAACACAGACTTAAAATAATTAAAAAAAGAAAATGCACCGGAAAGCTAACTAAAGGACCGATTGGGAGAGGCTCTTTGTTGACATTTTTGTCAAAAACCTTTATCAACAAGCTACTTACAGTAATTGGTTCGATGGGACGTGATATTGTTTTGAAAGACCTTCATGATAGCATAATATTCAGCGTGATGGTAGATAGTACTCAAGATGTAGCTGTTATGGACCAGTTGGCGATTTGTGTCCGCTATGTATTTCAAGGAAATATATATGAAAGACTTTTAGAAATAACAGTAGTCGACGATTCATCTGGATTGGCTTTGTACGAGCTTATAAAATCAGAACTGGCTAAATGTGGCATTGCAACATCTAATATTATTGCTTGTTCGTTTGACGGAGCTAATAACATGAAAGGCTGTTATAACGGTCTGCAAGCTCAATTCAAAAAGGAAAACGAAGATCTTATTTACACTCACTGTATGGGACACGTACTGAACTTGGTAGTAGCTGATTCAACAGCAACGTTGCTCCAAGTAGAAAACTTATTTGGATTGGTGGAAGAATCTGCTGTTTTTCTAAGCTCGTCTCATAAAAGAATGGCCATATGGGAAAGAGAAACAAAAAAAAAACACATTGCACATGAAAAACTGTACAGATTACAAAAAATAGGAGCCACAAGGTGGTGGAGCAAACATAAAGCACTTTCTTCCATTATTGATGAGGGATTTTTAAGAAGTGAAGAAAGTGTAAACACAGAGAAACTATTTAATTTTATTGCCGTTTTAACTGAAATATCGAACGGAAGTTTTGATCGCAAATCTAAATTCATAGCACGAAATTTGATCAGTCAATGGTCCAAATTTGAAAACTTATTTATGTCTATTGTTTTACTGGATTTATTTCTTGTTACATCTCCTATTTCAAAATATTTACAAATTAAAACCATTGACTATTCTACAGCCTGGAACTTTGTAGAGAAGCTGCTTCAACAAGTAAAGGATAAAAGGAGTGACGAACACTTTGAGGCTCTGTATTCAAAAACAAAATATTATGCAAGTACAGTTAACAGCAAATTAGAAGATAACAATATTGATGTAGAATTAGATTTCAAGGGGAAAAGAACTTCAAAGAAAAAGGTAATGCCCGGGGAAAAATCAATAGATGAAGCTCCTGAAATCTCAACTGCTCAGAAGAATAAATTGGTATTTTTCAGTGTTTTAGATTGCGCCAGGGTAAGTATTGAAGAAAGATTTAGTCCAAACAAAGAAATTTTAGAAGATTGTTCCTGGTTAGACCCAAAGAAATTTAATGAAATCATAATGCTTGATAGTTTTCCTACAGAAGTCCTTTTTAGTATTTCTAAACTTTGTAAAATTGAAAGAAGTCAGTTATTGATAGAGCTGAAACAGTTTGCAGATCAATATGAAAGTTTTATAATGGCTGAAAACATTGTAAAAAAACAGGACAATCTGAATGAAGCTGAAGAAATCTGGAAATTTGACGATATAGAATCTGAATCTGAAGAAGTCGAACATACTTATGATTTCTGCTCTGATAAGAAAAAATGTTTTCGGTGTTTATCATGTGCCTTTTCTATTGTTTTTGAACTCTCACGATCTGGAATGTTTACTAACCTCTATGTAGCTTACAAGTTTGTACTAACTATACCTTGTACACAAATCACCTGTGAAAGGGTGTTTTCTAACTTAAAATAGTTAAGAATCGACTTAGATCTACTTTAAGCCAGGATCATATGTCTAAGCTTCTTTTCATGAATGTAGAAAGAGACTTGTTTTACAACTTGGATAAAGATGTCATTATAGATAAAGTAGCCATGACCAGTGAAGAACTGGCCAAAAATCTGTTAGGTTAGTAAATAACCTGCTAATATGTACTTAATATTTTTTAGTTCACTTTATCTGTAACCAAGATTTTGTAAAGCCATTTTTGTCATAAAATATATTTTACATTTTATATCGATTAAATCATAAAGAGGGCAATGTTTCTGTTTGTCATTATGCTTGTTATTTTATTACCGTTGTGTCCTTTTTTAATATTTACTTAAGTATTATAGTAGGATTTATATTATTATGGCTTAAACAGTGTGATTTTTTGCCTAAATTTAAAAATATTTCTCGATCTCATTTTTAAGTAATAAACCACTCGTAATCAATTAGTATGTTTTTTTTTTTTTTTTTTTTTTTCTAGCATGCCACTATTCTAGGTATGGTATAAAAAAAAATATTAAAATATTTATTGTTAAAATAACTAAACTAAATTAGAAAAGCTTAGTTTTTTACTCAACTATTTTCCAAGTGACAAGAAAGTTAAATGGGATTTTTAGACATGTAAGCTAAATTTTCAAAAATGGCATATATCCTGTTTACTTAAAATTCCTCGGTAAAGGGGGGCCCCTTTTCTACTTCTAGCCGAGGGCCTCCAAAGGAGCCAGTCCGGGACTGTTGATTACAAAATTTAGTTAAATGTTCCACTTCAAATACAGTACAAGATCCATTATCCAGCAATCGCAGGACTGACCTGTTTCCAGTTATCAGAATTTTTCAGATATTGGCCCCTGTCGAAAACGGATATATCATGTCTGCAAAAGTTATCCCCAGTGCTCCACCCTCCTTTAACCCCAAAATAACTTACCAATAAACTGCACTGATAACTTAAATAACACATTAAAGAGAAAAGTAAAAACAGTGTACTTAGTTATTTGTAAAAGAAATTACTATAATAATAATAATAATATTCTCACATTAGCAAATTATTTTTTTGCTTAACGCCACAAATATATTATTATTTTTTTTAATACTTAGGTTTTTCTTAATAATAAAGTTTCTTGAATCTTAATACAGACATATCACGTTCCTGTAATCATATTCGTTCATTCATTTCATTTGTTTTTGGCTTTGTTTAAACAAACTTAGACTGTAACAGAGTGATGCGATTCAATGTATTGGCACTTTTAACTGGTAACTTTTTTGTATCAGAACTTCGTTTTTGCATTTCAGAACTTTGTGTTTGTTTTTGTGCCGGCCACTCGTGTGTGTTTATCAAATTGGATTGGTATGTCGTATTGGAATTGGATAGGAATGTTTTTGATTTTTTGAAAGAATGGTTTTGCGACCATTTTTCGAATTTCATATTTTGGCTAAGCTTTGGTAGCGGGCACCCATTGGCGATTCATTATGCAGTGATGTGATTTGCTGTATCTCACACTTTTCACTGATAATCTTTTTGCATTGGAACCTCCTTTATAATTTGGAACTTCGTGTTCGATTTTGCACCGTGTCAGCCGCTTGTTTGCATTTATCATGTATGATTTTTTTTTTTTCTTCTTCTTCAGAGCTGAATGCTTTAAAAATACATATAACTAAAATATCAGTTTTAAACAAGAAATATATTTTTAAATTTGCTTCCCCCCCCCCCTCTTCTAGTTTGAATTTTTTTTAAGAATGTAAATTACACGTCCCTTGGGACCCATCACAATAAATTTTTCGCATCCTGCCTTCGATTTTTCGCATAATTTATGCGATATAGCGTGTAAATGGCATCGCTGACAATGACATAAGTATATTTTGGATATTCTATAAACAAAAATATCAGTTATACCTAATGTAAAAAATAATCCTGTTTATTTGTTCTTTCTGTATTTTATGTGAGTGTTAAAAAACAGTTATTTCTTCCTAAAATAATAATAAATGCTATGAAATTAAAATTCAGTTTATTAGTGTAATATATTATAATTCTCAGCCAAATAATATACTAATTTTGTAAAAACTACGTAATTTTGTGCTTTTAAAATTATTTCACTTAAAAAAAAAAAAAAAAAAAAAAAATGCACCTTTATGAAAAATATTAAAAACCTTACATTTCAGTTTCAGCAAAAAATGTTGAAGTACTTTCTTGATTAGGGGGATCCCTCTCATCGTCAACACCAAACTTGACGGTGGTACTCTGTTTTGGTGAACTATGAAACTGTTGTTTTAGTTTCTCTTTCTCCCTTAGGAGGTGGCGCCAAGCTGGATCCAAGTCGGCTTTTGATTCACTGCCGTTGCACGCCTCGAAGTGGTTCAAAATTTTGACTGTTTCATGTAACAAAGCATAATTTTGATTATTAAAATGTGCTATTTTTGTAACATTTTAAACAATAGCTCAAACCCTTAAAGCCACCAGTAATTTAATTTTAAATGAAAGTTACTGTAAATTCAATGGTAAAATTTTCAAACAATGTAAGGGGGTCTCTGTGGGATCTTCCATATCTGGTTTTATTGTGAAACAAAAATTAAGAATTTTAAAAACCATAATTCTGGATAAACTCAAAGATAAAATTTTCTATTGGAACTGATACATAGATGATATTTTTGCCATAAAACACAAAGCCCAGGATGTTGATGAAATTTTAAAATACTTAAATGAAATAGACAGGAATTTGCAGTTTACCTGTGAAGAAGGAAATAATAAAGAACTAAATTATTTAGATGTCAAAATTAAAAGGCTAGTTCATTCCATAAATTCTACTGTTTACAGAAAACCCACTGCAAATCAGGAAATCATTAATTACCATAGTAAAACCCCATACAAGTATAAATTAAATGCAATTTAAGCCTACATAAACAGAGCAATATTAATATGCACTGAACCTCAAAATTTAAAAGAACTTAATTACATTAAAAACCCTGCCAACCAAGCTAACTATCCAAAAAATTTAGTAGAAAAATTATACAAAAAAAAAAAAAAAAATAAAAAAAAAAAAAATAAATAAATAAAAAATAAAAATGAAATAAATAAATAAAATAAATAAAACTATTAAATCATATCCCTAACCACCAAAAATCCCCACTAAAATATACTAATTCTATCTCTTTCAACCAGGTAGCTGCAGTCAAAATTAAAAATATTGCCAAAAAGTTTAATCGC
The DNA here is from genome assembly GCA_963930645.1 of Salticus scenicus. Classification (NCBI taxonomy): domain Eukaryota; kingdom Metazoa; phylum Arthropoda; class Arachnida; order Araneae; family Salticidae; genus Salticus; species Salticus scenicus. The sequence goes on from OZ005648.1 coordinate 344,184,545, forward strand.
CAGAACAAAATTCAAAACTGGTGTATAATCAATATATAGATTTTAAAACTTCTTTACACACCATAAATTTTAAACCAGCACAACCGGTTTTGAAAGGATGTAGCCTTTCTTCATCAGGTGCAAAAGAACACGTGCCTACCTTGGAGGCAAAAGCAAGACTGATGGCAAAAGCAATGTCTTGCTTTTGCCTCCAATGCAGTAGCACGTGTTCTTTTGCACCTGATGAAGAAAAGCTACATCCTTTCGAAACCGGTTGTGCTGGCTTAAAATTTATGGTGTGTAAAGAAGTTTTAAAATCTATATATTAAAAAGTTTAATGTTAACATACCTATTTAACCCAACCTCAGTATTTATCAAATCATCCGAAGCGATAAAGATCCCGTTTCCCCCGTTGAAAATGCAGGAATTTATAATATACCGTTTACTTGCAAAAATAATAGAGGATGCTACATTGGAATGTCAAAATGTAGAGTAAAAACCAGGATAAACAAACACATTAACGACATAAAATACAGTAAAAACTCTACAGCACTAGCCTAAACCTACCAAAATGAAGAATTACGATTAATTTTGAAAAGTTACAAAAATAGAACATTTTAATAATCAAATTTATGCTTTGTTACTTGAAACTGTCAAAATTTTGAACCACTCCGAGGCATGCAACGGCAGCAAATCAAAAACCGGCCTGGATCCAACCTGGCACGACTTCCTAAGGGGGAGAGAGAAACGAAAGCAACAGTTTCATAATTCACTGTAGCAGAAGTACCACCGTGAAATTTGCTGTTGTCGAGGAGGGGGATTTCCCCCTAATCAAGAAAGTACTTCATTGTGGTTTTGCTTAAGCTGAAATGTAAGGTAATATTTTTCAAAAAACGCTAAATGGGAGTTTTTTAAGTATTCTTTAAAAAAAATTTTCAGCATCACTCTTAGGGATTTCAGTGATAATTTAATTAAATATAATATAATTTCATCAATTTTCATGCTTCTATGTTTGTAAAACATAAATAAAAAGGTGGATTTAAATGTAAAAAGTTGTTTATAAAGATTTATTTTACCAAACAATGTATTTGGTAATTAATTTTTATTATATGTTTTAACTTGCTTTAACTCTGCTTTATAAATTTTTATTCAGTGAAGTTACTTCCATACTTTATAAATTACCATTATTGAGAAACTGGTGGGCAGTTAGATAGTTTTACTACTAATACAGATACAAAAGTGGTTGTTTGGTTGTAGAAAAAGTTGATTACCTCTGCTTTATATGATTTGTGCTTTGCCCATTTGATTTGAAAATATGTGTGTATGCATTGTAGTTTTTTTTTATTCAAAAGAATCCACAATCTTTAAACTATACAGCATATGCACTGTGTCTGTTAGGCCAATATTAGTGCTGGGCGATGTTGACATTTCTTAATCAATATGTCGTTCATCTGAAATATGATATAAGGATAAATTGATTTAAAGCATTGTTGCCAACTGCAGAGATTTGTCCCTATGCATAGGGACTTTTAGCAGTTTTCTTCAGGATGTAAAGATGGATTATAGTTGTGTGGTTGGGTTTAACGTTGCAGGGGTGTAGAATATGTCCGAACGCCCGAACAAGGTTCGGGGGAAATTTAAACTGACTGGGGAAATTTTGAATATTTTTTTAAGAGAAAACAAAAATGTAAATCAAAAATAACAATTTGCTACTTTGAAGTGCTTATACACTAACAGCGATATTTTTATGTTACACTGTATACTTATTCTCTTAAAGATTTATTACATAGAACAAATGGCTTTGTATAGCAAAGTAGATTTTTGCATTATTGAGGGAAATTTATACTGTGTTTGGGGGAAATTTCTGAGGTTCGAACATTTTCTGCACCCCTGTAACGTTGGACTGGTACTTCGCTATGAGTAATTGACGACAGTCTGAGATGCACTGCTAAGAATGATCCCAAGACATGACATCACAATTTTGATCCTCCACAAAGGAGATGGCTCCCCAGCTTCGGTGACCCCACGAAATATGATTCTGACGGGAACATAAAGAACATTGCGTCTACAATGTATTTTACGTGCTTCAGCCACCATTAGTGTACATGATGGCAGACATTTATAAAATAAAAAACTTTCCACATGACCTAAAAGCTAAAAATTTTCTGCAAGCTAGGAAAAGCTGGAAAAAGAACAACATAATCTTAATAAATTAAGGTATTTGTAGATATATACTCGTATATTCTTTTTTTTTTACAGTAAAATGTAGCTAAAAGATTTTTTTTTCTTTTAAACAGATAAAAAATTTGAGAAAAGACTATGTTCTAAGTCAGGAATATTTTTTAATTTAATAGTGTTCCCCCCCCCCTTACACACACAATGAGATTCTTAAAAATGACGGTTTTTGTTATACTGTATGTTTATATTATTTTTAAATGCAATAGCGCATATACTGATGTATATACAGTAGGGTGTATCGAAAAAAACTTTTTTTTTGATATAAAATTTCCAATAGTGTGGAAAAGTTGCCTTATGCTATTGTTAGTAGGTGTGCAAAATTTTGTTGATCTGAGTTAATATCTTCAGTTGCCTCTGGGGTTGTTTATAGAAAAATTCGTTAATTTTATCGTTTTTTCAGTATATATATTTTTTTTAAATAAGAAATAGGAATCCTTAGTTCCAATAGGGCCGAAAAATTGCCGTATTGTATCCTTAGAGTGTGTGCAATTTTTTAGCTCAGCCATTAAAATCATTCAAGTAATTAAATAAGCTGATAAATCAGATAGGAAAAACAGATAGGAAATTCCAAAAATAGTACATAAAATACCATTATTCGGAAAATGAAATACTGTATATTAGGGTGTATCAAAAAATTTTTTTTTTTATATGAACTTTCCAATAGTGCGGAAAAGTTGCCTTATGCTATTGTCAGTATGTGTGCAAAATTGTGTTGATCTGAGTTAATATCTTCAGTTTCTCTGGGGTCGTTTATATAAAGATTTGTTAATTTTGTCGTTTTTTCAATATATTTTTTTTTAATAAGAAATTGGAATCCTTAGTTCCAATAGGGCCGAAAAATTGCCATATTGTATCCTTAGAGTGTGTGCAATTTTTTATTGATGTGGGTCAAAGGGCTTCAGTTACCTCTGCGGGTCACTTATCTGAACAATGTTGCTCATTTTAATGATTTTCTTTCAACACTTCTACGGCTGTAATTCTTTTAATTATGATTATTTCTATTCATTTTTTTTTTTTTTTTTTGTGAACAAATTATGCATTTGTGCAAATGTACAATGCGTAAATTGTAAAAAAAAAAAAAAAAAAAAGTAAATTTATGGGCCTTCACCCGTTTAATTTTTACAGTCACGACCGTTTTTTACCTACAAGACGGGCATACCCATATTTTCTGATATGTCTTGATACTTTCTGCTATACCACAAGGTTCTTAGCAATCTTTTACCACTTTGTTTTTATAATAAACTTCATTAATCGCTTATAGCACATATTTTCAAAGGAATAATACAAAAATTGATTTATATAGAGTGGTATTCAAAATGATAAATTATGGCCAGACCATAGACTGCTAAGAACCTTGTGGTGTAGCGGAAAATATCAAATCATAACAGAAAATATGGGTATGCCTGTCTTGTAGGTAAAAAACGGTCGTGACCGTAAAAATTAAACGGGCGAAGGCCCATAAATTTACTTTTTTTTTTTTTTTTTTTTTTTTTAAAGTGAATATAAATAATCATATTTAAAAGAATTACAGTCGTAGAAAATTTGAAGGAAAATCATTAAAATGAGCAGCTTTGTCCAGATAAGTGACCCGTAGAGGCAACTGAAACCTTTGACCCACATCAATAAAAAATTTACATGCTCTAAGGATACCATATGAGAATTTTCTGGCCCTATCGGAACTAAGGATTCCAATTTCTTTAAAAAAAAATATTGAAAAAACGATAAAATTAACCAATTTTTATATAAACGACCCCAGAGGCAATTGAAGATATTAACTCAGATCAACAAAATTTTGCACACATATTGACAATAGCATAAGGCAAATTTCCGCACTATTGGAAAGTTGATATAGTTTTTAAAAAAAAATGTCGATACACCCTAATATACAATATTTCATTTTCCGAATAATGGTATTTTATGCACTATTTTTGGAATGTCCTATCTGTTTTTCCTGTCTGATTTATCAGCTTATTTAATTACTTGAATGATTTTAATGGCTGAGCTAAAAATACTTTCTCTGTACATTAGCACTCTGCATTAAGTTTAAAATTTTGTCACAATTAGTTTTAGTGACAACATATGTTTATGGGCATTTGGAGTTTAGTTGGCCCAATTTAAAAGTAATTATAATTTTTTTTTTTTTTTGGCAATTTCAGTTGAATAAGCCAGGGGTCTGTCTGTACAGAGGCAAATCTGGGTCCTTTAAAGGACCCTTCACAAATTTTTTTATCCTAAAACAGGACCCTTCACAAAATTATTTATCCTAAAACAGGACTCTTCACAAAATTATTTATCCTAAAACAGGACTCTTCACAAAATTATTTATCCTAAAACAGGACCCTTCACAAAAATTTTTATCCTAAGAAATAGACTTTTGATAAATCTATTTCATTTTTAAAACTAATCTTCCATGGAACGAACAGGCTGCCTATGAAAAATGAGATGTTTTGCTGTATTTTCCCAAAAATCTGATATTCAGTTTCTAATTTATTAAGGGCTTCTATGCATATATTTAAGTTTAGTTCTATAAAAAGGAACTGTCCTTGTCTAACATGAAACTTTAATTATTTTATTTTGAAAAATCACAATTTCACGAAAAGAGGGCCCTAGCCGAAAAATTCGGAAGAACTTTATTTTCACACAAAATTTAAATTCACAAAAATACGTGTAGAGTTTTTCACAATTTCACAAAAACAGGACCCTGTTCGAAAAGTCTGGACAGACCCCTGAAACAATGGCAGTTAGTTTCATATAGAATGGAATAGAAGGCTGATTTTTACCAACTATGTGAAAAATGCCAGAGCCGGGAATCGAACCCCGGGCCTTCCGCTTAATACGCGGATGCTCTAACCACTGAGCTACCCTGGCTGATAACCAGCTCGGCACTTCTCACATAATTTGCGTTGGCAAGGTCACCGAGTCTGCATTAAAGCAGCTATATCAAGTGACAAATTTGAATATGGCATAACTCCAAACGGCCACGAAATTTTAATTCAGAAATTTAATTCATCAATCTGGAAATTAAATTTCTGAATTATAATGGCAGTTAGTCTTTCTCCATCCATTGAGAAATTAAATTTAAATAATTATATGTCATGGCAGAAGGACATTAAGTTTATTTTAATTCTTGAAAATTGTTGGGATATTACTGCCAAAAACGAAATATTGCCGGAGGATAATAGAAAACCTGAAACTTCTAAGTTAATTGCTTCAAAAGCAGATGAAGAATTGCTCTATCTACCACCTATATTCATATTGATCCGGATGTATACTGTGTTATAGAGAACTGTACAGATCCTGTTGACACCAGGGAAGTTTTGAAGAAGAACTTTATCTCGGATTCAAGGTCAAGACATATGAAGCTGTTCTCAGAGTTCATCCAGTGTGATATGAAGGAAAATGAATCAGTGAAATCTTATGTCAGGAGACTGTCCAGGATTATTGAGCTTTTAAGGGAAATTGGAAAGCCGCTTGAAGATGTTTTCTGCTGTTATCAACTATTACGGAGGCTGCCTACTAAATTCGAATCATCGGTCCAACATATGCTTAGATGGAAAACAGAAGAGTTTAAGTTTTCGGCCCTTGTTACCGAGTTAACTTCAGAGGAGATCTGATTACAACTTCGGAAAGAAGAAGAAAGTTTTGAGTAGTCTGTGGAAGTGCAAGCAGTTCAGCGTAAAAGTAAACAAACTTTTCATAGACCTTTATTGTGTTATAATTGTGGAAAACCTGGGCATGTAAAGAGAAATTGTTTCTTAAATTCAAATGGTAGAGGGTTTAATTCTAATGAAAAATTTAAAGGTAAAGCTAATGTAGCTGTTAAATCTAAAAATATTAAGAAAAATGTAAAATCTACTTGTTCTATTGATCGAGAAAAGAGTGTAAAAGGGAATTCAACAAGTGTTTATGATAACGGAATATGAAGCAATTTTGTTTATGCGATACCAAAAATCTTTCCTGATTTTTTGGTCTTTATAATCAACTAGAGCCAATGGTGCATGCGTACTGCAAATTATTGTTATAGCTTGAGTTTCACAGTGTATGTATGTGCTTGGTATCGTATAGCTTAGGCTTCATAGCACTTTTATTATTTTTACTTTTACAAGCCGCCATCTGTGCTGACGTTGCGTTCGAGAAATAAATTTTCTGAGGTGAATTTTCGAGCATTGATGGTTTTTCAAGCACTGCTTAAAAAAAAAGTCTGATAAGCCACCCCATTATATACGCCGCATGTGCCAAAATTAAACGTTTAAAATCGTATAAGCCGCGGCTTATCTCCCCAAAATTACTGTATATATATATATATATATTTCTTTCAAGATATTTTTAATGACATATAATATTGAGCAATTAGATATTAGTCTCTTTTGTCTCTTTTAATCTTGAATATATTGAATTAAAAAAAAAAAAAATTGCTGCTTTATTTTTTATTGCTATTACTTTTTAAATTAAAATCATCCAAATGTATGACACCAATATCATCAAATTTATTTTCTGAATAATTTAGTTATGTGTAATAAATTGCATCTAAACAATGATTTTTTTTAAAATTACTCTTGAATTGTTTTTTAAATAACAATTCTAAGTTATTAATTTAATTTTTATAATAGGAATAATCATGCATTTTGAATTATTTTTTATGTTATTGTTGAACTTTTATTTTGTTATACTTTTATCATGTATATCTAAACAGATTGCTGATGATGCCATTATTTTTCAGTTGAGAAATCTCTACAAGCTTTGAAACATGTTCTACCTAGAGACATTTATACACAAATATTTGTTAAATGGTATTCCCATCGTAATGCACCTGGTCCTAGTGATATCAGTAATCAGCTGGAGTTGAATTCATTTTTGTTATGTTTACTGAGTGCTATAGGATTTGACTCTGAGAATATTATTCTTGGAAACTATATAAAGCAAGACTCATTAGCACCAGTTAAAGCAAAGAAACAAAAAACACATGATAAAGGCTCTGACGATGTAAGTCAAATAACATATATGTTTCTTTAATTAAAGAAATATTTAACTTACGCATTAACATATATATCTGTAATTTAATTTTTTTTACTAAGCCTGTGTTTTTTAACTCTTAATCTATGAAAATGTACAAGTTGCATGTGTAAACTTTTATTTATAACTGCAGCATAAGAAATTTATAGCTCTAGTTAGTTTAAAATACAGTATCAGTTGAATATTCTTAAAAAATATAATAGGGGTAAAATTCATCCTTGAAATCTCCTGACATGTTTTAGTGAATTTATTAATCTTTTCTATGTTCAATAAAATAAATTTATCCATAAAAATTTTCCACTTTCAATTTTCAATGGATTTACTCATTTTTTAGTGATGCAAAACAAGATTTGAGCAATTTTATAAAATGTCTGTTTGTGTATGTGTGACAAAAATTTAGTGATAGCTCTACCTCTAGATCTAATGCATAGAATTGCGCAAAAGTATTGCCATCCTGTTTTTTCCCCCTTATATTTTTTAATACGGTAGTGTAGGACAAAATTTCGTATTAATATGCATGGTAAGAGTTATTTTTAACCAATCACTGTGAAATAGAGAAAAATATAAAATATGATATTCAATCTGAGAAAAAAAAGTTCTATATATGTAAGATCATCAGCTCCCCTCCCCTCCCCTCCCCTTTCTATGGGATAAGTACCCCAAGGGATGTAAATTTTCAATTCTGAGTATTTTTCAAAAGAACTCATCACTGTCTTCATCTACTGGAGATTGTGTAAATCTTCAATATCAGTACTTTTTTTAAAGAACTCATAATATCTTTATAATGAATGGCTGAAGCATTTATCTGGGATAATTTGAAACAAAGTTGTTGTTTCTTTTTTATTAAAAAGGGGGGGGGGGACCATGAAAATGCATTACCTTAGATGTCATCTGTCGAACACAAAATTTACTTCCTTTTCAACATTTAGTGTTATACTTCTCTGAGATGAAAATCATCTGCATTTATCATGGGAAAATAATTTTAATAAATATTTTGCACTGTGTGAATTTCTTTAGGAAAATAAAAAAGAATGTTTTGTAATGGCCACAACGTACCAATTTTTTTCTTCAGTTAATGGAAGGATGATCACTAGTAGTTACTGTTCATAAATTTGTAAATTTGTTTATTCAGTATTAAAGTACAACTGGATTATAAGAGCAATACATATACATTTCTTATCTTTTTCCGAGAAAAGCTGTTAAAACAATGTCATACTGCAAATTAAAGCACTAAATTAAAGGAATTTTTCTACCTATATATACAATCAGCATGAAATTTTACTAGAAAGGAATTTTGCATTTGTTAACAATATCACATTCAACAAGCAATCATCTTTGATATTCTGTACATCTTTTAATTAGCAAGATATGTTTTTCAGTTGACTATTAAAAAAAAAAAATAATAATAATAATAAAATCAAAAACCTTTATAAGTTATCACAAGTTTAACATGTTGGCTTATTCATGCATTTTGTTTTCTGTCGACATTTTTTACTGTAATGGTATGATGGAGGAAACAAAAGCATTTTGTCACTTATAACATAAAAAATCTTCCTACCATTCCACTGAAAATTGCTAAACTTTGAATTCTGCTATTTTACTGTTACGAGAACTATAAATGATTTTGATTTTATTGTTCAATAATTTTCTGTAGTGCTTGAACAGTCTGAAAAGTCTATTGAAGTTATTGTCTTTTCTTACATTCCAGGACTGGATGCATGTGTTGTCAACTAATATGCATATGGAGTTTGTAGAACTCAATCAAATAACACCTGCATATTACCATTCACCGAATATAACTGAAGTGAGAGATTTTAATACATCTGCCATCCTTTTTCCATACATTGCTGATATATTGTTTGCTCTTCATTTAGTTTATGAGGTAATATTTGTTTATTTTTATTTATTTATTTATTTATTTATTTATTTTTTATTTCATACTGATCTTGTTTTGATATTTGTGGGGAAAATATTAAACTAAAATTTAAATCAATTTTCTGAAGCAGTATTTTTTTTTTCTAGACTGATTTTAAGCAATTTCTGAAATTTTAAATCTTCTGCTTTTTCTCACTAAATTTTCTAATTATATCACTATTAATTTGATTCAAGGTTTTTACTCTCTATTTCTTTTCTCAAAATCTCTATACTTATGAGAAATTTTGGGAATTGTACTGGTAGCAAATATAGTAATGGACATATAATAACAGGAGACTTGGCATTGGAATATTAAAACTCGAATAAACTACTACATCAGAAACACCGAAGAAAAATATTTGAGATGCGTACAGTTGTTTCGGTAGCCTTAAGCGTACCGTCTTCAGTACAAAAATAATTCTGAATCTGGAGAAGTGCTTGTATATATAGGAGAGGGACTGAATTTAGTTCAACCAATAGGATTACGGGAAAGGTGGGGAGAGTGGCCAATAGGAATTTAGGAATGTTAGCTGTGTAAACAGTAGAAAAAATAAGAAAATGTGGACTGAATGTAAGATTTCGAACAATCAGACAAATAGGAAACAGCAAAATCACAATTTACAAGGTTTTTAAATTTTTTATAAATATGAAAAGCTTCAAAGAAATCGAGTTCATGAATGGATTTAGGTCTGCAAATTATTTTAGCTGAATTAAATTTAAAATTATGATTTTCCTCTCAGCAATGTTTAGAAATAGCAGATTTATTGGTTTCTTAAGAAACCAATAAATCGGCTCTTTCCTAAATTCCTATTAGCCACTCTCCCCACCTTTCCTGTAATCCTATTGGTTGAACTAAATTCAGTCCCTCTCCTATATATACGAGCACTTCTCCAGATTCAGAATTCTTTTTGCACTGAAGATGGTACGCTTAAGGCTACTGAAACAGCTGTATGCATCTCAAATATTTTTCTTCGGTGTTTCTGACATAGTAGTTTATTCGGGTTTTAATAGTAATGAATAGTTTATGCCTCTCCTTTATGCATTTTTTTATGCTTTACTGTATATGAAAAAGTCTTGTAAATGTTTAAACAATTCCAGACAGAAATCACAGTAATTTTCAAAAACAGATAAGCACTAATATTCAAGCAACCAACTGTAGTATAATGTTCAAAAATAGAAAAAAGTATTCCAAAATGCAAGTTAAAATGTTATTTACTGCTCAATCAAACTGATCTGAAACACGTGTAGTATACACTCTAACAAAAGTTACTGCACTGGGTTGTTCATCAATTTTATGTTCTCTTTGGATTAACCTAAGAGGCAGAAAAACTTCCGAATATGTTTGGCTGAAGCAATACCCATTTCAAAATCAAACGAATCTTTCATATAAATAAGCACACCCTCTTGAATATATTCACAAATACTAAATTGTATTCACATCCAAAACATGATATTTTTACAAGGCTTAAGAATGAATTCCTCCCTGAGGTTAGCTATTTATGGTCAGACTGCATCTCTCTACATATACCCTACCCCAATAAAAGATTATTAGCCCCCAGAAATGATTCTTCTTTATTTTAAATTAATAAAACAAACTTATTTGCTTCTGTTAAATGGCATTGTACTTTCTGGGGGGGGGGGGGGGGGCTCTTTTTCAGTGGCTGGCTTGAGTGGTTCAAGTTATGACTTCAAGTGGTGTTTTCTATTCTGCTGTACAATGAGCTAGTGTCACAGGTAGCTTAATGAAAGTGTAGTATTAAAATTTAGTGGATTATTAAAATTTGCAATTTTCTGGCTATTACTAAAATTCTTATATCTTCATTTAGGTAGGTTTTAGATTATGCAGTTGTAGCTTTTCTGAATTTAATATCATTCTGATATTCCTTAATGCAGGTTTTTAATTTTTCTTTTTGTCATTCTGATGTAACATTTTTCAGTCTGGTTTTTATCTGTTATTGGAATTTTATAAATACTGGCTGTTTCCATAGGGGAAATTGGATTGTTTTCATTTTGGATGATTTAATATGTATTAGGGTTAGGTTTTATTAATATATTTACATTATATTTATTTCCTATATTTTTAACTACTGTACCATGATCATAAAGTACAGAATATGCAAACTTAGGAAGGGTTTTTTTTTGGTGACATGAAATGTGATTTAGGGCCTAAATTCTTTTCTTAAATAGTTTATCTACTAAATTTTTCGGGAAACCTGCTTTTATAGTAATATTTCTTATGAAATGAAGGTCATTTTTCAGGTCTTGTGATTGTGTGCATATGAGTATGGCTCGATTAATGTAGACTTTTTACTTTCACCATTAATTATTTCATTACTAGATGTTGGTTTCTGGTAAACTGTGGTTTTGACATTATTTTCTTTTTGGATAATTTTTAGATCTAAATAATTGATTACATTGTTGTTTTCGATTTCACAAGTAAATTTTAGTCTGAGGTCTAATTGGTTGTGAACTTTTAAAATATTGTTTACGCTTTCATTTTTATTGACTATCGCAAAGACTTCATCTGCCTGCATACCGGAACCAATAATTTTTTTTTCTTTTAGTAGCTTAGTTAGGGTTTCTTCAAAAATTCAAAGTTTAAACTCTGTTATAAAACCTGAGATGGGAGACCCCATTGAGACTTCCTGATACTGTTTTTCCATTGAACTTAAAAAAATTTTCACTTACAATTAAATTGGTGGTTGTGATTAATGTACTGTTAATTTCCGGATTTTATTATTTTTTTCTGGTGCAATTAATGGCAACAAGCCAATGACTGGATTAAGCTGCTTGTGGTGCTACCTCATCATACAACAGGATAGAAAACTACACTTGAAGTCATAATCACTCAAGCCAGCTACCAAAGAAGGAGGGGGGGTGGGCTTGAAAGTGCTATGGCATTTAACAGAAGGAAATAAGGTTGTTTTATTAATTTAATATGTATTTATACTTCTGGAAATGACGTGTTCCATTTGGATTCTTCGTTATTTTATCAGACATTCTGTGTTAATTCATGACATGTATCTTGTGAAGAAAAAAATGTTTATTATTAGTATAGATCTGAGAAAATTTTTATGTGAAAGCAGAAAAATTCTGACTTATAAAAATTTGTTATTGAAGCACATAAATAAATAATAGCAATCATTTTTTTTTCCCTATGGTTGTGACCACTCAAACTCATTACAAAAATAGGGTTGTATATGTAAGGGATCACTGTATAGATTTAATGTTAGGTGTATTATATTTTTGTACACCCCCCCCCCCCCTCTTCTTTAATATAGATATATAATCCTAAATGTTGTTTTTTGTTTATAGGATTCCAAACTTGATGTTACCTTATGGAATGATCTATCACAGATGTGTAGCTTCTTATGTGAACTTGCTAGGTATTAATTTATGTGTGTAATCATTATAAAGTATTAGATTTTTCTCTTCTAGTTTTACTTTTTAAGTGTGAAATTTTGGCAATTTTTATCATATCATTTAAAAAATATATACAATTGTGTGCATATGTGAATTGTATAAATGTGTAATTGTATATCTGTGTTTTTATGTAAGTATCTGCATTCCTGATTACTGATAGCCATCACTAAAACTTGGCACCTCTGTATATATTGTACTCTGTATGTATATATATATTGTTTCTGAATTTTGAAAAGTGAAAAAATTTAACTTGTAATTACTTTTTTCAGAGAGTTACGGCAATATGCATTTTTAGACTTGTACTGGAAAGATTTTCCTGATCAATTTCAATGTGTTAGCAGTAAACATCTTCTTTCTGAAGGTATTTAGTTTTTTATCTTACCTGTTACTTTCAGACACTAATATTGTAGTTATAATAACATTTAGTAATGTATACAGCTGAATATTGTTCTGAATTATCATACAGTCGTCCCCACTTAATCGGGTAACAGATAATCGAATAACCCGCTTATAAGAATAAAAAGCTATGGAACCAATTTTTTCCCCATAGAAATAATGTTAAATTACCTCATTTTAAGGAATATTTTTTTCAATGCCATCCCGCTTAATCGCATACTCAAAGTTTTGAAAATAAAATTAGTCTATTTCTAGCTAGATTTTCCCTCTCATTCTCAGAATAATTTTGGTTCTTCTTTTAAAAACCCTATATACTCAAAGGGCATGATTCACCACATTCTTCTCCCTCTAATCAAAGTGTATAGTTTGTCATAGGCGCCAGCGGTGGAACTTAGAAATCAATCACTTTTCAGATGCAGTCCACTGGATAAGAGAAGCGATGCTTTGCCGGGGGAAGAGAAAAAACTGTCATCTTCATAGATGTTTGCGTATTTTCTTTGATGAGAGACTTTTTTTTTTTTTTTTTTTAATAGAAAAGTAACTTTTGAAAGCTAGAGATCTGTTAATCATGAATGTTTGTATTTGTGAGTGGAATACATCAAGACATTTTTGTTCAAACGAAATTGAGTTTTTTCTGAATCTGAGATTTAATTCCCCAACAATATAAATTTGAAAAGAAAGGATGTAAACTTAAATGTAAAGTTACAAGTGTTAGAAGCAATTAAAGATAAGAAAAGACAGACAGAAATTGCTAAAGAGTTTGGAATATCACAAACTCAGGTTTCGAGAATGAGCTGAAATGCTGACAAAATCAAGGAAAAATACAAAAATAATGGCAATTTAGATCGCAAAAGAAAAAGGAAATCTAATTTTGACGACATTGATAAAGATTTGATGAGCTGGTTTTCTGCGAAAAGTGCCAAAGGTGCTTTAATAAATGGAGCTATGTTACAGGAAAAAGTGCAAGAGATTGCAAAAAATTACGAAAATGCTGCAAAATTTTCCACTTCTAAAGGATGGTTGTACAGGTGGCAATTACGAAATAATTTAAGTTTCAAGCTAGGACACGGAGAATCCGCATCAACAGATGACTTGACCTGTGAAAATTGGGTCAACGGAATTTTAAAGCCAATTCTCAATTAATACAGTCCTGAAAATATTTTCAACTGTGATGAAACAGCCCTTTTTTCATAGAGCTACGCCTTCAGGAACACTGGCTGACAAAAAAGAAAAAATTCATGGTTTTAAAAAGAACAAAGTTAGAGTGACTTTACTTTTTTTTTTGTTAATCAAACCGGAACAGAAAAAGTAGAACCTCTTTTGATAGGAAAAAGTAAAGAACCCAGGAGTCTAAAGACCATTAAAAAAATATCGTATATGCTATCAGTTCAAAAAACCCTTAATGGCTTAAAAGTTTGTGACGCCGCTACTTTATGACTATAAGAATTTGAAATATGAGTCTTAAAAATAATGATATCAAATTTTAAGTGACGCTTTGCAATTAGTTAAAGTATACATAGATTTTCTTATTTGATCATTTACTTTTATCTTTTATTTATATTTATAATGCAAACGTAATATTTTTAACTTCAAGATCAGACAGATATATAAAATACACTCACTGATGCTTTTTCATTCGCATTTCAAATTCAAAATAACAGTTTTAAAAGGAATGATATAAAAATTCCAGTGGCGCCTCAGTGTTATTTTAAAAGATATGTTTTTAGATTTCATTAAAATTACTTTTGTTTTGTCTAATAAAGTATATTTACACATTTAAACAGTGCTTTTAATTTTCAAATATACTGTCAAATTATTATACTTTCACTGAGTTTGCATTATAAAGTAAAATTATTTATTTCAATAAATTGATTTATCTTTTGCATCACGCTATCCAAAACATAGTATCATAGTATCCAACTAAGTAGAAATTTGCTCAAAGAGGTAGTGTGACATAAAGAAAACATTTACACAAATTTTACTTGCAGTTTTGGATAGCGTGACGCAAAAGATAAATAATTTTATTGAAATAAATAATTTTACTTTATAATGCAAATTCAGTGAAAGTATAATTATTTGACAGTATATTTGAAAATTAAAAGCACTGTTTAAATGTGTAAATATACTTTATTAGACAAAACAAAAGTAATTTTAATGAAATCTAAAAACATATCTTTTAAAATAACACCGAGGCGCCACTGGAATTTTTATATAATTCCTTTTAAAGCGTGACGCAAAAGATAAATAATTTTATTGAAATAAATAATTTTACTTTGTAATGCAAATTCAGTGAAAGTATAATTATTTGACAGTATATTTGAAAATTAAAAGCACTGTTTAAATGTGTAAATATACTTTATTAGACAAAACAAAAGTAATTTTAATGAAATCTAAAAACATATCTTTTAAAATAACACCGAGGCGCCACTGGAATTTTTATATAAGTCCTTTTAAAACTGTTATTTTGAATTTGAAATGCAAATGAAAAAGCATCAGTGAGTGTATTTTATATATCTGTCTGATCTTGAAGTTAAAATTATTACGTTTGCATTATAAATATAAATAAAAGATAAAAGTAAATGATCAAATAAGAAAATCTATGTATACTTTAACTAATTGCAAAGCGTCACTTAAAATTTGATATCATTATTTTTAAGACTCATATTTCAAATTCTTATAGCCATAAAGTAGCAGCGTCTCGAACTTTTAAGCCGTTAAGGGTTTTTTGAACCGATTATCATTACTTTTTAGGGGTTATTGATCAATAAATTAAAATAAGTCCTTCTGGCTCCTAGGAAGGGTAAACTAATTTATCTTTTCTTATGAAGTTGCCACCATTTTTTTTTTCAAAATGGCAGCTACAATTTATTAGTGGATTTATTAATGAAGGCTTGTATATATGGAGTTTTAAGCAAATCGGTTGATAAAACCTTTCTAATGTAAAATTGAAATTTTCAGTGTGCTAGCACAGGGAAACGAGGGTAGATTAAGTTGGCAAATGAACATATCAAATACATTTCTAAGGTAAATCTACACTACAAATTTAGTGTGAATTAATTCAGTATTTCAAACATTATCATACTGACAAATTTTCAAGTAGCCTGCCAATTAGAAACAAAATGGAGAAGCTTCGCACTAGAAAAATTTATTGACTGGGATTCTCAAACTCTTAAAAAAAAAAAAAAAAAAAAAAAAAGAAAGAAAGAAAAATAAGTGGATAATTTCAAATTTAAGTTAGAATTACGTAATTTACAGTTTGCAAGTTTCTTTTTAGAGAATTGCAAATTAAACATTTACAAAAAAAAAAAAAATCAAGTAAATGTTAAAAATGGAAATTTGTATATTTTGTTTCCCCTTTTGAGGCTAAGTATGCTCCAATATACACAATTTAAATTTTCATCAAAATTGCAGGTAAAAATTACTTCATATATATTTTCATATAAAACGTTTGGGGGAAAAAATAGACAAAATATAAATTAAGCTTTACATTTCTATAATTTTAAAAATAAGATAAAATCATCTGGAGAAAAATTTTATGGAAAATATAAGTTAAGCTTAAAAAAAAAAAAAAAATGAAATTTCTGCGTAAAAATTCTATTTCATAAATATACTTACAACTTTAATTTTAAATAATTATTTCTACATGTTTCGAAGCAATTAAAAGTTTTTTCTTTCTTTATTTATTAAAAAATAAATAAATGTAGTGGCGCCATCTAGTATTTTATATTAAAATCATATACATATATATTTAACTTTTTTTATATTATTTTCTTTCCCCTTAAAAAAAAAAAAACTTGTTTAGAAACAGGTAGAAGTAGTTATTTAAAATTAAAGGAGGATTTTTTGTTTATTGTAATTGTAAATATATTTATGAAATAGAATTTTTCATGCAGAAATTAAAAAAAATAAAAGAAAGAATAATATTTTTTAAATACATTATTATGGGTTTCAAAGTAAAGATGTTATTTTTAAAAAATTTTAAATACCTTTGACAATCCTTCTACTTGAGCAGCTTTGATTATATGATATATTTCGATCTGCATTCGCAGTCATCCTCATATGTTTTCTTTGCTGCATTACTGATTCATGTCTTCATCCTCTTCCACATCACTCTCCTCAAAGAAAACATCTGAGGATGACTGCGAATGCAGATCGAAATATATCATATAATCAAAGCTGCTCAAGTAGAAGGATTGTCAAAGGTATTTAAAATTTTTTTAAAGTTTATTCGTCCTTCTTAAGAATTACAAAACATTTGTAAAGATGTTATTTATTTATTTTGACATGTTTTTTAATAATTGCTATTTGACATATTTTTCATGAATTTTAATAAAATTCATGAAATAATGTTATTTCTAATAAACAGTGTAAGCACTGTTTCATCCCCTAGTCGTTATTGTTTTAAATAATAATAATAAAAAATTTGATTGTGTTAATATTTAAAATATGTATCATTTTAAAGTCTGAAAAATAAATGAATAAACTCTAACTGTATTTTCAAAATAGATTTTTAATTTTTAAAAAGAAAAAATATATATATATGTATTTATGGAAGTGTATGTTTTAAATAAAAAACGATAGATGGAGCCAAAACTCTATTTGCTGTTTTTTTCCCATTCCCGGCGCGGAATGATACATGAATATGAATCGCAAATCATTGAGCTATTATAAAATCGATGTTCATGAATGATTTGTAAATTCATCATTATTATGATAAAATGGAATATCTAAAATTACAAAATACTTCCTTATTTAAAATATTATCTAAATATTTTTTTGACTAAATATGAAATTTTGAAATCAAAAATATTTTTTTCATAACAGAAGAGAAAATATATTTAAGTGAATTTGACTTAGTATATATACAATAAATATTTTAAACTTGTAATAAAGTACTTTTGCGTTAAAAAAAATCTAAATAATTCATCAAAGTCGGTCAATCAACCAGCCCACATACCTCACAAGTAAGAACCGCATAACAGCGTTTTCACCCAAAGAAACACATGTAATTGGCGGAGTAATATAGTTCCATATTTTAAACGATTTATATAAAAAACAAGAGTTTTCCTGAAAAAAAAACGAAAACGTTACTAGATTCAGAAAGATCCTATTAACAACATATATTAATTATATGAAAATCCTTCGAGCCATTTAAGAGATATTTTTCAGAATTCCAGTCTATTACACCAACCGTTTTCACAGTTTGGCTTAAAATTGAGATTCGGATCTCAAAACATATTGCATGTAGAAATGTAAAATTTTCAGGATAGATTAAGACTGAAGATAAAAGATTATTTTGAAAAGATCAGAACAAAATATGGCATATTTGCTGAGATATTAAATGTCGGCTTTTACAAATCTCTTTGATGTCAAACTAGCCGTATATATGAGTTCGCAGCGTCCCGTTTGTCCCTCCGCTTGCGTCACTCAAAAAACTGTCATTTTTCATGATATGTATTCTGGAAATTCTTGGATGACGAAAAATATTTTCAGAAAATGGCTTACAAGTTTTGCAAGAAGTATATAGAAAAGTAAACCTTCTGACTGCCATGCATTTTACAAAGAAAGCATGGGATGGTATTCCTTCTGAGGTCATAAAGAATTGTTTTAAAAAAGTTAGATTTATAAAATCAGCTACTGATGATGAAATTATAAATGAAAATAAAAATGATCTCCAGGAATAAGAAATTACAGATTTTGATAGTTTTCAGATGACTGAAACAGAAGTTTATGATTTCATTGATTTGTATAAAGATGAAGAAACCGAAGGAAATGAAGAGTTTAACCTTTTCAAGTACAATCTTTAAATGAAAGTGATGAAGAAGAACAAGCAGATCCTCCTCCACCAATAAATGAAGTTACAAAATATTTTAATATAATTCGATGCCAGTTTGAATCTCGTGGAGTTGATTACAATCTCTTATATGCTTTAGAAAAGGAAATCAAAAAATGCTCAGTTAAGGCTATGTCAAAGCAATCGTTCATGACTGATTTTTTTCGGAAGAAATAAGATTGTAAGTATGCTTTATTTTATATTAGCAGGTTCAACCGGCGTTACCCAGGTTAGAGTCCTGCGCGGGTCGGGTTTTACCCGACCCGAACCCGACAGATGGATTTTAAGTCAACCCGAAACCCGACCCGAACCCGACAAAAAAAATTTCATCAACCCGAAACCCGACCCGAACCCGACAAAAAAATTTCATCAACCCGGAAACCGACCCGAACCCGCAACAGAGAATTTTTTGCGATCCGAACCCGACCCGAAACCCGACTTATCTAACCCGAACCCGACCCGAAACCCGAAAAATAAATCCACATTACTTATTCATCTAAAAATCATGCAAAACGAGGTAAAATGATATAACATGATATAAAATAAAATAAATTTTCATTGTCACACAGTTGGTAAATTATAAAAAAAAAAACTAGTATGTTGTGGCCACCACAAGACATTCTTCTATATTTTTCTGTCAAATTCACTAAGTGCGAATAATTTATTAAAACTATTATTTAAAAATTTAACGTGATGAATGCAAATAATTTTCATCTTAGAGAAATCTAACACTAAATATCCAAAGAGAGACAGTTTTATCGTCTATAAATAACTTCTTAAACAATGCGTTTCTTATAATGGTTATCTCACATATCATGGTTCGTACAGTTATATGGAATCGAAGTTTAGATATAGCCATCCTGTTATCGATGAAATTTACAGTGTACCAGCGCTACCTATTGCCCGACAAGCACTCAAACTGAGTCAGCATAATGTCTCATAATCTCGCCTTCTCACATATTAAGTTTTGTTTGATGATACACAATATTACATGAGATATAGCTTTCCTTGTAATTGTGGAGATCGCTGTGTAGCAGCACCACCTGTGAGCGGTTTACACCAAAAGTTGACAGGCACTAATATATATTAAATGACACCTACGTACAAATTTATATGAAATTCTGCGCAGTAGTTCTTAAGATATAGCCTTTCCTTAAACTGCGGAAATCGCTGTGTAGCAGCGCCACCTGTTGGCTGATAGGCATTCAAATTTAATCAGCATAATGTCTCATATTGGTCTTCTCACATATCAAGTTTGGTTGGAATATACAAAACAGAACCTGAGATATAGCCTCCTCTGAAATTGCAGAAATCGCTGTATAGCAGAGCCACGCGTCGAGCGGTTGACACCAAATGTTGATAGAATGTAATACTTTCTTCTACTGAATATAGAAGAAAGTAAAATAAAAAAAAAATTGTAAACTGCGAAATCTTTTCAATTTCGAGAATGTAAATGCGAGGTTATACTGTATTTTTATTTCTTTATATATTAGCAACAGTCGAGAAAGATTTATAATACTTTTCTAATTTTCATACAATTTCTACGAAAGATACATATTAGTTCCGTTGAAGAAAAGAAAAACAGATCCAGATACAAATACGGATCTGTTTTTCTGGCGGATATCCGCGGATACGAATAGGGAGCTCCGGTACATGTCTGCCCACCAGTGGCCGAGCGGTTCTGCGCTCGAAGCTGGTAGATGGGAGGTGCGGGTTCGATCCCAGGTCACGCTCATCGACCTAGCCGTTCGGAGTTTTCCGTGGTTTCCTCCAAAATACGCGTAAATACAGGCTAGGATCCCTTAGAAAGACTCAAACGGAGCGCATTCCCCCTATAGGCCTAGGACACATCTGGAGTCAATCGGCCTTTAATCCTCCAACCAAACAACCAACCGATACATGTCTAGTATGAGCAGAATGTTTAAATTAGTTACATAGTTGTAAACATGCCTATAAATTTATGTTTATAATTGTAAAAAGCATTTTGAAAATGTTCTCAAGTCGACCCGACTTGTTGAAAACCAAACCCGACCCGAACCCGACCCGCAAGAAAAAAAATTCAGTCAACCCGACCCGAACCCGACCCGCACGAAAAAAGATCAGTCAACCCGACCCGAACCCGACCCGCGGGTCGGGTAAAATCGGGTTACCCGACCCGATGCAGGACTCTAACCCAGGTTGAAGATGTGTTTATAAGATTTTAAAATCAATTAAAGAACTGAACAAAGGTGTAAAAAGAGAAATGTATGGAACATTTTTGGAAGTTTTTAATAGAAAATATTATAAATAAATAAATACAAAAAGCACAGCTTTAGTGTGGGACCCCTTCGGTGACTTTAATATTTTAAGCCATTTTTGTGATTTATTCTATCATTAATTTCATTCATGAATTACTAACATTTTAACTTTGTAAAATTGTGTTAATATTTGTATAAGAAAGAAGTATCGACGACTACTTATCATTTCATATAAGCATAAAATCACTGCAGTAAGACATGTAATAGTAGTTGCATTTTTAGTCTTCCCCACATAATCGAATACCCCGTTTAATTGAATTAATATAGCTGGAACAGTAGATATTTGTTTAAGCGGGGCCGAGTGTATCAAATAAATTATATTTTATTTCCCTGGATATCTGGAACTCAAACTTAAAGTGTCAGTCACCAGATTAGTAACCAATTGAATAGAGAATTTGGAGAAGAAAAATTGAGAACACAAATGACATTTGTCACTTGCTTTGAATTCAAAATATTTCCTATATTCAATAACTCAGTTTTGAGTGTTAATAATTTAATAGCTGCACACACACAAAGGGAAAAAAAAAAAAAAAAAAAAGTACGATACATAAATAAAAAATGTGTTACAAAAGACAAGAAAGTACATGTCTCTGCAATGCATTCATGACATATGTTAAGCAGGGGTGATTGTGTTCAGGTATTTCACATGATTACAGGTATTTGTTTCATTTTCAGTAGCAAAATTCCAGTTTTTCTGATAGTTTCAATTCCTAAAATAAGACTAAAATATTAAATTCATGTGATTGCTTAATCTAATTAAAATTAATATTTTTCATATTGAGAGGATTGGACCTCCCTACAATAAATTATATTTTCTCTACCCATATAAAAACTTTTTTCCTCTAAAATTTCAGTTTTTTTTTTTTTTTTTTTTTTATAAATTCACAAACATCCCTGGCAAAGAATCTGTTTTTTAAACAAAATGGTGACTACAAATTATTAATAGACTTGGTGATATTTGAATGATAAATCCATTTTTCAACTTTTGGTTTTAATTGATTAAGTGTATCAAAAGTTACCGTGATAACAAATTTTCAAGTGGCCGCTACTTGTAAACAATATAGTGGAGCAAGTTGCACAGCAAACTTGTCCAAAATATTTAAAGCATAAGTTCACTCTTAAACTTTGGTTCAAATCAGTGCAGTGTTTCAAAACTTATTGTTATGACAAATTTTCAAGTGGCAGTCTAAGTGACTGCAACTTGGAAACAAAATAGCGAAGCAACTTGTCCAGAAATCATACAAGAAATTTGTATGATAAGTCCAATGTCCAATTTTAGTTCAAATTAAATAATTATTTAAAAAATTATTGTGATAAGAAATTTTCAAGTGGTACCATGATTTCAAGTGGCCACCACTTGGAAAAAAAAGTGGAGTGATATGCCCAGCGAACTTATCTGCGGTATGTGAGTGGTAAATACACTACCCAAATTTGATGTGAATTGATTTAATTTTACAAAAGTTATCATAATGACAAATTTTCAAGTGGCTGCCATTTGGAAATAAAATTGCAAATCAAGTTACCAAGCGAACATATGCAAGCTATTTGAACCATAAATTCACTATCCAACTTTTGTTTGAATTAATTTAGTATTTTAAAAGTTATCTTAATAGCACATTTTTAAGTGGCAGCATGATTTGAAGTGGCCACAACTTGGAAACAAGAAGTTGGAACAAGTTGCCCAGTGAACTCATCCATGATAATTATATAAGATCACTGTTCAACTTTGGTTCAAATTGAATCAGAATTAAAAAAGTTATGTTTATAAATTTTCAAGTGGTAGCCTAATTTCACATTGTCTCACTTAGTTTATTACATCTGCACTTAGTTAAAAATCTTTGGATAACGTTCATTAATAAAGTTGCTTGAGACACTTATATGGTCTATGTATATATCAGAATTCAAATAAATTCAGAATACGCTTTTTGCAATTTGAATTTGAAATTTTCAAGTGGTCACCACTTGAAAACAAAATGGTGGAGCAACTTGGTTAAAAAACTCATCCAAGATATTCATAAGATAAGAAACTGTCCAAATTTGGTTCGATTTGGATATTATTTCGGAAGTTACCTTGATTTAAATTTTTCAAGTGGTAGCCTGATTTCAAGTAGCCCCGCTGAACTTAAGATATCTGCCACTAGGGCGAATAAAGTTCATTGAGACACTTAAAATTGTTTTGATTAATGTATGCATCAAAATTCAAACAAATTCGGAATACGTTTTTTACAATTTGAGTTTGAAATTTTCAAGTGGTCTACACTTGAAAACAAAATAGCGGAACAACTTGGTTTACATCATATTATGTATTTATCAAAATTCAAACAAATCCGGAATGCGCTTTTTACAATTTGAATTTGAAAATTTCAAGTGGTCTCCACTTGAAAACAAAATGGCGGAGCAACTTGGTTTACAAACTCATCTAAGATATTTATAAGATAAGTTAAGACACTGTCCAAATTTTATTCGATTTGGAGTATTATTTCGGAAGTTATTGTGATTTTGAATTTTCAAGTGGTATCCTGATTTCAAGTAGTCCCGTTTAACTTAAGATATCCGCCACTTTATTAAAATTGGCGGATAAAGTTCATTAACAAAGTTTATTGAGACCCTTATGTTGTGTATATTTAAAGCAAAATTCAAGCAAATCTTTCTTCAAATACGCCTTGTTACAACATGGGTTTGAAATATTCAAGTGGGTGCCACTTGAAAACAAAAAGTCAGAGCAACTTGGTTAACGGACTCATTCAAGATATTTATAAGATCAGTTCACTGTCCAAATTTGGTTCGATTTGGAGTATTATTTCGGGAGTTATTGTGATGACAAAATTTTCATTATATATATATATATATATATATATATATATATATGTGTGTGTAGATAGATAAATGAAGTGATTGCAATAGGTAGATTTCTAAAGAAATCAACCTAAAAGGATTATTTATTATAATAAGAGTCAGCACTCATCAATACCTTTAAAGCAAATGGTAACATCATAGATGTATCTGCAATAATTTAAAATAAATTCATAATTTTTTTCACTTTTAACAGAGGGGGGGGGGATTAATCAGGTATTATCTATATTGCACAATTTTTTTTTTAAACATTTGTGTCATATTTTTCTGAGATGAAAATTGCCTGTATTCATCATGGAGCATAATTTTAATAATCTGTGCTGTGTGAATTTGTCTAAGAAAATAAAAAAGAAAGTTTTGTCACATACTAGATTTTTTTTTTTAAACTTTGAAAGCTGTAGGTTTGAATTTTTTTTTTTTTTTTTTTTTCCCCTACCACATGCAGTACTACTATTTTAACTAAATTGATACTATAATTTTAAGGATTGCATTAACACACATTAACAAAATAATCTTTTCAATTTCCTGTTAACAAGGTTTGATTACGAATAAAATATATTACATAGGAAAACAAATTTAATTATCAGCATTGGATAAAAGTTTGTTTTTGACTTGCTAAAAAGTTATCCCATTTAAATTTTGTTTTATATGATTAGGTACATTGTTTCTATTTATTTCTAAAAAATAGTTATGGTTAAAAATGTTTCATATCAGTTTTATACTTGCTTCAATTTTTATGATTTTAGTCAGCGATGCTATTTACGTGCTATAGTGCATAAATTACGCAAAAAATCGGAGGCGGGACGCTAAAAATTTATTGTAGTGGGTCTCAGGGGACGCATAATTTTCATTCTTGAGAGAGAAAAAAAAAAATCCAACTGGATGAAAGAAAAAAATAAAAAATAAAATTTTAAATATACAGGTATTTTTTGTTTAAAACTAATATTTTCTTTATATTTTTAAAGCATTCTGCTCTGAAGAAGAAAAAAAATCCTTTAAAACTTTATTTTACCATAAAGGAAAATGAACATATCCTAAACGATAAACACAAACAAGCGGCCTGCATGAAATCAAAAACAAAGTTCCGACTCTGAAACTAGAAAACGAAGTTTCAATCCTTAAAAATTTTTGTAAAAAGTGTACAATACACCAAATCGCATCACTACGTAACGGATCACCAATGGGTGCCCTCTATCAAAGCTTAGCCGAAATATCAAATTTGAAAAATGATCGCAAAACCATTCTTTCAAAGAATCCAAACACATTTATATCCAATTCCATTACAGTAAACACACACGAGTGGCTGACATGAAAACAAAGTTCTGAAACGCAAAAACGAAGGCCCTATACGAAAAAGTTATCTGTTAAAAGTGCCGATACATTGAATTGCATCACCCTGCTGCGTTCTAAGTTCGTTCAAACAAAACAAAAGCAAATGGAATGGATGAACGACCATAATTACAGGAACATGACATTATGTCTGTATCAAGATTCAAGAAATTTTATTATTAAGAAAACCTAAGTATTAAAAAAAAGTAATATGTTTGCTGTATTAAGCAAAATAATAAAATAAAAAAACTTTTTATAAACCATTTTTTTTAATTTTCTGTTGAATCATAGCTATAGAACTAACTACATTAGCACTTTATTGGTGTGTATGAAATCTTTAAAGTGATAATGATGTCAGTTTTTGTGAGATGCATAATTTAACTTTTTACAATTTTTTAACGCTCACGCTTAATTAAATGTATTTAATTTTATGCCGAAAGAAAATGAACTTGTAAATTTTTTTTTTGGCAATAATTAAATTATAGCTAATATTTTAATGGCTATTTATAAGGCATTAGGAGGTTATTTTCATATTTTAATTAATTATAAGAAAAATTTCGAAAATCGGACTTTGAAGTATTGTGTTGTCATCAAGTTGTGCGTTATTGTGAAAGTTTCAAATGTCTAGCTAGTAAGGAAGTTAGTTAAAATTCGATTGCAAGATTTGTACCAAACAGACAAACAAACAAAGAAAAAACAAGAATAGAAGTTAATAAAAACATCGTAAAATAAAATAAAATAAAATATTTTTGTTAATGTCAGAATGTTATTATTATAGTAATTTCCTTTACAGATAAGTAAGTACACTTCTTTTATTATTTTCTCTAATACATTATTTCTGTTATCAGTATAGTTTATTGGTAAGTCATTTTGTGGTTAAAGGAGGGTGGTGGGGGTAGCTTTTGCAGACGTGATATTTCCGTTTTCAGCAGAAAATTCTGATAATCGGAATCAGGTCAGTCCCGCGATTGCCGTATAAGGGATCCTGTACTGTATTTGAAGTGAAATGTGTAACTAAATTTTGCAATCAATCTGCCTATCTAAAATCTACTCAGTTTAAAAAAAAAAAAAAAAAAAAAAAAAACCTTTTTTCTCATTTTGTTCTCTTAATGCTAATAATTTCGAGGAAATTTTAAAAATATTTCTAAAATAATAATAATGATTAGATATTATACTATATTTTCTTTCTCTCTCTCTCTCTCTCTCTCTCTCTCTCCCCCCCCCCCCCCCCCTAGTTCCAGAGCACATTGAGATAAATGTTTTCAGTTATTTCTTAACAGCAACCTCCTCCTACACAATATTAGTTTACGACAATCTCAATGAGAGATGGTTAAAAAATTCCTAAAAAATTGTTTTTCAATTACAATAAAATAAAATTTTAATTTATATCTGTAATATATAAATTCATTTATGTGGGGACCCATTTTTTGAGAAAGGACCCATATTTTTTAAACTCATGGGTCCCAGGGACCCAGGATTTTGAAAGACTAGTGGTATCACTGCTTAGTAATTAAAAAGTTTAATAATTAAAAAAAAAAAAAATGTGTTTATAGAGTGACATATAGTTATGTTAGAAATGAATTTTACAAACTGCAAAACCCAGGTTTTATCTCCACTACTCCTTTTTAAAAAAATCAAACCAAAGTAAAATTCTAAGAAAATATATGAAATGATTCTGAGAATTGATTTTATTAAGGTTTTCAGAAAATGAGAATGAAGATAATTCAAAAGTGAATATTGTTATTGCAATGAAGTATTAGCAAACAAAACATTGAATTAAATTTTCTGATTGAGACAAAGTATTCAGATTAAAAAAAAAAAAAGTATGTGCTGAAAATGTCATAAACAAAGCTTTTACATTTATGAAGTTAATTAATTTATGAAGAACTGTTTTACTATAATTACTGGAAAATACATTTTTTTAGTTCTTTGGGCAAGCACTTTCAGTCTGAGTGTCCAGACCTTCTATGTAGTTCTATCAGGTGTTTTTGGCAGTTTCCACAGTTTTTAATTCTCAGTTAAAGCATTTTTTTCTTCTTCTCAACTAAGCAGTGGAAATATTAGCCAATAAAAACAGATGCAATGATGTAGAATCTATAAAAATCAACATGAGGTGGTGCTGCTTGGTAGAGGGAGATATTGAGAAAAAAAAAAAAAAAAAGATGAAAGCTACCAACATGAGAGACTGGAAAAAAAAGTCTAGATCTGAACTGAAAGTACTTACCCAAAGAATTAAGAAACATATTTTCTTGTAATGTTATTAAAACTTTTACATTTCACCAAAGTCAATGAAAAGTAGCTGGAAGAATTTACTCCACAGAGAAGGAAATATATAGCTATAGGTTTGATTTCTACCCCAGTTTTGCTGCAGTGAAGGTTTTGGAACTCCTGTTCTATGTAATATATTTCTTATATATATATATATATATATATATATATATATATATATGAAATATATATTGCATATATATATAATATATATATATATATTTAAGCTTTATCTTCCAGTTAATTAAATAAAATTGGTCAGTTTTAATTAACTATCTAGCTTTGTTTTTCTGTATTATTCAACAATTGTAAATATCCAATTTCTCTGAAGTTTATTTTAGTGTAGATAATCTTTTGTGCTTTTGAATTTTCATACTTTGTCTATATAAACTCAATAATTTAGACTATAATTATTCAAAATCTTTAATTCAAAATATACAATTAATTTAGATCAATTGAAAAAAATTCCTTTTCCAAGTTACTATGTTTCTGCACCATCTATATACGAATGGATCCAAGATTGTCTTCGTCAAGCTCCATCAACCCCCTTTCCATACATTCCACATGTAACAGAATTATTATGCCACATTGTATTGGTAAATATAATCTGCACTATATTTTAAAAGTTTTCTGTGGTAAAATTTATTTAATTTTTTTTTCTTTTGTTATAATTTATATTTCCCATATTTTTAAACATTAATTTTAATTTAGAACTCCCTAACAGTTGAATAAACAGCATTAAGCAATTTCAAATCACATGAATAATATGATTCAAAATTCTTTGAAAATATGTAGATGCTTTAAGAACTTTCAGTCATATTGTTTCTTTAACTACAATTTCTGAGCATCCAATTAAACTTTTCTTAATTTTAAAGTCATTTTTATAATTCTTTACTCTTTATTGTAATTAAAGTTTGATATACTTATTTGATTTTTAGACATTGGTGACTTCTATATATAATTTAGGATATTTTTATTTAGTTTTCAAAAGAAAGGATAAAATGATGGAAGTTTTCTTGTACAATGTTTACTGTAAACCTTAAAGTTAATTAAATTTTAGAGGGATTTAAGCTCTTTAAAGTAAATAAAGATGAGTTAAATAAATAAAATGAAATAAGCAATGAAAATGTATGACAGATAAACCAGTTTTTTTTTCCTTAAAAAAAAAAAAAAAAAAAAAAAAAAACAAAGAAAGAAAGAACGGAATGATAAAAACATTTATTGTTATAATAACATTTGTAATTCACAGATTAATTGTAGAAATTACCGCTGAAATGATGATTTAATTTAGAAGTACTGAGAATTTTAAGTATAATTTTTGCTATTGATTAGTCATTAGTAATTATTTATTAATTTCATAGAAGGATGAGGAAGAAAAAGATAAAGTCTTTGTCTATTTTATGTTTCAGACAAGAAATCCTATCAACATGTGTATTAGGGATGCACCTAATAGCAGTTTTGGACGAATACCGAATGTCGAATATTCGACCAACCGAATACTAACTATTCGGCCAAATACCGAATATCTTTCAACCCAAATAGTAACTATTCGGTTGAATACCGAATATTCGGCTGGCTGATTTACTCTTATATTCAGGTGTCAATCACCAAATTTTTTGTGAACTTTTTCAGTAATACCATTTTACATTTAGTAATATTTTATTAAAAATATTGAGAGCTTCTGATCTAAATAATTTCAGTATAATTTGACATTCCTTTTTTTTTTTTTTTTTTTTTATGATTCTCTGAATTTTTAGGGTTTTTACCTTTGAGTCACAATCACTGCTAAAAACAGGTATCTCTAAAATTTTTGCTTTAAAATATAGCTAACACAAATACATAAAAATCAATTTCTGAAATTTTGAAATTTGGCCCCTGAGGAGGAAAAGGGGGCAAAACATGATTTCACATAGCCTTTCATATCATAAACAAACAGATAAAAAAAAAAAAAAAACAGATATTTATAAGATTTTAGTTTTTAAGCAAACACAAATGCCTAAATACCAATTTCTGGAATTTCAGAAATTCGGTCTCTAAAAGGAAGAGGGTGGCAAAATGGGGTTTCACATTACCCTTCATCTGTACATATAAAAAAGTGCATCCACCCACTGAGTCAAGACTGCTGTGACGATTTTATGTGGGACTGGGTCACAAATTTTGGTGTGAAGTTTGGTTCTATCTAGAGCCCTAACATCCACTAAGATGGGATTTTGTAAAATTCTCTCCACTTTTACCCCTGGGGGGGGGGGCAGTGGTCAAAAACATGTTTGTAACCATAACTCGGTTCCAAATTACTCCATGTTCAAGAAATTACACACATACCAGGCTTAACTTTATTCCAAATTATCTCTTAGAGGTTATTTGGTGTATTGGAATGCTATGTGTACTCAACACACACTATAAAGGATTTTTTTGAAATTCCCTTCCCTTTTGGGGGGTGGGGGGCAAAAGTAGGTTTTGGCTGATTTCAATGAAATATGTGAAGGGGATAAAAATAGACAAATTTAAATGATTAAAAACCCAATTTAAATTTGTGAAAATCGCTAGTTGAAATTATAAATTGTGAATAATTTGTAATTGCCCCTGAAAAGATTGTTTCAGGGCAAAAGACTTCAGAAATCAGAAAATGAACAAAATAATAAGTCAAAATTCGCTGACGCTAATGCAATTTGTAACTTCTGAGGCATCCATCATGCATATTAATTGATCCCAAAAATTCTTTTACAGCGCCACGCGACCTGAGTGTCCAATGAGGAGCTCAGAAATCATCTATAAAAAGCCAAACTTTAAACAACCAGAGAGCTTTTGCTATGGTTTTCAATTGGTAACCACTTCACACTGCTCTCTCTTCCGAAATTATACTGGAGCTACAGCCTTCCTAACAGAGTCCGTGGCATGGACCACTACGCCATCCGGAGATTGGCAAATCATCTATTAAGCCTCCATTGCCTTCTATAACACCCCGACTTGCAGATCTAGTGAAATAAAGATGTTTTCTGGAAGAATCCATAGTATTTCTTGTCTGCCAGTGACTCATTCTATCATTCATATCGTTACATATATATATATATATGTAATATATTAAAAAATATTAATAAAATGATGAAGTTCCGTTGGTTTACACGGGATGGTGCGCAACGATCCTCTTATGTAGTAAAACAGAAGTCCAGACATCTTATATAAGAAAGTAGGAGTCCATTTGAGCAACGAATATCCTTTATTTCTAAAGACAGTGACAATATATGATGATGCAGTCATGGGCCGGTACGAAGACATCCGGAGCGGTATATCCCGGTAAAAAGTGCCGATGGCCGGCACTTCGGCAAACCCCGAAGGGCGCCGCGAGTTTAGCTCGTAAACTTTACATGATGGAGTATCAGTTGACGTGAATCTACTAGACAAATGATGGTCTTAAAAAGCCACGAGTTTTCGCGTGCTCCCGTTTTTATACTGCATATTTCGGCGGGAACTGAGACTATTCTTATGAATGCTTATTGGATAATTAGGTCAGCCAAAATCCAGCCCACATTCTTTTATTGGCTGACCCGGATATCCAGGATTTCGTATTTCGCAATGCATTGCCGCTAATTTCAACTATTGCATAATTTTGATTATGAAACTTCTTCTAATCGCGATTCCCGCGCTACGATGTGTTTTGCTGAAAAACTAACTTTACAGGGGCGCTAAAATAGAATTCTCACAAAGTTGTTCTTAAAATTAAGATTTATTCTGAGCTAATACTATTAAGATATCATTTAATATTAATTTAAATATTAATTTAGAATCTTGCTTATTTTATCCTTTCATAAGTATCCATAGTATTTTCCATAGTATTTCTTGTCTGCCAGTGACTCATTCTATCATTCATATCGTTACATATATATATATATATATTGACTTTATGATATTTTTTATTAATGAGTTAAAAGTAATTAATTTAAGAATTTATTCAAATATAGTGACCAGCAAAGTGAGCAACACCTGATAGTTTTTATATATGTAAAAACATTTTCTTTAGAACCCTTTAAGAAATTGTAAATATTGAACACAGACCATTAAATTTCATTCTTTCTTTTTTTCCCGTGGGAATTACGCTAATAAAAGCATAATAGACCTATTTTATTTCATTTTCCTTTCTCTTTATTAAATAGTGGATTAATCCACCATTTAATTTCTTCAGAAAAAAATTATTAAAAGTAAATATTTAGCTTAGAAACTGTAAATTCAAATATTAGAAGTTATTATTGCTTTTATGTGATTTTTAGTAAGATGTAGATATTGCAAAGAAAAGTTTTAATTTCACTCCATTCTTAAAAAAAAAAAAAAAAAAAAAAAATTATAAGACATGAAGTGTTATGTTATTTCTTTGAAGTATCTGTTAATTCTTATAGTCTCTTCAAGACAAACTGATACTGAAATAAACAGTAACACATGATTTGACAACATATTTTTCACATTTTGTTAGGATTTTTCATACACTCTTCTTTTGTTAACTTGATGACTTGCTATTACAGTGGGTATTGTGCAGTTTTTAAAGTATAAGTTTTTATTATAAATGTCAAACCAAGGGATGAGATAATTTTTATATTTTTAACACAGTGAGCACTTTGTTGTGTAGAGTGAAAGTTGGAGGGGGAGTTGAACTTAACACATTATTTTATGGTAAATAATGCTGCCATTTCAGCAGGAAAAGTTAAAAAAATGGGTTCCCTTGGCATAAAAATTTAACCATTTGTTCACTTCTGGTATCAGTTTAATTTGAACAGACTATAAGTATTGCTGTATTTTTGCATGCACTTTTGGTGAGTATCCCATTCAAACACATTAACATAGAGTGATTTTAGTTAATTAACATTAATATTGCTTGTTCCTTAAAATTCAGGCTTATGCAGTATTAACATCAGAAAGCCCAGTGAAGAATATTCGGACTTATCTTACAGCTGTATTGGCTCCAGGTAAAAAAAATCTAATATACACTATAGTTTTGTTGCATTTCATATTGAAAAAGTCTTAATAAAGTCTAATATCTGTACTGTCATTATGTAGAATTTTTAATGATTCCAAGGGCGTCGGCACAATAGGGCAAGGGGGGCACTTGCCCTCCCCCCCCCTCCTGGAAAATTCTAATAAGCATTTATTTCTTTAACTTTAAAACTATGCTATCAGAATTTTATTAAAAATCAATTTTTTTTTCCAGGTTGTGCCCCCCCCTTTGAATTTTTTTTATGGCGATGCCACTGAATGATTCCTTTTTATAATTTTTTATTCACAATTTTCCACAATTTTTTTTACTTTTTAATATGTCATTCTTGTACTTGTTTAAGAACTTTAGCTAATAGATCTTAAGTAAAGATTTAAGTATTGATTTGTCCTACTGTAGAAAAATTCACCTAAATACTGGTGTTGAGTGAAAACTTTCTAAGATTATTAATACCATAAACTGCAAAAACACACAATAAGTGTTTCAGACCAAAATATTTAATTAAGCCCTTTCACAGACTTTAAAAAAAAAAAAAAAAAAAAGAAGAAGCAGGAGTGTAACAACACACCAAGGATGTGTTGCTGCTGTCATACTGCCCTCCTGTTTACTTTTTTCACATGAAAAAGGGTCATGTTCAATAATTTTGACCTAAAACATTTGTTATCTGTTTTTACAATTTATGATGTTAGCTTAGGAAGTTTCCTCACATTTAACTTTGGCTTAGTTACTTATTTTTAAAGTTTTTCCAATCAATATACCTGAAATTCAAATTAAGAAATGGGACTTGCAACATAGCATTCAATCTGGCCACATTTGAGAAGTGGCACTTAGAGGTGTGGCTGCAAAGTCAAAGGGATATTTATGAGGAATATTTTCAATATAAGGTGTCTGATCTCTTTGAAAGCATCATTTATGATACTGACAGGAAAATCATTGACTATGAATATTCTAATTTGAGAACTTTGTAAGTTATTCAAAATT
The DNA here is from genome assembly GCA_963930645.1 of Salticus scenicus. NCBI lineage: Eukaryota > Metazoa > Arthropoda > Arachnida > Araneae > Salticidae > Salticus > Salticus scenicus. Next base: position 344,218,050 of record OZ005648.1, read on the forward strand.
TAAGATTTTATTAATATAGCAGAATAGAGCAATATTTCACATAAACTGCATTGTGGAAATTATTAGATTGATAATAATATGGAATTGAAATAAAACTAAAATAGAAAACTAACCCTAATAAAATTAATGAGCAAATTAAGTTAAGGTAAATGAATTGAATCAGAGGAAGAATAGGTTTGTAAGTGGGACATTTCAGTCCAAGACTGTGTTGAGTTATCGGCAGAATTCATTTCTCTTAACTTGAATATAGTATTCCCTGTAGTAGAGATTTGAGAACAAATCTATCTATGATGGGGAACTGAACAGTAGGGTGTATCAATTTTTTTTTTTTTTATATCAAATTTCCAATAATATGGAAAAGTTGCCTTATGCTATTGTTAGTATGTGTGCAAAATTTTGTTGATCTGAGTTAATATCGTCAGTTGCCTCTGGGGTCGTTTATATAAAAATTTGTTAATTTTATCGTTTTTTCAGTATTTTTTTTTTAAATAAGAAATTGGAATCCTTAGTTCCAATAGGGCCGAAAAATTGCCATATGGTATCCTCAGAGTGTGTGCAATTTTTTATTGATGTGGGTCAATGGCTTCAGTTGCCTCTACGGGTCACTTATCTAGCCAAAGTCGCTCATTTTAATGATTTTCCTTTAACACTTCTACGACTGCAATTCTTTTAATTATGGTTATTTCTATTCACTTTTTTTTATATGAACAAATTATGGATTTGTGCAAGTGTGCAACATGTACACTGTTAAAAAAGCACATAAATTTACATGCCTTTGCCCGTTTAATCTTTACGGTCACCTTTTTTTACCTACAAGACAGGCATACCTGTATTTTCTGATATGACTTGTTATTTTCCGCTATACCACAAGGTTCTTAGCAGTCTATGTTTTGCCCATAATTTATCATTTTGAATACCACTTTATATATAAATCAATTTTAGTATTATTCCTTTGAAGATATGTGCTACAAACGATGAATGAAGTTTATTATAAGAAAAAAAAAAGTTGTAAAAGACTGCTAAGAACCTTGTGGTATAGCAGAAAGTATCAAGTCATATCAGAAAATATGGTATGCCTGTCTTGTAGGTAAAAAACAGCAATGACCGTAAAAATTAAACGGGCAAAGGCACGTAAATTTATGTGTGTTTTTAACAATGTACGCATTGCACACTTGCACAAATGCATAATTTGTTTATACAAAAAAAAAAAATGAATAGAAATAATCTTAATTAAAAGAATTACAGTCGTAGAAGTGTTGAAGGAAAACCATTAAAATGAGCGAATTTGGCCAGATAAGTGACCCGTAGAGGCAACTGAAGCCATTGACCCACATCAATAAAAATTGTGCACGCTCTAAGGATACCATATGGCAATTTTTTGGCCCTATTGGAACTAAGGATTCTAGTTTCTTATTTAAAAAAAAAATATATATATAAGTTTTTGTCTTCTTTTCCTGGCAATTTTGTACAGACTACATATGTATTTTATTTATCTTTATCTTTTAATATCTATTTCTTTTATTTTTTATTTTTCCATTCTTTTCATTTTATTACTGTAGATGGCAGCACTAATCATGTTACAAAATTTAGGAATAATCTGATTATTTTTAGGACTTGAATACTTATTTCCTGAATAACGTTGTGAATCCTATTTTTTACTCCATGATCACTGCAATTTTGTTCTGATTAACTGTGTGTTTAACCGTTAACTGACTGTTAAATTTTTACATGTGTTAAATCATTCAAGTGTCAGTTTCTTTTATTTTTATTTTAATCTCCTTTTTAAAAAATTTTTATATTGATATTTTTATTTTAAATGGTTTTGGAACTTCATCCTCAGGTAATCGTTTTATTTTGATCTTCGCTTTTTATGTTTTTTCTATGGGTATTTCTACATGTATAGGTTATTCAAGCATCAGTTTCTTTTATATTTTATTAAGTAATTTTGTATTTTTATTTTAATCTCCATTTAAAAAAAAATTTATATTTTTATTTTAAATGGTTTTGGATCATCATTCTTAAGTAATCGTTTTATTTTGATCTTCGTTTTTTTGTTTTTTCTTTGGGTGTTTCGGGCCTGTGAACAAAGAAATTCTTGGCTTTTGCTTTCTTTGTTACAGAAAAACATCCATTTTTTAGCATATTTGCTTTCTACCAGGCCCTTGAAAACGTTAGAATGCAAATTATGCTTTATTCTTCTTCTAATTTCCAATATTCTTTTCAATTTTTATTTAATTCTTTTGTGGTTTGATTTGGGTGGTCTTTGCTTATGATCCAAATAATTGGTTTAATGCTGAAGTGAATCTTCTTTAAATTTTATGCACTGATATTATTGTATTACTATATATATATATATATATATATATAGGAAAAATGATAAAATTATCGAATTTTTATATAAATGACCCCAGAGGCAACTGAAGATATTAACTCAGATCAACAAAATTTTGCACACATACTATACTAACAATAGCATAAGGCAACTTTTCCGCACTATTAAAAATTTGATATATATATATATTTTTTTTTTCGATGCACCCTACTGAACAGGGTCTGCCTATGTCAGTCAGTGTATTGTTATTTGAACAGTTTAGTTCACATAAAAAGGAAAAATTTTTTTAAATATCTCAAAAATATCTTTCTGTACTTTTAATTAAATAATAAATTATTTTAGCTTTTGTTAATTTTAAAATTTATTTTAGGTGTCCGAACTAAAGAAGTTATCAATGACAAATTCATTTCATCCTGTTACACTATTAGCACTGATTCTAAAAAAGCATCCATTTTGTTTTTAAATAAAATTGGTAAATATTTTTTTTTTTTTTTGCTTTCTTTTTTCTTTCCTAATTAATATCTTCTTATAGTATAATATATATAGTATATATCCATATATTTAGGTTTTACGAAAAAGGATCTGAATTCTTTACCTGATGGCATTGCAGTCCCTATAAAAGATGCAATATTGCATTGCTGGCAAAAACCATCTGGATTATGGTCCAAAGAGATGTTTTACCTTATAGGTAAATATATAAAGACAAATTTTATTACCCACTCCTATTTAGATTCTTGTGTATAAAAACTAACATTTTTTGTTGTCTATTTATTTCTGTTCAGTATTTAAAATTATTAAAACTACAATATAGATCTTCATTTTTTGTTTAAAAAAAAAAAAAAAAAAAAAGAAAAGCTTTATTGCATATTACATCTATTTAATTTAATATTAGAATAATGATCACAAATCATTTAAATTGATAAGTGATTTGAATGTGGAGATATTGAAATTCAGATTAAATAAATTTTCTGAATCTTTTATCTGTTAATTAAAACAATCTATATTATGTTTTACTAGTATATAACCCTGTCAAAAATGACGGAATGTGAACAATAATAAATCTTCAAAACAATGTTTAGATCATGAAGATCACCACGTGATCATTTAAATGTATTTTCAATTTTTGTTTATAGATGGCAGCATCAAATGTGTTTTGGTATTTTGTAATTTTTGTTCTGAGATTAAAAAAATTCTACCTGATCAGTAAATATGAATGGCAATAAAAAAAAAAAAAAAAAAAAAAAAACTGCTGGTTGACAAAAAATATAGGCCCTGTTTTTCTTTTTAAATTAAAGTTCGTAGCAAAAAGCTAACAAATTTATGAGATAAGTTAAATTTTCAAGTGGGAGCCTGATTTCAAGTGGCCCGCTTAGTATAAGATATCCGGTACTTTCCAAAAAGTGATGGTTAAAGACTAAAGTTCATTAATCAACTTGGTTAATACCCTTATATGGTCTATGTATACATCAAAATTCAAACAAATTCGGAATATGCTTTTTACAATGTGAATTTGAAATTTTCAAGTGGTCTCCACTTGAAATCAAAATGGTGAAGCAACTTGGTTCTCATTTAAGATTATTTATAAGATAAGTTAAGATAGTGTCCAAATTTGGTTCGATTTGGAGTATTATTTCAGAAGTTATGATTTTAAATTTTCAAGTGGTAGCCTGATTTCAAGTGGCACCGCTTAACTTAAAATATCTGCCACTTCATTAAAAATGGCGGATATAGTTCATTAATAAATTTCATTGAGATCCTTATGTGGTCTGTATTTCCATCAAAATTCAAACAAATTTGGAATACGCTTTTTACAATTTAAATTTTCAAGTGGTCACTTGAAATCAAAATGGTGGAGCAACTTGGTTAACAAACTCATCTAAGATATTTATAAGATAAATTAAGACACTGTTCGAATTTGGTTCCATTTCGGAAGTTATCATGGTTTTAAATTTTCAAGTGGTCCCACTTAACTTAAGATATCCGCCATTTTATTAAAAATGGCTGATAAAGTTCATTAATAAAGTTTTTTGAGACACTTGTATAAACTATGTATACATCAAAATTAAAAAAAGTTCAAAGTACACTTTTTACAATTTGAATTTGAAATTTCTAAGTGGTCTCCACTTGAAAACAAAATGGCGGAGCAACTTGGTTAACAAACTCATCTAAGATATTTATAAAATAATTTAAAACACTGTCTAAATTTGGTTCGAATTAGAGTATTATTTCGAAAGTTATAGTGATTTTAAATTTTCAAGTGGTAGCCTGATTTCAAGTGGCCCTGCTTAACTTTAAATATCTGCCACTTTATTAAAAATGGCAGATAAACTTCATTATTAAACTTCATTAAGACCTTTATGTGGCCTGTATTTGCATCAAAATTCAAGCAAATCTGTTTTTAAATCTGCATTTTACATTGTGGGTTTGAAATTTTCAAGTGGCTGACACTTGAAAACAAAAAGTTGGAGCAACTTGGTTAACGAACTCATCCAAGATATTTATAAGATCAGTTCACTGTCCAAATTTGGTTTAATTTGGAGTATTATTTCGGGAGTTATTGTGATGACAAAATTTTCATTGTAGATAGATAGAGATAAAAGAAGTGATTGCAATAGGTCGATTTATAAATAAGATCAACCTAAAAGTTTGTGCATGTGGAAGCATTGCTTCTCTTTGTGTGTGTGTATGTGTGTGTGTGTGTGGGGGGGGGTGTAAATTTTCAATATGGGTATCTTTCGAAAGATCTCGTCAATTCCTTTAAAATGTGTGGTCAAACCATAAATCTGCGATAATTTAAAATAAAGTTATCAATTTTTTTCATTTTTTAACAAAAAAAAAAAAAAAAAAATATATATATATATATATATATAAAATCTTTTGATATTGGCAAAAAATTGACTTTTTTTGGCATCTAGTGATAATAATTCTGTTAGATAAAAATCGTCTGCATTTATAATGGAAAATAATTTAATAAATAATTTGTATTGCATGAATTTTGTGTAAGATTATATAGACGAATGTCTTGTGGTGACCACATCATACTAGTTTAATGTAACACAAAATTGCTATTATTTTACTTGTGTCACTTTTCTTGTCATGGTACGATTCCTTCACCACATGCAAAGGGCAATGAAGTATTTAAGTTTGTTTTCTTCATTCAGAATATAAATAAATCAATTTAAAAGCTTAAAAAGAAATGCTAAGCTTAAAACTTAATATGTTATGTTACTAAATTATTACCTTTTTTTTTTTTTTTTTTTTTGTGAATACAAATTTTGCTTATTTTACGAGTTGTTACTTATTAAAGTAGCAGACTTGGACAAATATTTTTAGGTCACAATTAAATTTCATTTTACTGGAGATTGGTATAGAAAATTTTGTTATTGGGCATATCATGTAGTAGTACATGTAATGTAACTGTTATTCTGACCTTAGTTTCTAATTTTATATTGCTGGTTGGTAAGATTTTTGGTGAATTCCCCACCTCGTTATATATGTACCAGTATCTTATGTATAATTAAAAATTATTTTACATATAAATAACATACATATTATTTCAGTGTTCAGGACAGGGGTGGTGGGTTCAGGACAGGGGTCAGCTAGGGGGCCGGGGGGCACAGGCCCCCCTGTCAGGGAGTCTGTGACCCCCATCGGGACATACTCCTAAAATCTCTCGGGGGAACAAATACAAAATTTTCAGTTTTTCCACTTTTAGCAGCACTTTTAGCTTTCCTTTTACAAAATTAGAGCATTCCAGTTTTTCCATTCTATGTTCAATAGAAGAAAGTATTGGATTCGTAAAGATTTTCAGCTTCCAGTTTTCCTTGAATATACACGTTTTGAGAGGTCCAGAACACATTTTGACCACGATATTTTTAGAAAATGTCTTTCTGTGACACAATGATCTCCAAAACCACGAGGAGTACTAACAAATGGAATGGTACAAATATTAACAGTAATATTATTAACAGTATTGCAGTTTTTGATAAATACTCATATAATAAACTCTCTTTATGTAGTGCCCCCCTGTCAGGGAGATGGTGTCCCCCCGTCGGGGAATTTCTGGTGCCATTACTGGTTCAGGAATTAGAATTTAGCAGCATCTATAATACATTTTAATTTAGAACTTCCATAGAACAATTCTGTAAACATTCAGATTCTATAAGATTCAGCAAATACTTGTAATTCTGGCATTACTATAAATTTTGTTACAAAAATAATTTTTCTTACATATGATGCAAGCTGACATTCGGTTTTGTACACAATACATTGTGTACATTTTTTCTCCCATTTAAAATATTTGTTAAAAAACAAGTATATCAAAATCAATGGCAGACTTACAACTGTCAAAGCCAGAGACATAATTCTCACTGGTGGCCCTGCCTTATTTAGGATTTGCAGAAATATAAATGAGTTTTCTTTTAGTTTTGGAGTTGTCCCTCTGCGGTCACATTTTGCAGTTTAAAGCTTCTTAGACAGGAACCTACGACTTAAAATGGAATTGCAGGGGGAGAATAATGGTACGACAGTTTCACCAGATATGCATACTTAAAGATTAAGTTTTTTCGGAGACTCCCCCCCCCCCCCCTCATGATCAGAGGCCCAGATTGGCCACTGGCTGTACATTCCCCTTGGTATACCACTGCAGTATATACATTAATTTTACATATGTGTTCGTAATAATCATATATAAGGAAAAAACTTGTCTCTTTTAAAAATATTTTAGTCTTCTTTTTAAACATTTTAGTCTTCTTTCTCTCTTTTTCAAGAGTGTTTTACCACTCCTAGGCCTATCTGTGTTAGCTGTATTCCAATAGCCACTTTCTGATTCCTGTTTGTTTTCATTTTAAATTATTAGTGCCTTTTAAATTAATTGAGAAAAACGAAGTTATACTAACACATAATAAAATATAAAATAAACCTATCTTTACTTCGTAGTCGTTCTAAGATCTTTCTGCACCGGGCACCCGGTCCTCTTCGGAGAACGTTAACACTGTGACGGAGATAGTCACAGTCAAAAATAGACTCAAAAAACTGGACCATATACCGAATTATCAAAAACAACCCATTAAATTCACTTCATCCATCCCTTTCGATCGCGGGGCCGCAAATAAAATAAAAAACACCGCTAGTAAACACGGTATAAACATTCCTATAAAACCAAACAAGAATATTTTTCAACTAATCCGTAGTGACAAAGATCCCATCCCCCCTCTCGAAACCGCAGGTATATATAAAATTCCGTATACAGATCAAAACAATAAACCCGGTTCCTACATTGGCGTCACCAAAAGAAAAATAAAAACCAGAGTTAAAGAACATAAACATGACATCAAAACCGGAAAATTCAACACAGCTTTGGCTAAAACATATAACGAAAACGATATCAAGATAGAATTCGATAAAACTACTAAACTATCCGATTACAATAGCTATCAATACGCCATGTATCGCGAATCCATCGAGATATCCACCAATGATGACACATGTAACGAAAGCGGCGCAGTGGCCCCAAATAGGGCATGGAACCACCTGTTGAAAAGTCAACAAGGATGCAGCCAGAAGCCTAAGTCTCCGTCACAGTGTTAACATTCTCCGAAGAGGACCGGGTGCCCGGTGCAGAAAGATCTTAGAACGACTACGAAGTAAAGATAGGTTTATTTTATATTTTATTATGTATTAGTGCCTTGTTGTTAAATTACATTTTTGCATATGTGTGTTTGGTTATTAAAATGAATGATATATGAAAATTGGATTGTTTTCACAAGCCAAAAATTAAACTGTTGTCTTTTTAGACATGCTAAAGTAATTTTTATTTACACTTGAAAATTACTTCAATATATATATATATATTTAATCAATTAATTTAATTTTAATAATTTTCTGTATTTTTATTATTATTTATTTATTTAATATAAATTTTGATTTGATATTTGGTAATTATATATTTTTAGCATTATTCATTTATAATTTCTTTTAACTTTAAATCTTTTACACTGGCCATTAATTTGTATGATAATAATAATAACAAAATTTTACTTGTCATAATCTGTTTAAATAATTAAAAACATTTTAATAATATAGCTTAGATTTTTGGTATTTATATTATTTATTATTTTATTATAGTATAGTTATGATTTAAAATCACAAAATTACATTATCTATTCATTAAAAAGTCATTTCCCTTAAATAAAGAAAGATGGCGCCACCACACAAAAGAAAGATATATTTTGTGATGTTTTACTTTTAATATTTCAAATAAATAAAATTGTTAATATTATTCGACTAAAAAAAGAATCGATAATTTATTCTATGATAATGAATGCTTATCGTTCATTTTTAATATTTTAAACAAACATCCATATTATTTAAAATTTTATTAACTTAAATGCATCCAAGTTCTGAAACAAAGATCTGTAATCCGGAAATTTCTTTAATTCAGAATCGACGATGTCCCGACAATTTCGGATTAAAAGTGTTATACTGTATAACTAATTACTAAAATATTGATAATCATAACAGGATAAAAATGATCAATTGGAACATTGCTGACTCAGTTGCCATAATAAAATATGTTTACTTCCACTATTTTATCATTCTAAGAATTTATTGTGGCAATTAATTTAGTATAAATTTTGTTTACACAATATTATGATGTAATATAGAAATAATGATAATCAAACGTGCCAGCACTTAAATTTATATAAAAGAATTCTCCAATAAAAGATTGTGTTTAAGGAATTTTCATGTCCTTTTCTTTTTTTATTTGTGTTTCATTTGGATTATTTTGTACCTGTATAGTTTCATGATGATTGGGTAAGTCAATTTAAATCTTTTTAATTTTATTGAATCATTGTTTTTATTTATTTTTAAATTTCCAAAATTTAAAATTTAGATTTTTTTTATGAGGTAATGAACGGCACAGTGTAGTTTACTTTCGCTAAGTACAATTTCCGGCCAATTCAGTTATTTACGATACTAAATTACCCCCCCCCCCTTCCCATAAAATTCTATGCATCCATTTTTAAATAAGAATTTTTTCTATCCTAACAATAATCAAGGAAAATTTTTAACTTTGGCAAGTTCCATCTTTTATACTCCTTATTTTGGCATAGTTCTAATCTCCTCCTTCTTTCTTTTATTGGTTAATTATTTAATGAGGCAATGCTTCTTTGTTTCTTATTGGCTGTAACTTTATGTAACTTAGACATAGTGGCGCCCCAAAATCGCCAATTCGCCAAGTCATTAAAACAATATTTATAGCTTTACATCTGACATAAGTAATCAAACCCTAATTGATAATCATAAATCCTTTATTTCTTTTAACATTGTTCATTTAATTCTTGTACTGAATCTTTCTGGCACCAGATACTCATTAAACTTAATTTGTTGACATGTTTATTCCTATTTACTTTACCAGATTTTTTTACACTCATCATTTTTGAATGAGCATGATTATGAATTTCCGTTATGTTTTTTCTATTATTTAAAAGTAACTTACAGCTTAATAATATGAAATTTCCTTTAATTTATTTTGCAGTATTAATTTAAAGTATGAAAATAATAATTTAAAATATAAAAATACTAATTTAATTCTTACCTCTTTTATCCTATTATAAATATATACATTTTATCATTCAGTTATAATGATTTTAATATAAAACAAAAATCATTGCTACTTTTCTGATAGCAACACACAAATCTCAATTATTTCATTTTATTTCTATATATTTAAAATAAGCCTACATATTTTGTATTTTTAAAGCCTACATGTTATATACTCGAATTTAGATGAGTATTTTCATTCCACATTTTTTTTTTTTTTTTAAAGTATATATGCTGATATACTTACTTTTTATTATTACTGTTGTAATTTAAAAATTATTTTCCTGTGATTATTTTATTATATATATAATCTCTGAACTGGAAGTGATATATCATGCAAAATATAACATTATTATCATTATTATTTTCTGTGATTGTAGTGTATAGTTTTATATTCTACATTTCTTAGGCAGATATGATTTGGCTTCATTAGAGTCACCAAAGAAAGGATGTGAAAATGAGAAGATAAAACCAGATATTGGGAAAACTAACCAACCAAAAGAACCTCCTGATGATCCATTAAGTCATTTTGATATGGAAGTATGTTTCAGTAGGACTTTTTAATGAATAAATAAAAAAATTAATTACATATATATATATATATATATATATATATATATACATATATATATATTCTAATTAAAATTTTAAGTAAGCTGTTATTTTAAAGTTCCCAGTCATAGAGGTCATTAAATATGTAATAACTCAGTTTTTATATTGCAGAAGTCTAAGAAAATTTTGAAACCAAAAACAAATAGTTTTAAGCATGAAATTTTCCATTTTCAGAAGGCCATTTTGACTTTTTTAGATAACGCAAATCCGAGAAAAATCATTCTTAAAAATTATGGAAGCGGTAGAAATCATACTAATCAATTCACATATCTTACTACAGTATTAATTCATTGCTGTTAGAGGGAGAGGAAAAAAATTACATTTAATTATGGGTAATTGCTGAATTAAAGTTTTTATCATTATTATTTTATTTATTGCACCACTTATTTTTGAGTCTTGGTAAAAATAATGCGATTCTTTTACTACAAATTACTAAATTATAGTATCATTTCTCTTGTTTTAGAGAAAAAAGAAATTATAATAATCATGATTATTTGCTGAATTATATAATTACCTTCGTCACTAATTCCGATATATGTGATTATTTCACAATTTTTTGCCAAAATATGTGATAATTTCACAGCTGTTTCAAAAGAAAAAGGGAAGAAATGTATTAATTCCTGAATAGTGTTTTTTTTTCCTTGTCGCCAATCCCAAAATATGTGATTATTTCTTCAAAACTGATAAATTTTCAAAGCTGATTAACGAAATGCGGGATTGTTGTTTACTTTTCTGTAAATCAACAAAATTTCTGAATTTTTTTTAATATTTAATTTCCACTAGCAGGCTTCGCCTGCTTTGCTGGGCACTATATTTAAAGGGTTTCTTTATAATTGAATAATTTAAACATTTAAGTAAATATTTTCGATTGGCGACTATTTTCTTCACAGTTTTAGTATGGGATATTCTTGACACATACTTGCCAACTTTTCCGGTTTTCCCGGAAGACTTCCGGTTTTTTAACGTATTTTCCGGTCTTCCGGACAGATGATGAAATCTTCCGTTTTTAAAAAAGTCGCGGATATCGTTCGTTTTAAAAAGAAAACCCAAATGTTCTACGAAAACTCCTGATTCCCAATCTTTTTCCATCCATAACATAAATGTCAATATTCATTTCAAACTTGCTTTATGAGATTCTAGAACATTTAAAGAAATAGAATTGTTAAATATTTCTTGCTGATGTAATTATTTTTACCCCCCCCCCCCCTTTTCATTTATTTCCAACTAGTGATCAGCAATTAAATGTTCTGCAGAAGTCTTTTGTTTCCTAATCTTTACCCATCTGCAACATAAATGATAATATTAATTTTAAACTTCTTTCATTAGATTCTAGAAGTAGAGTTGAAAGAGTTTAATATTTCTTACTCTGTAATTATTTTTGTATCCCCCCCCCCCTTCCCCGGATTGTGATCAATGATCAATTCTAGAAACAATAAAGCAATGGAGTGGCTCAATATTTTTCACGTATGTAATTATTTTTAGATCTTTATTGCTGAATTTAATGAATCTGTTTATTTTTCCTCAATTAAATTAAATATTTGTATGTCATATTTATACCAAATGTGTAAACATGGGGGAAAAAATTAAGAATAATTTTTTCAGGTAGGAAAATTTTTTCCAAATCAATTTAAGAAAATTAATACTTAGTTGGTTTTATGCATGTTTGAAACTGATAATTAGCTACTGCTACTTTTTTTTTTATATGTATGATTAATGTACATACACAAAAATCATATTCTATTTATTTAAAAAATTAGTTATACTTTAACTTAACTAAGTTTTTTGTCTATTGTTAAATAAATTTCTTACCGATTCTGTTTTGTAGATATTTATATGTTGAAGAGGAATAACTTCATTTAAAACTTGTATATATTTAGTATAATCAATCTATAGCAAAACATTTTTATAGATTGCTTCTAAATATTAAAATTGTAAAACTGTATTTTTTTTTTTTTTTCTATTTGACGTAATAAACAAGTAAAAAAAAATCTTCCCTTTTTTATGAAATCTTCTGGTTTTTCAACAGAAATCTTCCTTTTTTTTATTAAAATTGGTTGGCAAGTATGTTGACAATATCAAACATTTTTTGAACTTCTGGAATCTGTGCAAAAAAACTATTATTTAAACGAATATTCTCAAAAAAAGTCGAATAGAAATGTTAATTCTTCAAAGATTCTGGAAACAGTTGAAGCTGTTACTCGTACAGTAAAAGTCACTATTCGATGAATGGTTGAATCAGAGAATGCATGTAAGTCGTTTTCGCAGCAATCACTATAACGCACGTACAATCGGTAACAAAAGTGTCCAAACACTAGCAAAAATTCCTAGGTAAAAAAAGTACACTTCATACGGTTTTGTTAAATAAATCCTTATCGAATCCTGTTCTTAGTCAGTGTAAGAACAAGATTCGATAAGGATTTGTTTAACAAAACCACATGAAGTGTACTTTGTTTACATAGGAATTTTTGCTAGTGTTCGGACACTTTTGTTACCGACTGTATATATGCTTCACGCACATGTGAGGGGGAAATCACTGGACAACCCTACATCGCTGTGCATAAATCTCAGAACACATGAAACTCGGTTCCACAGCAATCACTATCATGCATGTTAAATCCAAAAAACATTACTGGACACCCCTACCTCGTTGCGCATGAATCTGAAAATGCACGAAACTCAGTTTCGTAGTAATCACTATCACGCATGTTAAAACAAAAAAAAAAACATCACTGGACACCCATACCTCACTGTGCATGAATTTGAAAACGCTCGAAACTTGGTTCCGTGCAGATCACTATCACCCATGTTAAAACCAAAAAAACATCACTGGACTCGCTGTGCATGAATCTGAAAATGCACGTAACTTGGTTCTGCCGCAATCACTCTCATGCATGTTAAAACCAAAAAAAAAAAAAAAAAAAAAAAAAAAAAACTGGACACCCCTACCTCAAATCAATTAATAAAAAAAAAAAAAAAAAAAAAAGCAATCAAATCTCTCATAATTCCTCTTAACGTAGCTCTAGTTCAACGTAAAATATACTCAAATCAATGAAAATCAAATAAACCAATTAAATCTCTGGTAATTCCTCATAGCATAGCTCTAGTTCAACGTAAAATACACTCAAATCAATGAAAATCAAATAAACCAATTAAATCTCTCATAATTCCTCATAACGTAGCTCTAGTTCAACATAAAATACACTCAAATCAATGAAAATCAAATCTCTCCTAAGATTCTCCATTCTGCATTATTATAGAAATGGGAAGTTTTATTTGCATATTTTTATTAATTAAAAGAAAACTAATCAAAAATTCGAAAATCTGACTTTGATGTGCACAATGACACTTCGGAGGGCACCTTTTGTGTTAAATCACGTGACTGTCCGAGCTACCGTTTTCGAGAACAGTGAAATATACATATATATATATATACAAATATTGCTCACTTAATAGTATAAGATAACATATAGAATTATCGCTATCTGTTTCAGAAAGATCAGATATCATGTCGTTATTTCATTGTTGTTTGGAGGAAAAGTTGAATTAGAGCTAACTGCTAAAATTAATCATATGTTTTGCCACCGATTTCAGAAATACTTGAATATTTCAGCACTAATTATAAAACTTAAAACTTCTTTATAAGATCATTGCCGTGTTATATGACTACTTCGCCAAAAAACAACAAAATCTCTGCACTTTTCTTATACCATTGCCAAAATGTGAGTGTTTTTTATCGCCGACAATGCCTGAAAAATGTGATTATTTTGTCATCAATCAGCTAAACTTGCAGAATTGGCAAAACAGATTCCTAAAATACACGTAAATTAACAAAATTCCTTTTTTTTTTTTATTGTCTAAGAGAGAGAAAATTCTTTTTTTTTTTTTTTTTCTTGTTGTTTTTTGTTTTCCTTTTCTCTTTTCTCTGACTGACGATTGGTAGTCAAACCTCACACTAAAGCCTTGTGGTCTCCAATCCTTCTTCATCCACAACATAAATATTCGTATTAAATTTGTTTTATTAGATCCTAAAATTTATAAAGAGATAGGAAAGTTCAATATTTTTCACATACCAAATAATGTTTTTTTTTTTATTTAAATTATTATTTAAAATAGTAATTGGACTTTCAGAACAACCTTAAAGATTAGAAAGAATTCAGTAATAAAAGAATTATTAAGATTGTTATAATATTTTTTTTTAAAATTTCATGTTCATTTCATATGTAAACAAATCAGGGGCGTAGCGTGAAAATTTGATTGGGGGGGGGAGTCCCAAAGTTTGACGCCCTTTCGTATTCCTCATCTGAAAATGCCACCCACATACTTTCAAGAGTGTTGCCATCTTTGGAATCGAGGGCACAGGCCCTCTCGTCGGTTAATACGTGCCCCCCCCCCTCCTTCGGGGCATATTCCTAAAATCTGCCGAGAAAGAAAAAAAAAAGCTGGGAGTTTTTTTTTTCCATCCATTTAGCAGCTTTTTTTTTCCCTCCATTTAGTTGCCTTTTTTTTTTTAATACATCTTTGGAGCATTCTAAATTTTTTCAACAAATCTATATATTAATACGCAGACATGAAATTCCTCTTACATATTTTGCCTATTCAATAAAAGGAAGGGATTACGTTCGAAAAATATGGTTAATGTGCTTTGCGGAAATAAATACATATATATATATATACTCTTGTATGAAACTAAGCAAAAGTATCTTTCTTAGGACAACCAGAGTATTGGTTGTCCTAATCGTTTTGATTTTCCTAAAACTAACATAATTTCATCTTCTGTCTTCTCTTCCCATTTGAATATCCATGAAGATTTTTACATATTTAACAATTCGAAAAATCTTGTTAATGATTTGTTCCACTCCGTTCTTGTCTGATGCTATGAAAGTACTCACATAAGGTCAATTTTTGTTTAATTTTGATATTTTTTAAATTTTTAGATTTTGTTACATTTTTTAATCTAATTTATTTATTTATTTTCTTCTTTTATTCCATAATTCTGTAGTGCTGACTCTAGGCTAATTTGGCAGGGTGCCCTTTTAAACAGTTTTTAGCATCCTGTGGCCGTTTTTCAACGTATTTCAGCACCTGGCGGCCCTTTTAAAAACATTTTGGTACCAAGTGGCCTTTTCTAACATTTTAAATGTTTAGAGGCCTTTAGATTTTCCCGACTTTTAAACTTTCTTAGCAATAGCTCTGCAGCATTCCTGGAATAACAAATGCATACATCCTATATATATATACAAGAAAAATTAGTAATTTACTTTTGTTGCGTATAAAAATCATAACATAGAACACCGCAAATTTTACAAATAATGCCCCTTTTTATTGAATTCCCCCCATGCGGCCCTTTCATTTTAGAGTCAGCACTATTCTCCTCACACCAGTATTTATGTTTACATTCATCTGTATATATTTTTGCTGTTCACTTAAAAAGGTTTTCTGCGTTGCCGCTTTGACTGCAGTACTTGTGCCTACTTTTTTCGCCTGACGAAGGATCGTATGTTCTTTCGAACTGAAACAATTATTGCAAGTTTATTGCATTTTATGGTGTTTATTCAAAGTTTTGTAATTATTGCTTTTAAACGCCAGTTCTGTGGTGTTTTCTTATTATGAAATTAGGTATTGTTCACTCTTAAGGGAAAAAAAAAAACAGTAATTTATTTATTATTGCTATTTTATGTATTTAATCCAATTAAAAAACGTTTTTTTTTTTTTTTTCCATATAGTGTGAAAAATATTTTAAGTAGTGATGGCACGAAGTACAGTTTGGCTGAAGCGCCGAATACCGAAGCTTCGGCCGAAGCTCCGGCATCATTGTGGGATTGTTTTGCAGAAGTCATAAACAATAAATTACTCACAGAACACTTTGAAAATTCATCGGCTAAAGAGCTGGAAGTATATATAATCAATACGCTTTTAAATAAAACACATTGTCTGTTGGAATTGGTGGAGATGCAGAGAGAATAAAAAAAGATTATCTGATTCGGCCAAACGCTATTTATCTGCTCCAAGTAGCAGTATATATAGTGAAAGGTTATTTTCTGAAGCTGAAAATGTGTATGAGGAAAAAAGGAATAGAATTCTTCCTAAAAATGCAAAAACATTGATTTTTTTTGCATCATAATTTAAAATTGTGTGATAAATGATAAAATAAAGTAAGTTTAATAAAACCTTGTATGTAATATGATGAAAATAAACATAAAAAACAATTTACAGTATCTCAGTTATTAACCTAGAAAACATTTTATCATGTGATAATAATAAATAATCTAGAATAAATTTTATAACTTTAATTATCTGGAATAAAAATTTAGAATTTAGATCTAGGGTGGATGTGCAAGTAATAGGCATCCTCCTCATATTCTGGTTTATAAAAAATAAATAAAAATTCAGCTTTTATTTATTTTTCAACAATTCTCTGCATGTTTTATAATCCTGGGTTATTGTTAATCTTGATTATTGACTATATTGTTAATTTTGATTATTGACTATACATGACTATGACTAAGTTTCAAAGCTAGAAATATTTAAAGAATGTTTCATGCAATATTTTAATAGCTTCATTTTAAAGCAACTAAAGTTGTTCGTATAATTAGTTAACTAAATATAATGTAATGTAACTTATTTCTTAGCAACTTCCAATTTAAATAGAATATATTATTAATTGTTGTATGATTTATGGTTCCAAAGGGTCAATGCACACAAACTTTTAAATTAAACATAAATTTCTACTATGTTTTATTATAAGGTACCATTGTTAAATGACAATATTTTATATAATAATAGTTAAAAGAATATTCACAACATAAATTGTTATAGGCCGAATCGGCCGAATCACGCTCATTATTCGGCCAGGCCAAAGCTTCGGCAAAGTGGCCGAAGCTTCGTTCCATCTCTAATTTTAAGAAATATAGCAGTCATTGCTAAGGAACGCGACACAATTACCGCACGCCTTTATGTGCAAGAACAAACTAAAAAAAAAGTCCCGTTGTCCAAAATTAAATCTTATTTGTACAGAAAATAAAATCTTACTTAAGTGTTGGTGTCGGTGTTTGGAAAAAAGGCCGATTGACTGCTCTAGTGTCCTAGGTCTGGGGGGGGGAGTACCTTGTGTGGATGTCTTTCTAGGGGTCCTAGCCCGTATTTACGCAAGTTTTGGAGAAAACCATGGAAAATTCCGAACGACTAGGCTGACAAGCGCGACCTAGGATCGTACCCGGCACCTCACGTCCACCAGCTTTACAGAAAGATTGTGGATTCAATAATCGTGCCAATTGAAGACCATTATGAAAATCAGTCTCTGGTACACGTAAACTCTGTCGTGGCTGCAATATCCTCCATGCTCCGTACAAATAATACCTCTAGGAGATACTGAAGCGGGGGAGCCATCTCTTCCGCAGAAGATAAAAATTGTAATGGCTTGTCTTCGGACCGGCACTGGGGTGTTAATCCCAAACCGTCGCCAATTGTCCAATATGTGCCTATTAATACGACATTAAATCAGCTTCCTTGCACTATTTCATGTCAAGAAGCACTAGTTGAATTCTATAGACTTATAAATATTTCAAAACCCTTAAGCAATGAAACTAAAATAAAAAATTTGCTTAAAGGATCACTTAGAATCAAAAATTGTTAGTGAGAAATCATTATAACCAAATCAAACCTCATCTAATTTCGTTTTTATACAATAGCCATAACGTACAATAAACTTCTTTTTATTTTTCGAGCTAAGGTTTTGAAAAATCGTAATTTTAAGTTTTTGGAGGTGAGAAAGCAAATGTACTTACGAGTCAGTTGTAAGTATCTGAAATGTGAGAAGGGTGCCGCAGTCGCCACAGAGTGCGAATTTGCTAAGGTCAGAATTTTCAAGGGTCGTTGCATGGTAAGCGAACATGTTGTTGTATGTGCCTGAACAGGGAAGGGCGCCACTCAGCTGGAGTTTGCTACTAACTTATAATATTCTTAAAGGGTCCTGAATACGATCAAAGTTTTCAACAGTCTTTTGCACGGTAAGCGAACAGATTATTGTAAGTGTTTAAAATGGAAAATCATGCCATAAGCGCCCCAAAACAGGAATTTGTTATAATCAGATTTTATTAAGGGTCGTGAATACAAAGAGAATTTTCGAGGATTGTTTGCACAGTAGGAAAATAGGCTGTTATACACGTTTAAAAAGGCTGTTTTAGGCATCTAATTAGTTAACAGGGTGCCACCTAACGGGAGTCTGCTACAATCAGACATTTTAATGCGAACTTTTTTTGCAGGGCGGTGAAGCAGTTGGTCGCAGAAGGCAGCTTCTGATGCATAAAAATCTTAAGTGTTTTTAGTAACTAACGATAATCAACAAAATTATGATCCACTTTCAAATGAACTTCAAGGCGCAAAACAGCGCCCTCAGAAACCTCATTATGCCTTTGTAGGTGCCTGAACAGGGAAGGGCGCCGCTCAGCTGGAGTTTGCTACTAACTTATTCTTAAAGGGTCCCGAATACGATTAGAATTAAAGCAGTCTTTTGTACAGTAAGCGAACAAAATGGGAAATCATGCCATAGGCGCCCCCAAACAGGAATTTGTTATGATCAAAATTTTTTAAGCGTCATGAATACGATGAGAATTTTCAAGGGTCGTTTGCACGGTAGGAAAACAGACTGTTTTAGGCGTCTTAATTAGTTTAGAGGGCACCGCAGGCGCCCTCTAACGGGAGTTTGCTACAGTCAGACATTTTAACGCAAACTTTTTTTTCTGGGCAGTGAACCAGTTGGTCAGCTTGTGATACATAAAACTCTTAAGCGTTTTTGGTAACTAACGATAATTAACAAAATTATGATCCACTTTCAAATGAACTTTAATTCGCAAAACAGCACCCCCAGAAACTTCAATATGCCGCCCTATTTTTTCAAACATTGGGGGGGGGGGGAGACTCCCCCCCCCTCCCCCCCCTCAAGCTACGCCCCTGAAACAAATGTTCATTACAAAACAGACCATCATGAAAATCAGTTGATTTTAAAAGGTTTCTTCAAAAAATTCAAATGAGTAAATAATTTTTTCGATAATCAGCTGAAAATTTTATGAAAATGGGGAGAATTTATTTAAAGAATTTTCTAGACACTAGCGAGTAATTTAAAATTTCAGTTAATATATGATATCAATCATAAGCAATCTAGAATTTCTTTCCTGTAATATTATACATCTGTAGTAGAAACTCTAGATTGTGAAGTCTGATTGTAACATTTTAATTTGATATGTTTTAGAAATGCACTGAAATATTATTGATATTTCCTATGATCAAAATAATACTTACAGACAATTATACATAGACTATTGAAACATTTATCTTTCTAAGGGGGGAGAAAATAATAAAAATTAATTAATCACAGCATTTGAAATACATTGTTTTTGAAAACATATTTGAGTCGTTATGGAATAATATGACTTTTTTAACTTTCATACTCAAAAGCTTAGTTTTAAGATCTGTCTTCATTAAAACTCTGTTTTATAGCACTAATTTTGCTTTTTTATTTGTTGTTAAGTAGGGAACCTTTTTTGAATTTAAGTTTAAAAAATATAGAAATAATGATTTCATAGTTCTTGATTTTATTAAAATCTTATTTCAAAAGTTAATTTCATGTTCATTGTTCATAAATGTATGCCTGAAAAGGAAAGTAAAAGCTGTTTTTAATTATTAGAATGTAAATTTTAATCTCTTTCCATCCTTTTAATAACTTTAACCCCATCTCATCATCTTAATAAATATTTAAAAATATAAAAATGGTACAATGATTGTATACAATATTAGTATTCATCTCTACTTCTTTATAAATTAAATTGCTGTATCTTGCATTATTGTTTTTTACAGTTGTATATTTCATCAATGTGTTACTATATAAAATTTATTCTTCTAGGTTCTTCATTTACGATTTAGTCAAGATCATAGAATTCATGATGTGTATCACATGCTTCAATCTTCTAAGCCAGTGCGCATTACTTTGCAGCAAAAACCAGAAGTTAGGTATGTGTAATTTGCATTGTTATTAAATACCAATTTTTGTTTGATACTTATTTATGTATGACACTTATTCTTCTCTAATTTTTTTTAGTGACCATGAGTTTATTGAAGAACAAGAGCGTCATTTATTTAATCTTTGTGTACGAACTATGGCTGCAACTGTTGGCAGGTATTTAAATTAAACTGTTAAATTAAACTATTATAATTAAAAGTTACACTCTATTTTCTTGTCTTTTGTTATTTCCATTTTAAACATCAAATTATAGGTTTTAATATTATTTTAAGAAATATTAGGGTAAAAGTAAACAGATGTCATATGACATTATATGATTGTGAAAAATTTTTGTTAACAAATGTTTACATTCTTAAAAAGTGAGAAAGACATTTTAATTTACAACACAAGTCACAAGTGTTTATAATTTGTTTTACATTAGGCCTGATTATTAATGTTATAACATTAAAAATTAAAGGGTTAATGATTATATATATATATATATATATATATATATATATATATATAAATTATTTGTAAAATTAGCATAAATAATTTATAAAAACTTAAGTTTTATTACAAAACATAATGAAATAATATTTATAGAAATTTTAAATAAAGTTTATATGCGATGCAAAATTTGAATTTCAATAGTGATTATTACCATGTTTTTATTAACTTCTATTCTTGTTTGTTTGTTTGGTACAAATTTTGCAATCGAATTTTAACTAACTTTCCTACTAGCTAGACATTTGAAACTTTCACAGTAGCTCAGAACCCGGTGACAACAAAATAATTCAAAGTCCGATTTTCAAATTTTTGATTAGTTTATTTATAATTAATTAAAAATATGAAAATAATAACATCCTGATAGTGTTAAAATAGCCATTAAAATATTAGCTATAATTTAATTGTTGCCAAAAAAATTTTATGAGTTCATTTTCTTTCGACTTAAAATTAAACGTGCGCGTTTAAAAATTATAAATTATGCATCTCACAAACATTGACATCATTATCAATTTAAAAATTTTATGCACATTGATAAGAGCTCTATGATTCATCAGAAAATTTAAAACCTGGTATATAAAAAGTTGTTTTTTTTATCTTATAATTATTTTTAATCTATTATACTGATTTGCACATGTATAAAGCAATTACTTAAATAAAGTTCTGTATGTATGTTCTTTAGAATATGTCTAATAAAATTTTAAACTCTTTCAAATTCCTCTTAAATTCTACAAGAATAAATTAATAGCCAAAACTGGAAGATAATTTTTAAACTGAACATTAATCAGAGTGTATCATTGCCTTAATTACTGAGAAGTTTCTTGGATTAATTTTCGAAGCTTTTGTTTAAATCTGATAAAATTTTACATAGGAACTGCCACAGAATATAATCAATGAGGCATAAGAAATAATCTCCAAAATTAATCCAATCACATCACAGTTGTGTCATAATATAAAACCACATATATTAATCTCTTCTCTTCAAATTATTAATTAATTAGTGACAAAATAATAACTTTGCAAGAAACAACTTTTAAAAACTTATTTACTGTTATTTGTAATCAGGATTTCAATTGCTTCACGGAGGGGGAATCCCCCCCCCCCCCATGAAGGATAAATTTGTGATGGCCTGTCTCCGGAGCATTTCTAGGAGGCGTCCCAGACCGTCGGCAATTACCCATAGTGCAGTACTGGTGCGACGTTAAATTGAACATACCTACTTACCTACCTACCTACCTAGGTACAACCATGGATCATATTTTAATTTTCCAGTGTAAGATGACTTCGTGACAAAAGAACAATGTCATTGGGAGAAACTTTTTTCAAAATGGCAAATAGAGTACCTTCATAAACTTGTCGTTTTTAGTTAATAACTTCTTTAATTAAAATGATAGAAATTTCTAAGCAGCTAAAATGTCTTACTTAGAGTATTCGGAACACATTGATATCTCTCATGACAGGAAGGACCCTACCCTCTGCTAGAAGATGCTGTCGCAGACAAAAAAAATTGACGCCAGTGACAGTAACTTTCTTTAATATATAGAGAAAATGGGCGCATTACTTTCGGGACAGACCTTGTATGTAAAATAACAATTAGTTTTGTTCAGTTTTCTTTACTCATTATCTGCATTAAGACTGGTTAGTGCTCTTAATGATGATTTTTTTTCTTTTTGGTCATGTATTTTATTAATCTTTTAATTAAATTATTTTATTTTCTTAAAAAAATAAATCTATCTGACCAAATGTATTTTTCAAGTGTCAAATGCAATAGATTCTTGATTGTTATTATGCAAAGATGTTGTGTAATTTTCACAGCTTAAAAGATATATAATAAATCTTATTAATAAATCTAAAATAATTATAAGATTTAAAAAAAAAAAAAAAAATTATATACCATGCTTTTAAAAATTCTGTTGAATCATATATATAGAACTATATTAGCACTTTATCAATTTGTATAAAATTTTAAAGTGATAATGATGTCAATTTTTGTGAGACGCATAATTTAATTTTTTACAATTTTTTATTGTTCACATTTAAATAAATGTATTCATTTTCCTGTTAAAAAAAAAAAAAAAAAAAAAAAAGAATGAACTTGTAAATTTTTTTGGCGACAATTGAATTTTAAATAAAACTTAAATGCCTAATTTAACTTTTTATAATTTTTTAATGTTCATGTTTAATTAAATGTATTTATTTTTATGTCGAAAGAAAATGAACTCGTAAATTTTTTTTGGCAACAATTAAATTATAGCTAATATTTAAATGGCTAATTTTTTGAAGCTATTAGGAGGTTATTATTTTCATATTTTAATTAAATTAAAAGAAAAGTATTCAAAAATTCGAAAAATCGAGCTTTGAGGTATTGCATTGTCATCATGTTCTGAGCTATTCTAAAAGTTTCAGATGTCTAGCTAGTCAGGAAGTTAGTTACAAATCAATTACAAGATTTGTACTGGACAAACAAACAAACAAGAAAGCGAGTTAATAAAAATATGGTAAAAATATCATAATGGTATTCATAATACATATGTAGATAAATTAAGTAAGTTTTACACTATTGTAATAAAGTTGTAATATCAAAGTGATATGATGACTTTATAAATATTAAAGATAAAATAAATTTATTTTATGTTCCTTAAATATGATGTTTTGCGATGCAAAATATCTCCCTCCCCTAAAAAAAAAAGTCATCATTACGTTGTGCAGATTCATCAATGTTGAATTAAGCAGAGAACACACAAGCTTCAATTTTTTTTTTTTTTTTTTTTTAAAGCATTAAGAAATTGTAATATACAAAATGGGGAAGGAATTCCTTTTGTTATCATTGGGGCCCATATTTTAAGACACTCAACCTTTAAAAAAAAAAAAAAAAAAAAGAAAACATAATTTAAGTATCTTTGTTGGTGTAACTTTTTGGCTTATAGAAGTTTGTACTTTATTTCTCTTAAAAACTGTTTTGAATTATTCCTAATTATCATTTATAGAAAAAATAATATGTATCTGTATTCTTTCAAAAATTTCTCCTCTCGTATTCTAAGTTGCATATTTTTGAATTATTTATTTTTCAGTAACTTATATGTTATTTATTTATATATCAGTAAATTTAGTCTTGGCTCACTTATTTTGAGACAAACAAAATCCTAATTGAAAAATGGAACTAAACCTTTTCTTTATTAAAATCTCTTTTTATTAACTATTTTTCACTTTTTTTTTTTTTTTTTTTTTTTTTTTAATTTTATGAAGTTGAAATACTTAGAAAATATGCCCTTTTTTTTTCAGAGGAATGTTTACTTTAAGGACATATAATCCAGTTGTAACAGAAACTCTTCCAATTCCTAAATTATGTCTTACTGGTCGTGCTCCACCAAGGTATGCTTATGATATTTTGAAATCAACATGATCCTAGGTACATTGTGTACCATTTTGATTAATTTTACAGATCAATCTATTATAAATTATATTTATAATTATTACTTAGAACAAAAAAAAAAAAAAAAAAAGATGGGGAAAAAAAGAATGTTTAATCATCCCAAGAAAAGCCAAACTAAACGTTAGTTATTGCCCTAATCTGTATGAGACCATTTATTATTTTATAACCATTTAGGACATTATTAGTACATTTTTTAATTATTTTAGATGGCTATGAATATATAGCATAAAAATCACATAGTGATTTTTAAATCCAGGTTCTATTTCAAATTAAAAACTTGAATTCTTTTCAGATTCCAGGCAGAAAAATAATACACCTTTAACAACTGAATTCGATTGTTCCAAAAATCATTAAATAATTTTTTATTCCTTGTTTCTTGAGCAAAAGAAGAAAAGTTAAGAAAGACATACATTCCTTTATTAATTTTCTTCTGTAAAAAGAAAAATAGTTGAGAATAAGAATAAAATTTAATTAATGATTCCAGACTAAAAAATGATGAGTCATTGGTAGTTTTTAATAATTTTTCTTTAATAATATACATCTGATTGGGAGAGATATCAACTAGTATCTTCTTGCGCCTTTATCAAACACTAGCAGGCTTTGCCCACTTCGCTGGTCACTATATTTAAAGGAAACTCTTTTCTATATAGCTGTATGAAAAAAAGAAACAAAAAAAAAAAATACTGAAATCGTTCAAAAGCTCGCCTTGGGTTCCCGCTGTCTCTGGTACCTGTCCCTATTGCCTGTGACAATGGCTTACCCGTGGGCTTCCATTTGGGTGCTTATCATATATGACAGTTTCAATATGGACAGTATCGAAAAATTTGAAGTAGCCCTTTTATATTTGATCGATCAGCCATAAAATGACAGCAATTTCATGCCAAATATAATATTACAATAATTGGTTACGTCTATCACATGAAACAATTATTATTATTGTTTGTTATACTTCATGCTTAGTTAATAGTAGTTGGTATATAGAAAAATAAATTAATATGTAAACCTGATCATGGTACAGTCGGACAAAAAAAAAACGTAACACCCGCAGTAATTTCGTTCTAATTGACGCAGAAACATCTAATAGACAAAATTCAACAGGAAATTAAAGGCACTTTCTGAAAATGTTGTCGAATTTTGAATTATGGGTCATCTACATATTGAAATGAGCGCCAACTTTGATTTTTTCAACAGCAACACCCAATTTTGACTTCATATTTGAATTTCTGAGAGTCTGGCAGTGTGGATAAAGTATACTGTTTGTATACTTTATCTTTAGTATTTATAGAGTTATAATCAAAAATGTGTTAGGGGGTTATTAGTAAATATAAAAAATAAAATTAAGATCCTATAAGAAACAGATAAAATTTTAATGTTTCACACCGGAAATCTTTCAGGTAAAAAAGAATTATAAAAATTAATGACTTAACTAACAAAGTTAACTTAACTGACTAACAAAGTTAATAAATTAACTTTGTTATTTTTTAAGATTTGATTTGTTATCTCATGCAAAACTTTAAAAGAGACGGCCCCCTAAACCACTCCAAAAGAAAGATTTATTTATATCCCGAAAACTAATAACTGGAATGAGCTGCAAATTTGCATACCCATATTTTTCAGCATTAGGATTCATTTTATGTAAAAATTAATATAGGTCATAATTCATAATTTTTATGAATTTATTAATATTTTTCAGAATAAAAATTATTTTTCAGAATCAAAAGTAATGATGGATTATGTTTGGGTTTCTTCACTGTATCTTGTAAAAAAAAAAATTATATCGTTCGTGTTATTTTTTGTGAAGATATTAATAAAAGTTTGAAATATGAATTTAACATTAGCATCTTGAACGCTTATAACTCTGTGAAAAAATAAGTAAAATATACAACCAATATATTTTTTTGCGTTGTCGCGATCCCAGGAATTTAAATATAAAATAAAAATGGGGCATTACCATTGAAAAAATCAAAGTTAGTCCACGTTTTAATATGTAGACGACCCCCAATTCAAAATTTTAGTTCATTTTCTGAAACTACTCACAATTCCCTGTCGAATGATACCTATTACATTTTTCTACATCGATTAGCAAAGAAGTTAATTTGAGTGTTGCGTTTTTCTTTTTCTCCGACTGTACAACCTTAATATAGTTCCCCTTGGTAACTTTTGAATTTTTGTCGCTGTTTTAGACCAAAATATAATTTATGCGATTACTGTTCCTATTTCTTTCTATCTTTTCCTTTCTTTCTTTTTTTTTTTCAATATTTTTAATTTAGTCTATATTTTTGATGTGCTACTTGGCTTTAAGTGGCTGTTCTTGGCAAAAAATGTCCGATCTACTTCAGCATCAAAATTAAAAAAATTGTCCAGAATTATCAATAAGTAAATACCTTTAATATAATGCTGAATTAGCTTTTATGCCAAACGTGATTCATCTGTACAAAAAAAAAAAAAAAAAAAAAATTCTAAAGTTGAGGTATATAAAAAAAATGCTATGAAATAAAATACAGAAGAAACATGCTAGATTTGTATTATTACTATTTTATTTTAAAATTATAAAGTCGTCATTTTCTCATTCACCAATTTAACATTTAGTATTTTTTAATTTTTTGCGTGAAAGCGTACTTCATTTTACGTTGAAAAAAAAAATATATATAAATAAAAATTCCTTGTAAACTTTTTTGGCAACAATTAAAAATTTAAATGGCTTATATTAAGGCAATTACCAGTTTATTATTTTCATATTTTAATTAATTTTAAAAAATCTAATCAAATTTCCAGTATAAATAGTTGCCTATGTCCTATTCTGGACTATTATCTATCTGTACCAAATTTCATCCAGTTCCGTTTAGCCATTGTGGCGTGATTGAGTAACAAACATCTATCCAAACTTTTGCATTTATAATATTAGTATAGATTTGACAAATTTTGGAAAGTTATCACATTTCTTAAAAAATAAAGATTGTATTGTTAAATAAATAAATAAATACGAGATTAAAAGAGTTTGACTGCCATGCAGTCAATGGCTATTCAGCCTTTTTTAAATACACAAGACTCAGAATTAACAGTGGTCTGTTTGTTAAGGACCACAAAAATATTCAATGGACCAGCAAAATATAAATTTCATTGGTCCACTGTACCAGAGAAGCTTTTCAATTGTTTTTGTATTTTTTACTTTTTGACCTGTAAATTTAAAATGAAGTCTTAGTAAAACAAACAGTAAAACAAATGTTTAAATATTTTTTTAAATACAATAGAATGGAAGCATGGACCAGTCAATGTATGTACGGCCCAGTGAAATCCGAAAATTACTGGTCCTGCAGACCAGTAACTTTATTTTCTCAATTTCAACCCTTGTTATATATATATAAATGAAAACAAGCTCAATGCAATCAGGTGTTTAATTCTCTCATAGATGCACTCAGTACTGACTAGATTCAAGTAGAAAAAATTAAGTCTTGAAGAGATACTGATAACCATCCAATCAGCAGTGGAGAAACTGCTAGTGTTCCTAAGTCATGGGCAATATGTGCACATCAGTGCTAACTCATCTGACTGGTAACTTGTCAAAGAAGGAGAAGGAGAAAAAACAAGATGACTGTGTTTCTTTTTGTAATAAATGATCTATTGGGCATAGAAAATATGAAAACATGAATAACAGAAATATGAGTTAAACTGGAATTTTATGTCAAGAATTCATTGGAATTTAGTAGAAAATTAAAATATAATTTCCGAAACTTTTAGCATAGTAGATTAAAGTACCAAATAATATTTGAAAATATAATTAATAAAAGAAATTTCAAATCCAAAGTTAAAGATTAAAGGCAACATTAAGCAAGGGTGTTTGTGTTCAGGGTGGTTTACCCCTGATTTCAGGGTTTTAATCTTTCTGTATTTTCATATTTCCTATAAAGTTATTTTTTGCTTTCATTGGTTGTTGATTTGTTATCCAGGTGATATGTGAATGAAATGTAAAAGGATTGAGGGCTTCTGGCCTAAATAGTTTGAGTATTATTTAATATTTTGGGTCTTTTCTAATTTGAGGTTCTAATTTTCAGGGTTTTTACCTTTGAGTCACAATCACCCCTGATTAAGCCATTTAACAACTTCTTTAAAAAATTAAATTAAACTAAATTAAATAAAATACGACATGCCACATTGTGACATACTCCTCCATGAATATGGGGGAAAAAAAAATGACTGAGACTAAGAAGACTTGCACCTACAGGAGTTGTTGATAAAATAGATATACAATCACTATCAGTGTTCAAAATTAGCAGTCGTTAGTCATCAAATGCAACTAAATTATTGCATTTGACGACTATAAAATTATTTCCGGTCGTCAAATTTGATGCCTAGCTTTTTTTTTAAGACTTATTTTTGTTTAACTTTGAAAGCTCCAAGTTTGTATTGTATTTTTTTTCCCCCTACTGCGCAGGGACTATGTCGTTTGGACATGTGGGTATTTGGGGGCATATATCATCCCCCCTTTCACAGAGATAAAAAGAAAAAGTTTCCTTTAATCCCTTTTAATCTTATCTTTTCTTAAAACTGCAATTTGCAACCCTCTCGCCGAACATGCATACAAATAACCTATGTAACCAACACATTACATCCATGTACACATACTGATATGATGTGTAAGAAAAACACACACACATATATGTAATAATGCGGGTGTTGTTATGGACCTTCACCCATTACTAGAATCATGAAATTGCAGTCTAGGCACAATAATCACAAATCGGCTTGCAAGGCTTAACTTTAATTGTAATTCCAAAGCATGATTGGAGTTTGATGAAGTCATGGACAGTTCAGATGTTGCAATACTCTAATCTTGTGGTCCCAGACCGCAGCAAAGATTTAGGTTGGGGTTTAAGGGTTTGACGTGGTTACTGGGCTTTCGGGCCAGGGCCCGATGGCCCACGACCGATGAATACTCTTAAGTTCTTTTTAGCAGATGATAGTTCAGAGATCTCTCTATTGTGGCATGTTTCATTTTTCTGTACCCGTAAGTTTTGGTGTAATTTGGCATATTTCTAATCTCCTCATTATTTCTTTTATTGGTTACATTATTTAATAACACACCCCTTCTTTGTGTTCTATTTGCTAATAATTTTGTTTTTCTCAGACAGTCTGGAACCTTAACCTGCCAAAGTCGCCAAGTCATTAACACAATATTTATGGCTTTACATCTGACATAAGCACTAATTTATACTCATAAATCTTGTATTTCTTTTAATATCATTCATTTACTTTTTTATATTGAATCCTTTCAGTGCCAGACATTCATTAAATCTAACTTATAGAATATTTCCAGGCATCAAAATGCTTATTCAATTTAAATGATTAATTTATTTATATTGGAATGATCGCAATTGTAATTTCCATTCTTTATTTTTTATGCTTTTAAAGTAACTTACAACCTAATAGGAAATCTCCTTTAATTCATTTTACAGTATTACTTTGAAATATAAAAATATTAATTTAATTCTTACCTCTTTTTTTTATCTTATTATATAATATCCCCCCCCCCTCCCAAGGGAGGTCCCCAGGTTTGTCTGCAACACTGTGGGAGCTCCTCCGGCAGATAAATAAGATTTTCTAAGTATTATGGACTTGATTATTGAAAAACAGATTTTCATGAATTATCGCAGAAATGTTCCCCATTGCCTTGGACTGGTACAAAGGGTTACAGGCTTCACCATCATATTAGTGATCAATATAAAAATGTTACACACATTTAATATTTCAACTTATAGAAGAAATGCTTAAAACACAATATAGTTACTACGCATTGTTAGGATGGAAAAATTAAGTGTTAATTTTTTGAATTTTGAATAGATAAAATAAATAAAGTACATAAATAAAATTGATCGTTAATAATAATAATAATAATTAATTAATTAATAATGTTAGTAAATGGCCGAAATAAAGTATTATAGTGGTTAGTACATTACTAATAACGTGCCGCAGCTCATTAAACTCTTTTAAATTACCGAAACTTTAAAATTGAATTAAATCAAAATACAATTTAATAGAAAAAAAATGAAGTACATTTAAAGATAACTTACCCCATGTAGCAACACAAATAGCTGAAATAAAATAAATTAAATATCCAAATGTGTACGTTATAAAACAATAAACAATAAAACACTGATTCTTTTCTTGAACACAAATTTTTCTTTATTTTAACACTGCTAGATAACATTGCTGCAGCAATTTATATGCATATGTCGTGAGTATCGGCGCCGTACTGATTACATCAACATTTATAGATTTTATTGCTTATTATTTATTTTTCATTTAAACAGGCGAATATAGCCTTTTGAGAAAAATCATATTTTAATTTGCATTTCTGCTGAAGGCAAGTTTATTAAATGTTCGTGGCTCAAAGTAAAGTTCTCATTTGAGATAAGTGAGTTCTAAGTGCAATATTAAGTTATATCGTTACATTTTACGTTTCCATCTGAACTGAGCCAACGTATTCGAGATATTACACAAGATGGTAGAACCACGCTGAAATAGGCCTTATTCGTTACGTCCGATGCAACTTACGTATAGAACTTTTTGTTATTAAAGATCACAGTGAGCTGATTAAAACAGCATACGCAGTATCCGTTATGGAGGTTTCAGACAGGTGAAGAAGCGAACAGCATCGATATCTTTTAAGCTATCATCACATTTCAATTAATATGTAGAGCCTGGGCATCTGATCTGAGCAAACATTCGTCATTCATCCACTTGTGCACTCGTTTTAGTTAAATTATCTTGCAAGTTGAGGTAAGTAAGAGTAACAATGGATACACCTGATTAATATATCAGATTTTAAGAAGCATAATTTAAAGCTGATCGTTCTGATGAGAGATGGGTCTGGCATCAAACCAGGCCTAGCCGCGAAGCCGCGACCGACCCGGCGAAATCCACGTTTGCAATCCTAGAGTGTCAGCATACCAGAGAGAGAGAGAGGAAAAAAACACACCTTCCAATTTTGCGCGCCACCGAGCCAGCGAATCAGCTTTCGCGAAACGTACGCTGACTCACGTCAGATGACGCCCGCGATGCTCTCCTACGTTCTAGAACATTCTAAATGCGCGGGAAGGTACGAAATAATTTAGCAAACATGGCTGACCGCTGAATTTAAGAATACAGTCAAATAAAAAAGGTATTTTTGGACTTATGATTTTTTGAAGAGAAAACAATTAAATCCTAAGCTATTTCCATGAGCGATGGCTCAAATTAAAGGAAATAAAATAAGCTATCTTATGAAATTAAAGTTGCAAGGAAATAAAATTTAGAAAAGTATTTAAAATTGAAAAATCGGAAATTTAGAAAAATATCTGAAAATGCCAAACCGGAATGAAATGAATTTTGAAAAAACGGACTTTTAAACATTTTAAATAGAGAAAAATAATTAAATAAAAGAAACTGAAATATTTTCCGGAGGATTTGATAAAAAATAATAAATTTCAAAAGTGTTAAAATTTTCAATTTTAACATTCCTCCCGCTAACAACAAAAAAAAAGAGCAAAAAAAAAAAAAGAATTTGGCTACGGGAAACTGGATGGGCACCTTAACATAACATATAAAACACAATAGCTACTATAAAACCTGATTATATATATATAGACATAAACAACACTAAGCACATAAATGCATGAGGGTAAGTTAAAAAAAAAAAAAAAAATTTCATATGCATGCTACCTTTTAAAACACACAAAATAGTACAATGGAGATTTGCTCATTTGACGAATTCGAAAGAGATTTTTTTTAAATTATTATTTTATGAATACCAAAACATCTGAGCAATTATGTTTTTTAAGAGGATTTCTAAAGTTAAATTTATGCACCTCACAACAAACAATTAAAGGTAAAAAAAAATTATTGGACTCAATTGAAGATCTAAGGCAACTACCATGAAGCAGTTCCAACACGCATTAAGTTGCAGATGACAGCGGGTAAATATATTCCCATTAAAAGCTGCTAGTGATCCCCACAAAATAACTGTCTTTACCATGAGTGAGTTGCAATATCTACAATTGATAGGATTAAGGGCTGTGACAATTTTATATAAAATCAGTGTAAAATAATGTGAGACTGGAAGACAGCCCCTAGACACTCAAGGAGGCTTGGCTATAATAGGTCCCCGTGCATACTCGAGAAAATCACCTACATTTTTAAAAATATGTCACATGCAAAGGGAATTGGTAAATAAAAACTTTTTGTAAATTTAATTTGTGTTGTCTTTGAATACACACTGCTGCACAAACATAAAAGATTTAAAACAAGGAGGTGCAATTGATTTATCATTTTTCATCTTTTCATAAATAAACTTCAAAAATTTGAAAAAGGTGCATGTTTTTTTGTTTTTTTTTTTAAACAGGTAAGTAAATGTGTTATTTAGGTTAACAAATATTGTATAAATTTGAAGATCTGCAAAGATTCAAGATTTACAGTGTCAATGCAAAAGTGGAATATCTCGGACCAGCCTGACAGATACTATTGACAGAACTAGGCGGCCTATAACCCAGCCTACCATCCACATGTACCAACATTGAAATCAAAGAATAATTTTAAGGTAAGTGAATTTGGTTATTTACGTATTAACTTATTGCAGCAGTTTCAACAATTGTTGACAAGGAAAAGAATTTTTTTTTTTTTTTTTTTGCTGAGATGTCCTAGCCATGATTGAATTTTAAATTTTGCCTATGATGGCGTGAATTGTAATAGGGATGAAAAGTGGATCATAAATCAATAAATGAACATTTTAGAGTAAATTTTATACTAATTGAAATTTGTTGGCAGGAAAACAGGCAATTATTCTACAATCATATGCTTCTTATGTCATTATTCTCTTTCGATTTTGTTTTAAATTGAAGAAAATGGAAATATTTTATTCCACATAAATATAAGCAATGCATCATGAGACTGCTGATAACACTAAAATTAGGCTCAGCTTTTATTGGTCTCTGCATATACTATAAAAGATTAAGGTCTTTTCATATATATAATTTTGAATAGAGAATATGCATGTCAGCAAAAGCCAGAAAGGGTTGCCGAATTGGTTTGCAACCACATGGACATTTAAATTAACTGTTAATGCAATGCTCTATCATCAATAATTTATTAGAAAATACTTTTTACTGTGCACAGTTTTATATAACATTTCATAAGCTTTTTATTTTCAAATTGAATAATGATGTTTTATATTAATTGCCTACCCATGTTTCCTGTAAAAATATCATGCCTGAGAAAATATATGAAAAGGTATGTATGCTTTTTTTTTTTTTTTGATTTATTCTGAGTAAAATGCATAGTCAACTGGGGCTAAGGGTAATGTTTTCGCATCCAGGGCAAAATCTTTGCTGTGGCCACAAGCTTAGATTACACTCATTGCAGAAAAGTCTACTGCCTCAATATTAAAACTAAACCGTTTTACCCAAAATAATCTATCACCTTTGAATTTTGTATTAAAAAAATTTCTTAAGTACTATTCTGCACTTTTGATTGAATGATTCATACCTTCATAAAGAAACCTTATTCTAAATTCTTTCTATAAATTTTATCTTTTTATTTTTTCCATTGAAGTAAATTCCCTACTCTATCTAGGAGTAGTTGTAAAAATAAATCATATTTCATAATTAAGGCATGTCATGAACAATAAAATAACTAATCATCCCCTACTACTTTTTATCTAAGTTAAATATTTTGGTTTCATATAAATATCCCTTTTCTTAAAAAACAAGCCTTAAAAAGTTTTTTTTTTTTTTTTTTTCTTTTGAAGCAAATCTCTTAATTTTAAACTGGCATTCATTTGCAATAACAAAATATAAATAATATTCATCTTATTAGTAAAGAATTTTGAAATATCTCTTTCAATTTTAAGCAAATCCGTGAATCATATGAAAAATACAAGATTGCAATACAAAAGAAAATAAATGTTTGTATCAGTGGCAAACTTCAAATTCTTTTTTTTTTTTTTAGCTGAAATAGCTGTAAAAATTTTACCT
This sequence comes from Salticus scenicus, assembly GCA_963930645.1. Classification (NCBI taxonomy): domain Eukaryota; kingdom Metazoa; phylum Arthropoda; class Arachnida; order Araneae; family Salticidae; genus Salticus; species Salticus scenicus. The sequence continues at coordinate 344,252,537 of OZ005648.1, forward strand.
TTTTATTTTTTATTTACTTTTTTGAAAACTATAACTTGAAATTTACCACCTCAAAATAAAATAAAACGCACAGGATTAATTTTTTGAAAATTAAAGCACATTGTAATTTCTCTAGTTTAAATATTGAAAATAAAGGATTGTATTATTGGCAAATTTCATTTATATATATATATATATATATATATATATATATATATAAGTAGTTATACTATATTTGAGCCACAAAATTTCAAAAAGCTTATTTTGTGTGCATTTCATTTATTAAATTTTTGAGAACACACAAAACTGAAATTTGCCCATATAAAATAAAGATAAGAATACACAACACAAATAAATAAAATAAAGAATAATAATTTTACCAGATTATTAAACAACAGAATAGCATAGCAGCATGCATAGGAACTAAAAATTAGAAATAAAAAAAAATTCGCGATTTTTTTTTTTTTTTTTTTTTTTTTTTTTTAATCGCGATCGTTAAAATTAATTAATTTTGAAAAAAGAAATTAATGAGCACATAACCCCAGGTTTTCAACCTAAAATGGAGTTTGTTTGTTTTAGACGGCACCATAATGTTAGGATGGAAAAATTAAGTGTTAATTTTTGGAATTTTGAATAGATAAAATAAATAAAGTACATAAATAAAATTGATCGTTAATAATAATAATAATAATTAATTAATTAATTAATAACGTTAGTAAATGGCCGAAATAAAGTATTATAGTGGTTAGTACATTACTAATAACGTGCCGCGGCTCATTAAACTCTTTTAAATTACCGAAACTTTAAAATTGAATTAAATCAAAATACAATTTAATAGAAAAAAAATGAAGTACATTTAAAGATAACTTACCCCATGTAGCAACACAAATAGCTGAAATAAAATAAATTAAATATCCAAATGTGTACGTTATAAAACAATAAACAATAAAACACTGATTCTTTTCTTGAACACAAATTTTTCTTTATTTTAACACTGCTAGATAACATTGCTGCAGCAATTTATATGCATATGTCGTGAGTATCGGCGCCGTACTGATTACATCAACATTTATAGATTTTATTGCTTATTATTTATTTTTCATTTAAACAGGCGAATATAGCCTTTTGAGAAAAATCATATTTTAATTTGCATTTCTGCTGAAGGCAAGTTTATTAAATGTTCGTGGCTCAAAGTAAAGTTCTCATTTGAGATAAGTGAGTTCTAAGTGCAATATTAAATTATATCGTTACATTTTACGTTTCCATCTGAACTGAGCCAAGTATTCGAGATATTACACAAGATGGTAGAACCACGCTGAAATAGGCCTTATTCGTTACGTCCGATGCAACTTACGTATAGAACTTTTTGTTATTAAAGATCACAGTGCGCTGATTAAAACAGCATACGCAGTATCCGTTATGGAGGTTTCAGACACAGGTGAAGAAGCGAACAGCATCGATATCTTTTAAGCTATCATCACATTTCAATTAATATGTAGAGCCTGGGCATCTGATCTGAGCAAACGTTCGTTATTCATCCACTTGTGCACTCGTTTTAGTTAAATTATCTTGCAAGTTGAGGTAAGTAAGAGTAACAATGGATACACCTGATTAATATATCAGATTTTAAGAAGCATAATTTAAAGCTGATCGTTCTGATGAGAGATGGGTCTGCCATCAAACCAGGCCTAGCCGCGAAGCCGCGACCGACCCGGCGAAATCCACGTTTGCAATCCTAGAGTGTCAGCATACCAGAGAGAGAGAGAGGGAAAAAAAAAAACACCATCCAATTTCGTGCGCCGCCGAGCCAGCGAATCAGCTTTCGCGGAACGTACGCTGACTCACGTCAGATGACGCCCGCGATGCTCTCCTACGTTCTAGAACATTCTAAATGCGCGGGAAGGTACGAAATAATTTAGCAAACATGGCTGACCGCTGAATTTAAGAATACAGTCAAATAAAAAAGGTATTTTTGGACTTATGATTTTTTGAAGAGAAAACAATTAAATCCTAAGCTATTTCCATGAGCGATGGCTCAAATTAAAGGAAATAAAATAAGCTATCTTATGAAATTAAAGTTGCAAGGAAATAAAATTTAGAAAAGTATTTAAAATTGAAAAATCGGAAATTTAGAAAAATATCTGAAAATGCCAAACCGGAATGAAATGAATTTTGAAAAAACGGACTTTTAAACATTTTAAATAGAGAAAAATAATTAAATAAAAGAAACTGAAATATTTTCCAGAGGATTTGATGAAAAATAATAAATTTCAAAAGTGTTAAAATTTTCAATTTTAACACGCATAATTAATGAAATATAATAGAATATATACACAATAATATGAGGAACAGATTAACACCATATACAGCGCTTGGACCGGTCATTATGCAGTTCATTGTCTTTGATGAAATATTTTTTTAGTTCAGACATCAAAAAGTCCAGTTCAATTCTATATGAGTGATATAGTCCTTTTTACAAAATTAGATCTAAGTCTCTTTTTGTAAATAAGAAAAACAATAATCAGCATTTGAATATTTGAAAATAAGCCATTACTTGGCAGATATAGGCTAAGTAGATTATATGTTGTAAAAATAAAAACAATATAGTATAGAAAATATTTAAGATACAGTATATAATATTAACAGAAAAGATTACTAAAATATTCACTATATATGGGCATTTCAAAGGGTAAAAATATATCATAAACCTAAAATAATTATTCAAGACACATTAGATGAACACACAGCAAGATATGAAAATAGTAAAGAATATAATAATGATATAATATGATAATTATAGAATAGTTTCAAAAAGATAAAATGCCATTATGTGTAAAAATATTATACCTAAAAATATCAAAAATAGATAAAAAAGAAAAGTTTATGTTTAATCATAGGTAATTATTTAGTATTGCAGGTAAGTATCACCGTTGTACCGACTACAGATAGTAGAATTTCTGCAGTGGCTTCCTTGATGTCGATCTACCGGCTTAAGGAATCAAGGTAAGTATTTTTACCTCATCAGTGCCCATTTAGCAGACTAAGGACTGGAAACACCTAAGTGGCTTGGCTTGGAACACTTGATCTGAGCGAAAGATTAAAGTTTGACAGTTAATATACAGACATGTTACTTTTCAGCCTTAAGGCTGAATTCAGCCTTTTTAAGTTTGAAAATTATTATTCTTGGGATCAATACAAATCCGCATTAAAACTTTTTGGACATGTGTAGGGGGGGGGGGGGGTCAGCCTGAATTTATGCAATATATTATTAGCAATTTCTATGTGATTGGCTTTCAAGAAATGTCAAATTCAAATTTAGAGAGAATGAAAAAGAAATAGCACCTCAACTGCATTTTCCTAATGAAATTGAACTACATTATTTTGTTAAATCAATTGCCTCAGCAAACAATGCTTCTATAGAATAAACTTATTTTCAAGTATATGTAACAAGAACAAGTTTGTCTGTTTTTAAGCACTTACCAGACAACTATTTTAATTATAATTAATATGATATTTAATATAAGATTTATTGTTCTGATTTTGTTTATTGTGTGTACAGGTATGATGTATGCAATCAGATTTAACATTATTTTTATTATTGAAAAAATTATATTGTGTCAGTTGCCTGATACAATTTTTTAGGGGGGGGGGGGGTTCGTGAAAAGTTCAGCCTTTTTCTCTGTAAGCTTGTACCATGTCTGAATATAACAACCCAGCAACAAAAATTATTGCCTGGTGGCTTTTGAGAGTTTTTAACTCTAACTCTTTAAAATTTTATAATTCTCCTATGATTTTTCATCCAATATAGTTAAACAATAAAACAATAATAATAATACTTATGTACACGATTGAAAATAAAAATCAATATAGTTATAATTAATGCAAAGAAATAAAACTTATTCAGGTCAGTAGTATTTATGTTTGGTATAGCTACAATAGTATATATATTTGGTATAGCTACAATTTTTTTTTTTTTTTTTTTTAAATGAAGTATTCAGATTTATTTTAACCCGTTAGTAGTCGCTAGTTGGTCGAACCGCCTCCCATCCCTTCAGTGTTTATTCAACAGCCCCCAAAAGTTTTAGAAATGGCATTTGATATAGAAAAAAGGTTAATCCACTGGAATAATCGTCGATTATGTATATCAAATGCCACTTCTAAAAAATTTTTGGTGGCTATTGAATAAGCACTGAAGGAATGGGTGGCGAATCGACCAAAAAGTGACTACTAATGGGTTAATGCAATACTATAAGTTTAATGGAACGAGTAAGAAAATAAAGGCTGTTCTAAATCACTATTTATTTAGACCCCCATGGCTGTAAAAAATCTGAAACCATACTGACAGGAAATACTATAAATGCCCCAAGAATTCGTGGGGCATTTATAGTATTTCCTGTCAGTGTGGTTTATCATATGTTGGCCAAACTAAACGCAGTCTTTAATTTTGTCTAAAAGAACATATGAATTACGTCCGCAAGCAAACAAGAAACCAATAAATCGGCTATTTCTAAGCATTGCTGGGAGGAAAATCATAAATTTAATTCAGCTAAAATAATTTGCAGATCTAAATCCATTCATGAACTCGATTTCTTTGAAGTTTTTCATATTTATAAAAATTTTAAAAACCTTGTAAATTGTGATTTCGCTGTTCCCTGTTTGTCTGATTGTTGGAAATTTTACATTCAGTGCACATTTTCTAATTTTTCTACTGTTTACACAGCTAACATTCCTAAATTCCTATTGGCCACACTCACCACCTTTCCCGTAATCTTATTGGTTGAACTAAATTCGGTTCCTCTCCTACATATACATGCACTTCTCCAGTTTCAGAATTCTTTTTGCACTGAAGACGGTATGCTTAAGGCTACTGAAACAGCTGTATACATCTCAAATATTTTTCTTTGGCGTTTCTGACGTAGTAGTTTATTCGGGTTTTAATATTCCAACGCCAAGTCTCCTGTTATTATTTGTACACATATGTGTCTGTGCAATGCATTTTCTTATTTACATAACTTTTATTAACAACAGACTAAAATATGTAAATGTATGTAACTGTACCATTAAAGGAGACTTTAAGCACCTTTTCTGCTTGTTTTTTGTTTTCTGTTCTCAATTTTAAAAAACTAAAATTGTAACCAGTGTTTGATATCTCATTTAACTCTTTCCGTACATGACATATTGTGAAAAATAATTATTTAATCATTTTTATATTTGAAAGATTAATTTTCCAGTGAGTACAAAATACACCCCTCAGTAGAGGTCCCTTCAAAACCCAGTACAGGACATATTTTCTGTTCCAGTTGTGGATACATTTGAATTTTTCAGAAAGGGCATCAAAAGCAGAGTTTGCCATACCAACAACTAACGGAGTTCGTACGAGGCTGCATCATTGGTATACGAGAGGGTGGATTTTCGTATCGAGAAATCACAGCCTGCATGCAGTGTAATGCCACAACAGTGATGTGTGTTTGGAAGAAATGGACAGAGGAGAATCAAACAAGCTAAAAACCTGACACCTCATCCGCATGGCTGTGACGGACTATACAGTAGGGTGGGCCGAAATTTTTTTTTTTTCAAAATTAATTTTGGTATAGAATGAAAAAGTTGTGCAATGGACCAATTAGAACTCACAACAATTTTTATCAAAATTAATCAATATTTAGCCGCACCCCTCTGACATTGAAAAACGGAAAAAAGCTTTTTTTGGAAAAAGGCCGAACATTTTTTTTTTTCGAAATTGATTTTGGTATAGAATGAAAAAGTTGCGTAATGGACCAATTAGAACTCACAAGAATTTTTATCAAAATTAATCAATATTTAGTCGTGCCCCTCTGACATTGAAAAACGAAAAAAAAGAACAGAAAAAGCTTTTTTTGGAAAAAAATATATTTTGAAAAAATATCCAAAATTTTTAAAGACATTAATTAAAAATGTTAGATAACAAGTCAATTAGAACCCATAAAAATTTGTATAATTTTTATTTTCATTATTTAACCGTGCCGCTCTGACATAAAAAATTGGAGAAAAATGAAAGAAATATCGGATTTTCTGAAAACCTGTTCTATGATAAACTATTCATTATTTGTCTAAATTAGTATTGACATAACTGATTAATTAAATAGTATTATAAATAAAAATTCTATAACTATAACTATTACTTTACTTTATTATTTTTTTACTTGGTTAATATATAAACATATTTTTTCTTGTATATAAGCATATTTTCTCTTACATTGTAACAAAATAAAGATTAAAGCAAAAATATACAAATTTATGTTGGATTTAATAATACCTGTTGCTTATTGAATATTAGGTACTCGAATAATATTGTCCTTTATTGTCAAACGTTGGGAGTTCTTTTCTTGCTTGAAGTTTGCTACGAATATAGCCATCCCTTGCAATCTCACCACAAACTTTCATTGCAGCTTCAGATGCTAATTTAACACATCGTTCAACAGATTGCGTATGACATGGTAATTTTTCGAATGTCATTAATTGATTCTCTTCCTTTTTGCACATTTCTTTCAAGTCTTTATCCTTTAAATGCATTGTAAGAGGTGGCTCTGTTACAACACAGTTTGACCAATCAATTAAATCAATGTAGTCGTCTGCTTCGAAATTAATTTGAGGAGGCTTGAAGACTCGTAAACCATTCAAGTTCTTCATTTTTATTTGTCGAGCGCCTAGAATTCGCCTAACTGCTAGTTCCAGGATCTGTTTCCTGGAATCATGCAACATTGCTACCAATAAATTTTCGGGATGCGCATAATATGCATTGTTTGACAAAACTTTAAAAATAATTTTCTTAGATTTGTCTGGAAGCTGCTTTGAGAGGGATATCATTTTCCAAAAATGTTGGGAACCATACTGGCAATGCGATTTCATTTTTATTTCAAACCACATTGGAGCATAAACCAGCATTACATATTTCACAAGTATTATAAGATTCTCTGATGGGCTTGGTGGGCTAATGTATAACCGTAACAAACGGTTTGCGGTAGTCAGCCATCGTGCATGACTAAGTTTACCTGGATTACTGTCAGTCAACATAGGAGAAATAGTACCATCTTTTATGGCTTGACAGATGCGATACAAATATTTTTGATCTGTACTTAGCTTTCTAATATCTTGCGGATCCAAATGCTGAAGTGTAGAGTCCATTTTATCAAATTTGACCACTGGATGTTTCTCACAGTCTTTTAAAAGCAATCCAATAGGTCCAGAATATGAATATGGTCCCCTTGTGCAACCGTCTATTTCTTGAATAAGGTGTCTTAGTGGCAACTCATTGGTATGAAGCAAACATACATTCCATTGTAGTGGTCTTCCAATATTTGTCTCAAGCAAACGTATTCAGGGGTCAATCCAGGCAAAATTTGGGTCCCTTTTGCGGCCCCTTCACATAATTCAAATTCATAAAAAGGGACCCTTCACAAAATTCAAATCCATAAAAAGAGACCCTTCACAAAATTCAAATTTATAAAATGAATCCCTTCACAAGATTTTATTTTATAAAAATGATCCTTTTATTAAATGTTTTCATATTTTCAGTATTATTTTTAATTAATGCCTTAATTTGGCTCAACGAAACTCTATTAACTTGATATTAAACATTACATAAAGTGATTGTAAAAACGGAAGATTTTACACAATATTTTACTTTTTCACAAAAATATTTTATATTTAACAAAAATAAATAAAAATTTCACAAAAATATTTTGTTTTTCACAAAAAAGGGACCCAAAAATTGAAACCTGGATCGACCCCTGGTATTACTACACCTTTCCATCCCGTATTTACATTTGTTCCATCACATCCGATAACTGATAGGTTCTGCAAACATATGTTATTCTTTCTTGTAAATTCTATAATACCTTCGGCTATTCCTTTTGCACTTTCACCAGCAGTTAACGATATATGACCCATATATTTGCTATCTGGTTCCTCTATTAATGCTATATGCGCTTCTGATGTTAATTTTCGATGACCATATATTTGTTGAATAGTTTCATCTTTGCGCCCATCAAAATACAAACTCTTAATAGGTTTTTCTTCAAATAGCCTTAAATCATTTTCCCTTACTTTTTTTCTTTTCTTCTCTATTTCTCTTCTCGCTTTGTTTTTATCAACTATATATGTTTGTTGCTCAGGCGAAACTAAATTGAAATCAGCCAAAACTGCAGTAGTAATTTTGGCCACTGCTCTACTTGAGGCACCAGTTAAATCTGCAGCCAATGCTGTATGAGGCATAGAAATTCTCATTTGATCTGACGATCTTGATGGCGTTTCAGTTTGTTTATGTTTTCTTAAAAGAGGATAAGACCACTTGAAATCTTGATCTGCATTTTTTGTTTCCATTTCTGACTCAATCTCTAATTCATTATCTTTCAAAATGATATGAGATTCTTTATTTTGAAATCCACTCGTACTGGGCATTGACATTTTATTCTTGTTTGGACAATCGGATATTTCCTTTTTTCGACGTACTCGTTTTTGTAGTTGGTGGGTTGTTACTATATCCAGATTTCCAATAGCCATTTTTCTAACTGTCCTTTGATCAATTAAAAATTCTTTTTCTCTCTCAGGAACTTTTAGTTTTTTTTCACAATTGCACGAATATAAATCTCGGCATTTACAAGCACAAATGTCGAACAATTTTGCGGCATCTGCTTTAAATTTCTTCAATTTCGATTGTAAAAACGGCGTATTCCTAGATTTAGCAGGTTTTATAACGTTCTTATATTTACAGTTCTAAGATAAAACCATGGTCGTAACTCGCTTTAATGAAACAACAGGAATCGAAGCACGTTTCCATATATCAATAATTGTTTTTGCTACCGCTGCAGCTACAGTTCTTGAAGAAGGTTCTTGACTTTTGTCTCCCTTTATTTGCAATCTGATGCTCTGATAACATCTTATTATATCCTCATAAGTTGGGAGATAAACAGCATCAGAAGGGAATAAATCTTTCCCTGTTCCAAACAGCGGACGACTTGAGTTTGCTCGCGTCATTTTTTTAATTACCCGTTTCTCCATAACAACCATTTCATTTGACAAACAAACGTAGAATGAAACGAAATCCAATATTTTATCTTATCTATTAGTTAAATTGACCTTGGAAGCAATGGGAGCAGTAGAACGTCATCTATCGTTTGAAATCTGAACGAAAACAAACAAAAACGAAAGTAGGGTATAAGATAAGCTTCAATTTCTTATGTGCATATGTATGCTTATTATTTTTAAATAAGAGAATAAAAATAAAGTAAAATTATTTAAATTTTATTTGGATTGGTTCGTAGTAACGTATTATGTAACATTTTAGTTATATAGTATAACTAGTTTCAATATTTTTTAAAATATACTTTTTTCAAAAAACCCGGCTTTTCATCTTTTTCTCAATTTTTTTATGTCAGAGGGGCGCGGCTAAATATTTGGCAAAATTGATGAAAGTTTTTGAGGGTTCTAACTGATTCATTAGGTAACATTTCTGCAATATACCAGAACTAAATTCAAAATTAATTTTTGAAATTTAATTTTTTGAAAAAAACTAATTTTTTTCTTTTTTTCAGTTTTTCAGTGCCAAAGGGGCGCGGTTAAATATTAAACAAAACTGATAAAATTTTTAGAGGTTTCTTACAGACCCATTACACAACTTTTCCGCACTATACCAAAATCAATTTCAAAAAATAATTTTTTCGGCCCACCCTACTATACAGTGTCCTCTCATGTGTTAGCATAACGTTGGAACACTGCTACAGCTGTTTTAGCATGTGGCGTGCCCAGTGGCAACAAATTGTTTTCTTCGATGAATCTTGCTACAATCTGAAGTACAATGATAGAAGAGTATGCGTCAGATGTTAAAGGGGGGCATCTGCTCCCATAGTGTGTTAACCAGTGTAATACTGCACAAACGCTTAGCTTCAAAATGAGTATAAATTCTAATGGGGAGCTATAGGGTATAATTGTTGATCCCATTTAGTGCACGTTGCGGGCAACCTCAACAGTGATTGGGATTGCTACATAAGGGGAATTTTGGAGCCAGAGGTCCTTCCCATTCTTCGACACATTTCGGGTGCTGTATTTCAGCAGGATAATGCCCGTGCACATATTTCTCAGACTGCACAAGCCTACTTCAGTGCACAACAGGTTTCGCTTCTTCCATGGCCTGCTTATTCCCTGGATATGTTGCCCATCGAGGATGATCAGGATTTCATAGGTCGGCGACTCGCTCGTACAACTGGTGGGGCACACAGTAAGATTGAACTTTGGCATCAAGGTGAAGCCATCTGGAATGCCATTCTCCAGGATTACATTCAGAACCTGTATGATTCACTGCCATGATGTGTACAGGCTCTCATTGCTCAATGTGGCGGACACACAAAGTACTGATTTAAAATGTTCTTTTCGTTATTTTATCTTGTACATTTGATCGTTTATTTGTACCACTATCAGTAATATGTGGAATAAATTTCATTAATTTTTGACAATTCTTTCATGGTGTTGCAATTTTCACAAACACGAGTGTACATATATATATAAAATTCATTATTTATAAATATTGAGACATCTTTATATTCTATTATGTATATATATATATATATTTTTTTTTCTAATAAATTATTCATTTATTAAACATTTTTTAGGAATACAACAGTTGACCTTTCTCACATTGATGTCCCACCTAATATGAGTGTGTGGCCACTTTTTCATAACGGAGTAGCTGCTGGATTATCTGTCTCACGGAATGCTTCTAAGGTGAAATTTTTTATCTTGGCTCTCTGTTGGAATATTTGGTTATTAATATCTTTAGTATTAGTATTTCACTTATTTTTGAAGTGTAGAAAGTTCCCTCAAATTAATGTTAAAATACTTTCACATACCTGCAGACCTGCCGACTTTCCCGTTTTTCATGGGAGACTTCCGCTTTTTAGTCCTATCTCCTGTTTTTACGTTTTAATGTGTATTTCTCCCGTTTTTCTAATATTTTTGAAAAATCGGACTAAAAACGCTAATTTCAGACCATTTGTTGGTGCCATCTTTTCGTATTTATGAAAGTCTTTCAATTCACAATCTTTCTCCATCCACAACGTAAATGTCAATATTCATTTAAAACTTGTTTTATGAGATTTTAGAACCTCTAAACAAACAGAATCCTTCAATATTTCTTGCTCATGTAATTATTTTATCCCCCCCTCCCCTGTCTTTTCTTATCCCCAACTAGTGATCGATGATAAAATGCTCTATGGAACTCTTTTGTTTCCAAATCTTCCTCCATCCACAAGCCATAACAAAAATGTCAATATTCATTTTAAACCTGCTTTATTAGATTCTAGAGTCTATAAAGAAGTAGAAATGTTTAACAGTTCACACTCATGTAATTATTGTTTGATCCCCATTTTCCCTCCCTCCAATCAATGATTTGATGCTTAAGCTTTCTCAGTCTACAACAAAAGAATCAAACACTTTCCCCCAGGTTAAAAAAAGTGTAGGATACTGCTTTTTTTTTTTTTTTTTTTTTAAGGCACTTTTTAGATTCTTGAGGGCAGATTTGAATATTTAAGGGCATATTTCACATTTAAAATCTTAAACACATAATTTAAAAATTTAGTTATAAATATGCATACAAAAAAGAAAAAGAAATCTATGTTTTAACTTTTTTTTTTACTTGTACTTGTTATTAATTATGCTGATTGTTACATACAATAGTTTTATTTATATTTACAGCATTTATCTTCCGTTTACAGGTTATTTTCTACAAAGACAAGAATGGTAAAAAAAAAAAAAAAAAAAAAAATTATATAGAAGCAAGAAGGGTCCTTTTATTCCCTCAAACAAAGAGCAGGCAAGGTGCAGCACCCTCCTGAAATTATCTGGAGGAAACGCTGGATCAATGTTCATAAAACTTGTTTTATTAGATTTTAGAACCAATGAAGTGATAGAAGTGCTCAATGTTTCTTACATATGTAATTACTTTTAGACTTTATTTATGAACTTGTTAAATCTATTTGTTTTTCCTCAATAAGTTTAAAATATAAATCACCAAACAAAAGTTATATTAGGTCCTTTTAATTAAAAAAGTATCATGTATTGAATAAAATAGTTTTTTTTTGTTTTTCTCTACGAAACCATAAATCTCCCTTTTTCTCCCTTAAAATTATATAAAAATCTCCTGTTTTTTTCCCCAACAAGGTTGGCAGGTCTGTACCTGCCAAATCTACTGTTTTTACAAGTAGATTACTAGCTTTTTGGCTATTTCTACTATTTAACCAGATTTTGTTTAAGAAAAAAATAAATAAAATAATTATATTTTGGAACAGCTTTAGTAGCCCCACTTGGCGAAATTTTAAATTTGGCACCGAAGTAGCTGCGTTGTTTCTAACCAAGGTCTTTTCAAACATAACTACGATAGCCATTTGAATTCATCACCAAAATGGGACAAAAATATATATTATAAGCGTCAGCAATAGGGTACTGTACTAAAGCTGTGTCCAAGTCATTTAAAGAATAAGTTCTTTCTGATAAATTAATATTACTTTGCTTACAAATTACTTTAAAATTAGCAAAAGCACAATTTCTAATAAAGCGTCTCTAAATAATAAAGCGTCTTTCTAATACGCTAATCTAATAAAGCGTCTTTAAAATAAATATTGACATTTATGCTGTGCTGTGGATGGAGAAAGATTGAAAATTGCTATCCTTCCTGTCGAAATTGGGAGACTTGGAATCTCTGTACAATACTGTTTTGAAAATAATCTGCAGACTAAAAAAATATCTGCAACGTACGTCTCGCATCTCTCATTTTCTGCTAGGGGGTACATAAGTACAAGAATGATTACTGTATTGAAATTTATAATAATGGAATGTTTGTGTACATTTGTCAAATAATATTTTCACATTAACAATAAGAACAATGTATTTAAAAGCATTATCAAAAAACCTGTAATCATTTTAAATGTATGTCTTCAGTATAACATAAAGAAACAGAAGAAAAATCTCCATGTGCATACAAAATATAAAAAGAGACTATTTTGTTAAAAAAAATGCATGGATATAGCCTAGAAATATACTATTGATATTTAAAAAGATTTTATACAATAATAATTTAAGTCAGTTTTAACATTTAACTTCTTAAATGTGCATTAAATACTAAGAATTTAAAATTATTTTACTCATCCCTTCGATGATCTTAACATACAATAATTAATACTATGGAGTAGACACAATGCAAAATAATGAAATTTTCTAATTGTGGATTGAAGGTTTTTGTTCATTTGATACTTATTTATTATTGTAAAAAAAAAAAAAAAAAAACTCATTTAAAAATGATTGATAAGATAGAGCTGCAAGTCAAAGCAATGGCTCTCAGACAACTGATAGCCCATAATCCTATCTTTAGGTACCTAATAGCCATTATTGCTCTCCTTACTGTTATAACATTCAAAACCTCAGAAAATTAAAGTGAGGAAGTTTTTTAAGTAAGAGAGCCTATTAAATACAAAAATATGCTTAAGTGTGCTCTAAAAGAGAAAGCATTTATGAGATCAACATACCTCTGTGCTTATCCAAATAGCATAGCTAATTTTACAACTGGCCAATTACATAATTTACCATTATAAAGTTTGTAAAATTAGTTTTAACGACAGAATTGTTGTAAAGGTTTCTAATATATTTGATTTTGCTCAGTTTGTGCTCTGTATTAAACAGAATAAAAAACATTATTTTGACAACATATATATTCTGTATTAAGATATTATATAAAATTTATTGGTAATCTTTAAGTTTTTTCTTTGTAGAAATTTCTTCACTGGAATGCTTACATCTTTAAATAAGAACATGCTGCAATTTTAAAACTAAACTAGAGTTATTTAAATTATATATTTTCTTCACTCTATAGTCCTTATTAATTTTGAATTGAGATATGAATCAAAATATAATAAATAGAATTAGTTCAGACATTAATGTAGATTAATATCAAATGAATGAAAAGTTGTCTTTTTTATATAACATGTGCCCTTATCATCTGATCAGAATTATCTAACTAAAAGAAAAAGTAATTCATTTGAATTGATAATACATTTATATACACACACTGTGTTTAGTTTTTGTTAGTTTTTTGCATTGTATTTTTCCATATCACATAGTTATAATTATGCTAGTTTATTTTCTAAAATTTATTTATTTACGCATATGCTTTTAACAAAATAAACTACATTTTCTGTAATTAGATTGATTCTACTTGGATTGTGTATAATAAACCACGTAGTAGCAACAATGACAATCCAACAGAACATGCAGGTTTTCTAATGGGTTTAGGATTAAATGGACATCTTTCAAGACTGACAACTTTGAGCATTCATGACTATTTAGCTAAAGTAAGGTGCTTTTTTAATAGTTTATTTTGATTCAATATTTTTTTTTTTAGTTAATGCAACAAAACCTTTGCTTTTCATAAGTAACTAATATTTAAATTACTGGATCTGAAATTATTAGCATATTTATACTCAGCATTATTGTATTTTATCTTAGCTTATTATTATGGCAAAAAAAAAAAAAAAAAATTAAATGTATAACTTTTATTTAATAATTAGCTATATATGCCTGCTGTCTTTTCCTCCTCTATGTACTATTTGTTCTTTTTTCTTTTAATGTCACTGTCACATAAATAAAATTAATTCTGTTTTAATACAACTGATGAAATGATATTCCATTGCTAAATACATTATATTCTGTTCTTAATAGCATTCATTAGACCATTTTTATAATATGTTTAAGATAAAATTTCTGTTTCTTTGTACATTATCTATTACGTGTCTTATATTTATGATTATCAGTGTTAATTATTTGTCAAACATAAAATTAATGAAATTATTAACTACTATTTATTAATAACTGTTATTGTAGGGTCATGAATTAACCAGTGTAGGAATTCTTTTAGGAATTTCTGCTGCTAAGTGAGTATCTCTTTCATTTTTTATTTATTTATTTTGAAGAAAGTAATATTAAGCTTTAGACTTTTTTTTTCATTTATATTTAATAATAAATATCACCCCCCCCCCCCCCCCACACTCACACACCACCACCACCAATTTACAATTGGCATTCTTTTAAGCTTTATCCGATTAGAAATTGTTCAATTATAGATTGCAATCTATTTTCCCCTCTCATCTAACTTATCCATTAACAAAGTTATTGCAATTTTATTTGCTTATGTTTCAAATCAATGCATATGGGAACTTAGTTATAGTATGGTACATTAATAATAAAAGACACAGAAATGCAATCATCATTAAATCTAAAGAAGTATAGTGATAGCTCATTCTCCCATACTCAAGTATAATCATTTATATATTCATCATCATTTCAGAATCATTTATATATTCTAAATGGGACATTAAATCATAAATGGTTATATTATTGTAGATTTTGAAGTTTTTTTTTCATTGTGGAAAGGCTAAGTAAAATTTGATTGCATAGAATTTTTCCATGTAAATGCCTCATGATTTTAAGAATTGTCAGGTGTTGAACTAAGAGAGTAATTGGTTTTACGAAGAAATAGGAATATAAATACATATTGAAAAAATATTACCTTTAGGTCTCGAAAAATTATGTATTGAAGAAGTAACAAAATAATGTAAAAGACCATTGGTTTTTATTATTTGAAGAAATCTTTAATAAAACCTTCTCACGAAATAATGAGGGATCATTATGTCTGCTCCAGATTTCATTAAATAAATAAAATTACATCATGCCGAATTTTTCATTATAATGAATCACTGTTGTGATAGAAAATATATAATTTAAAGATTATGTAATTTAAAGAAATTTGAAATATATAATTTGAAGATTAATCGTTAAATTACATGTCTAATCATAAAAAAAAAACCTGGTTTTACCTCTTTTATTCCATATAATCACAGTGCTTTCATTGAAGATAAAAATCATGCTGCTAAACATGGTATTAAAATCTCCATAAAATCCAGCGTAAAACATATATCCGATTATTAGAAATATCAAAGACCCTGCTCCCCCTGTGATGAAAAGCTATCACCATTCTTTCCAGCTTTCATTTAATTTTTAATGTCCTATTTTCCCTCTTAAATTAATTAATATCAACTTATAAAGAACCTCAATTTAAGTATTAAATAATCCGGATCTATTTGAGAACATCCATGTATTAATATTTTTTTTATTTTATTTATCACGTATTTTCCGCGATCGTAATTTAATTTAAATATTTTCACCATTTCGGCGAAATATTTCCTTTCCTGGCATTGTGTGTTGCATAACTTTACTTCACCGCACTTTTGTCACATGCTCAGTTTCCGCCAATCGGCGCGCGGTTTCGCGGATGCGAGATTACCAATGATTCCAGATCGTGACTTGCGGCAGTCTACTCCGGGAGCTCCGCAGAGCAGGACATGGAACGAGGGTCAGCGATCAACTGTGGTGTAACGAAAGTTCGTCATTGAAAGTTATGAAAACAGAAGTATAGTATGAAAGATTATTTTTTTTAAATGTAAAGTGATCGTAATGAATTACTAGTAGTAATTTAAGTGATAGTTAGTACTCACCAGATTTAATCTTTATCGCCGATCTAGAATTCAGGCATAGATTCGTTCTTTAAACTTTAAACTGAAGAGATCCATCTTTGTTTTAAAGAATATGTTTTTATTTCACATGAAAATCATCCAACAAAATTCAAAAGGCCAATTTGGGTTATTTTTATAAGAGAAGAATTAAAACAACTGAAAAAGGAGAAAAATGTGCGAGCTGCGGCACCAATGCCGATCGCAAAGGAAAAAATCAGCCGAATTGCTAACCCTCGTTCCATGTCCTGCTCTGTGGAGCTCCCGGAGTAGACTGCCACAAGTCGCGATCTGGAATCATCGGTAATCTCGCATCCGCGAAGCCGCGCGCCGATAGGCGGAAACTGAGCATGTGACAAAAGCGCGGTGAAGTAAAGTTATGCAACACACAATGCCGGGAAAGGAAATATTTCGCCGAAATGGTGAAAATATTTAAATTAAATTACGATCGCAGAAAATACGTGATAAATAAAATTACAAAAATATTAATACATGGATGTTCTAAAATAGATCCGGATTATTTAATACTTAAATTGAGGTTCTTTATAAGTTGATATTAATTAATTTAAGAGGGAAAATAGGACATTAAAAATTGGATGAAAGCTGGAAAGAATGGTGATAGCTTTTCATCACCCCCATCCCCTTGAAACAGCTGGCATTTATAAAATCCCATTTACCCATCTAGAAGGCAGTAAAGGTTATTATGTAGGCATGACTAAATGCAAAATTAAAACCTGCATAAAAAAAATTTAACAATATCAAATTTGATAAATTAACTACTGCTTTAACACTACAACGCCCGATGGAGTCCTTTTGACTCCAAGTGTTATTTAAACACTGGTATCTCTCTTAAATTTTAATTTTACTTACTTTTCTTCCGTGACTTTTATTATTTTTTTAATGTCTATTTATTCCGAAAATTATAATTTATTTGCTTATTTTGTTAATTAGTTATAAGCAAATACCCCTTGAACGCTCGTCGGAGTCGAATCGACTCCAGGGAAAGCAAAATAATATTTTCATGATTCATGACTTTGGGATCCATATTCTTTCTCTCTGTTATAGGGAAAGAGTGTTTTTCATGTCCCGCCCTTCTTTCCATGCCTTTGTTGGGTAAAAATGGTTAGTTCTGTGCACCTGCTGTAAAGATTGCCTGCTTCTTGCGAAATACATTCATTTAGTTATTTGATCTGCATTTCGTTTGAAATCACGTCGGTCTGTTTTTCTTTTTGCTGAGAAATTGCGTTCTTTATAAAAAGAAAATATTTCAATATGTCGCATAAAAAAGGTCTTACACCAAAAGAAATAACTGTGCTTTTACAAGAACTTTCAGAAAATGAATCTGATGGTGGTGATTTATTCGAAAATGATGTTGAAAGGGGAGAAATTATATATGCAAATAATATTTTATTGTATTCTGATATAAATGAAGAAGGTGGCACACCAAATGGTAAATCTAATAAAGGGGAATGTCATATTGCTCCTGATAGTACCTCAGTCGAAAATAATGTGTGCAAATACAAATCCACATGTGAGATATTCGAAGCAAAATCTGATGAATCAAGTCCCTTGTCCAACTACTTATACCAAAAAATTAGCAAAAACTAAAAGTGTTTTGAGCGCTTGGTCATTATTTATAGACAAAAAAATTTTGCAACAAATAAAAGAATGCACTGAAACAGAGGCAGAACGTGTTCTTCAATCTGATAATTGGACAGTTACGATTGATGAACTTCAAGAATTCATTCAAATTTTATATGCTTAAGGCATAAGTGGTGCAAAAGGCATTGATATACATTCTTTATGGTCTAAACCATGGGGCTTGAATTTTTGCAATGAAACTATGGGTAGAAATAGGTTTTCGAAAATTCTACGATTTCTTAGATTTGATGTGAAAGCTACCAGATCTACATTAAAAAAAGATAAATTTTTCGAATGATATCTGAAATTTGGAATAGATTTGTTGAAAACTGTACTGCCTGAGGAAAATATAACAATAGATGAACAGTTATTTCCAAGCAAAACTCGTTGTCCTTTTACACAATTTATACCTTCCAAACCAGATAAATATGGACAGAAATTGGTATAGTACTAAAGGATTTTCATTTATAATTAAATTTAAATTCCTTATATTTATCCTTTTCATAAAAACGAATATATTTCGGCATGCTTATCACAGCCCTCTTCAGCGTTGAAATTGCAACTTCATATTGCCGGCACCTCCAAAGTAAACATTCCTCACTTGTTGTCATTCCAACTTCACTTCATTTCTTGATTTTTAAAATCTGTTGCCAATCTTCAGGAATTAAGCTGTGTTCACGGTCGTTAACAGAAGAAGGAGTGGTTAGGATTTCTATGCCTTCGCGCTTTAAAGCAAACTTGTGATTGTTATAGGGGGCTATTTTATGAGTATTAATGGTGTTAAGGTTAATGGGATTATTGTTATGGGTGGTAGAAAGCGTGGTAGAAAATTTATTTAGCTTAAGATCTGACATATGTTCTTTTTCGCGTTCTTTTATGGGTCTTTTAATCATTCCTATGTAGCAAGCTTGTGAGTTGTTGACAAAATAGATTTTAATTTTGAGGACAATCCCAGCCAACAATATTGTTAGAGAACAGGAATATTCAAGGCACTAGTTTCCTTAAACCATAGCAACAAAACTTTCTTAAATTCTTCGAATTTTCCGCCTTGGATTCTGCTTTTTTTTATGCATTTGAATTCCACATTCTCAATAAGCTAATATTGTCTCTCGATTTTTAAAAATGCTTTTTATTGTTAACTTTGGGACATTAAAATGCTTTGCTGAAGCTATTTTCGAGGTGTTAGGATTTTCTTCAAAGTTTTTGATAACATCCATTTTAAACGAAAGGGACAATTTCGTTCTTTTTGCCATTTTAAAATGCAAACATCTAACCCTAATTCCAATGATGGTTCTTTTGTTAGTGATCGTTGTCACATGGTACATACTATACTAAACATTTTTTATAGGTTACTATAAAAATTCAATCTTTACTGACAACGACAACAAATACAAGGCATTAGAGGAATGTGTTCCTAAAATCTGAACAATAGAACATTAGGGGATGAGCAATGAAATACATTCCCAGACACAGAAGAAATGAGTAAAATTCTTGCAATAAACAACACTTGACTTGAGGAACTTACGATTTTGAACTGAAAAAGTTTCGGTGACGTATATAAGTGAAAGGTACCTTGTTTTAGTTCTGTTTATACATAAGAGTTATCATTGTTTTCCGATACATTGCATTTCCTACCATTGTTTTCCCTGGCCCAGACCATTAAAAAAATGTGCATAAAAGAGAGCACATATAAGTGAGAGATCACTGTAATAACACTAATTAAGAAAAAAAAAACTCAAATATTGTTTTATTTTTAATTAGCTTTTTTAATTACTGTTATTCTTAATGAATTATATTTTTAAAGCACTTAAATATAATCCAACTGTATAAATCACTTTTTTTTTTCAATTATTTTTTTACTTTAAGATTATATTTTAAAGCATTCAAATTTAAATTAAAAAGGTACTACATTAATTTATTCTGTTTAGGCGTGGCACAATGGATTTAAATGCAACTAAGATGCTCAGTATACATATTGAGGCTCTTTTACCTCCTACATCTACAGAATTAGATGTTGCTCCTGCTGTTCAAGTAGCAGCAGTGATGGGACTTGGTTTACTCTATCAAGGTTCAGGACATCACCATATGGCGGAAGTTTTACTTGGAGAAATTGGTAGACCTCCTGGACCTGAAATGGAACATTGCATTGATCGTGAGAGTTATTCCTTAGCTGCTGGTTTAGCACTTGGATTAATAACATTAGGCGTAAGTTACAATTATGCATTTTAATGAGAAAAAAAAACTGTATAAAAGGTTAAGAGCGGACAATACCTAATCTCGCCGGCAGCCTTCGCCCATGTTATTCTATGGGAAAATTTGTTCACATAATTACTCATTACCTAATGAATATTTTTCAATTCTGTTTTCACATTTAGAAAATTCAGAAGCATTAAATTAGTACTTCTTTTCCAAAAATTGATTTTTTTAAATTTTAGTATTTCATTTTGCGACTAGAAAATGAGAAAAATGCATTTTGTGAAAAATCGCATTTTTGAACTCAAAATTTAAATGTAAAAATTAAAAAAAATGAATTTTTCAAAAAGGAGTACTCATTTAACGGTTATGAATTTTCTGACTGCGAAAACAGAATTTAAAAATATTCATTAGGTAATGTGTAATTGTCGCAACAAATTTTCCCATAGAATAACATGGGCGGAGGTTGCCGGCGAGATTAGGTATTGTCCCCTCTTAATGTGTGTTTTTATATTTGCTTCATTTATTTTACATTCAAAAGACTTTTATAGACTATGTTTTCAGCTAGAGTGCACCGATTTGTAACTGCAATGTATTAGTATTTGTTTTAAGCTCAGTTGTAAAGTTTCATTAAAAAGGTCTGCTATATTTCAATAAAAATTATGCGTAATAAAATATCCTTATTAAGTTGAATTTTGCACAAAATAAAATTACAGATTAAAAAATATGACTATAAAGTGATACTTTTTTTTTTTTTTTTTTAACTTCCATTGCTCAACTACAATAAGTAGGTTATAGAAGCGAAAATTTTCAACATTGTGTTTTCACCTGGTATATATGTTTTAAGGACTGCTCCTGATTCCAAAACAGTAGTTTTTGCAAAGTTAATATATTGTATGTATGTGTGTTAACTCCTGAATGTCATAACTCCAAAACAAGTAGAGCAACAAAACTTTATAATTAAAACGGGTTCAGTGTCCAGATGAGTGTGTTAAAATATGTAATTTGGAAGTGGGACTGTGAGTCCATATCTCAAAAACAACTGAAATGACTTTTTCAAAATTTCTGTACAGGAGTGCAGAAAATGTTCAAACCTCGGAAATTTCCCCCGAACACAGTATAAATTTCCCTCAATAATGCAAAAATCTACTTTGCTATACAAAGTCATTTGTTCTATGTAATAAATCTTTAAGAGAATAAATATACAGTGTAACATAAAAATATCGCTGTTAGTGTACGAGGGTTGCTATTTATATTTCTGGCCTGGGAAACAGTAAGTGTTGCTAGGCGACCGCAGACGATTTTAATCGAAAGTTTGATATTTTTAAACGTAAATTCAGCAGACGATTTACCATTATAGCTTTATTTGTGTTGTTGACAGCAAATTGAAAAGTTCTTCTCTTTCAAAAAATGGAATTGAATCGTGAAAATTTTCGTGCGATTATTTTTCATAACTTTCGACGTGGATTGTCAAGACAAGAGTGCTTCGATGAACTTAATTCGTTATACAGCGATAAAGCGCCATCCTACAGCACTGTAAAAAGTTGGTATAACGAATTTAATTGTGGTCGATGTTCGATCCAGGACGAATCCCGTGCAGGTCGTCCAAAATCCGTTGTTGTGCCAGAAAAGATCGATGCTGTGCGTGAACTGATAAAGCAAGATCGTCATGTGACATACCTTGAGATTGAGGCGTCTTTGGACATTAGTATGACTAGCATCAATAAAATATTGCATGAACATTTGAGCGTAAAAAAAATTTGTTCGCGTTGGATCCCGCATAATCTGACAAACGCTAAAAAAAAGGCTCGTGTCGATTGGTGCAAGGAAATGTTGGAAAAATACGTTCAAGGTACATCAAAGGCTGTGTATAACATCTACACAGGTGACGAATCATGGATCTATGCATATGAGCCGGAAACAAAACAGCAATCAACTGTATGGGTCTTCCAAGGCGAGGCAAAACCAACAAAAGTTGTTCGAGGAAGAAGCACATCGAAACAAATGATTGCCTGTTTCTTCGGCATTAACGGTCATGTGGCAACAGTGGCGTTAGAGCAACGCAGGACGGTCAATTCTGAATGGTACACGACCATTTGTTTGCCAGAAATCATCGGATAAATTCGAAAAAAGCAGAAGAAAGGGCGAATCATTCTTCATCATGACAATGCGAGCTCTCACACATCGACTCAAACAAATGCATTTCTGACTGAGCGAAAGATCGAACTGATGGGTCATCCGCCGTACAGCCCTGATTTGGCACCTAATGACTTCTTCTTATTCCCACACATCAAAAATAAATTACGTGGACAACGATTTTCGACCCCCGAAGAAGCGGTTGATGCATTCAAAATGCATGTTTTGGAGTTACCTCAATCGGACTGGAAAAAGTGCTTTGAAAATTGGTTCAAACGCATGCAAAAGTGTATTGATCATCATGGAGAATATTTTGAAAAACAATAAAACCAATTTCGATCCTACATATTTGTTTTTTCATTATTAGGCCAGAAATATAAATAGCAACCCTCGTATAAGCACTTCAAAGTAGCAAATTGTTTTCGATTTACATTTTTATTTTCTCTTAAAAAAAATATTCAAAATTTCCCCCGAACCTCATTCGGGCGTTCGGACATATTCTGCACCCCTGTTTCTGTATAAACCACCATTAAGATATCCTTTCATATGTATTAGTTAATTAATTCAGGAAAATTGATAAACATTCTGAATAAGCAAGCCAATTTTAGATCTCTTTCTTAAAAACTGTTCTACTGAATTTTTTCAAACTTCTCTATATTAGCTCTTTTTTAGATGTTTTTTCGTATGTATTAGTTGGTTTTTGGTGAACAATGAGTTTGCGAAGTTTTGGTGAATATCATAAGTGGCACCAAAAGTCGATATCTCAAAAATGGCTGTAACGATTTTCTTTAAATTTGCTATGTAAACCTTATATATCTTTTTGCATATATTACTGATTACTACAGGAAAATTAATAGGTATCCTGATCAATTATAACTCAGATAATTTTTTTTTTTTTTAAGAGTAGGGTTAGTTGGAACATACTGAATCAGACTCGGTTACTTTAACCCTATAAGCGTTAAGCTCGTCTTTTTCCGGCATGCATAGTCAAAATAAAAGGCTGGTGTAGCTAAATTTTGAAATATATGTTGCTTTTTTTTCAAGAAAATACGATAAATAAACATCTGTAGTATATAGTATTAAATTCTCATATTTATACTGTGCATAGTATTAATTTTATGAATCATTAAACAGATATACTGAAAAACGGCTAATGCTGAAAGGGTTAATACTCTTTCTGTTTTATATTTAATTCCTTTTTTGGGGGGGGTTATATTGGACCATGCACCATCAAGTAATTAAGTCATCATACTTATTATTTTGTGTAAATTTCTGTACAATTATTCAAGTTACTCATGGCTGAAATTAACAAGAATAAAACTTATGGAAAAAAGATTATAAATATATAAATAATCTGGGTGTCACTCACACGACTTTCTCTTACCCTGAAATTTAATACTATATAAATGCAGATTGGATATTAAGGAGTAGGATAACGAGTATTGTTATGTAAACCTATGTTAAAACAATTCAAACTAGGCTTCAGAACAGCTTTATTTGACAAGTAATTTTATGTGAGGGGGGGGGGATTAAAATGATAATTTGATCAATTATCATTTCAGTAAAACAGATTAAAAAGATAGAGAAATCCCTAAAATAGCAGATGAACGAATAAAGAAAATTTAAAAACAGAAAAATCCTAAATATTGGCTTAGGCAAAAACAACATTTTCAAAAGACAAAACAACTAGTAAAATAATTTGAACAGAATTATTTTAGGAAGCAAGAGAAATTTTTGAAAGGTATTTCAAACCCTGAATTTGATTTAAATTACATTGTGTATATTTGAGAGCTCTTAACCCACCTTCTTTTATGCCATAATTCACAGGGCAGTATGTCATCCTCAGAAAGTTTTGAAATAATAACCACCAAATTTATGATGCAAATGATGACAGTGCAAAACCCTGTAAAGTAAATGTTACAAAATTGTTTAGAAAACACTAAATTGTACAGATATAATTTTTTTCTTTCTCCTTTTTCATTTATCAATTGTGCATTTTTATGTGTGTTTTATATAAAAAAATATACTCTAGAAAATTATACACTTAGCAAAATATGTCTTTTATTCTAATCATTTTACATTATATACATTTAATTTGTTACAACTATTGTTTTATTTTATATGTTAAGAATTATTTTGCATTTTAGTTGCATATTTCTTGGTAAATAGCAATGGCAGTTGATAGGCAAAAATGTGCACATATGCATTAATATCTAATTGAATCCTTATTATGTTTTTGAAGAGTCCATTTAACATTTAAAAAGGAGTACTAGTAAAAAATTAGTTATATTTAAATAGAAGACTTCATCGTAGCGTTAGGCAGGTTTTTTTTTTTTTGCATTCTTGTGCTTTCAGACTGGTTCTGGCATTTAGAGCTGCTTTTATATTGTAGGCTGTTCATTCTTAGTATTCTAAAATATACTCCATCATAACATATGGGTAAGCTAAGTTTCTGTTTTTGTGTTGCACTCACGATAACCTTAGACTGCAAACATTAGTCTTGCATGAATGTATTTCACGAAGGGTTCTATTAAAATAAATATATATATATATATATATTGTATTACTTGTCTGCTTTATACCATTAAAATAGAGCAGGGGTGATCCTAAATCCACGAAATTACTTTGAGAATCATGGGCAAAATGAAGCTTAGTTCTTATCAATTTTCAAAAAGAAATTGCAAAATAGTCTGTGCACAGAGTTATGTTTTTACAAATATTTATTACTATTCACATAATAAACCCCTTTAGATCTAACATACTGCAAACATGGTCAATGTAGACTTTTACTCTTGGCAATCTTATGTTTTACCACGTAATGATAACTTGTGGCCAACTGTTATGCATAATTCCTTATGACAGGTATTTTACATATATAAATGATAAAAATTTTTATTGGGTTCCCATTATTCCTCGCAAAGACCCACAAAGTTGAGCGTAGTCACTAGTGCCATCGACTGTCTTTAAAAAAGGTGTATATACGTTAGGGTAAAATATTTCCCCAAAGCTAAATATATAATGTAACAAATAGATAAAAGAAAATGTCCGTACTTACTTCATACTTACACATTTTTGCCTGTTCAAAAGTTCACATGAGTCTTCAATATGCTGCTGTTAAGTTCCTATTTTATGTGATATTATTTTGTTGCATATTCCAGAATTCTTCAAATTTGTTATGTTTGTTTTCTTTTGTTTCAATTATTTGATACAGTTGATGTATATCTTGAGTGAAAATATATATATTGTTAAAATTGAAAAAAATTAACACCATTTAATTTAATTAAATTTCCTCAAATCCTCCAAAAAGCAGTTTGGCTCTTATTTATTTATTTCCCACCATTTAATCATTTAAAGAATTCAAGATTCGAATGTTTGTTTGTAAACAAATCCACGACAGCATTTTTGAATGTAAACAAACAGTTTCGCCAATCAGAAAATCAAAAAATAAATAATAGATAAATGGAATCAAAATAATTTTAGGTCGTGCTCAAATAAATTTAAAATAAGATTAATAATTTTTATGATGTTCATATTGCGTTAATTAAAATTTATGACATCACTTTTAATTACGTTTTCAAAATTCTTTCTAGAAAATTCCATTAGATCTGCAGAAACGCAGTATTACTACACTAATTCAAAATAGTGTCTCTTTGAAAAAATGAGTTAGTTTTAAGAATAAATAATCTATGTCAAAAAATAGTCTAAAGTAAATTTTCCTCTATCAATTTAATTTAACCTTAATTCTTTAACTTTTATTTAAGCAAGCGATCTAATTAAAATATATTTTTTAAGAACTATTTACAGCACACAAGTATTTAGATGTACATCGTTCCAGCTAGCGGTAAAATCGGATTGGCGTTCTCTCTTCTCTTGGATAGCGTAGGTCCAAAAAGACATGCGGCAGCTTCGGCCATTGAAGGCGACATTTGCAGCGAGTAAACGTTCTATTGCAAATAATTTTAAATAATTGTCAAATGACTTTAAACATTTTTTTATTTCTGCGTACTATCTGCAGGACAACATCTATCTTTAAAGAATTTTGCCTATCTTACAAGGTAGCAACAACTCGTAATATGTTCGAGAAATAGTGGCAAAGCCTGATTAGGCCTATTGATGTCTCCAGTGGATGCTGCTTTCCGAGAGCGATGGAGTTCAGCGATTGATCCATCTTCCTCAAAAATTTCAATGATAAATTTATTCAATGATAAAAAATAAGTTTAAGATACTTTAAAAATTAAAAAATATAAAGCTACAAATATAATTATTATAAAACAAAACCTTACTTCAGCTTTACTGATGTAACCTTTAATTTGGCGAAGTACTTTCAATCAGGGGGCCCCCCCTTATCTTCAGCGCCAGTTACTCCATGCTGTGTATCTGTGAAGATTTCTTTCTGATGTTTGACTTTTCTTCTCTCCTTCAGGAGGTGGCGCCAGGTAGCATCTGTAGCTGTTGTTGATTGGTCTAGGTTGCATGCATTAGGTTGAACGATGATTTCTATTGTTTCGTGAAAGAGAGCGTAATTGTAGTTGTTGTAGTTAGCAATATTTTCTGTGTTTTTCTGATGTTTGACTTTTCTTATCACCTTCAGGAGGTGAAAAAATTGCTAACTACAATTACGCTCTCTTTTGCGAAACAATAGAAATCATCGATCAACCTAATGCATGCAACCTAGACCAATCAACAACAACTATAGATGCTACCTGGCGCCACCTCCTGAAGGAGAGAAGAAAAGTCAAACATCAGAAAGAAATCTTCACAGATATACAGCATGGAGTAACCGGTGCTGAAGATAAGGGGGGGCCCCCTGATTGAAAGTACTTCGCCAAATTAAAAGTTACATCAGTAAAGCTGAATTAAGGTTTTGTTTTATAATAATTAAGTTTAAGGTGTTTGTGATGATGAAATTTCTTCAATGGGATAATCTACATAAATTTCGCTCCTGCCATATACACATTTATTTGAGTGCAGATTCATGTTTCTTGCCATGAGGATAATCGGGTGAATTTCGAAAATCATTTACCTTCATCTTAAAAAATAATCTGATAACCAGTGGCATGATAACCAAAACATCTGATAACCAAGGCCAACGAATGTGCAACAATATGTTTGTCTAATGCGTACATATTATGTGAGTGTGTAACTCTTAGGGAACCCATGTTTATGAATATGTATTTATGTTAGGGGTGGGAATCGATTAACAGTTTTAACTGGGTTAATCATAATTCATTAATCGGATTTTTAATCGATTTTCATTTTTCTTCGTACAATTTTATTTGAACAATGAAAAAATCTCTCCCACATTTTTTTTTTTTTTTTTCAGATAGTACACAACAGATCATAAAAATGATATAGATGTTAATTTAACTAGTTCCTTAAACAATAAATAATCATAACAAACATGCAAATAAATAATAATAAAAAAAATCTGTTAATTTTTTTTTTCTAATAAATGAAAAACTATTTTAAATACGAAGATAATACAACATTTCAAAAATTAACTGCAAATATTCATACATGACATATTCATACGTGACTAAGCATTTATAAATATTTTTTTTATTTTTTTATTTTTATGAAATACATTTCATGTTAAATTTAGATTTTATTGTGAAGATATTTAATTAAGAATATTTAGTGTGGTTGTCTCATAATTATTATAAATATAATCCTATATTAATAACATACAGCACAACCTGAAGTACACTTCTATCAATTTTCAAGCATTGTCGCACTATAATCTAGTTATTTTGTGTAGCCCTGTAAATGAACAGTGAAAGATTTCTATGACATATTCTACATGAAACATGTTTTTACGCATACAAAAAAAAAATATATATATATATATATATTTGTTTCATTTGATTTAGTGCAGTCTGTAGATGTTAAAAACATGTAAATTTAACAAAAAGTCACTTTTGAAAATTTGACCTAAAAACAATACTTTCTCTACCTTATGGGTAAGAGAAAGTATTGTTTTTGGGTCAATGAAAAGAAAGAATGAGAAGGAAAACAAGCCTTAGTAGGCAGTGTCACCAAGTGCACCGAGGATGAAAGTGATAGTGTTTGAAATATATATGCACACAAAAAGGGTGAACTTAAGGTCTTTATTTTTACTTAAATGTTAATTCAATCCTATGTCTTAATAAATAAATTGATTTAACGAAATATTATTAAAGATTTACTATTATTATTTTTATTTGTGTTTGCTTTTCAATTTCAGAAAGGAAAAGAAATGTCAGGTGTTGCTGATTTGCCCATGGCTGATCAGCTATACCATTACATGGTTGGAGGACATAAAAGGCCTTTGGTATGTACATTCAGTAGCATTTTAATATATTATCTAATAAATGTGCTTCAAACTTGAAATGTTTTTTTCATAAAAAAAAATTAAATATTTATTCAGTGTTTGTAGAAATAATAATGGAAGTATTACGAGATCATTTTGACTATTTTTAAGGTGATGTGTGTATGAGTGAGTGAGCATGAAAATATCTAATCATTTTAATTGAGCTGATAGTTTGTAGGTATGTTATAGGTTACTGTCACCTGAACTGTATGGATTTTATTGAGGATTATAGCAGGAGGGAAGGAGGAAATTTTAATTTTTCAAGCATGTTGCACTCTAAAGCAGATGCAAGTGAGTTTTGCTATAAAAACAATACTTATGAATTATATCAATAGCAAATCATTCACCCACAGTACTATCCACTAGACAACAATGGATATACATTTGCATTTACTTTAGGCTGCAAAGGTATCAGCTATTGGCAATACAGAGATGCCAACTACTACAATTTGTCCATAGTTATTATGAAATTACGGCAGTAATTACAGCTTTACAGACAACATATAAAAATTATGGATTATATGCTTTTAAAAAAGTCGTGGATATCATTCGTTAAAAAAAAAGAATCCCTATTAACAATCGACGATCAAACGCACGACGGAAACCTTCTGATTCTCAACCTTTCTCCATCCACAACAAAAATGTCATTATTCATTTTAAACTTGCTTTATGAAATTCTAGGAACTCTAAAGAAATAGAATTGTTCAATATTTCTTGCTCACGTAATTATTTTTTGACCCCCTCCCCTCTTTTCTTATCTCCAACTACTAGCGATTGTCGAATAAAAGCCCTGCAGACACCTTTTGTTTCCCAGTCTTTCTCCATCAGCAGTATGAATGTCAATGTTGATTTTAAACTTGTTTTATTAGGTTCTAGAACCTATAAAGAAGTAGAATTGTTTCATTTCTCATACATCTAACTACTTATTTTTTTACCCCCCTCTCTTCCCTCTTTATATTTGCAGAATATCTATTTACAGTAAATACATATTGCATGTATAAGATAACCAAATAGAGTATATCAATAAATTATTTTGAGTGAATCTCGCAATTTTGCAATTCTGATGTGTTACACTTTACCTTTTCGTAACATTCCTTTTTTAAAATTAAAATAGCCGAAAACATCGCTACTTTAAATGAAAAGATCCAAAAACATCGTTACTTAAATTAAAATAGCCAAAAACATCATTACTGAAATTAAAATATACATAAACAACGTTTAAACAAACAATTTTACAGAAATAAATTAACATGAAGTTTTATCAGACTTAATAAACTAATTTTTAGACTAGCTAAAACAGTTAACATAAAGCTACGATCATCTGAAAAGTAAATTATACTATTTAACGAAAAGTAACGTTAATTAATTTTAACCATTTTGCTGTGTTTTCCTCCCTGTTAAATATGAAAATAAAATTTCATCGGTAAGTATTTCAGAAATTCCGTTGATGCAGGATTAATCTACAAGTCATAAGCTTTAAAATGGTACCTCCCTCATTACAATATGTCAAGAATTAAACTTTTCAGTTTCAAAGTTTTATTACAACAAAACTGGAGGATTTAAATACGTGCGCTACTAGTGTTTTTCGTCGATTTTTTCAGTCAGCCATTTTCTTCGCATTTTTTCGTTCTTCCCACGCAGCTAAGGGAGGATGCAGATGAGGAAGATCTTCTGGAGCGATCTGGAATGTTCGTCGGAAGTGACGATGCGTTCATCTTTTGGTAGGTTTGAGTAGCGGGTGCAGACTCTGATTGGCTGAGGACGGCATGTAATTTCAAAATTCGAGAGCGAAAAGAGACGGTTCCATCAGTTCCAAAAAGAAGCAGGTGCAGGTTAGACATGGGTGAAGGAACCCGGCAGTTCTTGCCGCAGTCTCCTAGCCTGAGCTAGCATCCCCTGTTCGTTAGCCATTTTGCAGTAATCAGCTACAGTGACACTCATATTATTTAAAGACAATGGTGGCTTCTGTATTGCCTTCGTTTGTTGAATATTCTATCCCTGTTTTAGATTAGGGATAAGATCTCAAAATGTTTATTTAAGAAAATTTATTAAAAATCTTTGAAGAATTGAATATCTACAAAGCTCCATTGGATGAGTACTAACGAAATATGACTATGGCGTTAGCATAGCAATGCTTATCTTGACTCGATCAAAGTGGAAGTACCTTTTCTGATAAAAGAAGCGAAGTATTTTCGGATATTTCCCATAAAAACACGCAATCCTTATTTTGACTTAATCAAAGTGGAAGTACCTCTTCTGATAAAAGAAACGAAGTATTATCTGATATTTCCCATAAAAGCATACTCTAAATCTACTATAGCTAATGGCATCACCATTCTTATCCGGATGTTGACTTTGATTACAAATGTCCACTTATGTTTCAATGATCAGAGCTTACTACCAAAATAGTGGAATGACAACAATCCACGAGATTGAAAACGAATAATTCATTAACGTAATATGCTGGATCTTCATACTTGTTTAATACGTCAGCAATGAACATTGTAATAATGTTCATCCAAGTCAAAGACTTATTAATATTGTTGAACATGTTATCAAAAGTTATGAGTTATAGAGTGATTAGAAAACTTCAAAATATAAGCATTGATATAACATCTTATAAAAGATTAAAATCGATAATAACATCTGTGTACAATGAGATGTGAAAATGGCATTAATGTTAGCATTTATTTTTATCTAGTAATTATCTACTCTGGCCAATGGTGAACTTGTGTGTTTAATAGTGATGTGTTTTTATTAATTAAAGTGTCTTTCGTTCAAAAATCCAGCTGTCTTCATTTCATCAAATTGGTGAAGACCGTTCCTTATTTTTCTTTTTTACAGCTCAAGTGATGCATTATACATTCGGATTATGCAATTACTAAAGTATGTATATATATATACGCGAACATAATTATTTATTATTTTGAGCGTTTTATTTATTAGTTAATTTATTTATTTTACAGTACTTAATTTATTTTTACAACTTTTCAGATTTTAAATTTTTACAAAATTTTACTTTCTCCAAGTATTTCATTAAATCCAAATTTTTATTTTAAATTCTTTATTTTTTAATTTTACATTTTTTAAATTCCTTAATTTTAAATTTTACATGATGCTTTATGCATTATGCAGATTTTAATATAACAAAGTTGTGTAGCATAAAATTCAGTGCTTGAATAATTCATGATTAATTTCTTCATTTATTTAAAAGAAAAAGTGAAACTTTTATTTACGATTTTAAGAAGTAAGTAACAAAACTTATTAGTTTAGTACATAAATCATATT
This sequence comes from Salticus scenicus, assembly GCA_963930645.1. Taxonomy (NCBI): domain Eukaryota; kingdom Metazoa; phylum Arthropoda; class Arachnida; order Araneae; family Salticidae; genus Salticus; species Salticus scenicus. The sequence continues at coordinate 344,284,709 of OZ005648.1, forward strand.
TGAGTGTATAACATGTAAAATATTTGTTTAAATCTGAACTTCAGTTTACATCAGTTGACCGATCTACTAGACTACTGACAAGTACCAGAGCTACTGAAAATTTTCTTGTCTACTACTGAAAATTGTCCTACAAGGTTGGCATCTCTGTCAATATTTGAAATATTACTTTTTGATGTTTATATAAGCCTCAACCCCATAATATGCATTAATATACATTTGAAGATCTGATCCATTCAGATCAATTTATTAGAGATATCTGAGTACTGTTTAAGTATTAATTAATAATTCTAAATATTCTATCTTAAATTATATTTTAAAAGTTGTCAAGAATAAATAAATATTTTTCTGTAATACTGTTTTTCTTCTCTTATGTAGACTGGTATTCATAAAGAAAAGCACAAATCTCCAAGTTATCAGATTCGTGAAGGAGATAATGTTAATGTCGATGTTACTAGTCCTGGTGCTACTTTAGCATTAGGAATGATGTTTTTCAATACTGGGAATCAGTATGTATCAAATTTTGACCTTTATGTACTATACATTAACCTTATAAGCACAATTATGTGATAAAATTTACCCTAACTGTAACACTAAGTGGAGATTAAGTTAATATAATTATATAAGTTAATGTAAGTTTAAATACAGTGTTGCTTATTTGAAAGCATAAAAATAATATATTTGTTAAACTTGCATTTAAACTTCATTTAATAATATTAAGAGGCCTTACTTGGAAGATTCATGAAACTTTTGTCTCTGATCCAATACTTCATCAAGAGCAGCTTTACATGATGTCATAATTGACAAAACTAAATTTCCTCTTCTTCCTCAGGTCTTGGAGATGGCGCACCACTTATGGTCTGTGCTCAGTATCGGTTCATTCGTGTTACAACTGCATTGATTTTTAAGATTTTGACAAAACACTAGATAGAAAATAGATTAAAAGAATATAAAGCAGACTATAAATTCGATAGAACTACCCCACCACATTAACCAAAGTTTACAAAAACAATGAAATTAAAATAGATTTTCATAACATAAATAAATTAGCAAATTATGAAAATAATCTTTATGCCCTACTTCACAAAGCTATAGAAATTCGTAAAAATCGACGCAGTTGTAATATGAATAAACCGATACTGAGTATAGAGTATAAGTGGCCTTATCTACTAAGACCGAGGACGAGAAAGAAGAGGAGACTTAGTTTCATTAATTTCCACATGATGTAAAGCTGTGTCTGACCTGATAAAGTGTCAGATCAAAGATGAAAGCCTCATGAAGCTTCCTGGTAAGGCCTCTTAATTTTAAATGTCATAAAATTATTAGACCCGGATGAAAAATTCATATGTGATTTGTCTTTAACTTGTAAATGTAATGTATGGCTATACTTAAATTATATACACATAAGAACTGTGTCATGTATGTTGAAATGGAAAGGAAGATATTAAACACCTTCAATTCAGACTTCTATAATTCGGAAATATCCATAATCCGAATTTTGAAAAACATAGTCCTTCATTTTTGTTTTTATGAATGACTACAGATGGCTAAAAAAAAATTCCGTTTAAAAAAAATTTTATTTTAAACAATTGTTAAATTACATTTTTGTGCATGTTAGTCTGGCTATTAAAATGAATAATATAGGAAAATTTGATTGTTCTCACTAACTAAAAATGAAACTGTTGTCCTTTTTAGACATGCTAAAGTAATTTTTATTTACATTTGAAAAATATTTTAATATATTGTTGCGTACTTGGGGGTTCGTGAGTTGTCCGAGAATGAAAGGCCAAACGTACAAAAATTCAGTAATTTATTCACAGAAAGTTCCAGAAAAATACAGGTCTATAAACCAAGTATCAGCTTCAATTCGACCAGTAAACACAGCTTAAACAACAGCTGTCAATAGCAAATCCACAGTACAAAGTGTATAGCAATAACACTTGAAGCAAGTCTCTTTCGAAGAGGCTCAATGCAAGCTGACCGACTCTGATCACAGACTGTACTGAACTAACTGTCTTGGCGAGAAAGCGCTTCTTATATACTGTTCCATGGAACCCAGATTTTTCGAGAAAACTCTAGAAAGTGGTCAACCAATCAACTTACAGCTTCCATATTTGGTATATCCCTAATAAGGATTTTCTCGCCAAGGTCGCCAAAAAAATCACCAAGGTGGGAAATAGTCGCCAAATTTGGCGCCAAATCCATTACCTGCCTTATTGGGGCTTTTTAATGCGTTTTTAAGGGAAATTAAGGCTATTTCAACACTAAAACGACTAGAAATGCACAAAATTAGCACTTTATCAATTTACTAAGCCTCTTTGAAAGATTTTATACAAAAATAAACACAATTATTTACAATTTTGTAACAATATATATATATATTTTAATCAATTAATTTAATTTTAATAATTTTTTGTATTTTCTTATTTTTTATTCAAATTTCGATTTGAATATTTGGTAATACATACAGGGTGATTATAAAAAAACTACCCCGATATATGAGACCATAGCTATCATACCGTTCACGGTAACTGAATAAAATTTTGATGGAAGGTATTTTGAAGTATGCACTCAAGAATTATATAAAAAATAATAGTTAAACTCTAACGGTTACGGTTACAGTGACAAAATTTCAAATGGCAACACCTCCTTTTTTTCATTGGAATGGGATCTCCATACCAAAAAACAATGAATAGCGTTGAAACGGTACCTGTAGCATGAAAATTGTAAGCGCTAGAAGAAAAGAGAAAACAACTGTGATGTGCCTACAAGAGCCAAACTAATGACATCACATTTCCCACTGAGTCTTCAGCTTAGAGCTCCTATAAATGCAAGCCGACTTGTGGAGGCTGGTTTACAACCTCAACGTATGTATTATCTCCCATCTTAAATAAGAAGTGTGTAAAGGAGTGAATTGAAGACGACTTAAAACTAATCTTTGTTCAACCTGACACTTTCTCCGAAACCATCGTCATCTAATGCTGAAATCAACTTTTGACCTTGACACTTCCAGTGCAACACTTCTATGCTAAACTCGACATTGTCAATGAAAACCACCCCTATCTGACGCTGGATCTGACAGGTGACCTTAAAACTTTCAGCTCAACACATCTATGCTCATCTCGACACTGTCACTGAAACTACTACTATTCAATACTAGATCCTACTGGTGACCTTCACATTTCCAACTAAACACATGCCATACCTTACAGACTCACATCGAAAATGATGCCCAAATAAAAGTTTAACAAATTAAGTTCTGAGTCAGCTTCTTTTTTAGGAAGTGTTGCATTGGAAGTGTCAAGGTCAAAAGTTGATTTCAGTGTTAGATGGCGAAGGTTTCGGTGAAAGTGTCAGGTTAAACAAAGATTAGTTTTAAGTTGTCGTCTTCAATTCACTCCTTTACACACTTCTTATTTAAGATGGGAGATAATCTGCACATCGAGGCTGTAAACCAGCCTCCACAAGTCGACTTGCATTTATAGGAGCTCTAAGCCGAAGACTCAGTGGGAAATCTGACGTCATTAGTCTTGCTCTGTTAGGCACATCACAGTTGTTTTCTCTTTTCTTCTAGCACTGGCAATTTTCGTGCTACAGGTATCGTTTCGACGCTATTTATGGTTTTTTGGTATGGAGATTCCATTCCAATAAAAAGAAGTAGGTGTTGCTATTTGAAATTTTCGAAATTTTGTCACTGTAACCGTAACTGTTAAAATTTAACTGTTATTTCTTATATGATTCTTGAGCGCGTACCTCAAAATACCTTCCACCAAAATTTTATTCAGTTACTGTGAAAGGTATGATAGCTATGATCTCATATATCGGGGTAATTTTTTTATAATCACCCTGCATATATATATATATATTTTAAACATTAAATCTTTTACACTGCCATTAATTTGTATGATAATAATAATAAAATTGTCATAATCTGTTTAAATAATTAAAAAATTTTTAATAATGTATATTTGATTTTTGCGATTTATATTATTTATTCTTTTATTATATTATTTATAGTTATAATTTAAAATCACAAAACACTACTTAAATTATTCATTAGAAGAGTTATTTCTCCAAAGTAAAGCAAGATGGTGCCACCATACAAAAGGAAGCTTTTTTTTTTTTGTGATGTTTTACTTTTAATATTTCAAATACATAAAATTGTTAATATTATCTGACAAGAATCAATAATTTATTACACGATAATCAATGCTTATCGTATTTTTTTTAAACAAACATCCATACATTATATTTTAGTAACTTGAATACATCCAAGATCCAAGTTTTGAAACAAAGATCTATAATTCGGAAATTTCCGTAATTCGGAATCATCAAAGTCCCAACGATTCCGAATTGAAGGTGTTATACCGTACTTATTAATGATTTAATTATTCCCTTTAAAAAAAAAAAAAAAAAATGCACATGTACAGTTGCAAAACTTATTGGCAATAAATTATTATTATTATTATTATCTTATTTTCTTCTTTGGTGTGTGCGTGTTCCGTGATATACATATTTTGCCAATTGTACATTACAGAACAAAAAGTAACAATTTTATATGAATACACAGCAGTATTTACTTAATATTCTACAGTAAAGCTAAATACCATTAATACAAAAGGTTTTAACACCGTATTAAATTATTTATTTTAAAAATAGCATCTTAAATTATAGACCCTACTTCTAATTAACATCAATTATTTAAAAAAAAAAAAAAGAAGAGAGGATTAAATCAGAAATAATTTATTAAATATTTATAAAAGCATCTTCAAGAAATATTTATTAAATGAATCCTAAATGCTTGATAAATAAATTCTAAAACATCTTAATAATAATAATAAATCTTTAAAAAAAAATGTGTAAAAATATCTGGAAAAAATTATCTTATTTTTCTACTTTCCAAGAATACATTATTTTCCATTCAACATCAGGTTAAAATTTTATCATTGACGATTGATCTTTCCAGATTATTTTCGAAGCTTGAAATTGCTGCCCTTACTGGATTTATTCATATGCATCCTTTTCGATAAAATTCATCTAAAGTGTTCTATTCGAATTTAATTTCTCAGTAGCATTCTTTCTGAAAATTCGTCACAAAGTAAACAAAATTAATGTAACATAAAATAATCATTAAATCACAGTAACTAAATTTTATTAAATTTTCTTAGAAATGAATCTCTCTGTTTCAACTGCATTTGCTGCTTGGCAGTTTGCTTTGCTGTTTGTCAATGGTGAATTTTCTCTATTTAATCCCTTTTGAGATTTGTTGGAATTCAAAAATATTTTGTAGTTTTTATTTTTTAAAAAGCTCAATTATTTTGCCTAGTCTATCAGGATTATAAAATGTATTATACTTTTTATTAAGAAAAAATTTAAACAATTTTATGAATTGGTATAGTAATTTTGTTAAGTTTAACAGGAATTTAAATCTTATTTCAGGCATATTTTTAGCTTAACAATTTATCCAACTATGTATAAATTTGATAAGTCTGCCAGACTTTGAAAATGCATTATAATTTTTATCTCTATATATTAAAAAAAAGTTACTGTCACTGGCGTCAAATTTTTTTTTGTCTGCAACAGCATCTTCTCGCGGAGGGCAGGGTCCTTCACATCATGAGAGGTATTAATGTATTCCGAACACTCCAAGGAAGACATTTCAGCTGCTTAGAAATTTCTATCATTTTAATTAAAGAATTATTAACTAAAAATGACAGGTTTATGAAGGTACTCTATTTGCCATTTTGAAAAAAGTTTCTCCCAGTGACATTGTTCTTCTGTCATGAAGTCATTTTACACAAGAAAATTAAAATATGATCCATGGTTGTAGGTAGGTAGGTTGAGTTTAACATCGCACCAGTACTGCACCATGGATAATTGGCAATGGTCTGGGTCTAGGGATGTTCTGGAAACATGTCATCACAATTTTGATTCTCCACAGAGCGGATTGCCCCCCCCCCCGCTTTGGTGATCCCCATAGGTATAGTTTTGATGGGAGCATGGAAGACATTGCGACCACGACAGATTTTACGTGCACCAGCCACCATTAGTGTAAGCGACGGTCTTTGGCCAGTTTGAGTACCGAACCTGCAATCTTCCAATTATGAGCTCAGTGCTCTACCGACTGTGGTGCCGCGGTTTGGATCTATGGTTGTAAAAGAGAAATAAAAAGGGTCATATACCAAAGCTGTAATGTAAAAGGGTCTAGATATTATAAATTTCTTTCCATTCAAAAAAAAAAAAAAAAAAAAAAAAAACTGATTTTTAGCATAATTTTCGTAAAAATAAATAATGTGCTATTAAATATTACGTATTTCAACTTGACATTGAATATGGGGACTTTTATAACAATTTTCTGCTTTTGTCCTGTGTTATGCACTATTAATATTCCTATTCAGTGAAAGGAAAACAGCAAATAGGTGAGCAGATCTCTGCATATATTAATAAGTAACGTGAATCTGGGGGAGGCGAAGCCCCCCTCAGGGGTTGGTGAGCAGAGCAAGCAGGGGACACAGCCCCCTAGTTTAAAATTAAAAAAAAAAAAAAAAAAAAACTCATAAATTTGCCAACTAGGTTTGTAATTTTAGCAAGTCTATCAGAATTGTAAAACATATCATCATCATTATTATTATTATTATTATTATTTACTTTAAAAAAATTTAATAAGTTTTCATTAAAAAAAAAAAAATGGAATTTTCTAAATTGGGTTTGTAATTTTTCCAAGTGCTTCTGTAATTTTACCAAGTCTACCAGAATTTAAATGTTTCATCTTTTTTCTTTTATTAAAAAATGTTGTGCATTAGGGTTTGAAAATATATTATCATTTTTGATTTCTTAAAAGGAAAATAAAGAAGTTTTAACAAGTTTGCCTACTATGTTTGTAATTTTGTCAAGTATACCAGCAAGTTCTAATCAGTGGGGAGAATTATTAAAAGCTGCTACTACGTCAGAAATGCCAAAGGAAAATATTGCAAATGCATACAGCTGTTTCGGTAGCCTAAAGTGTACCGTCTTCAGTACAAAAAGGATTCTGAATCAGGAGAAGTGCTCGTATATATAGGAGAGGGGCCGGATTTAGTTCAACCAATAGGATTACGGGAAAGGTGGGGAGAGTTGCCAATAGGAATTTAGGAAAGTTAGCTGAGTAAACAGTAGAAAAATTAAGAAAATGTGGACTGAATATAAAATTTCCAACAGTGAGACAAATAGGAAACAGCGTAATCACAATTTACAAGGTTTTTAAAATTTTTTATAAATATGAAAAGCTTCAAAGAAATCGAGTTCATGAATGGATTTAGGTCTGCAAATTATTTTAGCTGAATTAAATTTAAAATTATGATTTTCCTCCCAGCAATGTTAAGAAATAGCCGATTTATTGGTTTCTTGTTTGTGGACGTAATTCATATGTTCTTTTAGCCGAAATTTAAGACTGCTTTTAGTTTGGCCAATATATGATAAACCACACTGACAGGAAATACTATAAATGCCCCAAGAATTATGCATATCAATAGGATCTTTTAACTAAGAAAAGGTGAGTTTATTGGAAGGCGAAAATATTATTTTAAAATCATATTGTTTGAGAATTTTAGCAATGGTTTGACTGGATTTAGGAAAATAGGGTAAGACAATACTGATATTAGAAGAGACTGATTTAGTAGACGAAATACGAGGGAGTTGTAATTTTTGGATAGCTTTGTCTATAATGAAAGGGTCATAACCTCTGTCAATTGCAATGGCCTTCAGGTATTTAATTTCAGATTTTAATAAAATAGGATTTGAACAAATATTAAGTGAACAAATATTTGAACAAATATTAATAATATAAAATCATAATTTTAAATTTAATTCAGCTAAAATAATTTGCAGACCTAAATCCATTCATGAACTCGATTTCTTTGAAGCTTTTCATATTTATAAAAATTTTAAAAACCTTGTAAATTGTGATTACGCTGTTCCTTATTTGTCTGACTGTTGGAAATTTTATATTCAGTCCACATTTTCTTAATTTTTCTACTGTTTACACAGCTAACTTTCCTAAATTCCTATTGGCCACTCTCCCCACCTTTCCCATAATCCTATTGGTTGAACTAAATCCGGCCCCTCTCCTATATATACGAGCACTTCTCCTGATTCAGAATCCTTTTTGCACGTTTTAGGCTACCAAAACAGCTGTATGCATTTGCAATATTTTCCTTTGGCGTTTCTGACGTAGTAGTTTATTCGGCTTTTAATATTCCAACGCCAAGTCTCCTGTTATTAAGTGGGGAGAATTCTTCTCTATTCTCCCTTAGCAAGGTTGCTGGATATCATGCTGTAATGTATGATGTTTGAAGACTGTCTATATCTATACATTTAAGATATAATTTAAATTACTATGATGAATAAAGGAGGGTGGGGGGAATGAAGCGATTTAAAGATAATCTTTCAGTGTCTTCTTATCTACAATCAATTTCCCTATGATGAGTAATGAGTTAGAATTTTTATTTTTATAAACATGTTATAAAATTGTTATTATTATTTAATATTAAGTGACCAGAGCTATCATTTTAACTGCAATGCTACTTATTAAAAATGACATACTCCTTTTCTTCTAGTGTTAAATAATTATTACCATATAGAAAACTATATAATTTTTTTTAGAGCTATTGCTGACTGGATGACTGCACCTGATACTCAATTTCTGTTAGATATGGTTCGACCTGACTTTTTATTGTTAAGAGTAAGATCAACTTTTCCATTTATCTCCTATACCTAATATAGTGTAATATTTGTATAATACCTAATATAATGTAGTCAATTTACAAATTTCTTGGCTCATGATAGTAATTTAAATTTCTTCCCTAGACATTAAGTAAAGGTTTAATTTTGTGGTCAGACATTCATCCATCTGTAAAATGGGTTGAAAGCCATTTGCCTGAGGTAATTTATTTATTATGTTAAATTGTTTATCTTAACTTTTTCTTTTATATATTATTATTATAATGAGCTATGAAAAAATATAAACTTGTATTTGGTATGAAAAAGGACTCTTAATTTTTCAATATGATATGAATTTTATGTGATTATTCAAAATATTTATTTAAATTTTGTCATAAACAAACTAAGTAAATGTTGGTGAGTCATGATTAAGAGTTATGTAATCATCAAGTAATTACCACTTTTCTCACCTCGGGGGTAGATCCTAAGGGAGGGTTACACATTATATAAATTAAGATATTATTTTATTTGAGCAACATGCTTCATTGAAAAAGTTTCTATTTATCACTGTTACTATTAGAAAATACCACAAGTGAATTTCATAGGTTGTATATTATAATCTCAAAAAGGCTGAATAGAATTCATTGATACCAGACTGTATAGAAATGCATAGTGTGCAATTAGGAAAAGTGAGCTTCAGATGTGTTGGTACTTGTAATTTGTTCTGAGCACAAAGCACAAAACTTCACAGAAAGCAAGGATGGGTATATATGTACATTTTTATTTCAATTGAAGTCAAAAAGTTTCCACCATTACCAAATTTATCATTTATGGCAAAGTGTTCTAAAGAAAATATTCTAGTTTTTTCTTTTTCTTTATTATTATTATTATTATTATTATGAGATGATTCCAGAGGTGGTTATGTTCAGGTAATTTACCTGATTTCAGGTATTTTTTTCATCTTCAATACCAAAATTTCAGTTTTTCTGGTAGTTAAATTCGTAAAATAAGACTAAAATATCAAATTTATACTGCTAAACCAAATTCAAATTAATATTTTTCATAATGAGAAGATTGAATTTCCCTGCAATGATCATATATCAATACAAAAAACCCTTAACGGGTTAAAAGTTTGTGACGCAGCACTGCACTTTAAGGCTATAAGAATTAGAAATACGGGTCTTAAAAATAATGATATCAAATTTTCAGTGACGCTTTGCTATTAATTGAAAAATACAGAGATTTTCTTATTTGAATTTGTTTTTTTCTTCTATTTATTTTTACAGTGTAAACGTTATTTTTAACATAAAATAATATATAACATTTACTTACCGATACCTTTTCATTCACATCTCTTATAATATCAAAATATGTGTTTTAAAAGAAATGATATGAAATTCCAGCAACGCAGTGATGTTACACTAAATGATTTGTTTTTAATTTCCACTGCAATTATTTTGTTTTGCACATATACTTTGAAATATTGCTTTTAGTTTTCAAATACGCAGTCAAATATATCACTTTCATTAAGTTTATATTATGTACTGAAATGTATTTATTTCAATGAATTATTTTATCTTTTGCGTCACGCCATCCAAAACTAAAAATTTTGCCTTTTTTTTTTTTTTTTTTTTTTTTTTTGCAGCAGCACACTATCTACTTGTACGCTTTTTCAATTAATTTGGATAAGATGGCACAAAATAAACATTTCCATAAATTTTACTTACAGTTTTGGATAGCGTGACGCAAAAGATAGAATAATTCATTGAAATAAATACATTTCAGTACACAAAAACTAATAAAATCAGGCCGAATAAAAGTAATAATAATAAAATAAAAATTTCATGCATTTCTATGAAAATATTTTTTAGTGTCTACTTTTCAGATGTTTATATATCCAAGCAATAGAATATCAATTAACAAAACTACTGAACTGATCCAGACAAAACTACTGAACACAAAAAAATACACTAATGAGATATATTTAACAATCCTATATCTTTATACATTCTAGAATCTAATAAAGCAAGTTTAAAATGAAAATTGACATTTATGGTGTGGATGGAGAAAGATTGAAAATCGCAAGGCAAAATGTAGTCGGAAATTCTGCAGTTTTGGTGCTAAATAAAAATTAGTAGTTTTGAGCTGATTTTCATAGCATCATAGTTTACAGCCCAAATTCATAGTAAATACGAATTATTCGTAGCAGTTGGCAGGTCTGGAAATGTGTTCCTTTACTTTATTTTTGATTTTTCTCTTTGTCATATCTATAACTCCCTTCACTATTAACATAAGTGTTCCTTTACACTGTTTTTGATTTGTATCAGAAGACATAAAATTGACCTAACAAAGTAGAAACCTAAAATTTTTCCAGTAAGAAAAACTTGATTTATGTGTAAAGGCTCATAAAACAAAGTTTACATAGCAAGTTAAAAAATAAGACAAAAAAATGGTAGAGTTATTTTTTTAAATACCAATTTCCGACATCTAAAACTGACCTACCTAAGAAGGGTGTTGTTGATTTTCCTGTAATAACCATGTAATACATGAGAAAGGATATCTAAAATGGATTTATGTAACAATTTTCAAGAAAATCGTTAGAGCCGTTTTTCAGATACCAATTTTTACCAAAACTTCACATACACAATTATTGTCTGGAAAACAATAATTACATACAAAAAGATATTTAAAAGGGATTTAATATGGTGAGTTTGAAAAAAATCCATACAGCCGTTTCTAAAGGAACGCACTTGCGAGACCTGAAATTGAGCTATTTATTCAGGACGCCTATCAATTTTCCTGAACTAACCAACTATACCATTCGAAAGGACATTTAATAGAGTGTTTATATAGCAACTTTGAAAAAAAAATCGTTAGAGCCATTTGTGAGATCTGGACTTAAGGACCAAATCTCATACTTGCCAACTTTTCCGGTTTTCCCAGAAGACTTACGAATTTTTAACGTATCTACCGGTCTTCTGGACAGATGATGAAATCTTCTGTTTTTAAAAAAAGTCGCGGATATCGTTCGTTTTAAAAAGAAACCCAAATGTTCTAGGAAAACTCCTGATACCCAATCTTTCTCCATCCATAGCATAAATGTCAATATTCATTTCAAACTTACTTTATGCGATTCTGGAACATGTAAAGAAATAGAATTGTTAAATATTTCTTGCTGATGTAATTACTTTTTGCCTCCCCCCCCCCCCTCCTTTATTTATCTCTGACTAGTGATCAGCAATCAAATGTTCTGCAGAAGTCTTTTGTTTCCTAATCTTTATCCATCTGCAACATAAATGATAATATTAATTTTAAAGTTCTTACATTAGATTCTAGAAGTAGAGTTGAAAGAGTTTAATATTTCTCACTCTGTAATTATTTTTGTATCCCCTCCCCCGGATTGTGATCAATGATCAATTTTAGAAACAATAAAGCAATGGAAGTGCTTAATAGTTCTCACATATGCAATTATTTTTAGATCTTTATTGCTGAATTTAATGAATCTGTTTATTTTTCCTCAATTAAATTAAATATTTGTATGTCATATTTATACCAAATGTGTAAAAATGGGAAAAAAATGAAGAATAATTTTTTCAGGTACGAAAATTTTTCCCAAATCAATTTAAGAAAATTAGTACTCAGTTGGTTTTATACATGTTTGAAACTGATAATTAGCTACTGCTACTTTTTTTTTATATGTATGATTAATGTACATACACAAAAATCATATTCTATATTTATTTAAAAAAATAATTATACTTTAACTTAACTAAGTTTTTTTGTCTATTGTTAAATAAATTTCTTACGGATTCTGTTTTTTAGATATTTATATGCTGAAGAGGAATAATTTCATTTAAAACTTTTATATATTTAGTATAATCAGTCTATATTAAAACGTTTTTATAGATTGCTTCTAAATATTAAAACAAGTCCTTCCGGCTTATTCGGAAGGGTAGGTTGATTCCTTTTTTCTTATCAAGTAGCCGTCATTTTGTTTCAAAATGGCGGCTACAAATTATTAATGCACTTGGTAGAAATATTGATGTAGACTATGCACATATGGAGTTTTAAGCAAATCGGTTCATAAATACATTTTTATGTGAATTTAAAATTTTCAAGTGGCCGGTGATTGGAAACAAAATGGTGGGCCAAGTTGACAAATATATCAAACGCATTTGTGAGATAAGACTACTGTACAAATGTAGTTGGAATTACTTCAAAATCTCAAAAGTCATCGTGTTGAAAAATTAAGTGGCTGCTACTGGGACCAAAATAGCAAAGAAAGTTGCTCATCTAAGATACCACTGCAAATTTGAAAAAATATTTTTTTTTTTTGTAGAAATTCTTTCAAAGAGTTGATAAAATGTAGTTTTCTGCATTTCTAGTTTGTTTTAGCATTAAAATAGCCTAATTTTTCCTTAAAAGCGCATTAAAATGATTCAGTAACGCAGGTAATGGATTTGGCGACTTTTCTGGCGACCTTTGGCAAGAAAATACTTATTATCGATATTCTAAAGATGGACGCAATAACGTGATTGGTTCACGAGTTATGTGAATTTTCTAAATTTTTGTTGTTTGAATGATAAATCCATTTTTCAACTTTGATTTGAATTGATTAAGTATTTCTAAAGTTCCAGTAAACACATCCAAGATATTTGAAGCATAGGTTAATGTCCAACTGTGGTTTAAATCAATGCCGTGTTTCAAAAGTTATTATTATGGCAAATTTTCAAGTGGCAGTCTAAACGGCTCCGACTTGGACAACAAAATGGTAAAACAACTGGCCCATCGAAATCATCCAGTATATTTGTACGATAAGTTCATTGTCCAGTTCTAGTTTAAATTAAATCAGTATTTCAAAAATTATCGTCATAAGAAATATTCAGGTGGCACCACTTGTGAAAAAAAGTGGAGTGAGATGCCCAGCGAAATTATCTGGGTTGTTTGAATGATAAATCCACTACCCAAATTTGATGTGAATTGATTCTGTATTACTAAAGTTACATAATGACAAATTTTCAAGTGACTGCCACTTGGAAATAAAATTGCGGATCAAGTCACCAAGTGGACCAATCCTAGATATTTGAACCATAAGTTCATTATCCAGCTTTTATTTGAATCAGTTTAGTATTATAAAAGTTATCGTGATGGCATATTTTCAAGTGGCAGTGTGATTTCAAGTGGCCGGCACTTAGACACAAGATGTCGGGACAAGTTGCCCAGTGAAAACATTCAAGATAATTATATGATAATATCACTGTCAAAATTTGGTTCGATTTGGAGTATTATTTCTGAAGTTATCGTGATTTTAAATTTTCAAGTGAGAGCCTGATTTCAAGTGGAACGCTTAACTCAATATATCTGCCACTTTATTAAAAATAATGGATATAATTTATTAATAAGCTTCATTGAGATCCTTATGTGGTCTGTATTTACATCAAAATTCAAACAATTTCGGAATACGCTTTTTGCAATTTAAATTTGAAATTTTCAAGTGGCCTCCACTTGAAAACAAAATGGCAGAGCAACTTGGTTAATAAACCCATCTAAGATATTTATAAGATAAGTTAAGACACTGTCTAAATTTGGTTCGATTTGGAGTATTATTTCAGAAGTTATAGTGATTTTAAATTTTCAAGTGGTTGCCTGATTTCAAGTGGTCCTGCTTAACTTAAAATATCTGCCACTTTATTGAAAATGGCAGATAAACTTCATTGAGACCCTTATGTGGCCTGTATTTACATCAAAATTCAAGCAAATCTTGCTTTAAATATGCTTTTTAGAATGTCGGTTTGAAATTTTCAAGTGGCTGCCACTTGAAAACAAAAATTCGGAGCAACTTGGTTAACAAACTCATCCAAGATATTTATTAGATTAGTTCACTGTCCAAATTTGGTTCGATTTCGAGTATTATTTCGGGAGTTATCGTGATGACAAAATTTTCATTATAGATATATATATATATAAACGAAGTGATTGCAATAGGTCGATTTCTAAAGAAATCAACCTAATTGTAAAACTGTATTGTTTAATACGTCAAAGAAAAAAAAAATCTTCCCCTTTTTTTTATGAAATCTTCTGGTTTTTCAACAAAAATCTTCCCTTTTTTATTAAAATTGGTTGGCAAGTCTGAAATCTAGTTTCCAATTTCCCAATTTCGGTTTTCCAATTTTTACCAAAATTTGGAAAATTCATCTGTACACTAGACCTGTCTCAATTCTGAAGTTCTGTAGTTCTATCTTTATTAGTTTTGGAGATATGATAGCCAGAAGATTCCACACATACATACACGCATAGCAACTTTGAAAAAAATCGTTAGAGCCATTTGTGAGATCTGGACTTACAGACCAAATCTAGTTTCTGATGTCCCAATTCCAGTTTTCCAATTTTTACCAAAATTTGGAAATTTCATCTGTACACTAGACCTGTCTCAATTCTGAAGTTATTTAGTTTTGGAGATATGATAGCCAGAAGATTCCGCACATACATACATGCATAGCAACTTTGAAAAAAATCATTAGAGCCATTTGTGAGATCTGGACTTACAGACGAAATCTAGTTTCCGATGTCCCAATTCCAATTTTCCAATTTTTACAAAAATTTGGAAATTTCATCTGTACACTAGACCTGTCTCAATTTTGAAGTTCTGTAGTTCTATCTTTATTAGTTTTGGAGATATGATAGCCAGAAGATCCCGCATATACATACACACACACTGCTCAATTGCCAAAAACTACTTTTTTGGTCTCTGGAGGACTTAAAACACTTAAATCAGGTTAAAACTTGATATCGAATTTTTGGACTGAATACAATACTTCTATTACCGTTAGGGTAATGGAAGTAAAAAAACAACAGTCTCTCCGAAAGGTAAAATTATTGTTAAAGATGTAGACTTAAGAATGTGATTTTATGTATGTGATTTTTTTCATAATATTAAAATAATTTTCATCTGTATAAATATTCAAAGGAGTGTTTTGCCTCAAAATATAGTCAAAATAATGGAATTTAGCAATTGAGATTTTAATGTGATATCAGGCGAAGATGTTAGAAAAAATCAGGGAAAATATGTAAAATACAGCAATTTTTTTTCCCAGATTAGTATAAAATCTCTTTATAATTTTTTATCTCTTAAATTTTGTTAATTGTAAATGCGAAAAGAGCACATGAATAAGATACAAACCAAGTGCATTGTAGAAAATATACAAAATTCATATCTTAAAGAATGGTGAAAGAGAAGATGAAATTTTTTAAAATAGTAGTAATGGATCAAAATACACATTAGAGAGCAATAAGGCAGTGGATGGAGCGCCTATAACAATGCAGTCTGCTATACCACCTAGCTCATTCCATACATTAATGACTTATTTTTGGTTTTGCTTTCATTGGCATTACTCTTTTTAAAATACACCTAAAAATCATCATGCTGCCTATAATTTTAGTCTATAAAAACTCATCAATTTCATTTACATTTTCTTTCTGTCTTTCAGTTTTAACATTTTTTTCTTTTAACAAAATTGCTTTTAAAAGGACAGGATACAAACCAGGGTTTGAAATTAACAGTCATTAGGCATGTTTTGCACCTATAAATTTAAGTTTGGTGATCATGAAATCACATTCAGGTGTCATTTTTGACGCCCAACTTTTGACCAAATTTTAAAAAATCAGTTTTGTCATAATACATTTTTTCTTTATAATTTACAAAATTCTCATTTTTTATCACCTTAAAAAAATTCTTATGCTGTCAGTTTCAACATATATAAGTTAAAAAAAAAAAAAAAAAAAAAACAGCAAATACAAAAATACATTTAATGCTGTTTGCAGAAAAAATTTCCAAATTTGAAAGAAATTAAAAAAAAAAAAAAAAAAAGCTTTTTTTACTTATTGCTATTATTTAGTTTGTATACAATCAGAAATTTACAATCATAATAATTTCTGAAATATTGAATTAATTTAAACCAAATTTTCTTATGAAACCTGAAAGTATAAATAAATAATTTATAAATAGTTTAAATGGATATTTTGTGGTAGTTCTCATTTTGCTTGAAGATGTAATACATGATATTTGATTTATTTTAAAAATCATTTGGCCAGCAGATTATTAAGTTTTTTTCTATTGTTTGTTCTGTTTTAAGTAAGTTTTTAATTTCTAATTAATTAATTTATTTTTTCAAGTATAAATGTATTCATTTTTTAACTTTCATGTTTGTATTAAAGCTTAAAAAAGTCTTTTAAGCTTTATCTTGTTATGATCTCAACAGATTAAAAAAAAAATAATAATAAATAATAATAATAAAAACACCTGAGTAGACCATTTTGGCAAATAAAAAAAAACAGGTGTCATTGATACCTGACATTCACATACCAATTTCTAACTCTGATGCAAACAGTATATCAAGGTAAATATTATTCAACTAGTATATAACCCTGTCAAAAATGACGGAATGTGAAATCAATGAACGTAGTGAATCAACGAAGGCTTTGCCTGCTTCGCTGGTCACTATATTTAAAGGAAACTCTTTTATATTGCTTTATAAACAAAATTTAAATTTTTAAAAAATCATGGAAATTGCTCAAAAGCTCGCTTCCTGTCCCCACATTATCTCACAATATTAATTTATTTCTAATAATAATTTGGCTTCTGAGAAATTAAAATTAGGGGGGAAATTTGACTTAAGGTGTATGAGTTTCAAATTTTAAAGGTAAATAAGGAAAGAAATAAAGTGTGAAGGTTTCGCACAGGTTTGTTATTATTTTATCATTCTTATTTTTTGTGTGAAAGCATATTTCATTTTATGCTAAAAAAAATAAATAAATGACTGGTAAATTTTTTTGGTAACAATTATAAATTTAAATGTTCAAATTTGAAGTTATTGCCAGGTTATTATTTTCATATTTTCATATTTTTTAAAAATCTAATCAAAACTTTGTTACAAATAAGGTACCAAATGAAAGGGGCTTTTTTTCTGAATCTGTCGGACTAAACAGCTTATTGATCGGACAATTAGATTTTTTTTTTAATTAACTAAAGTATGGAAATTAGGTCGCAACTTGCTACATAGATGAGTACAAACCGGAATCAAGATATAAGGCTTTTATTATATACGATGTAATAAATTATTTTTATTTCACTGTAGTTTACAAGTGCATGATTACTTTAATTGGAGATTTTTCATAGTATTTATAAAAACTTCATTATTTATATTTATATGTGTTGTTTCCTGCTAAATTCTAAATTTCTGTTGATGTATTGCAGTAAAAGAAAAAGAATTGAATATTAATTTTTTCCCTTTTAGATTGTGGCAAAACATGCTTTCCAACGTGGAGTAACTAATGCTGATGTAGATTATGAAACTATGAGGTAATCTTTATGTATGAAAGTTTTCCACTCTATTAAAATTAAACAGAAAAATGGAAAAAAAAAAAAAAATAGTTTTTCTATTAATTCATTTTTATTTTAATCATAACATGAAACTTTAAAGTATTGATTCATCAGAATGTTGATATACTTCATAAAATTAAAAATATTTAAGTTATTATACTTACTGAATTTTTAATTCAAAGATTTTCAAATTAATGTAATTATATATTTTTGAATCTAAGTTCAAATCATGATAAAGACCTAGAGTTTTCTTTTTTTTTTTTTTGCTTATTTATATCTGTGTAATCTGTAGCTTTTATCAATGGTTTACAAAATGTTTTGACTTCTTAATTCAGGTCTCATACCACCTATTTGTAATTTGTAAATATATATATATATATAAATGCAATATAAATTTACTGCAGCATTTGATTTTTAGCTTTTTTTTTTTTATTTATTTATTAAAAAAGAAACTTAAGTTATACTAGTTTCACCAAAAAGCAAAAAAAAGGAAATCTAGTTAAAGGTATGGATACTAATTCCAATGTGTTTGCTTTATTAAATTGTTGATTTGATTTATATATTATGATAAAATTTTTAGTTACATTAGTGATTTTTATGAGACTAGCTATCTATTCTTATGCCAAGATAGAAAACACGTTCAAAATATCCATTGGGTTAAATTGATATTTTGAAGAATAGATGTAGCAATTTCTTCATATTTGAAAGTTATTATAAATATGTTTAAGTTTTTAAGAAATTATTTTTTTGAAATAGCAATAATTTTCAAAAAAATTTTCAAAAAAAAAAAAAAAAAAAAAAAATCTAAACACCCTACTCTAATTTTCTGATAAATCATAGCATAAAAAAAAAGAGATATGCTGAAATCAGTCAATCAGAATCATGTTTTGTTGTTCATTAATTAAACTTGGGACTATCTACTTCTTAAAAAAAACTGGAGTAACAATTTTTTTATAATAATGCCAAATTTCAAAGTAATATTCATATTATATATTCACATTATGTTAAAATACCAAATATCAATTAAATTTTCCAATATTTCTATTATTTTAGAATCCTAACATAAATATCTTGAAATTTACATAATTTTTTAATATATGAAATTTTAAATGTTTAGAGAAATTATTTAATACATCTTATGACATCATCCTAATGCATCCATACACTCGTTGAAAACTTTTTAGTCTTTAAATGTTTAAAATTTTTAGTAAATTGAAAATTTTCCCCATCTTAAAATATGCATAGAAAATGTGAATTATTATTACAGGTACAGCGGTGTAATTAGATTCACTATAAAATTTTAACATTTCTTACTCTTTTTAATTTTCATTATTTCAGTTTCCAAAATTTTTTGGTATAAAAAATATCTCATACCTTATATCTGTACCCTAAAGTTAAAGGGCACCATGTCCATTTTACCATGTTTTTATTAACTTCGATTCTTGTGTGTTTGTGTGTTTGGTGTTTGTCAGGGACAAATCTTGCAATCGATTTTTAACTAACTTCCCGACTAGCTGGATATTTGAAATTTTCAGGACAGCTCACAACACGGTGACAATACATTTTTCTAATAATTTTAGTCAACTATTTCAAGTCTCGCTGCCTTCGGCAGCGCTTATATGATTCGTCAGAAAATTTATTTAACTAACTTCCCGACTAGCTAGACATTTGAAACTTTCAGAATAGTTCAGAACAGGGTGAAAATGCATTTTCTTAAAACCTTTTGCAAACTGTTTCGGGTTCCCGCTGCCTTCGGCAGCGTTATCAGTACAAAGCTTGCAATCGATTTTTCACTAACTTTCCGACTAGCTAGACATTTGAAATTTTCAGGACAGCTCACAACACGGTGACAATACATTTTTCTAATAATTTTAGTCAATTATTTCAAGTCCCGCTGCCTTCGGCATCGCTTATATGATTCGACAGAAAATTTATTTAACCAACTTCCCGACTAGCTAGACATTTGAAACTTTCAGAATAGTTCAGAACACGGTGAAAATGCATTTTCTTAAAATCTTTAGCCAACTGTTTCGGGTTCCTGTTGCCTTCGGCAGCGTTATCAGTACAAAGCTTGCAATCGATTTTTCACTAACTTTCCGACTAGCTAGACATTTGAAACTTTTAGGACAGCTCACAACACGGTGACAATACATTTTTCTAATAATTTTAGTCAACTATTTCAGGTCCCGCTGCCTTCGGCAGCGCTTATATAATTCGACAGAACATTTATTTAACTAACTTCCCGACTAGCTAGACATTTAAAATTTTCAGAATAGTTCAGAACACGGTGAAAATGCATTTTTTAACCCTTTAGCCGTTACCTATTTTTTCACTCATCCTTTCTAAAACGTTAAGCACATTCGACTAGGAACTCTTTTAAATAGGTTTTGAGTAGAAGAGGTATTGCTTTCAACAACGTTAGTAATATTTGGGGGGAGCAGGGGCGGAGTGACAAGTGTCAAATCTCATAGATAACAATGCGGTAGATAACAATAAGGAGCTAATCCTGACTCCTGAAGGTCATTGCTGTGAAATTTTCAGACAGTAAATTTTTCTCGTAAAAATATGGTTTGATACTTTTTAGCTGTATTTCGTTTCAGTTGAACTGATTTGATATTTTTAAAAATGCGTCATTTCACTCATGTTTACAATCTTTCTTCCATATAGCAATTAATTTTACTAGAGAAAAATAAGCATTACATCAAAATAAATGAAAAATAAATAAACAATAATAATAATAAATTAAAATTATTTTAGAACTTATTCTCATTTGAAAAAAATCTACAAGTGAGCCAAAAAAATTATTAAAACTGGAAGAATTTATTTATGTGCTGAGAAAAAGGGGATGCAGATAAAAAAAAAAAAAAAAAAAAACTTTTTATTTATATTAGTAATTTAAATAAAAACAAATTATTTAATAAGGAAAATTTGTATTTATTTAATTTTTTCTGGCAATATTTGACAGACTTTCTGTTGCGTATTGCCAAATTTGATTTAAATCATTGCATGACAAATTTTTTATTTTCTTATTTTTAAGTAATTAACAGTTTTGACATGTAAAATCATTTATTAAATTTAACTTAAATGCTTTACGCAAATTTAACTTGCGATTAACAATTACCTTTGATAGCAAACGCAACAACAATAGATTAAATACAATATTTACGAATCAAAAATGAGCCCTATGTAAAAACATCCCAATAAAAAATTATTTTAACTTATTTTGAATAGAAATAGTTAAACAAAATAATTAATCAGGTGCACAGAAAGGAACCTATAGGTAAACATGCCAATGCAAATTATTTTTATTTGTTTTGAGTAGAAATAGTTATACAAAATCAGGTGAATCAGGTGAATGTTTTTAATATGAGTGAGCACGAAAACAGCCCTTTTTTTTCTAATGAAGGTTTGTATTTTTATAGTTTGACACAAAACAATTGTTATTACTAACAATTCGTAGGTTTCAGAAAATAAGGGTGATTTGCTGACAAAGTTGTTAAAATTCAGGCGTTTAGAATATAATTCGCAGAGAAAGTGTGTAAGCTATTCTTCTTCTACTTTTTTACAGGTACGTAAACATTATGTTTTAAACTTTGAATATGACAAAAGAAAAATCAAAATAAAGAAACTCGAAAAAAAAAAAAAAAAAAAAAAAGTATAATATTTATTTAGATTTCACTTTTTTGCTAATTCTTAAATTATCTTCTGTTAAATATTAACAATAAATAAATAAAAATAAAATTTTAATGAAAATTTCTTTTTTCAATGGAATTTTCCCCCTAAGTATACTAAATATTAGTCCAGGCAATTAGAGAATTCACACGGAAAAATTCATGGTGGTTCAAGAAATTGGGATGCTTTATTTACTTCGATTATTTGAATCCGAATTTTTTATTTCTTATCGAAAATTTCCCCTCCAATCCGTGTGTATCAAATCCTTATCCTCGAAAAATTATCTATTAAAAACTATCGCTTTTATTATTTTACAGAAAAAAATACTTAGAAATTCGAAAATGTGTAGAAAATATGCTACAGGTAAGATTTTTTTATGTAAGGTTATGGGGGAAATAATAGGAGAGAGAACCGAGTGTATTCTTACTCGCGTTATGCGGTTATTTCAAATCCGCAGTTGTTCTAGTTCAGTAAATATCACCCTAATTTAAAATGAATTTATTTCTAGAACTATATTCTGAATTTTTCAAGATAAAGTGTCTTAATGCATCAAGAATTATTAGCCCCGATTAATAGGGTTGGTTAGTTGTATGATTAAGGCCGATTGACTCCGTAAGTGTCCTAGGCCTATAGGGGAAATGCCCTCCGTGGGGGTCTTTCTAAGGAGTCCTAGCCCTTATTTACGCGAGTTTCGGAGGAAACCATGGAAAAATGCGAACGGCTAAATCGATGAGTGCGACCTGGGGTCGAACCCGGCACCTCCCATCTATCGGCTTTGAGCGCAGAACCGCTCGGCCGCTGGTGGGCCCCTCGATTAATTGGGAATATATGAATAAGGCATTTCGCTCAGAATTAGTAAAGGCCCCAAAGGTAATGAAAAATTCAAATCGTATAACGATAGCTCTGAGTCTGAAACTATACTACATTTATGATAATGAACAGTTAAAATACAAACTGGGACTTTTTCATAATATATTACATTAAGATTTATTGCTACATAAGATTAAATTCAGACCTGCAGTTATCATGGTTGTACATTGAGTACAAGGTAGGAAAAAGGCTCTAGAGCTTATGAGACTAAAAGTATGATAAAATCGGAACAAAATAAATATTTTAATAATGTACACGTTGTGTACTATTTTACTAGGATTTAATTACCACACGGGGCATCAAGTCCAAGACTTTGTAATTAAATTATGAAAAAATTATAGAATAGCGCCCCCCATTGAGCTATGTATGCTGAAATTTAATAGACACCAGTTTATGTCAAACTGCAACTAAATAAAAGTTTTACGAAAATTCTGCTCATTAATTTTTGAATTAGAGCTGCTATGAAAGTTTTTTCGCGTACATAGACAGGCAGGCCTTTTCATAAATGATCAAATCCTCTTCAAGATCTTTCAAAACGTATAAATAAAATAAAAACTGGAAATCGAAATTTTTTATAAGTCCGATATATTTTTCTTATGAAAACAGAAGAAAGTAAAACTCTGGTATATAGTTTATTAAAAATTAAATAATCTGTGTGTCTCTCACGAGGCTTTCTCTTACCTTGCATTTCAAAGCTACACAGATAGATTTTATATTTAGACGTAAATAAATAAGGTAAGATAATGCAGTTCCATCTAGTTTAAAAATAAGCTAAAATCGGTTTACGGAGAGTTTATTTGAAATATAATACTGAGTGAGAGGATTAAAATGGGAGTTTAGGAGGCGGCATTCCCCGCTCCCCTCAACCCCCTGTTTAATTATAATGCCTACATTTATTAAAAAAAAAATAAAATAAAAGAATCTACGCTGTTATCAATTAGCCTTGAAACTTGCAAATTATAATGAACTTTTAAAGTGGCAATCAAGAACCTGTTTCAAAATAAAAAAATTGAATTTCCTGCAGTTTTCTTTTCTTTTCTTTCTTTTTCTTTTTTTGGACGTTATGCTGAAAATTGATATAAAAAAAAGTAAAACGCTAAAAATTTCACTTTCGTGTTCAGGGAACCTCAAGACGTGATATTATACAAAATACGACAGTCAGCAAACAAACTTCAAAAAATACTCTATTTACAGTATGGGCATTAAAAATTAATTTTTCTACCTGGACAGAGTTCGTCAACATAGTGAAATATAACAATGCATTTGAATCAATTACATTCAATCGAAGAAAAGTTTATCATAATTTTGGGGTGCTCTGTATACTAGCTACAAAACATATACATATTACGCTGTGTACTTAAATTTAATCTTGGATCAAAAACACTTTTCACAAAATGAAATACAATTCCAGCAATTTAAAACTGTAGCCCCAATGTATCCAAATACTTTGGGTAGCCCTGTATATGAATAATGAATGATATCCATATCACACGCCGCGCAAAATATGCTTTGTTGCATGAACAAAAAAAAAGTTTTTTTCATTTTATTTTATTAAGACAATCTATAGATGTTATACTGTGTAAGAAATTTTGCCCGTAGACTTAATGTGTTTGAAATCTCTTGGATGGCCCTGTATACGAACTCTTTTCATGATCCCAATGAAAAGTTTAATGTAGCATTACTATATGATAAAAATATAAAATACCATCTTCCTACTACTATTTGTTCTTGGGATATGCTGTTAACACACATATACAGAGAGATAGATTAACCGCTATAAAAATATGTTTTTTAGATTCAGGGAACCTTATAACGTGTAAATACAAAAAAAATCTCTATTTCGAAAATTTGACCCTAAGACAATACTTTATCCTTTTCTAACATAAGGATAAGTAAGTAGGTAAATATTTGATGTGGAATTCACACGACCATCCCTTACCCTGAAATTTAATACTATAAATACAGATTAGAGATTAAGCAGTAAAATAACGAAAACTGTTATATAAACTGACATATATTTCAAACTTACTTATATTTAAAAAAAAAATTCAAATTAGGTTTCGGAACAACTTTATTTGACAAATGCATTTGCGTGAGGGGTGGTGGGTACACACCCTTTCCCCCTCCCCTTGATTAATGTAACTACTTTTATATAGAATTCAAATTTATTGTCAAAATAAGTTCATTTAAAATTATTACAACTTTCTTATTCATTGTTTCTTGAAACGTACCAATCTTGTTTAAAATTTTCCAATAACAAGCATATCAACTTCAAGAAACGACTGAAATTATTTGTTTTAGAGTTATTCTGAAAAAAAAACAGAGACAAAGATCAAACACTGAAAACTTGACTTAGGTATACAAGAAACCCTGAAAATTGTGAATATATAAAAACAAGCGATGCATATTTATCTTAAAAAAAAAAAAGAAAAGAAAGAAATGTATTTATAATATGGGTATGAAGAATTAATTACAATTCCTGTCCAGTTTTCCTAGACCTGGTAAAATATTATGGTAAAGAACTTCCTCTAATTACATGCAATAAAAAAGAATGTTTCGCTTAATTATTGGCAACCCTGTATATCGTCTAGAAATTATGGACACACTATAAGTTGCACATAAATACAATCCTTTTTTAATAACACAAGTCATAACCTGAAATACGCTTCCTTAAATTTTCAAATATTGACCCATTATTTATATTTTAATTCTTTTGCGTAGACCTGTAAAAGAATGGTGAATGTTTTTCATGTACCATATTCTACATGAAACCTGCTTTAATGTCTAAATATATATATATATATATATGTATGTATTCATTTCATTTGGTTTAGTGCAGTGCAGCCTATAGATGTTAAACTCTACTTATATAGAATTACCCCCATATACGTAATGTATTTGACTTGTAAGATATCTACCGTCTTGGGTATCCATGTACATGAACCATTTTCTATATTGCAATGAAAAGTTTAGCACAGCAATTCTATATGGTCGAGATTTAAAATACAGAATTAAACTTTCTGCTTCTATTTGTTCTTGAGATATGCTGATAAAAGACGCACAGGCAGACTCACAGACCAACCGCTAAAAACTCTTTTTTCTGAATCAGGGGACCTTAAAATGCGCAATTTAACAAAAAATCAATTTCCAAAAAATTGAACCTAGAAAAATACCTTCTCTACTATATATATATATATAGGTAAGAGAAAGTAAAAAGTGTCGAAAAGTAAAATATCACGATAATAATAAAAACTAGTTAGTTGTGTGTGTGGTCGTTAGAAAACTTCAATTTCTTTATTATTTATAACAGCTTTACCTACTAGTTACATGAAAATAAATAAAGAAAAAACAGATTAGAATGAAATAGTATTAATGATAATCAGCACTGCTTCTAGTAATGACTATTTTACATCTATAAATTGGAGAATTTTAAAAGAATAGATGCTGAAATATAGTAATCTAAAAAGTCATAGAAAGTTAATAACTGTAGTGACATCTTTTATTTTTGCATAATATCTATCTACCATTCGAACTTTGGTGTATTTATTTATCATATAAGGTGTGATATTGCCTCCTCTTGGACAGAGTTAAATTAAAGCAGAACAGTGTGAAATGTCTGCAAATGATCGTGATCGATGTCCCAAATCGTATAAATATAGTTTTTCACTGTGACTTAATTCTTGAGAATGTAATGCAAGATGAAGAAATCAATACGTGCAAATTAGTAAAATCACTGGCAACTGTCGATTTTCTTAGACTAAGCCGTTAAGGCACACCCCAACACCCCGTTTATGAGAGCAATATTTTTTACCTTGAAAATCTAGTCATTCGATTTTATCTTTACACATTGGTATGTTTTCAGAAAATAAAAAGCGTGTCAATGTATACATTCTCACTAAAAGTTGTTTCTATGTAGGGCCTTTGTATCAGTTAAAACGAAATTTCTCTTCTGCATTGTATTCAGAAGTACAAAGAAAAATAATCCCGGTTCGTGAAATTGCAAACTTTTTGGAACATTTTTCTTAAAAACACCGGCTTTTCCGAAAGTGCTAGAAAGAATCCTTTTCTACTGCAACTTTACCTGACACAGTAACAGAGTTTTATACATAAGACTAAAAGGGAAATCGCTTTTTCATTGTTTAGGAGAGTTAGTGAAGCATTATCTATTTCTTCCACTAACATTCCTTTCCCTTCCCCAATACCGTTTACTTTGTGAAACATTCTCATCACAAGAGTAATATGAAAAAAAAAAAAAAAAAAACTGTATATTAATAGATTTTAATTGTTTCTTTACGTACACAATAAATTAAACGTACAATTAAAATATATATTAAAAAAAAAAAAAAAAAAAAAGAGAGAGAGAGAGAGAGAGTTCTACGTATATTATATTTATTCTTGACTTCAACAATTTTTCAGAGTATAATTATATTAACAAAAATAATTTTATGCGATTAAACGCACAAAATCAATGTATATTCTATTTCGAATTAAATGAAAACTAGAAGAAAGAAATTATTGTTATTAGTCTTTGAGAGATACCAGCGAGTTAAATATATTAACCAATTTTAGCGGTAAGATATAGATATATAGAAATTCCCATTAAGAAAATTCACTAACAGAGCAAGTAAAATATTGTTCATGTAACCGGTGCTTAGTTAAAAAATTGACGTACAATTAATATTTAAATTTAAAATCTTCTTTCTACACCATGCTATTAATAAACTAGTATTGTGCTTTAATTAATTTTTTAATGATGTGTAAGGTAGATTTAAATATAAATACATTTAACATATATAAAATGATTGTAATACACACGCAAAAGGAAAATTTCTATCCATTTTAAATATTTCGAAATTAAAATTAGATCAAAAATCACTTTAATTGGGTAAAAATTAATATTACTCCTGCTGAGGGAAATAATAAAATATATCGAAAGGAAAAATACGCTCACTTTTGTGTAGGTTAAGGTCAATTGACTATGATAGGGTCATAGGCCTATGGGTGGAATGCGCTTTATGTGGGTCTTTCTTAGAGGTACTAACCTGTATTTACATGAGTTTTGAAGAAAACACGAAAAGGCACAGCCCCGTCTGCCAGCTTTGAGCACAGAACAGCTCGGCCACAAGACGTTCAAAGACTCACCCAGAAAAAATAATGTTAAAAAAAAAAAAATAGAACTTTCATAAATCATTCAAATTCTTTCTTGATTTGCAAATATGTTCAAGAGTATTATACAATTTCAATTTACCTTTTCTGATATAATAACATTACTTACACTCTAATTACTTCCTCTTAGAATAAAAAATCGGTACAGTAGAGAACATAGGAGTGTTACATCTATGCAAATTACGATATTTATGGTTGTATTGAAATTTTACAAAAATACATGTACTTATTCTATAGAAATTTTTAATATAAAAGATTACTCGTATAAAATGAAATATTGTATAAAAATAATGGTATTTTTGAATGCCTTCTTGGCATCTTAAGAGAATATATATATGTGTGTATGTATGTATGTATGTATGTATATATGTATTTTTTTTTTCTATAATCCACATAAACCATTTTTTTTCTAACTGTATATGTTACAAATGCATGAAAAATCCCAGGCTTGCATATTATTATGTAGATGGAAAGTGCAACAAGTGTTTTCAAGGAGCCGGGTACACATGGTTATCAGGTGCAATGAGTGCATGTGATTAACATTTGATTTACTTGTTGAAATAAAGAATATGTATATTGTAATCAGTGAATTGTTCTATTTATCAAGAAAAAAGTTAGTTTATGATTTTTTTTTTTTTTTTTTTTTTTTCTGGGTACCCTTATTTTCAGAGAGGATTTTTTTTTTTTTTTTTTCAAGGGAGCTTTTTCCTTTGGTGAATTTTTCCAGGGTGACTTTTTTTTTTTTTTTTTTAGTGAAGGTCTTTCGGGATTCTAAAGATTAATTCCGAATAAAACATTGATTGGCATCGACAAGAAACTAACACAACTGCTTCTCGTATGAATAATTTTCGAGATAGAGATGTGACGTGTGTCTCTACATTGAGGCAATTTATTTACATTCTTCAATGACGTAAACTGAAAATAGGTACTTTTCAAATTGCGTCACATTCCTTGCGTGGATTTGATATGCTGTTAAGAAATGTCTCTCATAGTCATAAAGTATAGATTAGATGCAATTCTATTAATAATATTAATTCCAGTAATTCTGTTTATACCATTTTTAATAGCAAATATGCTATAATAATCCTCAATGACACTTTCAACGAATGGAATATCATAATGCAATGCATTTAATTTAATTGCTTGATATGTTTGTTCACAATATCATTTTCTTGAGAAACTTGATTACTTAAACTTTAGAACGGGGTAACTAAATATAAATTCGAAGAGAAAAAAGTAGAACTATTGCATTTTCTTTAATTACTTTCCAAGCAAACATTTATGTCAGGTTGGTTGGAGGATTTAAGGCCGATTGACTCCGTGTGTGTCCTAGGCCTATAGGGGGAATGAACTCGATGGGGGTCTTTCTAATGAGTCGTAGCCCGTATTTACGCGAGTTTCGTATGAAACCATGGAAAACTCCGAATGGCTAGGTCGATTAGCGCGACCTCGGATCGAACCCGGCACCTCCCATCTACCAGCTTTGAGCGCCGAACCGCTCGGCCCATTTATGTCAGGAAAGTATTGTAATTATGAAAAAATTGGATTTTTAGATTTTTGTATACTTTTACGTTTTAAGGTCTTCTAAGTTTATTTTTGCTGTTTTTACGGTGAGGTATACTCGTACATGCAGGCGTGTGTCTGTTAGGGAACTCAATAAACGATTGGTTAGATTGAACCGAAAATTGCCAGGTACGTCGCCGTCGTATGAATTGTTTAGATTTTGACAAGTCTGCGGATTTATATTATTTATTTGTGCATTTATTGTTTATAGCGAAAAAAAAATAATAAAAATAAAAAATCATTATGTAGGTGCATGATTGAAATTATTGAAAGTGCGATGATGCGTAAACTACTTATTTGACTGAGCTGAAAGTTGGTAGGTATGTTAAAGGTTACATGAATTGTTTAGATTGAGTTTTCCGAACTGTATCGAAAGTAGGCGGACAGATAACTTATTTGCGTCGGTACATTTTTCTCTCTCAAATCAAATTACAACCTACTTGCCCCACTAAATTGAAATACCCTTTGACTTCATCTACATGAACAGATGCTTCATTATTTAATCTCTTTTAAAAAATATTAATACTTGTATGTTAACTTATTATTTAATCAAATTATAAAATTAAATTTGTTTCAAATTGAAATATCTATTAATTTCTTAAATTCAAATACGTAGTTTAATCTTAAGATTCTATAAAAACAACTTTTACATCTGATTTGTCAAATTGGGTATTTGAGAAATTTTATTTATAAAACTGTTATTTATAACTGTGATTAACATAATTTCTCAAGTGAAATGTTAAAGATACATAAATATGAAATATTTATATTTGTAATACAGTGATGAAATTATTTTTAATGGGGTGTTGTATTGACAAATTTGTACTCTCCCTTAGATTTCACGTCCGTTGGAAGGTAGTTAAAAACTTAGATCGCAATGTCCAATTTGTCTGAAAATTTGAGTCACACTTACGGAAATAAGGTGTTTCGAATCATATTGAAAGGATAAAAGATGATTTATACTAATAGTGACCGCTGCAAATATATCAACTCAAATTAATTTGTAAATATTAAACAATGCATGAAATAAACATTAAAAATTTTAAAATAATAATAATAGTAATAATAATAATAATTATTATTATTGTGACATAAAGCAAAACAATTTTTCTGCAAGTAAATTCTTATAACAATGTGCACTAGGTTGTTGTGGCAATTACATCTTTTTCTTATACAGTCTATATATATCATCACCTCTTGCTTATTTAACTTGCACAAAAGTTAATTCTTATCTTATCTCAGTAAAGGTTTTACCTATGAAGTTTGGTGTGATTTTAATCAGTAGATTCTAAGACGTTGCAAACTGCAAAATCACAAAAGGCGCTGTTTACATTCAATAATAAAAAAAAAAAAAAAAAAAAAAAAAAAAACATATGTTTTCACAAAGGCTGTTTCACATATCAAATTTGGTGCATTTATTCTCTATATAAATTGAGATTTAGCATTCATATTCATTAGGTAAACTGCAACACAGCTTCGCCTCTTATCGGGCGATATGCACTCAAAATGGACGGGCAATATTGTTTCATTGTCGTCCTCTTATTTACTTAGTTTCGTGCAATTATATTAAATAGAATCTGAGATATATCCTTTCCGATTATGAGGAAAAAGGAAAAAAGCACGCCACCTATCTGCAGAAAAGCTTTCAAAGTTAATCAGTTTAATATTTCGCTATGAGCCCTCTCACTTACCGAATTTTGTTCAATTATACCGAATAGAACCTGAGGTGTAACCTTCTCTTATACGGATGAAATCGCACATTATCAGCTATACCTATACCTGTTCAGCGATTCACCAGAAAAGTATCTGCACCGAAAGTTGATAGGCCCTAATTTCTGTCAAGGTGCAACTGCATACAAATTTTTCTGAAACTCTGTGCAGTATTTTCTGAAATGTAGTTTCTACAAAATTTTTGTCACACACATTAACAGACAGATATTTTCTAAAAATTATAAAATCGTGTTCAGGATTTCTGAAATCGTGTTAATCAGTCGAAAAGCGGAAGTCGAAAATTTTTACGAATCTAATACTTCTTTCTACTGAATATAGCAGAAGTAAAAATGTTTAAAAATCCCGATGGCACCGTATATTTTTTGGTTTTGCACATTTTTGTATTCTATAATGTGATTATTATTATCTTTTCTATTTTTCTGTATAATAATATCACACATGAAAAGTATGTTTTTTAAATTACTATGTTGTTAATTTTAATTATTAAACAGAAGATCGTACATAATATGAATACTCTAATTACTTTTTAAAAAAAAGGGGGGGGGAAACACGGATTTTATTTTTCTAAAATTTCGAATTAAGCATTTTACTTTCAATATTTTTATAGACGGTTGGTTTCCATGTTAAAAAATGGCGACATACCCTGGTGAGATAAGAAGTGAGGGACACAATCAGATTATCAATTTTAGAGGGGGGGAAGGGTGTAGTGCAATTCAAACATAAGCGTTGAAATTAAAGTGAGAGGTGCGCAATTAGATTGTCTCCGTTTTCGATGGGTATAGGGATTAGACTTCTACAGGAACTCTAAGAATAATTTTTTTATCATTTATTGACTGTGGAGTGTGGGCTCAAAAAATAAGAAGTGCGATATCTTCTAAACGCCTTAATGGGTTGAGCTAAAATTTGGTATATATATGTTATAAGTCACCATCACACAATTTATATGGATATTGATGATCACAGAACTTAAAAATCTTTTCATGGTTAAAATGAAAAATACTTTATAATTATGAGTCGCAAACTCAAATTATTTACAACGTGTTTCCGTCTAAAATCCATATTTAAATATGGTATAAATCAGTAGGCACGTTATTGGTTAAGAATGACAGTTCTTTTCAACTGAGAGGCAAAAAAGAATTTTTATATATTAAGGTCTACGGGATAAAACTATTTATGATTCAATTTTTATTAAAATCACAATCAACTGATTTGAAGAAAATCATATTTAGTGAAATTTTATTTTTCCGACTGCGTGAAAATAATGCCTGGACCGGGAGTCGAACCCCGGACCTTTGACTTACAAGGTCAAGGCTCTACCAATTGAGCTATCCAGGCCGACAACCGGTCAGCATTACTCACTCAGACAACCTTAAGGCAGAAACATCTGGTCTATCATTTAGATAGCTCAACAGAAATAAGCCGCAGGTAAAGGAAAACACCATTAAACAATGGGAAAAAAAATACAATTTTTATTAAAATCACAATCAACTGATTGGAAGAAAATCATATTTAAGGTTGTCTGAGTGAGTAATGCTGACCGGTTGTCGGCCTGGATAGCTCAATTGGTAGAGCCTTGACCTTGTAAGTCAGAGATCCGGGGTTCGACTCCCGGTCCAGGCATTATTTTCACTCAGTCGGAAAAATAAAATTTCATTAAATATTTATGATTCGTTTTAATACTGTCAAACTATTAAAAACGCATAACAAAATGATTAATAACAATAATAAGATAAATGTTGAATATGGCAAATTTACTGTTTATTGGTCTTTCATTGAATCGGATAGAAAAAATGTGAATCCTTTAAAAATGACATATAACTTGGGGAAAAATACTACCCTAATACGATTTTTCTTTTTGTTTATTTTGCGGTTTCTCTGATTTAAATTTATTTAAGTAACTCTTAATTACTAGAATTTCCAGAACATCAAGCGAAGTCACTTCAGATTTTTCCTGGAAATGGTGTTCAAATATTCTATTTGCAGAGTTAATTTTGGTAAAAAAATTATCATTTAGTGAATTAATTTAAATCTCTTAATATTTTTATTCAGTTTATCAGAAACTGTTATTTAATTTTGCATTTGCATATTGGTTAGTAATTTCATTTATGGTTTTCTCGTATTCATTTTATCAGAAATAATTATTGAACTTCGCATGTGTATATCGGTTTCATTTATAGATTTCTAATACTCAAACTCAACCCGTTTCTTTCATATCCCGAAGTGATTTTGAAATAGAAAATATTTTAGAAAATTATATGCAATAAAATCCGAACTGTTTCTATTTTACCTTTTTAGAAAAATAATAGTTTAAAAAACAACAGATAATTTTTTTTTTTCTTTGGGTTTGGGGGGGGGGGGGGGATTAGAAAAGTTCGCGCTATCTACTATTAGTTATATATATATATATATATTAATCTGTTTCAAATGTAGTAAGTACAGTCATTTAGAGACGACGCTAATCTATATGCATGTTTATAATATTAATGATTTTTTTCTTTCATTTGTAATAAATTTTTATTGAGAAGATTTAATTGCTTTTCGAGAAATATGAATCGCTTTGAAACAAGTTTTATACATATATGATTCAGTTATAACATGTAGCTAGATTACGCATAGCTGTAACCTAAATACCATTCAGCAACATTAATTTTACTGCCTAATAAATAACACATTCTAAAGATTACACATACACACAGAAGCATGTATATTTTTGGCCATTTATATTTGATGTAAAAATACAACTTTTTTTTTTCCCCAAGTATTTTATTCATATGAATGCACTGCTTATCATGACACCTTCTATATTATGGTCTTGGTCAAGAATTCAGGAAATCTAAAGTATTATTCATAATTTCATTTAAAGGAACACATTTAACGCATATTGAAATTTAAGATGACCACAAATGAATATTCTATATTTAGAAGCAAGTTCAAATTTTTGCGTTACTTATAATTTATTATTAATCTTTTCATTTTTTATTAATCTTGATAGATTTTTCATTACATATTATTATAATTATTATTATTTTATTGTTGTTGTTGTTGTTATCTTCTTTGAAAAATATTTTAACAATATTTTCTTTAAACGAGAAAATTAAAATAATATAATACAGATAAACAACATTTTTAAATTAATTTTAGTGTTTCCCTTTATTTTAACTTTTAAAATTTAATTTCAAAATATTATATTTTTTTATCAGTTTTATTAGTGTCCTAATACCCGAATTTGAAAGAAAATACAATGCTATTTTAAATAAAATTAATATATAAATATATATAAATATACTTTTTTTTAATTAAAATATATAAGCTGTAACATATATATATTTCATTTTCAGTATAACAAAACAAAATTAGTTCCCATCTCATAAGAGTAAGATTTTCAATTGCACTTCTTATCTGCAATGCATGTGTCGTTACTTTAGAAAAAGGAAAACTATTTGGAATTTTACCTATTGTAAGTTTATCGATATCTCAATAGACACGCGTCAACAGCTCATCTTTATTTTTTGCCGAAAGTTCAACCCCTTGTCAATCACCCAAACCTGCAGGGGGGAAACGATACCTGGGAGAAGCCGTCTTTAACGGTTTAGGAGAAGAAATTCTAGTTAAAGATAAACCGTCTGCAACGGTCTAACTACACTTAAGGATGAGGGGGAAAAGCCGCCTGCAACGGTCTAGCGACAGAAAACAGAAGCGGAAAAAGCCGCCTGCAACGGTTATAGGGTTAAATACCTATAGCCAACTGTTTCGAGTTCCTGCTGCCTTCGGCAGCGTTATCAGTATAAAGTTTGCAATCGATCTTTCACTAACTTTCCGACTAGCTAGACATTTGAAACTTTTAGGACAGCTCACAACACGATGACAATACATTTTTCTAATAATTTTAGTCAACTATTTCAGGTCACGCTGCCTTCAGCAGCGCTTATATAATTCGACAGAACATTTATTTAACTAACTTCCCGACTAGCTAGACATTTAAAATTTTCAGAATAGTTCAGAACACGGTGAAAATGCTTTTTTTTAATACCTTTAGCCAACTGTTTCGGGTTCCTGCTGCCTTCGGCAGCGTTACCAGTACAAAGCTTGCAATCGATTTTTCACTAACTTCCCGACTAGCTAGATATTTGAAACTTTCAGGATAGCTCAGAACACGGTGGCAATATATTTTTTTTAATACTTTTAGTCAACTGTTTCAGGTCACTACTGCCTTCGGCAGCGTTCGTATGATTCAACAGAAAATTCATTTAACTAACTTCCCGAGTAGCTAGACATTTGAAACTTTTGGAACAGTTCAGAATACGGTAAAAATGTTTTTTAAAAATATTTTTATCCAATTGCTTCGGGACCTTGCTGCCTTCGGCAGCGTTTCCAGTACAAAGCTTGCAATCAATTTTTAACTAACTTCCCGGCTAGATAGCCATTTGAAACTTTTATAATAGCTCAAAAGACGATAACAAGGAATTTTTTTAATACTTTTATCCAATTGCTGGGGTTCCGGCTGCCTTCAGTAGCGTTTATATGATTCAACAGAAAATTAAAAAACATGGTTTATAAAATTTTTTTTATCTTATAATTATTTTGAAAAGAGTTGCCACCATGTCTTCAATTTGCTACAATGAAATACATTGGTCATGAATTAAGTAAATGGACATGGTTTTATTTTCCATTATCTTATCTCCTTAATAGTAACTGGATTTTATTGCTCAATTCCTCTATGTAAAAAAAAAAGTACAAAAAAGACTTGGTGCTAACTCTTTTCACAAAATGGACATGTCATCCTTTACCTCTGGGGTACAGATGTATATTTTAGTGAAGTTTTGTCTCAAATATTAGAAGGAAAAGCAGTAACAAATTAAAGAAAAAACATAATGTGTGGATCATTCTGTTAAAAAAAAAAAAAAAAAAAACTCAATATCTATTATTGTAATTGTAGCAAGTATTTTTTTTTTTAATTACCTACATTAATTTGTATGAGAGTAGTTCGGATTCAGATTCCCAGGTTATCCATAAGAATTCAATGGCACTTAACCCTTTCCGGCGCAAGACAATTCGTATCATTTAAATTATACTGCCACCGGAATTCATGAAGTAAATTAAACTAAAAGAAATTTTAAATTTTAAGGTTAAAAAAACTGGCCTTTTCTGATATGTTATAAACATAAGTTTTTGCAAAAAAAATTCCGGGATGAATTTCTGCAGCTGGATCTTAAACTTTGCATCCTCGCAGCGAGGACAGCGCACGTTAAGGGGTTTAAAAAAAAAAAAAAAAATCTGAGTCATATATACTTTATTTCTCCTAGTTACGTTCCATGTTAATCCACTCTGCTATAGTTAATAATCCACTTTTTTTATATTCCCAGATTTCATTGTCTCTTTTTGTAAAATGTAATATAAATAAAGTATAATTCCGATTAGAAATACAATATAATTCAGAAACAGTAATTTAAAAATTTAATAAAAAAAGTTATGTTGTGGCCATTAGAAAACTTCTTTCTATATCATAATTTCATATAATATATTCTACTGTTTAACATGAACAAATATTTAATCCTAGTTTCTTACAATAAAGATTTTATCCATATGCAGGGGGGATTTTGTTCAGGTAATGCACCTGAATTCAGCTATTTCCTTCTGTTTCAGTATCTGAATTCCAATTTTTTCTGATAGTTGTTAAATTCATAAAATAAAACTAAAATGTCAATTTCATGTGACTGTTAAATTTAATTGAAATTAATATTTTTCATTCTGAGAGAACGGTGGACTCTTTGCAATAAATTATATGTTCTCTCCATTATGAAAACTTTTTCTCGCTAAAATTTCAGGTAATATTTCCTGAATAATATATATATAATATTTGATAGCCTGTATACCTAAAATACAGGCTATTAATAATATTAATAGCCTGTATTAATATTATTATTGGCTATTCATCACTACATTTAACCACTATTTTTGGTTTGCTGTATATAACTTTTTGGGATAGTATGCAAGCACCAAATTTGAAAATAGGTTTACAGGGCATTTAGCACAAGTCCCTCAAAAATAAAGGGACTTTAGGAACCAAAATTGAAAAAAAAGGGACTTTAGGGACCTATTTATTTTATGCTTAAATATCAGTAATATACATATATACGTGTTCTTTTATGATCCCCTACCATGTATAAGCCAAGTATAATGCCTAAAATCAAATAATTTAAAAATATACACAGCCAGCATCAAAAGAATTCAATACTCTTTTGGTTTTGTTGAATACTTTAAGATACAGGCATTGAGTTATATAAGCCATGAGACTCTTGGTCCTCCAATAATTTGTATGATGAGCGCTCACTTTTACTGCTCTTTATGATGCAAAATGAAAAGTTTCAGATTTTACATTTAAAGCTATGTTTGGCAAATAAAATATACGTATTTTCCCATCAATTTATTGTCTTCAAAATTTGTTGTCCTAAGTGTGTGGGAGGGTTAACAAGAGGAACAGTCTATTACCTACTCAAGGTGCCTAGAGTGTTTTGCCCTCCATGGGGATCCGTTTAAGGGATTTTATACTCATGCGAGTTTCAGATTCATGCGTTTATATTCATGCGAGTTTCAGAGAAAACGAAATTTTCAAATAGCTAAGCAAGGCCCACAAGTGTAACCCGAATCTGGCATTTTTTATCAACTAGGTTTCAGAAGAGAACCTTTCAGCCACTGGTGTGGTTTGTTGCTTCAAAAATCTTTTTTGTAAACAACCTAAGCAAAACCATACTAACTATTAAAAGAATTTAGCTCTAAGGTCATTTTTTGCACAATAGGGCAAAATCAAAATGTGCAAAGAAAAATTGCACAATATGCTGCAGGTACAGTCTGAGTTTTGCAGTAACTATGCTATATGCAACTGTCATGAACTGCTGCAAGTGCAAATAACAGAAAAAAAGTATATGTCTATAAAAGTTTGAACGACAGACAAAATATGTAATGCATTTCATGATGTGACCAAAAAAAAAAAAAAAAAAAAAAAAAAATCATGACATTTTGATTAAAAGGTGCAAGCCCACTTCATTCTGTGTTACTAACAAAGTTGGATATTAGCCAAATAAATAATGCAATTCAAAGCTACAAGTGTAAATAAGAATCATACCAACATCGGCTGTCATGCCACTACAGGGTTTAACCTGAGTTCATAATTTTTTTTACTGAAAAAGCTAAAATCAAAAAACAGTCTTAAGCAAAATGCTACAATACTATTAGGCTTATGATACCTGTTCGTATGCTTTTTTGTAGATGTCTCTTTATGTTACATTTTTCTTTTCCAAACTAAGTTTTAAATTTTATAATGACATCTTTAAAAAAAATCTGAAGTGGCTTCCATGAACATTTTGAACATTTATTATAGTTACTGGGTGTTTAAACAAATTTGAACCGCTGAATATTTCAGTAAATAAATAAAAGTGAACATGATGTCAGTATGTCTTTATTCCCAAATTTATATATCCGTCAATGAACATACAAGTAATATAGCTGAAATTTTTAGGCATCCCTGCAAAAGAAAATGAATAGTAAACATGCAATTTCGGTAATTTTGTAGGAACATTCTGGAATATATATTAGTTTCACTTCATACTTTTAAATAACTTAATTTGTTTTAAGAAAATTAGTCCCCATAGGATGTGATAAGATAAAATCTTTTATACTTCTCGATAAAAGAACTATGCATAATATATATGCCCATCATTTCATACAAAGATCATACATTAGTGAAACAATGTAATGTATATCAGTGTTTTTTAACACTTTCCAATAAGATTGAAAAGTATTAATGACTTCAGTTTGTCTGTCTGCATTCTACTTTCCGTAAATATTCATGGAATTTCTTGAAACTGATATGTGTTATTCAAGTTCACTATCAGACGTTCCCTATTAAAAATAGACTAAATACCTCTACTGGTTTGTGTACAGGGACACTCAAAAGTATTCCAAAGCATTGCATTCTATGAAAGGTATTACAATAAACCTGATTTTAATATACTTTACACAAATCTTAATGAAATTAAAATATTTTATTCATGTTCACTATCAGATGTTTCCCATTGAAAATAGAGTAAATACCACCAATGATTTGTGTACAAGAACACTTGAAAATATGCCAAAGCATACATTCTATGAGAAGTATTTCTATAAACCATACAGGCACACACTACCACTTGGCACAAATCTTAATGAAATTGAAATATGTTATACATACAAAAGAATGTTTTCTACAGAATGTAGTACAAATAGCAATAAAATTGAAAGGGACTATAAAAATATTCAGTTACATTAAGGACTAATTTTGAAAATTTGCTGCAATTACATTTTTGTTTACCTCAAGCATTTTTAACACTTTCTAAAAATTTTTAAGTATAAATAAGATTTGAAATAATGTA
This sequence comes from Salticus scenicus, assembly GCA_963930645.1. Lineage (NCBI taxonomy): Eukaryota > Metazoa > Arthropoda > Arachnida > Araneae > Salticidae > Salticus > Salticus scenicus. Next base: position 344,324,192 of record OZ005648.1, read on the forward strand.
CTTGTCTGCCCAGCTGTCTGTCTATGTCTATCTGCTCGACTCCAGTGTTTGTCAATACTTTCAGATTTTCTTAAAAATGATATATGTTATTCAAGTTCATTATGTAATGTTCTCTGTTTAAAATAGCATTAATGAGTCCTGCAGAACTTGGTTTGTATACAGGGACATCTCCCCCAAAAAAGGCCAATACATTGCTTTTTAGGATAGCCATTTTTTATAAATCACATTTTAATAACTATCTACTGCAAAAATCATAAAGAAGTTGACATTTATGTGAATATGATAAAATAATGTTTTGTATAGAATAATATGTTTAATCTTCAGATTTACAGGCCTACACTAAAATATTTAGATACATTAAGAGCTGCAATTAGAAATTAATGGCTACATTTCCATTTGTATTAAGCATTTTTAACGCTTTCTAACAATGTTTAAGAGTGATATAGTTTACCTATCTGCCTTTTCATTGTGTGATAACATAAATAAAGAATACTGAAGGTTATAATGATACAAGTATGTACAACTGGAAAATGCTAATAATCAATGCGTACCAGATGATTTTTTGTTCTTGTTTCTTTTTATTCTGTGTTAAAAATTTAACATTTTCTTCTTCTTCTTCTTATTTTTTTTTTTTAAACAATTTAATAAAATGCTTCAGCAAAAAAAGCAAAAATTTCTTGTTTAATTTTCACATTCTGTATACATGTGGTTCTGTATACACACTTTTTGTGGAAAATGCGACCGTAGTGGAAATCCTATGCCATTAACCCTTTATGGGGCCACCCCTGGCCTTGATGACTGCACAACAATTGGGCATTGAGATAATTTTTGGATATGTTCATTTAGTATTAAGAAGTATTTCATTGTACTAAATTTTGATACATGCTCCGTTAACTGCATTTAAAGGTACCAGATTTCCATTCAGACTTAAATTTAAACTATTTATTACCAGGCCAAAGCGAAGTAGTAATGTTACGGTACCAGGGGTCGACACAGGTTTTAATTTTTGGGGCCCATTTTTGTGAAAAACAAATAATTTTTGTGAATTTTTTATTTATTTGTGTCAAATTTTGATTATTTTTGCAAAAAAAATTATTACTGTATGAAACCTTTCATTTTAGCAATTACTCTATCTGATGTTTAATATCAGGTTAATAGCATTTCACTGAACCAAGTATAGATACTCATTAAAATCAATACTGGAAACATGGAAAAATTTTACAAAATTATCATTTTTACAAAACAAAATCTTATGAAAGGGATTTTTTTATAAATCTAAATTTTGCGAAGGGCCTATTTTATAGATTTGAATTTTGTAAAGGGACTCATTTTAGAAATTTGAAAAGGGGCAGCAAAAGGTTCCCAATTTTTGCTTGGATCGATCCCTGGGTACTGCAACTTTTTTTTTTTTTTTTTTTTTTTTTTTTTTTTTAACCTAAAGATATACATATATCTTTGCTAGTCATCAGAGTTTAAATTGTAACTGGGCTCATTACTGAATTGAAAATAATAGAGCTTCTGACCTAATGCATGCAGTACAACTAACTGTGGTATCGCGCTATGCAATGGTGAGAGGACAGTTAGCACAATGACCTCTTTAAGCTTAGCCTTTCCTTCCCCCATGGCCCATTTACTGAATTATCTATGAATATCTGATGTGTCCCAGTTACACATCAGATAACTGGCTGCCAAAAGTTAGTCATTTCAGTATTCTGTAGACAATATAAAGTATGTGCCTAAGCAATTTCATCGCATTTGAATGTTTCTTTTTTTTTTTTTTTTTTTTTTTTTTCCCCCAGCATACCTAAAAAATCTTAAGATTTTTCATAGGCAAAGAAAAAAAAAGGGACTTAGGGACCATTTTGCCAAAAAAAGGGTTTTTTAGGGACCTAAAATAAATTAAGGGACTTTTAGGGACTTTAGGGACCACACTAAATGCCCTGGGTTTATTTAGAAATATTGACTGCTAGGTGGGTAAAGAGCGACTAGTGATATAAGATTTATAATGCAAACATTATATTATAACATAAGTAAATTAATAATTTTACCTATACGTACATGTTCTTTCATTATATTTCATTTTCAGTCAAGCATACTGCAATATTATTGCTGGAGGGTGCTTTTGTATTGGTCTTAAGTTTGCTGGCTCAGCAAACAACGAAGCCTTTGATACTCTAGTAAGTATTTTATTATTTTTCGTTTTGATGATAAACAGAATATAATTTAAGGTATTTATACCAATGCACAGATATAATTGAAAATAATTTCATTATTTAATTAATGTAAATATATCCTTAGTTAGAATAAATTAAGGAAAACTAAGTAGATATTGAAATTTTTAGTTTATTTAGTGTAATGGAGGGGGGGGGGGGATCAGTAAGCTTTTTTTTTTTTTTTAATGTAATTTGTTGTTCTAGGATATGAAAGATTTATGCTTTAATCTGTTGTTATTAAATATATATATATATATATTATGTATAATTGCAGTGTAAATATTTGCAGTTTAACCCTCGCTTTACCAAGATCAGGGCGTTACAGCAGAAAAATTCCTTTCAGGTGCTGCTTTGCACGTTCGGCGAAAATCGCCAGCACCATGCCTTTTTATATCGTTTAGAAGTTGCAACATTTCACTGGTTACGTTTTCTATCTCTGACAAATTAGTGCACTTTTTGAATGAGGCGGTCATAACTAAATTTCAGCTACAAAATTGGGTCAAAATGACCCCATCTTGGGAAAGCGAAGGTTAATATGGTCTTTAATCTTGATCACATTGCGATCCATGTTTATTTTTTGATATCCAAAGATAAAGAACAGATAATCACTGTTAACTATTCAAGATATTTGACTTTTACTTTTTACTTTGTTGTACAAAGTAAAAGTAAGCATTGTGAAAGTGATTTACAAAGCAGATATTGTCTTCTATAACTCAAAAACAGTTGGTCATATAATGTTCCAAATTTATATTTAAGACTATAAGAACATCTAGTTCAACGCCATTAATTTTTATTTTAATATGATGTTCCATTTAAATTTGATGTTCCCATTAATTGATGTTCATATGATGATGTTAAAATTGATGTAATACAAGGCGCGGAATTTTCGCTCGCCAGCTCGCCATTGGCGAGTGGAATTTTTACTGTGGCAAGTAAAAGTTTGGTCTAGTTACAGATTCTTACTAGAATTCTTACACGATACGATGACAGAAAACATTCTTTTTATAGATTTAAATATGGCAAAATATTGCCATCTTATAACTTCATATTTAACCTCTTTTTAGATTCTCTGAGAGCCTAGTCTGTGTGTGCGCTGCCCGAGATCGCCTAGTTTTGGAAAGGAAAAATGCTTAGTGCATGCATAAAAAGTTTTGTTCTCTTCAGCAGTTTCGTTTCTCACACTGTTATTTCTCCAAGCAGAGTGCCTCTTTGCCCGTCACTCACTATCCGAGAGAAGATGTATGCGAAAGTTTGCCTATGCGATATTGTCACATGAAAATGAGCCAGGCCCCTTTAAAGATACTGCCTATGATTATTTTGTTGATTAATTATCAAAAAACAGTTCCTATTTTACAGTTTTTTACTGAAACGCTAATGATTTGCGCTTGTAATGATTTGTAAGCAACGATTTTATCAAAAAAGCTATTCCGAAATAGCTATTTCAAATGACAATAATGAAGAAGTGATACACATTGACATTCTGTCTGATTACAGAAATAAAATGGATGAAAAAGACATTTCTAATATAAAAAGTTAAATAAATAAATAAGGAATCTTAATCTTTCATAATAAAAAAAAAAAAAAAAAAAAAAAAAATCACAGGATATTGTTTGACAAAGATTTTTTTTTTTCTTTTTTTTTTTTAATGACTCTGCATTTATGGTATTAGATATTTTAATCTTTTTCAAATCTCAAATACAATACATTATAATGATTTTTAATTATAGATGATTATGAAATATGATAATATACGGCACACTTTTAATATATATAATTTTCCTTTCTTATTTTTTCCTTTCATATTATAAATAGTTGCGTAAATAGTTGCCCAAAATGCACAAAAATGAAAAAAAAAAAAAAAAAAAAATGCAACCCTATTTTGTGGCGAGTAAAACTACTTTTTTGGCGAGTGTAATTCGAGTTGAAATTTCGAGCCCTGTCTATATATATCTTGCATAACTCAAAAATGATCCAGCATAGAAACTTGGAAAATTGTATGTAGGTTTGTTATAACATCAAGTTGCACAGCTCTTTTTTGGTTACCGTATAACTTTCTCCATTTTGAATTTGCTCCTGTAAGCTTATTTTCAGTGCATTTTATAACATAAGGGATAAAAAAATGGAGTAACTTTAAGAGTAATTTTGAAAACATAAATGCTGTTGTTCTACATATATTTCTGTAAGTCTTGGAAATGCTAACAGTCAATTAGAATGAAGAAAATTTGGAAGAAAAAGGCAAAACATAAACAACAGGAGCATATTTTACATGCTAGCCATCTAAATCTGTGGTTTATTTCTGTTGCAGAAGATTTTTAGCATTTCTTTCCCATAGTTACTTGGGAATAAAGATCCTTGAACTGGAATAACAAAGATTCATTATTGTGTGCCATAGTCTACAATACTATAGTGGATATATATATATATATATTGTGATTTTAGATAAAATAGGAATTATTTATTGAATATATATTTACTAAAACCCTGTTTTTACAAATTTTTAATTCATATTTAGTCAGATTAGAACTGTATTGTATAATACTTATATCTGGAAATTTTCAGGGCTATTTTTAATTACTTTATTATTCTCTTTTTAACTGTCTCTTTATATGTTGATTTAATATGTAAATGTTTTAATATTAGTTGATAAGAGAACCATTTATGCAAGCATTAACTTACAAAGCTCTCAGACATAGAATAATGCCATTTATAATTTCCAGAATGTAAATTTTATTTTTAAAAAGTATTTTTGTATTTTAATTCAATCATTAAATTTTTACAACATAATTTTCAGTTTTTCTTTTAATGACACAATATGTTACATTTCAGATGCAGTATGTGTACCATTTCCTTCTACTGTCCCGTAAACTAGTTGTTGATCAACCTTGTCGAAGTGCAATAGAAACTTGCTTGAATGTTATTGTACTATCTTTAGCTATGGTAGGTAATTAAAGTTCTATTTCCTTATTTTAAATTACTTAATTTATAAATTTAGATGTGAAGAGAATAACTGTTATTACTATTGTAAAGGCTGGTTAGCATAGAAAGATGGCTAATGTAAATTAATGCTAGAATTATAGCTACTGGAAAACATGCTTTAATTCCGGAAACACATAAATAAACTTGGTAAAAGGTAAAGACACAAAATGTAATGTACGTAAAACTAACATATAACAACTTAGGAAGGGTAAAAACAAAACATAATGACACGCAACTGCCGTGACATGAATAATCGTTCTCTTATAATCTCTTGACATGAGCTGCATGGCCGAGACACACGCCACTCAAAATTATGCGAGCACTCAAATCACAACACTCCTCCCTCCTAGTTAATGTGGCACAAAGTCTCTGTATCTTTCTGGTTTCTTAATTACTCGTCTTGGACGTGATGGTAGATTGTCAGGTACTGGTGAAGACACAGCACTCTTAGATGGAACACATGGAGTCTGTTGAGTTGTGGAAGCTGAAACCGGAAGTTGTTCATAATGCTGTTCTAATAGCTGTTCCTGAACCATCGTTGGCTCAAGAAGCTCAGACTCTTGTGATGGCTCGCTGGGTGGTGGACTAACAGCAGGACCCGTCGATTCAGTAACTGATAACTTTGGTTATCTTTTGGTCCTCACATCTAATGTAAAAACATTCCTTAATTTATCTTTATATACGTATACTTAAATATCTTACAACTTAAAATATTTTTTACTTACTATTTTTCAAGTTTAATTTATCCTTTTAAATCTTTTAATTACTCCGTGCTATTTCGCGGCAAACATCGCGGTTTGTTTACTTTTTAGCTGTTGCCATTCTCTGCACTGTTAAAATAACTTTTTCTCCTTGTTGCCATCGTATCTTAATTTATTAAATTAATTATGAAATGTTTCAACTTTGGCCATAAGGTGGCGTCATCGTTATTTTTACTGTTTTGGTTTTAACCACACGGTGGCGTTATTATCGATGTTTTTCTGATCGTTTTATGCAAATATTGTATTCTTTAATGATATAAAAGTTCGATTCGATCGTAGTACGGTGCAGTAGCAGCAGTGCAGCAACAAGATGCATTAGTGTGTTTTCCAGTGAGCTGGTCTCCTGTTTAGCTAAGATGTTTGCTGGTTTGGAGTTAAAAGTTTTATTTAATTAAAAGTTTAAGCATATGAATTTTTTATACGAAGTTAAGTTTTAATATGTTAAAAGTTGATGCTGGTTTACCATAAAGTTAAAAATAATTAATAATTAAATTCTGAATGAAGTTAAAGTTTTTTTGAACTCTTGTCCTTGTTCCTTATCGTTTTTTAAAGATGATAAATTTCTTCTGTTATAAACTTTAAAGACTTTTCGTTGTTATATCCTAGTGGTCAACAAGGCGACCCTAGGGATGTTAATATCTTCATAATTATTTCCCCGATGGTCAACTTGGCGACCATCTATCTACAATTTTCGTTTGCTTTAAATTATATCTTCTTTTGTTCGATCGTTATCTACAGTGATAATGTTTTCCTTGGAGTAACGTTTATTTGCTTAGTGGTCAACCGGGCGACCCTAAGGGATGTTAATTTCGTTCCTTGATTATTCCCCCGGTGGTCAACTTGGCGACCATCTATCTGCAATCGTCGTTTGCTCTAAGTTGCATTATTTTTTTGATATCATCTTATGTTTATCAATGGTCAACTTGGCGGCCTTGATTTGTGTTAAATAGTGTTGTGTTTAAAAGGGGACTGTGGGACAAGATGTTTTCTTTCTTCAGAAATGTTGTGTAAAGAGCTGAATGCTTTTGTTTTTTTCTTCAAGCTAATGTTTTACAAGGTAATTATCCAGCTTATATTGTTACCTTATGTTAATGCTTTATGTTAATTGTTTTTTTTTGATTAAAAGTTTGTTATATATATTTACATATGTTTTTTGATATAAATAAATTTGTTAAGTTTTTAAATTTTCCTTGTTTTTACTGAGATCAAGTTTTCTAGTCACTAGTCATTTTACACTTTCAAAAGCTTAAAGTTCAAATGTTTCTATTGTGCAAAAACTTTGCTTAATATTAAATTTTAATAGACAGACCACTTCTAATGGTCTTCAACAGTAACCACAGCTGGGATCCACTCCGCCCCCTGAGAAAAGTTCCGGATCATTACAGGATCATCAACCTTGAATTGTCGCAGTGGTCTGGTGTCTTTTTCAAAAGTTAGCTCTTGCCTCTCTCTCTGGTCTTTAAGGAAATCTGGGTGTAAACAGTCCAGACAGCTTCATAGTCGTCTTCCCATCAACAGCTCACCTGGGCTAAGACCTGTGACTGGGGAAGGTGTAATATGTTGGTGTAAAAGGAACTGAGAGAGATGTTTCCTCTATGTTCCCTTCACAATACATTTCAAAGAGTCTTTAATGCTCTGGACAACTCGTTCTGCCTGATCATTTCCAGCTGGCCGTCGAGGAGCAATCAACACCCTACGAATAACATTGCCCTCTAGGAATTTTTCGTTCTCTTTTGATTGAAATGGTGGACCATTATCAGAGAACACAACATCTGGAATTCCGTGAGTTGCGAAAATGTCCCTTAGTGTACCCCTGTGCGACGAGTCTAGCTTCAAACCTAGCTATATTTCCACTCTCATCCTTTTTAATGGCAAAAACCCATCTGTTACCCAGTAAAGGTTTCCCATCAGGCAAAGGGACTAAATGCCATACTTTACACTGATTTATATTTGAGATTTCCTCATCCATAGTTTTAACCCATTCAGAATTTTGACGCGACTTAATTGCTTGTTTATATGTTCTAGGTACTGAAAGTTCTAGTCAGGTTTCCTTTTTAACATGGTTAGAAACAGGATTATCAGAATTAACCACCCCTTCAAACTTATTACTACCAGAGAAATCGAACAAGGAATGTTCGAAAGCAACACTATTACATTCACAATAACTCTTAACCTCAGTCGAAGATCTCATCCTAGTAGTTTTATCGTTAGAGTAGTAAAATATATCTGTCCTGTTACCATGAGACCTCAGTACTGGTTTACTCCTCCAGACAACTTTAGAACAAGAGTCATCAGCATCAGGTTGCTCAGTGACAGATTCCCCGTCAGAATCATCAGGTCCCCTCCAAACACAATGTCAACGGGATCGGAACCACCACAATCAACTGGACTACTTGGAGACTAACCCAACTCCTCCAATGAAGGGCCCATCACTGCCCAACTGCGCTGATTAAAGATACAATCGGAGAAAGTTAAATTCACAGTCTCTATGACCCTATCCTCACTTTCTATCCAGACCCTATATCCTTTTATTTGAAGAGCATAACCGACGATTACTCCCTTCTTTGCCTTTGACGTAAGCTTGTGGTTGCGTCTCTGTTTAGGAACTCCGACATACACTACTAAACCAAAAGGCTTCAGGTGTCTAACCGAAGGTTTTCTCCCGGTATATAATTCAAGAGGAGTTTTTTCCTGATTTCTATGGATTACATTATTCCAAGTGTAACTAAAATAAAGCACAGCTTCTGGCCAAAAAGAAAAAGGAAGTCCACTATTGGACAGAATAGCATGAGTACAATTTAGAGCTGTTTGATTAAGCCTTTCACTAACCCGACAAGGTTCACACAAAAACTTTTTTAATTTAAGCTTGGGAAGCCCTTTCACACCGTTGTGCTTACTAGTTTTGACAATAAGTTCCGGACTAATATGAGCGAAACGAGAATGCCAATTCTCTAAGTCAGTTAAATTAGATACAGCAACAACAAAAAAATAATAACAACACACTACTAAGTAACCTCATAAAAAAACAATTTTTGGTATTTGTTAATCAGTATACCAGTCCCTTAGATTAGAGGAAAGATCACCAGGAAAGAGAAAAGTAAGACTGCTTTTCACTTTCCTGTTAGTTTACACAAACAGAAAGCACATTAATTATTTATACAGGCGATTATAGAAATATATAAATTTATCAGTTTTTCTATACATAAGTATAGAAAAACTGATAAATTTATATATATTTATACAGTTTCTAACAATAATTGGACATATGGTTGTAAACTATAGTTATAGCAAGGCGCGAAATTTCCGCTTGCCAGCTCGCCATTGGCGAGTGGAAATTTTACTGTGGCGAGTAAAATTTCGGTCTAAATGTACACAGAAATTTTACAGCATACAGTGCTACCAGAAAAAAAAAATTATTAATTTAAAACATAAAATCATTCTAATCTTAGGTAAGGAGACCAGACATCCTCTTTTCAATAGGACAATCTTTTTCAACGCTCTGCCCTCTTAAACGAAACAAACATTACAAGACTAAAAAGTCGACTTTTTTATGTTTTTTGTCCGCTGTCCTCTTTTTTTAAATGAAAAGGATTTAATCCTTAATTTCAAAAATTTTGCAAAACTGGGAAGCTCAATCGGCTGTTAGCTGTACATCAGTCAGATAGCTCCCTTTCTCCCTTCCCATGTTTTTCAATGGGATTTTCGTTGCTTTGTTTTATAAAAATATCTCATTCAAAAATGAAGTTTTTCGAATTCTGTTTTTTGAATATTACTCTTTGAACAGGTTGTCTTTTAGCTTAGTGAGAATTTTTTCGAAAACATTAATTTAAATATTTTATTTCAGTAAGTAAATTATGGACTCTAAGTTTGGACCTCTAAGTAAAATATTTATTTTTTCGAAAAATTACTCACTAAGCTAAAAGACGAATTGTTCAAAGAGTAATATTCAAAAATGTTCATTTTTGAATGAGATATTTTTATAAAACTAAGAAACGAAAATCCCATTGGATAACATGGGAAAGGAAAAAAGGAGCTTTCTGACTGATGTACAGCCTTAAGGTGGTGGTACTCCGGCTGGTACGCGGTCGGTTGACGTGTGTTCTCACTTTTGCATGAATAATATTCCTCATAAAAATAGGCCCACCAGTGATCGAGAGGTTCCGTCCTCGAAGCTGGTGTACGTGATTCTCTGGGTTCGATACCTGGTTGCACTTGTTGGCTTAGCTGTTAGGAGTTTTCCGTGATTTTCTCCGAAACTAGCGTAAATATGGGCTAGGATCTCTTAGAAAAACCCCACGGAGGACTCTCTTACTCAGGCCTAGAGCCCTAGTGCAGACAACTGGCCTTAATGATAACACTACCACCACCTCAAAAAAATATGCAAAAGTTAAATGAATTCATTTTATGTCCTTCTAGCAAAAATGCTCCCACAAAGTGACTGTTTTCTTCAATGAACGAAATGTAGACATGTGAAAAAAATCCCTTTTATACACCTACTTTAAAAACTTATTAACTACTAATTTAGGTTATACGTCGGTAACAAAAGTCTCCGAACACTAGCAAAAATTCCTATATGAAAAAAGTACACTTAATACAGTTTGGTTAAATAAATCCTTGTCAAATCCTGTTTTCAGACTGACAAAGAACAGGATTCGACAAGGATTTATTTAACAAAACTGTATTAAGTGTACCTTTTTTGTATAGGAATTTTTGCTAGTGTTCGGAGACTTTTGCTACCGACTGTACTTGTGAGAACTTTTATAAAATATTGACAAAGAATGACTGTTTTTTAAAACAAATCGTTTCATCTATCAAATATTAATTTTATTTTTTCATTTGCCAATTTTATTTTTTCTTTTATGATTAAGATTTTAATCAAAAAATGTCTACCAACTTTTTTACTTTCTTCTATATGAAATATAGAGAAAGTATTGGATTCGTGAAAATTTTCGACCTCCATTTTTTGATGGATTTACACATTTTGGGATGTCCTGAACACGAATTGATAATTTTTAGAAAATGCTTGTCTGTGTGTATCACGAGATTTGTGGACACTGTATTTCACGGACCAATGAATGAAATTTAACCAAACTTGGTATTTAGTTGCACCCTAACATAAACTGGTGCTGATTAGATTTGGGGATCAATCGCTCAACAGGTGGCGCTGTGATAGCATTTTATCTAAATTTTTAACATGGCAGCATAGGACAAAAATTCGTATAAATGTGCATAATTAGAGTTGTTTTAAACTTGTGATTGTAAAATTAATATGAATTATTGATAATAGTAGTATATAACTAGGGAAAAAATTTTCTGCATGGGGGGGCATCGCTTCCCCCCTGGGGGGATAAATTTTCAAGATGGGTATCTTTCGAAAGGTCTCGTCAATACCTTTAAAACGAATGGTTGAACTATAAATCTGTGATAATTTAAAACAAAGTTATCGATTTTTTTCACTTTTAACAAAAAAAAAAAAAAAAAAAATCGTACTTTTTTTTTTTTTTTTTTTTTAAATATTGTTACTGATTGAATATGTATAGGTAAATATAGAAGAAAGTCTTGTGGTGGCCACAACATACTAGTTTTTATTGTAACTGAGTGAATTTGTATAGGAAAATATAGAAGAAAGTCTTGTGGTGGCCACAACATACTAGTTTTTATCTAACTACATGAAAGTACCACAAAAAAAAAAAAAAATCTATATTGTTCAGTGGCATCTGTAAAATTAGGAATTTTTTTCTCTCGTATCCGTATATTATTATTTTAAATTAAGGTGCACTGATCCAAATTCATGATTTGAGATAAAAATGTTTCCACCACTTGTGTAAAGTAGCTTTTGAATCTTTTTTTTTTTTTTTTTTTTTTTTTTTTTTAATTTGACAAGCTTTCTGGGTAGCAATCCTCATTCAGAACTGATAAATTTTTTAAAACATTCGGGTATTTATTGTGAAATTTGATTTTACTCTATTTACTTTCCGAACACTATAGTGAGGAAAGTATTGTAATCATGTCAAAAATCCGAATTCGAGATTTTGATGTTTCTATACGTTTTGAGGTCCCCTGAGTCCGTTTTCACTATTTTTACGATGATGTATGTATGTGTGTGTGTATGTGTGTATGTGTGTATGTTTGTGAACACGCTAGCGTCTAAAGGCTTTGTTCGATTAACCTGAAAGTTGGTACGTATATTGTAAGTCACCATAGTACGAACCCTATAGATTTTGGTGAATCTAGCACTTATAGTTTTTTTACAGGGACACAAAGAAAAATTCTTTATCATTATGGCCTATGGGACCAAAATCTTAAAAGTGCGATAGCATCTAAACGCCTTATTCAATTGAGCAAAAATTTTATACCCATATTATAGGTCACAGATACTCAATCTGTATAGATTTTGGAGAATCTAGCACTTATAGTTTTTTTACAGGGACACAAAGAAAAATTCTTTATCATTAAGGCCAATGGGGCCAAATTTTTAAAAGCCTGATAGCGTCTAAACGCCTTATTAATCTGAGCAAAAAAATTGTACACATGTTATAGGTCGCATTTGCACCAACTGTATAGATTTTGGTGAATCTAGCACTACAGTTTTTTTACAGGGACACAAAGAAAAATTCTTTATCATTATGGCCTATGAGACCAAATTTTTAAAAGTGCGATAGCATCTAAACGCCTTATTCAATTGAGCTGAAAATTTGTATGAATATTATAAATCACTGTTGCACTAACTATAAGCATTTTGGTGAATCTAGCATCTATAGATTTTTACAGGGACAAAACGAAAAATTCTTTATCATTATGATCTAAGGGCTCAAAGTTCAGTAGCGTTAAATAAAACCTCGTGTGATATATGGAGAAAAAAACACTCTATTATGGTTTTCTCTCTTTTGTTTGTTTAGTAATTCCTCTTTCTTTATTTTATCTACAAAACTGTTAGTTACTCAATGTTCGGAAAGTCGAGTGGAGTCACTCCAGATTTTTTTTATCTTGTGCTGTTTGGTTTTAATTGTTATGTAACTGCATTAATTTTGTAAAGTATCTTTTTTCTTGACTTTGTGGATGGGGTAGTTCCCCCATCCATGTGCTTACCTTTGGATATATATTTTTTTTTAACATCTCTGTTTGGCGCAGTATGTCCTTCTTGGGACCTTGCGCCGTAAAAAGACACCAACCAACCAACCTTATAATCATTTTCATTCAATTTTGTGTTCCCTAAAATTACCTCTTTTTCAAAATTGAATGTTTTCTATTTTTCTTATAAAATAAAAGACATTGTGCAATTTCTCTTTTTCCAATAAAAATTCTGGTCACCTTATACGTAAAAAATAGAGTAATTTAATCATATTTTTTGGCGAGTAACTTTTTTTTTCAGAGAGTGTAATCCAAGTTGAAATTTCGGGCCCTGGTTATAGTACAGTAACTTATTTATTCTTTCTTTTTATTTTTTCAGGAACTATTATAGAAGATGTGAAGAATCATAGAAAGCTATTGCTAATTCTGGATTTCAATTGATGTAAATAAATAATGAAATAAATACATAATTACTATGACCTTGTTTCTTTACTTTGTTACATTTCACCTACACTATGAAAACTTTAGCACAGCAGTACCATAAACTACAGTGGGACATTCCACAGAACCAGAGGAAGAGAAATGGGTTTATAATTATTAACGCTACATTTTAATTTTAAGTACAACTAAGTGTTTAGTTTCCTGTTTACATGGGACCCGAAACTGTAAAACACTCAATAAAAAAAATAAATAAATAAATAAAATAAAAAACTACATACACATACAGTAACTAATAACTGCCCCAAAAGAATATTTACAAATAACTGTTGGCAACTATTCACAAATAAAATAAAATTAATTACTAAAATCAAGGGCACTTGTACAGTTTATACTTTCCAAATAAATAAAAATTAAAATGAATAAATAAAAATTTACTGACACACCTACAGAACAAAATATATGCTTATACCTCTGCTAGGCAATATATTTATATATTCTAAAATTAGAGAAGGAAAAGCTATAACAGCCATCGTGAAAATGCAAGAAAAAAAGGACAGACATGTACAGTAGGAGGGGATAACACATGCAACATGTACCATTGTCTGCAGAAGTGTATCCAGAGTCCTTAAACTTTCGTCTAATTTAATGCAACTTTAAGCCATTCCGATTCCGAAAGAAATTTTTTAACAATTCTTAAGCTGTAGGCTGATCAGACCGATAACCTAAGACAAGTTAATTTAATGACATGACAATGCTACTAATTAAACAACAACAAAATTTACATTTCTGTACTGATTCCTAGCACTGACATTTACATCATTGCTGACCCATACTATACCCATGAATACATTTTACATAATTACTGCATTTATTTAAAAAATAATTGAGAGTAAAGAAAATAGTTTACAAAAAAAAAAAAAAAATTACCAAAGTTTAATCAATACCCTGTCACCTAAAAACTTGCATGAAGACTTTAATAAATGTAATAAATAAATAAAATATTTACATGTCGCTCATAATTAAGAAAAACATTTCAACATTTAACTAGTCAGATTAAGAATAATAAAACCTCTCTGTTCTCTTGGACATAGGTCATAGGGAGGAAGGGATTGAACTGGGGAGGTTTCTTTATTAGGACTGTTCAAGGATTCTTTATTTACCATAGACTCTTTTGGACTAACATCCGGCACTCTTTTCAGTTTGTCTACATGGACCAAAATCCTTTTCCCAGGAGTTTTCAACTAACTCCACCTCAAAATTGAGTCTTTTTACATTCATTTGTTCTAATATTTGCAAAATGGGCAAAAACTATACCCCCAACTTCAATTTTCTTATCACATGTCTTTTTCAAGCACTGCTCTTCTTGTAAGGTAGCAGCTTTCTGCAAGTTAATCCTAGCCAGCTCAAAAACAGTCTGCATTTGGATGTGCATATCCTCTACATATTTCTGCACATCAGAGTAATACATCTGCGGGGGATTCACAAGCATATTTACTGATAAGGTTAAGTCTTGATTATACATTAAAAAAGTACAGCTCTCACCCGTAGCAACATGTTCATTAGTGCGATAAGCTGAAAGAGCAAAGGAGACATGTCTACGCCAATCGTTTCCTGTCTCTTGGACTAAATGACTCAAGGAATTTATTAGAAACCATTTAAATGCTCACAAAATCTGTTAGTCTGCGGTCTGTAACTAGTTATGTTAATTTTCTTAATACTCAACTTTTTTTTTTTTTTTGGCCTAGCAGAGGCATAAGCATAAATTTTGTTGTGTAGATGAGCCAGTAAATTTTTATTTATTCATTTTATTTTATTTTTTGGAAAATATAAACTGTACAAGCACTCTTGATTTTAGTAATTAATTTTATTTTATCTGTGAATAATTGCCAACAGTTATTTGTAAATATTCCTTTAGGGCAGTTATTAATTACTGTATGTGTATGTAGTATTTTTTTTTTTTTTTTAGTAAAGTGTTTTTCAGTTTTGGGTCCCGTGTAAGCAGGAAACTAAACACTTAATTGTACTGAAAATTAAAATGTAGTAATAATAAACTTTTTTCCTTTCCTCTGGTTCTGTGGGACGTCCCGCTGTAGTTTAAGGTGCTGCTGTGCTAAAGTTTTCATATTGTACCTGAAATGTAACAAAGTAAAAAAACAAGGCCAAAGTAATTATATATTTATTTCGTTATTTATATACATCAATTGTAATCCAGAATTAGTATTAGCTTCTCTGTGATTCTTTTCATCTCCTATAATAGTTACTGTAACATAACTATAGTTTATGATCATATGCCCAGTTGTTGTTAGAAGCTGTGTATTAATATCTGCTGAAAAGTAAAGAAAAACTTATAAATTTATGTACTTCTATAATCTCCTGTATAAATAATTAATGTGTTTCCTGTGTGTGTTAACTTACTGCACAAAAAAGCGAAAAGTGCTCTTACTTTTCTCTTTCCTGGTGGTTCTTTTCTTTCATCCAAGGGATAGGTATATTGATTAACAGTTGTCCTGACTCATCCAAAAATATAACTTTCAGATTACTCTTATAAAAATGATGCTGCAACTGTCAAAAGCTTTTTTCGAAAGATATTTGTTGGAATGAACTTCTGATGCCATTATTAAAAATATCTCTTGCCATTTGTTATTATTTTATACATTTATATGTACCATGGAACACTTTATTCTGATTCATGATATATTTATTTTATTACTATTTACATTTATATAATTATATTTGCAATATTTTTTGTTATTCCATTGTCTTCGTAGATATAAAGACTATCTGGTTTGCCGACATGGCAACACGCAACATACAGTTGTCCATGTGAGAAGCAATCCGCATCTCTAAACCACACATTTCTAAAGATTGACCTTGAGATTTATTGATTGTGATTGCAAATGTCAATCAAATTGGGAATTTCAATCTTTGAAATTTAAATGGTGTATCGGTCGGGATAATGGGAATTCTATGAAAGAGTGCAACACATCCCTTTCGGTTCATTATAGAACTTTAGCGCCTGGCAGTCGGTACAGACATGACTCATCTGGCCAATGACAACATGCCGACTTCAACTATAATCAACAACTGGTTTGTGCCGGAATGCAAGATCAACAGCAGATCTGAATCTGCAATTCTATAATTGCAGATTCAGATCTGCTGTTCTTTGGGTTTGTATTTCAGCTATCCCCACACTCTCGCGTTCATTCCGTTGAGAACGAACCAAATCTGTTGTTGCAGAATGCTACTGGTGTGCTCGCAATCGTGCATCCTCACACCTGGCTGCTCGTCTCTTCATTAATATCTGTTGATGTTATGTGCTGTTTATCTGTATCATTTTTGTAAAAAAGAAAATTTGTTGCCTTTTTTTTTTTTTTTTTTTTTTTTTTTTTTTTTTTATGGAGTTTGTATATATATGTCTGCATTCTCAAGCATAAACATTTATTTTTCATTTTATTATTTCACATATTATTTATCATTATCTGCAAAATTACATTATTTTGAAATTATTTAAAAGGGATTTTGTCTTTGAATTTAATTCCGATTAAGTTATTTACTTATATAAAAAGAATTTTGCTGTTATGTGGACATATAAAAGGATAAAAAGATTTAACATTTTATAATAGCTAAATGATAATCCTATTCAAATTTTGTTATACAAAAAATAATTCATTAAAGTGTCCTTGTAATCTTAATCTCTGGCTAGTATGATTAAATTAATCCATGTAATTTCACTACTCACTGCTGGTGGGATGGCTATTTAACTTCACATGATTGATAGCCCAAGCTCATTAAATTTATGGATGTTCATTTTAAGATTGTTTGCATTAAAAATTCCTTTTCTTAGAATTCTGAAATAGGCCAAGACTGCTCATCTATTTGTAATAAAGGATGTTTTATTCACTCATAAGTGTCATTGTCATTTCCATAACTCTGCTAAAACATCATACACCCATATATAAATATGCTTCATTGTCACCATAATAAAAATTAAATTGCAGTTTTCAGAAGTACTATAATGTTTTATTAATCACTCATCTTATACAATTTGTGAAATTGTAATAGTTGAATTTTTAATACATTTTATAAATTTTTCTCTAGTTTTCAAATATTTAAAGAAAGTATTTTTCAGGTATTTGCTGGAACAGGAGACTTGGATGTGATACGTGTCTGTCGCCATTTACGATCTCGTATCAGCCATGTCCTTTATGGTTCACATATGGTTACACATATGGCTTTAGGGTTACTTTTCCTCGGTGGTGGAAGGTAGAGATTTTTATGTGTAATTTTATCTATATTTAGAAAAAAATATTTTTACTAAAATACTTATTGTATATTAACTGTTAAAAATAACTTCCATATGCATATTATATTACCTGTATAGAAAACAAAAATTATCCTATTTTAATCTTGATTAATTTATAATAATAGTATTCATACATTAAATAATTGGTGCATTAAGTATTATGTAAAATAAGGAATTTTTCTGCTTAGTTTTTCACAGTAAAGAGGTGATTGAATAAACTACTTAAATTTTAACAAAATTCAACCTAATTTGCTCCATAATATTTGCTTATTTATACATTTAATTATATTATGTACATACTTAATAAAATCATTCAAATATTTAATTAAATTTTACAGTTATAAAATATAAGCATTTTCATGTAATTATTTTGATCTTTTAAATAATTTTTCTTTATTTCCAGACTCTCTTTGAGTACATCACCACTTGCCATTGGAGCTTTAGTTTGTGCCTTTTTCCCTAAATTTCCTCAACACAGTAATGACAATAGGTGAGGTTTTTTAATAAAATTTTTATTATTTTGTGTTTCTTCATTTTAATGAAGGGTTGCCACAGGCTACTAAAAGGCAACTATTTTCAGCCTGCGAAGACTGGCTACTTTTTTGCCTAAAAAGCTTGAAAAAGCAACTATTTTCACAAAAAGGCAACTATTAGGAGGCTATTTATCATCTTTTACAAAATTCTTCCAGAAATATAAGGAAAATCTTTCAGAAAGAAGTATTTTCGATTCATTTTTTTTATAAACAATCCCATATCTTAACCTTTCCACCCTTTATTTATTTATTTTACCACCTTAAAGTATGGTGTATCTCTGATGTTGAAGCAGGTGAAATATCCATTGAGAATGTATAAATTGCATCAGACATTTAGCTGGCCAATTTGCTTATTGCAATTGACTATTAGTATGCTCTTGTGACCTGTTATGTCCTCTTTCACCCTGATTTCATGTAAGAAACAGTAACAAAATTATAAAAGAAAGCTCTCTTAGTAAATCAGAAAAGAAAGAATACAACAAGTTTAAACAAGCAACAAAGGAAACAAACATATCTTAAGAGCGGACAATATTTAATCTTTTCGACAGCCAAAGCCCATGTTTCCACATATTTGTTTCCACAATTGCCTAATGTATTTTTTTAAATTCAATTTTCACATTCAGAAAAATCACAATCATTAAATTAGCACTCTTTTTCAAAAAAATGATTTTTTACTTTTAATAATTTATTTTCTGGCTTAAAAATGCACATAGTTATTTTTTCCCTTTTTTAAACTCATAAATAAAATTTAATAAATGAGTACTAATTTCACGATTGTGAGTTTTCAGAATGTGAAAGTGGAATAAAAAAAAATACATTAGATGGTGAGTATTGGGGAAACAGATCTTTCTGTAAAATAACATGAGCCTTGCTGTCAACGAGAGTAGGTATTGTTCGCTTTTAAAGCTAAATACAGTATTAGATTACATCAGAGCATGTTTAAGCTTTCAGCAGAGTTTTTTTTTTTTTTTTTTTTTTTTTTTAAGTTAATGAACAAAATAATGAATAAAATTTTAAAAGAAAACAATGTTTGATGTAATCATTCATGTCCAAAAAAGCCTAAAAGTAATTTTTTAAATAAATTTAATAAAATACTTTTTACAAAATTATGTGACAATTTACTTACTAATTTAAAATTCAAAGTTTTAGACATGTTTTTGAGTAATTAATCTTTTCAATAGAAGATACTTATTAATGGTTATTATTAATTTTTTTGTACATTGAAATAAAATGGTAACTTTTTTTTTTTTCAAATTATTTTTTCTATTGCCTCTTTTAGAATGAAGTGAAAATATATGTATATCAAAATTTAGTTATTTGGCATTTCATAAATTAATTCAACTCTAAATGTCTAAGGTGAACATTTTCTTTTGCCTAAATTTTTAATGATTGTTTGCCTCTCAATTCCTATCTGGTCTTTAGGAGTGGGCAATGTCACTATTTCAGTATCACAATATATTGTCAAAGTAAAATTGTGATATCACGATGTACTTAAATTGTACTTAATATTGTACTTAAATATTTTTGAATCCCTTCATAATATTAATTTAAATGTCAATTCTAGATATAAAAAAAAGGCTTGAATTGAATGGAACATACCCATTATATTATAAAATATACCAAATACACTAACTTCTTTTATATGTACAATTTCTTAATATCATTTCAACACATTCAACTATCTCAGTATTTTATTTAAAAATATTTCTAAAATACATAATTAACACAATAAACTTTTGCAGAATCTTCTTAATTAAAAAAAAAAAAAAAAGACAAGTTTCCCTGAGACAACATTGAAACTTTTGTCATAGCTACAAGAATAAACATAGCTTTTCGTCATGACTCTCATTCATATCAAGTTTCGTACATTGATACACTATAGAAAATGTGATATATAGCCTTATCTTACATGGCCGAAGTTGCAGTATAATGTATTTGGGCATATATTCAAAAATCTAATGAATAGCAATTTAAGTAAAGGTTGAACCAAGTACGCAATTTTGTTGAATTGTGTCCTTTGGTTAATGAGATACAGTATTTACAAAATTGTGCTAATGCACAGCAAATGTTTTCTTAAAATGGCCGAATTCAGTGTTAGGACACTTGAAAATGAGAAAATATTCATAGAAAACTGGTAATCGAAAATTCTCATGAACCCAATATATTTTCGTTTTTTGTAAAGAGAAAAACTTAATAAAAACATGAAAACTAAATTTACACACACAAAAAAACAAAAAATAAGTGAACGATTAAATAAAAATAATAGAATAAATTATTTTATTATACTATAGAATAATAAGATTTCTAAAATAAAGATTATTAGCGCTTCCTTTCCCCAGCCTTTGAAATTAGATTCTCAGTAGAAAATAATCAGTACCCTGAGTAAAGAAATTGGTTTGGTTTGCTTAACGAAATAAAACTAGAAAAATAAATAACACCAAATTTTCACTAAATTAATCAGAAATAATAAAATATGTGAAAGAAATTAAATAACTGTTAAAATGTTTAAAACAAATTCAGTATAAATTGACGAAAAAGCTTATAAAAAATTATTTAAATAAAAAATAATAATTAAAAAAAAACCCAGAATATACAACTTTTTTTTTTTTTTTTTTTTTTTTAACAAATATGGATGTAAATAAATGACAAAATTATTCAGTTATTTCTTATGACATTAACAATTGTTAATTGTATTTATAGGCAATAACTGTTTTGGGTTAACATTGTAATGGTGATAAGGAATATTCGTATTGTAGCAGTCAATAAAGAGATCGGATGAATATCAGGCATGCATTATTGCTTAGCTGATAATCGATTCCCAATAAAGCAAGATCATGATCATAAAAGGCGATAGCAAATGTTCATATTGTAGCTGTGAGCAGCGATTTCAGATGAACCCAATGTCTAATATCACACATGCGTTATGCGAGTATCATCCCATCCACTCTCCTTTGTATCAACTATTACCGGCTATCACGGCATGGGATGAAAAGTTGGGCTCACAGAAACCAATACGTTTGCTCGCAATACATTCACAGCTGAGTTCCTGATAATCGTGGAGGTTACAATATATCGCCAAATGAAAGATTCTGTTATCGGTTTCAAATTACATGCTTTAAATCGATGTATCGCCCAGTCATACTGGTCTTATAAAAAATTTAATAAATAATAAAGTTTCACCTTTTTTTCCTCTATAAAGGTATTAAGATATGACTTCTTTTTTTTTTTTTTTTGTCTAATTTTGTATTAATGACTGATGAATTTTTTAAAAAATTCAACACTTTAATATAGGAATAATTTTCTTAATAGGAATTTTTATCAACTTTATTACAATATTTAAATATTCATTTCTTTAGACAGAGAAAATATTACTTTGTATAACTGAAAATTTTATTTTGGAAAATCATTCTGGTAGTATTTTTTAATGAATGTTTCTTTACTCTTTGATGTATACCTTTTTATTTAATAAATATTCATCATTTGTAATTTTTCCTTCTACCAACTAGAACTTTAATGTTTATCATTTTTCAATATCATTGCTTTCTAAGTATTACAATAAATTCACAAAGATGACAATTAAAAGCAAATGATTTTTGTCTATATTAATGAGAGACTGTTATAACTGGAAATCACAAACCTGGAGTTGGTATGGCACCAAATGAAAGAAATGAAACTTTTAATTATTGCACTTCTTCTATGTTAAAAAAAAAAAAAAAAAAAAAGTAACAAGTAAACAAGAAGTTCGGGAGTTTATTTTTCTGAAGAAAGTAGGTTTAAAATTTCCTCCTCTCCCTTTCAATAAAAAAAAGTTAATCTTAACAAACTGCATATAAAGTGCAGCTTTATGATTATTACATGTAATTTCTATAGACTTTAATTTAAGAATCTGATTTTTACATAATGAGAAATCCATCTTAAATGAGGACACTTTAATTAGAATTCATTATATAATATTTTTCTATTTTTATGAATTACTTAGAAAATCTAATTTTGAATGCATTTCTATTACTTAAAACTATTTTATTTTGAAGATTTTTATTATTATTATTATTGCTATACTTAAATTTAATAGTAAGAAAATGTATATGGTTTATATCCTTTATTTTCGTTAGCATGTGACATTTAAGCTAGTATTTTGGTCGTTAGGCTACTATTTAAGCAACTATTTTAATGCTTCTAGGCTACTAAAGCAACTATTTTTGTTCTATTTCTTTTGTGGCAACCCTGTTAATGTATTATTATTGACATATGTTTTTCATTTATTCTTATATTAGCATTCATAAAACTAACCAGATAATAAAAGTCAAGTAAAACAGGGAAAAAAAAGCAAGGTAGTGTTTTTATGTAAATTTTATTCAGTTTGTGTAGAAATCCAAAATTAGAGATTTTTAGTTGAATTTTCATGTGCCAAATATCAAATTATAGTAGTCTTTGATTTACTAATATCTGAGATCATTATTGTTATTATTTCAATTTCATTGTACCAAACTTAAATATATTTTAAAAATATTTTTCAATCTTTTTTTTTTTTTATTGAAGGGGCTCTCTGACGTCAATCAGTGACAGTTAATTAGTTATATTTAATAAAACACATGATCTGTAGTTATCTGTAAGGATTGATTTTTGCTATTTCTTTTAATCAATGTTTAAAACTAGGTCCCTTTAATATAATTAAATAACTATGGACAAATAATATTTTATGGGTGAAAATACATCTCTTTCTATGCAAAATGCAAAGTGACAAGAACAAGGATCTTTAAAAAATTCAAGTGAAAGAAAAAACATTTCTTATGGATATTTTGTTCATAAAAATGAATATCTAAGATTTTAATACTATGTTTTAAAAATTTATTTCATGTACAACATTTCATGTATTTATTTCATGCGTATGTTTTGTATTTTTTGTTAATTTATTAAGTAATTTATATTTTATAAATATTATAGATACCATTTGCAAGCATTCTATCATTTGTATGTACTAGCTGTGGAACCACGACTTATCGTTCCTAGATTAATTGGTTCAAATAAACCAGTTTATATCAACATCAAAGTTAAATTTAAAGTAAAAAAATTTCTAATATATTTATTATAGTATTATTATTTAATTTTTATGCTTTAAGTTTTAATTATATTGGATATTCAACTTATGCTTCAATTTTCTATCTCTCTCATTTTCTCCCTTAAGTTCCATCGAGTATTATAGAACTTTTTTGTACTTATTTTGCTTTTCTTTGTAATTTATAAGTATTCTTAATAGTAGTATTCTTGCTGTATTAATATTTTGCTTGCTGTGTTAAAATTATATACAGTTTTTTATTGTATAAACTTAAGTAACCTTAAAATTTATTTATATATATATTCCTTTCATTTTTGTATGACACATTTTTTTTTAATGTGATCATTTTATTTCTAATAACTCTTCGCCTGCCTTGTGATTGATGTTTCAAATTTATGATTTCTTTTTTGTGTAGCTCCAGGGAGGGAAAATCTGCAGCAATTGCACTAAATTGCTATTTGACAGTTTTGCACCGATCTGCACCAAAAATGAAATTTCATTATTTAAAATAAAATTTTTATTTTAAAAAACTTGCAGAAATTTTATAAGTACGCTGAGAATGGGAAATTTTTTTCTGCTAACAACAAATGAAATCAGAAAATTATGCTAGCTGCTCATTGATTAGACAAATTTTCTAAAATGTTATAATATGCGGCTGTCACTTACTCTTTATAAAAATTAAAGGGAGTTTTACATACAGTTGAAGTGGGGGGGGGGGGGGGTGAGAGGAAGATAGATGGGAATAAAATATTTTTAAACTAACCCAATTATCGATTTTTTTGATGAAATTTTGTGTAAATATTACTTATTGCTAGTGTAAAATTACAATGAGTGTTACATATGTTTTTTCTTCTTTTTTTTGGGAGGGGACGGGGGGCTGTGTGACAGAGGAAAATAAAACTGTTTATATCTCTATGATTTTCATTTTAATAAAATTTATTAATATCTACTGATTAGAAAAAAATATGCTGGTTGTTTACCTGGGAGAGAGGGTATTGGAAACAGAAGAGGAAAATGATTGTTTAAATATCGTGTTACTTTAACATTAAACACATGAAAACCTTTAAAATTACCATCACTTACTGATTTTAATTAGAATTTGAAAAACTGTCATCTACATTTAAGGAAAAATTACAGCATGCATTATATATATCTTAAGTGGTCAAGGGGAGACAGAGGGAAAGAAAATGATTGTTTTTACGTATTCTTGTTTACATTTATAGGAAACTTTGTACAGATATCACTTATTGTACATAAAAAAATACAGAGAAGATTAACTTATCCAGGGGGATAGAGGGCATACGGAAAGAATATGATATTTTTATACCACCCTGTTGCCGATTCAATGACATTTTGCTGAAATATTACTGTTTATGAAAAATTGCACGTGAGCGTTATGTAACACAGTATCTTTCTGTTCCTATTACTCAAAAATTTAGTGTTTGATTAAAATCTCTAAAAAGGTGATTCAAAAAAGAAAAAAAATTTTCGTTTAAATTTTTCGTTAAAAAAATGTTTCTGTTCCTTTAGCAGTGCTGCCAACTCCCGTTTTTCACGGGAGACTCCCGTTTTTTAACCCTATCTCCCGTTTTTACGTATTAATGTGTATTTCTCCCGTTTTTCTAATATTTTCGAAAAATCGAACTAAAAACGCTAATTTTTGACAATTCGTAGGTGCCATCTTTCCAGATTTACGAAGGCCTTCCAATTCACGATCTTTCTGCATCCACAACATAAATGTCGATATTCATTTAAAACTTACTTTATGAGACATTAGAATCTCTAAAGAAACGGAATCCTTCAATATTTCTCACTTACGTAATTATTTTTAACTCCCCCTCCCCCCCATATTTTCCTATCTCCAACTAGTGATCGGTGATCAAATGCTCTTTTGAACTCTTTTGTTTCTCATTCTTTCTCCATCTACAAGCCACAACAAAAATGTCAATATTCATTTTAAACTTGCTTTATTAGATTCTAGAGCCTATAAAGTAGTAGAAAGTTTAACAGTTCCACCTCCCCCCCAAAAAAAAAAAAAAAATCTCTTTCTCCTATTAGTTTTCTCATTCTATAACAAAAGAATCAAACATTTTCCCTCTGGTTTTAAAAAATGTAGGGTACTGCTAGTTAAAAAAAAAAAAAAAAAAAAAAAAACTTTTTAAATTTTTGAGAGCGATTTGAATTTTTAAGGACACATTTGGCATTTAAAATCCAAACACTTAATTTAAAAATTTAGTTATAAATATGCATACAAAAAGAAAAGAGTCTGTTTTTAAACTTTTCTGTACTTTTATTTGTTGTTAATGTGCTGATTTAGTTTATTATATTTTAACACAATAGTTTTATTTATATTTACAGCATTTAGGTTATTTTCTACAAATGCAGTAATGGGGGTGGGGGGCAGAAAATAGATTGGGGCAAAGTGTTTCTTTTTTTTTTTTTTCCTTCCAAACAAAGATTAGGCGAGGTGCAGCACCCTCCTTAAATTATCTGGGAAAAACTCTGAATCAATGTTCATAAAAACATCGATCCAGTTGTTTTATTAGATTTTAGAACCAACTGAAGCGATGTAGGGGTTCAAAATTCTTTACATATGTAGCTATTTTTAGACTTTGTTAATGAACTTGTTAACTATTTGTTTTTCCCCAATAAGTTTAAAATATAAATTATCAAACAAAAGTTATATTAGGTCTTTTTAGTTAAAAAAGTATCATGTATTGAATAAAATAATTTTGTTTTGTTTTTCTCCACGAAACCGTAAATCTCCTTTTTCCTCCCTTGAAATTATGTAAAATCTCCCTTTTTCTCCCTTGAAATTATGTAAAATCTCCTGTTTTTTTTCCCACCAAGGTTGGCAGCTCTGCTTTAGTACTTTTTCGTAGGGTAGAAAAAAATTTACGCTTATTGATGTTTAGCATGTATTTTGCAACAAAGAAACAAAGAAAAGTTTACATTTTCCACGATACGGAATAAGAGCGCCAGAGGGCATTTTTAATAAATGCTACTTGCAAAATATATATGTTCTGAAAAATATTTTGGAGGGCTAAAGGGGTGAGAAAAAGAAAAAGGTGTTATGGTAGAAAAAACATTTTCTTACGCTGTATACTTTAACATCCAAAATCTTTGCAAACTCAACTGTATTTTGCAAGTAGCATTTCTGAAAAGTATCTTTTTTCCGGCATCCAAAAATGTAAGGTCACTTTTTTAAATTGTTAATTGTAATAATTAATTGTTAATTGTAGACATCAGTGAATTTGTAAATATTTTTCCTTGGAGAGAAGACAAAGGGGTAGATTAGCCCACCCTCCCCCTTTTTTTTTTTAACTTTTTGCAGTTTTTAATCAAAATTTAAAGAATTTTTGCATACTAATTTAACAAAAGAAAAAAAAAGTAGCATGTAACGCTCCTTCTCATTTTCCACAAACAGGGAGTTATATTTCTGAAAAGTTCAATTAGAAACGGTAATAGGGCAGTATTAAAAAAAAAAATAAAAATCATTTTATATCCATGTGTCTCGTGGTCCACCAGTTCTGCGCTCAAAGCTGGTAGACGTGAGGTGCCGGGTTTGATACCAGGTCATGCTCGTCGGCGCAACCGTTTGGAGTTTTTCATGGTTTTCCCTGAAATTTGCATAAATATGGGCTGGGACCTCATAGAAATAAGCCCTACGGAGGGCACTACCCCTCACACCTAGGACCTACAGCAGTCAATCGGCCTTATTCCCAAATCCAATCCAATTCATGTGCCCTGTGCCATCCCCGTAATTCGTTCCCCCATGTATTTTTTAAATGGAAAATAATCGATATTTATCCAGAGTTTCCTTTAAATATGAAGCGATGTAATGTTGAAGCAAACTTTTCTATCTGACTTTCCCTCCGCTCCCATTCGCCCCTTCCAGCGATATATAATGCTCACTGTAATTTTTCATGAAGAGTAAGTGATAGTTATAGAAAATTTCATTAAAATCGGTAACATAGTGATACAAAAACAATATTTTTCTTTCACCCTCACTCTTTTAGATCCCCCCAAAGCTATATGTAACACTCACTGTAATTTTTTAAAAAACAACAAGTGATGGTTATTTAAATTTTTGATTTCCTATCTTTCTCCATCCAGAGTATAAATGTAAATATTCATTTTAAGCTTGCTTTATTATATTCTACAACCTATAATGAAGTAGAATTGTTTGATATCTCTCAATCATATAATTTTTGGACTTTCCTCCCCCTTGTCCCCACTAACGATTGGTGAACACAAATTCTACAGAAGCCTTATGATTTTCAGTCTTTCTCTATCTGCAGCATAAATGTAAATATTCATTTTAAACTTGTTTTATTAGATTCTAGAATTTATAAAGAAGTAAAATTGTTTAATATCTCTCATTCATAATTTTTGTTGACCCTTCTCACTTCCGCTAACGATTGCTGATCGCATGCTCCACAGAAGCCTTGTGATTTTCAATCTTTCTCCATCATCAGAGAAAATGTAAATATTCATTTAAAACCTTTCTTTACTATATTCTAGAACCTTTAAAGGAATAGCATTGTTCAACGTCTCTCACTCATGTAATTCCTCCCCCCCCCCCCCCAGCTCTATTTTCAACTAGCAATCAAAAATCAAATTTCCTGTGAAGCACAATCTTTTTCCATTTCTATAAATGTATAGCTGATTGTTTGTTTGTTTGCCCAGATTTTTAGTTCGTTATACAAATTTATACCATTCAACCAACAGTTATGAAAAGTGGCACACTTATTACTCAGGAAAAAAACCTAGCTATCGGCGTATTTTTTAGATGATTCTGATAATTGGATTAAATAAAAACTACATTTTAACGACCCCCTACCACCAGATATATGTAGCACTCTATGTGATTTTTTTTTTCTTTTTTTTTAGTAAGCGACATTTACACTAAATTTCATTAAATCGGAAACATTGTGATATAAAATAACTTTTATTTTCTTACTGCTTTCCATGACCCCCCCTCCCCGATACATGTAAAACTTTCTGTAAATTAAGTAATTTATAGTTATAAAATATTTCATTGAATTTGGTATCAAGTTACTTTTATAAAGATCATTTTATTTATATATCCCCCCCCCCCTCCTTCTGAATCCCAGAGTTATATTTAACACTCATTGTAATTTTCAAGAAAAGTAATTGATTGTTTTACAAATTTTCATTAAAATCGGTAACATGGGGATAAAACAATTTTTCCCCATCTGCCCGCATTAACCTTTAAAAGTGGTAAGCGATCATTATTCAAATTTTCATCAAAATCTGTTAGAAGGTGAAATAAAAAGGAATATTCATTTCAGAAAAGTTTGGAGTGGAAGGCTGATTTTTTTTTTTTTTTTTTTTTTATACCAATATGTGAAAAATACCAGAGCCGGGAATCGAACCCGGACCTTCCACTTTACTAGAGATGGGAAAAATAGTTACTTTTCAGTAATAGGTTACTTTGTTCCATACTTCCTTTGGTAATATGTTTTTGCAACATATTATTTTTATAACCTATTACTTTTTAATTTACATATGGCTAATGACTTTCTAATCCTTTCTGGATGATATACAATATGTGCATGTGTCCTACATAGTGGATGCGGTTCATGTTTTTAAGTCCCAATGCTTTTGAATAGTAATCTTCACTTTATTTAACACTAGAATTTCTTCAATTAAAAAGAAAAAAAAATGCTGATATTAAATAGTGGTAGAGTCAAAGTTTTACACAAACGTTTGTCCCAATCGAGTAAGCTTAAGGTTCATTATACCAATTCATTTAAACACGAAAACAGAATATTTCAAATAATATCAAGAAACACATACACAAGAGCCGTTTTCTGGGGAAAAAAAAAAAAAAAAAAGAATTCTCATATTATAAGCCATATTATGTAATTAAAAAACAATTAAATAATAATAGCAAATTTTTAAGAAACATCTTTAAGACATCCCAAATTTTAAACTACCGAGTGACTGTTTCTTTTGATTTTCCGAAGAACTTGAACTTTCCAGATTGACAAGAAAATTAGTGTTTTTCACTCATACTTAGCAAACAATCACTTTGAATATGTTTTCTAAAATTAGAAACACTTGTTAAAAAATATAGATTTTGCTTACAAAAATTGCATAAAATGATGTATTTTCTCAAACACTTAATTTTAACATAAGAGCATAATTAACTATTCTTAACACCTTTACTCATTTTAAATCTAAAAAAAATAGTCTCAAGAAAAAATCAGATTTAAAAAAAAAAAAAAAAAGTGAAGAAAAGCTAAACAGTAAAAATAAATATTCAATTTTCTTCTCAAATTATTCTTAATAAAACCACAATAAATGCTGTATGCCATTATGCATTTTCAATTCCATCTGCTATAAGCAATTAAAATATAAACAAATACTCCTTCCTTTCAGTTATCAAAATTCCGAAACATCTGTTTCCAATACGCAAGCGAATCCAAACCTAGCAAATAAGCAAGTGTAATGCCATTCCTCACCTTCATGACGAAATAGTAATCAACGTCTAATAATCACCCCTTACCTATCTCATGCTACAGGGCCGGCTCTAGGCGGTAGGCAAGGTAGGCAACTGCCTACGGCGGCAAAATTTAGGGGCGGCAAAACCATTTGAACCTCAAAAAATAAATAAATAAAATACTTCGATTATTATTGAATGTAGAAAATAAATAAATAGAAAAAAGAAAATAAATAAACAAGAAAATAAACACAACAACAATTTACAGGCTTCTCTGCCTATTCCTATAATTTGAAATGCAGACAAGAATAGACAAACTTGTAAGTTCTGTGCAGTATGTATTGTATGCGCAGCCGTGACGCGAAGGGAGAAATGCACACTCGCCCTTGATTTAACAAGCTCTTTTTGCCCTCTAATTAAAGAAAGTCAAGAGTTTGCCAATTGTAGGGACTTTTATCAGTGTTCTTCAGCATGTAGGAACTATTTGGAGGTACCCTTTCTCCCCAGGACATTATCAGTATTTCCTAAGTATGAAAGAACGTCTTAAGACATCCTCAGCCATAAGATAGGGACATTTTGAGTTGTCCGTAAAAACACGGCAAAATTTGAGTTTGAATTGGTAATAGTGATGTCAGATTTAAAACAATACTTCATTTATGGAATAACGTCCATCAGATTCGATAGATGGATGGGGGGAGGGAGCGATAAATTTTTGATGAAGATATTTTTCCATTGCGGCCGATCAGAATTTCAATGCAAATTCAATGAACATTTTTAAGGTTTTCTTCCTGTTGGAAGATCTACTGGTAAGGAACTGCCTAAAGTTTTATTAAAAGAGTTTGAAAAAAAAAGGGGTTAAAATTAGAAAATATGAGAGGTCAAGGTAATGAAAATTGCTCAGATATGAGAGGCGACAAATTCGGAGTACAATCAAGGATTAAAACTTTAAATTCCAGAGCATTTTACGTACATTGCAGCAGCCATTTATTAGAAACTTAGTAGTTAATGAAAGATTGCGAAGTTGGAAAAGTTATATAGATTCCCTAATATCTTTATTCCTTAAAATAGAAAATATTCATGATGATTTATTAAGCATTTGCAAAAATGTAGAGATAGATAATATGATTCAAAATGAGGCAGTTATTTATTGATTACAGTCGGCAGCAAAATTATTGATGCACTAAGCAATAATTCCTACTTAAAAGATAGGCACCTAATACTGTTTTATTAAGTAAATATCTGTCGAATGATGATCTTAGTCTTATACTGTTTATAAAAAGTAAGTTGATGATAAAAAGAAGCGATCAAACTATATATTTACATGAAAAATGTGGATGTGTGCTTCAACAATTTTTCTGCCGACTGTACAATAAAACAATTAAAGTTTTTTATGTTTGATCGTCATTTGACACAAAATTTTGAATTATATTAATCCGATTAAATAAGCTATGTGAAACAAAAGTTTTTGATTTATACCAAGCCACTAATTTATTAAATAGCTCATTATTATTATTATTATTATTACTAGCAGGCTTTGCCCGCTTCGCTGGACATTAAACTTAATGAGTTGTCAAAATCCCATATCTTTATTAATAACCTAAATTCTCGCTGTGATCAGTAGAGGCTTTTCTCGTTCGCAAAGTGAGGAGTCTGGGTCCCCACTGCCTTCGGCATCAACTTACCCACTTCTTACTTCCCCTTCCTCAGCGGGTGAGTTCGAAGTTTTCCAAAATCCCACTAATGTACATAACGTATACACTTAATCAATAGCCACACACCAAAATTTGCCATTCTAAGATAATTTAAAGCGAATTCAAACGAGAAAACATGTTTTTACATATGTTTATTGCTCTCCGACTCCGAGAAGGGGGGTAAGGGGGGGATTTCGAATTTCGTAAAATCCCGTTACAATAAGTGCCGGATGCATACAAACAATTTACTCACCAAATTTCGTGACCACAGAAGCCTTTAATAGAAAATATTATAAATAAATAAATACAAAAAGCACAGCTTTAGTATGGGACCCCTTTGGTGACTTTAAATATTTTAAGCCATTTTTGTGATAAATTGAAATTGCTATCTCAATTGTGCAACTAAAGATCTTGGCGAGAAACGTCCGGGGTACTTCGGTGTCAAATTTCAAATTTTGCCAAAGGGATCCAATACTAAAGTTGTTTCATACAAAAAATAAATAAATGAAGTAAAATAACATAATAAAACAAAATAAAATAATAAAATAAAATAAAATAAAAACTCTTTTATAATATTTATAAAATAAAAATTCTTAATAAAATCCAAATTATAACCATTTACAATTAAGGGGAGAACATTAAAGAATCTCATAAGGTACATAATAACAAAGAAAAATTTTGTTTTACTGCAGGAAAAAAAAGTACTGCTTAATTAAATAAAAATATTAAACTAATGCCAAATATCTCTATGAAAATATTTATCCACATGCGCCAATTACTGATAAAGAAAAAAAAATAACCAACTTTTGTAGGTCAACTATTTATTTTTCTCTCTAATTTTTATTATTATTCACGTGAAATTAAAAATACTTCATTTTATTTCTGGAAAATAAATATATATATAAATACGTATATATAAATATAAAACCTTCTACCGAATCTGGGTTGAAAACGGAAAAAGGGGAAAATAAATTAGAAATATCATACCTATATTCATAAATTCGGTACCAAATGAAAGGGGCGATTTTTCTGAATCAAAGGTGCAAACAGTTTTTCGATGCGACAGTTAGATTTTTTTTAAATAACTAAAGTATGAAATTTAGGTGGCAACGGAGAAAGGGAAAAATAAATTAGAAATATCATACCTATCGTTATAAATTTAGTACCAAATGAAAGGGGTGATTTTTCTGAATCCTGGGGTGTAAACAGTTTCTCAATAGGACAATTAGATTTTTTAAAATTACCTAAAGTATGGAATTTAGATGGCAACACTTCATTTCAATCTTTTCATAATTTGTAGTGCGAATCACGCAAATAAAATTTCTTTAACTTAAAAATTTATTTTTATATTTTATTTTTCCATTCAAAGAGTTTTACTGAAAAAAATCTTTATGGCGCATGCACAAGCGTTTTTTACCCACAATTCAAAAACTAATGAAAATTTTGAAAATTTCTATAATAATTTTAAGTTAGGTAAAGATCTAAGTTTCTGCCAAGCGCCGTTGAATTTCGTCCAACCGTTCTCGAGTGATGCCCTGACAAAAAAAGCGACATACAAACACCATGACACACACACACAGGCAAAATTTTCTGAAATCATTTTCGGCTTTCATGGTGTGTGAAACGTGAAGATATTGCAAAATATTTCGATTCTGACAAATTTACAGACAAAAGTCTGATTTTATTAATATAGATTATTTTAAGAATTACGATCAGTTGAATCCTTTGAAAACTTTATCTTAGAAACTGAAAAATTAGCTAATGTAATAGACGTAGAAAAAAACTTTGAATTGACTACACCACGCCACAATTCAATTTTAAAAATGAAATTTTTCTAATGAAAGTGTAGACGAATCTATCGAAAAATCAAAAGAGAAATATAAATAGATTTTTTTTCTTTTCAGCGATCAGGCGATCAGTGCACTGAAGCTGAGATTAAATTTATTGAATAATCATAATCATTCTTTTGAATTTTTATGCAATGTCCACAAACCACCAGAAACTTAAAGACACGTGCAAAAATGAATTACTGACACACTGTAAAGATCTGGGAAACGACTTAACAGATGGCGATTCCTCTGATCTTAACATTTTAAAATTGACTGGTAAAATATACTTTATTTTCTTCACTTTTGCAAAAAAAAAGAATGTCCATTTGACGTCCTTAAATTCATTACCTTCCTTAACATTAGGCCAAATTTAAGCATTGCTTTAAAAATTTTGTTAACCTTGCCCATAACTTTTGACAACGGTGAAAAATCTTTTTCTAAACTAAAAATGGTAAAAAAATATTTTAAAACCATGTCTAGTCAAAATCGACTCAATGGGTTAGCAATGTTGGACATTGAACATGAATTGAGTAACAAATTAGATATACAAGAAGTTATTCGAGATTTGCAGAAAAAAAGGTTCGAAAGAGATTATTTTATTCAGGTTTAAATTTTGTGTGTTGCACTGTAAAAAAATGTTGTAAAATTACAACGAATATCCCTCATCTTGTGATGTGATAATATCACGCATTCGTGCTGTAAAAAATTTTCAAGCAAAACGTTCTGTTTTTTTACATTCACTATGGCGCCAAAGAGTCATGTGACACAGATACGCCAATGACCTTCAAACATGAACTAAAACTTTTAAATATTTGTTATGTTACGCCCCGCCTTTTGCTATCATAAACAGAAAACGCAAAAAATGGAGGAACGAAGCCACGATTAGGATTCATATTATAACCAACACAGAATTTTAAGTAACAAGTAAGTTATAATTGTTTTAATTTTGATTTTATTTCTTCTCTTTCTTAATTCTGTCAATATAAGTTTGATAAGTGTATGAGTTTTATTAATAAAATTTAATCTTATTTAAAAGCTCTGCCTCATGAAACTGTATTTTAAATTATGAGCATTAAATTTTCCAACACAATAATTATTTCCTCCCGAAATAAAACTATTAAACTCCAACATTTTCAAACTAATTTATTTTAGAAATGATTTAAATTACTATTACCTACTGATGATGAAAAATGATGTGTTAGTTTTTAATTCTGAAAAATATTATGGCATTTAAAATAGAACATATTTAATAAATATTTAATATGAAATTTTTGTACGTTTTTTAGTATTTCATTACTTTTTAGTTTTGTTTCTTTCAAGTTTACTTTGAAAATTGTATGTATTATGATTATATTTTATTTTTTAAATTTTGTTCGCTTTTTCAGATAATTTCGTTGTAGTTTGTTACGTAGAATGTATTGATAAAGTTTTTATTTCTTGTTTATTTTGTAACATTAATATATTTGCTAAAATTGTACAGATATATGTATGCTACAAAATATAGTTTAATAAAGCATTGGAAAACGGTCATTTTAATTTTCATGCGTTCTTAAAAATATTAATTATAAGTTTTAATTATTTGATGTACTTATTAAATATAATGCTTCTGATTTGACTATTTTTTTTTTTTTTTTAATATTTCTTTAGTGAATTAAAAATTTATGCATTATTATTATTATTATTTTAATAGTAATAGCAATATAAGTTGTTAATGAAACACTTTATTATTATTTAAATGGTTAAATACTTTTATTTCGAAACGAAGTCGTTACTGTATTATAATTCTAGTATTCATTCATAAAATAGAATTTATTGAAAGCTTTAAAGGTATTATATTTCATGTATTAAAAATCATAACCTTTCCAAACTTATATTGACAGAATAATAAAGATGAAATAAATAAAAAATTAAAACAAAATAACTTAAATAAAGATTAAAACACATACAGATTAAGATAAATAAATAAATAAAATAAATAAAAATGAATTAAAAAAGAAAACAAATATAGTCCACCCCCCCCCCCTTTTTTTTTTTTTTTTTTTTTTTTTTTTTGAATGAAAAAAATAAATACAACACAGCGTGTTGTAAAATTAAAGCAGCCTCTTTGAAAAGTCAAGCACACATTTATTTACATCAGACTTGAAATTTAACGCACATGGTGTTGGCGATTTCTTTACCCGCACATTGTGATGTAATCTGGCATGTTTATTTTTTACAGTGTGCACTAGGATTCTTTATTCATTGCTGTTTAGAAAATATTGTCTGTACTAGTATTAAATCCAAAGAGTTTGTGCTTTTAACTTGGAAAAAAAAAAGAAAGAAAAGAAAAGAAAAAGGAATAGTAGTAAAAATTATATGAGTATTATTTACTTAGCTCAATTCTATTAGACAGTTTATATGATTTTTTTTTTTTTTTTTTTTTTTTTTAAATATAAATGTTTTTTTTTTTTTTTTTTTTGTTTTTTTTTTAGGGGGGGAGGGGGCGGCACATTTGACGTTTGCCTACGGCGGCAAAAACGAAAGAGCCGGCCCTGCATGCTAGCTGCATAAATTAACACTATTTCGTTATTAAACAGTGGTCTCAAAGTTTTTTATTCAAACAATTTTATTATCCCATGAAAAATAATCAACACCAAATAAAATCATTTCTAAATTAATATGAGCACGATGTTATTTGTCCTAAACGTTAAAATTATCTTGCTTATTAAAATTATTTTGATTAATATATTTCACAAGGAATATTCTGTAATACATTCTAGAAAATATTATCATTAAAAAATTATCATTAAAAAAATAACGCATCTGCAGCTGTATTATTTTTTTAACGATAATTTTATGAACTTGGAAATGGAAAGATATTATTGATTCAGAATATCACTGAGTAACAGATTGCATGAAATCGTCTGTATTCCTTACTGAGATTTCAGACTTATTTTTTTTCAGACGTGAAGTAACGAATCGATTCGAACATCTGCGCAGAAAGTCTGATGCGAGTCTTTAGCCGGTGTTCATTCATCAAGCCTGAAAGTTCATTTCAGAAAATTTTAGAGTGGAAGGCTTTCACATAGCTGGTATAAAAAAATCAGCAATTTCAAAATTTTCTGAAATGATTTTTCAGGTTTGGAATAAATTTCTAAATTAAATTAAAAATTTCATGGTCTATTATTGGAGTTGTGCCATGATTAATAATGTCACTTGATACAGCTGTCTTTGCAGACTCGGTGACTTCGCCAACGAATGTTATGTGAGAAATGCCTAGCTGGTAATCAACCAGGATAGCTCAATGGTTTGAGCATAGAAGGCCCAGGTTCGATTCCCGGCTCTGGTATTTTTCATATAGTTGGTATAAAAAAATTAGCCTTCCACTCCAAAATTTTCTGAAATGAACTTTCAGACTTGATGAATAAATTTCTAAATTAAATTAAAAATTTCAGGGTCTATTGGAGTTGCGTCATGATTAATAATGTCACTTGATACAGCTGTGTTTGCAGACTCGGTGATTTTGCCAAAGAATGTTATGTGAGAAATGCCTAGCTGGTAATCAGCCAGGGTAGCTCAATGGTTTGAGCATGGAAGGCCTGGGTTCGATTCCCGGCTCTGGTATTTTTCACATAGTTGGTATAAAAAATCAGACTTCCACTCCAAAATTTTCTGAAATGAACTTTCAGGCTTGATGAATAAATTTATAAATTAAATTAAAAAGGAGTATTTTCCTTCATTTTACCCATAGATTCCCCCCAGGTATAAGTAACCGTTGCTTATTTTTCTGTAATAGTAAGGAATGTTGTACTAATTCAAATGAAATTACTAAAAATATAATGTGAAATTCATTCTTTCATTTCATATGTTTCTGCGATTTACAAATTGCAAAAATTGCTTTCTTTTTCTTTGGTGCTTTTCTTCCCGATTGCCATTTTCTCCTGGTACAATTTTCCAGGTGCTGATGCCTTTTTTCAGGATTAAGAAATGGATTAATAATGTTAAGTTATTTGAAACATAAAAAAAGTGATTTGTGATACTTTGCTTTGCTCCTGCATTATAATTATGGAAAATGTTCATATTGCTTGCAGTTCTTTTATAGAGAAGTATGAAACAATTTACAATAATCAAGTCCTTTTGGGGATAATCATATAAAATTCCTCAACTTATTTTGAAAAGATTACAATATGGTTTATGACACCCCAGAAAGAAAAATTCAAATTACTAGGCAAAATACATGGGGGGGGGGATAAGACACTCCCCCCTTCCAACGGCACAATCTTTGTCATAATAACACCCAATAAAACCATAACTTTCTGAGACAAGCCTCCATGGAGGTTAAGATAAACCCCTGTTTCAGCAGTGCAATCTTTGTCATACTAACACCAAACTAACTCCAAATTTAAATTTTCGTAAAGTTAGGACCATAATTTTTCGAGATAACGCACTGTGGAGAGCAAGATCCTCTCTTCAAAGATGCAGTCTTTGTCATACTAACATCAAACCAACTCCAAATTTAAAAATTCCATAAAGTTAGAGCCGTAATTTTTTTAGATAAGGCAACGTGGAGGGTAAGACCCTTCCCCCTTCCAACGGTGCAATCTTTGTTATACCAAACAAACCCCAATCGCCCCCTAATTTAAATTTTTTAAAGTTTTGCATATATTCTTTCGAGATAAGGCTCCATGGGAGATAAGATCTTCCCCCATTCCACTGGGGCAGTCTTTGTCATACTAACACCAAACCAACTCCAAATTTAAAATTTTGTAAAGTTTAGACCATCATTTTTCGAGATAAGGCATTATGGGAGGTAAGACCCTCTTCCTTTTCAACGGTGCACTCTTTGGCATATTAAAATGAAACTAATTGCAAATTTAAAATTTCATAAATTTAGGACTATAACTTTCCGAGATAAGGTACCGAGAAGGATACCCTCCCACTCTTTCAACAGTGCAATCTTTGTTATACTAT
This sequence comes from Salticus scenicus, assembly GCA_963930645.1. Taxonomy (NCBI): domain Eukaryota; kingdom Metazoa; phylum Arthropoda; class Arachnida; order Araneae; family Salticidae; genus Salticus; species Salticus scenicus. Next base: position 344,362,485 of record OZ005648.1, read on the forward strand.
GCTTGCCAACCATCTCATTATGAAGCGTAGTACTTTTAGTCACCGCCTTTTTTTGTACACCAGTAATTTTTTAGAGTAACTTCATTCTTATTTAATCGTAACACTATTTGGAGAGAATTGCTCTAAATATAAAGTGGTGTGGGAAAAGGGGCGTATTTTCAAGGGGCGTTAACAAGTCTACGCTTATTAATGAGATGGTTGGCAGTCCTGTTATACTAACACCTAACCAACACCAAATTGAAAATTTCGTAAAGTTGGGACTGTAGCTTTCTGAGATAAGGCACCGTGGAGGTTAACCCCCAAACTTTTTCTAACTGTACAGTCTGTGTGTATTAACACCCAAGCAACTTCAAATTTACAATTTCATAACATTCGGACCATTATTTTTCGAAATAAGGCTTCACGGGAGGTAAGACCCTCCCCCTTTCAAGAATGCAACATTTACCATACTAATATCAAACCATCCCTAAATTAAAATTTTTTTAAACTTTGGACCATAATTTTTCGAGATAAGGCAGTGTGGGGCATAAGACCCTCCCCCTTCCAACGGTGCAGTGTTTGTCATAGCAAAACAGTCAACCAACTGCAAATTTAAAATTTAAATTTCAACCAAAATTTTTTCAAGATAAATCTCCGTCGGAGGTAAAATCTCCCCCCCCCCCCTCACAGTGGATCGAAGTATAGGCAGTGGCGAACATAGGAAGGTTATGGCATTATTATTATCTATGTATGATGTTTTTTGTCACATTTCGATTTAAATGTGTATATATGTATAATACTAAAAGCGATTCTATGTTTTTTTTTAACCCTTTATAAGTCCACAGGAATATTTTCCCCACCAAATTCGTTATCATTTTATTCAACTGGCACCATTTTTTTTTAAGTAATGATTCCTGTGTATAATTTCTTTAGAAAAATATCAGTATAAATATTATTTTTATAATATTGGTGCGAAAAAAAAAAAAAAAAAAAAAAAAAATAGTCATTTGTGGCAATTCTGTTTATGCTAATACAATGCATTGTGGAAAATATCTCCTTAAACAATTGGATGCATGAAAGTCACTGGATGGCGCTACACGTCCAGTCCAGTGACTTACTTTTTCACTTTGACATTTTTTTTAAAGATTTTCTGGAAGCACCGGCAGATCACGTTTTACCTTCGACCCCATAGCATCAAAGCTATGTTAGATTTTAGAATTCTTGTTCCTTTACGGAACCTTTAGACAATATGTTTGTTCTTTTTATTTGATTTATTTAATTCTGTAAATATGTAAATTTAATCTTCATTTGTAAATAAGCATGTAATAGTATTAAATAGCATTTTTTAAATATTAGAGCCTAGCTGTGCATCATTTGAAATCGAAAGTGTATCATTTTATCTTCATGGTGCATCACGCCAGAAAAGCTCTCAATTTACATTTATTGTTTGAGAGCTACAATAGGTTTAATGGAAAATAATTTAGATTTTTGATTTTGTGGAGACAAGTGCTGGCATTTTCGAATGATAATGGAATTTTTAGAACAAGTGAGCTATTTTATTTTTTGTTTCCATTGATAAATTTCATTTTCGATTTGATTAACCATTCGAAACGGGGTAAGTTTTATTTCTTTTGGTTCAAATATTTATTCTGAAATATTTTTGTTGCTTAAAATATTTGTTTTAAGAGATCCTTTCATTTTTTAGCATGACATAAATAAACAAATAAAAGTTCTCAGATTAATTTATATACGATTTTAATAAGATTAAATTAATATCATAATGTACTTATTTAGTTAAGGATAGATTTAAATCATTTTATTTTTTATTTTTTCTGTTTTATTTTGTTAATTATAAATACTTATAATAAGTGAATTATTATTTCGTTTTGGCTAGGGTTTCGATTTGATAAAAATATAGAATTAAATTATTATTTCATTTTGGTTTCAGTTTGGATTTATAGATAGTGTTTAAGAATTAGATTTGATATTGCATAAATTGATATAGAAATTTGATAATTTGAATTTGAAAATAAATATTGATACACTTAAAGCTACTAGAACTCCGTTCGCCACACTGTTTCAAATCTGATTAAAACGCTCGAATCTGAGTTGGAAAAAAAAAGAAAATGAAATATCTTTAGACATCATTGAGGAAACTTTAGCTAAACTAACCGACAAAGAGAACACTTTGAATAGACTAGATGAAAATATTTTAGATTTAACAAATACAGAAAATATTGAAAAAGAAATTGAGGAAAGGGAGAAATATAAGGAACAAATTATTACATGGAAAGTTAGAATAAACAAATTTCTGCATAAAATGCAAATAACTACCCCAGTTTTGACAAATAAAAATGATGTAAATATAAAAACGTTGCATTGTGCATTAAAATTACTACCTTTAGAGATTGGAAAATTTGATGGCAGTATATTAAATTTCAACGAATTTTGGGAACAATTCAGAACAGCTGTACATGAAAACGAAAGTATTGATAAAATACAAAAATTTACATATCTTAAATCTTATTTAATTGGTGAGGCTGCTATAGCCATCAAAGGCTTAAACTTAACGTCTGACAATTATGACATTGCGGTAGGTATAGTTCAGGAACGCTTTGGTAGAAACGAACTTATCATCGACGCGCATATCAACAAGTTGCTAAATTTGATATCCGTTAAAAAATGACATGACATAAATTCACTTCGAAAATTGTACTCAGAGTGTGAAATCAATATCAGAGGATTAAAAAATTTAGGAGTTGACATTAAATCGTATAGTTGCTTATTATATCCGATTCTAATGAAACTAATACCAAAAGATTTTGTATTAGAATTTACCAAACAAACATACACTAAGAAAGAAAATACTGTTCTGGAATTGTTAGAATTTTTAAAAATAGAAATTGAATGTCGCAAGCGAAATGAATATTTGTTTAAGGAAATACTAATAAGTCTTCCATCAAGAAAACAGATGTACATTTTCAAGAGAAAATTAATTATAAAGCGACAAATTATGGGAAAAACTTTCCCTCGAAACCAAAATTAGCGACAACATCTGCTTTCACAACTAATGTAACGAAAAATAAATGCATATTTTGTGATTCATTTCACAATTTATCTTTTTGTAATGCATTAAGTATTGAACAAAAAAAGGGAAATATTGAGAAAACAAGCCAGATGTTTTCTCTCCTTAGGCTTAAAACACTGTATAAGTGATTGTAGACTAACAAAATTAAATTGTAGAATTTGCAAGGGAAAACACAATCAAAATATATGCTTTAATTCCCCTCGCCCAGAGCAAAATAATGATAAAAATTAATTGATTGTAGATAAAAATAAAATCGAAGAAACAATGACGACAGTTTCACACGCTGAAAACACTCGTAGGATTCTCTTGCAAACAGCTTGCGCTACAATTAAAAATAGAAAGAATGAACATTTTATACGATTATTATTTGACACAGGCTCAATGCGAACATTCATTAGAGAAAACATTGCTAAGAAATTGAAATTAAAGACTATTAGACAAGAAAAACTTTCGGTTTTTACCTTCGGTTGTAAAACACCTATACAGAAATCATATGACGTAGTATCATTAACATTGCAAAATAGACACAATTCAAATTCTAAAATACAAATAGAAGCTCTAGTTACACCAAAAATAACCGGTTCCAATATCCCACCACCTGACATAGAGTTAATTGAAAATAAAAACTTTCAAAATTTAATCCTTGCAGATAGTACAGATTCTAAGGATCCAATTTCTTTATTAATAGGAGCGGACTATTATTATAATATCGTAACAGGAAAAATTAAACATTTGAGCAGAAGTCTCATAGCTGTCGAAAGTATTTTTGGGTGGTGTCTCCAAAGCTTAAAGGGAAAAAATGACATTTTGTTGACACCCAGTGTAACTGTAGAAGATAATATGATTTCAGATTATATAAAGAAATTTTACGATTTAGAGGCTTCTGGTTTAATTGATGAGAAAGAAGAACTTGATCCCACAGAAAATGAGATTTTGAAAGAATTTGAGCGCAATATTATCTGCAAAAATCGACATTATGAAGTTAATTTACCGTGGAAATTTGTAACTAGGCAACTAAATGACAACGAAAAGAATGCGAAAAACAGATTTACCCGACTTAGAAAGAGATTCTTAAAAAATCCTAATTTGTTTCTTGAATATCAGGATATATTACAAATAATTTGAGGGAAAATAACATTGAGGCAGTCCCTAATCTTGATACTGACACTAACAATATCACTTTTTATCTTCCGCATCGTGAAGTAATCAGGAAAGATCATCCTACGAGCCAGTTGCAAATTGTTTTTGATGGTTCAGCTCATGAGGAAAATTGTCTCTCTCTAAATAGTTGTTTGCACATTGGACCAAATCTTTATCCTGATATCTTTGATATTCTATTAAGATTTTGATTTGATGCAGTTGCATTTACTTCCGACATGAAGCAGGCATTTCTGCAAATAATGCTAAATGAAAAAGATAGAGATGTTACGAGATTCTTATTTACAGAAAATCCCTCTGATGAATCTCAGCCTCTCTGTTTATAGATTTACTCGAGTTTTGTTTGGCATAAGTAGTAGTCCATTTCTTTTGTGTGCTACTATAAAATATCATTTGAAAAAATATTCAAAAATTTATACAGATACAGTAGACTTCTTAAATGAAAATATCTATGTTGATGATATAATAGGTAGTCGACCAACTGTAGACCAGGCTCTAAATATCTCTTTGGAAACAACAAAAATTTTTGAGGATGCCAGTATTTCGCTCCATAAATGGAAAACTAACTCTAAGGCTTTATACAATGCGTGGCAGGCTAATGGCATAATTTCAGATAAAAGTCCCAATCCTGAATCATTTATACGAGAAAAATTGCCTTATAAGGTATTAGGTATAGCTTGGGACAATGATCAAGACCTACTATATTTTCACACTAAAGGTTTATTAATAAGAATTCGTATCTAAAAGAATAGATACAAAAAGATTCATATTGCAGGTTCTTGGTCGAATCTTTGATCCAATTGGATTTTTAGAACCTTTTACATTGAGAATAAAATGTTTAATGCAGCAAGTGTGGTCCTCAGGTATAGATTGGGATGAACAGTTACCAGAGGAAATGGGGACACTATGGTCAAAATGGTGTAATGAAATTGTAGAACTAAATGATTTTCAAATTCCATTATTTTTCTGGAATCTCTACAAGTAATTTCAAAGAATTTGAACTTCATGTTTTTTGTGATGCAAATATCAAAGCCTATGGCCCTTCGCTTTGTCGGGGAGTGAAAACTCATGAGTGACAAAGTGTACACGAACAAGGGAGGCATTTAAGGATTGAGTACATATATTAGTAAATATCGACTATAGTTCCATAACGATAAGGATGATTAAGTATAGTGGAAATAATACATTATTAACCAGGCTTTCATGAACAGTCTCGCTATGAGGCATGCAGAACCATGTAAGAAAATTAAATAAAAACACCTTACCAAAAGGCTGGAAAGAAAGACAGACTCCTTTAAAGTAGCACATCTCCATTTTATTTGATATACCAATTTCAGGGACGTTATGACGAATCCCTATGTCCATCTTATCCACTTGTCCTATGGTTGCATTTCGGAGGATCTTGTAACACTTATTGGTAATCCATTTTAATCCGGTCGGTTATCACTAATAAATCGGGAAACGCATTGCTATCCATTTTGTTAAATAATATTAATTTGACTTATGAAATTATTTCTCGGAACTTAATAAAGGAAATATTAATTTTAGAGGAATTAGTAACTCCACGTGGCAAAAATGCCGGGGAACGCGCATGGCACACGACCACGCCGTATCACCTACTCTGGATCTCTCTATCAAGTCATCTCTAAGTGTGTGTGAGAATAATGAAACTTAATGGAATTTAGCCTAAAACTTAAATAATGGATCGATTTTGATGATCTTAATGAGAAATTGATTAAAATTAAAGAAACACAATGTCGTGTTTCACGACACTCTCCCCAAAAACGGGATTTGAAAAAAAATAAAAAGCACAGGGTGGGAAAGCTAAGAAGAAAAAAACGGAGCAAACTAGGAGTTGGATTCGACGGGCATAGATCAGTCACATACAAAGGGTTACAGGCAGACACACAGTGTGTCTAAAAAAATTGACATATGTTGAAGTTACAGAAATCACTGTAAAATGACAGCATATATGTAAGTATACCATTTTACTAAGATTTTGACTCGATATACAATAAAATTATTTTTCTCTCAATTTGTCTTGTGTCTTATTTACAACGTTGACATACAACTCACATTTTTATATTCATTTTAAATTGCCATAGATTGTAGTTGAAAAAAAAATTTAGAGTTCGTTAATATGTACTACAATCTTATTGAAAATTCACAGAAATTGAAAAAAAAAAAACTATCTATGTGAGACATCAAAAATAGGTAAGTATGTTATAACATTTTGAATCTTGACTTGTACAAAAAAATTTAAATCTTTATCTGTGATTACAAACAACATGTTAAGCTGAAAAAAAATATATATACACAAAAAGAAATATACAAATAATATGGAAGGCATCTCTTCAATTCGGGAATGAGGTCTAGAATATTCCCTGATTGGAGAGTGTGCAAGAAGACGGCGAACATCAGGACTACATTCCTGCAGAAGATGCAATCCCGATACAACCGCAAGAGGGGATTAAATTAAGTACAACTATTACTTTTTTTTTTTTTTTATAAAAGTATATTAGTTGCACAAAATAAGGCAATGAAAACACATACAACCTGAAAAGTGAATAGATACCAAAAAGCATAACTAAATAAACACATGATTATCTGTAAATAAACACAAGATTATACCAACATGACGAGCTTTATATAGCTCCATGAATTTTCATCACTTCTGTAACTGTCAAATAATTTGAAAAATAAACACAAACATAAGGGCAGTGCCGTGTTTGAAATAATTCTGCCATTAAAAAAAATTACTAAAATGTTTTATGATATATGCAATCAATAATTGATGCCTTGGCAGTCCAATAAATATGTAATATTTGATGTTAAAAATAACCCTTGTATTAACTTCTTATTTTGATTAACATTCTCTAGTAAATTTAGAGTTCAACATTTTAGTTCATGGCCACTCATTTTCTATAAAACATACATAATAGTGATTAAAAAAAAAAATCCTGATGAGGTCTATGAGGAGTATATTTTTAAATATGCAATAAACACACAATGATAATTTTTCATTTAACCGAATAAAATATATGAATTCTATGAAATAATTAAATTACACATAAAAACAAAAGTAATGTATATATAAGTAGAGTATGAAAAGGTTTTTTTTTAAAAAAATCATCTATTGAGCATAGTGTAAACATCTAAATATACGATGCATTTGAATGATTTGGTAATGAAAAAGTAAACAAAAAAACATAATGTCACATTTTTTTTTTTTTTTTTTTTTTTAATAAAAAAAAACTATTGGTTATGAAAATATAAATTTTGGGTTATATGTTATGACGTGTAACTAACCCAATGCAAAAATGAAAGGTGAATGTGTAAATGTAACTAGGAAATTGTGTAACCGTACTATACTATTGAATATATCATAAGATTGGAAAAGTGAATTGGATAAGAAAAACAAAACAAATAAAATGTGTTTGCGTCAGTGAATTGTAAACAAAAAAATATTTTCGAGACAACATGAGGATTATGTGTCTGTTAAAAACAAATATAAATATAAGTGTAAAGTAATATGTGAATACGTGTACAAGAGTGAATAAGAAAAAAAAATTGTCACATAACATGAATGATTCTATTGAGTATGGGCAAATGCCATAGTATAAGAATGTGTGAAGTGTAAATAGATTGAATATCATCTCAAAAATAAATTTGAAAAGTGTGGACGTGTAAATGTGAAAGACATGTAAAAGTTGGCATAGTATATAAAAACTATGAAAGGAAAAAAAAATACCAAATGAATTAACCAAGATGACCCAACCGTGGAAGTACAAATGGACAAAAATGTAGAGTAAGTATAACTATTGAAGAGTGTAACCAGTAATGAGAATGTGTGAGGAAAACAAATTGAACATTGCAAAACACATAGGAATCAAACAAGAAAATTTAACTGCACCTAGCAATTAAATAAATCAACTATTGAATGTGTGAAAAGGAATGTGTAAGTAAAAAGGAAGAAACCTCCCTATTGCATAATGTAAATAAAAGCACACTAAAGGCCATAAAAATAAAAATAAAACTATTGAAATGAATGAATAAAAAGGTGTATGTTAATGATATTAAACGGTGGTCATTGCTTACACTGCATGAATGGCACAATACCGCATAGGTCTGTCCAGCAGTTCCATAGCGTATTGTCCATAAACAGGAACCAAAGGACGTCAAGTTCCCATCAATGGGTGCCAATGAGTGTAGGATTGGAGAACCACATGAATATTACATAATTATATTAATGTAAACAAGAGCACCCGAAGGGCCATAAAAAAAAAAAAAAAAAAAAACTATTGAAATGAACGAATATGAACGTGTATGTAATAAATGATGAAATAAAATTCATTTATTGAACAAATATAGACAAAAGCAAATAGAGAGTCATGAAAGAAAACAAAAATCAACCCGTAACAACCTATGCAATCTCACCACCAAAAACCAAGCACTAAAACAGTTGGTGAATGTGAGTGGAAAAGTGTAAAATGTGTAGAATGTGAAAAGGTACAGACGTTTACACCACCAAAAAAACGCTGTCCAAAAATGTGTGTAAAACTATTGAAACATAGTTGCGTAAGGTGAAATTTAAATTCTAGCAGAGAACCAAAAATGCAAAAGTCTAAAAGTGTGTAAATTAATGAAAACATAAATAAAGGTAAATGAATGTAAATAATTGTGAATGGAAAAAAAATGTATATTGAGGACTCGTAACCTAATGCATTAGAATGTGCAGGTTATATGGAGATTTTGAAACATGTAATAAATTTTAAAAACTGAAAAAAAAAATTTTTTTTGAAGTTATGTGACACTAAACCTACTATTGAAAAAAAGGCTTGTGAAAAGCACACACAAATAAATGTTTATAAAAAACACATGTGTAAAAACAAGAAAAAAAATCCATTGAGTTATGATCTAAAAATTCTAGGTGAGTGACATTATAATGTGAGAAGGCAAAAAAAATGAGGTTAAAAAGAATGTACATAAAGAACTTAATTCTTCATAAAAGTCATTTGATCAATATGAATATAAATATAAATTAGTGAAAAAGACTTGTTTGTGTAATTGGGTTTGGGTTTTTTTTTTTTTTTTTTTTGATAAATGAATGGAAAAAGAAAAATTGTATCTGATAAGCCTAAGATTTATGCATAAGACTTCAGATCGTCCATTCATAATATGTATATACATGTGATAAATGAGGAAAAAAAAAACATATAAATACACTGAAATTCGCACTTCGTGAACTATTAAAAATTGGAAAATGAAAATTAAGAAATTAAAAAAATTGAATGTGGATATATGAGTAAAGTTTAAAATATATATATATATGCATAATCAATAAAGTAAATAAAACATATACATTTTCGTGTTACTTGGCATGATGTAGAGCCACCACGAGTGTCTGAAAATCAATATTACTCAAAGGTGTGACCTCTAATATAGGTAAAAAAATTGGCTCTTTCCCATATATATATAAATAAATTGTAAAAGATCAAAATAAAAAAAATCAAATGAAAAATTTATTCACATCTCGTGAATTGTTAAAAATAAAAATATATAAATCATGATACTTAGAAAGATAAAAAGATTATAATTGTATATTATATGTATTTGCACACATTACTAAAAAAAAATACACCATACTTCAATAAATATATATCATCTAACAACGTTAAAAATGCTATCAGAGCTTCTGAAAGGCTCTAATACTGGGAAAAACAAACCACACACAAAAAAATATTTACAATACAAAAATTTTAACCAAACGTTAAGGAGAAAAAGAAAACTGAATCCATATTAAATGTGATAATATATTTTTTTTTATGCATATATGAAAATAACACACAAAAATAAACAAAGAACTGAATATTTTAAGATAAATTGAACGAGAAATAATTTTTAAACGGACATCTATAAAGTAAGATGTCCAAAAAAATATTATTAACTATATCTAGGAACAAACTGCATTTCCGTTGAATTAATTTTAAATTGAATAGGTCCATAAAGTTCATGCTATTGAGGAAAAAAAACAAATGAGTAATAATGTGTTAAAGGATACAAGAGAAACAAGAGTTTCGTCAGTACAGGTCTCCACGGCAATCGTCTGATCAGGGAATCACCTCACGCCAAAGGAGAAACGAAAAAAATTTAAGATCCGGTAATTATGGCTTCTATTGGATTAGCAAAATTTTTGTTGCTGGAACGATGTAGCTGTTAAATACGGGCGTGCAGTTTGTATAAATTTACGTATGCAGGATTAACAGTTCCGGTTTGACAATAGAAAATATAATTTTAAATGCATTAATTTAACTCATTTTCTTCTTCAACATGAGAGTTCTAGGTGTTGTCTTCTATATGTTTATTGCAGTATTTTCTTTTTATAAGATATCGTTAATTGCAACGCCTCGTGCAACATGGCATCGGCACCACGTGTCGGGGAGTGAAAACTCATGAGTGACAAAGAGTACACGAACGAGGGAGGCATTTAAGGATTGAGTACATATATTAGTAAATATCGACTATAGTTCCATAACGATAAGGATGATTTAGTATAGTGGAAATAATACATTATTAACCAGGCTTTCATGAACAGTCTCGCTATGAGGCATGCAGAACGATGTAAGAAAATTAAATAAAAACACCTTACCAAAAGGCTGGAAAGAAAGACAGACTCCTTTAAAGTAGCACATCTCCATTTTATTTGATATACCAATTTCAGGGACGTTTTGACGAATCCCTATGTCCATCTTATCCACTTGCCCTATGGTTGCATTTCGGAGGATCTTGTAACACTTATTGGTAATCCATCTTAATCCGGTCGGTTATCACTAATAAATCGGGAAACGCATTGCTATCCATTTTGTTAAATAATATTAATTTGACTTATGAAATTATTTCTCGGAACTTAATAAAGGAAATATTAATTTTAGAGGAATTAGTAACTCCACGCGGCAAAAATGCCGGGGAACGCGCGTGGCGCACGACCACGCCGTATCACCTACTCTGGATCTCTCTATCAAGTCATCTCTAAGTGTGTGTGTTTCTCGGCAGACGCTAGCCATCTTCCCCAAAAGTCACGGTGTTTTCATCCAATCGGAGCGAGCGCTCGCGAGAGGGAAGGCAGAAACCTGTACCCTACCGTGAAGCCCTGAGGGTCTGCTAAGGAAGAATGAAAGAGGGAAAATTCGAGCTTTGCTGTAAAGGAACCGTGCAGGGGCGAAATGGGAGAATAATGAAACTTAATGGAATTTAGCCTGAAACTTAAATAATGGATCGATTTTGATGATCTTAATGAGAAATTGATTAAAATTAATGAAACACAATGTCGTGTTTCACGACACGCTTAGTCACATATGATGAAAAAATATCAACAACATTTATATCCTCGAAAAACAGGATAACTCCTCTGAAGAAGTTAACACTTCCTAATCTTTAACTAATGAGCGCTTTTTTATCTACTAGATTAAGCAGTAATATTTTGAAAGCCTTAAAACTTGATATAACTTGTTATATAATGGATAGATTCAAAAATAACTTATTTTTGGATTAAGGGGCTTCCTGAAAAATTTAAACCCTTTGTTAAGAATACAGTTGCAGAAATCCAAAGACTATCTTCTTCTTCGAATTGGCATCATTACCCTGGAGCAGACAATCCTGCAGATATTGTTTCAAGAGGTTCAACAATTTCAAAATTAATGAATGAAAATTTTTGGTTACATGGACCAGATTGGCTCAGCTTACCTTCTGAATTTTGGCCTAGACCTGATAATGAACAAAAGATCGAGATTGAGGAGTTAGAATATAAGAAGAATCTTAGAGATGTAATTCAGTGTGAATGCATAGTTCAAGAACCAGAAAATCCCATAGATATTAAAAAGTATAGTAATCTAGAAAAATTAGTCAGAATCGCTGCTTATCTAAGAAGATTTGTAAACATTCTCAAAAATTCGACAAAAAATCATGGTCCTTTGAGTACAGAAGAGTTAATAGAAGCAGAGAATTTTCTTGTCAAAAATTAACAAAGACACTTTTTTAAAGAAGAAATCAAAGCATTAGAAAACAACAAACCCTTGAATAAAGATTCTCCCTTGGTTAACTTTCTTTCATTTTTAGATGAAGACAAAATCCTAAAGCTTGGAGGAAGATTGAATTTTAGTGACTTAACCCTTGACGAGAAACATCCAAAAATTTTGCCTAAAGAAACACAACTGATTGTTTATCGACATCATGAGAGAGCAATACATGGTTGAACAGCTTAAACTTTATCAAAAATTAGGAAACAATTCTGGATCATAAAAGGTAGGAAACTAGTAAAGAAAATTATCAAAAATTGCATGATATGTCGCAAGTACACTGCTAAGAATTCGAATCAAATAAGTGCTCCTTTACCAAGAGATCGTTCATCTGAATCTCCACCCTTTTCAATTTGTGGACTGGATTTTGCTGGTCCTATTTATCTGTAACTGATATCAAGAAAACTTACATAGTTTTATTTACTTGTGCTATTACAAGAGCCCTTCATTTAGAACTCGTGAAAGATGTGACTACAGATTTCTTTCTGCTAGCATTTAGATGATACCTTGGACAAAGAGGCAATTGTAAATTGATTTATTCTGACAATGCCAAAACCTTCAAGAGAGCAAAGCAAGAAATTGAACAGTTGTACAAGATCTTAGCCGATAATTCGCTCCTCACATTTTTTGCCAAAGAACGAATTATTTGGAAGAATATTGTTGAAAGAGCAGCCTGGTGGGGCAGTTTCTATGAGTGTCTTGTAAGATCTGTGTAAGACTGTATTAAAAAAATTCTTAGAAAAGCCTTATTAAATCAAGATGAGATGTCAACTTTGCTAGTAGAAGTTGAAGCCGTTCTAAATTTACGTCCCATCACATATGTGTACAGTGAAAATGACGAACCAAGTCCTTTGACTCCAATGGATTTTTTAACCGTCAGAAGACCAATTAATTATCCTGTAAATTTTAGTGATATCATCGAAAATGCTTCAACTAGGTTAACTGCATTATGACGAAAGAAGTATCAGTCACTGCTACTAAAACAACTGTGGTCAAAGTGGAAGCATCAATATCTCATGGACTTGAGAACAGCCCATTCAGTAAAAAATCCTACCACTCAACCCGAGCTAAAAACTGGAGATATAGTTCTAATAGATGAGGATACAAAAAATAAACTATTGTAGAAATTTGGCAGAATCGAAAAGGTAAATTGGAAGGGATAATCAAATTCGATCCTATGAAGTAAGAACAGGTAATGGTATTTTAAAAGAACTATACAATATTTGTATCCCTTAGAAATGGTTTAAGACTTTATAATTGGAAAAAATACTTTTTTTTTTCTTCTTTTGGAACTCTAATTTTTATTACATATCCTCTTCAATTTTTTTTTTCTTCTTTACATTTAAGATGCTTTTAAGATGATGATTTTCAAATTAAAAATTAATAATAATCTGTTTTTTTTTTTACATTTATATCGTTATACATTTGCTTTACATCTGTAATTAATGATTGTTTATTCACAATTAGGTGTTCAAAAATGCAAGAAATTTGAATAAGTATGCTATTTTGTTTATTATTGAAATTTTAATTAGTATTAATTAGTATCTGTATTTTGATTTTTGCTAAACAACTTAGAATTCAATTATTGAATATCAAGTTGATATATACTTATCGATTATAGAAATGTTTTGAAAAAAAATAATAGTTTGATGTCGATGCTTCCAGAATATTTTTTGACATTATTATATTTAGATGAAAATAGATTTTGATTATCAGTACTTACTGATTTTTGTGCTAATAATTAGATGCATTTTGATACATCTAATTGGGCGGGGAGTGTGTAGAAAATATCTCCTTAAACAATTGGATGCATTAAAGTCACTGGATAACGCTACGCGTCTGGTCCAGTGACTTACTTTTTCACTTTTTCACATTTTTTTTTTTTTTTAGATTTTCTGGAAGCACCGGCAGATCACGTTTGACCTTCGACCCCATAGCATCAAAGCTATGTTAGATTTTAGAATTCTTGTTCCTTTACGGAACCTTTAGACAATATCTTTGTTCTTTTTAATTTGATTTATTTAATTAATTTTGTAAATATGTAAATTTATTCTTCATTTGTAAATAAGCATGTAATAGTATTAAATAGCATTTTAAAAATATTAGAGCCTAGCTGTGCATCATTTGAAATCGAAAGTGTATAATTTTTTCTTCAGGGTTGTGAGAAGTTTGCGATTAACTAAGAGAATAATGTGTCAAAATTAAAATGAATTATTTCTAATAAGTTAAATGAATTTTTTTCTTTAAATCAATTTTTATTCGTGAAACTAGTTTAATGTGCCATTTGAGGAAAAATTGGCATTATAAAGGGGTTAAACGGTATCATACTTTTCTGCTGCAAACAGGTATTTAGAAACATACCTGATAAAAAAAAACAAATGTTGCAAAAAAGAAGAGAATAAAAGAAAATAAATTAAAATTTCATGAAAAAAAATCTATATAACACAATTAATTTAGCACACAATGTTAAATGTATCATCACATTACTGCTTCTTTTTCTTTCTTTTTTTATGTAGTATTTCAATAGAAAACTCATGCAAGCATTTACTGACAAACTCTATAAAAAATTCACATTTGTCTTTATTTTTATTGCACCGAAACTTTTACTTTAAATCGTAATATGGGATTATAATATTTAATTTTAACATTTAGTAATTTAACATTAAACATTTATTTAATTTTTACATTTTATGACATATCATAGCAACCATTTACATTTCTCCCCTTTTTTGGGTCCATTGATAATCTATTTGAATCATCTAATTTCTATAATATTTTCACAATAAAAATTTTAATATGTTTTCTGTCATTAATGAATACAGTTATTCAGATAAATTTCTCGATTGATAATTTGGGGATAAGCAGAATAAAAATTTATTTTTCTCTAAAAGTGGTGATTTGTGGTAAAAATCCTTTTCACAGATTAAAATGTATACTTTTGGAAGTAGTAAAATGTGTTTGAAATTTTGCACAATTTTGGGCAAAAAAAGTTACACAACTTATAAATTTAATTTTGTTGTTAATTTTATATTCACATTTCATGCGTGAATCACAACATAAAAAACCAACAAAATGTTGGCAAAAGTACCTTAAACTTTTATTAGGACATTATTAAAAGTATTTTTAATTTGTATTTTTTCATAGTTATTTTAAGTGCCACTTGATGGTTATTCAAATAAAGTCACTGAAATTCATCGAAAAATTTTATTTCTGAAAGTTTTTGTTTTGAACTTATTTACATATAATAAAACGTGTAATTGAAGAAATAACCATATATTTCTATTTTTTAGACACTCTTTTAAATTATTTCACTGCAAAATATCAGTTATTTAGAGATTGATTTATGGGCCTATGTTCGTATTTTAACATTGTTCGATCCACTGTGCCCCTCTCCCCTTCCAACGGTTCAGTCTTTGTCATACTAGCACCAAACTAACTCCAAATTTAAAATTTCTTGAAGTTCGGACCATGATTTTTTGAGATAAGGCAAGTTGGGGTCAGACCCTCCCCCTTCCAGGAATGCAGTGTTTGTCATACGAACACTTAACTCTAATTTAAAAAATTTGTATGGATCGAATCATAACTTTTGGTCAGAACATCAGCAAAGAAGTTAAATCGATATCCATGTAAATGTAATTTGAATTCCAAAGTCACAATTCCAATATTTATAATTATATCGTCAGTAATTACAATTACATTTCTAATTGTGTACAATAATTAACCATTAAATTACATGTAATTGTAACCATAATTTTTTAATTATAAGTACAGAAAAGTAATTATAGTTATAACGTTTGTAATTACAATTACATTCTAATTCTATAAAATGATTACCCATTAACATTACATGTAATTGTAACTGCAACTTTTTAATTGTATTTACAGGCAGATAATATAATGTTTTTAATTGCAGTTACATTTCAGTTGTATAAAACAATTATTCATTACGTTACATGCAATTGTAACAAACTTTTCAGTTGTAATTACAGTAAGGTAATTGTAATTGAAAGCTTTTAGTTACGATTAAATTACTGATTAATTGTAGATGCTTAGTTACAATTACAAGTCATCATAATTGTAATTGCTTACTGTCAATTAAAATGTAATTCATTACAAATTAATTGAATTATGATTTTGCCCAGCTCTGGTGTGTGTTATATATTCTTTTTTAGTGATGATGTTTCTTAAAATTATGTTGAATAGGCCAAATAAATCAGCAAAATAGCGTGTATCAATTAAAAAAAATATATAAAAAAAATAAAATAAATTGAAATTAAGAATGTGAATAAGTGTTCCATTTGTATCTCATCATTATTATTATTATTACTTATACGTGCATCAATTTACTGTTATAGGATACTGACTTTTATCAGAATGCTGAATATACAGTAAAAGCTCCGTGTCTATTACCAGAATTAAAATTTCTTAAACAAGTAAGTCATACTGGTTTTTATTATATTTTTGTTGGTTTATAATGTATTAAATATTATGTGTATATATATGTGTAATGTATTAATTACTGGATAAGAGTGAGATGACAGGCGTAGCACACACGGACTACTAGGATTTCTTTCAGGAAACATCTTTATTGCTTCATTATTTCTAAGTCGAGACAGGGTAAGGCAAATGGAGTCTTAATCCGACACTTTGCCGATCCACAGGCGGCTCAAGCGGCGCCATGGGGCATAGAATCTGTTGGGGAGACCTGTAGCACCTACGTAATTTCAGAGAAGTGATCAACGATAAGTTTATTAGCACTACAAAAGCATGGCAAGAAGTGTCCATTAATGTTTAATTTGGGTTTTTTAATAATTTACATCTATTTATTTTTATCCCTTTCATATCCCCCCTCCTAAGCAAGATCCCCCGGGTTTGCCTGCAAAGCCGTGGGAGCTCATCTGGAGGTAGACGGTGTTTCAGGTGATACGAACCAAATAATTTTGATTTACTCTATTTTATTTTATTAATTTTATTTTATTTTTTCTATTTCTTGATTTGTTTACTTAGGATTGATTAATTTTAGTTTAATTATTTTTCACTAATTTTAATCCTACCATGACTCCATTGTCTTGGGACTCTATAGAGGGGTTACAAGATTAACAATAAGCTTGCTAATGAATAAACATATTAAGCATATTTTAACTTTCTAGATTAATTGATGATTAAACAATATACTATTCATTATATTTAGTAAACAAATATTGATACTTCATATTAAAAATTACTAGGAAAATAGAACAAATGTATGATATTATATATAAAATATATATATATATGTTCAGTAAATTATTGTAACATATTCAATAAAGTAATATATAAAATAAAGTAGATATTTAAAAAAGTTCTTGGCCAAATGCCTTTGAAATACATGAAAACGTTTTCATTCAGACGTCGTATAAATAAAATAACAGCAACAGTTTGTGTGTTTTTCTTTGCTTTATAATTGTCCCCGAATGTTCTTATATGATAGTTTCTTGAGAACCTCATACATGTGGGAGGTCTCTGATATAGGTATAGACTTTAAACTAATTGTTCATTCTTGGAGCAAATATATAGTTTTTATAATGAATAGAGTCTTTAAGCAAAATTTCACTATACACACTTTTTTTTTTTTCACTTATTTAAAGCAATAATTAAAAGTTTATAACACAAAAATATGATACTTGATGCAAATAATACGTATTTAAGACATAAACAATGTTATAATATACTTTACTCAATTCTGAAAAAATAATAATATGGATATTAGAAATAATACTGACACTTAAAATTATGTACTAATACTTGATAATAGCAATACTTAAAAGAAGAAAAAAAATTACTCGACACAATAGGTTCTCTAAATTGCTTGTGATACGTACTTCTTCAAACTACTGTAATGATACAAAACAAAACACTAAAAAATGTTTACTCAAAAAATTATGGGTGCAGAGACCCGTGAAACTCTGTGAGAGCTTGTCAACCAAAAAAGTAATATATGTAAAAAGTAAAAAGTGGTTCTTTGACAAGTCTCATCAGAGGAGGGAGCACACTTGTTGCCTCATGCTCTTTGGAGGTCTCCAATTAGTTGAAGTCCAGAAGAACATGAGTAAACAAGGGCCTAAAAGAAAAGGGGGTAAGGAGCGGAGGATCCTCATTTCATGAATTCGTCTACTGCTACTTGTAAATAAATTAATATTTGTAAAAATAAAAATAAAAAGAGTTAAGGGGCATGCCCTTGCCACTGAGCGAAAGAATAGAAGCTATATCTCCCAACATCCCTCCGAAAACCCAGACTCAGTTAGGAACTTCATCTAGTGTGTAATGAGACGATAGGAAAGCAAAGAATAAAAAAAAATATTCAGGGTGACTCCTGACTGATATCTTATCATTATTATAATATCTTAGTTTAGATGAATGCACAATTTCAGACTGTCTTTTAAAATGAGGGTTTGGTCTATCAATTTCAAAATTTACCTCAGATAACTGTTTTAAAATGGTATAGGGTCCTGAGTATGGAGCAGTTAATTTATGTGTATTAGGATATTGAAATTCTTCATATAATACTTCATCACCAACTTTAAATTTAGCAGGGAGAAATCGAGTGTCATACCTTACTTTATTTTTATTACGATATTCAATTGTATGTTCTTTTGTCAATTTTCTCGCTTCATCAACCTTAGAATTATAATTGTTATTAGGAATTAAAGGGTCATAGGGTAAATTTCCAAACAATAGATAACTAGGTGAAAATTTTGTAAAAGAATGAGGGGTAGCATTATACTGGCTTAAGACCTCCTCTAGTAATTTTTTCCATGGTACTTTAGATGAAGCAGAATTTACTTTACACTTTAATCTAGTTACGATAGTTTGGTTCAGACGCTCAATTTTTCCGTTTGTCTCGGGATGATGACTGCTATTTAAAATGTGTTTAACATTTAATTACGCAAGAACTTTTTAAAACGTGATGAAGTAAATGCAGCATTTCTATCAGTTAGTAACTTTTCAGGTACCTGAATTTGGAAAATCGGTTTTAAAAAGTTGGTGTAAGCTTCAGTTGTCACACTTTTGGAAAACCTCACACATAATGTGTTGCTTGGTCGACGACCAAATGCAAGTATTTTTTAGTTGAGTTGTAATAATAAAATTCACCAACAGTGTCTAACGACAAATATTCAAATGGTTTATCTGTTGGAGGTACCTGCTGTAATAATCCAAATCTTTTTTGTTTACATTTTTTATTTACTTGGCAGGTATGGCAGTGTTTAACAAAATTTTCTATATCTTTATTTATGAAAGGCCAATAATATCGTGGAGTGATTAAATTGATCATCTTTTTAATCCCAGGGTGTCCGAATTGTGTATGGGCTTTATTTAACAATGTTAATCTTAGTGACATAGGAACGATAATCTTATACAAACTTTTCTTTTTTGTTACTATGAGATCATATACTTCAACATATTTTTTACTATTGACTATTGTGTTCTCTTCTTTTTGCAAACGTTTCAGATCATTCAAGTCAAGGAGATGTACATGGTGAGAGATATGTTGTATTACAGTTAATCTAGACAGCATATCAGCTTCTACATTAGTGGTTCCTTTCTGATATTTTATTTCATAGTCAAACATACTAAGTTTAAGTGACCAGTGGAAAAGAAGTCCTCTAAGATATTTAACATTTTTAAGCCAATTTAAACCGCATGATCAGTATGATTGACCAATTTTTGACCATGTAAATAGTGATAAAATTTATCTAAAGAATCTATGATGGCAAGACATTCTAATTCAGTTATGGCATTATTTTTTTCATAGTCTTTTAAATTTTGTGAATGGTAAGCTATTGGGTGTAATTTTCCTTTCTCATCTGGCTGTTTGATTACACATCCAACTCCGTGACTTGAAGCGTCTACAAATAAGTGGCAAAGCTTCTTGGGATCATACAACTTTAAAATAGGTTTTTCAATTAAGGCATTTTTCAATTTTTGATTTCACATTTATCGTCCCATACATAGTGAACATTTTTCTTGAGCAAATTATTTAAGGGGTATCGAATTTCAGCATAATTGGATATAAATTTATTATAGACATTTACGGATCCCAGGAACCTCTATAACTCTTTAACATTAGTGTGACACTTTAATTTTTTGTTTCAACATTTGCATTATCTAGTGTTATAGTGCCATTAGACACCTCATAACCTAAGAAATTTATTTAAGATTTTACAAAATTACATTTAAATAACTTCAACTTTAAATTTTCATTGACACAAATTTGAAATATGGTTTCCTAATGCTTCAAATGTTGTTCTTCAGTTTCGGAAAAAATGATAATGTCATCAAAATAATTACAAGCAAAATCAATTTTATCAGATTAGGATGGCGCAGTTAATGTAGGAGTGGATAGCGGCTAAACCGCACCATCCTAATCTGTTCCAACCAAACCCTTCTAAAAAAAAGAAATCAATCACATTAAAGATATTACTATCAAAGCGAACTATAGTAAAAATCTAGTGCAAAAATTATAAAAAAAAACGTCTAAAAACTCTTAATAAAATTACTGATGCTCAAAGAACTAAAATCAATTTCACTACTGCAATTCCTTTCTGTAACGGGGCCGCCAATAAAATAAAATATGAAGCCGCCAAACATAATATAAATATTCCAGTAAAACCCAACAAAAGCGTTTTCCAACACCTCAGGAATGAAAAAGACCCTATACCGTTTAAAGACACTCCTGGCATTTACAAAATAGAATTTAACTTTGAGGACAAATCACAAGCTTGTTACATAGGAATGACTAAAAGGCTCATAAAAGAACAAGAAAAAGAATATATGTCAGATCTTAAGCTTTATAAACTTTCTACTGCACTTTCTACCACCCATAACAATAATCCAATTAATCTTAACACCATTAATACTCAAAAAATGCCCCCTATAACAATCACAAGTTTGCTTTAAAGCGCGAGGCCATAGAAATCCTAACCACTCCTTCTTTTGTTAACGACCGTAAACACAGCTTAATCCTTGAAGATTGGCAACAGCTATTAAAGATCGAGAAATGAAGTGAAATTTGAACGTCAGAGGGGGCGGAATGTTTACTTTGGAGGTGTCGGCAATTTGAAGTCGTTATTTCAACGCGAAATATATTCGTTTTTAAGAAAGGATAAATATAAGGTATTTAAATTTAAATCATAAACGATAATCCTTTAGTATTATACCTATAAAATCTGCCTTTTTCTTGAAAAAAACCCAAACAAAACTGGTTTTCTTTAGGTTCTATTTGAAAAAACACGTCTTTTTCTAAAAAAAACCCTGGTTTTTGCCAACCCTGAAAAGCCGTCATGCCAATGTCCAGTCTCTTTTTAATACAGGGTCTTTACAAAGAGTGTGTTAAGCTACCAGCTATCTAGTGCATAAAACCATTACCGCAGTTTCTGGCATATAACGTGCAGATTTGTTAAATCAGTTATACACCGGAAATTTAAATTTATAGTAAAAGCTATTTGGTAACAAGCTTTTGTTTCTTTCATAGCTTTATTTGTAAATTAAATTTTCTGGTGTATAACTCATTTATGTGACCTGTGTGTTATACACTGGAAAATATGGTAATTATCAATACCTACAGATTCATTGTGTCCTCATTTTTTAAATTAATAAAGATAATAAACTTTGAAAGACATTACGATCAGTATTTATAAACAAATTTAAATATGAGGTAGTTATAACTTATAATATTATGAAACAATATTATCATTTCAATTAATCTATTATTTTCAAGAATTATGAGATTACTTACACGTACAGAAAAATATTTTTTTAATATTTAAATAAGAAATAAATTTAGAGTTCTAAATTCAAATAGTTCATTAATGAAAATTAAAACATAAAGATGTCGATTGAGATTAAATTTATCCAGTTTAATATTACAGATGCTTTACAATTTTTCTGCGTGATTTCTGTTCAGTCTTCTTAGTCATAACAGTTTGTAAAGTGTTAGTTTTGCTTCTTTCAGGTTTTATAATCAATGGACGATCTTCAGATATGCCTGGATTAATTTTCTTTATTGCATGATCTGAACTTTAAAGAATAGGCATCCTCGACTGACTTTGTATTTGAAATATAGTAGACTCCTTTTAATTCTCAAAAGTTTTGTCCAGAAATTGTGTGGATTATAGGATTTTGTGAATAAATTTAAGAATAAAATATGTTTTTAATAATTATAAAACTACTCAATCATATGAAGATAAATAATTTATTCATATTTTAGGTAATTATTGAAGATTCCAGATACTGGCCAATTGTATTTGATTGTGAAGAAAATTGGAATGTTTTACGGTTTGTTTTAGCTTATTTTTCCTTATTCATTCATTTATTTAATCCCATTTTTATGCATTATATACATATATTTCCTCTTATTATAGTAATTTACTTGAAAGTGGAGGTGATATTTGTGTTATGCAGAATGCTGGATGCTTGCCTTACAATGAAGACCCTCAGGTATCTCAATTGCACTTTTTTATACATCAAATTTATTAAAACTACAATAATTTAAAAATTGCATTTAGTATAATTTATTTACTCATTTATTTTTCTATGATTCATTCTAAACTAGTCAGTCACTTTCAGTGAGCAGCTGTTTCACGACCCTTGAAAAGTCTGACTATAGCAAACTCCCTGTTAGTGGCGCCTACAAAAAAAACTGAAAAACTTTTGAGTCATGTAGAGAAAAGAAAAAATTAAAATTTTGTTCCTATTCATTTGAGCAGAGTAAATTTAAGTCGGGGTTAATTTCTAACAAAAAAAAGTATGGTAACTCTAATCTGCAGAACCTATTTTTGTATTTAATCTTCATTTCCAATCCTCTCATTTGAATTTTGACAATTTTACTCAAGTTTCCAAAGTTTAAATGAAATCTTACAAAAAAATCAGCAAGACATTTTCTCATTTTTCATTTGATATTTCCATTTAAATGGATTATTTTCATCTTTGGAAACAAATTGCTGTTTAATGAGTACAAAACTTTGAATAAACACCATAAAATGCAAGAACTCGCAACAATTCTTTCAGGTCGAAAGTAGACACGATCCTTTGTCAGGCAAACAAAGTAGGCATGAATGAGTGCTGCAAATAAAGCAGCAGCACTCGTGCCTACTTTGTTCACCTGACGAAGGATTGTGTTTTCAACAATTGTTGCGAGTTCTTGCATTTTATGGTGTTTATTCAAAGTTTTGTACTTATTACTTTTAAATGCCAGTTCTGTGATGCTTTTTTATAAATTGCTGTTTACTGTTTTGTTTTTGGTATTTCAGTTAAATTGTGGTTTCTGTTTGATTATCAGTAAAAGAAAAAACACAAACTGTATTCATTTATGGATAATTGTGTGATTCACTAAAATAAAAGAAGTATGGGAACTACGTTCCCATGCAAATTAATGCACTGCTTTAAGAAACCTGTGAAAACTAGTAAGCAAATAACTAGTAAAAAGTCCTGCAACATGCAAAAAACACTGTCGTCTCCACACTCTGATCTTTATTTATGATGCTTCTTCTGTACCTATGCATTGTAATAAATGTGTTGTTACATTTTTATAGTAATTCTATACATGATTCAGGAAAAAAAAGGGTAGAAATTGATTGTATCTAAAAAATGTCAATGTAGTATATAACCCTTGCAGCGTTAGCCATTTTTGAGTATATCTGTTTAATGATTTATAAAATTAATACTATGCACTGTATAAATATGAGACTTTGGTACTGCACACTTATAGGTATTTGTTAATTTTATTTTCTCAAAAAAAGCAACATGTATTTCAAAATTTAGTTACACTAGTCTTTTATTTCAGCTATGCATGATGGATAAAGATGGACTTAATGCTTAAAGGGTTAAAATTACTGAACTACATATGTTTTGCATCAGGATAATCTTAAACAAAGGAACTCTTTCATAACAGATTATCGAAATACTTAGTTGGATTGAAATTAGGGGACTGAGTTGAGCTATGAAAGCAGGTTAGACTGAGATGTTCCTGAAACCATTTTGAAACTGATCTAACATAGTGGCAAGGTGTATTGACCTGCTATAGTTGATCATCTCGATAAGGGAACAATACAGCCATAAAAGAGTGTATGTAATCTGTATTAATGTTAGATAAGCATTGGTGTTTTGAGTTGTACCCACAGATATTAACACACCAAATTTACTTTAAAAACATTTCCATATTTCCATCACCACCAACCTGAAGAGTTGTCATTTGTTAGGAGAGGTCTAAAAATTAATGTTGTTTGCACCATATTTTGATCCTGCCATCTGCATGATAGAGCAAGAAATGAGATTCATCAGACCAGTTTATTTTTTTCCAGTTCTCAAATATCCAATTTCGGGATTTCTATACTCACAACAAGTGACTTTTCCCATTTTTCTGTGATACCAAAGGTGCTTTTGATGGTCTTAGTCTTATGTTTCTAAAGCCAATTTTTTGCAAAGTTTGTCTTGTACATTATGATGCACCTGTATAGAAATTAGCTGTAATTTGTCATGTTGTTGTTGATACGATTCTGTTGCTGTGAACTGTGCATGCTATTTGTCTTTCATCTGCTTGCCAGCCTTTTTTGATCACAATTGTCCCCATCACTGGATGTTTTTTTCTCAACTACCACTTTCTAAATACCCAAGATACAGTTGGGTGAGAAAATCCTAAAAGAGTCATTGTTTCAGAGATGCTGGCACCAGCTTTTCTAGCAACAGTAATCATCCCTCACTTAAAGTGACTTAATTTTTTTGTCTTACCTATTTTGGTATTAATTTCCATGATAACTACATCACATGAAGCCGAGAATTCATTATTAAGTAATTCTGCATTATTATGCCACTCTAAATCATTACCAGACTGGTTTACTTTCCAATAAGCTGTGTCTTAAATTTTTTGGCCACTCAGTATATTTCAAGTCAACCAAATAAAGTTATCTAACCATAAATATTTAGATATAAGTTGCTTTTTTGAATATTCGTGAATTATTAAGTAAAATATATCTTTTTAATCATGTTTATTTCACACCATTTATTTATTCTTTTTTTCTAAAAAAAAAACATTTCAATTTTTAGGGTTTCCGAAGTTTACTTGCACAGTCATACATATGGAATAATGTTCATGCTTGGAACATTAAAGTATGTTTTTGTATGTTATTCTATTGCAGTACATATTTATATATGTAAACTGAAGTATCTGTTTTCAATAGAGTAAAAATATTATGCCATAAACATATAATTTTTTATTAAAATAATGCTTTTTTTTTATCTATTTCTTTATTATATCTATATATATATATATGTACCGGGTGTCCCATAGGTCTGTAGGCATTTTAAAAATTCATAAAAAATGAAGAAATTGGTAGAATTGAATGTGGCTTGTGGAAAAGTTATTCTCAGATTTTTTTTTTAATTTTTTTAATTTTATTATTATTATTATTATTATTTTTTTTTTTTTTTTTTTTTGGTAAAGAAAAAAATTGTAGTTAAAATTTTCGTCATAGAGGGCACTGTACAAGAGCAAATCACACATTTCCGTGAAAAACTACATTCATTTGCATGCTGATGTTAAGAGGCATGTATATCATACTCTCTGTGGCCACCATCACCACAAATTACAGTTTGCAGATGACTTACAACACTGCTAACTGCAGCTTCAGTGAGTGGTTCTTACCAGAGGGAAAACATCTTCACCAATAACACTTTATCCATTAAGTCAGCATCACAATTAAGACTTCATGTATGCACAAGTAAGAGGCAAAATAAGAAATATGCTGTGTTAATCATAAAACCGTACAATTTATAAGACTCTGCTTTACATATTTCACATTACGCATCCATGCAATGCCCTATATCAACAAAAAATTTAACTTTTTTTTCCTTAACCCCCCCCCCCCCCAAAAAAAAAACTTTATGAAAATAACCTTTTTGCACACCACTTTCAATTCTACTAATTCTTTCAATTTTTATGAATTTTTAAAATGTCTGCAGATTTATAGGACACCCAGTATCTAAAAGATAATAAAATAACAATAACAGATAATACAGAGCGGTTGTAATTAAGTTGGGTGTCCATTCTATTTAATTTGTGTACAGAGACACACCAAAGTTTTTCGTATCATTATGACCTATGAACACAATTTGTATGTATTGCAATAGCGGCCACAAAAATCCTCCAATTGACTTGCAAATTGGTACACATATTTAAGTACTATACAGAAATAGCTATATAATTTTTGATTTTTATATTTATGGTTCATGTACAAGGATACACAAAAGCTTTTCTTATCATTATGGCCTATGGCGGAATATCATTTAAATGCATTTTAACATGGTTACACTGCATTCAATAAATAGACATTAATATACATTATTGAGATGTTTAAAAGCATGTTTTCTGAAAAAAAAAATGTGCACTTAGACTTAATAATCAATGTACAGGGCATTACAAAAGTTTTCTGACATATCATGTAATCATCCAAATATTGTTAAATTTCAAACAATTATTCATGAGATACATAGAATAAGCTGAATAGTTTTTACGGGTGTACATCATGCTTATGGCTCCTTTACAGGGACACACAAAAGAATTTCATGACATTAGAGTCTATGGACAATTTTTTATTTAAATGCATTTGAACGTGTTTATAATGTATTCAACAAAATGAATTTAACATACATTATTCAGATGCTTAAAAGCATTTTTCCTTTAGAAAAAGGTATGTATAGACTAAATAATTTATTTACAGGACCATTCAAAAGAATTGCAATTACATTCTGTAATCATCCAAATGATGTCAAATTTGGTTCAATTATTAATGAGTTACAATGAAATAGTTGTATGCTTTTTATTGGTGCGTATGATAACTGTGGTTCTTGTACAGGGACATGCAAAAGAATTGCGTACCATTACACAATATATAAACAATTTTTCTCACAAGTGCATTTTAACATGGTTACACTCCATTAAACATAATGAAATGAACTTATGTCTTTAGAATGTTTAAAAGCATGTGTTTCTGCAGAAAAGGTTTGGCATAGAATTCAAAATTAGTTTACACAGGGTCACAAAATAATTCCGATGTATTATGCAATCATCTGACATGAAGTTTGATGCAAGTAATTATGAGTTAAAAGGTATAAGCACAAAGCTGTGAGTTACAAGAAAAAATATATATGCACATTTATACTGATAGATATAGACCTATACAATGGGAGATTGAGGAGGGCTATCGCCCCCATCAATCTCCTGGTTATGTTGCGAGTTAATCATATATACATGTGTATATATATATAATCATTTTAAATAATATGGAATAAATAATAATGATCTGCTGAGTAATGAGGGATGCAATTAGGATGTTGAGGCTCCTGATCTGCAGATCTGTTGTTTTTGTTGTTGTTGGTTCTAATGCCACTCGGAAATTCCGAGTCCCGGTGGTGGAACTACCTGGATTTAAGGCAGCAGGGGAGCGCAACAAGGAAGGAAGAACGACTTAGCTCTAGAAACTGGCGAAAGATGGCAGCACCAGCAAACAACAAGAACTCTAATTTTGATCCGGATATGAGCTGAGTTAAGCCCATGGTCCGGTACCCTCAGAGGTAAATTTTTGATGGGGCCTTAAAGGACTGTGCGACCACAAAAGATTTTAATGTGCACCAGTCGCCATTAGCATAAACAGCAGTTTTCGGCCAGCTTGGGGACCGAACCTACAATCTTTGGATCACGAGCTCACCGCTGTTGCCGACCTGGCTACCGCACCCCAAATATACTAGTCAAAAGATTAGGAGGATCTGCAAGTCTGCAGATCTACTAATCATAAATGTGTACGCACCACGATAAGCCTTTAAAATATGAACAAATTCATTCACTGTACTGAACAAAACAAAAGCAGTTAGCCGAACAATAGGGCTTGTATTTCACTGACAGATAAATACCTTAAAAGAAATAAATTATTATATTAACATACTTTTATTCAGTAATTTTGATCATCATGTTGTCGACAAACATTTAAAATAGTTTTTATGTGATGGTAAAAAAAAAAAAACTTCTAAAATATATTTTTTGTCTTATATTCTATACTACAAAAAATAATCCAGAAAAATTGCATTTATAACACTTTAAAAATGTTATAAAGACTTAGTATATAGAATGCACTATAATGAAGGTTTTGTAATTAGTAACATTGTTATATTTTATTTTAGAATGTTGAGATTTCAAATTTTTCTTCTGATGCTGTTGCCTTAAATTTTGCATACTGTTTCTTGAAACCATCTGCAAAAAATGAAATGGTGAGTTTAACATAAATGTGAATAAATTGTTAAAAAATTGAATTATAGAAGTTAAGGTTCTTCTTTCCTTTTTTTTTTTTTTTTTTTTTTTTTTTTTGCTTTTATTGTTTCTGTCACTTAGAATTAAACATGTTTCTTTCTGTCTTTTTTGAATGTTTAAATACTTTTCTAAGTTTTAAGATAATAAAATAATTAAAAACAGTGATAATTTAAATTTATTTTCACTTGTTTGAATGAAATGTACTTTCTTTTACAGTTTTTTCCTTTTACATTTGTCTTAAATAAAAGAATATTCAAATATTAATATATATTTTTTAATTATTTCAATATCATCATTTGTTGTTATTATGTTGAATGGAAACAAAGATTTACTTTTTTTTTTCTCCTCCAAATGCAATATACATTGGTAGGAAAAAGAATGGCAGCAAAAGATGTGTGGCTTTCTATTTGAGTGTGCAACCTTAGAAAAAATGGAAGCTCTTCCCATATGTGTAGCTATGATTCAAGTAATTTTGAGTTGCTATATGTTAGCAATTCTGTTTTGAATTTTAATAAATTTATATTTTGTTTTAAACTGAATTAAAATGATGATGATTAAACTGATTCAAATTCAATTTATTTAGTTATTTATTTTTCAAATAAATGTATATATTTTAGAAACTTTTGTTTGCTTGTTTAAGTATTTTATAATAAAATTTTTGTAATGTTTAAATAATTTTTTAGAAAATAAATATGAAATACATATATATATATATATAATAGATCTGGTTTCTTTACATTAGTGTATTTCATCCACTGATGATTTTTTTTTTTTTTTTTTTTTTTTTTTTTTTTTTATCTTATTGGTCATTGGTGTTTCAGTGATCTTCTATCTGTTGCTTGGCTTCTACTATGCTTAATAGATCATCTTTATTATATATATATATATATATATATATATATATATAACAAAAAAAAACTAAAAAAAAAAAAAAAACTGATTTATTACCTTTTGTATTTTGATAACATTAAACTTTTTTTTTTTTCTTTTACTCTTGTAGATGTCAAAACAGACCAACTTTATGCATCATACTTTTGAATTATGGCAGCTGAAAATGGTTTCTGCATATGAAAAGTGGATTAAACGATATTCCTCTCAATATACATCTCTTACTCTCTTAAGACCTGACTTTAGACTTTCAATAGATAGTGAAATAAGATTAGCTTTTGGTGATGTAAAAGGTTTGTAATTTAATCTGCATATATGTATAAATTACCTGTACACAGGGTATCTATTATCTGAAGAAACCTGGAAATTAAGTTCGCATTTTAGAAATCAAATTTGCCCCACTAGTGATTGAGTGGTTCTACGCTCAGAGCTGGTAGAGTGAAGGTGCACAATCTAGGTTCAAATTTAGGTTGTACTTCTTGGCCTAACTATTCAGTTGAAAACTGTTTAGTTGAAAGTAACTAATTAATTTAATACATGTATTAAAATTAATATTTCTTTGAATTACTTTTATATCAAGTGTTTTTAATGTCTTCAATATAATACATGTTGATGATACTACGAACTGCCATTGATATCTGCTATTAGTTTGTAAATAAGTGATTTATTAATGTTGTGTATCTGTGATTACGATATTACTGTTCTTTTGTCAGTCATGTCGTCACTTTTGAAACTCTGATGTAATTCGTTTTCAGAGCCAATGACATTTCCAGTGCATTCTTTTCGCATTTTCTTTGTAAGTATGGCAACAAGTAGTATGCAGATATTTTTGTTTGGATACAGTATGAATATGTGACTGTTAGAAGATTTCCCCGCTCTGTTTCTTGCACTTTAGTTATATTTTTAGTATGACAGGACTATTTCTTTCAGACAGCAATTTTGCGTTGTAACCATTTTGTGGTGTTCCACTTCTAATATGCCAGGATGCATACCAATATCAAATTTTACCATTTAATTTCTTGAACTATCTTAAAATATTTAGAAATTTTATTGATAAACTAATCAGCCGTGAAAATTCATTTTAAGTAGTTTGAAATATAAGGTTGATTTTAGATAATTAAAATACCTTATAAACATTCCTTTGTTGTGAGCAAATATATTTCAATTTTAATTTACTCCTTTTTTGATGAATAATTTTAATTTTAAGTTTTTTTTTTTTTTTTTTTTTTTTTTTTTTTTTATACCAACTGTGTGAAAAATGCCAGGGCCGGGAATCAAACCCAGGCCCTCCACTGACCATGCGCATGCTCTTCCACTGAACCACCCTGGCTGATAACCAGCTCGACATTTCTCACATAATAACCATTGGCAAGGTCACCGTATCTGCAAACTCAGATGTAGTGGTTATTATGTGAGAAATGTCGAGCTGGTTATCAGCCAGAATGGCTCAATGGAAGAGCATCCGCAGGTTAAGCAGAGGGCCCGGCTCGATTCCGGAATTTTTTTCACATAGTTGGTATGAAAAATCAACCTTATACTCCAAACTACCTAAAATATCTTAAAATATTTTGTGAAATCCGTAAAAATTTTTACATTTTTAAAAACTTACTCTTAAGCTAGAGATTCTTCCTCGATCGCATGTAGAAACCAATTACCGATCTTAGTATCGAAGACAAGCAATATTGATAAATTGGATCGCTTCTGAATATTCGTTGGCTGTATCTTCCAAATATATATTAATGATGGTTTCTTGGATATTGTTGGCGATATCTTCTGCACATATATTGATAATGGTTTTTGCCTATTTATTGGCAATATTTTCCGAATATATATTGATGATGGCTTCTGAATATTTGTTGGATATCTTCGGAGTATATTCATGATGGCTTTTTACTATGTGTTGACGATATCTTTCTGAATATCTATTGATTATAGCTTTTGAATATGTGTTGGCGATAACTTGAGGATATATATAGAGAGAGATTATGGTTTCTGAATATTTGTTGTCGAAGCCTCTAGGATATGCATGAATTATGGCTTCTAAATATTTGTTGGCTATTTTTTCTGGATGTGTTTTGATAATGGCTTCTGGATAGATTGCTCAGGGTGGCTAGCAGTCAGGGAAAATCAAAGAATCAGGGAAAAGTCAGGGAATTTAGAAAATCTGGAAAAGTCAGGGAATAGTCAGGGAATTTCCTTTAAAGTCAGGGAATTTTAACAAATTTTGTGAAAATAAGCTATATTAATCATTAAATTATTAATGATATTTTAAATCACTAAATTTTTTGCTAGTGTCGTGAAATTTTCATTGAAAATAAACGTGAGAGTCAGGGAAAAATGGAGGAAAATCTCGAAAAATAGTCAGGGAAAAGTCAGGGAATTTGAAAAGGTTTAAATGCTAGCCACCCTGTATGCTACATCTGCTTTATGATGATGTCTTCTCAATAGTGGTAAAAGTTTCTATACATCTATTTAATTTTTTTTTTTGGGGGGGGAGGGGGGGGGTCATAAGATGTGTACAAGATTGTAATATATAAATTAGTCCTATCATACTAAATTAAATTCTGTCAAAGACAGAATTTTTTTTTTTTTTCAACTTTAAGTTTTTTAGCCGAGTGTTGCAGGATATGTGTGTTGCTTAATAAAGCATTAATGTTATGAAAATTTGTGTTGTTTATAAAGTCTTCCACTTACTCTGCTACCCTTTCGTTTAACAAGAGGGTAACAGGGTTATGGGTGCAGTTGCTCATTCAAACCCTTGTATTTTATCTGTGGAAGTGAAGAATTTCCTTTAAAAATAAATAACTGTCTTGCATCATGAATTTTATGAACTTTCAGTCTAATGACCTGATTTCCTTAGTTATGCTGACTTGAAGTCTGTGTCAATGAGGAATTCTGATCTTGGTGACATCACCCTTCTAACATCGAGTAACAAGGAGCTGTGGGACATAGAAATAAAGGTTTTATTAATGCATTTTGGTGCCTGACAGTTCATTGACGGTACAAGTAATAAAACTGAGGCAGCAAAAAAAACTGACATGGCAAGAAGCTCAATGTTTAAATTTAAGGAAGGATTAAGCTTATACAATAACTTATCAGTCTAACTGCTGGCTTTCGTCCAATAATTGCTGGAACCACAGATGGAGCTACAGATTGGAAAATTTTGTGTGACCATTTTGAGCCAACTACCAGAGCTAGAGTAATTCAACTTCTTGATAAGTTCTTCGATATTCAATATGTTCCTGTAGAAAATTTGGGTTTATTTCTCTTCTAAATTAAAAAAACTGCTCAGCATCTAAATTAAGTTGTACATAAACTACAGAATTTATACCAAGGCTAATAGATGATTCGTAATTTGTCACTGGAGTTTTGTGCTACAATTCAAGACATTTACAAATGGAAAGATGACGATTTTGTCCCAGTTATGATAGAAACAGAACTGTTACTTGAAGAAAATAGACTTAAACTGACTGAGGAAGACTCTGATAGTAATTTGGCTTTTTATGGTGAACAATGTCAAGATTCAGGTAAAACTTTTTAAGTATAAAATATTTTCTGGCACTAAAAGGAAGAATAAGATAGGGCCTTATTATTTTTGTAAATCTTATGGTCATTTCATTTCAAATTATAAGAAAAGGTTAAATTCTAATAGTGGTAATCAGAAATAAAAAGAAATATGCTAGTAAAAATAACATTTTTTTAGAAAACGGTGACATTGGTAATGTTAAAGTTAATTCTAACTGTAGTAATGAGTTCAATTGTGTTTCAAATTATGCTTTTTTTGAAAATGAGAGTAATATAATTGAGCTTTTCCCTGAAGCAAATTCATCTGAATTAGGCAACATAAGCTGGGTATTTAATACAGTGCACACAGCCCATTTTTGTGGAAATAAAAATTTGTTTTTAGAATGTGAATATTAATAGTGTCGACAATTTTAGATTGTATGATATTACTAACTTCCAAGATATTAGTAGTGTCGACAATTTTAGATTGTATGATATTACTAATTTCCAAGATATTAATAGTCTATTATTAATATCAAGATCTGTACCCTTCTATTAATATCTTGGAAATTAGTAATATCATACAATCTAAATTTATCAACATTTACAGGGACAGTAAAATTAGCGAAACTCTCATACGTACAAGTAACTTTTTACTCAATGAATCCTATTTTTCTTTTAACAATAGCATTTACCGCAAAACTCAAGGTGTCCCTATGAACTCGCCCATATGGAGGAATTATTGCCAAATTGAAAATGAGATTATTAGAAAATTTCGCAGAAAATATTATAAAACACTGCAACATATGGGTCTGTAATGTGGACGATATCTTTACTATAACCCCTACTTCAGTTAATCCATCTAAGCTCTTTAGCGAATTAAATAATTTAAATCCCCATACTAAATTTACTAATGAAACTGAAACTCGGAACCATTTAAATTTTTTGGATGTCACTGTAATTAAAAATAACGATAACTCATTTGACACTACCGTTTTCCAGAAATCCACATATAATAATGAAATTATCAACAATAAATGTAAGACCCCCCTTCCATATAAATATACTGCTATTAGATCTTATATTAACCACGCTATACTAATATGATCCAATAAAACATTGCTTAATGAAGAACTCAAATTTATTAAAACCATTGCTAAAAAAGCTAACTATAGCCCTTCCATTGTTCAAAAATTTTTCAAACAGTGCTTGAAACATTTAGATAGAATTAATAATGCACAAAAAACAAAATCAACTTTTACTTCTGCATCCCATACTGTAAAGGCGCCTCTATAACAATAAAAAATGAAGCCAATAAACATAACATCAATATCCCAATAAAACCTGACAAAAATATTTTCCAACGCATCCGCAACAAAAAAGATCCCATTTCCTTTAATTATACCTCCGGTGTTTATAAAATCAATTTCAAATTCAATGATAATAAACCTGCATGTTATATCGGCATGACCAAGCGCCATTTAAAAGATCGTAAATCCGAGCATCTCGCTGATTTAAAGTACAATAAACTATCTACTGCTTTCTCTAGAATTAGCAACAATAACCCTATTAATCCTAACACCCTTGAATTTCAAAAGATAGCCCATTATAATTCCCATCAGTTTGCCTTAAAACGCGAAGCCCTTGAGATCCTAACAACTAACGATGCCGTCAACAATAGAGAGCACAGCACCATCCCACCTGATTGGCAACATCTGATTGAAAATCTGAAGCAAAGTGAAGAAGTTCAGCTGAGCAGAAACAGTGAAGGAGAAAAACAGAAGCAGGCAACTACTAGTCATTCGAGCACTGAGGATGAACCAGATTTGGTTTATTATTACTGCTGACATGTCTACAGTTAAAATCAGTTAAACAGGATCCATAAAAAATAACTTCAATAGCCCCAAAACACTTACGAATTACATTAAGAACAACTACCGTATATTTCCGTGTATAAGCTGAGAATTTTTGGAAATTTTTCGGAAGCTGAATTATGGGGGTCGGCTTATATACGGATCCACATTTCTAGCAAAAAACGTATGTTAGAAACGATGATTGAATACATATATTTTAAGCTTAAAAACTATATATAAAGCTTAAAAACTATATTAAATTTATTTCTAGAGCAGCTCTGATGTAGTCACGTGTGTTTATTTCTTTTTTTTCACGATGAAGCACTTTTCGCCAAAGATCACATTTACGGCCATTTTTGTTTTTCTGTTTTGATGATAGATAGCAGCACCAAACAATTTTCTCTACTACCATGAATGATTTCAATTCTATTTTTTTTTTTTTTTTGTTGTTGTTGTTTGTTTGTTTAAGCTTATTTTAATGCAGGATTTTTGTGAAATTTTCTAGTTCTTTATTTTATTTTATGTTTCAGCATATAAGATTTCTAGCAATAGTAAAAAGAAACATTCCCAAATCGAAATGCATATAAACTGATTGCTATATTTTATTTATAATTTCTGTTTTGCTTTTCTGCCGATAGAAGGCTGTACCAATCAATTTTTACCTGAGCGATTCAGAAAAATGTAAATAATGACAGTTGTTAGAATCAAAAATTCTAACACTTTTGAATTCGGTTAATTTTTATTAAATCCTCCGGAAAATATTTTAGTTACTTTTATTTTATTTATTTTCTCCATTTAAAATTTCTTAAAATTCGTAATTTTCAATAAACAAAAAAATTTAAGAATTTCCAGTGAAGCGTTTTGTTTGTAAACAAAACTACCGATGTTTCCTGATTGTAAACAAACGCCTTAGCCAATAAAGAAATTCAATTTTAATCATGATTCAAATCAGTTCAAAATCTTTTTAGATCGTCTGCAAATAATTTAAAAATAATTGTATTAATTTTCCTAACGTTCATTTTTCACTAATTAAAATCAGTGACGTCATTTTCATTGACGATTTTCAAATTTTTCTTCTGGAATGTTCCATTCAGTTCGCAGCGAATATTTCAGGTCCGCAGCTAATATATCACGGCGCCGATTTAAAAGTGGCGTCTCTCTAGGAAAATGTGTATTTTTTAATATTAATATTGAATCCAAAAATTAACCCAATATAAAATATTCCGTTCATAAAATTAAATTTATTTATTTCCATTTTATTATTTATTATTCAGCAGACGATCCGGATAAAAATAATTCATTTTCGGACTATTTATCGCGCGCAGCAATTTGAATGTGCGTAGTCTCGCGGCGCGGGAGATTGGAAGGCATCTCTGACTCTCTCTCTGGTAAGCTCTTGTGGAAGAGGGTGTGCGCTCTCGCCGCTCGGCGGCATCGGCTTATAGCCGGTGCGCGCGAGTAGTTTTACGGACATCCATATTTATTGCTAATACTACGTAATTTGTGTGTTTCTGCCAAAATTATGAACTAATTGCTTGAATTGAAACGAAGTGGTATCTCTAAAGGAAATGCGCTCTCCAGTACTACGGAAGTCGCCTCCAGCTGCTAGGCCTAACGCGAGGCCTAAAGACTGCATCTACGGAAAACCATCTTCGAAGCTCTTAAGTGCTCCATCTCAATGATTAATGAGAACGAATTAAGTGGATAATCCAAAATATCCTGATAGAATGCCGCTGTGTGATGATATCCATATACAGGAAGGTGGCTTGTACTGGCTACCTAAAAATGATACTGATGAAAGCCGTTACCGAGCGATTCCCATCTGCTTTGAAGTTTACAGATCATGTACCAATATTCTCTTCTTTTATCCATCCTCCTCTCACGTAAATGATAAATGGCTACCTACAGCATACTGAATACGTTCCACTGTGAGCTGAGCGAGAATGAAAACTTAATTATTTAGAGTTAAGCATGTCATAAATAGAATTAACGCTGTATAAACTCACAAACGTTATTATTACTATTTAAAATAATGCATTCTTTCAATGAGAGGTCAATATCATATACCATCAATAATGAGTGTGAGAATTATAATGTATTCAACGATCTATTTTATAGTGTACACCTTTGATGTAATGATAATTGGTGACGGCGCCGCCATTATTCGTTGTTTCAATTCTTTAATTTTGCTGCAGCAAAGAATCCTTAACATATGGTAATTAAAATAAAGAAGATTCGTATACAAAAAGTGTTCGTTTTTTGTGTGTTTTGATATTATGAAGGGTGCCTTTGGATATTTACCTTTCTTTTTCAGGTATATGTTATTTCTTCATGGGGTAAGTTAATTATTATTTTTCTATGATTGTTTTATTAATTTAATTTAAATGATTATTATTGATTGCAATATGAAATATTTGATTTCAGGAAGGGTTAATGATTCGCGGCACTATATACGCACAAGTAATCCACTATTCCTAAATCGATCACGTTCGGCCATTTTTCCATTTCTCATTTTCTTATCTAACTTTATAAATTTCCAAAATCCAAAAATCAAGTTTTATTATTGAATAACCAAATTAAATGTTTAACATTTGGATAAATGTTACACACCGGTTTAATAGTAACATTTTTCCTAAAAATTTCATAACGTATACATCGTTAAAAGATAAAGAAAAGGGACAATTTACATGATTATGGATAACAATCGATCGTAAAACATCGTGACTCCGGTAAAAAAAATGTGTACTAAAATAATTTTGTATTTAGAGAAAACACTACATCGCTCAAAATTTAATTAAACAATGTTGCAAACAGTCAAATTTAACTATTTCTTAACATTTTATTTTCCTTTTTAGATTCAAAAATAAAATACTTTTGGTCGATATCTCAGTAATGACATCGATACCGGAGTAATCTATTAATCATTACCTTTAAAATGAGATATTCCCCATCTATATACGTTAATAATATCGGGAGTTAACTTCAAGATTTTTATACAGCAATTTTGCGCATTTTAAATAAACGCGCCACTGTTTTTTTTCATTTTTACCGGGCAGCCATTTTTCCTCATCGTTTCTTCCTCTTTCCCGCTCGAAAAGAGGGGAGGCAGCTAGGGGATTCCTTCTAGAATTCGAAAGAAGGTTCCAGAACTTTTATCGGGAAGTGGCGATGCGCGTCATTTCCGGTAAGTTCGCGAAGCTGATTGGCTGATTACGGCGCGCGGCTTCAAAATTCGCCAGCGAAAAAGTTCGGTTAAGCAGATCCAGAGAAAAGCGAGTGAGTGCAAGACGTGTTGGCAGGAGCCCGGCAGTTTTCGCCGTGGCATCCGAGCCGACGCCATTGTTAAAAATTTGATCAATGCGATCCTGTTTAACATCCTTTGCTATGAAGAAATATTATTGAACTGTCGTTTTATTAATGCTAGTACTTCAATTACATCAATATATTTTACTGGAGAAGACTGAGAACGAAGACTATTATGATTGGAATAATTAACGTACCGATGTTTGCACATCTTCATCTAATATCTACAGTTGCTATCTACAACGAAGTATTCAACAATTCCACCCCTTTCCTGGATTAGGGGGTGGAATACACTCTTTTTGGCCAGTAAATTTGACATAAATATACGTTAGCGCAACAAGAATTCGCTTCAATTTCATACTGATGAGGCGTGAGCTACGAATGCCAAGCGCCATTTTTATCTGCTAAGTATTGAACACCATCTCCTTTTACCGGACACTATCTTCAGAGTTTAAGTGGTGCTAGCGATACAAGAATTTCGCTTCAATTTCATACTGATGAGGCGTGAGCTACGAATGTCAAGCGCCATTTTTATCTACTAAGTATCGAACACCATCTCCTTTTACCGGACACTATCTTCAGAGTTTTAGTGGTGCTCAGCCAGGTGCAGAATATTCTCGATTGGCCTTTTGTCCTATGCGAAACTTATTTATGTGAAGGTGTACGTTGAATATACTCTAGCGAATAGTGTGAACGCAATTTGCTGACTGAGAATTAAATTAGATCTTTTATTCCATCAGGAAAAATTCAGTGCAAAATTTGTGAAAGTTTTTTTAGTGAATTACGATCATTGATGTCTTATTTTCTCTTTTACCTAAGGGCTGGCCAGTATCCTATTTTCTGTAGCTTATGTGTGTGTTTTATCAATAATAAATTTTCGTGATTTAAAACAACTACTGTCCTCGTATTTCACTTCTGCTGCTATGGTGAGTCATTTTTCTTTATTTTCCTTTTTAGCTCAAGTTCTCGATTTCAATTGTCATCATCGGATCATTGCTGCTATTACGATCATATTTGGGCCAGAGTTAAAACTTTATTGTTTAGTTGATTTATTTACAGATTATATTTGAGGATTTAATAATTAATTGTTTTGGATAAAAAAATTATCATAGAGATTTTATTAGTTCAAAATTAACGTTTACAACAGTGATTTTGAAAATTAATCGGAAATTATTGAAAACGACAAAATTTCTACTGAAAATTTAATTGCTACATTAGATAATAAAATAAAAAGTTTGAAACATAGAAACTTTATCACGGAATATGAGTTAATGTCATTGCAATTGCACAGAAACCTAAGTTAAAACAAAAAACATTACTAAA
The DNA here is from genome assembly GCA_963930645.1 of Salticus scenicus. Lineage (NCBI taxonomy): Eukaryota > Metazoa > Arthropoda > Arachnida > Araneae > Salticidae > Salticus > Salticus scenicus. Next base: position 344,401,992 of record OZ005648.1, read on the forward strand.
ACTGTTCAAAGATTTTTATGACAAAAATATGAATTTATATTGTTTTTTAATAACTTAATATATTTTTAAAGTAAATTATTTGTGTAAATAAACTTTATGATATTATTAAACTAAATATAACAATATTTTACTCAAACTTAACTTAAAATATACTCTCTAAGGTAAGTAATAAGACATTTTATTTGTTTAAGCATGGCGATTTCTTTGCTGATTTTAGTTCAAAATATGCCCGCGCTCCGTGTAACAAAACAAAAATGCTTTTTATTTACATTTAGATTATCTTGAAAGTTTTATAGATTGGCAATATTTTCGCTGTTTTGGCGATATACTCGAACTTTAAAAGAATATTTTTTCTATTCGGCTTATACACAGGTTTTCAATTTTGGGCAAATTTCTGCAGGGAAAAACGTATACTCGGCTTATATTCGAAAATATACGGTACTCTTCAGTGTAAAAGGGTACTTTTTCACCTGTTATTTTAGATTAGACCTAAAGTTGCATTGCAAGTGCAAGCATATTAATCCATGTGCACATTTTTATGATTTAATAATAAGACAAATCAGGTGTGCATTATTTTTACATTGCTGACTTTAAATATACATAAGAAATCTACATTGAAAAACGTACATAAGCAATCTACATTTACATACTGAATACAAAAACAAAATAAACTTATAAAATTTGTTTTGTTTTTGTATTTAGTATGTAAATGCGGATTATTTATGTATTTCTTGTTAATAGAAATATTTTTTTTGCTCATTCAATTTTTTGTCATTCTAATCAAAATTTTATGAAACATAACCCCAATTTTCTCCCACAGGAAGATAGCAGTCTTAACATTCATTAATTCAATATTCATGAAGTTTTCATGGAACGTAACCCTTGCAAATATTAAGGGATTATTGTACTACAGATCTTACATGAATCCACTAAAGGATTTCATATGAATCTACCAAAAGATCTCATATTGAAATCTATTAATTTTTATAGCTATGTCTTAAGTTGGCAATTAAATCTTATTGCTACGGTTTCCAGAACTTTTTTAATTTTATTTTTTAAAGTGTCCTCAACCAGTGCCGACCCGAGGAAATTTGGCACCCTATGCAAAAACTTTTAATGGCGCCCCTTTTAAACAAAATTTTTACTACAATGTAAAACACAGAGACAATTAAATACTGCAAAAAACTATTATTTATATTACATATTTTACATTATTATTTTTTCAGTGTTGTTTTTAGCAATAGTAGAAACAATAACTTTCAAATCAATTGTTTTAAATATATCTCTCTTGAGTCATTGTAGAATGCAGGTACATTTTTATTCATTTTATTTTTGTAAAAGTGCGTTCTCCATTTTGTTTTCACTTTCACAAATGTTTTAACACTTCCTATGGTGTAGTGCCATTTCACATTCTTCATGTAATGACTTGAAGTTTGTGACATAATTCTATTGCATCAATATCATTTGAATCTCCATAAGTCAGAGATTCTCTAATCTTCTACAGAGTTTTAAAATCGCTTTGAAAGATTTATTTTGAAACTCGTAATTGTTAGGGAAGCATCTAGAAACATGCTTTATCTTTTTGGTCTGTTTGAACCTCTCATAAACTAAATTTGTTGCAATATGAAGAAAAGTAAAATAAAAATTTATTTTAAAATTATGTTTAATATATCATATAGACTATTTCTATATGAAGCACTCAGTTCATATAGACAAGATCATATGGTGTTCGTAAATATCCATAAGTGCTTTGTGCACTTCAGCTAGTTAATATAGCGATGGTTGCAAGGCATCAACCCGACACTCCCACCTTATAATACTCAGCAGTTTCAGTGTCCTGTCAACGAACAAGGAGATGTGATGACACTGTAGGACATCCCACCGTTGAGATGAAACAAAATATATATATAAATATATAGATTTTGCACCAATAATTGAAAAAAGATATATCTGTTAGATTAGCTGCATCATTAACCACAATATTTAGTGTATATGATCAGCAGGGAACAAAAATAGCTTATAAATTTGTATCTAAAATATATATATTTTTTAATTTTGCTTTACTTAACTCTTGTGTTATTTTCTTTATTGTATCCCAGTTCACACAAATTTTTTAATGAAAGTGACATCTATTCTAGCTTAGCTAGAATTATTTCAGTTAGACCAACACCAGTGGTATCCAAAAGCAGAACAAATTCCAAAAGATATTATCTAATTTTATTCTTATATTCATTATCGTTTGTTGCATTTACAATTTAATTTCTTAAGACCAATGAAGAAAATCAAGTGAAATTTCACATATTTCAGCTTAAAAAAAAAAAAAAAAAATCAATTTTTAAAAAGTGATAACCAATTTAACAGTTGTGAATTTTCTAAATGTGAAAACAAAATTTAAAAATATGCATTTGTTAATTAGTTATAAGGGGGTAGATTTTCCCATAGGATAACATAGGCTCTGCTTTTCGGCAACTGTGAGTAGAGTATCCTCTTAACAAACAACTGCAATGTGTAACAGATAAAGATTGCATTTATATATGAAATAATTTTGGTTATTTTAGTTGCTGCACTTCTGTCGAGCATTCTTTGAATATTCAAAATCAAATTAAAAGTAAATTTTGAAACAAATTAAAATATAAGAAGTTGAGTAATTCCTTCTGTATTCCTAATAAAAATTTAGATTCTAAATATTGAAGCAGCATCGCTCCTTAACCACAAAATGGAAAAGGAAAAAAAAAAAGTTATTTAACTTCTATTTACTTGCCATTTACTTTTTTTTTTACAATTGTCTGATTTGCATATTTAATTCTTAAAAAAGAAATCTGCAAAATGTAAGCCATGTAATTCCTCACTTAAATTTGAAAAATCCCACTTAAGGTTTTATGTTAGAGTAAGAAAATTCCACTCATTGTGCTTTCTTCACTTTTTGTGTTTGCTCTTTGTTTTATTATGAAAATATTTGTGTAAATTAGGTGATTGTTAAATCTTTTTCATTCATTTTGTTATATTTTATCCTGATTTCTTTTTTTTTTTTTTTCAAGGACTGTTAAAATTTGCAAATACTTATATACATGGAGAGCAAAAAATAGACCATCAAAGTAAGATTTTTACTTTTGAATATGTTTGATTTCTTTCTGCATGATTTATTTTTAACTTGGTAAAATTATAATTTTTGTAAAATAATTTTGGATAATTATCATAGATTAATTTATCATATCTGTACTCCTACATAGATTAGTTTATCATCGCTTCTGTAAAGGTGATGTATTAATAGTACAGGTACCATTACAGTTTTGTAATCATATACAGTTAGTTACTACGACTTCTGTCATTTGGAGAGAAGCATTAAGGTGACTAGCAATTGTAGTCAACTTACTGTATTTTGTTTTTTTAACCATTGTTTAAATAATTGCTAATCACCTTCTCTTAGATTTTTTTTTTTTTTTCTTTTAATCAAACAAGTTTTTAAAGATTATATGAACTTAATATCATATACTGACAGTAGTCAAGTAGACACTCTACTAAATTCACAAGCAGCCATACCTAATACGGCTAAGCGGGATAATTTCAACTATCAGCAAACAATGCATAAACTTTTTCTCATCTATGGTTGCAGTATTTCTGTTCTATGAATTCAAGAAATCTTTTCATATCACTCTTGTGATTGATGCAGTATTCCTGTCATCCTAATGATTGATATTTATAGCCTAATTGATAGGCAGATCATTCTATGCACGAATTATCAATCGGCTAAAGTGTACCACCAATCAAGTGTGATTACCAATTTGACAAAAGATTCTTCAGATTTACGATTCCAATCAATCATCAATTTATTACCGCTTCAGCACAATATATATTTCAGTTTGACAATAAAGAAAACAAATGCAACTGTGCATCATTAAGTTAAACCAAGATGATCAAGTGTAAAATGGCGTCTAAAAATAATAAATCATACTGATTGTTATGCTTTATTTTTACGTAACATTTTGGAGTTAATATTAAAATATCCAAGTAACAGTGTTTAGCCAAATGATTTTACCAAATAAATAATTAAACCAGATCAATTCAACTTAAATATCACTAAGTTTGAGAATTTAGATAAGTAAATCTCTAACAAGTAAACAAATTGACTTTTCAGATCATAAAGAATAAGTAGAATAAAAAGTTTTAAGCATCTAGAATTTAAAAGAACAATTTAAGAAAGGAACTTTCATTACTATAAACAATTTTTATCATTAACACATTTCGAGCTACTTACAATCTCAAAATTTTATCTGTAAAGAATTTTGATATTCTCTTGTTACAGGGTTAATCTACATTAAATACTCTTTAAAATGATATCTTGCTTTTCCCAATCCAACAGAAATTAAAGTTTTTACCTTCAAATTTTTATTTGCATAAAATTGGCTATTTTAAATACATGCAACAGTGATTTTGAACAGCAGCCATGTTTCTGGATGCTCTGCTCAGCAGATAGGGAATATGGAATGGGGAAATTGTTGAAGTTTATTCTAGAAGCTTCTCCGGAAGTGATGTGACGATCTCTTTCTGGTTGACTTGATCACCGTTGGTTCTCACCAGTGTGTCACTTCAAATTCGGGTATGAAAATTTTCAGTTAAGCTAAGTTCCAGGGATTAGGCGCTTGTGAGGAGAGTCAAGGGGGGAACTGCTAAATATTTATGAAAAGAAAAATAATCTCTTGAAAAAATAAACCATCTTTAAAACTTGCAAAACTATTGAGCAGAAGAAAGCATTGCTGATGTAATTTGAAGCACAAGTAAAAAATGTTCTTGGAATGATGACAACTCTTATTACTGATAACATAAATTTTATTTTTGAGATGATTTAAACAAGATGATATATAATGTGAGAAAACATTAGCACTTACATGAAAACTTTTCTTATCACATAAGCTGAAGATTATATGTATTATTTAAAACAATTTTTTACAGAAAAACCATAACAGTTGAAGGCTTAAACACGTAATAAAAAATATATTCACTTTCATATTTATAAGAGATTAAACTTGGAGTATATTTGCCATTACTATTTAAAATTAGGCGACCAGCTCCCAAAGGAAAAGAGAAGCACCCACAATGTGTAAAACAATCTTGTGTTTGACTAATTAATATGCATAAGCATTTTGTTAAGGTAACAGTTAGATTAACTGAAGCCATGATGGCCAAAAACAGAATGATGTCATCGCCATACAAATGGAAACAAATGAAAGCAATTAGTTATGAATTTTACTTAGTGAAGTGAGTGTGAAAAGTTTGTTTACATTTATGTTACAGAAACTAAATTACTGAGGACTATTAAGTAAGAGATTTTTGTCTGAATGACATTCAAATAAAAAATGAATTTGATGAAATTAAAAGTTAAGTTATTAAAAATATTTTAATAAAAATCGTTTGAGAAATTATTTATAATTAAACTTATAGAGAATTATGTTTTGATATAACTTTTAATTAAAGAATGATTTAAACAAATGTTATAAAGTTTAATAAAAATTATTTAAACCAAGAAAATAAATGGCAAGAACTTTTACAGTAGATTCTGTTTCTATTATTCCTAACAAGGAGGACATAGGGTGTGGAGCCCGGCGTTCGTTTCGCAGTCTCCAAACCTGCAACAGACATTTTGTTTTTTCGTTGTTCTTGTCATCGCCATTTTGATAGCCTATATGAAGCATCTATCTTATCCGTACTTTGTACCAGGCCTGGATTATGGTACAAGTACAGTTACTTAAATCTAAATCCAGAAAAATCTCATTCCTTTCTACTGGTTAATTATGTGCATTTTGTGTTCATCTAATGATTGCCAACTAGTATTGCATCTTTGAAATTTATTGGGAAAATGTACAATGCTGCTATCATCCACCAGCTCACATTGATTTGGGTTTTCTACAAGATTCTGATGATATCTAAGTATTTCTCTATGAGTTCCGGAAGCCTCTTCAATTTTGGTCATCTTTGCATCGATAATGAGTGGCAGGGCGAGATTACGTGCCAATACAAGAAAGACCTAATGGCTGACACATATGTGATGTTATCTGCAAGGTACCAATGATATTTATATACCATGCCATGAACCATGAATTACAGAAACCACTGGTAATATCACCAATTCCGGAATCTTTAATGTGCTAATAATTTGGAAAAGCGTAAAAGTTTAACAGGCATGTGCCAGTAAAAAACACCTCGTGTCTTTCGACTAATACGTAATACCAATATTGGACTTCCAACCAAAGAAAAGTAACTTGAAGGTTTATTGACTCATTAAATGCAAAATTGACCAACGAACGATTCTTATTGAGGTTTCTATAATTTAGTGTGTGTAATAGAACAACGATTAGGATGATATATGCTATTTTTATCCATCTTTTTATATCTGTTATACTGGTTAGTAAATAATTACTTATATATAATCCAGAGATTATAATGTCCTTTCCTTTTAGCTCAAGTTAAATGTTGATTATCAGATTATCTAGCAGTGTACTAGAAAAAAACTATACGATCGGCCTATAGACAATAAATATTTAGAATTTAAGATCTAAAATTTAATTGAGACATATTTGTAATTCTCCATCTAAATAAATGTTTTTTTCAGTATTATATATGTATTAATAGGCAAGCATAAAATTTGTAGTCCCTTTTTAACATATTAATTATGGGAGTAGAGGGTTGAAAATGGTATCATTCAAAAGGTATTGTTAGCCAGATGCTGCGAATACAAAAATTATTTTCTTACAATGTCAAGAAGGTATTTAAAAATACTTTTATTTTTTATGCATTTTCCCCCATTTTTTCCTTTTGTACAAGTATTCCTTTACATTAAAAAGTGCTTAAAAGTGGAAAGTTGTTAAATTTGGCAATTTCATAAAACTCAAATAAAACCATTGACACAGTAATTTGTATAATGTAGCATCACTATACGCAAGCGAAGTGATGGCGTCACTGGCTGTCCGTGGAGCCACGAAAAAGATTTTCTATGTTAATCGTCCATTGGATTTTTTTGTAAAAAATTATTAAAAATTAACGCAAATTATCTCCCAATTTTAATTTCCATATTTGGGTATAGTTATATATAAGTTACTGTCTACATGTGTTAGATTGAGTTATTTTTGCTGTAAAATTAGTAAAATTTTAATTTAGAATTTAAAAACTGTAGAAAAAAAAAATTGCAAACTTTCAGTTTCGATTGTAAACATAAACATTTCCTTTCAAAGGGTGATTTATACATTAAATATCAAACTAATATACTAAATAAAAGGAAAATGGTAAATATTCTATCATAATTTGAAGTTAAATTTGTTTTCAAATGTCTAAATAAAGTATCTGATATAAAATACTAATATGTTGCAGCGCAAGATATTTGATATCTGTCGTTCTTGGCTGGGGGGGAAAAAAAAAATCGCCAAATTATCTGGCGAACATATTTAATTTCTTTCAAAAATCATGGTTATTTTAACAATGTATATTAAGAGAGCAGTCAATAATATGAAACAATATTTCATACAAAACAGATATTACGAAAATATACATCTGGTATGCATATTTTCATATTATGTTTTTGATCGCCAAGTACAAAAAACACCAAAGACGACATAGTTTTGAAATTTAAAATTAAAATTTTGTCAATTTGACAGCAAGATAACTTAATCTAGCACATGTGCATGATAATTAATTTATAATTATATCCAAATATGGGGATTAAAATCGGGAAATAATTTTCCTCAATTTTTAATACATTTTTTACAAAAAAAAAAAAAAACAGTGGCCGATTAACATAAAATATCTTTTACTTAGCCCCAACAATGGTCAGAAACGTCACACTTCGCTTGAGTATATCTTTTCATACCTGCCAACTCTCCGTTATTTTGGGACTATCTTCCACTCTTCACTATTCTCAAACATTTCTCCATTATTCTGAAGATTTTAAAGTTATACCTATAATTTATTCAAAACTTCAACAAACCCTCATTTATTAAGCAAAATTTTGCTTTTGTTGAAAAAAATTCGCATGAATCTCTATATATATTACTACTTTTAATTAATAATTACTTAATTTTTATTTAATAATTAAATTTAACTTACCTGTATATTTTTTTGATAATTTAAGCCATGGATTAAGCTATTAAAATACTGTCATATGTCGAAAACACATCAATGTTTTCTAGGCCTTAAAATACCGCTTATAAAATCTCCGTTATTTTGATTCTTCAATGTTGGCAGGTATGTTTTGCATCAGTAAGAAAAAAATAGAAGATATGGAAAAGCTTTTGATTTCTGGTTTTCGATAAATTTGCATGTTTTGAGATTTCCTTGCATTTCAATTAACTTAAATCGACTACTTATTTTAAAAAAAGTTGATTTATTACTAATTGCTGCATGTATAAGAAGAAAGTAGATGATACGGAAAAAATTTCAATTTCCATTTTTCGCTGAATGTACATGTTTTCAGCTTTCTTTACATTTCAATTAACTGAAATTGACTACTTATTTTTAAAAAAGTGGATTTATTGCTTGCTTTTGTGTGTATAAGAAGCAAGTAGAAGATACAGAAAAACTTTTGATTTCCGGTTTTCGATGAATTTACACGTTTTGAGATTTCCTTGCATTTTAATTAACTGAAATTGATCGCTTATTTTTAAAATGTGGATTTATTATTCTTTCCTCTGCATATATAAGAAGGATGTATAAGATTCAGCAAAATTTTAGATTTTCTGTTTTCGATAAAGTTACACGTTTTGATATTTCCCGAACTCAATTCGACCATTTTTGTAAAATGTGTTTCTTTTTGAGTTCAAACACTGTACTTTATGAAACAATGGAATTAATTTAACAGAATTTGATATTTGGTTGGACATTGGTTTGACATGGTACCGATTAGCTTTTGGGCTGTATCTCCCAACAGGGGGGTTTCACGTTGTGATTTTCTCTCATTTCAGGAAAGGCTCAACAGCTACAGAGAGAAATATATTAAGTAAAACTCTGCTGATTCAGTTAGAGTGCATATCGGCAAGCAATTGCCGCAACTGTGTTGCAGTTTAATTCCGTTAAGACAAGGCAATAACTTTGCCTTGCCTTGCTTTGCAAGAAAAAAAAAATGGTTGAGTTTCGACCACAGGGCGATACTAGTATATTTAATTAGGAGAGATTACAATTACTGATGTTCACTAAAGGTTCTATTTTCATAACTCAGATTAACTTATCCAATTGAAATTATAACTCACACACTGATTAAGTTAACTAAATTTCTGTTATTGAGAAACAGTAATGTGAAAAGAATCAATCTAAAATGATAATCTACGATATTGGTCATTTATATTTCATTAATATTTCTTTCAGGGCCAGCATGCATTTATTTAAAGTATTAATCAAGATTTTTTTAATAGAAATAATATTCATCAATTACAGTCTCGTCATTTCTCATGTGTTTTCTCTTTCTTATTTGTTGAAGGCAAACATTTATAATTATTTCCTTTTTTTCAGCTTGTGAATCATAAAGGTAAAAAATATTTAATTAAATAAATTCTCATTAAAAATGAATGTATTTAAAGATTTTTTAATAAATAACTTGTGCCAATATGGTGTATTAATTAGATCTGAAACCGTAAAATTTTAGCTGCATAGCCATAATGTCAATTTCACTAATAACATAATATTTGCATCTTTAAAGTTATTATTTTTTTTTTTTCCACTCTCTCCCCTCAAGAATTTTAAAATTTCAAGTAAAAATACAGTCATACCCAAATTATGTACTATATTTAAATCTTGACCTGATTATTAAAAGAAACAAAATAATTGCTTTCTAACTACTTATTACATATTATTTTAACATACTTTATATATATATATATATATATATATATATATATATATATATTATTTGTTATTATTATCGGCTAATTGTTTTTGTATTATTAATTTGATAGCTTACTGTATTTTCTGCTTTTTGACAGAAATCTGCATACTATATAGTATTGTTTAACACAGAAATATTTTTAATATTTCATTATACAATAAGATTAATTATTTTATTTATTTCTATTCTAGCTCTTAGATATTACTTATTGTTTTATTTGACTGAAAGCTGGAAGTCTGTTGATAGCAGTCTGGTAAAATTTCCATCACCATTGGCACCATTTTTACTGATGCATGATGTACATAACGTTAGATTTGCAAACTTAAATTGCAACCCAAGTAAGTTTTAATCATACTTAAAAGAATTTGCATTAATTTATGAACATTGTAGCAAGTAGTATGCTTAAGATCACATAAAGGTAACTTTCTCTAACAAATGACATTTCTTGTCCAAGTGAATGATCACAATAAAATGATAAGAAAAAAAAAAGAGAGTTTTAGCTTGTCTATTACCATAATAAACAAATGAATCAAAACTATTTTTAAAGTTAACATCGTAAACTCAATTTAAAAGGAAAATTTAACCATTAATTTGTGCTTTTATTAAATTTTTAATATAAAAGAAAAAAAATGGTGTGAAACAAGCACACGACTTCCATTACCCACTATTACACGTATCATAATGTTATCAGAACACATAAAAATTGACCTAATACAATAGACACCTAAAAATTTTCCAATAAGAGAAAGTTATGACTTATTAAGGAGGGCAGCCCTCAGCAGGACACTGAGAGCTAGGACACATCGAGCAGAGGTCTATTGTACCCAGACCCAAACACATCCTTAAGAGAAAAGCCTCGTAGCTGAAGCAAAGCTCAGCAGACACCTGACAGGAATATCCTGCAGCTCCCAAGGCTTAATGAGATGCTGACCAAGATGCTCAAACCTGTAAGCAGAAAAGGCCTCACAGTCACATAAAATGTACCGAGCAGTCTCCTCTTCCAGACAACAACCACGACAGAGGGGATCAGAACTGATACCCATAATGTTCAGATGTCTCTTAAGGGTACAGTGACCAGAAAGAAGGCCAATAACCTTCCTCAAACCATTCCTGTTAAGCTTTAAAAGCTCCTTATGACGAAGACCAGGATAGTCATGATTAAGCTCTTTTGCTTGCCTTTGACCATCAGAATTATGCCATTGGCTATAGTGCTCCTTACTAAAGAGTTTGAAGATAGAAGCCCTAAAAGTAGTGGGAGAAATACCCAGAACAGGCTCAGGACCACAAAAGAGTGTGCTGGAACCAGATCTAGCCAACTCATTACCAGGTATACCCATGACCAGGCACCCAGTGAAGACTAACCTTATTATAGGAAGAAAGCTCACAAAGTGCCTTGTAGCACTCCCATACAAGAAGAGAGGTGAACTTACACCTCACGAGAAGAGAGGTGAACTTACACCTCACCAGTGAAAGGAGAGCCGCTTCACTGTCAGAACAGATACGGATGGTTAAATTATGATAACCCCTGTCTAAGCACACCTTACAGCATAAGATGATTGCAAAGATTTCAGCCTGGAAAACTGTGGCAAACTTTCCAAGAGGAAAAGAAAGCAGATTTCCATCCCCAGGATAGTAAACACCTGCCCCAGAATGAGAACCAAGCTTAGAGCCATCAGTATACCAAACCAAACAATTGTCATCAAGCCAACTAGGAGACAAAAGCCAATCCTCCCTGGAAGGGAAAAAGATCTTAAAAGGCTTATGAAAGGCAAATTTCATAACCATGTTGTCACTAGGCATAATGAAAGAAGAAAGATCAGCAACAAATGAAATGAGGGAACCCCAAGATGGATGTCTAGAATAATCCTTCCACAAGCCCAGACACATGAAGCATCACAGCCAAAGATGAGCCTAAAGCTTGAACGACAATAGCTAAGAATAGACTTAGCCAAGTCAGACAGTGGGTCTATCTCCTCGTAAGAAAGATAAGCAGAAACAAAGACAAAATCAACATTTGCAACCCTGTCATTGAGTTTAACTTTAACCGCAACCATATCCTTATTCAGTAAGTTGACAAGATTAAAGGCATTAAGTTCAGACCTAGCAATAATGCAATCCCTGGACGTATCACAAAAGGTGTCATAGAAAATATTGAAAACTTTAACGCTAAGGCCGGTGATTTTACCATCACAGGTCCAAAGCTCTTGAATAAGAACAATGTCAAAATCTCTATCAACCAGCCTCTTGGAGAGAAGAGCCGAGGCAGCCTTGCTACGATCGAGATTCAGTTGACCAACTCTAATCTCATCCATAACAGAGAAGCAACAGCCAGGTGGAAATTACCCATCATGGCCTGACTCAAGCAAAGAGTCCTTCTGCAACAGCTCCAAAGCCTTATCAATCCTACACAAAGACTGCGAAGAGTCAGCTAGCAAATTGCCCTCTGACCAAGAGTCCAGTGCAAGATCAGATAAGTAAAGAGCATCACTAAAGGTGCTCACCTGAGAAACCGAAGGGGATGGCGCCACCTCAAAAGCAGAGACCTGAGAAACAGGAGGCTCAAAGGAAGCCAGGGGCTCAGCAGACTCTGAGGAATCCAAAACAGAAGGATCCACAGAAGCAGAAGATACCAACTCCTTAGGTTCCCGTTTGTTGGGATTGTGTAGAATCTTGAAGAATCCACAATCAAGACCAGTGAGAGCAGATAAACCAGACCTGCGCATCACCTCAACATCCCCAGAATCAACCTCAAGAACCCATCTAACAGAGTTATATCCTGCTGAACACTGCAAGACATTCCACTCCATAGCTTTCAACTCAGGGTTGTACCGCTGAAGACGTCTCAGAAACATACTAGAGTCAGAGAACTTGACTCTAGTCCTAAAAGCGACTTTAACAGGCTTGGGCAACTCATCAGCATCCAAGATTCTGAGTACTAAATCACCCTATATTCTATTGCCAAAGTTGCTCTTGATCCATTCCAATGTAGCAGCATTACTACACTGGAGAATCAGAGCCCCCTTAACCAAGTTATTGGCAAAAATTTCAGGCAGACTGTCTCCAATAGGAATAGAGTCAATCAGCTTCAAAATCTCACGCTGAATACAATCATAATCATCCAAAGACAGCCTGTCAGAAGGGAAATCCCTCTTAACAATGGCTACCCTGGTCGATGACTGAACAGCATGAGCATAAGAGCAAGGTTGGTCATTCTCCCCAGATTGGATGTCCCCCCCCCCCTCCCCCCTGAGATTGGACATCCTTCCCAGACAGAGCACCCAAAGAAGGTTGGACATCCTTCCTTAACTTTTTCTGAAAAGCCTGCGCTGTGGGGGATGGAGTTGAACCCAAAAACCGAGACCTTTTAGTACCACCTCCACCAGCAACAGAAGCCTGAGACAATTGTCTCCTCTTCTTTTTTTTTTCCAAGTTCTTCTTCTGGCTTTTGGTCAGAATCCCAACACTAGACAGGTCATCCCCCGTGGGCTGCTGGCAAGAGCTAGTCTCTCCACTAGAAGATGGACCCGCGTTAATGGTCCCAACCAAAGCAGAGCCTTGATCTTTCTGCTTAGTCCAAGCTGAAGCTGTGTCACCAGTTACACCCAAAGGTAAACCAGTTACCACAGCAGCATATGCTCTGGTTACACCAGAAGGTAAACCAGATACCGGAGACTGTAAAAAATTTTTCAAACAGGACCCTTTACCTAAGTCTTGAATGCGTCCCTTTTTATCCTGCGCGACGGGCGATGCAGTACACGAAGAATTTGAAGAATTATCCATGATGTGATTTTCGCCTGCAGATCTTAGCTGAGGATATCAGAATGGCCTTCACGCCATGGGTGACCCTACCAGGAGCATACACTCCGCACACAGAGCATGCACTCAGCGTGCAAAGCATACACCCTAGACGTACATCGCCCATTCTGCCCAGGAACACCCCGCCACTATGAGGCAACCTGCAGGGCTTGGGGGGGGGGGGGGGTAGAGAAAGTTAATACACGTGTAAAAACATAAAACAGAGTTAACACTATTAATTTTCCTACGATAACCAAGTAAAGCATGAGAAAGGATATCTAAAATGGGTTTATGTAACAATTTTCAAGAAAATCGTTAGAGCCGTTTTTGAGATACCGACTTTTACCAAAGCTTGACAAACTCAATTGTTGACCGGAAAGCAACAATTACGATATCTAAAAGGGGGTTAATATGGCAATCATTCAGCCGTTTTGAACCTTAAAACATGTAAATCAGGTGAAATTTTGATATCAAATTTTTGGACCGAACACAATACTTCCATTACCTACGGTAGTCGAGTTATAGAAGTAAAAAGAATGATATAATGTAATGTCAGTGAATAAAAAACCTAACATTCCTTTTCATCCCTTATTTTCTAATATTGATAACTGCTTTTTATCACTTGCTAAATATCTCACCACTATTTTTGCTCATCACTTTTCTATGTGTACCTACACTGTAGGGATCAAAAATTCATTTTTGGAGCAGGTGAAATCATAGTTTTGGAGCAGTATTAACAGTATTGTAGCAGCTTTACATTGAAATAAATATGCCTTTTTATTTTCTCATACATGACAAAAAAAATATTTTTGCATTAAATTTTCGAAATTTGGGTTTTTGCTACAATGAAATGTTTCCAGGTTCCCTGAATATATATATATATATTTAAAAAAAAAAAAAAAATCAGCCTTTAGTCTTTATCAGTCTTTTTTATTTTATATATCAATCTGTGTGTCTTGCTGTTGCCATCATAATTCAAAAACAAATTTCATCTTGCATTTTCATTTTGCCTCCGAAAAACGATTTTCGGAGGCAAATTTAGCAAAATACGGATTTTCAAGTAAAACTCTACTAATAATAGCATAAATATATAGAAAATCACCAAGAATCTTCTTGGGGATATTTCCGAAAACTTACTTTTGATTATTTCCGATTTTCAATATTGTGGGGGAGTTACGAGGGGTCAAATTCGATCCCCTCTTTTAGCGCTAAATTCGTCCATGGAAATCTATAAGAGCTAAGGTCACAAATTTTAGTGTGTAGCTTATTTACGTATGTCCAACACCCATTGTAACAGGATTTTGCGAGAGTCCCCCTTTTTCCCCTTTGGGGGTAGGGGGGAGAATAAACATGTTTCAAAGCATAACTTTGCTTCAAATTATCTCAGTAAGATTAAATTTTATGTGTAGGTTGTTTATGCGTTCCCAACATGCACTACAAAGGGATTTTATGAAATTTCTCCCTCTCCCCCTCTAAGGGCGGGGAGGGGGCAAAAACATGCTTATAAGAGTTACTGTGCTCCAAATTATCTCAGGATAGTGATTTTTTGATCTGTAGATTGGTTATGCGTACTCAAGCCACATACTGCAAAGGGATTTTGTAAAATTCCACCATATCCCCCTTGAGGGTGGGGTGGAGGAAATCATTTTTCCAAGCGCAATTCTGTTCTGAACTATCTTAGGCGATTTTTTATGCGTGGGCTGGTTATGCTTTCCCAATACGCATTATAAAGGAATTTCGTGAATTTTCCCTCTTTCCTCCCTTTAAAGGCGGGGCAAAATCACGTTTTAAAAAGTAACTCTGGTCCAAATTATCTCAGGAAAGCGATTTTTTGATATGTTGATTGGTTATGCATACTCAACACACACAAACTACAAAGGGGTTATTTGAAATTCTGTATTATCACCCCTTCCCTCCTTTTGAGGATTGGTGGATAAAAAAACATGTTTCCACACGTAACTTTGTTCAAAATTATCATAGAATGGCAATTTTTGATGTGTGGACTACTTATACATATTCAACACACACTACAAAGTGATTTTGTGAAATTACACCCTTCCGCCCCTTAGGGGACAAGGGGGCAAAAACATGTATTCATGCGTAACTCTGCAGTAAATTATCCTAGGAAGGATCTTTTTGATGTGTGGGTCAGTTACATGTACCTAACTGATAATATAAAGTGATTTTGCAAAATTTCCTCCCCCTTCTTTCCTTTAAGAGTGAGGCTAAAAAAACACAGGGGGTGGGGCTAAAAATCATGTTTTAAAATATAATTCTGCCTTCAATAATCTCAGGATCTCAATTTTTTAATGTGTCGGTTATGTACGTGTATGCAACATGAACTATAAAGGGATTTTGTGAAATTATTTCTACCCCCCTCTTTGGGGTGGGTGGGGCAAAAAACACGTTTTCAAGCTTAAATGTGCTCCAAATTACCTTTGAATGGCAAATTTTGGTGTGTGTGTTTTGATTAAATGTACTTAATATGCACTTTGATGTGATTTTGCAAATCTTCCCATTTTACCTGCAAGGAAGGGGGAATAAAATGCAGGCAAGGCACCCGAAGGCATTGTTTCTCCAGACTCGAAGTATGGCATGTGGGAAAACCACTACCGAAGGTAGTGAGACTTTAACTTATATTTTGACTGATTTCAATGATTTTTTTTTTTTTAATTATTATTATTATTTTGATATGGTATTTTGAGAAATCTTTTCAATATAATGACCAGCGAAGCGGGCAAAGCCTGCTACTATAATTAATAAAAGAGTTACTTGCAAATTTCCGAAAGTAAACACTGCTCCAAAGTGACATTAACAATGTATGTTTTTTTTCTGATTAACATGCTGTAAACCTAAAACCTTGTTTAATATGCTATAATAATTCAATGCTATAATTTTTAATAAGAACAATAAAAAAACAACTTGAATTTTTACATCAATCTTTAACTGTTACATTGGAAAATTTGTCATCACTATAACTGGCGAAATCTTGAATCAGTTCGAACCAAAGTTTGATAGTAGACTTAGATATAAATTGGATGAGTTCACTGAGCAAGTTGCTTAGCTATTTTGATTCCAAGTTTTGCTCTTGAAAATTTCAAACTCATATCTTAAAAAAAACATACTTAAGAAGGGATTTGCTTAAAATTCATCATCATTTTACATCAGGGCAGGAGCAGCACAACTCATTAAAAACTCTCAGAATGTGACTAAAGATATTATAGAATTTTATAGTGTCTTCAGACAGAGGTCATAAAAAACATGGAAAAGATAAGATGTAGTGCCAAGATTGATTTAAATTGAAAATAATTAATAAAATGCACTTCAGTTTTAATTTTAAAAATGTTTCACTATGCATTCTTTGGCAATTTCTTATAAATGGAAAAATCATATTATTTTAAATGATAGCCAGAGCCATCATTACATTAGTTTTATTTTTTCTAAATTTTTTTAGTCTCAGACTTGTAATGCTTGTCTTTGAGTATTTTCAAGAATATGCATTAATGTAAAAATCAACTTTTTCAAATTTAACACATTTGCTGCTGATCTCACGTGACTGTCATTTGAAACAATACTGCCTATCATACGCTGGTGAGTGATTGCCACTGAATGTGTTATAATCCCATTATAAAAGTACATACTTTTCAAAATCTATAATTTTTGAACTACAATATAACCTCACCTTTACATTTTCCCATATTTTACTATCTCTTTATTTTTCCTATGTTTACAGTGAATTGAAATCTTCGTTTTTACATTTACCAAATTTTGAATTTCCTGCTGTTTACACTTATATGCGCAGCAAATATAAAGAAATACATATTGTGATTTAATTATAATATGAAAAGATTTGGGAGACAGATTCAATAAAAAAATGATAATAATCTTTATCATTTGCTCAAGAACAAATGAACAATAATTATATATGTAGTCACTTCTCAATGTTTTTCAGAATTGTCTTAAATAAAATACCAAAACTTATGTCAATAACAAGCTATTCTTATATTACTTTTTTGATTGTCAGTTGTATTTAAAAATGTCCTGCAATTTACATTTATTATGTTATGTTTCTTAGAAAGTATAAAAATGGGGTTACTATGTG
Organism: Salticus scenicus; assembly: GCA_963930645.1. Taxonomy (NCBI): domain Eukaryota; kingdom Metazoa; phylum Arthropoda; class Arachnida; order Araneae; family Salticidae; genus Salticus; species Salticus scenicus. The sequence continues at coordinate 344,419,754 of OZ005648.1, forward strand.
GTGATTGAGGTTGTTAGTAATGTCATGTTGTAATTGTTAGCTATTGATAGTTCAGCTTAGAGTCCTGTGCAGGTCGAGTAAACTTGACCTGAACCCACAACTTCTGACTCGCAACCCGCAAAAAAGTATTATTCAATTTACATTATATTAAGAAACCGTATTACAATTCTGTTTCACAGAATACAATTATAATATTGAACAAATCTTTCAGAGAATTAACTATTACATAAATATAATTATATTAAAACTATTGTATAATTAAAATTATATAAAAAATAACTAGTCTAATTATGAACCAAACTACAGTGTATAATATAACAAAAATTTTTGTATACCTCACTGAATTTTAAAAAAGCTACTGTTTTAAATATTCACAGTATACCATATATTAAAAAAAAAAAAGTAAAATGAAGAAGCAAATATACATTGGAAGGCAAGTAATTTTCTAATATAACATTTTAAAGGTTAAGTATTAATATATATCCTTTTTTTTCTTTAAAAATTAAACTTGTGAGTGAGTCATGTTGCTTTAAATTGCTATGAAGGAGAAGAATGTTATCCAATCTCTACATTCAAATGATTGTATTCATAAAAAGCAACATAAAAAAAATTTCGAAGAAAAATATTTTGCGTGTAGACTTGCGGTTTTACCCAGGTCAAAAATTAATGCTAATTTGACCTGCAAATGGGGTAACTGACCTGATACAGGACTCCTATTCAGTTGTAAGATTTTTCTATGACTTATTTTTCAGCTTTTACAATAATTCTGCAATAAAATGCCATGTAAACAAATAAAACATGATGTAAAAAGTGTTTATTATATTAAAATCTGTGCAAAATTTAACAACCATGCAAATCCCATCAAAGATAATTTGTTCAGAGATTAATTTACTAATAAATAAACAAATAGAGATTGAATTCTGGTATATGCATATATATAACAGCATTATTAGGATTAGATTATATATATTTTTTTTTACCATATGTTAAATTGTACATAGAATTACAAGTTGAAAAAAAAAATATGCTTATATATTTTTTTTGTTTTTAGGTAATTTAAGTCTACCATACCTTTACAGCTTATTACGTGTCTCCAATATATCAATATCATCCATGATGTCCATACTGTCAGTGTTGTCGTAAAAAAAAATAACTATTTATACAAAGATGTATATTTTTGTCTTAATTAAATATTTTTTAACTTTATGTACTTTGCTTATATTTGTATTAAAAATATTTAAAAAATATGTTATCAGTGTTACTGCTGAAATTTTGCATGTTTTATTTTACCTTTTATCTAATAACTTCAATTTTTCTATTCTAAAAAGTTATTTGCCTCATTTAGTATGTCTTGTGGCTCTAGTGTGTATTTCCTTGTGTTTGTTCTCATCAATCTATGCATTCAAAGTTTTTATTGGTTTTCTCCAAAATGTGCATAAATACAAGGTAGGACCCTTAGAAAGACCCCCCCCCCCTTTTTCATAGAGGGTACCTACCTAGACCTAAAATCTACATGCAGTCATTTGGCCCCTGTACTTATTGTCACCGGTAGCTGAAGCGAATGTTATTCTATGGGGAATTTCGCCCCATTATAACTCATTGACTAACACTTTAATTCTATTTTCACATTGAGAACATTCTTGCATTTTACAGCTTCAAAATAAAACTAGTATGTTGTGGCCACCACATGACTTTCTTCTATATTTTCCTATACAAATTCACTCAGTAAATATAATTTATTAAAATTATTAAAAAAATTATCTTCCATGATAATGCAGACGATTTTCATATTAGAGAAGTAGTATAACACTAAATATCCAAAAAAAGTCAATTTTATTCTCACTATTACATTTTTTTTTTTTTTTTTTTTTTTTTAATTAAAACTTCATTTTAAATTATCGCAGATCTATGGTTCAACCATTCGTTTTTAAGGTACTGGCGAGCTCTTTTGAAAGATACCCATCATGAAAATTTACTCCCCTCGAGGGGGACTTTCCCCCCAGGGTGGGGGGGAGACAAGGCTCCTACACATAAAAAAATTTTCCCAGTTGACTATCTCTGTTATAAATAATTCTGGTAAATTTCATAATGATAATTAAAAAAATAATTCTCTTTATGCACATTTATACAAAATTTTGTCCTATACCACCATGTTAAAAATTTAGAAAAAGCGGGATGGCAGCGCAACCTGTAAGACAATTTTTACCAAAAGTTGATAGGCACTAATTTATGTCAAGGTGCAACTACATACCAATTTGTATGAAATTCTATGCAGTAGTTCCTGAGACACGGTTGCCACAAAATTTTGTCTCACACACACAGATAGACAGACATTTTCTAAAAATGGTCAAATCGTGTTCTATCGCTCTCAAAACGTGTAAATCCATCAAAAACCCGAGGTCGAAAATTTTTACAAATCCAATACTTTCTTCTGTTGAATATAGAAGAAAGTAATAAAATAAATAAGTTGAACAGTTCTAAATTTTCTGAATTTGAAAACAGAATTTAAAAATATGTAATAGTTAATGAGTTATAAGGGGGCAAAATTCTTCATAGAATAACATTGAATTGAGCTTCTGGTGATGATAAGTACAAAGACTCCTTAACATCAACAATTCGTGAGTAAAACAGTCCCCATGATCATAAGAAATATCAACATTTGTAGAATAATTCAAAGAACATGTTTTGCCGAATCTAGAATTACAAAGTTATAAATTAAAAATGTTGCATTAAAAATTGTATTTCATTGCTAATTTGCAAATAGTTTTTATTGTTAGTTGCTTTTCTAACCCAAATCAGCATTTTGAAATAATGTTGCTTCAATACAGGGAATGCTCTGGAATATTCCTTATTTTCAGTTTGCCACCATTTTTCCACAGAAAACATCAGACAATAAATACTAAATGAATCAAAGTACCCAATCTGAACACTCTTTGATGGTTCCTGTTCATATACCGGTGATTCAAAATAGATGTTACAGCAATTATCTCTTAAACTAAAAGTCATAGATACATAATCATAGTTACAAAATTGGTTTAAATAAAGAGTATATTCCATATATGGTATTTTTTGCACAAAGAGCTATATATGTACTATAGTAAAGTGAAATGATCGGGTGATAAAACATATAATTTGTCTAAATATTGTCTTAGGTCTAACTTTATCCTTTATTAAATAAGCTAATACTTGTAGAAGAGATTACTTCCAGAATATTTTAAAAGAATAGAAAGTTCTATGTAGATCATAACTGTTTATCTGAGTTTACTTTAAATCACCAGTATAACGTGGGGTTTAAGGCTTAAGTTTGAGTTTTGATAAATTTGAAGTAGTAAATTACGTTGTATTGATATCGTCAGGTCCTTTTTCTTAGTATTGCTGATGATACACCTGATATTACGATGAAATAAAGATAAATTAAATTTCTTATCACAGAGATCAGGAACAGGAAAAGAATTCGTCATTTAAAATAAACATTTTATTCTTAGTTTCATCAGGGTATGGATGGCATGGGTCGATGAGGAGTCTGATCCTATGAGCTTGAGGTACTGGCCACTGTAATCTATTTTAATCGGGTATTTATTCCGATCGATCCCAAAAGTTTGAATAACTATTGAAGAGAACATAATCTATGTATTTGAAATTTACGGATATTCTATTAGATTTCTATGTTGAGTAAAAAATGCATACCCACCACATGGCCACGGAGAGCACCGCTACCTATTCCATGGAGATGTCTCGCGAAGAGCGTTCATCGAAGTCCACGTGTCACGGACGAACTGTTGTCACCAAAATTAATTGTGGCAAAATTTAAACTTAATGCAGCGTTCGAATGTACAGAGAAAGTATAGTTAGCTCAGCCATTTAAAACATTTTTCTTTGAAAATTTCATATTCAAAATTTAAGATTTTTTAACATGACAGAAAAAATATTTTGACATAAATTTATATGATGATTATATTGCATTGTAAAGTAGTCGAACTAAATTTAAAATATTTAAGACATTGATATGAAGATTTTTGAATATCAACACTACTATAAAAACTTTGTAAAGTTATTTGAAACTAAAGGCTTTCTTAACATGCCAGAATATAGGTCAATATTTTGCATTATACTTTATAGAAACTATTGCATGGAAAACAAAATGAAATTGGATAAAGATTAACATATAAAACTGAAACAAATAAAATTACATACTAACTTAGATAAGGTAAATGTATCGACAATGAACTAAAATCGTAAATGAACTAAAGTGTGGGGCATTTCAATTCCTAACCAGGCCTTCCATCAACTGAATTCATTATTCTTAGCATGAATACAGTATGGCCTAAGAAAGTAACTTGATAAGTCTGTGACTTAAGAAAATTATACTTTGGTCACACTTTTCTGTAACGTGTTTAATTTATTACTAGTTAATACCCGTCAAAATTTGACGGATCATGTGCATCTTAAATCTTTTCACGGCATAAAGTTTTAAACATCCCTGTTTTAATAATCTGCATTGCTCTTAACCAGTCTAAAATCCATTACTGTAACAATTATTTTTTGATTAGAGGGGAAGGGAAATAAATTTCATGAAATTTCAATGTACAAAATTTAAGCATAATCTGTATAATAAAAATAAAATCACAAGATTTTTTCTAATTTTACCCTAAATATAACCAAAAGAATGTTTGGAGTAATTAAAGGAGAGACGGAATTTATAAATTATGGTAAGAATGGAGAAAGAAAGCACACATCAATTTTTCATGTTTTCCATACACATTATTTTAATTTGCTCGCATCTAAAATATTCCATTTCAGTTACAATATGACAGTGGTGCCATCTATAATCTGTCAATAAAAAAATATAAAAAAATCTCAGCATTTTTTTTTTTTTAATAAAAATACTTTTAAAATCACCAATTTATGAGGCAAAATAATTTAATTTAAAATAAATTTTAATAGTGTTTTGTGTTTTCTTTACATTCTATAATCACAATTTATTTGCCCTTAGAAATAGAATATGCTACTCAGGGCCTGAATAAATAAGAATATATTTCAAATAATTTTATTTCTATTAAAGTAAAAAGCAGCAGATAACTAATGTGATTGTTTATATGAGGGAAACAAAAAATATATCGGGTGTTAATGAAACGTTATATTGTGTAGAAAAACACTTAAAGAACTAAAGAAAAACTGGAGGAATATTCTAGGGATTCTGTCCCATTACAAATATGATTTACACGTGATTGAAAAAATATCTTTGTGTATGTTTCAGGACAATAATCAAAGCCTTCTAGTCGTCCATTAAAAGTTACGACTATATAGAAAATAGTCACTGAAATTCTAATATGATGATAACATCATATTAGGAAACTGGCAAATGAAGGTACGTGAGAGAACGAAAAAAGTGGACATCTCACATGAGCATGTATTATCCTGCGTTAGCATTTGTGCATGAAAATGACACGTAAAACCCACTCACAGGAACCAGTTACATATCAGGAGGCACAGAGGCTTTTAAGTCTCTTAAGGTCTATTAACTTAAAAAAGTTTTTTTTTTTTTTTTTCTCTTAACAAACCCACTGTACATGCTAATAGAAATATTGTTTAAAATAATATACAAATACCAACTGTCCCATTCCTCCTTAATATTTCTGATAGTTCCAGGACTCAAAATTTACAGTGGCATAGAAAGATTCACAATTTGAAATATCTCTCAAATGAAAATCAAAACCTAAAACATTTTTCTCTGAAAATTTCTGTTTATTCTATTCTATTCTATTTTATTTTCAGTAATATTTTATAAATAATTCTATAATAGTTATAAAATTCTGGGTTTAGTTAAATGCGTATAAGAAAGGAAATCTGCTGTCCCTCCTAAATAATTCTATTTCTCCTCATATAAAAATGGTTTTATAAATATTTAATTTCTCCCAGAAAAGCATATACACACAATAGATTAAGAAAGAAAGAAAAAAAAAAGTCTTTGACTACTATGAATGACAATTTAAATTACATTAACTTCTGATTTTGATCTAATACTTAAGTTTCAAAAGAAATATATTTTTACACATACCGAAGAAAAATGCAAAATGTATTACCACATAAATCAGTTCCTGCCCACTCACTTATTCACTAACTCCTCTGCATTTAATGGTCTGAGATTCGAGTTGATTAAAAGCAAATTCACATAACCATTTCAAAGAAGTGTTTCGACAAATTTAAACGAATTTCAATTATTGTTTTGCAGCATTACATTACTGTTAACCCTCTGCGTACGGGGAGATTATTTTGTATTTACTGTGTTTACATACACAGGTTGCAAATAGTCTTATTTTTTAATAAAAACATGTTTCAGTAGTTTTCAGGATTTATAAATATCAAACATTGCATTTTACAATTAGTGGTGGAAATGTAATTTAGTGGGATAATAATTTTCAATAATTTATCTGTTAAAATTAGTATTTTAGAAATTGTTGTATAAATGAAATTTAATGTAAAAAGTTCTTTTGCCCATCAAAATCACGGGCACCATATGCGGAGGGTTAATGAAACTTGTATACGTTACAACACACTAGAAATGAAAGAATAATCTAAATAATCTTTAACCACGTTTCTTGTGACCATGAAAGCCTCTGCGCATGTGCTGACTGAACGAGTCCACTGTTAAAATAGGGAAGAGAATTTTGTTCGTTGAGAGAAAATAAGAGATAAGGGAACACCGCGAACCAAATGATTGGATGTTTACTAAATTCCAACCTGTCGGTCAACTTTTCACCCCTCAAAGATTTTGGACTCGTCCTCACTGCTAGGCGTAGGAAACGTGGTTGCACTGTAAAAACCAATTCTATTGGCTGGAAATATTATGGTCCGACTGTATTGTGCTAATTTATTAGAAAGTTTGAAAGCAAAATTGGCCGAATAGCAGCTTTATTTGTCAAAGAAAAAAACTTTGCTTTATCAAGATATCACCAATCACCTGCTGATATACATACCCGGATTGTAATCGCTAAAATATTCGGATCATGATATGAATTGCTTCCTCATCCAACATACTCTACAGATCTGGCCCCTGTAATTTTTTGTCTAAAAAATAATAGTGTAAGATAAATGGTAAATCCCAAATTTCTTTGATAAGTCAAGATTTATCTTTAATGAATGGCAATAACGGTGCCTGGAGGCAAGGTTTAATCTAAGCAAAGGATCTATTTCGGTTATGTCATTAAAGGTTACATGATTTTTTTTTTTACCTTTCTAATGAAAAAATATTTTTGTTATATAAAACATAAGTAAGTTGTTCGAGCAAGATAAATTTTGAACATCTGACAACATCGCCTTTTTTTGTGTTGCACGAATTTGAACTAGCAAATTCAAACACCAAACATTTTACTTTGCAGAAAAAAGCATACTATCCATTTTATTGAATGAGCCTTTAAATAATGAAGAAATGAAAACTGAAACCAAAAGTACATATTTAATTTGATAACTTTGATTCTGAATCTGATATTGAATACACATATCTCAAGAAAAATAAATTAAATAACCCCGGCAAGAAAAATGGCAACTAAAAAATGTAATTTTTGAGAAAAATCATCTGAAAAGACAATAAAGCATTGACTAACCTACAATAAAACTGACAAAACTGCCTCTCAGGTGAATACATTGCGAGATAGAGTAGTGAGAGAATGCTTTATGTGTATGTTGGGGTACTTCATATGCATTCATCAGTTACATAAACTCAAAATTTCCATTTTTTGGTCTTGTGTCACTTTTCTTGCTAGGTGTGATGTGACAGTTCTTAACGGCCCTCTTCACTTACTGTCACCGGAAGCCCGATCCAATGTTATTCTATGGGGAAATTTTCTTTGCAAATAACTTATTAACTAATACATATTTTTAAATTCTGTTTTCACATTCAGAAAATTCCCGGACCTTTTTTTAAAAATGTAAATTTTCAATGTTTATTATTTTATTTTCAAATTGCAAAATGAAAAAATTTCACATATTGAAAATTCGTATTTTGCAGCTTGAAAATAAAATTAAAAAAAAATAATTTTTTTAAAAAAAGGTCCATCAATTTAACAGCTGGGAATTTTCAGAATGTGCAAACAGATTTTAAAAATATATATTAGTTAATAAGTTATTTGTAAAGAAAAATTTCCCATAGAATAACATTAGCTTCGGCTTCTGGCGGCGGTGAGTGAAGAGGGCCCTTAAATGACTTTATCATATATCATGGTCTAAAACTTTTTCATGTTCAGAAAAATTGAGGGGGGGGGGGGGCACATGCCCTCCCAATGCTACGCCTATGCCCTTAGGTAAAGTGAGAAAATGCCACACTTTATGTTTATTCATATTTTCAATTTCCTTGTTCATAGCATTTAACCATTCAGATTTTTTGTAGTGACTTCATCGCCTGGTTATATTCAGTATAAAAAGGTTCTAGTCAGGTTTTACTATCTACAAGACTGGTTACTGGAGAATCTGTACTCACTACCCCCTCAAATTTATTACTTCCAGAGAAATCAAAAAGTTCGGGTTCAAAAGTTATGTTATTTTTCAAACAATAATCTTTTACCTTGTTAACCAATCTCAATCTGGTAGTTTTATTCCCTGAGTTATAGTAAATATCAGTTCTATTACCTAACTTCCTTGGAACTGGTTTTCTCTGCCATACGATTTTGGTTGTCGAGTCAGACATACTAGGTTCGTTTATAATGGCCTCCCCATCAGAATTAATAGAACCCCCTCCAAACACAAGCTCAACACGATCTGAAGCCTTACAATCTACCAGAGTGCTCGAAGGTTGATCCAAATCCTCCAATGAAGGGCCCATCACCGCTCCACTACGCCCTTTATAGATCTGGTCTGAAAAAGTTAAATTTACAGTTTCAACAACCCTATCATTACTCATAATCCAAACTCTGTATCCTTTTGATTTTAGAGCATACCCCACAGTTACCCCTTTTTTCGCCTTCGGCATTAATTTATGATCGAGTTTTTGCTTAGGAATCCCAACATACACAACCAAGCCAAAAGGTTTAAGTTGGTGAACTGATGGTTTACGCCCAGTATACAATTTGAGAGGAGTTTTCTCCTGATTACTGTGTATCAAACGATTCCAAGTATAACTGAAATACAAGATTGCTTCAGGCCAGAAAGAAAAGGGTAATCCGTTACCCAACAGAATAGTACGAGCACAATTAAGAGAAGTTTGATTTAAACACTCATAAACCCCATTTTCTTCGGGAGTAAAAGTATTTGTCAATTCATGAGCTACCCCCCTTTTATTACAAAAGGTCTTGAAGCACTGATTAACAAATTCTGACCCGTTATCTGCTCAAATGGGATTTTAACTTTACCACTAAACTTCTTTCTGCTCTAGCAACATGTCTCTCAAAAATTCCATAAACCTGTGACTTTTCCCTCATAGGATCAATAGTCACTTTCTTGGAAAAACAGTCTATAATTGAAAGAAAAAAATCTCTCTCCCCTCTTTCCTAAAGTCTTAATTGGACGCCATACGTCCATAAAAACCTTCTCCAAGGGTGATTTTATGCTATGAACATCGACAGATTTAAAGAAGGCTCTATTTTGCTTACTAACCCGACATGGTTCACATAAGAACTTTTTAAGCTTAAGTTTTGGGAGCCCTTTAACCCCATTTCGTTTGCTGGTATTTATATTAATTCTGGCCCAAAACGAGCATGCCAACTTTCTAAATTACTTTTTCCAGTAAAAGATATACTAGGTTTCTCAGATGGTCCCCCATTCACTTTTAAAACCTTCGGGTATGCACAATAGATTCCATCCTTTAATTTAGCATAAAACATTAAATCACCTTCCTTGTTGAACACCGTACCTTACCCAAACTACCCCAACTAACACCGTTACCTTACTATTCAATATATATAAATAATTTAATAGGTTTTAAGGATTAATATCAGCAGGGATGATAGCAAAGATGTCGTCGACATAACATAGCCAGATTTTACATTTTTTAATTAAGGCATAAGCTGAAATTTCAAGTTGTCGTAATTTAAGTTCAGCCCGAATAATTTGGATGACCACATTAAATTTACCCTTGAAATTGAATCAAACAATAGCATAAATTTCCTAGATGTAAAAATTATTAAAAACCATGATAATACATTTGATACCATAATTTTTCGCAAACCGACCAATACTAATGAAATTATTAATAATAAATGTAAAACCCTTTTTCAATATAAAATAGCCACAATCCGCTCCTACATAAATTGCACAATCCTTGTATGCTCTAATAAAAACCTCTTGAATCTTGAAATTAAATTTATTAAAAACATCACGCAAAATGCAGGCTATAGTACTTCCCTAGTGCAAAAAATCTATCAAAAACGTAAAAAATCCCTAAATCAAATAAATAGCACTCAGAAATCAAAACCCAGATTTACATCTTCCATCCCCTTCTGTAATGGAATTGCTAATAAAATAAAATCCGAAGCCTCACAAACTGAAATAAACATACCTATAAAACCTAACCAAAATATTTTCCAACACATTAGAAATGAAAAAGATTTAATAGACCCCAAAGAAACCTCCGGCATTTATAAAACAGAATTGAATTTTGAAAACAACAATAATAGTGGGTGTTATATCGGCATGACTAAGAGAAAAATAAAAGATCGCAAAGCATAACATATTACTGATATTAAATATAACACTTCCTCCACCTCGTTATCGCAAATTCACACTACTAACCCCATTAATCCTAATATAATAACCACTACGAAAACCACCCTCTATAATTCCCATTAATACACATTAAAACATGAAGCCCTCGAAATACAAACACCACAGTTAACGACCGAGAGCATGGTACAATTCCGGAAGATTGGCAACAGCCAATGCGCAAGAATAAATGAAATAATGACGTCAGAAAAGAAGAGAATAAATAGAAGTCTAGCGACGACAATCAAGGCAGCAATTTTGACATCTGAAGATGACTGCGATATTTAGCAAGTCTAAATATATCATGAAAATGCTGCACTTAAAAGGATTTTATATAAGGTATTTTAAAAGCTTTTAATTGTTTAGTTTTTCATTTTTAAATTTTTAATTAATTCTCATCCCTATTATGTAGGGTAAGAGCACCAGTGATTGGCACTTTTAGAGCAATCTCTGATGTTTTTAATGCTCTAATCATCAGAAAATATTTTTAGAAATCTTAATTTAGTACATATGGTATGAAAGACATTCAGAACCACAAATATGATAAAATATATGCATTTGATAACAATTATTTTTTTTTTTTATGAATTTTTATTTGACACCCATTCAATGTTCCAGTAATTGACACTGTCAATTTTTCATTTTATCAGTAATTGGCACCCTATGTTCTAGTGTTTGACACTGCTAGTTATTCATTTTACCAGTTATTAGCACCCTATGCTCCAGTGTTTGACATAAAATGTTAAAATTCTTACATGTAAAATATATGATTTTATTATTTTTCTTATTTATTAATTACTAGCCGCCTTCAGCGACCAGCTGGTTCGCGATCCCTGAAAAATCCGATTTTACGAAACTCCCGCTTGGTGGCCGCGATCCCTGAAAAATCCGATTTTACGAAACTCCCGCTCGATGGTGCCTGCGGCATCTTTATCCCGTTTCAGGTCTAATAACAGCTTATCGATATATCGTGAAAATAGCTTATTGAAAGCGCAGTAAATTCCCGTATCGGCACCCTCTTCCCTTTTCAATATTTGAAACAGCCTGTTCGCTCACCATGTTATGATCTTTCAAATTTCTGACTTTAGCTAAGTCCCGCTCAGTGGCGCTGTATAACATTTTTAAAAAAGATTTGTGTCTGACTTATCTGTGGTTTTCTCCAAAACTTGCTTAATTCCGGGCTATATATCGTTAAAAATTAATAGTACGAAATGTGAGCGAAAATCTGAATTTGAAACTCTGTAAAATATAAAAGAATAAAAATTTTCTGGTTTTTCCGTAGTTTTCTCCGAAAGTTTCGTACAGAATTTGAACGGCTTATATCATTTTAATAGCCTGCAATAAAAATACTATAAAATATCTTTTGAATGATGTATTATGTATTACAATAATGAATATCTATGATATATTTTAGACTCAAAATGGCTAATCTATCAAGGGCGATTAACGATTACTATTGAAATCCATCTAAAATTTAAGAATTCCAAAACTGCTTTTTTACAACCGAATTCATAAAAAAAAGGGGAAAAAAATCAATATTATTCTGTTAAAAGTAACTCATTAACAGATGAAATTGGTGAATGGTGTCATTAACAGATGAAATAAAAATGAATTTAAATAAATATATGTCTATTTATTTTATTTTTAAAGCTATACTTTAGATTTTTTAACTGTATACAGGTGAGCCATAATGACGGGCAATTTCAAAGTTCTGCTTTTGATCGATTTTAAATTGAAAAAATTCAAAAACTATTTTTTTTATTTCCAGTATACTTTGTCACGTGGGCGCTAAAAACGAAAAGAAATTTTTCCCGACCTCTAGCACCTGGCACTGAAGAATCTTATTCTCTCTTCTCTGTCAAGGTCAGTTGCAAGAGTTTCAGAAACGTCGATTGAGAATTTCATCGAAAACTGCCGCGATACTGAAAATTAAAAAAATTATAACTCATTCAGTTTTTGAAATTTTCTCTCAATCTTTTGGGTATTCAATTGTTGAAGCGAGATCTATATACAAAAAAAAGAAATGATTTACCTCCAAACGCTTTTGAGTTCGGCAGCGATCGCTTTAGAAAAACCCGCGAAATTTTTCTCTCTCTGCTTTCTCTTTTGAGGAACACGCTGAAGGGCGAAAATTACGACCCGTTCGCTTTTTAATTAGGCATTGGTCGACGTTTTAATTAATATCTCTGGAACTAATTAAAATTTTTAAATTCTGTTTTCACTATCAACTCGGGAATGCTTCTGAGCACCTGTATATCAAATTTTATACTTCTGCGTTCAGTAGGGGCTGAACGTATAGATGCACAGACAGACAAACATCTTCTTTTATTATTATAGATTTTTGGATGTCAATTACTGGAGCATGCCAATCACTGGAGCACCTACCCTACATGTCTTGAATTTCTCAGAAACGGCTCAAACCATTGATAAAAATTTTGAGTAAATGTTTTTTTGGGGATGAAAAACCTTTGACTTATCTTCAATGAAATTCACATCTGCTGGTAATTCAGGCTCAATCCCCGGCAAAACCTTGCAACAATTTTTTTTTCATTTATCAAAATTAAGTTTAAATTAAGAAGCATTAAAACTGTAAATAATATAAAAATATGACTGACATTTTTCAACACCTGTTCCTGTAGATGATGAATATTTTTCTTAACCATATATATTTCTTTAAGCAATACAACAATTAGATTTTTTTTTTTTTTTTTAATTAACCCTTAAATGTTTTGTGTTGCCTTTTGCCAACATACCAAATTTTGTCTTCTAATGTATTATTAGAATAATATTGAAGCTCTGATGCCTCATGTCTGCTAATTGACACCAAATTGCTTTTTGGCTGTAAACCATAGTTAAAATAAAGTATGATTTTTTAAAGTATTTTTTTCGTGATTTATTAATTAGAGGTGAGAATAAAACATTTTTAAATTAATTTAAAAAATAATCAGGCATTTAAGGTTAATTAAAATGTGATCAATTTTGTCCTGTTGTTGCCATCTTAAAATAAGTTTTACATTTATCAGTCGGATATATAATTATGTAATTATATATAGTCAATATTTGAATACTGAAGCATCAATCTGCTATGTGGTAGGATTGCTAGTTTTTTTTTTAAGAATTAAATAAAATATGTCATTTATTGTTCTTTTTTTTTCTTTGTGTGTGTGTGGCCCTATAGCTTCCAAATATACACATCAAAGTCAATGTTTTATTATTATTAGTATGTTGTGTGAATCGGGATGGCTCTTAGCCATGTTTGATGAAAATTAATAATAGTAATTAATATGTAATTTTTTTTACATGCCACATTGCTTTTAATATTTTAAAAATTGTAAGCTATCAGTCTTCAATTTCTAACTCATATTAGATAAGCTATGTTGTTTGATATTGGAGTACAAAAAAAGCTTCTTTTAAAAATTTCAAATTTGCAACTAATTTTGACGATATAAAAAGAAGCTATAAATAGTGATTATGAATTCACATTCCAAAAATCTATGAATTCTGTTGATAATTATAGCTTTCATAAAGAAATTTTATTTAATTCAAAGCAGGCTGTGCACATGCAGTGATGTTTTATATAATTTGCAAGTTGTAAATTTTCCAATATCCAATAGATTTTAAATGATTAATCTCATAGTTTCTGGATTGAAGTATTAAAATAAAATAAAAATAACAAATTTTTAATTAATTTTAATGAAAGTTGATTATAAATAGTAATTATGGCTGCATAGTTTGAAAGAAATTAATTACAAATTTAATTAAAGTCAACCATGCAAAAAATTATATAAATGAGAGTTGTTAACCAGTTCAACTTTATAGGTTCTAGATTCTAATAAAATTAGTTTAAGAGAGCATTGACATTTATGTTGTGGATGGAGAAGAATTAGAAATGGCAAGACTGTAACGCACTTTTTTTTTTCCTGCCACAGTTATGGAACATTGCAATATTATTTTTGTAAAAACTGAGTTGGGAGAAATTCATTCTTAAAGGGTAAAGCAGAAAACATGTTAAAAATAGTAAGATTTGATATCCCTGATTATGGGTATTTCCGGAACAAACACTGAAAAAAATCAGAACATCTGGCAACTATGTAATTGGATCATTTATATTTTCTATAAAATAGTATTTCAAAAGATATAAGAAACACATTTATTATAAATAAATAAAACAGACAAAAACAATTAAAGAACGTTAGTTTATTTTATTATGGGCAATTTGTGTTAAAAGAAATGAATAACATTTTTTTTTTCCTCTTTTTAATGGTCACAGAAAATTTAAGAGCTTAGCAGTAAAGAATGTCAAATATAGCATGATTTAAATACTCTATTTTTAGAATTAAAAAATACAGATCCTAAAGCATGAATTTTCACAGTCTAAATATTACAACACAGAGTTATGTACAAGTTAGACATGACAAGTTACATAAGCTTTTAAGAGTCTTTGTCTAGGCAAAAAAAGCCAGTGCAAAGCTCTGATGAGTACAGTGCATAGTCAAGGTCAAAAATGTACAAATGGATGCAAATATTTACAGAATGATGTATGTAAATATGAGAAACATTTAAGTACATGTCACTAAAGGAAAGGGCATTTCTGACCCCATTCCTCAAAATATCATCACAGATGATATGATTAAACTTTAAATATTAAATTACCATGATCTGATAGTTAAAAAAAAAAAAAAAAAAAAAATGGAATGTTTTTAGTACTTCAACCTATAAATAGTGATCTTTCAAAGGGAAAAAAAAAGCCAATGTCAATATGGCTGCATAAACAATACTGTTTTTGAGAAAGGACATCAGAAATATTATCCTAAGCATGGTATTACTTTTCACAAATCTTTCAGTATAAGGAATGTTATTGCCTTTCAATTCATATTTTACAATGTTAAAGATCACACTACTTATAAATACATCACAACACAGTTTATGCATTTGGTTATTCCCAATTCTTTCTTTCCAAGAAAGTCAACACATGAGAACAACAATGCTTACAAAGAAAAAAAAGTAAAATTTCTCTTTTATCAAATTTGTACTTATGCTTAAAAAAAAATCTTTTTGTGAACCAGTAACTAAATATACAGTACTGAAAATTTGAATTTAAATAAATAAATAAACAGTAAGTTGCTCACATTGATCATATTAAATTCGGATAAGAATTTATTTTAATTTAAAAAAAAAGGTAAATAAACTATGTTTATTTAAATTTATATAAGGGGTGCATCATATTGATAAGAAATAATTTGTATTTAAAATAATAACAGATTTTTAGTGTAGCAGACTACATACCATAAATTTATTAGTTGATCTGTAATGTTAAAGCAGAGAATTTTGTGTTATTGATTATATAATAGATTTCTGCAATTAATTTTAATGATAATGGAACCGTTTCTTACTAGTGGAGCATATTGCATTAGTACCTTGATATAAAAACATACGCAGGGCTTGTGCTGACCTTTTGAAAAGTGGGGTTCAAAGACCCCATCACTTTGAAAAATATGGGTCAAGTTTTTGAAAAATGGGGACAATTTTTTTGAAAACCAATAAATAAATAACATTTTTGTTTTTGGACAGGTAACTTCTAATTATTTTCAATAAACACAAAGTTTTTCACGATTTCTTTTTTAATTTTAAAGCTCTGTATTTAAAAAAAAAAAAAAAAAGTGCTGACCTGATGCTTTATCTTTTCCATCTAAGCATATGTGCCATATAAGTGCACATCTCCGAAACTTGGTACAATCTTGCGTAAAAGCATTTTCAAAACAAACTTTTTAACAAATTGTGCAACAAAATTTTTTGTCAGTTATTCCAGCTGAGAAAATTAATTTTAACATTTTAAAGAAAAAAAATAGTTTTGTTACATAAGCTAATAAAAAAATATATATATGGGTTCTGGGGACCTGTGACTTTAAAAATAATGCGTCCTTATTATTAAAATTGGGGTAGTGCACCATCGCAAGCCCTGCATATGAACACCATTTCAGAATTTTGCTTATTCATTTACAACAATATTGGTAAAATTAATTCATGAAGTAAATATTAAGACTTATTTTTACTTAATAAAAAGATGCAATATGTTTTCAGGGAAACATGAACACTATATTGAATCTTTATCATTTATAATTTAATACTTATTGAATATTTTATTAGATTTTTTAAACAATTTTGATAATAATCTAATAATAATAATAAATAAATAATAATTATGTAAATAATAATCTAATCTAGTAAATAATCTAATTATGTTACCAAAAGTTATTATTTTTTTCAAAAAATAAATGTATATATAAATTTTTAATGAAATTAAATGTTCTATACTTAACATATATATGCATTTATGTATCTAATCTACTATAGATTCCAGGATCTAGGTCTATATACAAACTTTTAAATGGAATAAATAAATTAAAAAATATTACTTCATTTTTTTTTTTTTTTTTTTTTTTGAGAGAGAGAGATTTACTTGAGAGTATTTGAAGTTATGTTATTAATATTTTCTGAGGATTAAATTTTACAAAATCATTTTCAAATATGAGCATGTTGTTCTTACAACAAATATGAAAGAAAAAAAAGGTTTGTACCAAATTTTCATTAATTTTTATATATTCTTGCCTCAAAATAAATCTAAGCTATCTTATATTAAGTTATGTTTTAATCTATTTAAACTCTATGAAAGGCACACTCTAACTAGCATGCACTGACTGTACTGAATTAGCAAAAAATTAACTAAAGAGACTTTCAATTTTGTAATAATAACAATCAAAATTTAAGACTTATATTTTCCTTTTTAAACAGTTTAATATTCAACAACAATTAACTGTTTAAAAATTTGTTTCAGTTGTTATGAAATAAATGCTTTAAGAAATTAAAATTTTGTAGTAAAAATTAAAAAATAGATCTCCAATTTAATTTTTAAGGTTCTTTTTCCTTTTTAATGTGTTATTGAAAGATATATATAAATGTAAAACAGGATGATCATTAATCAACACACACTTTAATTTAAAAAAAAAAAAAAAAAAGGATTTAATAATTGCATTAAAGATGAATTACTGAAAAACACCAGTCAATCAATTGCTATAGTAAATAAAATTTAATTAGGCTGGTCAAGGCCTAAATTTCAAATTAAATTCTACATAATTACGAACTTAAAAACTTGGCACTTTCTGACTAGTGAGCAGCACTTCAACTAATAGATGAGATTATTATTACTATTCTAAATTAATTATTGTTTTAACATTATATAGGATAGGGCATTAATTCACACCTATATTTATCTTATTTGTTTTATTTTCCCTCCTTTTTCTGAAATTTCTTATTCAATATATGGTATATTTCAAATTTTAATCCACACAAACTGTAATATTTATTATAGCAACAATATGTAAAAACAAATTTAATATAGTACAATTTAGTTGCCAAAAGAAACTTTAAAAAATGTACATTATATTTAAAAAAGAAAAGAAAAAATAAACTGGTTCATTGTATGCAATAATTAAAAATTGGTTTAAAAAAAAAAAAAAAAATTCATTTATTATATAGTTTTAATTTTTTGCCAGTTGCTAGCAGTCATTAAAAGACAATCATATTCTATATACAAATAAAATATTAAATAAAAACAAAACAAACTATACAATAAATATTCTATAAAAATCAACAACTTAAAACTTCTGTCATAATTTTAATAACAAATCCTACACCAAATAATAAAGATTAAAAAGTAATTTTCTTAATGAATGAAGAGGGTAAACAGAGGATATCACTAAAATACATCTACCTAAAAAATAGTCAATTTTCCAGATAATATTCTGCATTCAAAAATTTATGAAAATTGTTAGCACACATTTAATTGTAGTTTGATGATGATAGAAATTCCTTATTTTAATTTCAAGATTGATTTGTTCAAATAATCTGTCCCAATAAAGGAATAAGTTATTATTATTATTTTTTCTTTTTAAGAAAATAGAAACAAACATTTTGTTAATTTATGAAAATTATAATATCCAGATGTTAAAATCTACTCAAATCTTCATTCTCTTCTCATTCACAGAAAAATCTAATTTTTCTCTATATGTTTACTTTATCTTAAAAATAGATTTTCATTCATTCAAGGAATTATTTAATCATTCATCCAACAACCATTCATATATATTTTTTATTTACATATTTAATACATTTTCATACAGTACAAAGACAGAGGTCTTTCTACCTCCCCTCCCCCTATTAATTATATATATCTTGTATTGCATATTTTATAGAAGAAAGGGAAAAAAAAAAAAGAGTGAATATAGATGATATTCTCATTTATGAAATAATTTAAGGTTGAGTGGATTGGTTAACACATTTTGATTTTTATGAAAATAATATTAAACACAATATGACAGTAAAATGGCTTTTAATTTTCATTTTAGAATAGTTTAAAATATATTTATATTATTACTGCTATTACAGTACACAAAAAAATTTGTGAATAAGTGAGCAAATTACTGTATACACATATATCTTAATATAGATTTTTATTGTAAGGAAATATAAAAAGAAGCACTTTTACATGCATGTTCATGGTTTTATAATGAAGTAAAAGGCAATCTTAATGTAAGCCTAAATTAAAATAATTTTAAAGCAAAATAATAAGTGCATTCATAATTTAGAACAAATCATGCAACTATACATATAAGCACAAATTGCACTGAAAATATATTATAGAGATATTACCCAAATAACTAATTATATTTTGCAATATCCTTCCCATCATGTTTTATGTACAAGAACTATACTTAATAACAGGAAAACAAAACTACACAATATAAAAATATTACAATGGTATGTAGTCCAAATGGAAAGAAGTACTTAGTCTGGAATGGTTATCATATCAATCATTAAATTTAATGCAACAGAATCTAATGCTTGATAGTTTTATAAACAATTTTAAAACTAGCTGTTTCATTTCTCTTAATAGTTCCTTATAGCACTGGAATGAGCATTGTTAATACTACTAAAATAAATGGAAAGTCAATGGAATCTATCATTTATTAATCCTTTAATTGTGTTTCTAGTATTACAGTACAAAATATTCAGTTTTTCTACTTTTGGCAGCATTTTTCTTTCCTTGTACAAATTTGGAGCATTCCAGTTTTTTCATTCTATATTCAGTAGAAGAAAGTATTGGATTCGTAAAAATTTTCAGCTTCCAGTTTTCCATGAATATACACGTTTTGAGAGGTCCAGAACACGTTTTGACCATGATATTTTTAGAAAATGTCTGTCTGTGGCACGATATCGCCAAAACCACGAGGAGTACTAACAAATGGAATGGTACAAATATTAACAGTAATATTATTAACAGTGTTGCAGTTTTTGATAAATACTTGCACAATAAACTCTCTTTATGTAGTGCCCTCCTGTTGGGGAGGTGGTGTCCCCCCGTCGGGGAATTTCTGGTGCCACTACTGATTACTATTAAAATAATTTTAATTTCTACATGAAAATGAAGCAATTAAAACACTACATTTTATTTTTAATTGAACAATTTTATTTTATTGAACCCTGTTTAAAAGAAAGAACTGTAGAAGATTAGTTGTATTAAAAGAATGTTATTAATTTTGATACAACTGATCTCTTCTTATAGAGTTGGGTTGATGTGTTGTTCTACAATCATTAAGGCTCATTAGACTTAGAAGCAGTGTTGGGCATAATTGATTAAAAAGTAATTGAATTACAATTATAATTATTTTACTGTCAATCGATTAACAAGTAACTGATTACAAATAAATTGAATAAGTAATTCAATTTTTTTGTAATCAATTACTTGTTGATTGAAAATAAAATAATTGTAATTTAATTGCAATTCAATTACTTTTTAATCAATTATGCCCAACACTGCTTGGAAGTATAGCTGAAAGTATATTCTGAACCACTACGAACATCCATGCCAGAAATAGGATTCAAACCTGGCAACAGAATGGGAGAGCTTTAACCATTTGGTTACCAGATGGACTCCTTTTTATAAGAAAGACAAACAAATTATCCAAAAATTTATATGTATTAAAAAAAAATTTAAATCTGATGCTGAAATTTAATCATTGTTTCTAATTATGGCTAGCTTTTAAATTCTTGCTTTAATATTGATTCATTCAGATTTTATCAGTGATATGCCTGCCTCCTTCCTTCCTTTCTTAAGTTTCTTAAATTATTTTTTCATAAATTTTGATATAGTTTATGTTTTTAAGTTAAGATTTGTTGTGTTAGTTTATTGATTTGTTTGTTTTACATGCTGTTAATTAATAAATCTGGTTTCTTTAAATATGTGTATTTCATCCCCTGATGAAATTTTTTTTTTTTTTTTTCTATACTTCGCCTACATAAAGAAATTTTTAATATTATTAGTCATTGGTGTTTCAGTGATCTTGTATCTGTTGCTTGGCTTCTACTATGCTTAATAGATCATCATTATTATATATATATGATCAACATTTTTTAATATGTTCTTTACTGAAAACTGATTTAAAATATAAAAGAATTCAGGCCAAACTCATGATATTTAAATCTTATAAATTATATGCCTGCTGTAAGAATTTCTCAATAACAGAAGTGCCAGTACAATTTTTATTGCATTTCAAGATAATTTTGCATAAGGAAGAGTTTTATATAGAAGTGCATATTTACACAAGTATAAATAAAAAAATATTTTCCTGAATATGGTGTTTTATTTCTTAAATGATCATTTACATAATCAAGAAGAAATGCATCAAACCAGTGGTTAAAAGACACCCCCCCCCCCCCCCACAAAAAAAAAAAAAAAAAAAAAAAAAGTGTCATTGAATAGTTTGAAAATATTGTAGAAATATTGTTTTAATAAAAATAACTGCATATACTCCTCCCTATTCCCTTTTATTCTTCATTCTAAATAGTACCTAGTTCCATAAAGGGTTTAAAAAAAAAAAAAAAAAAATGTATCTTAACAAGGCAGTAAGTACAGACAATTTTATGTGAAAATAACTAATTTAGTTTACAAATTTTAGCAACTGTTTATAGCATTACTAATTACTTTAATTTTCAAAATTCAGCTAAGAAACATTACAAAACTTAACAACAGATGTAATATGAATAGAGATAAATGATATTTATTAAAACACATCACTAACAGTATATTTAAAGCAAAGAAATAAAAATTTCAACATATATTTTCAAATGCATGCATGTAAAAGTGCTAATAATAGTAATTATCACAAAAAAAAAAAAAAAAAAAAAAAAAAAAAAAAACATTAAACCAGAATTCTTTGGAGTATCACTATATTGCAATTCCAATTTACATTTTAGACTGCCAAAGTACATATTTTATAAAATATTCATAAATATCACAAATATATTCTTAAAGTATGACTAACATGTTACTTGCATATCATGTGGAAATAATATAAATATATGATTTGTATCTATTTACTAAGAATACTTCAATTCATAACTTAAATGTATTAATACAATAAATGAGCAGGAACCTTAAATATTATCAAAAAGAGTACATAAAAGTGTATTGAAAATTCAAATAATACTGAAATCAAAGAAAGGGGAAGGATATGATAACAATAAAAAATACATTTTCATAGTAAAGTTCCTGATATAAACTTACTGCATTTTTGGAAAAAGGTTTGTTTTTGTAATTTTGGGGGAGAGGGAGGGGAATGTTAAGAAAATTATACAAGAAATAAATAGAATCTTATCTTGAGATGTATATTTAACTTATACAATATAGTGAATGATAATTTATTTTAATTTTCATAATTGTTGTTATATTACCAATTTTTCATTTCCACCAGAGATTCTATGGTCACAGGGTATACAATTAACAGGATATTAATCAATAATCAAAAAGAAAAGTATGTACAAATCTAATTGACATAATTTAAATATAATAAAATTAATAATGAAATAGTTGAGCTTAAGTTCTTTTTGCATGTAAAAAAATAAATAGAAATAGGTGATATAAATATTCTTTTTTTCTATCTGATAAGTTATCACATATAAAAGAAATTTGAATATAAAACATATTAAGTACCAAATATATACAAAATGAAAATTATATATGCAAGTAACAAAAAGAATGCAGCAGCCAGCTTAAGAGACATTAAACACATAAAATCACTGGAACTTATTTAAACATGGGAATGGGGGAAGAAGAATGGAAAGTGACATTTAATTGAGCTATAGTTTAACAAACACAATTACAGTCAAATTAAAACTTGCAAGTATAAATATCAGGCACTGAATTTATTTATGCTGTTGAAACTGACCAACATTTTTCTTCAAAAATAAAATGTTGAAATCATATCAGCAAAAGCGAGTAAAGCTACGAAGACTCTACATTTGTACTTTGTAATAAAAAGCTCAGATAACTTTGTTTTCAGGAGGGGAAAGAAAAAGTACATTTGTAAGGTCATTTAAAAATAACTTTTGCATATATATGCATCATCACCATAAAAAAAAAAAAAAAAAAGTTACAAAACATAAAAAACCCACAAAATAAACTAAAAGTTTTGATATAACTATTAACTCTTTGAGGAGAAATGTTTTGATATGCTAAATAAATATAATTACTGAATGCAAGTAATTCCTTTCCCCCTCCCCCCTTAAATTTTTTTTATTTATAGTTTTCAAGATCAGCAAGTTAAAATTTCTGCTGTAAGTCTTTAGGTACACAAAAATCAATTTAAGCATTATTTAAAAGGACCAATTCAAAATAATATATATATTTCAATAAAATATGGGACTTTGTTTAAATCAATTCTAATTGTAGTTTTTATTAATGGTAAAATTTTGTGAGGAATCAATATTTTTTTTATATATAAAATTTCATACTTTTTTTTTTAATAAAATATCATGAAAATGCTAGAAATCTGCTTTAAGATCAATTACTGATTTATAATTCATTTTTCAAATACTAATCTGCTATAATGAAATTAACTAATTTCAATTGTATAATAAATATTTTAGAAGCACTATAAATAAATTACTCAAATGTGATGGCATTTAATATACAGAGTCACCCAGTCAAAATATCACCTAAAATACCCACTAAATTTTCATAGATATGTGCGTGCTGTTTGAGCATTTGTATATAAATAGAAATTAAAAAAAACAAGCAAAACAACAGACACTAATACTTATAAAATAATAAAACACTAATTAAAAAAAATATATATATTCTAATTTATCTTAATTTAGTTAAATGCAGATTATGTTTAACTGATGATGACTATGTTTTTTCTGATGATACTGACACTAGTTTTAGGTTTCTGACTTGTCAAAAAAGATGGCACTAGTAATATATACAAAAGTTACAATGAAGGATTTTTACATCAAGAAAAAATAAGTGTTTGGCAATAACATCTGATAAATTAAGCAAAAATTCTTCATTATAAAGATGCATTACAAATATGTCCAATCTAATAACTGAAGAATAAGAACTTTCTACACAAACACAGTTAATTGCAAAAACACACAACAATTGTTTTGGGTTAAAATAATTAAACACTGTTGCTGCACTCCTGTCTACATTTCTCCCAGTCTGATAAAGAGTCATGCTAAAGCAAGATTTAAAAAATCCCAGATATTTTAGAAATGGCAACTGAATTTCAAACTGCTAATTTTCTAAAAAAAAAATCCTCCAGTTTTTCTTTTGTCATGAAAATAGTAAATCTAGCCGAGGATGAACTAGATCTAAGAAGATGGCACATAAATAAGGGTTTTAATGATGACCTTTTTTTTTTTTTTTTTTTTCCTTTTTTCAAATAATTCATTTCTTTTCCATTTATTTATGAATGTTGGTAAAGAAGATTCCATTCTTAAGAAATAAAAAATAAATTAAGAAGGTTGACATTGAAAAGAGAGCTTTTACTTATAATAAATTTGAATAGAATGGGCTTGAATAACTTCAATCCTAAAAGAATCCCTTTAACCAATGGCTGAGAATGTTAGGCCAAAAGTAACAATATTGTGTAAATAATATATTATGTTTTTCTATCATGTTTTCCCTCACACACACTCCCTGACTCCTAATATTTCAATATTTTTTCAACTACTTTGCTATAGTTATTTATTTTTCTACCAACATAACCTTTGAGCCATTTATAGTTTGATATATCATCCAGAATGTTACCAAAATTGGTGAACAAATGATGAGATTGGAGGGGAAGGGGGGGGGGGAGTTCTTTAGATGAAAAAAAAAAAAAAGTTCTGACATTCAATGCAAAGGTGAAATGTGGTGCTCTGGAAGATTACATAACTTGAAATTTGCATTAAAACATAAGTAAAACTTGAAATTGCAAATTCTCAATTACATAATCCATTTCAGCATAAGTAGTTATGATTAGGATGATAAGGGAAAAACTCTGAAGACTATACTACAGTGCATGCAGGGGTGATTGAGAATTTCAGAAAATTTAAAGCTGTCTATTCAGGAAAAAAAAAAAAAAAAAAAAACTTTTGTGCTTTTGATATTTATTGAAAGTAACTTGCTTCTAATGTAGTTTAATAAAGCATTTTAACTTATAGCAATAAAAACATATTCAAAATCAAGAAGAATTGTACACATATTATGTATGTATGCATGTAAATATATAATGTGTAGAAAAATTACAAATATATGTACATATAAAACAGTGTTTCAGAAAATTTTATGTATAGTTAAGAAAATGTTGTTTTACTCAGAATCACCCCATTCTACATATGAGCTGAATTCAAAGCATGTCTCCCTTGAGCACTGCAAGAGGAACTCTCTATCTCCACCAAAAAAGTACCGTTCTTTTCAAGTTTAAAAGCCATAACAATCTAGTAATTTACTTCTTTCACTTAATATACTGAAATGGGGAAGATTACAGAGAATGTGATGAACATTTCTTACTACATATATTTGGCCATTCGGAATGTTCTATATGGGATGCAATATGTGAAACACAAAAACTATGTTCACATTTGAAAGAAGTCATTGCCCTTGCCAGAGAAATGAAACTGATGACTAAAATACTATGCATCACTGAAGTTTCATATTTGAAATATTTTTTTCTTTATAACCCCAAATAAAATGAATTTGCTGAATAAAAAGCACTAATTTTTCTTATTCATTTAGTTTGCTTATTGTTACATTTTGGTGCAGCCATAATTTTGTATTTCATTTGAATTTCCAACTGTGTGAACTACTAAAGCACCAAATTTCACCCTAGTGGCAACTATTGAAACTATTTTTTTTTTTTTTTCTCCTCCTATACCATAATTGGTCCTTATAGCAATTTTGGTGGCAATCCAAGTGATAGAAGAGCTACAGTAAGCAGCATCAATAACAAAAAAAGTATTTCAATACAAAGCACTTGTTAAAAGTTTTTTCAAATTATCGCGTTTGCTTTGAAAGTTCTTACTCTTAATCATTCAATATCAGTTTCCTGATGTATCATACTGCAATCTAAAAATGTTAATATTCAGAAACTATATTTTTTAAATTAATCTGCCTATACAAAATTTGCTATTTATATTTGGAAAGGGGGAGGGGAGAGAAAGGCATACTGGTTAATTTTGACTAACGAATAAAAGTCTCAAATATCATTATTTCTTCAATAACAGAAAGATAGAATGGAATGCAAGAAAAATCACACCTGATTATAATCAGATTATAAAAACAATGCATAAAATATCCTTAAAAAAAAGCATTTTAAATTTAATAAATTAAAGAAGTTAAAAGGAATGAACATTCAGGTTTACACTGCCCCCCAAAGAGTTAAAAAAAAAAAAAAAAAAAAAAAAAAAAAAAAGTAAAACATGTGTAAAAATTTACAAGAATAAATATAACACTGATCACAATGTATGACTGGGAAAAGAAATATGAAGACGTAACAATAATTTAATAATTAAAACATATAAATAAATTATAAATTTGAACATATAAAACAAAACAAAAAACTGAGAAAATGACTTTAATACAAACAGTGTTTCCTAAATTTAATCGGAATGTTTCAAGATTTTGGGTAACTTGAATATATTTTAATGACCAAGAGGGAAATGTTGCATGTTAAGGCTTTTATCAAGACTATTTTATTATGGAGTCTGTTAATCTAAACTAATGACAAACTATGATTTTAAGTAATATTTTAGCTAAAGAGAAAGGGGAGCTTTAAAAAACATTGATAAAATAAATATTAACTAGAAAATAAAAATGTCACTCAAATCTTTATAGTGATTTCAAATGCTATAATATGTATAACTATCATAAAATATTTAGTCAGCTTTACTCATACCCTAAAAACAATTTCAAATGCCTCAATCTTTTATATAGCTTATTGCCATTTACATATAAATCAACAGCATTATTTAATAAATATATTTAAAATAAATAAATACTATCCTGTCATTATTTAACCAAACATTTAACAATATTCAGTTATGAAAATTTTTAAATGTGCCTGGATTTAAAATTTTTGATTGGTTAATTCTTTAAAACAGAAATTACTAATAACTGTTCAAACTATTTAGAAATAAACTGAAAATCATCTATAAAATAATTCAAAAAGGATATTGCAAGATTAAACTGAGATTCTCCAGAGATTGCAATGTTAAAATATATAATATAGTATGAAGTTTTATAAATGCTTACTACATATCTGCCGAGTGAATTTTGGTGAAATTTAGTTTATTATTTTTTCTTTTTTTTCTCCTTTTTTAAAAATATTTTTCTATTAGTATTGGACCCCCCCCCCCCCCTACACACACACTTTATATATATATATAGTTAAACTTACATGTTTATATTATTTATATAACTGGTTCAATGTTAAAAATGCAGTTTTTTTTTTTTTTTTTTAAGAAAGACTAAGAGCAAATTCATTCAATAGTAAAAGAATAACATGTACATGTGAAAACAATAGCAAATAAATTTCTTTTTTAATAACATACTTTTACTTGATCAATGAAATCTTTTCTTACGTGAAACTACAGTCTGAACCACCTGGAAAATGCTTCGCCCATTAAAGAAAAGCATAAAAAAAATGTTTTCAGTGTATAAAATTATAAAATATGCCAAAAATTAGGAAAAATTCTGAAGTAAGCAGAAGAATTGACACATTACTATCTTTACAAACCAAAGATTTCTATTTTCAAACCTAAAACATACTTATTAACAATGCTAGTACATTGCATGCAGTTAGGATTTCTATTAGTGCAATATAAAATTAGGTTAAAGAATAAGTATTGGTTACTGTTAAATACTTAACAATAACGAAATAGCTATATTATATATATATATTCATGTATAGTAAAACAGTAACATAATATATTGTTTAATATTACTTGCTTATTTTTTGAGTATTATAAGAAAACATATTCTTTGACTCTTTCTTACATTTTGTTTTTTAAATTATCCCTAAAAGAATAAACACTTTTTACAAAAAGTGATAACTAGGAATGAAATGATTTCAAATACAATTAAACTACGTTTGAAAAATATCACTGTATTAAGGTAAACGTACCAGTAGTGGACACTTTTAAATTTAAACTCAGAAAATAAGGTTCCTAATCCTTCTGAAGGTTCGAGCAATGTTCAGGAAGGAAGTTATACTCCTCTACTATTAAAGTATATAACTACAAAGAATTCCGGCCATCAGTTTTAGAATAATATTAGGTTAACTAAAGAAAACATGCTCTTTTTGTGATTATGCCGTTTTTGCTTATCATTTTCAATAAGGAGATAAAATTTTGTTTGCTTTGCCACTGATTATTTTTAACTGATTTCTTCTACCTTTTGCTTTCGTAGGACTAAAATAACTATGCAGAATTCATTTATTGTGCTGTTTTTTAAATCTTGTATTAACATATAGTACTTTTATGGGTATCCACTACTGGTCTCAAAAAATGCCATCATGACCTGTAGTGGACAGCCCTGTCTACTACTGGCTCACCTGACTTTTAAGGTCAGATTCAGTAGTGGACACAGCTCTGTAATTTCCCAAATTTAAAGTTCAGTTGAGTGCATTTAACATTGCACGAATGCTACGCATTGAGCGACTGGCGACAATCTGAGACTCACTCCTAGGAGTGGTAAGGAGACATACAGTCGGCAGCAAAATTACTCGAGTGATAGCAATAATTCCTATGCAAAAAATTGTACTTAATAGTGCTTTGCTAAATAAATCCTTGTGGAGCCATGTTCTTAGTCTAAGAACATGATTCGACAAGGATTTATTTAACAAAACAGTATTAAATGTATCTTTTCTTTTCTATATAGGAATTATTGCCAGCACTTGATTAATTTTGCTGCCAATAGTACCATCCAACTTTTGATCTTTTGCGGAGAGAATGATTACCATTCTTTCCCACATTTAGAAGGCGGAACAAAATGGCAGTTCACTTGAATCATCAGATAATCTTGAGACATTTTAAGTTTTTTTTATTCGTGAATGAGTTATTTTTGGTGATTTATTATTATTATTATTTTTTTTTTCCTTATGCAGTAAAAACAGGAATTTTGTTTGAATAATTTAAAAAAAAATAAAATTTACATTAAAAACTTTTTGAAAAAATTATCAGCAAAGCTAGGCACTTCAATATTCAATGAAAAAAATATAAATATATTTATCGTAATTACTTGTAGAGAAAAAATTCTTAATCAAATGTTTATTGTTATTAGAAAATAATAAAATTATAATAATCAGATTTTTTTTTTTTATGTTATTTCTATGTTAAATGTAAACAACATTGTTTATTTATTTTCAATAAGTGACATCATATCAGAAAAACTATTTAAGAAATATACGCGTAATTTAAATAAATATATATAAATAAAATTTACAACATTCATTAAGATTTAATTATTTAAATGATCTTTTTCCTAGTTTTAAAGTAACCTATGTACACGTACGTAATCAATGGCAGAAGTTACATTATTTTTGAGCAATAAATATTATTTAAAACAATAACAAAGTTCAAAAATTATTAAAAATAATAAAAATAGTCACTAAAACTTTTGTCCTATATAATTAAGATAAATCCATAAACTTTGAATATATAATACTAATATTAATAAATAAATAATTTTGAGTATATACACAAATTATAAAATTGGCAGTCAGTCAGAATTTTTTTTTTTTTTTTTTTCCTTTAGATCAAACATATATTCATGTTACCCAAAATACATTCTGGAGATGAACATGAGAAAAATAAGTTTCCTAAAAATCATTTTTGGAAAAAAATTTTTTTGGGAGTTTTTTCAATTATTTTATGAAAACTAACCATTACTTTATGAAAGAATAGTCAATATTCTAATGGAGAAATATACATTTATCTAACTGTATTTAGCTACACTATGACTTAATATTACTACTACCTTACAGATGACTGTCGTTGGTCACTTATTTTCATCACATCAGTTAGTGGAACAGTAGAATCTTGAGATTGTCCATCAGCAGGAATGTCTAAAAGAGATTTGAGATCATCTGTTCCAGCAGCTTTATTTACAGTTTTTACAACAGATGGTGCATCACTTTCATCTATACTAAAGCGAACACGGGAAGCACTCCCATTTTCTTCATTTGATGAACTCCGAGAACTATTAAGAGGTGTTCCATTAGTAGGAGTTCCATCATTTTGTGAAGGAGTTATTAAACAACTCCTTGTAGGTGAAGAAGTATTGTCCGAATTAGTTTTTAATTTTGAATATGCTAAGGAACGATAACTGCCGGTAGATTCAAACACAGCACTATCCTGACTATTCTTCCTCCTGGGTGTATTAGGTAAGGAAGTAGTAATAACTGTTACATATGGAGAATGGAAAGGCCCAACTGCAGGAGGTAAGGAATGTGATAAAGGTTCAGTTTCTTGATCATTATCCTCAGTACGAAATGATGGATTAACACTTGAGGAAGCATTAGAATGATCAGAAACATTAGATGAAGTCCTTCGATGGGTATAAATAATTCGCTGAGGAGTACGAGGTGTACCATGTCCAACAGTTGCAGGAGTAGGGGAACTAGGATTTTCGTATGAATGAAAACCTACTTCTTGATGGCATACTTCAGGATAAAGCCTTTCTACATGATATACATCAGGACGAGCTTGGTCAGGATAGACTTTTTCAACATAACACACAGATTCAACACCAGAACCTCTATATTCTTGATAATAGTGATAAGAAACTTCAGGATGACGAGAATGTTCAGGAAAATGTGGAGGTGGAGTATGATATCCTTCTTGGCGATTAAAATCTAAATAAGACATACGTTCTAATACTGAAGATATACCTAAGAAAAGACAAAAAAAAAGTATAAAATTAAGCTTAGCATAAAAATAAATGCTCACAGGCAAAAATTTATTTCATTTTAAAAACTCTATTCCTTTTTTACCCCCTGTTCTCTCTTCAAAAAGTGATTATTTGAAGGGAAGAAAAAAAGGTTTGCCATTCATTTATAATACTGTTGCTAATAATGTAAAATGTAAATGCAGAAAAGTCAAAACCGGGGCTCGAAATTTGCAGTCGTTAGTCGCATTATGCAACTATAAATTTTGTTTTGACGACTGCGATTTTACACCCAGTCGTCATTTTTTACGCCTAACTTTCTGTTATTTCATTATTTTTAATGAGGCATATGACATCTCAAAAGTTTTGTTTTTAGTATTTCAACTTATTCTCTTATATTCTCAAGGTCATAAATCTTTCTTTCAGTAGGGATTCACTGATTTAATCAATGTATTGCCTCATAATATATCTATTGACAAAGAGGCAATTATTGAAGAGTTTGAAGATTACAAACTTTGGGCAAAAGAAAAATTAAATATCCCATTCTGTCTGCTTGGCAGCATTTGCTGGCTGAATGAATTTCATCTTCTTCCTTTCCTAATTTAAGGAAAGTAATAAATTTCGTTATGATTCTTTCCTTAAGTACAGCTTAGTGTGAAAGGGGATTCAGCCATTTTAACTTAATCAAAAGAAAAAACGGACACAGTTTGTTAACTTCTACCATAAATGATTTACTATTTTGGCTATATGGACCAAGTTTAAAAGA
The DNA here is from genome assembly GCA_963930645.1 of Salticus scenicus. NCBI lineage: Eukaryota > Metazoa > Arthropoda > Arachnida > Araneae > Salticidae > Salticus > Salticus scenicus. The sequence continues at coordinate 344,451,478 of OZ005648.1, forward strand.
ATTTAATCCACAACCTGCTATTGAGTTATGGTGGAATGTTAAGCAGGGATACGTAAGATGTCCAGAATTTAAAAAATAATTTTGTATTTTTAATAAATTTTCTTTCTTATTTGCAAGGCACTTGTGTGTTTATTTCTAAGCATTGTGAATCATTAGATGTATATATATGTGCATTTATGAGCAAACAAATCATTTCAAAATGGCAACCAAGTAGAACATTATGGCAACTAAAAAAAAATTGTTAGGTGCCATTGACACCTGAATTACCAACTCTAGTTTCGAGCCCTGGTCAAAACAAAAGTTTCAACATAATTAAATTTAGAATTATTATAGTATTTAGTACTTCATAATCCATTTTTTTTTTATATTGTTAAGGTGCCAAAAATGCCAATTTATTTTTGGGAAAAAAATTCTATATTTTTAAAACTTTATCACTATTGAAATCTCATATTGAAACACCTTCTTTTTTACAATAACAGGCCTCACAACAAGTTTTTACCTCAAATATATAGACTTTATAGACTAAAATTGGAAATTTATAGACTTAATAGACTAACATTAAATATATTAATAACTAAACTCAATAGACGAAATAACTGTAACGGTGATACACAAATTAAAATTTTTATGTAATGAAATTTGTTATACATAAAATGCTTAACTAATTTTTGAACATACATTAAAAAAAGGTGAGAGAAAATGCCCACCTCACAACCACCCTCTTGCATTCTCTCTTTATGACCGAGTTCACATGGTCTCATTGTAAAAATCATTTGCTGTGTAGATACAGTGATTTGTTTAAAGATAATTATATTTATTATTTGTTTGTCCAGGTTACAGCGCGAGTTATCACTGAAAGCTACTTTTTCTGGAAAAAAAGAAAGTTAAAATCGAATCATCATATGAAATCAATAACTATAATTTCCTATCAAAATCATTCAAGCAGTTTCCTAGAAGACAAGATTTCTATAAAATATTATTCTAGGGTCATGATAGCTAATTTTTATGGAAAATAAGTAAGTGCGACCATTTTTCATCTATAAAAAAAGTCTAAACATTATTTTTTTTTTTTCAAAATCATTCCACGATTTCCAAGAAAAAGTTTATGCCACATTTCTTCTAGGCGGTGTGCGGGTTACTAGTGAACTCTAAAATGGAATTGAGCTTTATTTCAGTTCGAAATGCCATCTCAAAAACACACCAATTCTAAATATTTTTCAAAGTCATTGGAGTTTAAAAAAAAAAAAAAAAAAGTAAATGCGAAATGTTCTAAAGAGAATGTCAGATTTTTGTGCTGACGATTTAATTGTAAGCTCAAATATTCCCTAAATCTGAATTTTTATTGAAATCCTTCAAACAATTCCTAAGAAAACCACGTCTGTCATATTTTGCCTCATGCAGAATGGAAGGTTAACAGTCAACACTACAAAAATGAAGAAAAATAAAATGGATTTCTAATCTCAAAAAACCCTTAAAGCTAGTTTTTATCAAAACCATTAAAGCCATTTCCTAGAAACTTCTGTTGTAATTCTGCAACAGCTGGAGTGAAGGCTAACTGTAAACGTTAATTTTCCTAAAGATGAAGAAAATGCAGCTTGAATTGTCACATAAAAAAACCCCTAAACATTAAATAATTATCAAAATCGTTCAAGCAATTTCCAAGAAAACCAAATTCCAGTCATATTTTGCTATGGTGAAGTGAGGGTTAGCACGGCAATGAATGCTAACTTTCCTCGAGACGAGAATATGTCAGATAAATTTCTCATTAAAAAAATATATATATATTCCTATGTTTTTATTAAAACTGTTTCTGAGAAAAAACCAAGTTTCTGTCATATTTTGCAATGGACAGAAAGGAGTTTTCATGGAAGGCTAATTTTCATAAAGATGAGGTAAAGTTAGATAGATTTGGCATCTCAAAAAATACTTAAACATAAGTTTTTATTAAAATCATCATATTCATTTCCTAGTAAATCTAATTTCTGTCATAATTTTCAACTGGCAGCTGATGGGTTAGTAATCAGTGCGATTTTCCCTAAAGTTGAGGATATGGCCAATCGATCTAGTTTTCTAAAAACACATAACCCCAAACTTTCATCAAAATCATTATATCCATTTCCGAGTAAACCCAATTTCTGCTGACGGTGCAACTGGCCGATAAAGAGTTAACAGTGAATGTGAATTTTCTTGAAGATTAAGCCCAACCATTTTTTTTGACCTAAAAATCCCCTAATCCCAAACTTTCATCAAAATCGTTAGAGCCATTCCTAAGATATGTATATATATATAAAACAAGTCCATTGATTGACTCGTTTAATATAAGAAAAGAATATACAGCAATATATTTATTACAAGTTACCAAAATAATACCAATAACAATTTAATTGATAATATTGATGGAAATTATAAGTGAAGTCATATAAAGAAGGGAGATATAAAAGTGACACCTGAATATTTTATATGCATATTTCCTTCAATTTTATATGCATATCTGCTGAAAAAATCTTTTTTAATGCAGAAGGACTTTTATAGACTCAATGTTAAATATATAGACTTTTATAGACTAGTTGTGAGCCCTGCAATAAGGTTATCAAAAGTCCAAATAGCAATATATTTATTGAATAAACCATAAAAAGTATGAAGACATCATTTAAATTTTATAATAAAGAACATCCTGTTAACCCTTAACTACTGTGATTAAAATTCTCACACAACTACTGTGAGCGGTCTCTCAGACCGCTTGATTAAAACTTATTTAAAACGTCGAATAAATGGTAAGCTATTGATTGTATGCTATTATTTATCTACTAAATTGTTTAATTTATCTTTTTATTATTATTATTATTATTTTTTAAGGCAATTTTGGAGAACTTAAACGGGTATCCCGACATATGAATGTGCAAGAGAATACCGATAGGGCAACATTGCATCGATGAGCATGAATTATATATATAATTTTAAACTCGCTAGTATTCTCACTAGTGTAACAAAAAATCATAGATATAGTAAAAAAGTATTATTAATTGTGGAAAATATTGCACTATAAAAAAAAATATTATTAGTTCCAGAAAAATACATAGTTGCAAACTACTCCGGATTATAGCTAATACAACTTCTCAGTTGAAACTTTTTCAAAATACACAAATATAATGTATATATCTTGAAATAAAAAAAAAATAGTGGTAGTGAACATCCGGAGTAGTTGGCATCGGTATTTAAATGAAACAGTAAATAAAATGAAACTTGCATACACATTTTTTATATTTTTTTTACATAAATTTACAAGTTCCAGAATTTCATTCTGTGTGAGATACACCGGACGTCTTCTTGAACTAGTCGAATCCATTTATTTTCGTAAAATTACAAAAAATATCACAAATATATCTAGAGAAACAATACTACTCATCGGACAAAAACAGACTCGTACCTGCTATCAGCGGTCTCACATACCGCTAGAAAAAAGAAAAGTAGAAAAAAAAATAACTAAACCCCTTTCGCTGAACGACAAGTGGAATGTGACCTTGGCCGATCGTTTTAGGAAGGTAGAAAAGAGGGCCTGGATCATTAAATATTTTGAGGGGTGTTAATGAGGGCTAGAAAATGACGAGCGGTCTGTCAGACCGATGACAGCAGTTAAGGGTTAAATCTTCAAATGATCTTGAATTTTTAAATTTTTCCTTCAACCATTAAGTTCTATCAATTAGTTTTAAACATTTAATTATTTATATTACTTAGCATTTTAATAACTTTTTCCTATATATTTGCATATTTTAAATCAGGTTTGTAAAAAACCTAAGTTTTTGGGGCAAAGTGGAGAAAATTTAAATTTTCTTTTCTACAAGTTGATAATATTTAATATATGCACAAACATGGTTACATTTTTATTGCTAAATATATGTGGGAAGTTCCTTGCACAGCCAACAGATGGTGCTGCCTCTGATGCTTATCTTTGAACGAGATGACGAACGGGAGTTAGTTGAGATCTGGCTGCAGTGGAGATCGGTTGAGACCGTCAGCGCGAAGGCTGACATGCTCATGTTCTCATAATTAGAGCTTGTTGTGCTCTTAATAAGTGTGTAGAGCCATGGAGGGCTCATTACTTCATTTTTACTATTTGATAGCACGCGTAGGTGTTTTTGTGTATATAAGTACGAGTAGGTGCTTAAATGTTATTTTGTTACGGTTATACTGATGAAGAGAGTTTATTATGTGCTAAGCCTCGAAACCAGCAGTTGGTTAATGATAGGAAGTCTGCTATTATATATTAATCCTTATATTTAATCTGTTTTGTGTATGTTACGTAATAAATGTCTTCGTTATCTAAGTCGCATCTCATGATTGCCCCACCTCTAGACACCCAGCCAAGATTCTACAGGTGGGGACTCTGCCGCGATATTATGGCACCAACAAGTTATAAAAGGTAACTGTTATATATTTATCATTCTATTTGATAATAAATAATAATGATTAATGCATAAATTGAGAAAAGGGAATTTAATACAGTTTTGAATTAGAAATTAATGGTGAAATATTTTTTGAGAACACTTTTGGTTTCAATATGTGATGAAATAAAATAAAATACATTACTTGAGAAGAATGAATAAAAATAGGAATTATGATTGAAAAAATATTCTGAATAATCATTTAGTATTTTGCTTATTACTGTTTGCAATAATATTTTAACAATATTATAACAATATTATTTTAAAACGAAAGTGATAACAGTTATTAAAGAAAGAATAATGATAATGGTGATATTATATGAAATATGTATATATAGTAATAATTAAGAAATATATAAGATGTTCTAAATATTCTGTTGTATAATACAAATTGTTCTGCATGTGGTTATTTAAAAATCATGATAATTTTGGTTTGAGAACAAAAACCATAGAATCATTTGTAAGAAAAATGTTCTCATATTGTTTTGTTTCTATTTAAGTATGATATTAATTGGGTAGAAATATTGAAATATTTTCTGGTATAAGTAATTATTTAGAGTTATAATGGCCCAAAACGTGTTACAAGGTATTAGAAAAGCCGATTTAAGAACAATTGCTGAAGAATTAGGCCTAACTGTTCCGGCGGAAGCTAAGGTAGTTGAAATCAAAACTTTGATTGAGAGTTCTGATATTTATAAAAATGATTTAGAATTTGTTAGAGGTGTTATTAAAATGTTAGTAGAAGAACAAAAGTTGAAATCTGTAGAAGAACAAACCAAAATTGAGATAGAAAGAATTAAATTATCCCAGTTAGAAAAAGAAATAGAGTTACAGAATTTAAAGTTACAGGCTGCAGCAAATAATTCTAGTAATAATGTTGAGCAATCAAATTCAGAAACTACTTCACAATCATTAGAAAATTTAATTAGAAGTATTCGAACTTTAACCATTTCAGTACCTGAAAAACCGGAAGCTTTGCACTTATTTTTTCAGTCCCTTGAAAAAGCATTCGTTTCTAAAAATGTACCGTCTAAATTCAAATCGGAAATATTGATTAATTTATTGGGAGATAAATGTAATCAGGTTCTTGCGTACGTAACCACTGAAGAAATTAACGATTATGAAAAAGTTAAGGAATTAATTTTAAGACAATTTCAACCAACGCCGCGTGAATGTTTAAGTAATTTTAAAAATGCGTTGCGTAATCCATCAGAATCTCATGTCCAGTTCGCTTCCCGTCTAAGTGCTTCTTTTGATTACTATTGTAGATTGAGAGGGTTTAACGATGTTAAACAATTGTGTGATCTTATAGTTTCTGATAAATTATATGAAACGTTGGATTCTAGAACTAAGGAACATATTAGTGTTCGAGAAGGTCAAAATTGGTTTAAACCCAACGAATTAGGTCGGGAGTGTGATTTATTCTACTCTTCTAGAGGGAAATCGTTAATTGAAACTAATAATAATACGCGAAACGAAAGTTCAGAGAATAAGCGGTTTGTAAACAAAACTCCTTTTAGAAAGACACATTATAATAATAGAGATCACATAGTACGTAATTCGGTATCTAATCAAACTCACGAAAAGCATGAAAGAATGTGTTACATTTGTGGTGCAAAAGGGAAAACATTTCATTTCGCTAAAGTCTGCCCTAAACGTATTTCAGAGAAAAAAGAATTCCGTGAAAATCTTCCTACGAATTCAGTAGTTCAATCCGAAACAAGTCCGATTAACCTAATTGTTAATGAGCTCGAATATGTTGATATTTTAGTGGATGATATTCCACTTAAAGGGTTAAAAGATTCAGGTTCTTTGATTCTAATTGTAAATAAAAATAGCATTCCACAGACTAAAAATGTTATTTCTTCAACCACTCTAGTTAGCTGCTTTAATGAAAAGAAAGATGCAATTCTAACTGAATTTAAAATATCTTTGCCTAATCATGATTCAGTAAACATAATCGGTGCTTTATGCAACAATTTGACATGCGACGTAATTCTGCCTGGTAATATCTTTCATATTTTGAAACAACAAAATAAAGAGGAAACACATGTTTCGAATTCTACCGACATAGGGGGAAAATTTTTTCTGAGTTCGGGGGAAAGCGATTTTGATGAAGCAAGTGAGTGTTCTTTTCCTGTATTCGATCGAAAGGAAAATGAAATAGATTCTTTTTTTTTCAAATATGTGCAATTTTTCAGAAGAAGAAAAATTCGATGTCAGTTATATTTTAGATAAGTCGTTAAAAGAGAGATTAAGTGAGTTAATAAAAAGTTATAAGCCAGTTAAAACAAAAAGTACTGATTTAAAAATGTCCATTATTTTATCTGATGATACACCAGTGTCGTGTAGTACGACATCGTGTTTATTTAATTTCAATCAATTCCCCATTAAACTTATCAAAATCGATCCATTATTGAAGCTTCAGACTAAATTCCATTAAGTTTCACTATTCTACCGTTTCGCCCCTGCACAATTGCTTTGCAGCAACGCTCGAATTTTCACTCTTTCGTTCTTCCGTAGCGGACCCTACTAGCTTTACGGTAAGATACGTGAGCGCTCGCTCTGATTGGCCAGGCAGCGCCGTGACGTTTTAGGAAGCTGGTTCTCATCTACCGCGATCTTCTAGCAACAGAAGAGGACTTGCCATGGGATAGTGAAGACGTGTTCGGGTATGGTCGCGCTCGCGCGCGCGCACCATGTGCGTTTTACGAAATTGTTCGCATGCTGATTTCTATCTACTTTTTCATCTTCATTTATCGTTAAAATATACAGAGTTGTCAATAAATTAATTTAACATATCTAATCAGTAGTGTACTATAATATGTATTTTCAAGTTTTAATGGAATTTAGTTCGTAAATCGCAAGGATTGAAATGGATTATAATTCCTTCTGTGGCTACATCATTGCGTGCAACCAAGATGACACTAAGCGGTCCAGAGCCCATTCCTGATGATTATTGATCCATTAAAGTATTATGAAAAACCTAGCCATTGCCTTCGCCTGACTTATTTTGGAATTTGGTAAGACCTTTCGTATTTTACTCTATCTCGACTGAATCTCCCTACAGTGCATCATAGCGAATCTAGATAACGCCGAAGGGTTTTGGTTCTACACAACGCGCCTCTTTCTCGTCAGTATTATAGTCCACACGATCACTGCTTGAATTATTAAGCCATTAAATTTTAAGACCCTTTTCTTTGCATAAACTCTAGATATTATGTAATGATAAACTCTAAAAATTAAGTCGGTAGCAGTACCCAGAGTCTGCTATTCGACATGTGGTGCACGTGCCATTTTCGCACGATGTACGGCTATCCGACAGCGAGATTTATTTGAGAAGAAAGTAGTTATAAAAACATTGAAAAGCAATATCTCAGAACTCTCAAATTGAAGAAGAGATTGAGTAAATTAGTACATTTAAGATAAATTTTTTTTTCGTTCAACCGGAACTTGACTGTTAATTCCGTTTTATTAAATTAAGCCTCTGCACGCCTGGACTTCGCCGTTACACCGTTGTGTGAACATACAATAAGTTGACGATCTTTTAGAAGTTATAAGATCACGCTACTAATGGCATTCAACATGATAGCAATTTCAGTTAAAATTTTTTTCAATTCCATCGACGACCTTTTGAGTGTTTATCAAAGATATGGGACGCTGTATGTTTCCTTGAGCCCTCTCTACAAAGTTTCGAACTCCTGGCCAGTTTTTTTTTTTTAACAAGTATTGAGGAAGTAACACTCTGAGGATTGACGGTGGAGACCTGTTCTGATGAAATGTTAATTTCTACTGTATCCTTTTTTTAACACCCGTTAGTTTTGTTTTTTTTTCTCCAATAGCACGAACGGTATGAACAATAGAACTATTCAAACAAAAAAAAAATTATTACTTCAACGGAAATCCGGTCTGTGCTTAGCTGTGCTTTGGACATTTTACGTTATAAATGTCCAGTTTAAAATTTTTCTCATTTTATATCTATCTTCAAAGATCCAGTTTTGCTCGTTTTATGTGTTGTATTAATGTATGCATATATAAAAAAAAAAGGGAAAAATGTATGTTATCATGTATACAGGGATCCAGTTTTTTTTTTTTTCCCTTAATGTTTGGCTGACAAATTTTTTTTTGTAAATAATTTTTTTTATGTGTGTTTTATATATATTTTTTTTTTCAGTATTAGAGCCTTTCAGACGCGCTGATGGCAATTTTTTTAACGTGGTACATATATATTTATTGAAATATTGTGTTTTTTTTTATTAATATGTACAAATGCATATGATATACAATTATTTTTTTTATCTTTCTAAGTATCATGGTTTATATAGCTTTATATTTACAAGTCACGAAATGTGAATTAATTTTTCCATTTGATTTTTTTTTGTATTTTTGATCATTTACAATTTAGTTATAATTACATGGAAAGAGCCAATTTTAAGTCACAATTTTAAGTAATATTGATTTTTGAGTTAATTGTGGTGGCTCTACGTCATGCTTGGTGACACGGAGAATTTAGGTGTTTTTATTTATTTTATTGATTATGTATATATATTTTTTTTTAGCCTTGCTCATATATTCACATTCATTTTAATTTTTGAGTTTCGTGGTGGCTCTACATCAAGCCATACTACGTAAAAAAAAAAAAAAAATTTTATGTGTTATTTAACTTATTGTTTACGTAACCTTGATCATAGATACACATTTTTTTTGTACTTTTTTAATGTTGCTTTTTTGCCAATTTCTAATAGCTACAAGGTATGAATTTAGTGTATTTATATGTTTTTTTTCTCATTTATCACATGTTCCTATGAGTGGATTATCTTATGGCTTATGCATAAACTTTAGGTATAGCTAAGTTTTTTTTGTTTTTCCTTTCCCAGTCAGTTATATAAAAAAAAAGAAAACAATTACACAAACAAGATTTTTTTTCACATTCTTTTTACATTCACATTCACATTAATAGAATGACTTGTTACGTAAAAGTAAGCTCTTTACGTCATTTTAACCTCAAATTTTTTTTGGCTTCTCACATTATAATGTCACTTAATTAAGGGTATTTGTATATCATTACAAAAAAAATGTCTCAATTTTACACATATGTTTTCTTATAAAACTTACTTGTGTTTTCTCCACATAGTTTTTTTTTCCAATTTATGTTTTTGTGCGTCACATAACTTCAATTTTGCTTTCTATTTCCAAAACTTTATTTCATTTTTAAAATCTCCATATAACCTGCACATTCCAATGCATTGGGTTAGGAGTCGTCAAAATATTCTTATTTACACTTATTCACATTCAATTACATTTATTTGTTTTGTTCGTTTTTCAAAACGTTTTTTTTTTTTTTTTCAAAAACTCCAATTTATTTCTCTAAATCTCCATATAACCTGCACACTATAATGCATTGGGTTAGGAGACATCAATATACATGTTCGATTCACAACTATTTACATTCATTTAACTTTAGTTATGTTTTAATTATTTTTTTACACTTTTAGACTTTAGTTTTTCTTGTTCTGTGTTAGATTTTGGACTTCAACTTGTTCAACTATGCTCAATAGTTTATTTTCACACTTTTTGGACAGCGTTTATTTTGGAAGGCGTAAACGACTGTACCTTTCACAATTTATACATTTTACACATTTTCACTCACATTCACCAGTTGTTTTGGAGGAGACAATTTGGTGGTGAGATTGCATAGATTGTTATGGGTTGATTTCTGTTTTCTTTCATGGTTCTTGATTTGCTTTTGTCTATTTATCTAATAGGTGATCTTTATTTCATTTATTACATACACGTTCATTTTGGTTCATTGCAATAGTAGTTTTTTTTTACCTTCGGGTGCTCTTGTTTACATTAATATAATAGCTCTTCATGTGGTTCTCCTTTCCTGCACTCATTGGCAACCCATTGATGGGAACTTGACGTCCTTTGGTTCCTGCTTATGGATAATACGCTATGGTACTGCTGGACAGACCTATGCAGTATTGTGTCATTCGTGCAGTATAGGCAATGACCACTGTTTAATATTGTTACCATACACCTTTTTATTTATTCATTTCAATAGTCTTTTACTTTTATAGCCTTAGGATATTTTTTATGTACATTAATAGGGGAATAATTTTCCTTCTTACTTACACACTCCTATTCACACATTCAATAGTTGATTTATTTTATGTGCTATATGCAGTTAAATTTTTCGGGTTTGATTCTTATGTGAAGTACAATGTTCATTTTTGGCATTGTTTGTGGTCTATACAGGAGCTGCACATAAGAGGACCAATTTTTACCATCGGTAGATCCACTTACTCTCCATGGTTGTTCATGTGTACTTTCACAGTCGAGTCAACCTGTTCAATTCATTTGTTTTTTTTTTCATGCTACGTCATATGTTGTTACATAATTTTCACATTTACACATCCACACTTTTCAATTTTACTTTTGAAATATTGTTCATTTATTTACACTTCACACATTCCTATAATATGACATTTTCTCATAAGCAATAGATTTATTCATGTTATGTGACATTTTTTTTTGTTTATTCAATCTCAGTACTAATATTCACATGTTACTGTACACTTATGTAGTGTTTCCCACAGACACATGGTCCTCATGTGATTTGAATTTTTTTTTTTGTTTACAGTTTACTGACATAAACAGATTTGCTTTATGTTCGATTAGTTGTATTCATCTTCCCAACCTTATGATATATTCAATAGTATTTTATGGTTACACAATTTTTCTAGTTACACTTCCATATTTCATTTTTACATTGGGTTAACGACACGTCATAACCCAAATTTATATTTTCACATCCTATAGTTTTTTTTTAAATATGACATTGTTTTAGTTTAATTACCAATGTATTCAGGTGCATCTTAAAGTTAGATGTGTACAATTTGATTAACAGATAGTTTCTTTTTACCAGTATTTTCATGCAATATTTATCAGAACACATATCATTGTTTAAAAAAAAAAAAAAAAAAAAAAAAAAATTTTTTTTGAATTGACATCTACAGCAATGGTTTTATTCATATAGCCATGTAAAGCTCGTCTTGTGTTCATAATTATTTATGTATGCTTTTATTTATATTCACCTCTCATTTTTGTTTTCATTGCCTTATTTTTAGCAACTGACCTATTTCAATATGTATAAAAATATATAATAGTTATTCTTACCTTTAATCCCTTCTTACGGTTGTATCGGGATTGCATCTTCCTGCAGGGATGTGGTCCTGATGTTCGCCGTCCTCTTGCATTCTCTCCAATCTGGGAATATCCTAGGCCCCATTCCCGAGTTGAAGAGATGCCTTCCATACCTTCTTAGGCCTCATTTTTTTTTGTTGTGTTTATATGTTTTTTTTCAGCATAAATGGTCGTTTGTAGTCACAGATGAAGACCTATTTTTTTTGTACAATGCAAAATGTTATAACATACTTACTTTACTCTCAATTTCTGTGAAGGTTCAATAAGACTGTAGTACGTTTTAGCAAACTTTAAATTTTTTTTTCTCAACTACAATCTATGGCAATGTTATGTGAATATAAAAATGTGAGTTGTATGTTAACGTTAAATAAGACACAAGACTAAGGTAAAAAATATGATTTTATTTATATCAAATCAAATCTTAGTAAGAGGTATACTTACCTATATGCTGTCATATTGCAGCTGATTATGTAACATCAAGTTATGTCAATTTTTTTTTAGACACTATGTGTGTCGGCCTGTAACCCTTTGTATAGGGCTCGTCCGTGACCGTCTGACACGTCTTCTTGGTTGCCCTTGCTCTTGCTCTGGTTGTTTCTTGGCTTTTCCACCCTGTGCTTTTTGTTTTTTTTCAAATCCCGTTTTTGGGGAGAGTGTCGTGTAGTACGACATCGTGTTTATTTAATTTCAATCAATTCCCCATTAAACTTATCAAAATCGATCCATTATTGAAGCTTCAGACTAAATTCCATTAAGTTTCACTATTCTACCGTTTCGCCCCTGCACAATTGCTTTGCAGCAACGCTCGAATTTTCACTCTTTCGTTCTTCCGTAGCGGACCCTACTAGCTTTACGGTAAGATACGTGAGCGCTCGCTCTGATTGGCCAGGCAGCGCCGTGACGTTTTAGGAAGCTGGTTCTCATCTACCGCGATCTTCTAGCAACAGAAGAGGACTTGCCATGGGATAGTGAAGACGTGTTCGGGTATGGTCGCGCTCGCGCGCGCGCACCATGTGCGTTTTACGAAATTGTTCGCATGCTGATTTCTATCTACTTTTTCATCTTCATTTATCGTTAAAATATACAGAGTTGTCAATAAATTAATTTAACATATCTAATCAGTAGTGTACTATAATATGTATTTTCAAGTTTTAATGGAATTTAGTTCGTAAATCGCAAGGATTGAAATGGATTATAATTCCTTCTGTGGCTACATCATTGCGTGCAACCAAGATGACACTAAGCGGTCCAGAGCCCATTCCTGATGATTATTGATCCATTAAAGTATTATGAAAAACCTAGCCATTGCCTTCGCCTGACTTATTTTGGAATTTGGTAAGACCTTTCGTATTTTACTCTATCTCGACTGAATCTCCCTACAGTGCATCATAGCGAATCTAGATAACGCCGAAGGGTTTTGGTTCTACACAACGCGCCTCTTTCTCGTCAGTATTATAGTCCACACGATCACTGCTTGAATTATTAAGCCATTAAATTTTAAGACCCTTTTCTTTGCATAAACTCTAGATATTATGTAATGATAAACTCTAAAAATTAAGTCGGTAGCAGTACCCAGAGTCTGCTGTTCGACAACCAGCGTGTTTACGCTCTCACAGATTGTCATTTGTAGAGAAATCAGAGGTGGATAGACAAATTGACCAGTGGTTAAAAGATGGTATAATTAGAGAAAGTACGTCAAATTATGCTTCGCCAATAGTGGTGTGTAGGAAAAAAGATGGAGGAATAAGGTTATGCTGTGATTATCGTGCTTTAAATAAGAAAATAATTAAAGATAAATACCTGTTGCCAAATATTGAGGATTTATTTGATAGATTAGGGGAGGGTAAAGTTTTTTCGACACTAGATTTAAAGAATGCGTTTTTACAAGTTGATGTAGAGGAAAAAAGTAGGAAATATACAGCTTTTGTGACCGATAATGCCCAGTATGAGTTTCTAAAAGTTCCCTATGGATTATGTAATAGTCCCTTAGTATTTCAAAGATATGTAAATTATGTGTTTAAAGACCTATTAAAAGATGGTACTGTAATTATTTATTTAGATGATATAATTATTCCATCTAAAGATGAGAATGAAGGGTTAGATAAATTAAAACGTGTGTTAGAAACGGTATCAAAATTTGGTCTAGAGTTAAATTTAAAGAAATGTCAGTTTTTGAAACGAAAGATCGATTTCTTAGGTCACATAATTGAGAATGGCACGATTAAACCCTCAGTAGAAAAAACTCTTGCAGTACAAAATTTCCCAGAACCCCGTAATGCTAGGGAAGTGCAGAGTTTCTTAGGTTTAACGGGTTACTTTAGAAAATTTATTCGTTCATATGCCAACATAGCAAGACCACTCAGTGACTTATTACGTGCTTCCACTCCATTTAAATTCGAGCAAGAGCAGAAATTAGCTTTTCAAAAGCTGAAAGACATTTTATCTAATACGCCTGTCTTACATCTTTTTAAACAAGGCTATAAGTTAGAAGTTCATACAGATGCATCTAAATTAGGATTCGGTGCAATCCTATTACAACAAGATGACGATGGACAGTACTATCCAATCCATTATATGAGTAAAAAGACCTCTGTACAAGAAGAAAAATACTGTAGTTATGAGTTAGAAATGTTAGCGATAGTAGAAGCCCTTAAAAAATTTAGGAACTATTTGTTAGGTAGTAAATTCAAAATTTATACTGACTGTCAAGCGTTCACTAAAACTTTAGATAAACGTGAATTGACACCTAAGGTAGCCAGGTGGTCTTTCCTGCTACAGGAATTCGACTACGAAGTAGAACATCGACCTGGTAAACAAATGCAGCATGTTGACGCGCTTAGCAGACACCCTGTAATGACTGTAACAACTGATACCCTTACTCATCGTATTGCTACTGCTCAAGAAAATGATGAGTTTATCAACACTATGAAATCTCTTTTACAACAGAACCAAAATGACGAATGTGTTAAAAAATAATGTTTTATATAAAGTGTTAAATGATAGGGATGTACTAATTGTCCCAGAGATCATGCAAATCGAGGTCGTAAAGAAATGTCATGCCTTAGGACATTTTTCGGCTAATAAAACTGAAGAGTTAGTTAAACGAGAATATTACTTTCCTAATATGAAAAAATGCATAGATAATGTTGTAAAAAGTTGTGTAGAATGTATACTTGTAAATAAGAAACAGGGAAAAAGAGAAGGTTTTTTGAACCCTATCCCTAAAGGAGATATACCATTATCCACGTATCACATCGATTTTGTGGGTCCATTACCAACCACTAACAAAAACTACAATCACATTTTCACTGTCATCGATGGATTTAGTAAATTTTCGTGGCTATACCCGGTGAAATCAACTTCTTCAGCAGACGCCTTGCAAAAATTAAAACAGCAAGCTGCTATTTTTGGTAACCCCGCAAGAATAATATCTGATCGTGGACCTGCGTTCATATCTAAGGAGTTTGCAGATTACTGTGTATCCGAGGGAATTGAACATGACACCATCACAACCGGAATCCCAAGAGGGAATGGTCAAATTGAGAGACTTCATCGAACAATCATTCCTGTATTATCCAAGTTATGTATAAATGACCCTAACAAGTAGTACAAGTTTGTTGAGGCTGTCCAGAGAACTATTAATTCCACCGTATCAAGAAGTACCAAAAGAACTCCGTTCGAATTACTCACTGGAGTAACAATGAGAAGGAAAGAAGATAAGAGAATACTAGAACTTCTCGAAGAGGAAAGGATAAATTCCATGCTTGATAATCTTAACACCATTCGTGAAGAAGCAAGAAAAAAACATTCTTAAGATTCAAGAAGAAAATCGCCGATATTACAACAAGAAGAGAAAGAAAGCCCATGTATATAAAATTAATGATCTAGTTGCCATCCAGCGAACTCAGTTTGGAACCGGCATGAAACTAAGACCAAAATTCTTAGGTCCTTATAAAGTTGTGCAAGTAAAGACCAAAGACAGATATGAAGTCGAGAAGATAGGTGATCACGAAGGACCTATACATACTAGTACTTCTGCAGACCATATGAAATTATGGTCCACAAACTAAACTAAAATCAATATGGACTGATAAACTTTAAAGAAAAAGTTAACTGTGAATTTTTATGTACATAATTTTTTTTAATGTCTGTTTCTCTTTGTTTTTTTTTCTTTTAATTGTATTTTGCAGATATACTTTAGTATCCCAGGCTGGTTTACGGTGAGGTCACCGCACATCAGAATGGCCGAGCGTTGTGGGAAGTTCCTTGCACAGCCAACAGATGGCGCTGCCTCTGATGCTTATCTTTGAACGAGATGACGAACGGGAGTTAGTTGAGATCTGGCTGCAGTGGAGATCGGTTGAGACCGTCAGCGCGAAGGCTGACATGCTCATGTTCTCATAATTAGAGCTTGTTGTGCTCTTAATAAGTGTGTAGAGCCATGGAGGGCTCATTACTTCATTTTCACTATTTGATAGCACACGTAGGTGTTTTTGTGTATATAAGTACGAGTAGGTGCTTAAATGTTATTTTGTTACGGTTATACTGATGAAGAGAGTTTATTATGTGCTAAGCCTCGAAACCAGCAGTTGGTTAATGATAGGAAGTCTGCTATTATATATTAATCCTTATATTTAATCTGTTTTGTGTATGTTACATAATAAATGTCTTCGTTATCTAAGTCGCATCTCATCATTGCCCCACCTCTAGACACCCAGCCAAGATTCTACATATATATACAGTCGAACCTCGTTAATGCAAATACTCTTAACATGAATTACTTTTACCATGAACTGTTTCCACAATCCCTGTCAAAAGGAAGATTATTTTCAACAAATTTTTTATCTCCTTGGAGATTCACGTTAACGAAGTTCGACTGTATTTAAATGCGTTTGAGGGAAATGTAGCTCTTTCTTTCTTTAACTTATTCCCTATTAATAAAAGAGTTGTATCTTCAATTTGTTTTCATTAACGCATCAAATATACAGTTAACTTTATATCAGGGCTGGGTTTTTGACATGACAAGGGTATAATACCGGTTTAAACTGTCAAAAACACGTCAGAACCTCAACTGTCAAAAACCTACATGGCCAAAATTTGAAATCTATAAATGAGCTTGAATCTGGTTAGAAATAGGAATTAGTAATATTTGCCATATATAAGTTAACATCTAAGTATTATGCTGTTTATAAATTAACAAATCTTAAAACAATTTGTAGATGATAATTAATAAAAATTTAGGTAAATATACTGGTTTCAAACATAAGAAATATATACAAAGCATATATATTTCGTATGTTTATATTAATATTTATGAAATTCTAAAATTCCAAAGTTACTTAAGAATTTTAACATAAGCCAAATGTTAAAAACACAGGAAAACTTTTTTTTTTTTTTTTTTTTTTCTTTAAGTTAAACATAATATATGTGGGCAGTAAGTTAATATGAATTTGAAAATAATTATATTTATAATTATATTTATTACACTTATCATTTAATAATAATTTATATATTTATTATTGTTATTTCTGATTGTATAAATATTTGTACCTGTTTACAGTTTGAACTCATAAATTTAAAACAAATCTGCATGAGTAAATATTAAATTAATTTATACATTTCCAGAAAGCATTTCTCTTGTTTTATGGTCATTATGAGAATTTAAGAAGCAATTCAAGCTTGTTTAACATTCATAATTATTGCTTTTTCATAAAAACTCGCAATCTCAACAGTCATTAAAAAAAAAAAAGAAAAAAAAAAAAACTATACAATATTTAAATACAAAATATTAGGCTATCATTTTTATTTTATTGGTTAAATGCATAATATTAAAAAAAAACACAATACTAATATATATATACATTGTTGTGTTACAAATAAAATTATTTATCATCAAAATGATGTATCAATGATTTATAAATAATGAATATTTAGAAGCCTGAAGTTTTGTTTTTATATTAATTAAAATGTTATAATAATGTTTCTCCAAAAACATTAATCTGTTTACTTTTTAAAACATACTTATAAATAATACCTTATTAAAAACAACTTTATTTTTAAAGTATCACAAAACAAAGTTTAATATATACTATATTTAGCATAGTTATAAATAAATTTCATAATAATATATAAAAGTATCACAGCATATTTCGAATGAACATAACAATAATTCATAATGAAATTTTAAAAGCTTAAAGTTTGGTTTTTTATATTAATCAAAATGTTATAACAATGTGTTTTTCAAAGAACATCAATCTATTTAGTTTTTAAAAAAAATCTTTTTAAACTGTATTTTGTTAAATTAAGTTTTTATATAACAATTAAATTTTAAATATAGGTTTTTGACATGATGGTTTTAACCATGGTTTAAACTGTCAAAAACTGTCACGTGTCAAAAACCTGCCAACCCTATTTATAATTAAATATTTTGGTTGAGCACAAAAAATAGTACAGACAGAAGTAAAATAGCCTCTAGTTTCATAGGCGCTAACAGAAGACAATTTTGGAAGTGTTAAGGTATTATAATTGTCAATTTAATAAGACTTCTAGGGAACTTAACGAATTATAAATTAAAATTCATTTTTTGGTCAGTTACTCCCATTTTAATGTGTTATGGACTCTAAAAATATATAAGTAAACTAAAATATGTGTCTAGATTCTAAGAAGTGGCCATGTAGCATCTTCAGAATTCTTCTTAATTAGTTCTAAGAGCATCTTGGATAAGCTAGCAAAATAGGACATAAACAATTTATTCTTAAAGTTAAGAAATAAATTACCTATTTTGCTTTATTATGAATGATTTTTATTTACACAAATTTTCATACTTTATTTTAAATTAATTATATCTAATTATTCCTAAAGATCATCTTCTGATCTTACAATTATCATAATTAATATGTAACATTAAAGCATGAAAATACAAAATTATTGAAATAAGTGAGAGAAATGGACAAGGTTCACAATTTTGAAATTTAATGTCCTAATTATCTTTACTTTCTCCACTGCTTACAAACTATTTCTTTTATCAGAAATTTTCTTGACCCCCCCCACTAATGGAGAGGTTCTGCTCTCAAATCTGGTAGACAGGAGGTGACTGACTTCATTCCCAGGTTGCACTTGTTGGCTAACCATTCAGAGTTTTCAATGGTTTTCTCTGACACACCACCCAAGCCCAGGACCCTAGAATATTTTAATTGGCCTTGACCCACATACATGGGTAGTACTAGCATAAAATGAAATTTCAGGACATACATTTTTGAAAATTTCAGGACATTTTCAGGACAAAATTATGTCTATCTACATAAGCGAAATTAGAACTAATGTAGAATGGTGCATGGCTAACGAGGCTAATTTGGCATAGTGCAGCCCTTTTTCAATTCCTACTATTAGTTCACACTCTCCCTATATCTTGTACAAATCTTGTAATCGATTTTTAACTAACTTCACGACTAGCTAGAAATTTGAAACTTTTATGATTGCTCAGAACACGGTGACAACACAATACTTCAAAGTCCGATTTTCGAATTATTTTATTAGTTTTCTTATAATTAATTAAAATATGAAAATAATAACATCCTAATAGCGTTATTATTGCCATTAAAATATTAGCTATAATTTAATTGTTGCCAAAAAAAATTTACGAGTTCATTTTCTTTCGACATAAAAAAAAATACATTTAATTAAACATGAACATTAAAAAATTATAAAAAGTTAAATTATGCATCTCACAAAAATTGACGTCATTATCACTTTAAAAATTTATGCACATTGATAAGAGCTCTATGCGGGGTTGCCACTTAAATAGCAGAATGAAATTCCCTGACTTTTCCAGACATGTTCTAAGAAAATTCCAGTCTAGCCATATATTGTGCATTGGTTGTATTGAGGGCAAAATAATTACGGTACGACTTGAAAACACAAAAGTTACACATTACTTTGACCTAAGGACAGATTGCCCTCCATGCAGGTTTTTTTTAACAGGTCTTGTTTTTAAAAAATGGCAGAAGCTAAGAAAAAAAACAGGAAAAATGACTCTACGTTGGAGGAAAAATTCGTTTTTTTGGCAATCATTGTATGAAATTCCCTGACTTTTTCAGATTCTGGCTATAATATTCAAATTCCCTGACTTTTCCCTGACTTTCTTGGTCAATTTTTAAATTCCCTGACTATTCCAGGTTCTCCAGGTTTTACAGGTAGCGTGGCCACCCTGTCTATGGTTCATCAAAAAATTTAAAACATGGTATGTATAAAAGTTTTTTTTATCTTATAATTATTTTTATTTCATTTTTCACGCACGCTTTTTATTTCCTAATTCAAAATTATTTAAAAAAAATTTTTTAGATAGTGTTTGTAGGGTTTTCCAGGTAGCATGGCAACCCTGAATGAAATCTGCATATGAAATTTTATTTTATTTATTTTTTTATACTTAAAAAGTATTTTACAACAGAAAAGGGGGAATAAAAGTGATTACTGGAAAACAATAAAAACTTTTATGTATAAAAATATATTATACTAAGTTGTAGGATCAGAAATAGCCTTGTTTGCGCAATTTTATCAAATAAGAACAAATGCAATCAAAATACATATTAATATTTGTTGAACAGTCATTATTAAGATAAGAACCTTTAATCAATCCCTGGCTTGGTCACTTTTTACTTAGTGAAAAATTACTTGACCTTTTACTTCTATGTTAAAATTTATTTTGATTTACTTTCACATTACTATAATTTTTGCTATTAATACATGCTTACAGAATATCAAATACTCTTGCCAAAAAAAAAAAAAAAAGTAAAACGCACTTTAAATTTCATAAGTTTTACCTAAAGGTGAAGGCCCCAAACCAGAACTTGAACTTGTAGCTGCATGTTCACTTTCATTACTAGCGTTTGAAGATTTGCGACAGGGACTTTGGGCATGTGGAGTATAGGAGCCTCCGGAACTGATACTGGGATTGTGCTGAGGAGAATCAGTAAAGTGAAGAGGAATGCCAAAATCGAAATTTAGACCAGGCCTATAATGCCTTGTCTGGCCATGATAAGTATTATGTGGGTACCCTGAAGCTGAAGAAAATTCATATTCAGACCCTAGGCATAATGGAGAACCTATAAGAAATGACAATGAAGAAACAAAGATGTAAAAAAAAAAAAAAAAAAAAAATTAGATACAGAGGCTTTCTTGATATTAAAAATAAAAGTACCTATAAATGGTACCGTTATGGAAAGAAATGAACACATGTTTAAAATTAATAATTATAATAAGTTTAAAAAAATTACACATCAATATTGAACATTTTTTGCATTTTTATGTTTACTCACATTCAAATTGTACATTTAAGGGGGTATTCTGGTCTAGAAATTTAAAAAAATCGATTTTTTTTTTTTTTTTTTTTTGCATATTTTGAAAGTTTAGACTCCATAAATTTTCCAGGACCATTTTAGCACGAAAAGAGTGGTCTCGCATTTGCTCCCTCGTAACATCCCCCCCCCCCCCCCCCCCGATCGAAAATCACAAATACCACATATGGGTTTATGGAAAAATCCTAAAAGAGATGCACAGTTGTTTTCAACATTTTTGTACCATTTTCGGTAAATTTCTACTCAAAAATCGATTTTCTTTCTCCCCTCTTAAAAATCAAAAATTCCAAAATTGTATACAATGATTATTATATTTATTTATTTATTTGTACTCAAATCTAGACTCCTTATATGCGCTGTAAAGTAATTTGAAGCTAAGTTATGCATATAAACGGGTTTTTGTCTTCCCAGAGGGAATACGGGAGGGGAGGAATTTACAAAAGTTGATAGATATAATTTTAAGTTGGGTAATTCCTGCCAAGTGTCGTTGAATTCTGTCCAGCTGTTCTCACGTTTTTGAAATCAGATTTTGCTATCACGATGTATGAAATGTGAAGATATCGCGATTTTTTTCGAATTTGAGACATTTACAGACAAAAGTCTAATTTTATTAATACAGATGTTACATCGATAATGTAAAAGAAAAAAAAATATCTAAATAAAATCTCCAGTTCTTTTAAATTTTCATTTTTGCAATGTTGTTTTTTTACTAATCTAAGTGGCCTTTTTCCGGCAGAAGAGGAGAGGGGGGGGGGAAGAGAGATCAAGACGCCCTTTTAAATTTCAATAGACTGCTTTGATATGTTAAAAAATTCAAAAGAAAATTTTGCTGAAGGTAGGCGAATATTTACAAAGTTATTCCACTTTTAACGTGCCCTCTCACAAAAAACCACCTAAATTATTTGAGGAACACAAGTTTTGCCAGTATACTTTTTAAGGCGCCTCATTTAGTCACACACGTCGCATGGCTTCAGACCGGCATTATAAAATCCGATTTAATAAAGCAATATATTTTTCTTTCTTTCTTTTTTTTTTTTCAAATTATTTATCCTCGGCTGGCGCCTTTTTTTACCTGGCGCCTGTGTGCGCCGCACACTTCGCACACCAGGTCGGCGCGCCCCTGCTAGCAGGCATGTTTCTGGTTAAGTCTTCCTTTAGCTTTTTTTTTTGCATCAAACATGATTCAGAGAATGGAGAAGGATCTTAAACATTTGATATGATGTAGTGCATATCTCTTTCTCAGCCAGGGATTGGTTAGGAATGCCACAAAGTTCGAAAATTCTAGCTGGAGACAAATTAGTTGCAGAGATGTCTTGTAATCTGTATAATTGTCAGTTAAATTTTTTAATGTATCAGATTTTAAAAGTTATTACAAGTTCTGTATAAAATATCTATCTATCTCATAAAAAACAATATTATTAAAAAGGCCACTCCATGTAGCAAAAAACTCTTATGTTTCTTAAGCTGCTATTAGATAGAAGAACGTATAATCTGAATTAAAAGATATTGCCTCTCAAAGCTACCAAATGACTTTGTTGAGCTGAATATAGGAATATTTTTTAGAATAAACGGAATCCACAAATGTAAACAACAGATGCAACATTTGACGATAACTCACCTCAAGGAAGTTTAAAAAGAAAAGGGATAGAGGATTATCTAAAATCTTGATTTTCTGATTAGAGCAGTTCATGCTGAAAACTACTATATGAAATGTAAACAGTCAAATGTTTGTGAATGAAGAATATACGTGAGGCAAACTGTATTGAACAGGGATATTTTTGACAGTTTCCCTCATGAAAAACCTGTTTATGAGGTAGTATGTGCTAATGACTCTCCTATCACACTTTGCCTGGTAGAACCTTTAGGCAATTTTTTTTCCATACTATTATGGAGAAAAAAAAAAAAAAAAAAAAGCTAGAATTTTTTAAATAAATTCTCCAAAAATTTTATTTTATTCTCACTCCTAACTTTCACAAACTTCTTCAATGTGGCAAAACAATTCGTCAATCTAA
Organism: Salticus scenicus; assembly: GCA_963930645.1. Classification (NCBI taxonomy): domain Eukaryota; kingdom Metazoa; phylum Arthropoda; class Arachnida; order Araneae; family Salticidae; genus Salticus; species Salticus scenicus. Next base: position 344,474,491 of record OZ005648.1, read on the forward strand.
ATGCCACTTGAAAAGCATGTTGATTTACACTTTACTTTTTTTTTGCCCCCATATTTCATTTGAATGGATCAAGGTAATATGGCATACAGTTATAAGTAAAATTTTTACTATGGTGAATACTTTAATTAGGAATTAAATATAAAGTTTTATTTTTGAGACACACCGTATTTAAGGCTTAAGGCAGTAGTATCAACATTTTCTGAAATAACAATTCATATTTTATTCAGTCTCAGCATCAATAATTGTCAAAATATTACCAATTTCCTTATTTAGTAAATCTAAAGTATGTCAAAATACACCAATAAATAACTTATTTTTATTTCCAGATATCATCTTTGGTGCATAATCTTAATTAAAAAAAAAATCACTAAGATCTGTTGTTGAAGATGAAAGCTTTGGGTTTCAAAGAGTAGAACACATTTATAATAATCCAAGTGCTTTTTTTTTTTTTTTTTTTTTTTTTTGGGGGGGGGGGAGGGGGACAACTATATTACATTTAGAAAAAAGTTGACTTAAAACTATAATTACTCAAAATATTTCCTAAATATTGATTGAAATGAAAGGGTGGAAAACCATACCTTGCTCTCTGTACCACCATCTCCTATCATCATCATCTTCTTCTGACCACACAGGATTTAATTTGGGATGTACAGTAGTTTGTGTAGCTAGTCTAATATCAAAACCAGCAGCAATACTAGCAGCAATGGCAGCAATATTATACAAGACCAAATTGATAATATGGCTGGGTCTTTTAAGGCTGTCACCACTACTACTAGCACCATTGTACAAAGTATGATGACGAGGCAAAGGGAGACTTTCTAGTTGCCATTCTTCAGAGCCTTTTATAAAAGAATTTAAAATAGCACATATTAATAGAAATGAAAATATTACTTGTAATTATCTTACATGTAATGTGGATCTGGCAATAAAATCAAGTACTTACATTTATGATAAACATTTTGAAAATCTTTAAAGAGATAAGATTGAGGTTTAAAGCTAAAAATTAACATACAGTCAAATATGTTTTACTAAAATATTTCAATAATATTTCAATAATATTGACTGTTGATAAAAAGTTGTGGACAGTTTTCTATCTAAAGAAAATTCCACATTACTCATAAGATAATCCAATATATATATTCTAATATCAGAAGAACAAAATATATATACATATGAATGTATAGAGTCAATGCATGCAAGGGATATAAAACTTGTGTTGTATTTCTGAAGTAATAACAGCAATACTAGATAGAGAAAAACACTAAAATTAGCTAACAAAAAGAACTTCAATATTTATTTAATTTCACATGAAAACTACTAGTACTCTACATGTTATTATAACAAATCTAATTTTCCAAGATGCAATCAAAAAGTTAATAAAAGAACAATAGCATGCACATCTAAGGGAAAAAGGAAAAAATTCTACTACAATATTAGGGTATATACTTAAGAAAACAAACTTCAAATTTCACACTAAACTGGGAGTTAATTCAAAATGAATGTATTACACAAAGTTTAGGATAGGAATATTTTAAATGATACAATTTTTACTTACTTGCAAATCAATATCAAATTCATAGATTATATATAATAAAATAAAATAAATTTAATAAACATATAATTTCTGTATAAATATGCCAGAAATATACAGTTAATGTAACATATAATTATCTTAACAGGACTATTAAAAAGTCGCAGAAATTAGAATTACACACAATCTTTGCCAAAATGAGTCATTTTGATTGCTTTAAATAAAATCAAAATGTGCTACTTTTATTATATTCGCAATTGTCTATATACAGTTCAAAATTTTTAACTCCCCTCTCCCCAATTTTGTATTAATATATAATATTTTTATGGGTGTCCACTACTGGTATCACAGAATGTCATCACAAACAGTAGTGGGGAGCCCTGTCTATTACTGGCTCATTTGACTTTCAAGTAAAATCCAATAGTGTACACAGCTCAGTATTCTCCCAAACTCAGAATGTGGAATATGTGTGGTGTGCAAGCAAGGGTTCCACATAGAACACATTTTAGGTATGAAATAAGACTTGAAATGTGTCTGTATTTAATTAAAGGTTCATTTATAGCTTTTCTTTTTTTTTTTTTACTATAGGCTTGTGAAACCCTAGAGGGAATTATTTATCACCTTGTACATGAGACTGTTCAATGACTAAATTTTAAATCTGTTATTTTTAAATTGGGTGAATGAAAAAATTAACTACACTCGAACCTTGTTAACGTGAATCTCAAGGGAGATAAAAAATTTTTTCATGCTATCAGTAACTAATTTTCATAATAACTAATCTTCATTTTGACAGGGATTACGGAAATAGTTCATGTTAAAAGTAATTCACGTTAACAGTGTTCACGTCAACGAGGTTTGACTGCATCTAGCTTTTTCAGATAAATAAAGTTAAAGAAGTAAATATACTTTAGTTTTTTTTTTTAACCCATTAGTAGTCACTAGTTGGTCAAATCGCTGCCCATCACTTCAGTGTTGCCAGATTTTTTTTATTGAATAGCCACCAAAATTTTTTGAAGTGGTATTTAACGTATCAAATCGACTCGAATAATCATCGATTATGTATATCAAATGCTACTTCTAAAAATTTTTGGTGGTTATTGAATAAAAAAATCTAGCAACACTGAATGAATGGGCGGTGAATCGACCAACTAGCAACTACTAACAGGTTGATAAAATATTAAAAGATATTTCCTAGATGTTCTCAAGTACAAAAAATACACAAAATAATCATTTTTCCAGTATGACTTAGAAGGATTGTGGCCCTCCGCAATCAACCAGAGATGTATTGTATCCAAATTCAGAAGCATCCTTAAGAAAAAAAGTACATATAGATACATGAGCAACTCTTTGGTTACTTTTTCAAAATTTTACCAGTGTCAAACCAGTGGCCCAGCGTTTCTGCGCTCAAAACTGGTAGACAGGAACTGCAGGTTGAATCCCATGTTGTGCTTGTCGACCCAGCCGTTTGGAGTTTTCCGTGGTTTTCTCTGAAACTTGCATAAATACGTGCTAGGACCTCTTAGAAAGACCTCCCTCATAATGGAAATTCCACCCATAGGCCTAGGACACTAGCGTAGTCAATTGGCTTTAACCCAGCAATTACAACTAATCCTCTTCCTGGTAAAGAGAAATCTTCTCATACTTCCAGAGCCATTTATAGACAAAAATACACAAAATTTGCTGAAGTTACTATTCAAGTGTTAAGGAATTGAATTATGTTTTAAATATGCGAAAAATACTTAAAACTATGTTTATTTTTTCGTGTGGTTTCAGTATGTGTGAATTCAATATGAACTGGAAATTTAAATTTTGGTATTTAAAAAATTAAGCTAACTCAAATTCTAGAAAAAGCTTAAATTTTGCATAAGTAATGGTAATTAATTAATAAGTAATGGTTTCAACTATAGTTAACAGGAGACTTCTATGAGAGGGGCAAAAGGATGCTCAGTTTAAAACATATTTATAATAGTAGTTAAGGGGCCCTTAAAATGTCCACAACACAGCCCGTGATTTAATGAAACCCTAACTATAGACTCCTCCAGAAATAAAATCCTGGGTACGTCCTTGCTTCCAGTGCAACTTTCTTTAATACCACACTTTATTTCAAAGATTTATCTTTAAGTTTAGTTAAAATTAAGTATCTTATCTTATGGGTGGTACCTGTAGGTTAAACTATTTTAGGCAATTTGAAACTTGGAGGTTGTTGATAAATATGGTAGTAGTTTGTATACATAAAAGTAATATATAGGACAGTTATAAAATAAAACCACAAAAATGTCCTTTATATACTTACATTTCATTTTACCTATTGAAATACGTAGTACACATATTTGTTATAAATAAACTTTTAGTCATTCATAATATATTCATTTATACATAAAATATACAATATAAAGTTCATGCTTTTATTAGTAATAAAACATGCAAAATTTGGAGAACAAAATAAAAAGTAAGCTGAAAGTTATTCTATTCAGCTTCTCTAAGGCTAGGATAGCACATGGGATTTCTAAGTACTAACCACATTCAGGCAAGGCTCCAAAATTAGACAGTACACTAGAATAAGCACCTCTTTGAGTTTTTTCCAGATTTGGGGCACTTTTTGACCAACGCTTGTTCCCATCAATAAGAAGACGTCGTGAATGACCCCGTTCTTTTTGATGAACTGTGCTTGGTCCCCAAGTCTTACCTTTGACTCCATCAACAGGCACTAAGAGAAAATATATAGTAATGCATTGAATATTATTTAATAAAGAATAAGTTAAAAATTATAAATTTTTGTATTTTAATAATATTTATTACATTAGTATTTGAAAATATATACATACAGTCGAACCTTGTTAACGCGAACATGTTTAATGAGAATTACTTTTTACATGAATTGCTTTCACAATCCCTGTCAAAATGAAGATAAGTTTCTGAATTACTGATAGCATGATATACTGATAACATGAACAAATTTTTTATTCCCCTTCAGATTCATGTTAACAAGGTTTGACTGTATAAATAATACATATCTACTTAAAAATGTGAGTATTTGTGTAATACCCAGCTGAGCATAAAATAATATCAAATAGCATATTCCTATGGTGTTATTTGTTCAAATTTCCAAGGTTAATTTTTCTAAAAAATTTAGTTGACTGAAATAAGAACAATCCTTGTAACAATGATTTAAAGTTAATGGGAAAAAAAAAAAAAAATTAAGCAACCTCAAATAACATACACACTGAGAATTAGCAATGAATCGAATTACAAAACATTAACTGTTTTCAAATATTAAATAAATTTACAGAAATTTTAATTATGAAACTAAAATGCCATTCTAAAGAGTAAGAACACAGTTATTTGAACAGTTTTTTTGCTTTTAACTATTGCATATACACAGTAAACTCTTCATTATCCACAGAATTGGGTAACTCAGCAAATGTTTTCTTCAAGTGGATTTTTTCCTCATAAGAGATAAATAAATATGCATCTGATTTCTGACGTAATGATAATGAAAGATAAAATTAAATTTTTATTACAAATCCTCAACTCAACTAGATACAAAAATGAAAAAAGGATGAAAAATATCTAGTAATTAAAATATTATTGAAAATTTGATAATCCAAACATGATAGTAATATTATTCCAACAAAGATATGAGAAGCTGACTTGCTTAAAGGTGGGAAAAATATTAAAAAATATATATTTTTTTTAATAAAAGTAAAACAATTATGTTAAAACTCAAACTACTACGTCAGAAACGCCAAAAGAAAAATTTTTGCGATGCATACAGCTGTTTCAGTAGCCTTAAGTGTACCGTCTTCAGTGCAAAAAGAATTCAGAGAGAGTTCTTGCAAAAAGAATTCAGTGAGAATTCTTTTTGCACTGAAGATGGTACGCTTAAGGCTACTGAAACAGCTGTATGCATCGCAAAAAAATTTTTCTTTTGCCCTTTCTGACATAGTAGTTTATTCGAGTTTTAATATTCCAGCGCCAAGTCTCTTGTTATTATTAAAACAATTATGTATTTATTGTTAATAAATATATTAATTAGTAAATATTTAAAATTTAATAACATTTGTTTATTATATTGCAATATAATAAATTATCTGAATTTTACTTATAAAAATACGTTTTGGTTTTTTTTTTTTTTTGGTTTTTTTTTCAATTTTTCAATTTACTTACATATAGAAATTAAAATTCTATGCATAAGCCAAATTATTACTAGGACTGCATGATATAACATATATACATATGTATATATGTTAATGTATATATATAATGTATATATGTATATATAATGTATATATGTTAATGTATATATATTGTTGAAAAGTTGAAAACATAGTCACCAGTTAAAATATATTAATCACAAGTGGTGAGTAGGCGACCGTATTTCATGAGTCCTGTATAAATCCTGTACTTTTCTTGTACATTTCAGTGAAAACTGCATAAAGCAACGGATAGTACCTTTCAAATAATACATATTTTTTTCTATGTCTTTTTGATCACCCAGTACATAAATTAAAAATATGCAATATTAATTGTACACACACACACACAATATATTTATATATATATATATATATATATATATATATATATATGCTCTGTAATCTATATTTATGTTCAAAAATAAATAAATATTTATCTTTATCTAAAATTTATATTAAACTAATAAAACAGGATTAGAAATAGATTATTGAATTAAATAAATAAAATCAAGTTTTATTACATAATCAGCATGTTACTATAACATGAATGAGTAATTAATAGAAAAAATCCCTTTTCGGCAAGCTTAAAGGCAAAGGTAGATTCCTTTATGTTAATGTTACAATTGTAAAGAAATTGAATTATTGAAAGTTTTGTATTGTGTTTTTGTGATTCTTATTGTCAGATGAGTAAATATTGTAAAGAGAAACTGTTTTGGTTCACATAAGGTGGAACATTAACATTAGTTAACATTTGACCATTTGGCACCGCTGAATTTTAAAGTTAATTGTTATGAATTTAGTTAATTGTATGATTTGGCGAGATTTTGGTGACAAAACTTGCGACTTAGCAATGAAATTTGTGATTTGGCGGCAAAAGTAGATAGTTAACGATGGAATTTTTGACTTGGCGACAAAATTTGGCGAGCTTGGAGATGGAGAAAGGCAGCTTTGGCGTCATTATATTTTCTTTCCACACGAAAACCTCATATCTCTTCACAGACCAATATCTTGGTTCGACAAGATAAAAAGTCAAAGGAAGCTGTAACGTATTACTCTCAATCGCAAATTTTAAATTCTTGCCTAAAGCGGCATTCTAAACTATTCACCACAAACAATATTTGTATTAAGATTGATGTATTATTTTAATTTTATATTTTTAAATGATTAATTAAAGCATTTAACAAGGTTTTTAATTAACACACTTTTATTAACTTGATATGATGCAACTATTAATGTATGTAACGGAATTTTCCAATTCAATTTTCAGCAACTTCTTGTCGTCCAAAAGACCTGAAATTTTGCACACGACTTCATAATCAATGACAATACTAGATACAAGTGTTTCCAGGCATTTTTCCCATCAGGGGCAAGTTCCAAGGGCAAACAAAAAATCTATACTTATACAAAACTATCGTATGTGACACAGGATTTGGATGTATTTGTATAATGTCGAGTGGCAACAATTAATTTTTTTTAAATAAGGATTTAAAAGTATGTAATAGTTTTCTAAAACCTTTATTAGTTCATTTTTCAAAAAAAAGAGTGTTCTTTTTTTTTATTTTTTTAATGGTATAATTTTATTTATCAAAATAAGGGAATTCGAGTAATGAAATACTTTAATTTAGATTTAAATTTTCATTAAAATAAATTTCAACGGAAAATTCATTAAAATTGTTCCTAGTTCATTTGTTAAAGGGATGCCTAAATGTCCCCAAATTTATTACCTTTTTTACCATGCCAGTTTAATTCGTTTAGCATCGATTTACAAGATTTTTTTTTTAAACGATGACATTTATCTTTTACATTATAGCATCTATGTCAAAGCTAAGTCTAAATCTGCTTAGCCCTAAGATATGTTGGTTTAATTTACTTATTAGTGCTAGAGGCCTATTTCAGTCAGTACATTTTTCGAATTTTTATAGGTCACTCTTAATTAGTGCCAGAGGCCTATTTCAGTCGGTTTATTGAATGGGGATTTATTGAATGAAGTCCCCCCAAGGCCCAACTTTGACATGAGTCCCCCCCAAGGTGCCCCTATTTCAGTCGGTACAGCGTTGTCGAATTTTTATAATACACTCTTAATAGTGCTAAGGGCCTATTTCAGTCGGTTTATTGAATGGGGATTTATTGAATGAAGTCCCCCCAAGGCCCAACTTTGACATGAGTCCCGCCCCCAGGCCCAACTTTAACATGAGTCCCCCCCAAGGTGCCCCTATTTCAGTCGGTACAGCGTTGTCGAATTTTTATAATACACTCTTAATAGTGCTAAGGGCCTATTTCAGTCGGTTTATTGAATGGGGATTTTTTGAATGAAGTCCCCCCAACAGGGGCGCGCCGACCCAGTGTGCGAAGTGTGCGGTGCACACAGGCGCCAGGTAAAGAAAGGCGCCAGCCGAGAATAAATTATTTGAAAAAAAAAAAAAAAGAAAGAAAGAAAAAAAAAATATATATATGTATTTCTTTATTAAATCTGATTTTATAATGCCGGTCTGAAGTCATGCGACTAGTGTGGCTAAATGAGGCGCCTTGAAATATATACTGGCAAAACTTGTGGTTCTCAACAGTTTAGGTGTTTTTTGTGAAAGGACAAACTAAAAGTGGAATAACTTTTTAAAGGTGCGCCTACCTTCAGCAAAATTTTATTTGACTTTTTTAACATGTCAAAGCATTCTATTAAAATTTAAAAGAGCGCCTTAATCCTCCCCCCCCCCCCCTCTTCTGTCGGAAAAAGGCCACTTAGATTAGTAAAAAGACAACATAACTGGTTTGCAAAAGTGAAAATTAATAGAACCGGAGATTTTATTCAGAGTAGTTTTTTACCTTTTGCAATATCGATGTAACATCTATAATCAGATTTTTGTCGGTAAATGTCTCAAATTCGAAAAACATTACGATATCTTCATGTTTCACACATCGTGAAAGCCAAATCCGATTTCAGAAAATTTTCTCTGTGTGTGTGTGCGTATGCGGTCGTTGTGTCTGCATGTTTAAAACATTTTTGCCTGGGTATCACATGAGAACAGCTGGACAGAATACAACAACACTTGGCAGGAATTACCCAACTTAAAATTATATCTATGAACTTTCGTAAATCCCCCCCCCCCCCCAATCAGGAGACAAAAACACGTTTATATGCATAACTAGGCTTCAAATTATTTCACATGCAGTGAAGAATTTGCATATGAATCTAGATTTGAGTACAAATAAATAAATAAATATAATAATCATTGTCTACGATTTTGGAATTTTTGATTTTTAAGAAGTGAAAAAGAAAATCAGTTTTCGGGGGGATATTTGTAAATTTCGGATTTTTGAGTGGAAATACACCAAAAATGGAACAAAAATGTTGAAAACAGCCATGCATCTCTTTAATAATATTTCCATAAATCCATTTTTGGTGTTTATGATATTCGATCTTGGGGAGTGTGTGTGTGGGGGGGGGGGGGGGAGGAGGTTTACGAGAAAGCAAATTCGAGACCACTCTTTTAGCGCTAAATTAGTCCAGGAAAATTTATGGGAGTTCCAGTCACGAATTTTGGTGCGTGCATTGTTTAGATGCATTCGATGCCTATACTGACGGGATTTTACGAACTTCCCTTTCACCTTTTCCAAAGAAAGGAAGCAAAAAACACGCTTATAAGCATAACTCGACTCCAAGTTACTTCACGGTGGTTAAATTGTATATGGGATGACTAGACTTGAGTACAAAAAAAAAAAAAAAATGCAATTTTGGAATTTTTTATTTTTAAGGGGAAAGGGGGGAATTCGCAAATTCCGGATTCTATCGAAAGAATTCTACTAAAAATGGTACAGAGATGTTGAAATGTTGAAAACAGGTATGCGTCGTCTTTTGGATTTTTCCCAAAACCCATTTTTTTTTTTTTTTTTTGTAATTTTTGATTATTATTATTAATTTTTTTTTTTAGGGGGGGGGGGGAGGACGTTAAGATGGGGTGAATCTGAGACAACCCCCCCCCCTTTAGCGCGAAATTTATCATGTAAGATCTATGGGAGCTGCAATCACAGATTTTGGTGCGTAAATTGTTTATATGTATCCAACACCTATTGATTTTACGAAATCCCCCCTTTTCTTCCTTGATCTCAAACACGTTTTTAAGCGTAACCTTACTCCAAATTATCCTATCATTAAATATTTTGGAGATTATTCTGTCATAATTACCAGTAGCATCAGTGGAACAATCTTTTTCTAAATTTAAAATTATCAAAAAATACTTACGCTCTAGAACGGCATCAGACAGATTTTTAAATTTTGTAATTACATCGATAGCATAAGATACTTTGGATCAAATGGATATATATTATTCCAGAATTTAAAAAAATTTAATCAAATGAATTACATTTCACTAAATAATATTATCTGTTTAAATGTTCATATAATCTACTTTAAAACTTAATAATTTTTATTATATATTCTTATTTTATTTACTTTTAAATGTACCTATTATTTGTATCTGTGCAACGTACAAACGTGGCGGAAAAATAGTTTAAAACAGATTTTTGTATCTTACTACTATATGGAAAAACACATATAAATTTACATACAAATTACATAAAAAGTTTAGATAATGAAAATGGGCAAAATTCCTTTCAGTAGATGTTTTCTTTCCCTATTAAGTATTTTTTTTCTATATTTACCAAGTAATATTTATTATATACTCTTATTTTATTTTTTTATAAATTTATTTGTTCCTTAAAAAAAAAAAAAAAAACTTCCATAATTAACCAAGTCAAATCTTGTCGTTATATCGATAGTCATATATTAACTTGATGTTAAGAGTATTTTGAGAGTTTTAAACAACGAAATTGAGAAAAATAGAACTCACTACGGGATTATTATTATTATTATGAGTTCTAATTTTATATACTTAGATTCTAATTTTATATACAAATTCCCTTTATCTGTACTAGTGCAAAATGTTAAACTCATTTATATGTGCAAACGTACTGCAATAGTACGACTAATCAAAAATTTTGTTCATTATAGTATTGCAAAGAATTAAACCACTTTCCTAAATGAAAAGTGTTGTTGCAATAAAAGCAGATTTACAATTGAAGTGGAAATAAAGAGCAGTTCATTCAATTTTAACGGGAGTGGAATAGGAGGTGATTGCCAGCCTTGGATACAGACTTGGCAACTTAGCGATGAATTTTGCGACATGGCGACCAAACTTGGTGAAAAGTAATAGTTTAGTGTTTCCGAAGTTTAAAAGCTCTACCTTCAATAAGAGCCGATTTCTGGAATTTTCTGGGTTCGTCAACTGGCTTCTGGCGCAGAATAATCTCGAAAGTTAAACAAATCACAACAGAAATTATTCAAACAGAAAAGACACACCCAAAGATCAATTGCATTCGGACATCTGTTTTGAACGTTCGTTTCCGTTTAAATGGTTTATATTTATTCTTAAATAAGCGAAATTCTACTCTGTGGTGTTTTTAACGTTGTTTTACGACCTTTTTCAGGTATGAATTTGAGTATGATAATTTACTGGTTTTTTTCGAGAACAGTTTGAATAAAATGTATCTTTCGACAAGAATTTCTTTACAATTACTTTTTTCATATAAGAAAATCGACATTTTGGTTACAATATGGATAGAGACGGATATATTGGATCAGTATAATATGCGTAATACTCGCAAAAGTTGCAATGAAGTGAAGGAAGATTTAGTTCACTAAGATTTTTTTGTGTGTGTGAGTGTGTTTAAATATTTACTTAAAAATTAGACCCAAACAAATAGAAACGTTTACACTTACAGCTTTCATCTAAGCCATCTACTATAATGCCTCAACGTATTTCTGCACCCACATTAACACTAAATCTGCCTATTTTAATTTCCTCTGTTTACCTTCACAATTGTACCTCGAATTTTTGCAACTTCTTGTATAAGGGAGTTTTTCTCTTTGTGCAAGATGCACTTTTTACTTGTTTCTTTTCAAATGTCATTTTATTTGATACATTTCTCTTTTTACTAGCCATTCAATAAACTTATTACTATTAAGGTTCGAGATTCAATTGACTTGCTAAATAATAATATTTTATAAAATGATTTAAAAAAAGGGGGGTGGGGTGGGGGGTAATATAGGGCGCCAACTGAAACTCTGCACACAGGCGTCTGACAATGCTGGCGCGCCCCTGCCCCCCAAGGCCCAACTTTGACATGAGTCCCCCCAAAGTGCCCCTATTTCAGTCGGTACAGCGTTGTCGAATTTTTATATTACACTCTTAATAGTGCTAAGGGCCTATTTCAGTCGGTTTATTGAATGGGAATTTATTGAATGAAGTCCCCCCAAGGCCCAACTTTGACATGAGTCCCCCCCAAGGTGCCCCTATTTCAGTCGGTACAGCGTTGTCGAATTTTTATAATACACTCTTAATAGTGCTAAGGGCCTATTTCAGTCGGTTTATTGAATGGAGATTTATTGAATGAAGTCCCCCCAAGGCACAACTTTGACATGAGTCCCCCCAAGGCCCAACTTTGACATGAGTCCCCCCAAGGCCCAACTTTGACATGAGTCCCCCCAAGATACAACTTTGACATGAGTCCCCCCCCAAGGCACACCTTTGACATGAGTCCCCCCCAAGGCACACCTCCCCCTCATTGGGAAAAAGAGAAAAAACGTTGTTTTGCGGCTATAAGACAGCTTGGACTTCCAACGTTATTTGTTACAATATCTGCAGCTGAAGCACATTGGTTTGATTTAATGAAAACTTTATCATGGAATTTAGATCGTCACGAATTAACTAAAAAGAATTTGTCGATATTAAAAAGTTTAGCAGTAGGCCTCTGGCACTAAATTAAAATCTGTCAATGTCAGATTTTCATGTTTTAAATAAGGAAATAATGTCGTGTCTGTATAATCTTTTTATTATCTTTTATTTCATTTGTTTAAAATCACGGATAAAATTTAATTTCATTTTTCTCAGTACATTGTTGTAATTGTGACGTCATATTAGGTAGATTCCTTATAAGAGATCTACCTATTGCAATGGTTCTCATGACACGACTTCTGAAAAATTTCTTCATATCTTCACCGATCATGACCCCTAGAACCCAAAACCACCCTCCGTTCAAAAGTTTATATATATATATATATGTATAACGCTTTTTCCCATGTTAAGTTGTGAACACGATAACTGGAGTAATTTTTATTTAAATTTAAACAGCTCGGGATATGTTGTCAGGACAGTAAAAATGTCGGTCGAGTTCGTAGATGGGGTATCCTGCTCAAAGGGGGTGGAAATGGTGGGGGGGTGGAAATATTCATTTGCCCATAATTTCTTTAATATTGAAAATAGGAAAATACTTCAAATCAGGCGAATTACCGCCTTACCCCAAAGAACAACTTTTGTATTTAAACTTTTTCGATAACTTCAATTGCTTAAAAGTTACAAGTTAAAAAGTGATTTTTCTTGTGATGAAGCCGACATTTTCTATAGCTTTCATTGCAAAAATTTATAATCTGATGCTTATGTCACGTGCAAATGATAATAAAAAAGATCACTGAAAATATTATAAAATTTTAATCATGTTAACAATATAATAATCTGATTAAAGAAAAAGTTTAATTTAACAGAAAATATGACGTCACAATTACAACAATGTACTGAGAAAAATGAAATAAAATTTTATCCGTGATTTTAAACAAATAAAATAAAAGTTAATAAAAATATAAGTAAATAAAATCAACATATCTTAGGGCTAAGCAGATTTAGACTTAGCTTTATGACATGACATAGATGCTATAATGTAAAAGATAAATGTCATCGTATAAAAAAAAAAAAACTCTTGTAAATCTATGCTAAACGAATTAAACTGGCACGGTAGAAAAGGTAATAAATTTGGGGACATTTAGGTATCCCTTTAACAAATGAACTAGGTACGATTTTAATGAATTTTCCGTTGAAGTTTATTTTCATGAAAATTTAAATTTAAATTAAAGTATTTCATTAGTCGAATTCCCTTATTTTGATAAATAAAATTATACCATAAAAAAAAATATAATAAGGAACACTCTTTTATTGAAAAATGAACTAATAAAGGTTTTAGAAAACTATTACATACTTTTAAATCTTTATTAAAAAAAATTAATTGTTGCCACTTGACATTATAGAAATACATCCAAATCCTGTGTCACATACGATAGTTTTGTATAAGTATAGATTTTTTGTTTGCCCTTTGAACCTGCCCCTGATGGGAAAAATGCCTGGAAACACTTGTATCTAGTATTGTCATTGATTATGAAGTCTTGTGCAAAATTTCAGGTCTTTTGGACAATAAGAAGTTGCCGAAAATTGAATTGCAAAATTCCGTTACATACATTAATAGTTGCATCATATCATGTTAATAAAAGTGTGTTAATTAAAAACCTTGTTAAACGCTTTAATTAATCATTTAAAAATATAAAATTAAAATAATACGTCAATCTTAATACAAATATCGTTTGTGGTGAATAGTTTAGAATGTCAGTTTAGGCAAGAATTTAAAATTTACGATTTCATTGCTAAGTCACAAGTTTTGCCACCAAAATCTCGCCAAATCATACAATTTACTAAATTCATAACAATTAACATTGAAATTCAGCGGTGCCAAATAGTCAAATGTTAACTAATGTTAATGTTAATGTTCCAGCTTATGTGAACCAAAAAAGTTTGACTTTACAATTTTTACTCATCTGACAATAAGAATCACAAAAACACAATACAAAACTTTCAATAATTCAATAAAAATTACAATGAAATAACTATCCAAAAACCGCTACCACTTATCTGTATTTGACTTGACCATAGCAACGCCAGGCTTACCAGAACTAGTAAGATCACAAGTGCATTTTCACGTTTCTATTACTTTTTCTTTAAAAAGAATGATATTGAACAACAGCTATATAGATTTTAAATAAAAAATATAATTTTTATTAAGCTTGTGTGGGGAGGGAGGTGTAGCCCAATAGCCCCCTCCGGGATTCACCATTGCTGGGATTGTATATCTTTAAGGCTTTTATTTGTTGAATGATTATGAGCTTGAATTTTAAAAAATTGAAACATTTATAAACCAATAAATTCAGCCTAAAATTTTAAGTAGAATGAATAAAACCCTTTTGTAGTTGAAAATTAAATTTCTTGAAAACAGAATAGCGACGTAAATAATGCAATGTTTGGGAACAAAGCCATTGGCTACGTATTAATGCATATGTAAAATTTCTTTACAATTGTAACATTAACGTAAAGGAATCTACCTTTGCCTTTAAAGCTTGCAGAAAAGGGATTTTTTTTCTGTTAAATTGAACTTTTTTTTTTTTTTTTTTTTTTTTAATCAGATTATTATATTGTTTAAAAACATGATTAAAATTTTTTTTCATTTTCAGTGATCTTTTTTATTATCATTTGCACGTGACATAAGCATCAGATTATAAATTTTTGCAGTGAAAGCTATAGAAAATGTCGGCTTCATCACAAGAAAAATCACTTTTTAACTTGTAACTTTTAGGCAATTGAAGTTATCGAAAAAGTTTAAATAGAAAAGTTGTTCTTTAGGGCAAGGCGGTAATTCGCCTGATTTGAAGTATTTTCCTATTTTCAATATTAAAGAAATTATGGGCAAATGAAAATTTTCACCCCCCACCATTTCCACCCCCTTTGAGCAGGATACCCCATCTACGAACTCGACCGAGATTTTTACTGTCCTGACAACATATCCCGAGCTCGTTAAATTTAAATAAAAATTACTCCAGTTATCGTGTTCACAACTTAACATGGGAAAAAGCGTTATACATATATATATATATATATATATATATGAAATAAAAGACAATAAAAAAGGTGGCGGTTGGGTGGGCAGATGTTTGATTACGGAGGTGGGGTGGTGTTGTAAGGCTGGATGGTTGGGTGGGTTTGTGAAATTAAATTTAAAAAAAAAAAAAAAAAAGTAGAAGGCTTGTTGCATTTGATTTGTAATACTATGCAAACTTTCATTTTCCATTAAAATTTCAGTTTTTTCCTTTTTGAGTTGTCAACTATATTTAATGTTCTAATTATACTGTTAAACACAATGTGATCAATCAGTGAATTTCATTGTGGCTTTGTTGGTTTCATTGTTGTTCATCTGCTTTGAAATTTGCATTTTTAAATCCATATGGTTCCTGTTCTGGTTGTGGCAGGCTGGGGGAGTGTTGCCGGCATAAAACTAGTGTAACCCCACAGGCAAGTCACAAGTCTTGCCGCCTGCCTTCTTCTTCCTACCTTGTGTTTCTTAGGTTGTTTTTTCATTAATTTTGATAAGTTTAAGGTTTTAAGTTAAGATTTGTTGTTTTACTTTATTGATTCGTTTGTTTTGCAGGCTGTTAATTAATAGATCTGGTTTCTTTACATTAGTGTATTTCATCCACTGATGATTTTTTTTTTTTTTTTTTTTTTTAATCTTATTGGTCATTGGTGTTTCAGTGATCTTGTATCTGTTGCTTGTCTTCTACTATGCTTAATAGATCATCTTTATTATATATACCTATATATATATATATATATATAAACTTTTGAACGGAGGGTGGTTTTGGGTTCTAGGGGTCATGATCGATGAAGATATGAAGAAATTTTCCAGAAGTCGTGTCATGAGAACCATTTCAATAGGTAGATCTCCTATAAGG
This sequence comes from Salticus scenicus, assembly GCA_963930645.1. NCBI lineage: Eukaryota > Metazoa > Arthropoda > Arachnida > Araneae > Salticidae > Salticus > Salticus scenicus. The sequence goes on from OZ005648.1 coordinate 344,490,875, forward strand.
AATCTACCTAAAATCAAAGTCTGTTTGGAAATTTATAAATATGCTAGATTTATATATTTATTATTTACAGATATTAATTTTAAAAATATACAATTTTATAATACACAAACAATATTTTATAATTAACTTTCTGAATTTTATTCAATAAAAGGTAAATTTTAACATATATATTTACATATATGTTGATATATTAATATGTATTTATATGTATATGTATATTAATATGTATATGTATTTGTGATTTGTGTAGCAGTCTTGGCACAAAATAAACAGACTTAGTCCAATCACCTTTATAAATGTGTATTCATTGATCACAAAGGCAAGCAAAGGCACAATATCTAGAGATGCTAGTCATGTGTTAGTGTTACAGAGAACAATGTGTGCTGAATTATTAGGAAGAGCCTGATTATAAGTTTGTTTAGTACTTAAATCCTGTGTAAAAAAGCAAGGTCCTGCTAACTGTGGCACTTTTTTATTCACACAATTTTACAATGAGAGTACAGATGGCATCCTAAATTTACTAATTTTTATTGGCTTCTAGAATATGATTGACATTCCAGGCATCAATAAAGAATTTATCGGAATTAATTTATTGATGTCTCCCTTTGTTGTCTCACTCCATAAGAAATTGCGCTTATTAAGTAGTTCCTGTCTTTAGGAATAATCATTTTTTATAACTTCAGTGTTATTATAAAGTACTATGCTGGATAAATTAGCATAGTTGCCAACATTTTAATTTATTCCCTATTATTTTTAGCTCTGTCTTTATTTTGCACCACTTATATATCAGAAAAATTTCCTATAAATAAACTTCAATAAAATAAGAAAAAATTACACTTGAAAAATAAGTGGTATGAAATAAAGACGAGGCTAAAAATACTCTGGAATAAATTAAAATGTTGGTAGCTATGAGTTAGGTTACAGAGGCAATTTATAAATTATTTCTACGCTATAATTTTGAATAGGATTTTCATTAATTAAATTTTTACTACTTTTTTTTTTCTTTAATCCATTTATATATATGTGTAGTGTATTGCAGAAGCAGTCATATTACTCAGGGATCGAAATTAACAGTAGTCCGTAGGTCCAGGACCACAAAAATATTTAACAGAACAGCAAAATATAAATTTTTGTTGTCTACCAGACCAGTGAAGCTTTTCAATTTTTTACTTTTCCCTAAAATTGTTTGTAATTCTCTCACAGAATAGTATGTTATACGAGGGTTGCTATTTATATTTCTGGCCTTGGCAACAGTAAGTGTTGCTAGGCGACCGCAGACGATTTTAATCGAAAGTTTGATATTTTTAAACGTAAATTCAGCAGACGATTTACCATTATAAGCTTTATTTGTGTTGTTGACAGTAAATTGAAAAGTTCTTCTCTTTCAAAAAATGGAATTGAATCGTGAAAATTTTCGTGCGATTATTTTTCATAACTTTCGACGTGGATTGTCAAGACAAGAGTGCTTCGATGAACTTAATTCTTTATACAGCGATAAAGCGCCATCCTACAGCACTGTAAAAAATTGGTATAACGAATTTAATCGTGGTCGATGTTCGATCCAGGACAAATCCCGTGCAGGTCGTCCAAAATCCGTTGTTGTGCCAGAAAAGATCGATGCTGTGCGTGAACTGATAAAGCAAGATCGTCATGTGACATACCGTGAGATTGAGGCGTCTTTGGACATTAGTATGACTAGCATCAATAAAATATTGCATGAACATTTGAGCGTAAAAAAAATTTGTTCGCGTTGGATCCCGCATAATCTGACAAACGCTCAAAAAAAGGCTCGTGTCGATTGGTGCAAGGAAATGTTGGAAAAATACGTTCAAGGTACATCAAAGGCTGTGTATAACATCTACACAGGTGACGAATCATGGATCTATGCATATGAGCCGGAAACAAAACAGCAATCAACTGTATGGGTCTTCCAAGGCGAGGCAAAACCAACAAAAGTTGTTTGAGGAAGAAGCACATCGAAACAAATGATTGCCTCTTTCTTCGGCATTAACGGTCATGTGGCAACAGTGGCGTTAGAGCAACGCAGGACGGTCAATTCTGAATGGTACACGACCATTTGTTTGCCAGAAGTCATCGGAGAAATTCGAAAAAAGCAGAAGAACAGGCGAATCATTCTTCATCATGACAATGCGAGCTCTCACACATCGACTCAAACAAATGCATTTCTGACTGAGCGAAAGATCGAACTGATGGGTCATCTGCCGTACAGCCCTGATTTGGCACCCAATGACTTCTTCTTATTCCCACACATCAAAAATAAATTATGTGGACAACGATTTTCGACCCCCGAAGAAGCGGTTGATGCATTCAAAACGCATGTTTTGGAGTTACCTCAATCGGACTGGAAAAAGTGCTTTGAAAATTGGTTCAAACGCATGCAAAAGTGTATTGATCATCATGGAGAACATTTTGAAAAACAATAAAACCAATTTCGATCCTACATATTTGTTTTTTCATTATTAGGTCAGAAATATAAATAGCAACCCTCGTTCGTAACAACAGTACGCCTATTTTAGGGTGCCCATTAGCAATTTGCTATTATAGCTGCTAATGAATAACATCGTACATTGGTGCTCAACAGTGAAAAAGGTCATCCCTGACGAGTTTTTTTCAACGTTCTGAGCCTTTCCTAATTAAAAAAATATTTTGTTTGAAATACTATCTTAACTGTTTCCTTTCTCATTGCTTGTTTGTATCTTTTAATTTGAGTTTCTGTTGTTTTTATGCACCGGCAAAATTATTAAAATTGTAACTAACAATCTAGGAATAAATTTAGGGTTAGATTGAAGCTAAATAAATCAAAAATAAATGTATCAATAAATCATAATCAGTCTCCACATTTTATTTAAAGTTGTTGTATTTCAATCTTATTGGTCTATGTGGTTTCAGTGATCTTATGTCTGTTGCTTGACTTTTACTACGATTAATAATTCATTTATATATATATATATATATATATATATATATAATAAAGATGATCTATTAAGCATAGTAGAAGCCAAGCAACAGATACAAGATCACTGAAAAACCAATGACATTAAAATTTATGAAAAAATAATTTAAGAAACTTAAGATAGGAAGGAAGGAGGCAGGCGGCAAGACTTGTGACTTGCCTGTGGGGTTAAACTAGTTTCACGCCGGCAACACTCACCCAGCCTGCCACGACCAGAAAAGGAGTCATATGGATGTAAAAAGCAAAATTTTAAAGCAGATGAATAACAATGAAACCACGAAGCAACAATGAAATTCACTGATTGATTACATTGTGTTTAATAGTATAATTAGAATTTTAAAAAATAGTTGACAACTCAAAAAAGAAGAAACTGAAATTTTATTGGAAAAAGAAAGTTTGCATAGTAATACAAAGTAAATGCAACAAGCCTTCTGCTTTTTTTCTTTGATGATCTATTAAGCTTAGTAGAAGCCAAGCAACAGATACAAGATCACTGAAACACCAATGACCAATAAGATTAAAAAAGTTGACAATTAATGGAGAAGACATTCATACATTAAAATAAACAAAATAGCCTTACTTTGCTTACTTCTCAAGCTCATTCGGCAAGCGTCCAGCCATCATCAAAAAGCTCTTGTCGTGTGTATTCTGAAAGGTTTCCCTCTTTCTTTTCAGCATGAAGTACCATCTTCTGTCTATCATTTGATTGGCTTGTTTGTCATTAAATCTGTTGTCGTTGACCAAAATTTCGATGCTTTCACGCAAGGCAGCATACTTGTAATTGTTAAAATTTGCCATTTTTTTTTAAATCTATATTAATATTTAAATCTCTGTTTTTGTTAAAGCTGTCGTTATTTTACCATATTTTATATTCTCGTATGGTAAATATTAATATAGATTTTCAAAATGTCAAAAAATTCGGCAAATTTTAAAAATTACAAGTAAGCTGCCTTGTGTGAAATTAAAATTTTACCAGTGACCGCACATGTAATGACAAACAAGCCAATCAACTGATAGACAGAAGATGGCATTTCATGTTGAAAAGAGAGAAATCTGGCAGAATATACACAATAAGAGCTTCTTGATGATGGCCAGGCACCCAGCCGAATGAGCTTAAGGAGTAAGCAGAGTAAGGCCATTTTGATTATTTTAATAAATAAAAGAGACACTATATTTAAAATATATTCTCCTTTATTAATGTATATTCAAGGTAGGTCAAGGCATAAGTGTACAGCTTTTCAGATCCTTTGCCATAATAATGTGATTTGCAGTACAATACTTCTCATAATGTTCAAATAAAACAATTAGTTATGAAATTTTCCCTCAGATGGCGCTACTTGTCCCTATGTTTCATTCATATAACATTTCTCATTTGCTATAGCCATGTTGATCCTCAGATTTAATCATCCTTCTTCATTTCTTTTTGTGGGACTATGTGAAGGACAAAGTATATGCCTTCCCTATGGCTGACAAAGTACTGAATACAAGAATAAAGCATGTAATCCAGTTTCTTCCACAATCAATGCTAGCAAACACAAAGATTAAAATAGATTACTATTTTGATGTTCAATGAGCTATAAAAGGAACACATATTGAAATACTATAGTGAAATTGATAAAATAAATGCTCCTTAGAGTTTCTTGCTGTTTTGAAGGCATAATGCCATTTATGAGCAAAATTTGGAACTAATTCTTTTTATGTGCTTAAATAAAACTTTTCAACATAAGAAGTATAACAGAATAAACTGCACATTTGCATGTTTACTTTATTTTATATTAAAATTTAAAATATGATAGGAATTTTTGGCCTACCCCAGTGGCGGCTCGTCATTAAGGGCCAGCGGGGCACGGCCCCACCTAACATTTTTTTTCGATTAATTATTATTATTAATTTTTTTTTTTTTTTTTCAATATTTCATTCTTTTTCTTTACTGCTCAAAAAATATATATACAAACTAACATCTGGCATCCATTTTTTTCTTAATATGCTTCTCATTATCATTTATTTGTCAATATGTTTTTTTCAAGAGTCATAAATCACGTAACACATTCGCGACCGCTGACGTGAATTCACATCATTTCAACTTCTATAGCTAGTTGCTGCTGACGCAAATTCACGTATTTTTAGATTCTATTCCTGGTTACAACTACGTGAATTCACGTATTATTTTGATAGTACAATATTATTAGAGTATCAATTCTTTGATAGTATTATAGGTTCGTTCTAATATTATATAACTAATCTTCATTCCAAGCTTTAGGTAATTACAAGAGTAACATTTTAAAACATTACATTCAATTTTTATCCACATTTAAACATCAAAAGTTTGCGGCAAATAGCTTTAGTTTACTTCGATATTCCCCGGCAATCAGTTTTAGAAAAGACAAAATTATGCCGGTTGTGAAAGTGTTAATGATTCACCCACCAAACTTTGAAAAACAAAAAATACAGCCTTAGACCGGCTGCGGTTGCTTTATCTAAGCGTAGGACCGCATCATAAACGGCCCATCTTGGCGTATTCATTTATACAATAGTTATTCTATTAGATCAGAAGGTTAACAGATTTGGCGATGATCACCTTTATCAGCATCAGCACGCTATAATTTATTGTCGGTAGGGCACCGACAGAGTGGCCCTTTGAGACAAAACTATAGGGAAAAAAACTGTCTCTTTTATTAGGTATGTTAACCATACAATTCCTTGATGAAATTTGGAGACTTTTGCATTACTTTTATTTGTATGATTTCTCGGTGCATATTTTTAGACTTATGACAGTTTTAAATTTTAGTGTTTAAAAATGAATTCTGTTGATAGTTAAAAATATATTTTTTAGATTAGCGTTTGAGATATAAAAGCTCTTAATTAAGAATGTGAAACCTCTCTAACTGAGATACTTTGAATTTAAATGAAAAAATGGAAAGAAAATGTGCAACTGCGATATTTTTCTTCAGATTGGTATACTAAAACTTTTATGCAAATAAATTGTAAAATTTTTAAATAAATAAATAGTGGATTTCCATGGATATATAGATTAACTATCTACATAAAAATTTAGTCCTTTTTTTTTTTTTTACTGGATTTCTTAAAAATACGATTTGATAAAACAGTTTTATTATGACTATTATTTAAAAACGATAGACCGTCTTTTTTTTTTTTTTTTTTTTTTTAATCAATCAATTGAATCAATCTTTAATTCTCAACAATCATTATGCATTAAATACATCATAAAATTGTGTCAAAAAGTAGGAATTTTATAATCGTAATTGAAAAGTTTTAAAATGACATTTTTCAATGTTCGAAATTTAAGTTAAATTTTCTCTAAATGCACATTTTTATAATTTTACGCATGAAAATTCGAAACTCATAAGGATAAAGATATTTAATTTTAAATAGATGTTTTCTAGATAATTTTCTCTAAATTGAATCAAAAATTAAGAAATTTAATTTAAATTATTTAAAATTAAGCTCTTAAAATGATGAACATGGTAGTTTTTTAATAAGTATTCATATTAGTACATTATTTATGACTTTCCAAATTTCAATATAACTTGTTATAAATTTATTAAAGTTTATTTTATTTGTCTTTTAAGATAAGAAAGATGAATATAACATTTGAAATATTTATTATTAAATGACTTAGGGATATAATTCGCGCAAGCTAAAAAATATTACATGTAGAGTGAGAAAAAAAATTTAGTTCAAATTTTAATGGCGTGTAGTGTTAGGGTTAAGGCCAATTGACTAAAAGTAGGTCCTAGATCTGGGTGGTGTACTTTCCCTAGGGAGTCTTTCTAAGTGATGATACCTAACTCGTATTTATGCGAGTTTCGGAGAAAACCATAGAAAATTGCAAAACCATATATCAGCTAAAGCCACCTGGAATAGAACTCGGCAATTCCCATCTACCATCTTCCAGATATTTAAATTTTGATACTCCACTGATCAGAAAACTGCAGAATTTTGTAAATGAAGTCATAAAACATTGATTTCTGAGATAAATTTACGCAGTTTTTTCCATATTGTTAAATTTAAGATTTGCCATAAAAAAAAAAAAAAAAAAATTCTTCCAAAAAACTTACGCTTTATATACCTTCTTAATAATGTATGTATTTATGTTTGAACAATGATTATTATTATTGTTTAGTTTTCCCCCTTACAATGGGTCGGGCCCCACTTATGAAAATTTGCATGAGCCGCCACTGGCCTACCCTATATAATAATATGCATATTCATACATGTATTTGCCCTGGTAAAGTTCGGTAAAAGTTTTAATAACTGGCCGACTGGCTTATTAAAACTTAAATGGAGAACACTTATTATACCAGGAGAAGTAATTTTGTTTTTAAATATCATCAAAAACAAAGACAATGTATTTCATATGACTGCATCTTTCTTTATCAGGTACAAGAGAAAATATATATATTACAAGTACAAAAGCAAAAATCAGACTGTACGGAAAAGAGAAATAAGAGATAATTAATAATATTAAGATACACAAGACAACCAATAAGCAGACAGGAAGATAGACTAGTAAAAACCTGCAAAAAAAAAAAAAAAGTAATGCAATTTTGAATGTTTCTCTAAATTCTTGTTTTTTGCATTTTCAATGTTATAATGCAACATGCATAAGCAACGTTACTTGTCAATATATATAATATATATCAACACAAAATTTAAAATATATTAAAACGAAGCAATAGCAGATTCAATGAGTTCATTGACAAATTGAATGAGTCAATCACCCCCAATAAAAGGTTAAACCTCTAAAATAGCAGTAACATGCAAAATATGGAGCAGTTTTGTATCTTTTTAAGCTTTTAAATGCTAGTATCATAAGTTTAAAAACGAATAAATCAATGTTGAAAACGAAAAAGAATTAACACTAAGACTAAGAATATAATGTTTGAGGCACAGCTATACTGACTCTTTTTTGAAAAAGTTATTAAAGCTAAAAAAAAAAAAAAAAAAAAAAAAAAACTGAGAATTGAGTTATATTGAGTGAAAAATTTCGCTTTTTGTTTACACTTAAAAATGTCCCAAATAAACTATTTTTTTTTTATTTCTTAGTTTTTTCTGAGCAACGACTAAATGAAAAATTATAATTTTTTGAATTCTAGGGGATATATTTTTGTTAATTTGCAATAAAAGCCTATATTCTGTTGTCAAATGAAATAGACAGAGTAATACACAAAATAAGAGGCAATTTTTATGCCAAATTTTTATCCTTTTAGTCAATAAAGATAAACTAACAAATGATCTTATGTTCAAAGGTAGGTAATGTAGAAATCCATAAACATACAGGTTGTCCAAAATTAAACAACCCTATTTTAAAGTTGTCTATAGGCAAAATTATTATTGAGAAATATATAAAATTTCGTGTAGGACATAATGAAGATATGGTAATTTGAGCAAATAAAAAAAAAAAAGAATTGGTTAAAATTTTTGCCATCAGGTTCCGTTTTTTAATGAATTACATATTTATGTAAGATTGCATGACCGCAGTGTGTTTGGGGAAATGCCACGAACATATCCTGAAATAGTGTCTTTAAGATCAGGTAAAGTTCTTGGATTATCATGACTTACCAGACCTTTCAAACTCCCCCAAAGCCAGAAGTTGCATGGTTTGAGGTCTGGGGAATGGGGAGGCCATGGATCATGAAGTGCGTAATTCATTAAAAAACAACCCCTGATGATGAAATTTTGAACTTTTTTTTTATTATTATTTATTTGCTCAAACATATTCCCATACCTTCATTATGTCCTATACAACATTTTATAGCTTTCTCAAAAAAAGTTCATCTGTAAACAAATTTAAAATAAGGTTGTTTAATTTCGGACACCCTGTACATACAAAAATTGCAGGCACATACTATCTTCATAAGCTATATTGAATCACAAAATATGCCTCATTTTTATAATTTATACTTACATGCATAAGCTCTAAGCCGAGGTAGATTAGGAGAAGCTGGGGGGCTTTCAGGACTAGCTGGCATGCGCAATCCCACAATTTCAGGTCGCATAGTAGGAGATGGTTGGACTGTAATGTTATGTCGAAAGTCTGCATAAAAATAGCTTGTAAACTTTTTTTGTACAAAAGTTTTTTTTTTTTTTTTTTTTTTAAGCAGCATAAATAAAAGATAAGTGTACTACCTATTATGTGAATGACAATAAGATACACTGATTATGAAAGAAATTATTAAAATAGATAAAAGAGAAGAATAAAGAAATGGAGAATTTCTTTTATATAAAAGGACCTGATTGTAAAGGTTCTGTAGAAATTTTCACAGGAAACCTATGGCAATATCATTCATCAAAAAATTTTAAATATGACATTTTCTACCTAACAAAGAATAACTGATAGATTAAATGCAATTTATAAATTTATTTATATTTTTTAATATAGATAGATTTTTTTTTTTTTTCAAAATATTTTCAGGTCCAAAAAGGAAAACATAATTAGAACTGATACAGGTGTTGAATTTGATAGGTGATAAATAAATGAATAATGCAGAATAACACAAAAGCTAATACACAATTTGGCAAAAGATTTAAAGTAATTGGAATTTAAACAGAACTGACAAAATATACTTTAGATTTTCAAAACAAATACAAAATTAAATAATGAATTAAATATTAAATTTAGAAAATAGATTTCACAACTCATTAAATATAAATATGTATAATTTTAACCACAATTATTATTTTAAAAAGAAAATCAAACAAATATAAGTCAAAACTTTCTAAATTCAAGTTATATCATGAATTTTTAATTCTCTATAGCAAGGAAATTAATGATATTTGTGAATTTAACTGATGGATCTTACCACATGGCATACTGATCTGTCCTCCAGATTTTAAAAGTTTTAAACGGCTCTTTTTGAATTTTCCTTTTCTTTTTTTAGGTGTAGGTCGACCTTGTTGCTGTTGTAAAATCATTATATTTAATTCTCTTTCAAGTAGATCTATTTCTCGTTCAGCTAGCTCTTGTTCTCGCTTTCTCAAAAATTCTTCTTGAATTTTCTGTTGTAATAAAGCTTTTGTTAATTCTTCTTCTCTACACCTAAGTTCCTGAATGGAAAATATTGAAAAATAATTTTAATAGCTGTAATGTTTATTATTATTACTTAATGGCATAGAAAATCATGTTTACACTTACAGGCTATATCTATTCAAATGTTCATTCTCTAAAGCATAATGCCATTATATTTATATATTAAGAAAGAAAAGAAAAAGAGACAAACTCATATTGAATTTTAAGCAGATTTAATACCTTTTCTTTACAGCGTAACTCATGGAACATTTCTGCTATTTCATGTTTCCAGTCATCTTGCAAAGTATGAAAAGATTCTTGGGGAGTATTCATAAATGGTGATCTTGCTATTTCTTCAAGTTCATGTAAAATATGAACAAAACTTGGTCTCTGATGTGGATCTGGATGCCAACAAGCTTCATAGAAAGAGAGTAATATAATATTCAAATATAACTCCAGTATTTTATTTCACTAATTTATTACTTACTACTCTAAACAGAAATATTAAATAATTTATTTAATAATTTAAACAATTAATTTATTTTTTATTAATTTTAACTATTCAAAATGATCAATGAATTATTCTAATTACACAAAATTACAAGAAAACACTTAAATCAGCAATTTTTCCTAGCATAATTAATTATTCCAAGCTTATTAATTAATATAAAGAAGTATATCAAGGATAAGAATAACAAAATATAATATACTCATAAAAGAAGAGAAAAAAAATAGAAATTTACTGTCACTCTACTTTTTTTTTTTTTTTTTTTGGGGGGGGGGGGGGGGGGAGTCTGTTTCAACAGTATTTTTTTTATATTTGTAGCATAAAAGAATAATAACTAGTGTCTAATTAAAAAAAAAAAAGAAAAAGAAAAAAAGAGTGAAAAAATAAAATATATATGCAAAATCATTTAAAAAAAAAAAAAAAAAAATGTAAAATCTGTTGCAAGAAGAATTTGCATTTATTGTATCATAAATCCTACAATTTTAACTGTCTAAATAAAGTTGTCAATAGAACATTTTAATGAAATATTGATTCTCTAATCACTTATTATTACTTTCAGTATATTTACACAACAATCAACAGATTTACATTCTAGATAATCAATAAATTTAATTCAAAAGTATAGATGCAAAAGTTATTTTTCCTTTAAACTTTTTACAAACAGTATATACTCATTCAATTAGATAAATAACAAACAGTGTGAACACTACTTAAACTTTTCTAAATAAAAAAAAACAAACATTTTTTACTAAATTATACATGGCTTCTCTAGAGAAAAATGTCCAACTATAATAATCTTGTTGTCGAATTTCATAATTACACTTAAATATGAAGAATGAAACTGATGTAGCAAAGGCAAATATCACCTACTTACTATGATGATATATTGTCATCAAGAAAGAACAGAATTAAAGTAATGGCTCAAGGAGTGAAAATAGCTACTTGTTTTGTAACCAACTGAAATGCAGCTTAGTTATATATTAAAATTTGAAAAATAGATGAAAAAGCTTTCTCTGTTCAAATTACCTTTCCTCTTCCTCCATTCTAAGTCAATACAGTTGATTTCAACATTAAATACATATTTTCAAACTTTTAATAAAATTACCAGACTTTTTCTTGACTATTCTAAACACTCTGAATTTCCTGACTGGTGAGCACTCGAACAAAGGAAAAATATACATGTAAAATTTTTCATTCTGAATCATAAAAATATTCAACATTAAAAAAATATTAAAAATCAGCACAGAAATAATAAGTATAGTCAGTCTTCATATGTGTCAGTATTTTCAAAGATCTTAATATAGTAAGTATTTAATCCTCCCCTCCCCCCCTCTTCTCAAATTTTTTTTTTTACATTTCAGTGGGCAATCATATCTTTAGATTTTCCTACTAGTTATATTACCTAACAATATAATATAATTATAAAAGAAAATCACAAAATGAATAGCTAGTTGAGCCCATCAGGTTTTGACCCAATCAAGCATATATGTCGTTTGCTGTAGCATCAAATACACTTACCAACAATTCAGCTCGCAATTCAAACCAATATTAAGTAAAAAATATGCTAATCTAATTTGAGCTCTGTTCTTCTGTACAAATGCACACAAAATTACATGTATATGAGTAATTAGATCCAATTCAAAAATTTATTGTAATCTCGCAATACATTTTTAAATCAGCACAAAATATTTATACTGGCAGAAAAAACAAACTAAAAATGCAAGCTTTTAAGTACCTTCCATCAGAGATGAAAACGGGCTGGGACAAGTAGATGGAATTGGTAATGTTAATTTATTTACAGCAACACCATAAGCGACAGCCAGAGCATCAATACCCTTATAAGGAGTTTCTCCTGTCAATAATTCCCACAGAAGCACACCATAGCTATAATAAAGGAGAACGTTATTGAGGCTTATGATTTATATAATTCAGTATGTATGATTAAAGAAATAAATATTAGCATTCAATAAAAATTAACAGAAAAAACTTTACCAGATTATACAGTCAATTAGTGTGTATGTGTAGGGGGGAGGGATGTAATTATTGAATCACAAATAAGTGAAAACAGAACTAATTAATTCTGAATATCTACTTTTGCCAGAGTTGCCAACTCTAGAGAATTGAAATTAAGAATTTCTGTATAATGAAATTCACAACATAAAATGAAAAATTAACAGTATAAAGATAAAATTCTAATTAGAACATTAATTTTATAAAATCCTTCGACTTTCAATTTAATTAAATATATATATTTTTTAACTTTCATCTATATTCAACAGAAGAAAGTATTGGATTTGTAAAAATTTTCGACTTCCAATTTTCGACTGATTTACACGTTTTGAGAGGTCTAGAACACGATTTGACCATTTTTAGAAAATGTCTGTCTGTGTGTGTGTATGTGACAAAAATTTTGTGGCGACTATATCTCTGGAACTACTGCTTAGAATTGTATATAAATTTATATGTACATGCACCTTGGCCTAAATTAACACTATCAACTTTTGGTGTCAGCTGCTCAACAGATGGTACTGCTATACAGCGATTTCCGCAATTTAAGGAGAGGCTATATCTCAGGTTCTATTGTGTATAATCAAACAAAACTTTATACATGAGATGGTCATTATGAGACATTATGCTGCTTCAATTTGAATGCTTATCGTCCAACAGGTGGTGCTGCTATACAGCGATTTTCACAACTTAAGGAAAGGCTATATCTCAGGAACTACTGCACAGAATCGCATATAAACGTATATGTAGACACACCTTGACATAAATTAGTGCTTATCAACTTTTGGTGTCAACTGCTCTCCAGGTGGCACTACTACACAGCGATTTTTGCAATTTTATTTAAGAGAAGGCTATATCTCAGGTTCTATTGTGTATCATCAAACAAACTTGATATAAGTGAAGACCATTTATGAGACATTATGCTGATTCAATTTGAATGCTTATTGGCCAATTGGTGGCACTGCTATACGACAAATTTTCTCGATAACGGGAAGGTTATATCTCAAATACCATGGCATATAACTGCATATGTGAGATAACCATTATATAAACACATTTTTAAGATGTTATTTATAGACAATAAAGCAGTCTTTCTTTGGATATTTAGTGTTATTTTTTCCTAAGATAAAAATCATTTGCATTCATCACATTAGATAATTTTAATAAATAATAGTATTAATAAATTATTTGCATTTAGTGAATTTGTATCGGAAAATATTGAAGAAAGACTTGTGGTGGCCACAACACACTAGCTTAAATAAAATCTGCAATTTTCAATTGGAAGGACACTACCTTGCAAATTATAAAAAGGTCAATGCAGTGCAGGCCTTGAAATAATTTTTTTTTCTTTAAAATCTCTCTTAAAAAATATATACATTTATATATATATGAAAGGATAAAAATAGATAAATTTAATTAATTAAAATCCCACTTTAAAAGTGTGAAAAGTGCTAGTCAAATTTATAAATCACTAATAATTTGTAATTGCTTTTTTAAAGTTTATTTCACAGTCAAAGACTTCATTATGCAGAATTTAAAAGTCGAATCTTGCCGACGCTAGTGCGATTTGCAGTTCATGCTGCAAAGTCTTGCATAAAAATTAAGCCCAGAAATTCAAATAAGAGCTTCGGGGAAATTCTGATCCAATAAGGAGCTGTGAAATAATGAACAAAAAATAGAATCCCAAACAAACCAGGGCACTTTTTGCCATGTAACGCTTGATAAATAAACCTACGGTCCTCTGGGCTCCGTCTCCACAGGGAACTAGTGCAATCAGCATTGCCGTCTTAAGTTAAATATATTTTCCTGAACTAAGAGCAAATCTTGCTCAGGTTGCCTATATTCCCAAAAAATAGTGAATTTTTCTACTTAATAAAGGATTATCAGTAGCCTCAAAAAGACTCTTTCTTCATTTATCCAATCAAAGACATTCCCATAATCCATTCTAGTAGTAATACCCAACCAACACTTTTTATCAAATATATATATATATCACATGACTTAGCACCTAACATGAGTAGGAAGTTGAAAGATTGACAGCTCATTAATTTTAAGATATCAGTGCAAAGTGGTCAGAAATAAATAAATAAATAAAAAATAAAATATCACATTTTAAGTACTTTAAAAAAATATCTAATTTTCAATCAAACTTAAAAGTGTTTTAGATTGTGAACTTACTATTTATAGCCAATTTTTAACTTTTGTCAAAATCTGTTAAAAATTTGTGACTTTATAAAAAAGCACATAATGCTCCAATCCAAAAAGCGATGTAATTTATACTCTAACACAGGCCTGTCAAACCCAAAACAGTTGCGCACCACATTGGAAATTCATTTTTTCTGGTAGATTGTACTATATGCATATTAAATATATAATGTATATATATATATATATGTGTGTGTGTGTGTATTTAATATTTATTTATTTGGTGGAGGTGAAAATTTCAGATTGAATACATTAAATTTAGTTTTATTCATAAATTAAGAACAAAACAATCAAACACATGACTATGTATAAATAACTATAAGAAGAAGATGATGTTGTTGGGATTAGGGATGTGCCGGATCACCAAAACCTGTGATCCGTGAATATGGATATGAATACGGATATAAATTTTTCTATATTCGCAGATATGGATACGGATCTTTTATTTCAAAATCCGCATATACAGATACGGATCTTTGAAAAATTTATAATAATCAAGTACGTATGAAACAATTTTTGCTTCCGTTACACGTTTACCATACGCAATGGAAGTAGTGTATTCGGTTTCAATATTGATTTTTCACCTGATTTGCATGTTTTAAGATCCAAAAAAGTGGTTTTTGGGAATTATTCATTGTGTATGTATAAGTGTGTGTAGGGATGGACGTGTATAATATCTTTTGACAACAACTGATGAATCTTCTTAATCTAAAAATAGAACGACAGAATTTTATATTTAAAACTTTATATTTTAACTTTTGGTGAAAAAAAAAAAAAAAAAAAAAAAAAAAAAGAAAAGAAAAGAAAAGAAACTGGAAATAGAACAAGAAAAACCTAAAAAAATCTCAATTAAAGATGTATCCCTTTTTTTTCTCATTGTCACAAGCCCTTTTTATATATCTGTTCGCTTATGTTAGTTGATTTCTTCAGGAAAATTGATAGGCAGTGTTCATGAACATAGTAAAATATACCAAAGCATTTTCATAAATTACGTTCAATAGAAAAGAACATTCAGCTTAATTTTAGGTAGCCTACATACTGTCTATAAACTATATGCACATTGCATTGTGTTCTTAAATTTAGTTTTATATGAAAAACACCTAACACAAAAATAAATTTTCAGCAATTTTTAAATATAGTCCCAATATATCCAAATACTTTAAGTAGCCCTGTAAACGAATGATGAATGATTTCCCTTCCACAAAGCCATTGCACGAAGCATGCATTTATGCATGTAAAAAAATATGTTTACTCCATTTTGTTTAGGGCAGCCTATAGATGTTACACTGTACTTACCTAAAATTTCCCCTATAGATGTAATTCATTTTAATTCTCTTGGATGTCGCTGTACATGAACAGTTTACTTCATCTTAACAAAAAGTTTGGTGATTACAGATTTAGAATACAGAGTTTGGACTGTCTGCTACTATTTGCTTGTGAGATATTCTAATAATAGACACACACAAACCAACCACTAAAAACATGATTTTCGGATTCATGGCACCTCAAAACGTGTAAATATAACAAAATAAAAAATTGTTCCAAAGAATTTCATTTAAACACATTTTCAATAAACTAATAACATTTTATTAAATAAAACTCATATAAACTATGTGAATTTTACTGAAAAAAAGATGAGATTATTTAGATATTTATAATTTTATGAAACTATTCATTATTTATACATTTCCATTATTATATATTTATTTTTTAAGTATTACATTAAGAGAAAATTATACATTATGTAAAATATATGTATTATTTTTTACAATTAATTTCTTTTTCTTAAAATTTACAGTCTCAGAGATAATGCATGATTGATCTTATAAATGTTTCATTTCTTATTATTCACACTATTCACAGTTAAACACCTGCTTTCAAACTGTCGTTTGAGTATAAACAACTATCCGATTTTGGTGCATTATTGATTTGTTAAAGAATACCTAATATCATCTGGCTTACTGAATCCATCTCTCAGATGTTTTTATTTTATATTCTTTTTTAATTAAATCACAGCATGTATTTTCTTTATAAATGCTGTATATATTAAGTGAAAACGGCAGGAAACTCAAAATTTCTTCATGTAAAAGTGAAAATGGGAGCTCATTGCCTACATAGGAAAAATGAAGGGATTTAAAAGAAAAAAATTTAAAAAGTTTTTCTTGTGTTTGTACTGCGTTTCTACCACCACTGAAATAAATTATTTTTTATATGTCTGGATATTGTGATGTTAAATATGGAATTACGGACCTTTAAAAAGAAACTACTCCCACTGTATCATGTCTCAAACAGTCACTGATAATACACATAGAAATAACTTTTAGGTTATCATTTGGCTGAACATACGCTAAAAAAGGATAGAGTGTAGCTTGCGTGTTTTCCCAGTGATATCCCTGTATTGCATCCTGTACAATAAAAGTAAAATTTTCAGAAAAATCAAGTAATAAAATGCACTCATCTGGTTTTAGTTCTGCTTTTCTTGTTTTTAAATACTCTGAGATTTTGCAATGTAATGGTATTTTGCCTAGGACTTCATTTTCAATAAAAGTTCCAATTTAAAATCAGGTGCAGACAAAGTAATTTAATGAGTGTTGAATGGACAGTAGTTATCCACCGTTGAAACATCACTTCAGATTCTTCATCATAATCATCCATTAACATATCTAAAAATTCTTCAAATGCAGTTTGGAGTGGACACTGTGAACAAAATCCTAACATACATGCTTCATTGTTAATGTCACACACATAACGAGACAAAAAAAATCACTGATAGATGGTTTAATAGATTATTTTAGAGATGCCATCATTAGCCTGTCATTTTAGTGAATCATACAGACAGACTGAATGAATTCCTGTACTACCAGCTAACACACACCACTTCGGTCACAAATCAGCAAATTTAGATAATCCAATTTTGTGATTGGGATATTCCCGTTTAAAAGGTGTGTACGATTCTTTGAGATTACATAAAATGAGGTGTTTCTGTTTTGTAAATATTTTATTTCTTCACTAAATACTAACTTGAATTTTTAAAAAATAAAAGGTTTCCTATATCTTTTTTTAAAATATCACAAAAATAGAATACACATTAGTTTTGTTTTAATACCAGAATATAATAAAATCAGAATGTTGCACCCTTATTCAATGCTTCATTCACCTAATAACACTATTTCTAAAAGTAACTAAGTAACGTTCAGAGGGTAAATAAAGTCTTATACATGTATTAAATCAATATTTATATAATATTCAATAAGTTTTGTTTTTTTACATCTTTTTTTTATCAATGTTAAGTCTGTGAGAGGGGAAACACAAGCATATGGTATTAGAGAAAAACATGCATATACTATCAGCAAGATATCTCTTTATGCAAATAATAACCAAAAGTAACTTTTTTCCTGTGAATAGCTAACACATCAGTAGCTTATTTAAAAAAAATTAAAAAGTTTCTAGTGCTCCCCCTTTAGGAGAAAAATGGCTGCCAAGATGGCCGAAATTGCATGTTTTTGCCCTATGGTTTGTATTTAAGCTTAAATATTTCCAAGAAGAAGTGAGAAACCCAAGTAATTTATTGTGTAGCAATTTATGGTGAACACCTGTACTCTACCAGAAAGTGAGCAAACCTTTGGTTTTATTTTCCTTTTTTTGGAATTCATGTCTCAATTTTAGCAAAATCGGGAAAATCAAATTTTTGTGGTTGCAACTTCTAAGAATACTGTACCTTAACGATTTTCATTATAAACATTGTAGTATTTTTTTTTTCTGAATGCCTGGGATAACTAGTTTCCATAGATACCTAACACTTTCATATTACATGAGCACAATGTTTAAGAAAAAAAAATTAAATAACATCAATTTCTTGGTATTTTGAGGTGGCAGACAAACTTCGAGGACCTGTATATCTATAAATAAGTGGAGCAGGTAGCTAAAAATTTGGACTTTTTCATGCCTCTATATCATCAATCTGTGTACCAAATTTAAAGAAAATCTAAGTCGGTCATGCAACCAACTTTTATTTTTTTAGGTGAGTTGGTATGGAATCACTCATTAATTGCTTTGAAAAGCCCATGATTTTTTACTTTTAACTTCTCTAGAATTTCTTGAGTATAACAAAATGTGGAAATATTGGGTAATCATTTCGAAACATTTCTTAATTCCAAAAATTAGTTAAGAAAATATACATGAAGATGTGTACTACATTTATATTATTAATAAACACCTACAAAATTTGGAAGCTAAAGACTGCACTTATGTATAAAATAATTTTGGTTATTCCAGTTACTGTGCTTCCATTGAGAGCTCTTTGAGTACTCAAAATTAAATTAAAAATAAATTCTGAAACACATCAGGTGATAAAAACATGAGCAATTCCTTCTGCATTTCTCATGAAACTTTAGATTCTGAATCTTTTGATTTTAAAGAAGACTTAACCACAAAAGCGAAAAAAAAAAAAAAAAAAGTTATTAAACTTCCATTTTTTACATTTACTTGATTTTTTTTTTACAATTGTTTGATTAACACATTTATAATTATTTGGGGGGGGGGGAGAATCTGCAAAATGTAACAAGCTATGTAATTTCTCAATTTCTTACTTAAATTTGAAAAATTCTACTTAAAAATTTTGTTAGAGTAGGAAAATCCCAGTATATTTTTCTGTGTGAACCCTGTAATATATTTAAAAGTTAGAAAATAGCCAGCTTACAGATTTAATGTAACATAATTTGGAAATTAAAAAAATTGCCAGATTGGGAATTTCAAAATGTCAATATAAAGTGTCCTGAGAAAGCACATTTTAATAATTTTTTAGCAAAGAAATTAAAGCATTTATAAAGTTTTATAAATATATTTTGAGACAGAGTTCTTTTGAGATGTAAATTGTAAGAAGCAATCACATATACAGTGATATACCACTGTCTGGTACTAAGAGTTAAGACATTTTTCTTCTGTTGAATTTACTAGCTCTTAAAAACTTTTAATGATAATTTAAAAATTCAAATACTAGAGCTATAACACATCGCATTGCAGCAGATTTGATAGAATGTAGTAGAGTGGGCAAATATTCTCATTTTATCAATGATTGGGAAATTGCCTATCGCATAATTCAAACAGTGAGTGTGTTTTCCATAACATTTTTATTTAAAAGTGAACATCAAAATATCTAAAATTTTGTAAATGTATTGCAAAATTTCTGCTAAAGAGAATTTAATTTTATGCAGGGAAAAAAAAAAAAAAATTGAGGGAGGAAATAGTATTCAATCCTTGCTTAGTACACATTACTAAGCAAATTTCAACTTCCATTTTATCATGAAAACTGCATAAAACTAACGAATGTTTAGTTAAAATACCTTCTATAATAATGAATAGATAAACAGTTATTTTTTTAGATAAGCTTTAATTTTCATTAATAATAAATAATCATTCACCTCCAAACATCACTAGCTTTAGAAAATGTAGAAGATTTTATGACTTCTGGAGCCATCCACGCATAAGTACCAGCAGCAGACATTCGAGTAGTTTTATATACCTCTCTAGCTAAGCCAAAGTCTGTTATTTTAAGAGTTTTATTTCTTAGATCACCATTTTCAAGAGGTTCCCTGATGAGAACTGAAAATGAAAATAAAGAAATTACAAAAGATTAAACCAACAATATCATTTTAATGAAAATATAATTAAATTGCTTAATATTTAAATTTCCTTAATTTATCATTTACATATTCACTCTAGAAGATAAAATTAATATCATATACAGTGACTGGCTTTTCAAGAATAAAATCATGCCTTTCTAACCTCAGAATTTTGCGTAATCACTGAGTAGGTTTCTAAAAAATTGTTTCCATTCAAAAGGTGGCTTTGGAAGTTTTCAGTTGTGAATAAAATTTCCCTATCTGTTATAGTAGTACTTGTTTGTTTATATATTTTTCTTATATTATTCAAGTCTATTTATTATAACATGTTTCTTCATTGAAACTGATATAAGTATAGGTGTCTATCTAAAAACAATGTAGATTAAAAACAGACTCACAAAAATCAAAGAATTTTAAAAACTTTCCAAAAAAATGTTTGGTGAGAATAGGGGATATACAACATGAAATACTGTTTGAACCTCAATCTTCCAGGAAAATCAGGATATATTTTGGGCAGGGCAGATACATGGTAAAAATCAGTAAAAATATAGGAATTGACATGTATTTTCCTGCTAAAATTAAATAGCATAAAAAATTATTTTAAAACAAAACATATACATTTTTTGTTGCAGTGATTAAAAAAAATACAGTTAACTTTTAGTTAACTGGCATTCAATGAACCAGAAAAATTTGGGAAACATTTTTTCTCCACTCCCAATAAACATTGGCGTAACTAGAGAATTTTTCTGGGGAGGGCCATGGCCCCCTTTATTTTATACTTTTTCAAACTTATAGATAATGTTTATGCAGCTGCTGATATTCAGGAAAACCCCCATTTTAATTTCCAAACATACATTATGTAAGGAAATTATTATAATCATGAAAAAAACTCAACTATGAGATTTTGGTTATCTATATGATTTAAGGTCTCCTGTGTTTATTTTGCTATTTTTACGGTTATCGGTTATGTATGTGTGAGTGAATGTGATAACGTCTAAACTTTTTGAGCAATTGCGCTGAAAGTTGTTGGGTATATTATAGGTCACCCTTATAAAAGCTGTATAGGTTTTAATGATTAATGCTTATAGTTTTTTTTTTTTTTTTTTTTTTTTTTAAGATACAAACAATTTCTTTTTATCATTATGGCCTATGGATTCAAATTATTTAAAGTGCAATGTCATCTAAATGCCTTATTTGATTGAGCTAGAAATTAATACAATAGGCATGTTGTAGGTCATCGTCAACACAAATTGTATAGATTTTGATGAGTCTAGCACTTAATAGTTTCTTACTGGTACATGATGAAAAGTTCTTTGTCATTTTGGTCTATGGTCTCTATTTAAAGTGTGTTAGCTAAACTTTAAATTAGACAGACTAAAAATCTTATCTGATTGAGATAAAAGTTTGTAGGTATATAGACCACTGCTGTACTAATTGTTTCGATTTTAAAGGGACACGAAGAAAAATTCTTCATTAATATAGTCAATGGAATCAAATTATTTAAAGTGCGATAGCGTCAAAACGTTTTATTCAGTTTAGTTAAAAATTAATATGCATATTATATGTCACTGTCACACAATTTATATAGATTTTTATAAGTACTCATATTTCATTTACAGAGACGCAAAAAGAAATTCTGTATAATTAAGTACCATAGAATTAAATTATTTGAAATAGGCTAGCATCTAAACTCTACATTCGTTAAAATTCAATATTGGTAGGCATGTTATAGGTTATCATCTCCAGAACCGCATGAGTGATTGCATGAGTACAGGAATTACCTATAGGTTTTTTTTTTTTTTAATAGGCATTCAAAAAAATTTTATACATTGCGGTTCATGGGCTCAAACTATTTAAATTTCATTTTATTAATGTTAAATTGTTTGAAATATAAAGAATAGATAAATATTTGATATTGCAAGCTTACCTTTTACAGTTTTTTTACAGGAACACCCAAACAAATTTTGATACATTATGATCTATTAAAACTTCACGACATGTAACCATAGATGCCAAAATTTTAATTTATCCCGGAGTATTTTTAGCCCACCTTTATTTTGCACCACTTTATTTATAGAAAAAATTTCTCCAATATATAACTTCGATAAAATAAGAAAAAATTATTCTTAATTAAAACATTGGAATCTGTGCATCTAACTCTGGGAAAAATACTCAATCTCTATATATTTGTATTGATTTAAAATTATTAGCCACATATTTACAAGCATTTTAAAATGCTTGTATCAAAGAAACGAATGAAGTGCCAACTGTGCAAACCAAATATCTATTGATGGGCCAATGATTTATGTTCATAGGGCAATTCAATTTTACAAATTTCATTTTAAAATGCTTGCTAAAATCCAAGTTAGATTCAGTATTAATTACATTAAAAGGTAGCTGAAATATTACTCTTAAAAAATAAAAAATAAAATCTCGTGTGTAACAACTAGGGCTGGATTAATGAAATAATTAATTGTTTGCATGTGTATTTTATTAACTTTTTTTTATGAATTTTATTAAACTTTGGTCCAAAAAGACGTTATAGTTTATTATTTAGTTTTCTCTGGGGGTGGGTGGGGGGTAAGACCAGTTTACGATGACTAGCGGTGAAATAATTGTATATTTTGAAAATCGGCAATGGAAAAGAGCCATTTAAAGTACTTGCAGCAATTAAAGATTTTGAGATTTATCCGGAAAATGATCCTGGCTTTCAGTAATAAACTGCTAGAATATCACGTATTGTGATAAAAATAAAACCATTATCAAAATATCAACCCGATAAAAATAAAACCTATATCACATAATGTTATTTTAAAATAATTAAAGCTTAAAATCAATAGAATGGAGGGCAAATTATACACAAGTACACTGAGAAAAAATTCTGTAACTGACATCTAGAATCTAAATTGTGGCTCTAGAATAGTTCTATTCCATGTCATCCTCATAAATTCTAGTCCTCTTGGAAAGCGAGTTCTACAAGCTCCTATTAGAATTCTAGAACTTTTGCCAATATTATCAAGGGCAAAGTTATTTAAAAATCTCTGCAAATAAATGAGACTACAAGAGGCAGGTTTCAGCAACTATAATCTTGGTTTATTACCCACTTCTAGAAAATCAAGCAAGAATTTCTCACAATACAAAAGATTCAAAATATTCGGAATATTCAGAATTCAGAATATTGTTTCACCATGTGTAAACTAGAAATTCTCGACCATTTTGTCTATTCAGTTTATTGGCATGCCTTATGCGCCTAGTTCGGAAATCTATATTTCTAATTAAGGGATTTAGAAGTTGGCCACTCATTCATTCTAGAGGAAGGTGGTATAAATATTTTTTCTCAGTGTATATTTAAAAGCAATGATATAAATTTAAATAAACACAAAACATCGATTCATTCTTTATGCAGTTTTTTATTTTTATTATTATTACTTTTCTTTTAATGAAAAAGTCATGGAAGTAATATACCAGAAAATATATAGAAAACAGTCGATGCTTGTACACATTAAAACTGGTATTCATTTGTCTTTAAAAAGTAGCAAATGTCTATTTTCCTTTTATTGAGAGAAATATCAATAATATCATTAATATCGATATTATCTCGGCGATATATCGCGATATTCAATTTCTGATATCATCCAGCCCTAGTAACAACCACCCTACTTCTATTACCCACTATTACATACACCATGTGCACTTTTTGGATAATAATGCGATCAGAAGACGAAAAACTGGCCTAACAAATTAAAACATCTAAGAATTTTTCTGTGAGAGGAAAAAGATACATGTGTAAAGACACATAAACAGAATTTACATAGCGAGTTAAAAAAAGAAAAAAAAAATCGTAAAGCGTTTTTTTAACTAGAGGTCTAACACTGACCTACCTAATCAGGACAGGATGACTGACATTTTTCTGTAATAACCACGTAATACATGCGAAAGGACACCTAAACAAGGTTTATACTCAATAGGGAAAACCTGGAATACTCGAGAGATTTGAATTTTGTTTAAAAAAAAAAAAAAACTCCGGGAAAATAAAAATTTTCAATAAAAGTCAGGGAAAAATCGATTATAAAACATAGAAAAACAAATATATACTTTCTCTCAAATTACATTTTTCTTGTTTAGCTTCATATCAAAATTCAAATGATTTTAAGTACCATGAAAATACACTTGTAAACAATGATTACTACCTGAATTTCTATCATGATCGGCAGTAACATGACATAATACAGAGGAAGTAGATGTATTTTCTCCTATCTAGAGGAGCATTTCTTGTAATATGTCGCTAATATTTTTTTTGAAAATTGTCTGGAAAACTCAGGAAATCTTTTCCCTCATATTTGAGTACGAACCCTGCTAAAAAAGGGTTTATGTAGCCGTTTTCAAGAAAGTCGTTAAAGCCGTTTCTGAGATACCACTTTTAACAAAACTTGGCAAACTCAATTGGCTGGAAAACAGCAATTATGTATGAGAGGATATCAAAAAGAGAAGTTTTGAATTCTGTACTATTCTTTTATGACTGCCTGATTTTTTAAGAAATTTTCTTATTTTGAAATTTTTAGTTCCACCTTTAGAAACAATTTAGCTTCTAATTCTGGTTTTAGCTTCAATGAATATTTTATTTGTGATAAAAGCATTAGAAGTATAGGTATTAAGTAGAGTAAAATGTAAGCTATTTATTTTAACACGTCGGATTGAGTATTTAAGTTTGTGAGAGTTACCACAATCAGATTTTTCACGTTATACAAACAAGCTAGTAGTGTTTCCCACATGAGAGGGCACCGCAAGCGCTTGTGAGTCATAGTTTACTGCCGTCAGGACTTTTCCCGGATTCTGAAATGCCAGGTTGTGCTTACGACAGGGAGAATTTTTTTCGAAAAATGAAGTTTTCCAGTAAAGTTATTTTTTGTCATTTTAGTTAGGAGGTACTTTTTCATTCTGCCACCGAGGGGGGTAATGTTTCATGTGCAAAAAGATTTTTTTAGGTTCATGAGATGTATCATTTTCATGTAATCCTACGCCCAAGGCTTATATCGACAAAAAGTTAGCACTGATACTTTAAAGAAAAAATAAAATAAAAAATGTACAATTATTCTAACAGCTGTAATAAATAGATGTATTCTTGCTTAACATCTCTTAAAAATTACAAGTTTTTAAAATAATTATTTTCCAAAATTTTGTAAAAAGCATTATAACCATTTTTTGCTGATAGTTCCACCATACAAAGGTAGCTGACCCCTTAAAGGTATTGACGAGTTCTTTCGAAAGATATCCATATTGAAAATTCACCCTCCACTGAGGGGGTACTCTCCCCCCCTCCAGGGGGAAGAGGAAGCAATGCTTTTATATTAACACACTTTCTATCATGTTCTGCTGTTAAATAGAATAATTTACTGCAGAAACATCTGTAAAGAGAGATTCTTTTACAGATGCTTCATCTGTAAATTTTTCCTTTTTAACAGCAGAATATGCTGGCACTCATTTTTGCCAGCACAATGAATTATAAATGTGCATGTACATTTATGCGAAAACAGGGTAACCACTAGTGAGAAAAAGTCAGGGAATTTAAGTGAGTCTGGAAAAGTCATGAAATAGGGAATTTCATGTAAAGTCAGGGAATTTTGTCAAATTTTATGGAAATCAGCCATATTTGAGAGTTTGTTATTGTAAATTGTTAAACAGTTCGCTAAATTTGAGAAATTTTGCTCGAAATAAACAGCGTGAGTCAGGGAACTTGGAAAAGTTCTAATTCTGGCCACCCTGGACAATTTGTCCTATACTGCCATGTTAACTTTAAGAAAAATTTAAATTACAGCACAGTTTGTTGAGCGACTGAACCCCAAATGAAAACAGTACCAATTTAGGTCAGGGTCCAACTAAATAAGAAATTTGGTTAAATTTTGTTCGTTGGTTCATGGTATACAGTGACCACAACATTTGCGATACATATACACAGACAAAAACACAGATAGGGAGACAGGCAATTTCTGAAAACAGTCAAATCTTATTCAGAACATCTCAAAACATGTAAATCCGTCGAAAAATTTCACAAATCCTATACTTCCTTCTTATATATACAGAAGAAAGTCAGTAGTGGCACCAGAAATTCCCCGACGGGGGGACACCATCTCCCCAACAGGGGGGCACTACATAAAGAGAGTTTATTATATGAGTATTTATCAAAAACTGCAAAACTGTTAATAATATTAGTGTTAGTATTAGTACCATTCCATTTGTTAGTATCCCTCGTGGTTTTGGAAATCGTGTCACAGACAGACATTTTCTAAAAATATCGTGGTCAAAACGTGTTCTGGACCTCTCAAAACATGTATACTCATGGAAAACAGGAAGCTGAAAATTTTTACGAATCCAATACTTTCTTCTATTGATTATAGAATGGAAAAACTGGAATGCTCTAACTTTGTAAAAGGAAAGAAAAATGCTGCTAAAAGTAGAAAAACTGAAAATTTTGTATTTGTTCCCCCGAGAGATTTTAGGAGTATGCCCCGATGGGGGGCGGCCTGTGCCCCCCCCGGCCCCCTAGCTGGCGCCACCCCTGAAGAAAGTAAAACAGAAAGAAGATAGAAATGGTAACTTTGAATCTTAAGAATTCTGGGGGAAGCCAGCCGAAACACTAGGAGGGGGGGGGGGGGGGCAGGCCCCCTTGGACCCTACCTAGTTATGCCAATGCCAATAAATTGCTTTTAAAAAATGCTGCTATTTTAGGATACACATTTTCATAAAGAAATGGTAAAATATTGACTTTTTATGTTGAAATGTAAGTTCAAAATCCCGTATTTAGAAGTACAAAATATCAAAATATGGTGAGAAATGCAATTATGTCATGAAAAAGTGTAAATACTAGAGATGGAATAAACAGTTACTTTTCACTTTCAGTAATAGCTTACTTTGTTCCACATTACATTTGGTAATAGGTTCTAATAACCAATTGTTTTTGTAATTTATTATTGCTTACTTAATATGTGGCTAATGAATGTTTCAATCATTTCAGGTTCATGATATACAACATATACATATGCAGGGACCGCTTTACAATTTTAGCAGCCCTAGGTAACAGATTTTTGACGGCCCCCTCTAATACATATTACGCCAGGGCAGCTTACAGATTTCAAGTGACCTCATGTAAATTTTCAGATTCAAATCTCCCCCCCCCCCCCCCTCAAAAAAAAAAAAAAAAAAAAAAAAAAGTGGTTGCAGTAGAAAACATC
The DNA here is from genome assembly GCA_963930645.1 of Salticus scenicus. Classification (NCBI taxonomy): domain Eukaryota; kingdom Metazoa; phylum Arthropoda; class Arachnida; order Araneae; family Salticidae; genus Salticus; species Salticus scenicus. The sequence goes on from OZ005648.1 coordinate 344,518,449, forward strand.
TTTATGATTATAGGTTATTATATTAAGACTCAATTTATTCTAACTATATAAGTGAATAGAAATTTAAATAACATTCACATTTTTTGTAAAAATTGAGTTGGACTGGGCATATTTATGAGAAACAAAAAATAATCAGGTGAATTAAACTTTTACCTTTTCTACCAGACTATGTTAAAAGTTTGATTAGGAAAATGCCTTAAAATTTCTGCCTATACAAATCTCTATTCTATACATGGCATGGCATGTATTGATTTACCACAAGCTGTTGGCCGAAATTTTGAGTAAAAACATATTGCAATGGAATGAAACAGAAAAGTTTTGCATATCCAGAAAAGAGGGGTAATCGGAAGCATATTATTTCTACTATCCTCCTCAACACCGCATTGTCATTGCTTACGCTATCAAAGTGCAGCAATTCATCACAAACTGACGAGTGAATCTACGAAGTTGCTACATTTTTTCCCACAGAAAAAGAAGTTCCACTTTGAATAATAAAAATACTAAAATATTGCTCTTTTTCTTTATATTTGTTCTTATAATTTTATTTATCCCATAATAAATTATAATTTTCATTTGTAAATTAAATCAGATGGTAAAAAGTATTCATTTCAATTTTTAACAAGAATGGAAGATTATGCGGTTCGCAAAGACGATTAACACTTTCCATCTGTACTTGCTTGTTGCAACATTTAACGTTTAAAGTATTTTGCCTATGCGATCGCACAACAAAAAATACAAAGAGATAAATTGAATTCATAATCACTCTTAAACATTGTTGGAAAGTGTTAAAAACACAACCCTTAACACAGACTGAAATGCAGTTCCAGCAATTTCCAATTGTAGCTCTTAATGTATCTCAATATTTGAGTGTAACTCTGTAAATCTTAACGCTAAACACACCATATTCAATAAAAAACTTTTTTCTTTTTTGGATATGAAAAATAAATGTAAATTAAATTGTAATATGATTTGCACAGTACAAAAATTTCAAATATGATTTTATAAAAATGCATCTCAGAGAAAACAATGAATTGTCATTATTTTGGGGGGGTGTCCCTGTATACAAGCCAGTTGTGCTATTTCTACCATTTTAAACAGAGAACATTGGCTAGAGCCTTGCAGACATAAACTTTTTTAAAACTTTGTTGGGCGTGTTAAAAATGCTTCTCCTTCATATTTACTTAAACCATTTCCTTCTTGTAAATGTGAAATAAAATTTTTGTAAATTCGTTTCTCTGTGAATAGATTTATTAGATGTATTTTTGTGTTGGCTATTATTTTAATTCCAAACTAATCATAATCATTTCAAACATACAGTCGGCAGCAAAAGTATCCGAGCACTAGCAAAAATTCCTATATAAAAAGAATACACTTAATACTGTTTTGTTAAATAAATCCTTGTCGAATCATGTTCTTAGACTGACTAAGAAAAGAGTTCGACAAGGCTTTATTTAACAAAATAGTATTAAGTGTACTTTTTTACATAGGAATTTTCACTAATGCTTGGATACTTTTGCTGCCGACTGTAATTATGAAGGCTTTTCATTCATAAATTCACAACATAATTAGATACTCTTATTTAGATATGATAATACGAATAAAAGTAGCGTTTATTGTTTTCGTATGAAAGTAAAGCCTGGTCTAAGTCAACGCTTTAAACAGATTTTCTAGATATAATAGTCAAGAAAAGGTGATCTTTATATAATTTATATTTACTCTTATTTATTTTTTAATTTATATATTTTGCGTATTTTAAATACATGCTTAAGACTTTCTGAATAAGAATTTTCTGATTTATTTATGGAGCTATTTTTACGCAAATGTATAAAACTTTCAAGTATTTTTATTTAGATACTTAGAAATTGAATAGTGTTTTATGTCTTCACATTCTTAGTTCTGTTATTTAGTTAACTATGTATGAATTTGATATAAAGAATTGGAATTTGAAATTGAACGAGTTTAAAAATAAAGCTGTCATGTGAAACTATGTCAAAGACTTTAATAATAATGTCAAGAAAAGAGTTCTGACTTTTTCTCATTTAAAAAACTATCGTGAATGAATTCTGTTACTCTAAAGATCCATTATGACGGAATGCTTAGGTCAAAAACTAAATTAGAGGTGCACAACCTGCGGCCCGCGGAAGGACTGACATTTTAGGCTGCATTAATCATCAGCAGGGGAGGAAAAATAGAGAGAGAAAGAAAAATATGATTTGTTGCATTCTCAACTTTTTTTTTTTTTTTTTTTGGGGGGGGGGGGACATATTGACGCTTATTATTTTGTAGAACTAATAAAAACACAGTCCACAATAATGATGGCGTTCATTTATGGGGATGCAAACAGAAATGGAACAGCAGCTAAAAGAATGTATATGGAACGATTTTACCGCAGGCATAGCTGATAAAACATTCAAATGTTTTTACTGGATGAGAATAAAATGTTTCCTGCTTCAAAATGACCACCAAGATATTCGGTGGTGGTGAATATACTGGGGTTACATTCACAAAAATATAAGACTTATCATGCAGATTTCCAATAGTAGATGCAATTTTTACTGGTTACTATCATAATAGTTTAGCTGGTTGCTAACAGGGGTGTAACCACAGACGTTATCAGCAGGGGCCATGTTGGAGGCTGAGACTGATTTCCTAATTTGTTTAAAAGGTCAAAAATTTAAATTTATTTAATTCCGAAACATCTGAGCTCCCATAGCCCCTCCCCTTGGTTGCTATCATAATACCTTAGTAACCAAATCCTCATCAAACTCTTTGATACTATTGCAGATCAAGTTCTTTGTTACACCAGAACAGGAAGGTGACAATGCATTTTGTTCAAAATTTATGTGGAATATTACAGTTACAACCATTTGAAGCCTTTCCACTTACAGATCTCACCAGCATCATATAATACCTCAAAGTGGTATTTTCATACCCACATACCTGCCCTAAAATTGCTTGTTTTGGTACCCTCTAATACCGTAATTTCGCGCGTATAGTCTGCGGACTATGTGTGTTTAAAAAGCAATTTTTTTCACCCGCGGACTATACGGTGGTGCGGATTATCTGCTAGTTATTCACAGTTCAAATCCTCAAAATCAGAATTAAACATGCGAATACTACGAACTGCCGATCAAATATAAACATAAACAAAAGAATAAGACACAAAGAAAACATCGTATCGGTAGCGAACCATGGAGCATAAAGCAAAAGATCACTATTATGATAGCACGCTGCTGAATATTCCTGTACTGTTATTTTTTAAATTATATTCGCAAAATATCGTCGAAGTTTTACTGCTGAGCAATACCAATGACAAACTTTGAGATAATCTTCCAAAAAATATATCTCCTAGTGCTGAATCACATACAATCAGCCATACTGCATTTCTAGTAGGAAAGTAAAACTCACTCAATGACTCAACCATTCAACCGGGAATTCAGAAAGAAAATGTAAAAATCAACTTTAAAGGTTTCTTTTAATGTATAATTTTTAAAATATGGTTTATTAATAACAAGACTTCTTTTCTTTATACTGTGTATTTTAATAGCGAGAATGCTTTAATATGTTCATATAAAACTACATAATAGTGTTTTACTTGCTGTTTTCTTGGGGTTATATTTTTCTCCTGCGGACTATACGGTAGTGCGGACAATCTGATGATATTTAAAATAATTTTTACATAAAACTTCACCTGCGGACTATACGATGGTGCGGACTATGCGCGCGAAATTACGGTATATGTTTTTACATTTGTGCTCTGTATTTTTGAGACACCTATATAACTTTTTTTTTTTCTGCAAAGTGTACTTTTTATTTACTTTTTACTTGTTTGTGGGCCTTCATGCTCCACCCAACAGCGATAGTGGCCCTCCAGCCAAAAAGGTTGAGCACCCCTAAACTAAATTGTTCGGGTTGCAATTGCAAAACACTCAATCTCCTCTTCTTTTTTTCCATCTTATTTTTAAAAAAGTCTAGTCTTCATTAGTGTTCACATTTTTACAAAAAAAGGGCAGGGCGTATTTATCGAAAAGGACACTTTTTTGTGAGTAAAAGGGCACATATTGAAGGACGAAAGGGCACTTTCTTCACCACTCAATAAATGGTTCATTAAATGTACAGTCCACAAAATAAAATAAATACAAATAAAAGGAGAACACTCATCTATCTCATCACCTAATTAACGGAAAAACACAGCAGGTACCATCCTTCTTAGATTCGTGTCTATTTTAATTTAATTATTTATTAAAATTGTAAGCTTAGCAGTCATTTACAGATGTAAACATGCAACAATGTTAACATTTACATTTTCAACGAACACACAATTTTGACTTTATAAGTTCTAGAGAAAATTTTACCTTCACTAAATTTGAAGTAATTTGGTATTTTTTAATCTTAAACCTGGTCTCCTGGTGGCAATAAATTTTTTAGATGTATCTCAAAACCTATTTGTTCAAAAGAGGTGAAATTTCATAAAAATTATAATTAAAATAATTAGGGCCCGGTAAAATATTTGTAGTAAAATATTTCTAATTTACATTTCAACAATTTTTACTAAAGTAATTTCAAAATATTTATTTTTGAGATAAGTTTATTTAGAAAATTTTAAATACTAATCTACAAATATTTTAAAAGTTCGTGCAGTATATATTTGTCTCTCTGATATATACTTGATCAGATAGATAAAAGTTTTTTTTTTTTAAGTCTACATTATTATTTAAAAAAAAAAAAAAAAAAAAGGAATACCCTAGTTCTTTTGAAACTTAAAAAAAAAAAAAAAAAAAAAAATTCACAGCATGTACAAAATAAATGTGAAATTAGCAATATTTATAGTCATAACTAATTGTTAAATATGCTATAATTTCGTCACTAATCGATAAAATTCTTTAAGACTGGATTCCCGAAATTCCCAATGATTTTACCATCGCCAAAATTGCTAAAATGCAGATTGCCAGATTGCCAAAATGCATAATTTTTTTCATTGCTAATCAATGCAATTTCTGCGGTTTTTGACGTTAAATTCCCAAATACTCAATTATTTCATTGCTAAGAGATGGAATTTGAGCTTTTTTTCTCAAAGCTGAATACCGAACGAAATAGTTTTGCAGCCGATTTCGAAAATACAGGATTTTTTTCTCAGCTTTCAATTCTTATAGTCAAAACTTACATTAATCACAAGTAATTCCATAATTCTGCTATTATTTTGCCGTTAATTGATGAAATTTCGTGATTCCCCCGCCCCTCCCCAAAGCTGTTCCTGAAATTAACGATATTTTTGCAGCCGATTGCTGAAAGCTGCTATTATTTCGCCCCTAATCGATGAAAATCATGTTCTTTATAATGTTGAATCTTCAAATACTCAAATATTTCGCCACTAATCTATGAAATGTACGCTTTTTTCAAAGTTGAATCCCGAAATACACAATAATTTTGCGGCCTAATTCAGAAATATGGGATAATTTCTAGAGATGTAACGAATAGTGATTTGACCGAATAGCCGAATACCGAATATTCGGCCAAATTTTAGGCCGAATACCGAATATTCGGCGGCCGAATAGTTAGCTTTTAAAACAAGTTTCACTTTTGTTTGTAATTAAAATAATTTTTCAGTTTTAAACTGAACCTAAAATAAATATTTAAAAAAAAAAAATGCTTTTTAATCTTTATATATTAAAAAAAAAACAAAAAACAAAAACCTATAACTTGATGTTGTTTTTAATATTGTAAATGAATAATTCTCTGAAAAATGTCATTTCATGTCTCAGTAGTCTTGAGGGCATATTTTTAAAAACACAAAAACAAAAAGCTGTCCAAACTATCAGTATTTATTGGTTTTACATATAAACTGTTATTCTTTGGTTATTGGAATTCAAATATGATTTTAAAATATTTTTCAAAATGCAAAATATCATTCCCTCACTGTGTCCCTATTCCCACATGTAAGTAAATAAAATGGTTTCTATAGTATTAAAGCATGTATATTTAGATTATTTGAACTGAAAAATTATTAAACATACTTATATATCCATTATAATATATTTATATATTATGCAATGAAAGAAATTCGAGCACTTTTTATTGTTGTCATAAGTCAAACTTAATTTAAATAGCAGCAAAGTAAAGAAACAATAATATATTCTTCTGTAGAAGATTAAGCTATTTTTACATGACAGAAAACAATAATTTATTCATTTTAAAGTTTTAAAAAAATGGGGAAAAATATATATATACAGGTAAGCTAAGAATTGTTAAATTTTATGTTATGGACTTCTCTCATGATTCAAACATGAAAAGTGATATAATATATTTTGCATTTTATTATTAAAGGTTCTAATCCTTGTTTAACCCTATATCACTGTGTCGTTTTGTAATACAAAATGACTACCTGCCTGGTGTCTATCTGCGTGGATACCAGGTTACAGTGATTGATAGGGTTAAAGATAAATTTGTGACAAGAAAACATTCTTATATTATGTAAAATTATTAAATACAGTTATGTATTATGTAATTTTGAATGAGTAAATGTTAGCAGATTTTCTAAAAAATTAATACAGTGGAATGTAATTTTCAATATTTTTCATTAAATATATTTTTAAAAAAAATTAAAAAAAAAAATTATTAAGGTGACTGACGGTATTTGGCCAGGCCGAATATTCGGCAAAAGGGCCGAATAGGTCGAATACCGAATAGTGGCCGAATATTCGTTACATCCCTAATAATTTCACTATTAACTGTCAAAAAGTTATGTTTAAACGCAACTAATTACTAAAATACGATATTATTTCGGCGTTAATCGATCAGATTTGCACTCTTTTCAAAGGTGATTTCCGAAATTTGCAATGTTTTGTGGCTGATTGTTAAAACACGTAATCATATCACCGCTACTTAATAAGGTTACTTTAATCCTAATTGTTTGCTGAAATAGGCTTTATCTCTATATTAATTCATGAAATCTGCACTTTTTTGCAAAGACTGTAACCGACGTACGCAATAAATTTTCCGAAATACGGAATTAATCATTTTACCGATTCTTTGAAATTTATGTAATAGCAACTAATTGCAAATATAGGCTTATCTTACCACTAATTTTTAAATTTTGTATGTTTTTCAAAAAAATTAATACCAAAATATGTGATTATTTCACTAATAATAATAATAATACCTAATAATAAAATTACTTTTTTCTATGCATGATTGCAGAAATATTCGATACGAAAGTCTATCTAAATACGGGATAGTTTCGTCGATAAAATTTACTTTTAATCATTTAAATTGTGTGATGAAATAAGCCATCAATTCACTACAGAAAAATATAATACGTATTCTTGCGGTGGATGGTCGAAATTCATCATTTTACGTCTTATTAACAAAATTTACCTTCATCACGGCTAACTGCTCAAATAAGCGATTGTTTTTCTGTTTCTCTAAATAAAGATAGGCAACTATTTTTGCAGCTATAATCGACAAAATTCGTGCTATTTCAGAAAATTGATATCACAAATATTAAATACATACATATATATTGAGTAAAAAATCAGCAAGATTCCTAATTCCTACTTTTTTTACTTCCTTATACAAAGTATAAGGAAGTATAGTAATCCCGATTTGCGAAATGGATTTTGCATTTCACATTGCTCGAAAACAAATGATCGCTGAATGTTGCCAATTTATACGTGTGACTGTCATGATGTCTAGTTGTACACCTGCAAGTGTCATCTTAACACGAGCTCTTGTTTCAGAGATATAAGGGACTTTACACGATTTTTCGTGACGTCTGTATGTATGTGTGTCTGTGTGTGTATATGTCACATAACACAAAAACAGTTGGACGTAGAAAGTTGTGAATTGGTACATAGGTTTGTTATAACATCTAGTTGTGCACCTCCCTTTTTGAACTTTGTATGATTTTCCTTTTTTGGAGATATTTAGAAAAATTAGGTTCATAATGGCCAAAATGTATCAAAAAACGGTGATAACTCAAAAACAGTTTGGACAAATCTTGCAATTTAACTGACTTCCCGACTAGCTAGACATTCGAAACTTTCAGAAAAGTTCAGAACACGTTGACAATGCATTTTTAAAAATATTTTTAGCCAACTGTTTCTAATATCTGCTGCCTTCAGCAGTGTTTATGTGATTCAACAGAACTAACTTCTTCGATTTAACCAACTTCAACCCGATTCAATTTAACTAACTTCTCAACTAGCTGGACATTTGAAACTTTCAGACTAGATCAGAACACGGCAAAAATGCATTTTTAAAATACTTTTAGCCAACTGTTTAGGGTCCCTGCTGACTTTGGCAGCGTTACCAACTGTACAAAGCTTGCAATCGATTTTTAACTAACTTCCCGACTAGCTAGACATTTAAAACTGCCGGAAAAACTCAGAACACGGTGACAATGCATTTTTTAAATATTTTTAGCCAATTGTTTCAGGTCACTGCTGCCTTTGACAGCGTTTATATGGTTCAACAGAAAATTTATTTAACTAACTTCCCGACTAGCTAGACATTTGAAACTTTCAGAATAGTTCAGAACACAGTGAAAATGCATTTTTTTTAAAATACTTTTAGCCAATTTTTCCGGGTCCCTGCTGCCTTTGTCAGCATTACCAGTACAAATCTTGCATCGGTTTTTAACTAACTTTCAGAAAAGCTCAGAACACGGCGATAATTCATTTTTTAAAATATTTTTAGCCAACTGTTTTGGGTCCAATGTCAATGTTTTTTAACATTATGTATATTTCTAAAAGTGTATAAGGAAGTCATGTGGTGCCCACATCAGATTTTTTGGCATATATTTGCCGAAATATCCATAATTTTTGCGTTCGATTAACAAAATATATGCAATTTCCTCGCCCGAATATTATGAAAAATCTTTTGTCAAAGGTCTGTTTTATGTTCGCTGATTTCATTTTAAGTAAATTAGTTTTAGCGTGAAGTTGACAAAATAATAATTATAAAATGCTGATTTTAAGCAAAAAATTTTAGCTTTAGCACAAAATGCAAAATATGCAGGATATTTGAAATCCTGCATACGAGAAATGGGTGCCGATTTTAATACTTTAACATAATTTCTGTGGTTCTTTATTTTATTTTATTACATTGTTTCTGTAACAGTCATTTCTACTCTTGGATACGCAGAAAAGGTCCCTAATACACAGGCTTCGAGCAACGGCGTGAACAAAAACATCGGAGAAACAGCGGCTAACGATCATTTTTTCTGTCGACCACCAGAATATACAGACCAATGACACATAGATCGACTTCTTATAGAATTTTCAGATTGCGTTTGTTCGAAGGTATGTGAAGTCCGATTTCACATCAGATAAAAATATATTATAAATGTATGTTTCTCAGCGATAATGGTAAAATATCTTTAAAAAATAACGATATAGCAGATGGGAAAATAGTACAGGGCATATTTTCATTTAGAAAAATTGAAAGGTGCATTTTTACTTGAAAAAAGAGAGCAGGGTGCATTTTTCACTTCAAAAAAGGGCAGGTGCATCGGCGCTAAAATGAAATAGGGCAGGGTGCGGCGCCCTCTAAAAAACGCATAAAATGAACTCTACTTCATTCATTATCCTTATACATTTCAAAGCGTATACACTCTTTCTCATATTTATAAGGACACTTTATGTTTTAAAATATCTAATGAAAAAGTAATTGTGAACAAGATTATACTAAGTGCACTTAATATATCTAGTATTCTAAAAACCAAAACTGCTATAATTTTTTTTTAATACGAAACAAAATTAATAAAGAATAATGCAAAATGTTTTTTTCTCATGTTTTTAGATGTTCATAATTATAGGGACAATCGAGATTTTTTCATTTTATTTAACTTACTAGCGGATAAATTAAAGTTGGCATGCGAATTTGTTAACTACTACTGGGCTAGATTAATTCATATATAAGCCTTCAATTTTTCTTGGATGGACATTACTGATAATTCCTCAAAACAAAGAACGTTCATGTAGTGAAGTATGATAAATGTGTTTTTTAAGTGGAAGGATAATTTTAATCCGCCGAATTTCTAATGAAATTCGAAGATCTAAAATTGCTGAAGGAAATATGATCAAATGTTGAACTGCTGGTTCAATGGAGAGAGATCTGATGCAAAAACAGAGTTGTTCTACAGAGATCGAAGACTCATAATCTACTCATAATGACTGCTGCTGAATTTGCTCATAATTTTTAACGAAAAGGTTGGGATCCACATTTATGCATGTTTAAAATAATGAATATGTTAAAAGGAATAAAAAACCTGTAATAATCATTAAGCATTTAATGGGGGAAAGAACGTCTGTGTTAAAGTTGAATAAAAACAATATTAAATGGTAAAATGTTGCATTTTCGGATGAAAAACATTTTATTCTTGATTAACCAAATGGTTTTAACAGTTACTGGCACAATCTGAAGATAGCAAAAGATAGAGCAGATTTTTTTAAAGGCAGATATGAATCGGGCATTTTAAAGGTGGATCTATGGTGCTCTGGGAGCTGTTTCTACTGAAAGCAGAATAAATTTAGTAATTTTTTCTATTATTATGAACATCAAGAGAATGTCCACAAATTTTAAACATGGAATTCTCAGATTTTTGTTAGATTTTGAGGGGTAATATTTTTTTTTTCAACAAGACTTCCATTTTTGCTCTACTTCTAGAGCAATAGGAAATAGTTTGAAGAAAGAAACTTCTGTATTATTGCCTTTCCCATGCCTAAAAGTTGAAAAAACCTTAACTTATCATATTAGAAAAGTGCATGCAAGTGGAAAGCAATTTTAAATAGTTTAAATGTATTCAGAATATCATCTATGCTGTATGAAATGGTACTGAAACTGAATATTAAAAAAAAAAAAAAAATGTATATATATATATACCAGAGAGAATGTCTGACTGTTTCACCCTAAAAGGATACCCTATAAAATATTAATTTAAAGAATAACTGAAAAAAAATTACTAAGATTCGAGCTGTCCTTATAATTGTGAACACCTGAAAAATCACATTTTTGACCGTATTTAAAGTTTTTTAAGATAGAAAAATGACAAAACTTTTCAAATAAAGTCTATTAATGAAATTCAAATTAATAAAAAATATATTTGTTTAAATAATAGTGTTCAGTGTTTAGTTAATATAGAAAAACGGGTGTCCTTATAATTATGAGAACCAGGTGTATTTATTAAAAGTCAATATTTTAATACATTATGGGTTTTTTATACAAAGTTAAAAACTTAAAGGAGATTATTTTTAATTTACAACTTAATACTCACATATGTCTTAAAAGGCAGAAAATAAAAAATTGTTTATGATTTTCGTTTTTTTTTTTTAAGTTTTTGCACAGTGTTCTAATTATTTTTGGCGGCCCTAAGCGACTGCCTAGGTTCACCTAATGGTAAAGCGGACCCTGTACATATGCCACGTGTAGTGGATATAGTTTATATTTTTTACCCCAATACTTTTCGATAGTAATATTTATTTTATCTAATAGTAGAATTTTTGTGATTTAAAAAGACAAAAAGTGGTATAGTATCATAAACTAGTTTTAGTCATACACAGGCAATCATTCCAAGTGAGTAAAGCACAAGATTCTGATAAACACAAAATACTTTCGTTGACTGTGAAAGCCGAATATATTTTCCATAACAAAGAATGTACAATATGTAATTATTGCAATATTTTTAAAGCCTTATTTAACATTTAAAATCCACACTCATTTCAAAATTCTATTATAAGTATGCATAATATAATAAATATCTTTTTAATTTTAACTTTCTTTGCTTTTGTTTGTTACTAATAAATAAGTGTTGAAGGTCAAAAAAAAAAAATATATATATATATATATATCTTCAGTATATCATTATTCTTCAGTTTGTAGGCTGTTCTTGTCTACATTTGTGCAAGGAGGCAATAAGAGTGATATATATAGTTTTTTCTTTTTCTTTTTTAGATAAGGGACATGGAAGGTTTTTTTTTTTTTTGAGGGGGGGGGGGGGGGGGGGTTACAAGCAAAAACAAGAAGGGTGTATTTTTCCAACCTAAGAGCAGGCAGTGCAGAACACCCTCCTGAAACTGTCACAGACAAACTCTGATATATTTATGACTTTTTTTAAACAAAAGAGCACTTTTATTGATAATTTGTAAGAATATAACAATATATATAGCAATAATAACATGTATTAAAAGAAAACATTTATGTTACAATATGATGTTGAAAAATTTATTATGGAAATAAAAAAAAGAGCATTAAAATCTTAATATTAAATGAGGAAAAAAAAAAAAAAAAAAAAAACAGAAAAATTTCTTACCATTGCTAGACTTTAAATCACGATGAATTAACGAAACAGGGGCTTCATAATGTAGGTAGTTCATTCCTCGAGCGATCTGAATAGCCCAATTAACAAGCACATCAGGAGGAATTTTTCTACCACTAAGAACTCTATTTAAAGGTCCACCGCGTGCATATTCCATTACTAAGCATAAATTGGGTTCTTCTAGGCAGACACCTTTTAATGTAACTATATTTGGATGATTTAGTAACCAGAAGAGTTTTGCTTCTTGCCTGACATTCTCTGTAGTGACACTAATATCTTCATCTGGATCTAGCCTGGCAGCTTTAACAGCAACCTCTTCATTTCTCCAAAATCCTCTGTACACTTTTCCAAAACCTCCAACACCAATAACTTCTTCTAGTTCTAATTCAGAAAATAATATTTCAAATGGTCTGCTACTATTGCCTACCTGTTTCAAATGATTTACGTCTTGTTGAGTCACGAAATTGCTAGGGAATATCCCAACTTTATCGCCAATTTTACCCGTCCACCAACCTTCATCTCCAGATATTTTGGAATCCTTAGACAAAACTTCCACTTGTTCACCTCGCCGTAATGATAATTCATCATCTCCCATAGCCTCATAGTCATAAACAGCTGTCCAAAATTTGTTTTTCTCTTCATGGCCATTATTGCCTTTAACAGCTTGAACAGATTCCATGGACAGGGCACACACGAAAGGCATAAAGTTAAACTCAGCTGCTAAGATGCAATCCCCTCATGTTTATATATATTTAAACGAGGGGTAAAGCTCGCATGCTGAACAGGAGCTTGCGGCTTAACTTTAAGATGAACAAACTGACCACCGACAGTAAAACTCATTAACATACATTTAATAAGCAACTATACATTCAATAAACAGTGGAAATAAATCAAAGTTTACAAAATGTCCTAAATAATTCATCGGTACACTCATCCTAGGTTATTAGCTGAGATCTCTCTTAAAAGAGAGACTAATCAGCGAAGAAATTTTCATAACAAACAGATTTACATCGCCATGATAATTTGTGGCTATGATAGATAAAAAATAAATAGATCGTAACTATTTACACATTTCCATCGTAGTTTACAAGATTATCGTAAGGGTGAGCACTCATACTTCAATTGAATTATATTACTAATCCACAATTATAAAATAAAAAAAAATCTTTAACAATAGTTTTCGAGTAAAAAAAAACACTCCATTTTAGCTATTTTAGGTTGTTGATGAAGTTTTACTTTTTATGTAGTGGTTATTCGTGACGAACTGGGTGGTATTTTCCGTTTAGACTGGTCGTTAATTTTTTATATCCCACACGCTTCAGTAATTCCTGATCATTCCTACTGCTTTAGTGCTGCTATCTATTGGGTTAAATAATAACTAGATAAAGAACATATTATATTACTAATTAATTACTTTGAGAAATTTTAAATAAATAAGTTAGGTAAGACAAAAAAAGAAACTTAAATATTTAAATAGAACATATCTAAAAATTTTCTTTTTTAATAGATTAGATTAAATAAAATTAATTAACATTTTTTAAATTAAATTGATTATCTACCAAAAGAGATATAACTCTGAGCAAAATATCTTTTAATAGATTACTTTTAAAATAATACATTTATTTTTCATAATATTATTTAAATATGCTGTAAAATAATTTCAAAATAGGATATCAATGTATAATTGTAAAATTTAACGCTGACATTTTCAAGGAATAATAATGTATATTTTTTACTTTTGCGCATAATAATTTAAGATGATCAGTATATATACAGTCGGTAACAAAAGTGTCCGAACGCTAGCAAAAATTCATATATAAAAAAAGTACCCTTAATACAGTTTTGCTAAATAAATCCTTGTCGAATCCTGTCCTTAGACTGACGAAGAACAGGATTCGACAAGGATTTATTTAACAAAACAGTATTAAGTGTACTTTTTTTGCATAGGAATTTTTGCTAGTGTTCGGACACTTTTGTTACCAACTGTATATATGGTTTGCGTTTGTTTCCTGAATTCTACGCACTATAACAATAAATTATTATTATTTATATGTATATGCCAATGCTGTCTATGACTGAAGTATTTCAGAACTAAAAGGCTTTAAAGGAAAGAATGGAACAATTCATAAATGCATTAAAAAAAAACTGATTTTCAAGCATTTAAAAACTTACTTTTGCATTTAAAGCAAACCATAACAAAAATTCTTTCCAAAACAAAATTCTTTTTATGCATTTTTTGCCTCTTAAATTCTGTATTTCTTACCAGTATTAAGCTAAAGTAAAAGTGGTCGACTGCAAATAATGACCACATCCTTCTTTTTTTTTTTTTTTTTTTTTTTTTCTGGGGGGGGGGGGGGGGAGATATAGAATTAAATTTATTTTTATTTCTGTTTTTACACTTCAAATGCATTAGTATTATCAATATTATATTTATCTGCTTTATTATATATTTATAATCTCTATTATTTTAAATCAATCAAAAGCTTGCAATTTATTTATAGATTGCTCACAACAAAAAACACTTAAATAAATAAATTATTCGGAAAGAAAATAAAGAGTGAATTTCATCAAATTATATAATGTCAGTTACTAAAAGAAGTCCATTGCTGGTGCATTTGCCTTATGTAATATATTTAGAAAAATCAATAGTTCTTAATTATTTTTGTCTATACATCATTCATTTTATTTGTGACTCATTCCCATATTTATTAATACATTAATGCCTCTAACTTTTTAAAAAGGAAGTATATTCATTTTTAAATAACTTTTCGAAATTATATAATTACAACACTCGTTCAGGGGCGCACCGACCCGGTGTGCGAAGTGTGCGGCGCACACAGCGTCAGGTGAAGAAAGGCGACAGCCGAGGATAAATTATTTGAAAAAAGAAAAAAAAAATCGTATATACGTATATACATATATTGCTTTATTAAATCTGATTTCATAATGCCGGTCTGAAACCATGCGACCTGTGTTGCTAAATGAGGCGTCTTGAAAAATATACTGGCAAAACTTGCATTCCTCAAATAGTTTAAGCGGTTTTTTTGTGAAAAGGCACGTTCAAAATGGACTTTGTAAAAATGCGCCTACCTTCAGCAAAATTTTCTTTGGCCTTTTTTAACATATCAAAGCATTCTATTGAAATTTAAAAGGGCGCCTTAATCCCCCCCCCCTTTCCTCTTCTGCCGGAAAGATGCTACATAGATTATTAAAAGGCAACATAATTCGATTGCAAAAATAAAAATTTAATAGAACTGGAAATTTGAGGAGTTTTGCCTCCTTTGCATTATCGATATAACATCTATATTAATAAAATCAGACTTTTGTCTGTAAATTTCTAATATTCGAAAAAAAATTGCGGTATCTGCACGTTTCACACATCGTGTAAGCCAAATCTAACTTCAGAAAAATTTCTGTGTGTGTGTGCGGTCATTGTGTCTGCATGTATATAATACTTTTGTCTTGGTATCACGTGAGAACAGCTGGACAGAATTCCACGACATTTGTCAGGAATTGCCCAACAAAATTATATCTATCAACTTTTGTAAATACCCCCAACCACCGTTTACGTCTGGGGGGGGGGGTTGGCAAAAACAAGCTTATATGCATAACTTGGCTTCAAATTACTTCACAGTGAAGATGCACATGGAATTTTTTATTTTTAAGGGGGGGGGGAGGAAGAAAATCTATTTTCGGGGAGAAATTTCGTAAATTCCGGATTTTTGAGTAGAAATTTACCAAAAATTGTACAAAACTGTTGAAAACAGACATGCCTCTTCTTTAGGATATTTCCAAAAACCCATTTTTGGTGTTTGTGATTTTCGATCTTCACGGGGGGGGGGGGGGGGGGATTACGAGGGCGCAAATTCGAGATCCCTCTTTTGGTGCTAAATTTGTCCTGAAAAACTTATGGGATCTCTGGTCAAGAATTTTGCTGCGTGTATTGTTTAGATGCACCCGATGCCTATACTGACGGGATTTTACGAAAATTTCCCTCACTCTTTTCAAGGGAGAAAGGAGGCAAAAAGCACGTTACCAAGCATAACTCGGCGGCTCAAGTTACTTCACGGTGAGGAAATTGCATATGGAAAGACTAGACGAGTGAAAAAAAAATCTGCAATGTTAGAATTTTCGATTTTTAAGGGGGGGGGGGGGGGGTGAAACCTATTTTTTGGGGGAATTTCGCAAATTCCGGATTCTTCCAAAAGAATTTTACTAAAAATGGTACAAAGGTGCTAAAAACAGGTATGCGTTTTCTATACGATATTTCAAAAAACCTTTTTTTTTTTTTTTGTAATTTTCGATTTGGGGTGGGGGACGTAAAGAGGGGGTAAATTCTCGATATCCTTCCCCTTTTAGGTGCGTAAATTGTTTCTATGTATCCGACACCTATTTGTAACACCATGAAATTTTTCCTTTCCTACCTTGAGGCCACAAACACGTTTCCAAGCGTCACCTTACTCCAAATTATCTCAGCAAGAATAAATTTTATGTGTGTATTAATTGTTTTCGAGATTTTTTTTGTCGTAATTACCAGCAGCATCAGTGGAACAAGCTTCTTCTAAATTTCACATGATCAAAAATTACTTACACTCCACAACGGTATTAGACAGACTTTTAAATTTTGCAATTACATCGATAGCATAAGATATTCTGGAACAAATGGATATATATTATTCTAGAATTGTCAAAAACTCAAGCAAATGAATTACATTTCACTAAATAATATTATCTCTTTAAATGTTCATTATAATATACTTTAAAATATAATACTTTTTATTGTATATTCTTATTTTATTTACTTACAAATTTATCTATTATTTATATCTGTGCAACGTACAAACATCGCGGCAAAATAGTGTAAAAAATATTATAAGGAAACGCACATAAATTTATATACAAATTATATAAAAGTTTAGATAATGAAAATGGGCAAAATTCCTTTCATTAGACTTTTTTTTCCTTGTTAAGTATTTTTTTATGCTTATTTACCAAGTAATATTTATTATATGGTCCTGTTTTATGTATTTATAAATTTATTTCTTCCTTTAAAAAAGAAAAAAAAAAAAAAAACCTTTCATAATTACCCAAGTCAAATTTTGTCCCTAAATCGATAGTCATACATTAATTTGTTCTTTAGAGTATTTCGAGAGTTTTCAACAATGAAATTGAGAAAAAATAGAATTCACTATCGTTCTTTTTTTTTTTATTTTTTTTTTTTATGAGTTCTAATTTTATATACTTATTAATTCCATTTATCTGTACTAGTACAAAATGTTAAACTCATTTGTAAGTGCAACATACTGCAGCAGTATGACTAATTTAAAAAATTTTTCATTCTAATATTGTAGAGCTAAACCATTTTCCTAAATGAAAGGTGTTGTTGCAACAAAAGCAGATTTACAGTTAAAGTGCAAATAAGTTTCAATTCAGTTTCAACGGGAGTGGCATTGGGGGTGATTGTCAGCCTTAGATACAGACTTGGCAACTTAGCAATGAATTTGGCGACATGGCGCCCAAACTTGGTGGGAAGTAATAATTTAGTGTTTCCAATGTTTAGAAGCTCTATCTTCAATAAGAGCCGAGTTCTGGAATTTTCTGGACTCATCAATTGGCTTCTGTTGCAGAATAACCTCGAAAGTTCGTCAAATCACGACAGGAATTATAAAAACAGAAAAGACACTCACAAAGACATCAGTTGTATTATCTGTTCTGAACGTTCGTTTTGGTTTAAATGGTTTATATTCATTCTTAAATGAGTGATATTCTACTCTGCGGTATTTTTAATGTTGTTTTATGACTTTTTGAGGTATGAGTTTGAATATGATAATTTAATGGTCTTTTCGAGAATAATCCTTGAATAAAGTATATCTTTCGACAAGGAACTGCCTGATTCTTTACAATTACTTTTTCTACGCAAGAAAATCGGCATTTTGGTAACAGTATGGAAAGAGACGGATATTTTGGATCGTAATGCTCGCAAAAGGTGTAATGAAGTGAGGGAACGTTTAGTTTACTAAGACTATTTTTTTGTGTTTAAATATTTACTTAAAAATTAGACCCAGACAAATAGGAACGTTTAAACTTACAGCTCTCATTTAAGCCATCTATTGTTATGCCTCAACGCGGCATTTCTGCACACACATCTACACTAAATCTGTCTATTTTGGTTTCTTCTATTTGCCTTCACAATTGTACCTCGTGCTTTTGCAACTCCCTGTATAAATTTTTTCTTTTGCCAGATGCACTTTTTATTTGTTACTTTTACAATTTAATTTTATTTGATACATTTTTATTTTTATTAGCCATTCAATAAACTTATTACTTTCAAGGTTCGAGATTCAATTGACTTGCTAAGTGATAACTTTATATATATATATATATAATATATATATACATATATTCCTTTTTCTTTTTTTAAAAAAAAAAGGTAATATAGGGCGCCAATTGAAACTCTGCACAGAGGCGCCTGAAAATGCTGGCGCGCCCCTGCACTCGTTTCTGAATATTTCAACATTCATATTAAAGATTCTAACGCAATGAATTGCTTTTCCGTTCACCATTTACCATCCTTTGTGCAGTACTAGTGCGACGTTGTTAAACCCAACAACGAACAGGAACCGCCGTAGAGTAATAAGACTAAAGATTGATCAGCGAGAGGGAAAAAGTGATTCCTTTTTTCTCCGGAAAAGTCACTCGAATGGCTGTCTTTCCCATAGATATAGTAATTTATATAGATCTATCCTCCCCATGTTAACGAGCAAAGATTTTTGATGTCGAAAAAGTTTTTTTGGCATCAGCCATATTAAAAAAAAAAAAAAAAAAAAAAAAAAACTAATATGGCGACAAAAATTCAAAAGCCGCCAAGGGAGAGATATAATAAAGTTGTGTAGCTCGATAATGTTTATTTATTTTTTTATATACCAACCACTACGCTAATTTAACATACAAATAAATGAGCTGCTGTGTGTGACTGCACTTGCACGCTGTCGGGCAGAAATATTTGATTAATTCAAATTAATATTTAAATAACTAAATAAAGATATGTTTAATGGGAAGCATAGTCTTGGCGACAAACTTGGCGAGTGGGCGACCAAATTTGGTGAAAAATGGTAGTTTAGGGTTCCCGAAGTTTCGAATCCTTCCGATAAACTGAAACATAGACCTTGAGCTTACCAAGGGATTCTCGATAGAGTCATCTCCAAGCCCCATCGCCAAAAGTTATAAGTAGGAGTGAGTTGATTTTTTCGAAAGAGTATGTAGTCACTGCGATCCAGAGTTATTCAGAGACCTATTCTGAGTCATTGCACTTTAGGGATTGAGCTCTAAAAGACTGGACATTTTTCGTGAGTGAGTGAAAATTTTTGCTCTGGTGTAGTTGATGTTATTTGTTTTACTCCTATGGAACCACTGACTATTTTTTGGACTTTCCCAGAACATTCATCGAATAATGACTTATATTGTACGAGTAACAGCTTCAACTGTTTCCAGAATATTCGAAGAATTAACATCAGCTATTGGACTGTTTTCGAAAATATTTGTTTTAATAATAGTTTTGTTGTACAGATTCGAGAAGTTCAAAAAATGTTTGATATTGCCAAGGAGGTCCCATACTAAAGCTGTGACGAAAATAGTCGCCAATCGAAATATATTCAGTTACAAAGAAATTATTTAAATATAGTGCCCAGCGAAGCGGGCAAAGCCTGCTAGTATAATTATAAGTTAGGTAAAGATCTAAGTTTCTGTAAGCGCCGTAGAATTCCGTCCAGCCGCTCTCAAGAGATGCCTGGACAAAAAAAGCGACATACAGACACGATGACACACACACAGGCAAAATTTTCTGAAATCATTTTCGGCTTTCATGGTGTGTGAAACGTGAAGATATTGCAAAATTTTTCGATTCAGACAAATTTATATACAAAAGTCTGATTTTATTAATATGGATAAAATACAGTAGCCGCCGTTTTATAAAATCACTGTTTAATGAAATCAGCCGCTTAATCTGATCAAATTGCTGGGTCCGGAATCAAATCAATACAAACTACTGCTATTGCCGGTTAATAAACACAAATGAAAATCTGATCAACGGTAAAAATGACCATGTATGTAAGCTAAACAACAAATTATATTTTCTCACTGGATTTCTGGAAAGAAAAAAGGAAACAAAATATAGCAAGCCATCACATTATCACTCTTTGTCGAAAATTTTACTCCTCAAAAAAAAAAAAAAAAAAAAAAAAAAAAAAATATATATATATATATATAGGCGGAAAAAAATAGAAAAAAATAAAAGAAAAACATGCCCTGCTATGTGTTGCAGTTTTGAATTCAAGGAATGAATTCTTCATATGAATGACCAATGAGTATTTTTTTTCTGTCTTAAAATATTCAAATAGAATTTCTAGTTCTTATTTTGAAGCAAGTTAGCTGCAAGATATGCAAGCGGGTAATTTTTATTTTGAAGGTAAAGCGTAAAGATTTGGTAAAGTATGATTTTTTTTTTTTTTTCAAATGTATAATCAAAGAAAGGTGACATCGAATCTTGAAATTTCTCAGTTTGCTTCATGTAAACATAAAAATATTAGTGCTAAATTTTATGAAACCAAAGAGTGAATCACAAGCGAAAATGAATAAGGAGAGCAGAAGTCATCAACGCAGCACTTCTAGATAGGTACAAGAATGCCAGGTCAAAGAAAATTTCCATCTTTTACATAATTTTGTCCTTAAAAGTTGAAAATTTTACAAGGATGATAAGTAGCAAAAACTCCATTTCTACAGATGTCTAGTTGATAGATGGAAGGGCGAAGAAGAATTTCTTTCCATGCTTAGGTAATGAATACTCTTTTATTGAGTTCGGGCATGTTCGCCAGATATAAGAATCAGCTGCTTAAGAAAATCATTTTGATGAAAAAAAAACGTGATTTTATAAAGCGGCAGCTACTGTATATGTAAAATATGCATTATATATTGATTGCAATATAAGTGTCAGTAAAAATCTGTTTTAAAGTTTCATAGATATTTAAAAAATAGGAATATGAAGCTGAAAAATCCTGTTTTTGATAAAAACTCATTTAATGATTTAATATTGACAATAGTAAGTTATGAAGTGCACTTAGAAAAAAAATAAAAATAAATAAATTCTAACATTCATTTTATATACATAAACATGTGCAATACATCGTTGGAAAGATAATAAGTTTAAACTCTTAAATGATATAAAAACAAATATATATATCTCTTCCCCTTTGAATTGTTTTGGGTACGTGTTTGTTTTGCTTGTTGGAAAAGATAAAACCATGTTTTAGAAACATTGACGCATATAAACAATTTGCATAAAAAACTATCATACATTAGTTCTCGCTACTACGTATATTTTTAGAGTCTTTTCTCCAATAAATTTTCAATAATATGCATATTTTATCCCCAAAATATCCTACATTTATATAAAAAAAAAAAACATATATATAATAATTTATTAAAGTATTATTTAACGAAGTTGTTTTAAAATCAAGGGAATCTGAATGTAATATTATAAATTATCTATGATTTCAGATGAATAGATGTTTGTAACAAAATGTATCAACAGAAATAATATTAAAATTTTTCTTCTAATATCTAAATTTACGATCCGTAAATTGTAAATAATAACAAACAAACTATGCTATTTATTATTCAAATTCGAGATATATTCGATATGTTTGTGACGCGATTCTGTATTCTGATTGGCTTATCAGTCGTTTAATCGATATTATAGCGCGAAGATTACTGAAGATAAAATCTGAAGTAAAGAAAGCCGAAATAGTGACGTGACGTAGGCGTTAAGGATCCTTATTCTTGGCCAGTCTGAATTGCTTTTTAAGGAAAAATCTTTAACTTTGTGTTAAAGATCTTTAGTTAAGGATCCTTAACAGCGGACATCTGAATGTGGGGGCTCGAGAGAATCAAACCAAGGATAAACTAGATCCGATGCTCCCTCCCTGCGGTGGAGCGTCCGATCTAGTTTAGCTTTGATCAAACAGAACAGTAGTGCGCATGTTTTATATTATAATGAGTTGCACTCATAGACTAAGGCTGGGATTGCGGTGCCTCGCTCAACACTATCTTACGCACAAACTCTGTCTTAAGATGTAAACAAAACGCAAGTCGTATTGCAGTGTCTCACTATCTTACGACAACCTCATAGCTATCTTAAGTCGAATCGTAACTCGATGCGCGCGCAATCACAACATAGCTCGCTCTGCGTCTCCCATTGGCTGGCTGGCTTTCTCTTACGAGGACACGCGGAGGACTTACGCTTGAGGCACCGCAATACCAAGTTAAGATCGTTCTTAACCACGCCTATCTAAGAAAGTTCGTAACATTTAAGATAAGACTTAAGAACGAGGCACCGCAATCCCAGCCCTATTAT
Source organism: Salticus scenicus (assembly GCA_963930645.1). NCBI lineage: Eukaryota > Metazoa > Arthropoda > Arachnida > Araneae > Salticidae > Salticus > Salticus scenicus. The sequence goes on from OZ005648.1 coordinate 344,541,170, forward strand.
AAGAGTGGACGGAGCATTCCATTATTAAGGAAATAAAAGAAAAGGTGCAAAGATAAAACCACGTGAATGTTGAAAAAGGTTACCTTTTTCTACATTTATCGCGTTATTGGCGATTTTTTGTTTTGAATATAAATATACATTTTTTATTATTATGAAAAGATACCGCAAATAAAACTTGTGTAAAACCCTATTTTATTTTAACCTTGTTATTAACACTTTCTTACAAAGTTCAAAAGTGTTTACGACTTTGATTTGTCTGTCTGTCCGCCCTCTGACTCCCGGAAATATTTATGAAAATCCTAGAAACTAATATATGTTATTCAAGTTCACTACAGCATACTCTCTATTTAGAGTACAGTAAATACTACTACTAGTTTGTGTACAGGTACATCCAAAAATATAGTCTAAAGTATTGTTTTCTGTGCGGAATATTTATACAAATCATTATTTAATATATTTATATTGCAGAAAACATAACGAAATTCGCTTTTATTATTTATATGCACAAAAGCATTATTTCTGTAGAATATGGTGTGAGATAAGCATTCATGTTTACAGAACCATGCACCTCTCTACCAAAACACATATACAGTAAACAAAGTAATCTAAAATTAAGATATCTTGTTGTGCACCTCCCTTTTGGGTCTTTCTGTAACTTCCTGTTTGGGAGATATTTACGAAAATTATATTCATAACGACCAAATATACGAAGAATTTCGGCATTATTTACGACCTACCATCAAGCTATAATGTAGTCCGTTATGATAATGCTATGAATGTTATCTACATTTTTGCGGGTAGAAAGTAATTATTAAAGGTATAAGCAAGTTCTGGTAGACGAATGCACTTTATTTAATGCATGTTCAGCCTGTATATAGACCCCATAATGATATTTTTATAAAAGTTGTTGACATTTTTGCGTATAGAATTTACATGAGCAGGCTCTAGTTGACGAATTCCCTTTATTTAATAAACATTCAACTGCAAGACAAAGTCCGTATTGATATTATTGGAAAAACTGTCGATATTTTTGCGTGTAGAAAGTACATAACCAGGTTCTAGTCGACGAATAAGTTCTATTTAATGAATGTTCAACTCGTAGATAGAGCCCGTAATGATATTGTCATGAAAATTGTTATTATTTTTGTGTGTAGAAAGTATATAAACAGGTTCTAGTCGACGAATGTATACTTAATTTAATGAATATTCAGCCCGCAGATAGTAATGATACTGTCATGAAAGTAGTCGATATTATTGCATGTAGAAAGTAGTTCTTTAAAACATAAGCAGGTTCTAGTCGACGAATGCACTTTATTCAATAAGCCTCTAATGATAATGTTATGAAAGTTGTCAGCATTTTTGTGGGTAGAAAGTAATTCTTAAAGACATAAGCAGGTTCCACTCGACGAATGCTCTTTATTTAATGAATATTCAGCCCGCAGATAGAGCCTGTAATGATACTGTCAAGAAAGTAGTTGACATTTTGTAGAAAGTAATTCTTAAATACATAAAAAAGTTCTAGTTGACAAATGCACTTTATTCAATGAGCTCGTAATGATACAGTTGTGGCGACTTCTTTTTCGCACCTGGTTCTTTTCTTCCTGTACATTCATCTCGAGACACATTAAGACACTGATCACGCTTTGTTTACTTTTAAAGATTTTACTTTTACTTACGGCACAAACATAAAATACATAAGGAACACATAAATTAACACCAAATAAAGTATTTTAAAAACAACATATAGAATGGAACGCTAGTCCATCTTGATTCACATACGCACACCCTGTTGCCACACTTTCGTACCAAACTTTTCAGTTCTTGTTTTGGGATACTCTCGAAATCAGAGGTGCGGCGTTCACACCTTCCCTCCAGTTTTACTTGAGGGACAATGGCCTTCACAGTGAAACTACTAACAAAAATTTGTGGATAATTTATATAACTGTCCATGAAAGTCTAATTGTCCTTTTAAATTCTTAATTATTGTTTCATCTTTAAATAAATGTTCATGAAAGTCTAATTGTCCTTTTAAATTCTTAATTAATGTCTCATCTTTGACCTAATATGCAATGTTCCATCAAGAGCAATAACATTTATATTTCACTTAAAATTTAAATATTTTCTATGGTATAAAATAAGTAACATTTAAACACATAATAGAAATAAAATATATATATAATATATATGAATAAACATTTATCCTGACATGGATTTTCTTATGCACTTTAAATAATCTTAATGAATTAATATACTTGAATATAAGAACAAAATAAACACACACATATATATATATGTAATAACAAATACAATATTAAACTAACCTATGACTTTATTCATGAATGCGTGATAAAGCATCTGCAATAGTATTACTGCTTCCTGGCTTATGAGCAATAGTCACTTGATAGCGAGATAGAGCCAATGCCCATCTTTGTAATCTGGCGTTCTTAGGAACTGTTTCTGTCAAATATTTTAAAGGGTTATGGTCCGTGTGTAAGATAATAGTGGTTCCATAAGTCCACATTTCGAATTTACCTAATGCCCATATTACAGCATAAGCTTCCCTTTCAATAGTGCTCCACTTTGATTGAGCAGGGGTCAGTTTTTGGCTTGCGAAAGTTATAGGTTTCAGTTTATTCTGCTCATCTCTCTGCATTAGACAGGCTCCAATTCCGGTCACTGAAGCATCAGTATCGATTTCAAAAGGTTTCGACATATCAGGTGTATACAGAGATGTTATAGAGCACAAACAATTCTTTAACGAATTAAATGCGCTTTCGGCTTCTTCTGACCATGGAAGGTCGTTTGGCACAGTTTTTCGAGTTAAGTCCGTTAAAGGTTTTGCTATATTGGCATACCGAGGCGCATAGTCTCTGTAATAGTTAAATAATCCTAGGAGTGACTTCAATGTTTTCTTAGTTTTAGGGGCTTTCAAATCTTTAATAACTGATATCTTGTCCGGATCTGGGCCGTGCTCTCCTGAGCCTACGACATGTCCTAAATATTTTACTTTCGACATCGCAAACGAGCATTTATTTAAATTTGCCGAAAAATTCATTTTTTTCAGAGTTTCTAAAATGGATTTAATATGATTAAGATGATCTTCCCAGGTTGAAGAAAATATGATAATATCATCAAGAAAACTTTCGGCGTAGTCACTATGAGGTCGTAATACTTGATTCATTATTCTTTGGAATGTTGCTGGTGCTCCAGATAACCCAAATGGCATCACCTTCCACTGATACTGACCCTTTGGAGATACAAAACTGGTTAATTCACGGCTTTGCTCTGCTAAGGGTATTTCCCAATATCCCTTAAGGAGATCTAAAGTTGTCAAGTAACGAGCTCCACCAGCTTTAAATCTAAGATTTTCTGAATTCTGCATAGGAAAAGGTGGAATTTTACTAACTGAGTTCAGCTCTCTGTAGTCCACGCAAAGTCGGACAGTTCCATCTTTCTTGGCTACACATACCAATGGATATGCTATTTCTGCTGAAGAGGGTTCTATCAGGTCTTTTTCCAATAATTCTGCTATCTGTTTTTCTATATTAGATCTTAATGTTTCTGGAACTTTATAAAGATGAGGTTGTTTCCTCTCTACTCCAGACTTTAACTGGATAACATGTGGAGGAACTTTGGCTTTCTTTAATTCCCCATCAAATATTGTTAGATATTCTTTAATCAAATTCAACAGCTGTTTATGCTGCTTTGCTGATATCGAATTTGATTTTATACCAGCTTTTAGTTCTTCATCCGTTACTTGCCGTGATTCTACGGGCGCATGTTGTATATCTCCAAACTCTTCATCTGTTTCGTAAATAATTCCTACAGCTCTGACAGGTTGAATATATTTACGCAATTTATTTTGGTGAAGATGTCGAACACTTCCATCAGGTAGTTTGACATAAAAAGAATGTGGAGACTTCTTTTCTACTATTTCTCCTGGTCCTTTCCATTTTGAACAAAGACGATTTGTTGAATCAGGGATTAACACCACAACTTCATCCCCAACAGAAAATTCGGTATCTTTTGACCGTAAATTATGATAATGTACATATTTCTGCTGCTGTTCTTGAGCTATGCTATTCGCATACTGGGCCGCGTCTTCTAAACGTTTCCGGAGTTTCAACAGGTAGTCAGCTACAGATTCTCCAATCCCTTGAGGAAGTACGACTTCATCTTCCCAACTTGATTTGAGGATGGCTAGAGGTCCTACAGGTGGTCGCCCATGAACTAGTAGGAATGGAGCAACACCCGTTGTAGCGTTAGGCACTTCTCTGTATGCCCATAACAAGAATGGCAACTGTTTATCCCAGCCTCGACCTTGTGAATTAATTGCATGATGTAGCATGGATTTCATAGTTCCTATCCATCTTTCAACCAAACCATTCGATTGTGGATAACCTGGAGTGGAAAATTTAGGAACACATCCTAATCGTTTTAAAAACTCTTTTGTCAGCTGAGCGGCAAAATTTCTTCCGTTATCCATTGCAATTACTCGAGGAATTCCAGTTCGTACAAATATTTCTATAAATGCATCACAGGCTGCCTTTGCTGTTAAAGACTTCAGAGGTATTGCTTCCGGCCAACGACTATGCTGGTCCATAACGCACAGTACATACTGATGGCCACCTGATGACTTTGGCTCTATTGGGCCTAAAATATCGGCATTAACCACTTGAAATGGGAGTTCTGCTCTTCCAACAGCTTCGATAGGTGTTCTATCGTTTACTTTTCCTTTCCTGCGCATTTGACAATCATGACACGAAGCACATAATTGTTTGACTTCTTTTGGCATTCCTTCCCACAAGAAAGACATTGCAATTCTGTCTCTGGTCTTCTTAGCTGCCAGATGTCCACCAGTAGGAGTTTCATGAGCTAATTTCAAAATGTCCTTTCTTCTGCTTGCCGGTACGACCAATTGAATATATTTCTGTCCGCCTACTTTACCCATATGATATAATAAACCTCTTTCAATCCAGTAACCATTTTTATGTTGCCTAGCTTCTTCGAAGCACCTTTTCAATGTAGGCCAGGCTAACTGCTCATCCCTAAACACTTGTGCTTGTGGAACAGGGATATTTTCATTTCTTTCATCCTTACTATCGGTTTCGGTCAATGTCTGTTTAACTACTGAGTTATTAAAGACTTTGGTTTCTGGATGATGCGACTCGCTGTTGTTTAGCTTTGCCTTTCGAATCGTCTCGTGACTTTCTCCCTCCATACAGAACATACACTTCTCATTATCTTCTGTGAGTGGGGTACTACTTGCCTCATCCCTAAGATAATTGTCGTTTGAATTATTCTCAGGTACACTGAACAAGGATTGTTCACCGACTTTATTTATTGTGATTACTTCAACCTCTTCTTCTGAAGAATAGTTTCCGGGAGACCTTCCCTCCACTTTGAACAAGGACGGTTCATTGTTTTCTTCCACTGGGGTGATATTAACCTCAACCCCTGAATTTCCAGGATTTCTTCCTTTCACATGGAACAAGGATTGTTCATCGACTTCTTTCTTCGGGATATTCACTTTATCCCCTAAAGAAATGTTTTCGGGAGACCTTCCCTCCACACTGAACAAGGATTGTTCATTAGCTTCTTTTACTGAAGTGATTCCTGTATCATCTCCCAAATAAGAACGCTTTTGTTCCTTCAACCATTCATATACCCTGGGAGTGATTAAAGCTTCCTCATGCAGCCCTTCTACTACTGCAGCATGCACTTGAACATATGGAATGATTTCTTCATCTGTATGAAGACTTAGCGGAACTGACACAAGTTGTGCTTCCACTGGATTACCTAGAGCAGGTCTCAAAAGAATTTTCCCACTTGACTGTAAGTGTTCCTCAGGTACAACTGATTTTCGTAGTACGGTGATTTCTGCACCACTGTCCACGATGCCTTGAAATTTTTGGCCTCCGATTCCTAAATCCACTTTCAGAAGCTCGCCATCTTTCTCGTTGACTGGAAATTTCCACTCGAAACAAGCGCTATTTAGATTAACACTGACCTTATTAAGGCCCTTACTTTCTTGACTCTTTCTGTTTGTTTTCACGTAAGATGTACTTGCTGAATTCAATTTGGGGCAGGATTTTTTCATATGGCCTTCCTTTCCACACAAATAGCAGGAGAATTTCGGACGAATGTCTCTTTGTTCTTGCTGTGGCTTAGTAAAAACCCTTTTCTCATCTCTATTGTTATTTCCGAAATTCGCCCCTTTGGATGGAAGATTCCAATTTTCTTTATGAGAAATTTCTTTCGTTTTTTTATTGAAAGTCATTTTGACATTTTCATAATCATCTAATTTACTGGAAATAATATCAGATGACTTAAACAATGACCATTCATCGATGAAATGTTCTTTAATTTCTGGAGGTACTTTCCTTTTAATTTGATCTGTAATAATCAAATCATATAATTCTTCAAATGTGTTAACTTCTAATCCCCGAATCCATTCAGTAAAATAGTTTTTCAACTCGTAAGCAAAATCTCTCCATGTGATATCAGCTTTTTTAGTATGCTTAATGAAAAGTTGTCGAAATCTTTCAGGAGTAAGTTTATATCTCTTTAACAATAACTCTTTTACTTTTCCGTAATCATTCGTGATTTCTTCGTCTTCCCGAGCTATAACTTCCGCGATTTCGTATGGCAGTAGCCCAATGAGATGAGAAACCCAATCATCTCTTTTAATTTCGGCACGTTTTGCCTGCCGCTCAAAAAGAACTAAATACAGACTAATTTCGCATGTTTTAGGATCAAATTTTTGTAAGATGTTATGTAATTTTACGCGCATTTTCTCAGAAGTTTCATTTGTAATTCCTTTCTTCTCAAGTTCTATTCTTGCATTTTCCAAACGCATTTTTTCCAATTCTATTTCTTCTCTTCTTATGCGTTCCTCCATCTCTTCTTTTCTTTTACGTTCCTCTATTTCTTCCCTTCTTATGCGTTCCTCCATCTCTTCTTTCCTCTTACGTTCCTCTATTTCTTCCCTTCTTATGCGTTCCTCCATCTCTTCTTTCCTCTTCCGTGCTTCAAGTACGTTCGGTAATGTTTCTTTAACAAATTCTTCATCGTAATTCTTTGAAGTCAAAATAGCATCTCTTAACTCATATAACTTTAAATGTTGAGCTCCTTCCACTCCAAGCTCAGTAGCAACTTCTTGCAAATCTTTTTTATTCCCTTTACCCAAAAATGCCATCTTCGGATGGATGAAATCAAATCAAGTTCAAATTTTCCGTGAATAAAATAAATTTTCTTATATTTATAATCACAAACCCTATTGTTTTCGTTCCTAAGAACGTCAGATTTGACATCTTAGTTTTTATCTTAAACAACATTTTCCCCCAAATTAAATAAAATAATCATTAAGTCGGAATGCATACATAAAAGGAGAAAAAAAAATATGTATCGAAATAACAAATTAAAAAAAAAAAATGTTTACACAATCAACTCTTTCATTAAATAAATCAGAATGTACTTTATTACATAACCAGCTTTCAATAAATTAGAAATAACGTTGCTATAGCAACCTTTAATCAAACTTACTTTTAAACAGAAAAGAAAAACAATTTCCGATTCATTCCTCAAAGTAAAAAAAATAAACAAAACCGGACGTTCACAAGAATAATTCACTAGTTTTTTACTGAGATATTTCATTAATATTCCCATAATAATAAAGATAAATAAATATAACTCATTATCAACGTCTAATAAATAAACAATCATTCAATAAAACAGAACAAATAAATCAAAACAGAACTTGTTTTTTTTTTTTTTTTTTTTTTTTTCCCACAATCTACTTTAATGAAATTTTATTTATTCTAAATCACGTGATGAATAAAAAGAACACACAGAAATTAACAACAATGATCTTGAATAGCATAAAAATATATTCTTTTCACCATTCTTTTTACCATTTTCCGGCTTTTTAAATACAAATAAACAAATATATTTCTATTTTTCATTTTTCAAACACTAGAATTATTATTATTTCAACATTACGAAATATTTAATTTCATTTACCTATTCTTTACCTTGTTGGAATACAAAATCGGAACAAAATATCTAAATGCTTAATCCTAATTATTTACCATAAACTTATACAAAATATGACTCTTGATGGAACATTAAAAAAAACATACCCTTTTTTTTTCATCACTATCATGAAATAATCCGTACGTGCACTAGCTATTTCACATATGCTTGTCGACTGCGCCAATTGTGGCGACTTCTTTTTCGCACCTGGTTCTTTTCTTCCTGTACATTCATCTCGAGACACATTAAGACACTGATCACGCTTTGTTTACTTTTAAAGATTTTACTTTTACTTACGGCACAAACATAAAATACATAACGAACACATAAATTAACACCAAATAAAGTATTTTAAAAACAACATATAGAATGGAACGCTAGTCCATCCTGATTCACATACGCACACCCAGTTGCCACACTTTCGTACCAAACTTTTCAGTTCTTGTTTTGGGATACTCTCGAAATCAGAGGTGCGGCGTTCACAACAGTCATGAAAGAAGTCGATATTTTTCCGTGTAGATTGTAGAAAGTAATTCTTAAGACATAAACGAATGCCTGTCGATGAATGCACTTAATGTAATGAATATTCAGGAAACAGTAGAATAAAACTCTTTTTTCTTCCCCCACAAAAGTCAATAATTAATTAATATTCTTGAAATCTCTTGACAAGAGCTTATATTTTAGAGATATTTATGGTTTTACATGACTTTTCTGAACGGCTATAAGTATGTATGTATGTGGCTATGCCTGTATCTCACATTAATTCAAAAACGACTGGTCGTAGGACGTTGAAATTTAGTATATAGGTTCGTTATAACACCTAGTTGTGCACCTCCCTTTTTGCTCTTTCTGTGACTTTCCGTTTAGGAGATATTTATGAAAATTATGTTTTTAATGACCAAATATACGAAGAATTTAAGACTTACCATCAGGCTATGATGTAGTCCATTATGATAAAGTTATGAAAGTTATCTACATTTTTGTGGGTAGAAAGTAATTATTAAAGATATAAGCAGGTTCTGGTAGACGAATGCACTTTATTTAATGCATGTTCAGCGTGTATATAGAGCCCATAATGATATTGTTATAAAAACTGTTGACATTTTTGCGTGTAGAAAATAATTCTTAAATACATAAATAGGTTCTAAGTTGACAAATGCTCTTTATTGAATGAGTCCATATTGTTACTGTCATGAAAGTAATCGATATTTCTGCGTGTAGAAAGTAATTCTTAAAGACGTAAGCAGGTTCTAGTAGACGAATGTACTTTATTTAATGCATGCTCAGCCTGTATATAGAACCCATAATTGATATTGTTATAAAAGCTGGTGACATTTTTGCGTGTAGAATTTACATAAGCAGGTTCTAGTCGACGAATTCCCTTTATTTAATAAACATTCAACTAGTAGACAAAGCCTGTAATGATATTGTTTGAAAACTGTCGACATTTTTGCGTGCAGAAAGTACATAAGGAGGTTCTAGTCGACGAATGAACTCTATTTAATGAATGTTTAACTCGTAGATAGAGTATGTAGTGATATTGTCATGAAAATTGTTAATATTTTTGTGTGTAGAAAGTACATAAACAGGTTCTAGTTGCCGAATATATACGTTATTTAATGAATATTCAACCCACATATAGAGCCTGTAATGATATTGCCATGAAAGTAGTTGACATTGTTGCATGTAGAAAGTAGTTTTTAAAGACATAAGCAGGTTCTAGTCGACGAATGCACTTTATTCAATGAACCCATAATGATATTGTCCTGAAAGAAGTCGATATTTTCCCGTGTAGAAAGTAATTCTTAAAAGATATAAGCAAATTCTAGTCGATGAATGCACTTTATCTAATGAATATTCAGGAAACAATAGAATGAAACTCTTTTTTTTCCTCCACAAAAGTCAATAATTAATAAATATTCTTGAAGCCTTTGGACAAGAGCTTACATTTTAGAGATATTTACGGTTTTACATGACTTTTCTGAACGGCTATATGTATGTGTATGTATGTATGTGGCTATGCCTGTATCTCACGTAACTCACAAAAGACAGCTCGTAGGACGTTGAAATTCAGTACATAGGTTCGTTATAACATCTAATTGGGCACCTCTCTTTTTGCTGTATCTGTGACTTTCCGTTTAGGAGATATTTACGAAAATTATATTTTTAATGACCAAATATACTAAGAATTTCGGCATTATTTACGACCTACCATCAAGCTAATGATGTTTGTCCGTTATGATAAAGTTATTAAAATTATCTACATTTTTGCGAGTAGAAAGTAATTATAAAGGTATAAGCAGGTTCTAGTAAAAAAGCCGCACTGCAGAAAAAATGACTTTTTCTGAAACACTTTTTCTGAATCTCTTTTATGTTCTAAATGTAATACAAACCGATTTTATAAGCAATGGCTTTTTAACTTACCATCATCTCGCTTGTATGAGCAACATGGCCGCCTAAAATGAAATTTCCAGTTTAAACGGCCAAAAAATTTTATATCTTGCTAAAAACCCTTTTACCAATATTTCGTTAACATTTAATTATTTTGCCATCTCATGTATTAAAATATTTTTTGATTTTCATTCAAAAATTTATAGTTTTTGTAGCATCGTTAACTGTCTTATTTACTATTTTTGAAATAATTTCTGAAATTACAATTTTAATGACAATTGCATTTTGTTTTTAACACTGAACTCAAAGCTAAAGTGTATGTGGAGGACAACATAATAAAATCTATTCGAAAATTTTCTTTACAAACGATAAAATTGGCGATTGAAGAAGGCAAAAAGGAAAATATCCAAGTGCGGCTTTTTTTTTTTTTTTTTTTTTTCTCGCTTAGTGTACATATATTGTCCGATCGCAATAATTTTTTTTAAGTAAAATGAACATATACAAATTTAGAATATATAAATCAGATTTACTGTTTCTTTCTTTTTTTTTTTAGTTCCCCATCATACTATAGATATGGGGAACTTAGGTAATCGTGAAAATTTTCGACCTCGGTTTTTTCACGTTTTTAGGTGTGAGGAATCCGAAAATGACAAAATTTGTATGGTGTCTGTCTGTAGGGTGTCTGTTAGTGTGTTAGTCTGTTAGTGTGTTAGTCCGTTACCGTTAGTTTGTTAGTCTGTGTACAAGATATCTCAAGAACAAATTGCCGCAGAGGTCAGATCAGTTTTAAAATATTACTTTCGACACTGGCAAGAACCCTATTCATTTGAAAAATTCGAATTTAAGAACTTCGTAAGTTATTAGAAATTTACGATTTTCTTAACATGGGAGAATAGGACAAAAATTCACTTAAACGTGCATTAAATGGAAACTTTTTACTGTAAAAATGTCAGACCTGTTTTAAAATATCAGTTTTGATGCCGGAATGAACATCAGTAACTATACATATGCTACTTTGAAAATTTCGTAAGTTATTGGAAATTTACGAATTTCTTTACATGGCAGAATAGAGCAAAATTTCACATAAACGTCAATCTTGAGGGATATTTTCGTCATAAAGATGTCAAACCACTTTCGAAATATTATTTAGGATACTGGCATGAATATCATAGACTATGATTTTTCCAATTTAAAAAATTCGTAAGTTATTTTGAATTTACGATTTACTTAACATGTCAGAATAAGGCAAAATTGAGCATAAACTTTCATTTTGAGGATCATAAATACATTAGACAACTTCAAAATTACATCTATGATATTTGTTTGAACATGATTGAATACAAATATTCTAATAGGAAATTTTCGTAAATTATTCGTAATTTACGATTTTACCAACATAGCGAAATTGTAAATTTTTCATATAAATATGAATTTTAAGGATTATTGCATTGGAAATAGTAGCATGAAAACTAAACAACAGAATTGACCCTGATAAAAAAAATTAATAGATTATAATAAGTAAAATATATCGAAGTGAACGGTGGATAGCCTATTAGGCGGGGATTTCATTCTGTCACTGTATCAAGCTTTGGTCAAATTCTTTTTTTTTTAACATGATTATAATATATGTCGGACTAGAAATTTATGAGAACATAAATATGATGGGGAACTGAGCAGAGTCCACCTATGCCAACTAGTTTTTTTTATCACAGTCTCTCACATAGTTTTTTAAAAATATGTCTTCCAGATTTTGAAGACCTAGAGGATTAAGGTACAAATTTCAAAATTTCAATACATAAAACTAGACCCAAAACATTACTTTCTCTGACATATGTGGGTAAGAGAATGTAAAAATCTCTTGGTGTAGGTACAAAGTAATTTCCTTGAAATCATTAAAAAAAAATAGCTAAACAGAATAATTTTGTTCATACAATAACTACACAAAGCTTCATTACTACAGAAAATGCTGGTTTATTTAATTTCTACAGGCAAAAACACTTAAAACATTAAATGCGTCAATAGGACTGTCGCATGCTCAAATAAACACTCTACTGGTCTTTGCAAATTTATTATTTGAATTGATATTTTGTACCAGTAAATTTTTCAATTATACAGCTAAATATATGTATGTTTTATAAAGACGTAGAAAATATGTACTTATAATAAAATTTATCGATGAAGTTATTAATCAAAATAAAATCCTAAATTCTTGGAGGGAAAAAAAAGTAAAGTAATGGGGTTCACTTAGATTATAAACTTTCCATACATCACCCGTTACCCATTTAATCTGCAAAGGTATTTTACCTCCTTAATGACATCTTGAAATACATTTTTATTTTCATTATAAAAGAAGAAAACTGAAATATTTTTTATATTATTGCTTTTAAAGAATGTCATGTAACAGATTGTTTTTGTGTAACTCTGTATATCGGCCAAATTCCGCATACCTACAAAAATATATTTTACTTTTAACTTTGATAGGAATAATTATCATAATATTATTTTTATAACATTATTTCTAAGGAAATAATATTACAATTTTTGCTTTTGTTTAGCCCTGTATATGTACTAAAACTTACATACTCATCAGACACTGCACTAAAAATGGTCTCATAGCACTGTAAATTTGTAGTGAGCAATTTCCAATTACATACTCTATTGCATCTGAATAACTTTGTGTAGCCCTGTAAACCAGCCGATATCGCAATTTTACATTTTTGAGGAGGAAAAGGGTTTTGCGTATTTTAAAAATATAGATTATTTTTCTTATGTTGTGCTTTTTATAGTAAATGCATAAAAAAAGAAAGGAAAACCCTTATAAATCATATATGCATCAAAAATCTATCGTGAGTTCCTGTACAGAAACCAGTTGTGCTAGTAATATAATTTTACATTGCAAACATATCATACAGTGGCGGATCCAGAACTTGACTTTTGGGGGGGGCTAAGATTTTTCAAAGTGTTATTCTAAACCAATAAAAAATTTACAATTGCAAAATTCAATTATGAATGACAGTGTTTTGGGGGGGGCTTCATCCCCCTAGCCCCCCCCCCCCCCTTAAATCCGCCACTGATACCATAGTAAATTTTAATAATATCTATCAATTTCGGTCTGGCCAGAGAGACTAACGAAACGGTTATAAGCTTTTTAAAATTTTGTTTGGAAATGCTAAAAAGGACGCTTTAGTATAGGATACAAAAAATATATTATATATGTAATCATGGAAATAAAATTTATTATATGCATTTTTTATTTTCATCAATGGCCGAGATAATGAATTTATAAAGTTTTAGTATCTTGCTTAAAATTGCCTATAATGCTATGTCATAGACAAGTAGAATTCTACTTGTCTATGTGCTATGTATACTTGATTTTTAGCTTTTACGCTTTTTTTTTTACTTCCATTACCCTACTACCGTAGGTAATGGAAGTATTGTATTCGGTCTGAAAATTCGATATCGGGTTTTCACCTGATTTACACGTTTTAAGGTCCCCTGAGTCCAAAAAAGTGGTTTTTGGCAATTGGTCAGTGTGTATGTATGTGTGTGTGTGTGTGTGTGTGTATGTATGTGGAGAATCTTCTGGCTATTATAGCTCAGAAACTAATAAAGATAGAGCTACGAAACTTTAGAATTGAAATACGTCTGGTGTACAGATGAAATTTCCAAATTTTGGTGAAAATTGAAAAACCGGAAGTGGGACATCGGAAACCGGAAGTGGGACCGTAAGTCCGTATCTCAAAAACGGCTCTAACGATTTTCTTCAAACTTTCTATATAAACACTCTATTAGATGTCCTTTCGAATGATACAGTTGGTTAGTTCAGGAAAATTGATAGGCGTCCTGTATAAATAGCTCAATTTAAGGTCTCCCAAGGGCGTTCCTTCAAAAACAGCTGTACGGATTTTTTACAAACTCGCCATATTAACTCTCTTTTAAATATCCTTTTGTATGTAATTATTGTTTTCCGGTCAATAATTGATTTTTTGTAAAAGTTGGTATCTCAAAAACGGCTCTAACGATTTTCTCTTTAGTTCACTTTTATGTTTTCTGATCGCATTATCTCTCAAAAATGTATATAATATGTGTAATAGTGGGTAATGGAAGTCGTGTGGTTGTTTCATACCAGATTTTTTTTTTTTTTTTTTTTTTTCATTTATACTGTCATCCAGAGATAAATATAAATCTCATGAATTGTTATTATTATTATTAAAACAATATTGCATTTATTTTCAAATAGTATATATAATTGTTTTTATTATTATTATTTAAAGAAATAGATAAAACAGATTTAAACATTTTTCAAATATAATTACTTAAAAAGATGAAATAAAAAGCCATAAAATATCTTACATGTGAAATGCTACATTTCCTCCTTTAATAAAATATTCTTTGCATGCTTTTACATGACATTTAATAACCATTTCTTGATATGAAATTTCTTTCAGAATCTAAACAATCCATTTAACTTTTAAAGTAAAATAAAGAATTTAAAAAGAACTTTCAACGAAAGAAGAATAATATCGTCTGCTTAATAAAATGCAGAGTTTAGAGCATGGCGAGAAAATTTCAATATTGGCTAGCTTGGCTTCTGTAGATCAACAATCACATGACTTTTTTATGAGTTATCTTTGCACTCAAAAAGGTTGCCATTGTCCCGTCCACTCTTATAATAGGTCTATGGTTGCACTACTACAGATATAAACGAAGCAGAGCAGTTATTTCTTCAACAGTTACAAGAATGAAGAATGTAAACAAAGAAACATTGTACATGCATAATAGCATAATTGATTGTTAGAAGGACCTTGTTGTTATTTTGTGGTAAACAATATTGTGCTTTCCTGTGCATGTAACTTAATAGCAAATATGATTCATAATTCTGCATTTACTTTAATTAGATGTTGTGGAAGATTCACGAATGTCCGTTTTTGCAGCAACAGACCACCTCCTTTAGATACTGTAAGTTATTTATCTTTTCCTTACTTTAAATTGCAGTTTCTAGACTTGCAAGTAATATTTGTTATATTTTTATGTGAATGACCATTCACATAACCGTTCATTTTTTTTTTTTTTTTTTTTTTTTTTTTTTTTTTGTAGTATTAATATAAAAGTCATAATGATACTAATGAAAAGTCTTTTCTTTGGAACAGCTTTAGTCTAGGACCTGACCTTCCGTTGCCCCTTCCTTTTGAAATTTGGTACCGAAGTAGATCAGACGTTTCTCGCCAAGGCTTTTCCTATGCATCTGCGATAGCTATTTTAATTCATCGCCAAAATGGCGACAAAAATTTAAAAGTCAAAGAGGATCCTATGCTAAAGCTGTACCCATTTGGATACAGTAACATAGAATTAATTTGTGGATATTTAGTAATTTTTCATCACAGTATTAAAATCTGACATTCAGAAGATAGGTCATTCATGTATCAGTTTGTCATGAATAATGAATTAGGTAATGGAATAGTACGATGGGAAAACTAAATAAAACATTACAATTTTGACTAATTTGAATCTTAAATTCTTAATTATATAATTCTTTATATTTTTACCTTAAATATGTGAACAGTATCATAGTATTTTGTCTTTAAAATACCATTTGTCAATTGATTTTTCAGGATTGAAATCTTTTTAAAATATCTTTCATTTGAAAGCCATTAAACTATTCATATATACCCAGTTAAAGGTTGAACCAGTGGTGTTACTAAAGGCTTAGGAGCCCTCCACAAGATGTTTGAAAAGGCCTGCATAAAAAAACATGATTGAACATAATTATGTATAAAAATATTTTTACTTGCAAAATATCTCAATTTACAATCCCTGTTTGAGGTCTCTTAAGTTCTGACCCCCCACTCCAACCTAGGGACTAACTAACAGCAGTGGAGGCCCAGGGCAAAATCATTCATTGGGGCCTCTTCTGGAGTACAAAAGTATAAAGTTAAATTTAGATACATATAATAAAATGCTTTTTTTTTTTTTTTTTTTTCAAAAGGCAGTTGATTTGGGGTCCTGGACACTTGTCCCATTTGCCCCTTGGCAAACCACCCTGATATAAATATATGTTGACTTCATCCATGTATGATGAGGTGCATCTTATTCAGATGAAAGTTTTCAGCTTTTTGGCTGATTTCTGCTTTTTTTTTTTTTTTTTTTTTTTTAAGAAGGGGAAAAAAAATCCCCTTCCTGAATACTCATCAAATACACTTATTATATAAATTAAAAAAAAAAAAACTTGTTATCAACTTTTTATAAATAGTAAATTCAAGCAGGAAAAGCAATTTCATAGTACTGAATCATAATTAAAAAAAACTGAAAAAGTTTTAAAAACATTGAAAATGGAAAAGGAAAAGAAGTTTACAAAACATTATGCATACAGAAGTGCCAAGTTATTACAGATTGTCTGTAACCTTAATAGTCCGGTTAAAAAACCGGAGCCCGAGTGCTTTTTAGAGGGGACCTTTTTTTATGCTTGTAATCCATTTTTGATATGTTAAGGATGAAATATAGCAAGGGTGCCATTTTTGTAATTTGGGCGTTTGGCCACCATTTTGAAAAAAGGCGACCAGTGTTAACTGTAAATCAAAGCACTGACATCTCCAAATTTTTGGGTTATTTCCGCTTGTAAGGTGTCCATCAAAAGATAAAAACATATTCTGCTTCTTTATTAAGCATTTGTGTTTATTACTGAAGGAAACAAATATTTACAACAGGAAATATGTCTTATTTAATGTGATAAAAAGAATTAAATCGAAGCAAATTTCCAATGATAAAGCAAATTTTATGCTATTTAATTTTGAGATGACATTAATTAGTATTATCCCAGCTATGTTTCATATTTGTTCCAGATTAATAAATTTGTTAATAGAAAATGGATACTCCTGGGCAGTCAAAAACAGCAAGAACGCAAACTTTGTTGGTTGCAGTGCCGCCAAATTCAAGCTAAAAGAAAGCTAAATATTACGCATAAAATGAATGTGCGATATGTGAACAATTAAATACGTCCAAAGGTTTCTTTACAGCAACCATATCAGAATAGATGGAATAGCACTGCAAAGAATGTGCAAGAATGGAAAGTTTTGGGCAGAATTAAGTGTGATAATATTCATGAGAAATTAAGAGATGATACTGTTCCTAGGAAAGTTCAGACTTTGCAAGCTTGAAATTGTTGTCCAGAAACTGGTACGAACGCAAGTATTGTATAAAGGATCTGTTCTTGGAACAAACAATGAAAAATGCATTGAACATTCTAATCATCAGACGAATGAGAAACACTTACGTAGTAAATGTACAGGCCATACTCAGTCGTCCTGCATTGTTTGTAATGAACTATTGTAACATGAAAACAGTTAAAAATAAACTTAAGAAAAGAACGGCTATGAAATTTCGTAGTTTAAAAACCTTGGATGTTTGGAAAACGTTTTTAAGTGCTGTTAACCACGTTGAAGATGAACAAACAAAGAATAGCCTGCAAGCTCTAGTTACATTCTGTGAAAGTGACTGTGAGATTCTAAAAAGGACATTCAGTATCATAAGACGATAGAAAATATATTGCAAATCAGTATATAAAGAGGCCGCTAGTGATGCCAAAATAATAATTAATAATAATAACAATAATGACGGCAGCGACTGAATTGGATAGCTGAAAAGTACACTGAAGCATTCAATAAACTGTGTGAGTATATTGTCAAGTACAGTACAGGACCCATTATCCAGAACCGATGGGACCAGAAGAATGCCAGATTTCGGAATTTTCTGGATTTTGGGTCCTTTTCCCATTATCGCTTTCCCTTAATTATAAAACATAACTCAGTAATTGACAGGTATTAATTTACCTCTAGGAGCAACTACTTCACATACAGACAGACATTTAAAAAAAAATATTCGAATTCTATTCTAGAGCCTGGAAGTCAAGATTTTTTGCAAATCTGATACTTTTTTTCTATTAAATTTAGCAGGAAGAAAAAAATAACTATAATGCGTATATATGTACAAACATGTACATTACTGCCACTTGCCATGAGTGGCATCGTTGCTACTTTATCAATGCTGCTAAACATGAATACTGTCTCAATCATAAGAGCAGAATGCTAAAAAAAAAAAATGATTTTTCTTTAAAAATTTCCATTTCTTTTTCTTTTTCTTTTTTTTTTTTAAGATCTTAATGAGAAGTTAAAAATCACCAGAAATCTATCATAAAATAAATTAGATTTTTTTTTTTTTTTTAATGTGGCTTGCTGTGAATTCCAGGGTTTTCCTGGACCACAAACATTCCTCACCATATGAAAGAAAGAAATTCGGTTTTAATTTCTAAATTTTCATAATACTACCTAATAAAACACACAATAATTCATTTTAGGGCGATTTTCTTTCTTTTTTTTTCTGATCTTAGATATAAAATGTATTTTAATCATAAAAAAAAAAAAAAAAAAAAAAAAAAACTGAAATGATTCTGGATTTTGGGTCTTCCGGATTTTGGAATTCCGGATAATGGGTCCTATACTGTACTTGAATATCTGTAAAGAAGCATTTTTGTTTAAGGACTTTCTTTATGAATATGAACAAATACAGAGACATATAATGATAACCAACGAAGAAATCAGAGCCACTTGCGATAATAATCACCCCCTTAGATCATTTTGCCAAAAGCTAGAAACACACTTTGAGTAGATTATTGGATTTCAATCGAGATTTAGGTGAAATGAGTCATTCATAGTATTTTTTCCTAAGTGTGAGGGAACGTATGTGGAAAGTGCCCTGAATAGTTGGGGCACAAACACTTTAAATTTGATTCAATCTGTTTCGAAAATACTTCACAGCAAACTTAAGAAAGTGCCACAGTTGCCATGGCTCTGTCAAGTTCAAGAACTGCAAAACGATTATATACCTAATGCAGGCATGAGATTCTTCTGCGGATCCGCAATTTTCCGCTTTCATATAATTTCTATTAATTCTGCGGGTTTTTTTAATCAAACTCCGATAACGATCACTGTTCAAACACTCCACGAAAGACTTCAGATTCTCAATCTTTCTCCATCCAAAATATAAATGTCAATATTTATTTTAAACGTGCTTTATCAGATTCTATAACATATAAAAGAACAGAATTATTGAATATTTCTCACTCATGAAATTATTTTTGTTCTGCTCCCTCCCCTCCTTTTATTTTCATCTCTAACCACCATCACTGATCACACATTCTGCGAGAAGCCTTTTATTTTTGAAATTTATCCATCCACAACAAAAATATCAATATTAATTTTAAACATACTTTATGATAGTCTAGAAGTTTAATATTTCTCACTCATGAACTACTTTTTACTCCCCCCTCTCCTTTCCCATTTTCCACCACCAATCAATGATCAAATGTTGATTGCTAGCTAATGTTTTTTTTCTTTTACACACATGTTTTATTGTGTTGATGTGCATTATTCTTTTAGTTTTAATTTGTCACTTTTAAAATATTTTGTATAGTTTTTCCCTGTACACATTATTTTTCATTGGAAATAAATTTTATGAACATATTTGTATAGTTTATCCCGCACGCATTATTTTTCATTTGAAATTAATTTTATGAACATGCATGTTTCCTCTTTTTTTAATTTTCTGCACTCTCATGCCTGCTAATGACTAAGGGTGGAAATCGATTTACAGTTTTAACTGGGTTAATCGTAGTTCATTAATCAATTAATCGGTTTTCATTTTTCTTTGTATAATTTTATTTCAACGATAAAAAAAACTCTATATATATTTATATACATTTTTTCCCCCCCTACATTGTACATGTCAGACCATAAAAGTGATATAGATGTTGATTTAACTAGTTCCTTAAACAATAAATAATGAAAAAAGAAAACTTTCTTTTTTCTAATAAAGGAAAAACTATTTTAAATTCAAAGATATTACAACACTTTGAAAATCAACTATAAATATTCGTACGTAACTGAGCATTTATAAATCATATTTATTTTATGAAATGTTTTTTTTTATAAAACTTAGATTTAAGTGTGAAGATATTTAATTAAGATATTTAGTGCTGTTACCTCTTAATTACTGATATACATAATAATAATAATAAAAATTAAAAATACCTTATAAATATTAAGATTACACTTACTCATATATAATGGATCAGAATGTGAAACACACCTACATGTTTATTTTCAAATATTACACAACAGGTCCAGGGCCGGCGATATGCAAAGTAGGCAACTGCCTACGGCGGCAAAATTTAGGGGCAGCAAAACCAACTGAACTACAAAAACTAAATAAATAAGGTACTTCGATTATTGAATGTTGAAAATTAATAAATAGAATAAAATAAGTAAATAAATAAACAAGTAAATAAATACAACCAGAATTTACAGGCTTCTTGCCCATTCCTATAATTTTAAATGCGGACAAGAATAGACAAACTTGTAAGTTCTGTACAGTATGTATTGGATGCGTAGCTGCGATGCGAAGGGAAAAATTCACACTCGCTGATTTAGTAAGCTCTTTTTGCCCTATAATTAAAGAAAGTCAAGAGTTTGTCAGTTGTAGGGACTTTTAGCAGTGTTCTTCAGCATGTAGGAACTATTTGGAGGTACCCTTTCTTCCCAGGACTTTATCAGTATATCCTAATTATGAAAGAACGTCCTAGGACATCCTCAGCCATAAGATAGGGACATTTTGAGTTGTCCGTAAAAACATGGCAAAAATTGAGTTTGAATTGGCAACAGTGATGTGAGATTTAAAACAATGCAATAACATCCATCAGATTCATTGGATGGAGCCGGAGGGGAGATAAATTTTTGATTAAGATATGTTTCCATTGGCCAATCAGAATTTCAATGCAAATTCAATGAACATTTTTAAGGTTTTCTTCTTGTTGAAAGATCTACTGGAAAGGAACTGCCTTAAGTTTTATTAAAAGAATTGTGGGAAAAAAATGGGTTAAAATTAGAAAATATGAGAGATCAAGGTTATGAAAATTGCTCAGATATGAGAGGCGACAAATTCGGAGTACAATCAAGGATAAAAATTTTAAATTCCAGAGCATTTCACGTATATTGCAGCAGCCATTTATTAATCTTAGTAGTTAATGAATGACTGCGAAGTTAGAAAAGTTGTATAGATTCCTTAATATCTTTATTTCTTAAAATAGAAAATATTCATGATGCTTTATTAGACATTTATAAAAATGTAGAGATACATAATATGATTCAAAATGGGGCAGTTGTTTATTGATTACAGTCGGCAGCAAAATTATTGAAGCACTAGCAATAATTCCTACAGATGCGCATATAATACTGTTTTATTAAGTAAATATTTGTCGAGTGATGATCTTAGTCTTATACTGTTTATAAAAAAGAAAGTTGATAGTAAAAAGAAGCGATCAAACTAATATATATATATGAAAAATGGGGATGTGTGCTTCAGTAACTTTTCTGACGACTGTACAATAAAACAACTACAGTTTTTTATGTTTGATCGTCATTTGATACAAAATTTTGAATCATATTAATACGATTAAGTAAGCTACGTGAAACAAAAGTTTTTGATTTATACCAAGCCACTGATTTATTAATAGCACATTTTTATTATTATTATTTTAAGAATTAAGTTCAGTTGAATGATTTGAAAACTTTATGTTAGAAGCTGAAAAATTAGCTAATGTAATAGACGTAGAAAAAAAACTTTGAATTGACTACACCACGCCATCATGTTCAATCTTAAAAATGAAATTTTGTTTATGAAAGTGTAGACGAATCTATAGAAAATTCAAAAGAGAAATATAAAATAGATTTTTTTTTCTTTTCAGCGATCAAGCAATCAGTGCACTGAAGCTGACATTAAATTTATTGAATAATCGTAATCATTCTTTTGAATTTTTATGCAATGTCCCAAACTTAAAGACACGTGCAAAAATGAATTACTGACACACTGTAAAGATCTGGGAAAGGACTTAACAGATGGTGATTCCTCTGATCTTAACATTTTAAAATGGACTGGTAAAATATACTTTATTTTCTTCACTTTTGAAAAAAAAAAAGAATGTCCAGTTGACGTCCTTAAATTCATTACCTTCCTTAACATTGGGCCGAATTTAAGCATCGCTTTAAAATTTTTGTTAACCTTGCCCATAACTTTTGCTAACGGAGAAAGAGCTTTTTCTAAACTAAAAATGGGGAAAAAAAAAATAAATAAATAAAAAAAAATACTTTAAAACCATGTGTAGTCAAAATCGCCTCAATGGGTTAGCAATGCTGGCCATTGAACATGAATTGAGTAACAAATTAGATATACAAGAAGTTATTAGTGATTTGCATGAAAAAGGGTTCGAAAGTGATTATTTTATTTAGGTTTAAATTTTGTTTATTGTACTAGCATTCTTTTTTCTTTGCTGTTTACAAAATATTGTCTGTACTAGTATTAGTTCCAAAGATTGTGTGTTTTTAACTTAAAAAAAAAAAAAAAAAAACAGAAGAGAAAAAAGAAATAGTAGTAAATATGAGTATTATTTACTTAGCTTAATTCTATTAGACCGTTTTTATGATTTTATATATATATATATATATATATATATATATATATACTAGCAGACCCGGCCACGCGTTGCTGTGACTAAGTTATACGTTGAATTATACGGCTGTAAACTATTTAGTACAGTCAAATTATTATTTACGAACAAAGACGAAAACGTTGTAGCCGATGTAAAAACCCACAGGGTTGAGATTTGAAACTTAGGTCAAAATTTGGAAGCGATTGATAAAAATTTTCGTAGTGTTGATATTAAGCACAAATTAATTTTATTGTAGGGTCCTATAAATTTTAATGGAGAAGTGATATATATTATTTCTAATGCTACTTTGGATAAAATTGCTAAAATGACTAATATATAAATTAAATTCTATTAAAATTCTATTAAAATAAAAGTATAAAAGAAACAGACGATTTTAAAATCAATTTTTATGGAGGAGTGAAATATAATATATGCTATAATGGATAATTTTA
This sequence comes from Salticus scenicus, assembly GCA_963930645.1. Classification (NCBI taxonomy): domain Eukaryota; kingdom Metazoa; phylum Arthropoda; class Arachnida; order Araneae; family Salticidae; genus Salticus; species Salticus scenicus. Next base: position 344,564,582 of record OZ005648.1, read on the forward strand.
CTATAAAATGACCTCATCATTTTAAATATTTTAAAGAGGGCAACAGCTGTAGTTATAAAAAGGAAAACAATAAGGCTAAACCAGAAAAATAAGTAAATTTGATAAATATTTTAAAACTTTAAAATTGGAAATCTTATGAAATATTGGACATTTAAAGTAAATACATGTATCATTTTAAATAGAAAAAGATTTTGGAAAAGTTTAGTGTATTTTAACGAAGTGATGAGAAGTTTTTGAGTATGTTAAAATTTTAATAGTAAATTCAAGTTAATAAAGATGGGAAACATTGAGGATTAAGATAAGAATAATTATAAGATTAAAAAAAAAAAAAAAAACTTTTTATATACCATGCTTTTAAATTTTAATATACTAATAATATACTAATTAAAAGGAAAATGATAAATATTCTATCATAGTTTGAAGTCAAATTTGTTTTCAAATGTCTAAATAAAATATCTGATGTAAGATACTAATATTTTGCAGCGGAATAGATTTCATTTCTGTCATCCTTGGCAAAAAAAAAAGAATATCGCCAAATTATCTGGCGAAAATATTTAATTCCTTTCAAAAATCATGGTTATTTTAACAACTTATATTAAAAGAGTAATGAATAATATGAAACAATATTTCGTACAATACATATTACATGTCATACATACGTACAATGAATAATACATATTACATTTCGTACAATGCATACATCTGGCATGTATATTTTCGTGTTACGCTTTTGATCGCCAAATAATAATAATAATAATAAAAAAAGCCAAGGGCGACAGAGTTTTGAAATTTAAAATTAAAATTTTGTCAATTTGACAGCAAAATAATTCAATCTAACACCCGCGATAACTAATACATATCTATACCCAAATATAAGGATTAAAATCGGGAAAGAAATTTCCTCGATTTTTAATAATTTCTTACAAAAAGACCAGTGGGCAATTAACATAGGAAATCTTTTTCTTGGCTGCACAGACTGTCAGTGAGTCACACTTCGCTTGCGTATAGAACTCGTAGATATAGTATAGCATATATAGAATAGAGTGATCATTGGGGAGAAAATAGTTATTCCTTTTCATTTGGGAAAAGACGACGTTTTTACCAAAATATGGCCGTCTTTCCCCTAGTGAATACACACAGGAATACATACTAATATTTTAGCAAATAAAATTTATGAATAATTTATTTGCTAAAGGGGAATGGAAGACTCCAGATACAGTTTCAAATTCATATTTCTTTCTTTCTTTTTTTTTTTTTTTTTTTTTTCAATACCACTTAATGGCTGTTTCCAAAGCTTTTTTTTTTTTTTTCGGCATCAAAAATCTTTGTACGATAACATGGGGATGAGAGATCTATATATATTACTATATCTATGATAGAACTACATTAGCACTTTATCAATGTGTATAAAATCTTTAAATTGATTATGACGTCAATTTTCGTGAGATGCATAATTTAACTTTTTATAATTTTTTAACGTTCACGTTTGATTAAATGTATTTATTTTTATGTCGAAAGAAAATGAACTCGTATTTTTTTTTTTTTGGCAACAATTAAATTAATGGAACTCACAGATATTTTGGAGCAACTTTAATAAAGGTCTATAATTAACAAATAATTGCAATAAAACAATATTGTGACAATAAATTGAGATAAAAACTATCCTATCTCTCAAGTTGGACCAAACTGCACACAGTGTGCAAAATTTCATTAAAATCGGTTCCTTAGTTTAGGAGTTTACCCCGGACAAACATCGTGACACGTAATTTATATATATATACAGATATATATATATTTATTATTATTATTATTATTTTAAGTTTTAAAGTTTGGGTTAGGGGGGGGGGCACTTTTGAGGTTTGCCTACGGCGGCAAAAACGTTAGAGCCGGCCCTGAATAGGTCACAAAAAAGATACTGTTTTATTAAGCAATCCATTAAACACACAAGCACCATGACATTTTCGGGATCTATGCTTGATCTTATGTGAAATCTATATAACACTTCCTGAGTGAGTGAGTGAGGGGGTGATCTATCAACGCCCAGAACAAACCCCTGGACCTAGAAGCATGAAATTTCGTGACAATGTTCTTTCTATGACGTAGGCATCCACTAAGAAGCGATTTTACAAAATTCGCCCCCTAAGGGGGGGGAGGTGGGGCAAAACGTGATTTCACAAAATCCTTCATATGTCAAACAAAAAAACAGATATCCGTAAAATTTTTGCTTTAAAATATAGCTAATACAAATGTCTAAAAACCAATTTCTGGAATTTTCCAAATTCGGTCCCCAAGGGGGGCGGGGGGGGGGGGCAAAACGTGATTTCGCATAATCCTATATGTCTCAAACAAAAAAATAGATATACGTGAAATTTTTGCCCTAAAATATAGCTAATGCAAATATCTAAAAACCAATTTCTGGAATTTTAGAAATTCAGCCCCCAGGTGGGGCAGCAGGGGGGGGGGCTATGGGGCAAAAACAAATAGAAATACAGTTAGGGCGTTCAAAATTGGTACACATAGGTTTTAGAGGCCTGGAAGTCGAATGAGGATATTTTCGATTGTGTAAAGTTATTAGGTGGGGCATGAAGGGGGGGGGTAGGGGAGAGGGGGGGGGGCAAAAAATAAAAATAGAGTTAGATCGTTCAAAATTGGTATATAGAGGTTTTCGATACCTACAAATCGATTGCGGATATTTTCGAAGTTGTAAAATTATTAGTAGGGGCGGGAAGGGGGGGCTATGGGGAAAAAACAAATAGAAATGCAGTTAGGCCGTTCAAAATTTTTACAGATAGGTTTTCGAGGCCTGCAAGTCGAATGGGGATATTTTCGAAAGTGTAAAGTTATTAGGAGGTCCGGGAAGGTGGGGGGGGAGAGGGGGGGCAAAAAAATAAAAATAGAGTTAGATCGTTCAAAATTGGTATATAGAGGTTTTCGATACGTACAAATCGATTGCGGATATTTTCGAAGTTGTAAAATTATTAGGTGGGGTGGGAAGGGGGTGGAGCGGTAAGGGGGGCTATGGGCAAAAACAAATAGAAGTACAGTTAGGCCGTTCAAAATTGGTACAGATAGGTTTTAGAGGCCTGCAAGTCGAATGGGGATATTTTCGAAAGTGTAAAGTTATTAGGAGGGCCGGGAAGGTGGGGTGGGGGGCTGAGGGGCAAAAAAAAAAAAAGAGAGAGTTAGATCATTCAAAATTGGGTACATAGAAGTTTCTGATACCTACAAATCGATTGCGGATATTTTCGATTTTTTAAAATTATTGGGAGAGACGGGAAGGGGGAGCAGAAGGGCAAAAAATTAAAAATAGAGATATATCGTTCAAAACTGGTGCATAGAGGTTTTTGATACTTACAAATCGATTGCAGATATTTTCGAATTTGTAAAATTATTAGGATAGACGGAAGGGGGGGGGGCGAAGGAGGAAAATAATAGAAGTAAGAGTTAGAGCATTTTGGAAATTTTTTCCGAAGGCAGTGAGAACCCAGTGCGACATTTTTCCCAATCAGATTTTGTTTCTCTTTTTTTCTTCACGTGATAAAAATTAATGCAATTTTGAGAATTCAATAATTGCAGTGATTCTTTTAAAAATAGGGACCAGCGAAGCGGGCGTTGCCTGCTAGTGTATATATATATAAAGCGAATATGTGAAAACATAATTTGTAGGAGGGTGTGTAGCGTGTTTGGGATTAAAACCAACTGACTTCACTGGAATCCTAGACCAATAGGTGGGGTGTCCTTCATGGGGGCCATTCTGAGGGGTTCTATCACATATTTACATGAGTTTCAGAGAAAACCACAGAAAACACCAAAAGGCTAGGTTGACGAGCGCAACCTGGGATAGAACGCGGCATTTCTACCACTTTTGATCTCAGAACCGTTTAGCCACTAATGGGGCAATATTTTGTAGGAAGAACAGCATTTTAAATTTTTACTTTAATTCATAGTTTGAAATTTTAATCGGGTTTTGAAAATTTTTAATCGAATTAATCAGACCTATTAACTCGATTAAAAAAAATTGATCGGGACTAAGCACTGATCGATTAACCAAACCGATTAATCAGCACAGCCCTACTAATGACATTCCCAGTTTAATAGTGTTTCTAGTAGATCCCCATTCTAAACTGAAGACAACCATGCAGTAACTGAATAGCATTTGCAACCAGCAGTATGTTTCTTTTCACAAACTGTCATGCACTTAATCAGAGGAAAACGCCAGCCATTACAAGTAAACCTATCAATGTCAGTATAAAACTTCACTGCTATCAAAGAACTTATTAATATCCTTAAAAAATTTAAAATTGCTATTTCATATAACGACGTACTCGATGATTTATCAGCATTAGAATTAAAGGAATACAATAAGATAAATCTAAATCAAATGGATTCAAATATGCTGCAGGGGTCGTACTTGTCCTGAAATTCCTGAAAAATAAAAAAATGTCCTAAAATATCGTAATCCGCCCTGAAATTACGCGAAATTTGTCATAAATCTATATATATAAAATCGTTCTTCCTGACTGACTGAGAGGGTGATTCATCATTGCCCAGACCAAACCCCTTGACCTAGAAGCATGAAATTTTGTGACAATGTTCATTCTATGACGTAGGCATCCACTAAGAAGCGATTTTACAAAATTCGCCCCCCAAGGGGGGGAGGGGGGGGCAAAACGTGATTTCACAAAATCCTTCATATCTCAAACAAAAAAACAGATACCCGTAAAGTTTTTGTTTTTAAAATATAGCTAATACAAATGTCTAAAAACTAATTTCTGGAATTTTCAAAATTCGGTCCCCAAGGGGGGCGAGGGGGGGCAAAACGTGATTTCACATCCATAAAACGTGATTTCGCATAATCCTATATATCTCAAACAAAAAAATAGATATACGTGAAATTTTTGCTCTAAAATATAGCTAATGCAAATATCTAAAAACCAATTTCTGGAATTTTAGAAATTCAGCCCCCAGGTGGGGCAGCAGGGGGGGGGCTATGGGGCAAAAACAAATAGAAATACAGTTAGGGCGTTCAAAATTGGTACAGATACGTTTTAAAGGCCTGCAAGTCGAATGAGGATATTTTCGATTGTGTAAAGTTATTAGGAGGGGCAGGAAAGGGGGGAGGGGAGAGGGGGGGGGGCAAAAAATAGAAATAGAGTTAGATCGTTCAAAATTTGTATATAGGGGTTTTCGATACCTACAAATCGATTGCGGATATTTTCGAATTTGTAAAATTATTAGGAGGGGCAGGAAGGGGTGGGGCTGTAAGGGGGGCTATGGGCAAAAACAAATAGAAATACAGTTAGGGCGTTCAAAATTAGTACAGATAGGTTTTAGAGGCCTGCAAGTCGAATGGGGATTTTTTCGAAAGTGTAAAGTTATGAGGAGGGCCGGGAAGGGGAAAGGGGGGGGGGGGCAAAAAAATAAAAATAGTTAGATCGTTCAAAACTGGTATATAGAGGTTTTCGATACTTACAAATCGATTGCGGATATTTTCGAATTTATAAAATTATTAGGAGAGGTGGGAAGGGGGCTATGGGCAAAAATAAATAGAAATACAGTTAGGCCGTTCAAAATTGGTACAGATAGGTTTTAAAGGCCTGCAAGTCGAATGGGGATATTTTCAAAAGTGTAAAGTTATTAGGAGGGCCAGGAAGGTGGGGGGGGGGGCTGAGGGGAAAAAAAATAAAATAGCGTTAGATAATTCAAAATTGATACATAGAAGTTACCGATACCTACAAATCGATTGCGGATATTTTCGATTCTGTTTTAATAAGATAATTATGCATTTTTTTTTTTTTGTGGGGAATTTTTCAGGATTTTTTTCAATACAGCAGTTTGAGCAAATGAGCGTTTTTCCAATATTTCTAAAAATTCTTTGTTCATGTTCTAATAATGTATATAATATTAGTATATATTATATTAGTATATATTTGTATGTTTATTGTGTAAGTTAAACAAAAGTACAATTTTAAACAAGATTTTGTAAAAAACCACATGAGTTTTTTCAAGTAGGTGTTATGAAAAAAACCCACCTGGGTTTTTTCGGGTTTGTCAAAATCTAGCCAACCCTGAATAGAGGTGTTGATCCAGGTTTTAATTAATTTCTGAGGCCCGTTTTTGTGAAAAATAGGCCTCAGAATTTGCCATTGCATAAAAACATTAATTTTGCAGTCCCTAGATATCTGATCAGTGTTCAGTATAATAAGTATTTCATTTAAACAAGTACTGGCAATGATATGAAATAATACTTAAAAGATAGAAAATTTTTATAAAATAGATCATTTTTATAAAATGAAATTTTGTGAAAAAGGCCGTTTTTATAACTGGATTTTGTGAAGTAGTTTATATTTCATGGATTTATGTTATTTGACGGAAATCATTTTATAGTTTTGAATTTTGTGACGGGACAGCAGATGGGTTCCAATATTTAGCTGGATCAGCCTCTAAAATGCTATAGTTTTTTTTTTTTTCTTTTAAACTCAGAAAGAAGTTTATTTATATTTTACTCTTATAAACTTTAATTCTTGATATGTGGATTTTTTATTTCAATTAGTGCGAGAGATAAAAGCAGTGTTGCAAAGAATTTACCTTGCGATATTTTTTTTTTTTAACCTGGCCAAACGTAAACGTCCTGAAATTTTGAAAAAATTATGTCCTGAAATTTTATGTAGTACCAGCACTACCCCTGATGCTGTTGTGTCTACGTCATATTGCATCAGGTTGATCAGGAACAGTCGAGATGGATAATGATGTTTTTTGTGAAGACGGATTTACAGGTTCCGAGATGAGTCATTATGCAAACATCAGAATGGTCCAACCAGAATCTTTTTGAATTGAATTAAGTGCCAATGGGACAAAATTAGTAGTACCAACAGCTGAAGTTAAAAGGACTTTAGCCTGTCCTATTATTAGTTAAATCTGTTGCTATGATGGCTCGACACAGCAAGCCAAAAGTGAAGAGATTGGAACCCAAGGAACAAATACCAGTAATGCACCGATTAATTGCTCACTCGCTTCATCGAATGATTAAAGTGACAGGAAATGTACTCTCATATACTGGTTATCATTGCAATCTTTTAATCAAGATTGAAAGATGGAAACTTATAATGTCAAATATTACCCAAAACCACTGAGTAAATATTTAGTAACAACATGTTAGATTGGTATCAACGAGTAGCAGAACGTATGAAAATGTCACTAATTCAAATTGCTGCTGATCAAGCTGTCTATAAATGCATTGAAGAGTGTTTGTACGAGAGTAAAGACGAGAATGGCAATCATATAAACACAATGTTAACTGGTATTACACCATGGATCTCCTGTGCTATTATAATCTTACATCTGGCAAGTATGATCCCCGATTTAAATCACTAAGGTCATGTGAAGCACATATCAGAGAGTTTTCCATGAAACTCAATTACTTGTTTATCAACTAATTATTCTTGATTTTGAAGGTATTGATGTATGGATTATTGCTTCATACATCAATGACCTGAATGAAACAAACATGTATATGTACTACAAGAAAAAATCGGAAAACGATGCAAAATTCTATCAGTACTGGTCGTTGTTCTCGGAACAAAAGATAGCAAGTGTTGCACTTGGAATGTATACATTTACAGGTTGTGATACAATAGAAGGCTCTTAGGAAGGTGACAACTATGAAACACCTTTTTCAACGAAATAATGTGACACTCTTCCAAACAATGCATCATCTTGGGGAGTAAAAGAGGAATTATCCAATGAACTGTTTGTTCATTGGAATTTTTAACTATTAGAATAATCTATAATGACCCAGTGAGTGAACGACTATGTGAAGCTCAAGCACGTAAATGGCGTCAGATGTGACAGTGTGATACAGCTAGGCTGCCTCCTAATGAAGATCCATTTAGACATTATTGGCTTCGAAGCCACTTGTAGACTTAACAAATACGAGAATGGGAAGTCAACAAAATGTCTGCTTTCTACAAGATTTGAGTGGAAGAGAAGACAAATTGGACTACAACCTGTCACACACAGAATACCCCCTTTCCCTGTTGGAGTACAGTTGCCTCAGGACAAAAAAGATTTGAAGAGGAATTAGATGGGGAAACAGAAGAAGAAAATACCCATTCCATAGTGTATGACTCAGCTACAGAAGACACCGATGTAGATGAAGTGTTTGGTGTTGAGTGTTTTACGGTGTGAGATGTATAAAGATGATTATGCGCTTTCACATATGCTTAGGGCATAAAATAAATATTGCTTACCTTTTAAAAAACATTATTACTCATATTAATATTTAGTGCTTACTCTGCAAGATCTAACACAATAATAAAGTGACATAACCAATGTTAATCGTATTTATATTTTCATAGTTTTATGTATAATTACTATTAAATTTTTAGGTTATAAAGACTTTAACATAGTGAAATGTATAGATTCATTAATTATCTGTCCAGTAACACTTTAAATGTGGAAGTTATCCAAGTAAAGGTAAAAATTTTTGTGTTTCTACTTACTGTTAACACTAGCTGCCATTTTTCAAAATAGCGGCCAAACGCCCAAATTACAAAAATGGCACCCATGCTGTGATGTACCGAGTGTTGACACTTGAGAACAGAAAATTTCCTCTTGTATAAAATTAGCTCTTTAATTAATTAATATTAAATCAAACATGAAGATGAATATATACATATGAGAAATTTATATACATATGAGTACCCATGTACTCATGTAATAATAAGAATAAACCAATGGAATAAATCCGTTACTCGGGCGCGCCAATTGCACCCTACGTTTCAGGCCGAAGGCCAAAGTCTCTCTCTGCGAAAATACCTTCTCCCGCTCACGGCGGCTTCCAAGGTTGGTTGGTTGCATAAAATAAACTTAGGAGTGGTTGGTTGCATGACACATGCTAAATTTCATTCTTAACATGTCAAAAAGGAATTACAAACATAAAAAAAAAAGGTCCCCTCAAAAAACGCACAGATTTCAGTTTTATGACCAGACTATAATACCAGAAATATTTAATAGTATTTTTTTATAATAAATTATCTGCAAATAAATATAACAAATATTTATATTTCTTCATAGTGGTATGAAATTGATTAATTGTTAGTAGTAACTTAGTATCTCTGTACATATGAATAAAAAATAGCTTTTCATTGTAGGAACCATTTCGTGACAATCTAGAATTAAGACCAACAGAGACATGCCATCACAATTTGACCCTTCCCTGAGGATGGAAGGGATGGCTTCCCTGTTTCTGTGACGTGACTGTAACCTGTAAAGTATTAATAGCTCATGGAGAACGTTGTAGCCATGAGAAATCTTATGTGCCAACTACCATTGACACTTTTTTTTTTAATAATAATTTTGAGTATCAAACCCACAAATCTCCCAATTATAAGCTTAATACTCAGCCAACTCAGCTACAGCAGCCTATTAATTGATCTGGAAAACTACATAAATCCCGAAAAGAGCTACATAACAATACCAACTACTTACCAATCTGTACCCAAACTGAAACAGTATAGTTCTTGATAATAAGTATTTACTTATAAAATTTGATACATTTATGCACAAATAAAAATTGAGATACAGTGTTTTCATAAATAGGGAAATTTTCAAACCTAACACCACCACTATTCCATCAATATGATCAAAATTGAATCGGTTTAGTTTTTCATTTACACAGCTCACATAACAAGACTTTTCTATGACTGTTCTTAAATCTATATCCTTTAACATATTTCTTGAGTTATTTTTTTTTTTTTTTTGTAAGCACAAAAAATGGCAGGTAGTTTTATTCATATACAACAAAATCAAATAGTGTCTTTCTTGCGTCCATAAAGATTCTGGATATTTTAGAAAAAATTGTAAATTCGCTACTTCTGCAATGCTTTCCAAATTATTTGTAAACACAAGAAATTAGCCAGGGACTGGTGTACAGGACAACTTTTCTAGCTTGGCGATAAGAACAATACAGGTGGCAGGAAACTGTATCCAGTTCCAGGAACATGAAGACTCAAGCCTTTAAATAAGTGAGGAAAAAAATAAGAAAATCTAAAACTTAAAAAAAAAAAAAAAAAAGCTCACTTCTTCCTTACTTTGGTTTGCCAGAGATCCAAAATTTCTGCCACCAAGCTCTGAAACTGCTCATGGCCACGAAAGCAATGGGAGCCCAGACTAAACACAGTAAGCAAGAAAAAACAATAAAAGAATCTGAATTTTAAAAGGCGGTGGAACACATATTTTGGTTTCATTAGGGGCCTATAATTTTCTGTCACTAGACTTAATTTTAGCATTTATTGAGGAAAACACTTAAAACATAAGCCTTGTATTGTCCTACTATTTTCTAAAGTCTACTGTTACAAGAATTAAAATAAGAGAGGAAAAATGAAAAACACCTGATTTTTAGAAAAGCAATATCAATGTTATATGTTACTTGTAAAGATAATAACAAAAATATTTACTTGTTTAGAAAAACCGTTTACGTAAAAAAAAAAAAAAAAAAAAAAAAAAAAAAAATGCATATTACAAAATTTATGAAAATACGAATAATAAGTTAAACTACTAATAAATATGAGGGCCATATGCAAGTGTCCTGATGTTTATGCAGAAATAAAATAATTATCTCTAACTTTATGCAACTCCAAGCAGAGTCGCAATATCATGATGTAACAAGTGATCAAGTTCCATTTTATAAACATTTTCATCAGGTGTTACCATGTGGTTGGTATAATGCTGTGCTCGCGGTCATTAATAGATATATTGCTAGTGCTTATTTCTATTGCTTCTCTTTTGAGAGCATAATGGTGGTTATTATAGGGGACGATTTTTTGAGTGTTTATTGTATTAAGTTTAATAGGATTAGTTCTATGGGTGGTGGATAGAGCAGTAAAGAATCAGTTAAATTTTATATCGGAGAGGTGTTCTTTTTTCACGTTCATTAATATAATGTTTTGTCATGCCTATGTAGCAGCCTCTTTTATTATTTTTGTGTTTAAAGTTAATTTTATAGATACCTGAAGTAAATTTAGGGTTGATTGGGTCTTTTTCGTTTTGGAGGCGTTGAAATATGTTTTTGTTTGGTTTAATAGGGATGTTAATATGGAGTTTTTTAGCTTCATTTTTTATTTTTATTTTTTGTTTTAGTGGCATATTTCATATAAATATGCTGCTCTCCGCTCTTGTATAAACCGGTCCATTCTTGTCTGCTCGAACAGAACCTTACTAAAAGAGAAAATTAAATTTATCAAAGAAATCATGAAAAAAGCCAACTATAGTAAAAATCTTGTTGATAAAATATATAAAAAATGTTTAAAAACTTTGAATTCCATTAACAACACACAAAAATCTAAGCCAACCTTTACCACCTCTATACCCTTCTGTAATGGTGCTGGCTTAAAAATGTAAAATGAAGCTAAAAAACTCAATATTAACATCCCTATTAAACCAAACAAAAACATATTTCAATGCCTCTGTAATGAAAAAGACCCAATCAATCAGCCTTAAATATATTTCAGGTATCTATTAAATTAACTTTAAACATGAAACTAATAAAAGAGCCTCCTACATAGGCATGACAAAACGTTATATTAATGAACGTGAAAAAGAACACCTCTCCGACATAAAATTTAACAGATTCTTTACTGCTGTATCCACCACCCATAAAACTAACCCTATTAAACTTAATACAATAAACACTCAAAAAATCACCCCCTATAATAACCACCATTATGCTCTCAAAAGAGAAGCAATAGAAATAATAACTAACAATATATCTATTAATTACTGCAAGCATAGCATTATACTAACCACATAGTAACACCTGATGAAAAAGTTTTAAGAAGTGAAGAGAATCAGCGATCAAAGTGAAGATGAAAATAATCCAGAAAGAACAGTGTCACGTTAATGCATCAAGGATGGATGCGAGACACATCCGAAATATATTTGCTGTAACCTGTAAGTGCATAATTTGAAAAGGATGATATTTTTAAGGTATAGTTTTATAAGTAATAGTAATTTACCTTTGTCACATGCAAAAATCGCAACATAGAAGACTTCAAATAATGCAAATAATACCCTTTTCATTGAATTCCCCCTAGCAGTCCCTTTATTCAAGAGTCAATACTATCAATACGATATTATTTACCTAATTCCAGTTTTTTTGTTGTTTCATTGTGAAAGTATAATTTTGTACTTGATAAAAAAAAAAAAATATGCATTTTTTATGTTAGAGAAGAGATTACAAAATGGACAAAAAGCCTGAAAATCAGCATGTCCGAGAAAGATCTTTATTATTCTAAACATTAATAACAAAAGTACTAACTGATGAAATGAAATGTAGTTCGTTGCAAAAGAATGAAGAAATCTAAGAATTTTTTGGTATCAAATGCATGATGTAGATGGTACTAGTTGCTTGCCAGTTGTGATAAAAATAGAAAATGGCGACTGCACAGGAGAAAGCATTGAGGACCTCCTTTGCCTCTGCGATCGCCTGACATAACTCCACTAGATTTCTTTTTGTGGGATTATGTTAAAGACATGATTTATTAAACAACTGTTTCTGATATATCTGTTTTAAAGTAAAGGATATAATTAGCAATCATCATTATTACACCACAAATGTTAAAAAACACTTGGAGGTAAATCAAGCACAGACTTGACATTCTTTGTGCTACTAACGGAGCTCATGTACAGCTACATTAAAGGTACCCTAAAAAAAAACCCATAAGATTTCTTCATTCTTTTGCAGCAAACTGCAATCTTTTTCACCTGTTGTTATTTTTGTTATTAATGTTTAGAATAATAAAGACTTTTCATGGACATGCTGTATATGCAAAACTCAAAGATAATTTAATTTTTGCAATAAAAGAAGAATCAGATACAAAAAATCATACTTTTCATTTGCAAACAGGAGAATATATTAAAAATAAATTGTTCATGAACATATCAAAACAAAGAAAATTAAACAAAAATAAGAATATTAAGAAATAGAAAATATGAAAATTACTTTTAAAAAATTAAGTAAAGTCTGAAATTCCTACAGAAGTTTGAGGAATCTCATCCTGGTCTTATCCAGGTTTTTTGAAAAAATTTTAAATCTTTCAACTTTTGTGAAAAGTCTGTTTAAATTTGTTGATTTTTGAAAGGTGAGAACCCTTTTTCATTTCAAGATTATTGATTTTTTATGAATGACCTATTTTTGGACCAAAAATTTTAATAAATTATGCTTAGAAGAGTGTGTGAATTTCTCTTAATGTTAAAAATTGTATGTGAGAAAATAAAAAAGTTGCAAAATTCTTACTATCTCATGCTTTAGTGGGAACCCTGAAAAATGTTTCTATTATTTTGTCCACCTAGTGTATATACAGTAGAGAGCCAGAAATCCGCCGAAGTCCAAAATCCGCACAGCTTTTCAGATACAAACAATGAAATTTAAGTTACAAAACTGCAAATCAGAATTTTTGCAAAAAAATCTTTAATACAGATTTTGTGCTCACATTTTATGATTACAATAATAAAAATATGAAAAACTGCAAGAACCAAGTTGCTGATAAGGAAATTTTCAACAGTATATTAAATTAATTAAAAGAAAATTACGATTATTATGATGATGATAATATCAATGAGGAAAACAAACTAATTTTTAAAATTGCTATTTGATGAAGGCATAGGTGTAAGAAAAAATTCAGTTAAAATCTTCAAAAAATAAATTTGTGTTACAAAATAAAAATAGATGACTGTTTACAATAGACAAAAAAAAAAAAAAAAAAAAAAAAAAATCTCAATGATGTATGTGTGCATATTCAAGTGCAGTTTAAAACAAAATGCATATGAACAGATTTTGTCTAAATTTGATGAATATTTTTTCATTTTTATTTATCGTTTTCATTATATATATATTTAGTGAAACTGTGTTACTATTCACTAGTATATGTTTAGTTTGATTAATATTCTGCTTTTATTATTCAAATTGAAAATTATTTTTTATGGGCTCCAAAATCCGCCAAATCCTAAAATCCGCACAACCTCTGGTCCCGAGCTGTGCGGATTTTTGACTCTCTACTGTATATGTGCTGCATTTGATATGGTTTTATTTGTCACTCCGTTATTTAAATGTTTTCAATTTTTTGTTTTTAAATAGGCTGAGTGATTTATGGCATATTAATATTATATATATTTTTTTTATTTTAAGAATGCTCCATTTAGAATTAAACCAGAAGATATTCCTAAAGGTATATTTTCTGAAGAAAATGATCAAAAGTTTACAGCTGTAGAAGAAGTTAAAGATCATTGGCATTTTGTTGAACGATTATTTCCTAAGCTTAGAATACCTGATCCTGCAAAGAAAGTTTCCACTGTTGGTTGGAGAGCACCATCTGGTAATATTTTACAGTAATTTTGTATATAACGGACATTTGAAACTTTCATGATATTTTGTATTATAATATGTATATTTAGATATTATAAATGGCTTAGGTATTGGTTTGTTTGTAGAGGGTGCCAAGCAACCTACAAGATGGGAGAATTTTGAGAAACTTTTGTGCTTTTAAACTTGTCAGGAATTGGGGGAAAAAAATGATAATAAATCAGGAAAATAAAGCAGATTTTTTTTTTTTTTTTTTTTTTTTTTAAATAATAAATTGTACCATATTGCATTAAAAAGACAAAGGAGGGGGGAGGGGGAATAATCAATTAGGTCAATAATAATAATGTGTTAAGTGCTGTTCCTATCAGGTAAAAATTGCAAATTACGAGGGATATCAAGAAATTTTAAATAGATTTTCTCCTAGGCATTCTGTTATAAATATAATAAATAATTTTACTCTAAATTCCTTTAAAAATTCGCTAACATCTTTCAGTTGGAAAAAGTGAGTTTATTTTGAATGCTAAAAATTATTTCTCAACTCTTATTTTTCCCATTGAAAAAATAATTGTAACTCTAAGTAATGTTCATCCCACTACAAAGGTAACTTAACATATTTTTATTTTCCTCATTATTTATAATTTTGAATGAAATATCAGTAAGATTCTTAGTCATGATTTACAATTTTTATACATTTCATTTCTTATTATGTGTCTTAGTATCTTTTAACATTGAAATAAAGAAAACTATGGAAAGCAAGTTTATCAAGAAAATAATACACTAGATGTATAATGATAGAATATCATTATTTTGCGAAAAAAATTCTTAACTGTAGTTTCAACGAATTGTTTGGCAAATATTTGACAAAATTTGTATTTTCTTGAGTTTGAGTTTAGAAGTACTTAAAAAGATTTCACAAATTCTTTATATAAAATTTTATATCTTAGGAAATGAAAAAACAAAAATTTACTCTTACTATTTAAAAAAAAAAAGTTATAAAATTCAGATCTAATTAAGAATGAGTGACGGTCGGCAAATGGATGATAAGTGTGCTAAATGTGGTGGTCTTTTTTTCTCACCAAATCGCACACGAGAAAAACAACATGACGTCCTGTTGGCATCGTTGAAATCCGAAATTACACCAAAGCCTTTGCTCATTCTTAACTAGGTCGTAAAATTCTATTGAATGAATGCAATATGACTAACTAAAATAAAAAATAAAATGAGCTGTACCATGTAGTTGATGCTTTTTATAGTAAAACTGGCATTAGTTGATTATTAAACTGTGTTCTAAAAATTGTACTTTTTTCATTTCTAACCCTCATAATAATAATAATAATAAATTATACATCTGCATTATACATAAATTTAATCTAATCATACTATTAAAATTTGACTGTATGTTTATCTAGCTATCTTCTCAAAAACTGCTGAACATAAGAAAATACAGAAAGTACCAAAAAGTGTGAAATAATCCAAGGATTCCGAGTTAATCATTTAAATTATTCTAATAATTTAAGAAGATAACATAAAACACAAATCAAGTACACAATAAGCAGCGCAGCATGTATTGTCATTGGAGTTATACATGCATGCATAATAATTTTAATTTTAGCTCAATTAGGTAACAGGAAGTGAGTTAAAATTCGATTGCAAGATTTCATCCTGACAATCAACAAATGAAAGTAAAAGCTTGTAACAGGGCCTCCATAAAAAAGTAATAATAATGCGCTAGAGGATTGAGGTTTATAAGTAATCAGTAAAAAACTTTGAATAAACGCCATAAATACAAAAAACTCACAATAATTGTTTCAGGTCAAAAAGCAGACCATAAAATTTTCATACCTCCCAAAAAAGCATACTTGTAGTTATTAATTATAGTTATTTAACTGAAAGTAATTTTTTTTTTACAAAAAAAAAAAAAAAAAAAAAAAAAAAATGCTTGAAATAAAATTTTGAAAGGAATTATTTTCTCCATAAGTTTTTATGGGGTTTTAATGACTTTAGTTCACAGATAAAGAGCTTTAAATAATAAAATATTTAATTGGTATATTATTATGTACAGAAATTTTTTTTGACTATCCAATTATCCGATTTTTAAAATGTTAGGGGGGGGGGGGAAGAGCAGATACTAATGCCATTTATTACATTTATGCACATTTGCTGCAATACAAATATTCAAATGTGTAATGTTTATTAATGTAATTCCATTATTTCTTTAAAAAGATCAGTAAACTTTAATATTAAAGAAATAATTTTTCATTTAAAAATATTTGTTATATATGTTACATGAAATCTTTTTGAAGAAGTACACAAGTCCTTCATGTAAAAATCTTACCATATAAAATTTCACAAATTATTCTTTTCCATTGCAATAAAAAAATTACAAAATAAATAAATAAAAATTGTATTAAAAATAAATGTAATAAAAATGATTCAATTTGACATTAAATGAAAAATAAATACATTCGGAGACTGTAGTTATACTTTGAAAAGTAAAACATTTTGCAAAATGTTACTCTCGGCATTCAGCTGCGTGATCACCATACATTTCTCTGCTGTTCGCTTTGAAGTAGCTCTGAAGGGAGAAGCTAGTTCAGGCTAGCCTTGAATCTTCAGAATAATCGCCAATAGGCATGCTTCATTTCATGATCCAACCCTGAAGTTCCAAATTCGAAACGGTAGAAAAAAGCTTCTTCAGGAGGCTTTTTCTTCAAAGCCTCTCTCGAATGCAGAACGAAAATTGAACGGATTAAAAGAAGAATATGCACAAAATTACCTGTAAAAAATTAGCATTATGAGTAATATATAGTTTAAAAAGTAGAATGATATTATTAAAAAATTGCATAATACTTTTTTGCTATTTTTTGGGTAGACTTAGCCTCAAAAGCCTTTTAATAGATTCACCATCACCACTGGTTCTGTGTCACCTCTAGTATACCTATCGAATTTGAGCTCAATCAAATGCAGCATTTAGATTCTATCGTATTCACTCATACACGTACAAGCATACCTTCATCACTATAAAAAATGAATTTGTGAGACCTCAATACTCACAGAAACACTGAAATGGCAGATTTGAATTTTCTCATGATAGCAATATTTCTCTTACGTAATATATGATCAGAATTTAATTTTATATTTTCTTCTACCATTCATAATTCTTTTAAGTTAATGAATCGCTGTTTTATTTAATCTTCCACATTACTTTTGTTAAAAGCCAGCGCATCCTTTAAGCATTTATTTATTGCGAAATCTGGCGAAAAAAATCACTTTACGAATTTTAATCCAATTCTTTATCAATTATTTTTCTTATTAATAGGTATACTATGTTTCATGTAAATATTTCAAAAATTTTGAGAAAAAAAAATATTTTTAATTAATTTATTTCTATTTAAAATTCAAAATATACAACCTTTTAATTTCTTCATGTTATTTCGGACTAGTTTTGCTTGGGGCGCCTTAGCTTGGTCTCCGATGATACGGTGCTTGAAGTTATTCGAAACTGCTGTTTCATGCCTCCTTCCTCTCTTTTAAAAACTCGGCACCATTGCTGGTTGAGTAGAGCCCCATCGTTGCCATTGCAATTGTTAAATCTTGATAAAATTTCTATGGATTCTCTGATAGCAGCATAACCGTGGTTATGATAATTGGCCAACTTCTTTACTTGCTCAAATTTAATATTAATTTCTTCGTTTTTGTTTACCTGAGTTAGTGCAGTAGTTATTTTTCCGGTGGTTATATCGTGGCTATGTTCCTTAATACGCTTTTTAATTTTTCTTTTTGTTTTTCCTATGTAACACATTTCCTTACCTTGACTATTAGTATATGGTATTTTATATATTTCCGCGGTTTCTAAAGGGTCAATTTCATCTTTATCGCTTCTAATTAGCTGAAATATATTGGGGTTTGGCTTGATAGGTACGTTTATATTGTGTTTTGTTGCAACTTTTTAAATTTTATTTGACGTCTAAAAAATTCAGTTGTTTATTATTTTCTTCTTCAAGAGTGAATTTAATATCAGGGTCTATTTGATTTATGGTGTTTAAAATTTCTTTAGGGTCAGTTTTTTGATTGATTATTGCAAAAACGTCATCTACATAATGAAACCAATAAAAAATTTTGCTTTTAAGTTTTTCATCAAAATTATTTTCAATTTTACATAATTTGTATTCTGCTAGAAATCCCGAAATAGGAGATCCCATTGGGACTCCTTTGATTTGTTTATAGAATTTTTTATTAAAAGTGAAGTAATTTTCATTTAATAGGAAGTTGGTGGCTATGTTCAAAGTTTGGGCTATTAGCGGGTTCGTAATTCGTATCGTATAGTGTTCATTTATTTTTTGGTTTATTAATTTAGCAATATTTTTAATGTCTATTGATGGATAAAGATTTACAACATCGAAACTGACAAATTGAAAATTTTCTTGAATATTAATTTCATAAATTTTGCGGATAAAGTCTTCTGTGGAATTTAAACTGTGGGATGAGGGGGTTAGCAAACTTTTATAAATTTCTGCCATATATTTTTCTAAAGAGTGAGTAGGTCCTTCACTCTGATTTTAGGGGGATCTTTATGGTCTTTATACCTGCCGAAAATTCTTGGTGTGTTAGCGGCATAATTATTAAAACTGGGGGTTTATTATTTGGCTAGGTACCTTCTTATATTATTTTTTGTGTTTTTTCAATTATTTTGTTGATGGGGTCTTTTTTTATTCTTTCTGTGCCTATTTCATTGATGGTTTCTTCCATTTTATTTGTGTATTCCTGACAATTTAAAATTGCAATTTTTCTAGTTTTATCATTTAAAGTGCAAACAACATTTTCATTTTTCTTCAAATTTTTAAGGGCTTTAATGTCTTCCTGATTAATTTTGTTATTTTTAACAGTCTTTTTTATTTCTTGTACGGCTGTGTTTCTAATGTCAATTTGAGCATCTTCTGGGACATTTCTTATAGCTGATTCTATTTTTGCAATACTGTCTTTAATTTTGATTGGCTGGTCTAAAATATATTTTTGTCCCTTTTTTAGTAAACTATCTTGGTGGCTATTTATTTTGACGTCTGATAAATTAATATATGGGTAAAAATTTTGAGTGGGGGGGCTTGATATTATATCTGTTAATCCAGTTGTGCAATTTTTTATTCTGTCTTTTTGTAATAAAATTTCTTTCCACTTCGTTGCACACATTAATTTTTCTTGATAGGATGGCCCATTCTTCTTTATTACAACAGTCCTTTAAGTTTTTATATAGTTCATCATAAATCTTTTTACATTTAAACATATAGGATTTTCTTTCTCGAATAATTTTATTAAGTAATTTTCTTTCAAATTTTTTAACATTGTTCAGATAACTATTTAAGAGTTTTGTTACGTATTTTCATAAAATTCGGTGTTATCCTAAAAAATTTGCAATCTTTTAAAAACTGAACATTTCTTTCAGAATTTATTAACTTTTTGCTTGCGTTTTTTACTTTACCAAAAATATTATATGAGTTCATATTAAAAATAAAAAATTGAAAACGTTTTATAAAAAGGCACCTACCGGACGTAACCAATAATGGTTTACTATTGAAAAATTCAAGATATCTTCCCTAAACAGAAGAATATTATATTTATTAAACATTCCTACTAAACAGGAATGACCAAAAGTACAATTGTACAAAAAAATTTTAAACCATCACCACCTCAGTGGATATTTTAAAAAACGGTTAAATATTGAATTACTATAAATTATGTTCCCTAAATTTAACAGTTCAAACATTCCTACTAAACAGGAATGAATTTAATTCCAATTACATAAACCACAGTTATGAGAAAAAAAAAAAATTTCTTTTTTCATATGAAAGACTTCTACTAATCAGAAGTCAAAAAAAGGTTAAACATTCACTAAAACCTGAAATGACAACGTACGTGAATCAATTAAACTTCTCTTTATTGAAAGTAATAATTAACATATTACTCCAATTACAAAAAGTACAATTTATTTCTGCATAACTAAAGTGCGTTTTAAAACGTTTAATTAATCCTACTAAACAGGAAAAAACATTAACGGTTGTTTTCTATACTTTAAGTACGAATACATTAAAAAAAAAAATAAATAAATAAATATATAATATTATAACATTAACTTACTATAGCAACGGAATTACCTTACGAATTAAATAAAAACTACATAACGTAAAATTAATTTCAGAAAAAATATTAAATTTTATAACATCCTGGAATTGAAATTTATATATAAACTTATCTGACATTGCAATATGGCACGATGCAGGCGAAAGGTAGCTAAACTTCTTTCCACCATGATAAAAACACAAAGTCCAGGTTCCGACTTGAAATACTTTATAATAAATCTAAACCATGAAGTTAACATCAATTTAAAATTCAAAATATACAACCTTTTAATTTCTTCATGTTATTTCGGACTAGTAACAGACTTTTTAAAAGAGAGGAAGCAGGCGTGAAACAGCAGTTTCGAACAACTTCAAGCACCGTATCATCAGAGACCAAGCTGGGGCGCCCCAAGCGAAACTAGTCCGAAATAACATGAAGAAATTAAAAGGTTGTATATTTTAAATTGATGTTAACTTCATGGTTTAGATTTATTATAAAGTAATTTATTTCTATTTATTTTTGCAATAAATAAATAAATTAAAATAAAAAACAGTATTTATTACTATTTAATGTCTCATTAAATGTCAAAATTGGAATTCATTGGAAACGAGCGCCATCTGTCGAAGATGTCACAAATTTTGCATTAACTATTACAAAATTCAAAATAACTACCCTGTATATTGACCAAAAAAATTTTTAATTGCAAAAGGCACTAGTACATGTCAGAAGTAATGTCCATGCAAACCATCAGCTTAATAGCTGCAGAACTCTGGGCTCTATTTTTGCCAAACTTAACAAGAAGAAGAAGAAAGTAACCAGCAAATTTCCGGTTTTCAAAGTTATATTACTCAGGCCTCTTAATTCGGATTGACTTGCAAATTTGTATGTTTTGTC
Source organism: Salticus scenicus (assembly GCA_963930645.1). Taxonomy (NCBI): domain Eukaryota; kingdom Metazoa; phylum Arthropoda; class Arachnida; order Araneae; family Salticidae; genus Salticus; species Salticus scenicus. The sequence goes on from OZ005648.1 coordinate 344,585,949, forward strand.
TTAAGGTTATGCTCAAGGACTGTGCAAAAAATGATAGGTCTTGGAGGCCGGGGAGCTGAGATACAGGTAGTCAAAAAGTCCAAGATGCTATGTCGACATAATATACACTAGTAGCGTTTCGTCATTTACTTTCCTACTTTGTAAATTTCTTTTTTTTCTTTTGGCGGGAGGGAATGCTGCTGCGTTCCTAGATATATATATAAAGTGATTCGATTTGTTTAAAAATTCATTTAAATATAGTGACCAATGAAGCAGGCAAAACTTGCAAGTTCATATGATTAGCTGATGTATCTGTAACTATATTTCATGTTCATTGAAAGGTCCAGCAAAAAAAAAAAATAAAAAAAAAAAAGGATTACCATTTGTAGCTCTTCGACCTGGACATTAAAAGAGATTGATAATTATTATTATTATTTTTTTTTTTTATATATAAGTAATAAAAAACAGCCATTTTCTGTTGATTAGAGAAAATAGCTGTTTTTTGTACTTATGTGTTTTGTGCTTTACACATTTGCTCTGATCCTTCTAGTATATCTAAAGAAAGTAATTATTTAAAATCTCTTGCTCTTTCTCATAGCTATAATCTCAGCAGCATCAATAATGCTTTGTATAAATTTAAAAAAATAAAATAAAATTCTGTATCCAATTTGAATGACCATTATCTCCTCAGTCTTGTAGATTATTACCTTTTCATTATTCCATTTCTTAAAAATATCTAAAATTCTTTCACATTTTTGCATTTAAACTCTCTTTTAAACTAGTCAACAAAATTAAATTATCTTCTGTTAAAGATCTCTGGTTGCTACACTCCTGCCTACTTTATTTATCTGATGAAGGGTCGAGTTATTGTTTTGACCTTAAACAATTGTTTAAAGTTTCTTTTTGTAAATTTATGGTGTTTTTTAACCAAATTTTTTTTATTTGTTATTTCACAACACCAGTCCTCTGGTATATTAAAAAAAAAAAAAAAAACTGCTATATGTAATTTATTTATAAAATCAGATGATATATGGAAAATCATTTTAAAATACCATATGGTATATAGCCATCCCCTCCACTACAGCTCCGAGAATAATGCTGTTTTTTAAAATGGAAAATGATAAATTTACAAGTATGAAGTATGTTATAATTCAGAAAATAAGAATGGTATTAAATGTTTGAAACTTTACTACAATTTATTTATCAAAAAATTTTCAAAATGTTATGCATAATTCACCAAATACCAGTACTTTGAAAAGATATTTGTTAAAGTAGCATGAAAAAAAAAAAATGTATGTACATGTATAACATTGGTGCATAATTATTGTTGTTTTAGGTAAATATACATACTAATTATCATTGTGCTATATGTAAATCTGCAGTGTATGGAGTAGTGTTATATCAAATTTTCTCTTCCAATTTATTAAACTTCCGTGCCTTTTAACTTTCTATTTATCTTTTTGTAATTTACAAGTAATAAATATAGTAAAAATTAATATAACTATTTTATATTCTAGGAGATGAGTAATTGAAAATTAATTACAAAATATAAAGAACCAGTTGGAACATGATTTCTTAATATTTTTTTATATTTCTTTCAGATTAATCCACAACAGTTAGTTAAAAGATAACATTAAACTTTACTGAACATAATTACATTAAATTAAATTAAAGAACCTTCAAACTTGCCTCATTGTTGGCCGTAAATTTTTCGCCTGGACGTCCAGGCCTCCTCAGCGGCTTCATCTGTCGTGAAGTTCGGATGGTATTGATGTCTGTGGGCGGTTCTCTTTATGAGATGTCTCCACCCTTCATGAGATGTCTCCACGTATCATACCATCCGAACTTCATGACAGATGAAGCCGCTGAGGAGGCCTGGACGTCCGGGCGAAAAATTTACGGCCAACAATGAGGCAAGTTTGAAGGTTCTTTAATTTAGTTTAATGTAATTATTAGTAATGTCTCGTTTTAAGTTATATAATTTCTAATGTTTTACTGAACATATTCAAGAAATCAAATCTTTAAGAGCTTACAATACCTAATCACCTAATTTCATGGGCAAGGCACGTGTTATTCTGTGGGAAAATTTGTGCCCACAATTACTCATTACATAATGTATTTTTTTAAATTCGGTTTCACATTTAGCAAATTCACAACCATAATTTAATATTCCTTTTTTAAAATTTATTTTTTATTTATTTTTTAATTTTTTAGTATTTTATTTTTGAGTTAAAAAATTAAGTGTATTTTTCACATTTTTTAACAAGAAAATAAAAAATGTGAAAAATCAATTTTTCGAAAACAAGTACTAATTTAACGATTGTGAATTTTCTGAATGGGAAAATGGAATTAGAAAAATAAATAAATAAATAAAATAAAATAAAATAAATAAATAAAATAACTCTCCTTGAAACTACTAAAATATACAGATAATAATAATTAGATAGGGATAAGTCATTTTAATCGAGGACTAATATAATTTTCTAAATTAAGCATAAAAAAAAAAAAAAAAGACTAATGTCGTCATTTTTTCTTATTATATCATTGAACTGAGTCCACAAGCTTAAATATTGTCTATTTATAAATCTTATTTTATTTTTTATTTCATTTTGCTCACGCACTTTTTATTTCCCAATTCAAAATTATTAAAGAAAACTTTTTCGATACTGTCCATTTCGAAACTGATTATTATTAATTTTCTTTTCTTTTTCTTTAAAGAATAAAAGATTTTGATGAAATTCTGGCAAAAGCAGAATTCAGTTTAGTACGGAAGACTATTAGTTTTTTTTTTTTTTTTTTTTTTTTTTTTTGTTCAAATTATTCAATTATATTTTCGACAAATTTTCGATTTTGATAAATGTCCAACTATCGTAAAACTGGTATCGTGAAAATCCGTAGATTGAGACTAATAGTCCTCGGTTCTAAAAAAATAAAAGTAATGAGTAATTGTGAAAACAAATTTCACTCTAGAAAACATAGGCTTTGGCTATCAATGAGATTGTCTGCTCTTAACAAGATCTTTGTCTATTGATCAGTTGTAAGACAGCTGTTAGTGTAATTAAAAACCATTCATTGTGAGCATTGTTGATAATCAGTTTTCTGTATCTTTTTTTCTATGATGATATATTGTGCAGATATAATTGATCAATTTTAATTTGCATACAAATTTTATTCAGTAAGACCTTATTTCTTCGTAAATTTTAATGTGTATATTTCAGTCTTTGCTCTTAAAACTTTTTGTAAAAAGACTCACATAAATTTACCTTTTAAAAGAAAGTAATTAATGTTGATTCTTTTCTCTAGATGAAATACCAAATTTACCTTATTTTATTAAAAGATCAAGAAACCATATGCTACCAGTTTATGAGACCAGGATTTTCAAAGATAAGATATTAGTAACTAAAATCGGAAAAATTAATGGAGATGTTTGGGTATGTATTCATCTTTTTTTTTTTTTTTTTTTTTTAATGATGACAATTTTACCTTTTTTAATTATTTTGATTTTTAATTATTTTGATCTAAAGTGTGTATTAATTATCATATTTCATTGATCATTTAGAATTGTGTTTACAGGGTGGCCACCAGTCAGAAAATCATGGAAAAGTCAGGGAATTTTGACAAATTTTATGCAAATAAGCCATACTGAAAGCTCATTATTGTATATTGTGGAATTGTTCGCTAATTTTGTGAAATATTTTGGAAATAAACAGCATAAGTCATGGAAAGTCAAGAAAAATGGTGAAAAATAGTCATGGAAAAGTCGGTAGAATTTGGAAAAGTTCTAATGTTAGCCACCCTGATTTAAAGCACAATAATATTAGGATAGTCTTATCTGTTTTAAATTTTTAAGATCTAATTATCATATTCCTTTATATTGATTCTTGAAAATCTGGTTTCAAAGTAGAATGGTATTTGTTTAATCTTACCTGATTAAACCATCATTATCTCAAGTGTGTACTAATAAATAGTTATTGCATTGGATGAATGGCAAACTATGAAAAGAGCCTTTTCCCCCTTATTTCCTGGCTTATGTCTGCATGAATTTTTTAAAAATTAATTCATCTTCATTGCATGTGCAGGTTAAATGTGTTGTACTTTGATTTAAATGCTATTTCCATATTTTACTATGGTTGTATTTAAAGGGGAAGAAAATCGAATGAATATTTTCTTATGGAGGAGTAGTCTTTGCTTTAAAGTACAATAATATTAGGATTTTATTTTATGTGTTACCTTTTTAAATTATTATTGTTTCAAGTTTGTACTGATTGTGATAAAATGAAAGCCTTGATTTTTTATGTATTTGTAACTACAAAAAGATTGCGATTGGGTTTACATCAGACATCTACTCTGAAAGAATAAAATTTTTAATAATGTAATTCTTATTTTTGTAAACTAAATTGTCCTGCCATAAGTTCTGTCCACTAAAATAAAACCACCACTATTTTTTTTTTTTTATGTTCTGGGAGTGACACTCCTATATTTTGTAAAAGTATAAATAGTGTACGAACACTAAAAAAATTAACAGTATTTAGAATTTTCTTTTTTTTTTTTTAATATGAATTCATCATGAATTCTCACCTGATATATCTGCGTTTGCAGACTCGGTGAGTTTGCCAACGAATATTATGCGAGAAGTGCCTAGCTGGTTGTCAGCCAGGGTAGCTCAGTGGTAGAACATCCGCGCGTTAAGTGGAGGTGACCGGGTTCGATTCCCGGCTCTGGTATTTTTCGCATAGTTGGTAATAAATAAAAATATCAACCTTTACACTCCAATTTGATTTTAACAGTATTTGTTAAACATTTGCATAGTTAAGATGGAGTGCGGAAAAAAAGAAAATAGAATCACAGTAATTGCTTTACACAAGTGTTGCAAGAAACTGAAGGAGATTTTAAACTTGCTAAAGAATTGAAAATTTCAACAAAGTTTATCCAGAAATCTATTAAGAGGTGTTATGAAACATCCTCTACCAATGTCAGGCCACGAATTGGTTGTCCTCGTACGAACAGAACGCCAGCATCTGTTAAAGTCGTAAAGGAAAGGATTTGCAGAAATCCGCTATGTAAGAAAAAAATCGTGGCTCGTGAAATGAATATCCCTACCAGGACAATGTCCCATATTATAAAACAAAACCTGGGACTTTGTGCTTACTGCAGAATTACTGGCCAGCAATTTACAGTTGTTCTTAAGGATACTCGTAGGCCAGAGCAAAAGATCTGTTCCAGCAGCATGCAGATAACATCGACAAATTCTTTTTTTGGATGAAAAAATCTTCACTGTAGAGAAAAAATTCTTCAAACAAAATGAGAGGGTGTTAGCTCACAGTTCCAAAGAAGCTGCAGAAAAAATTTCATGAGTTGAAAGATCACCACCCTGCTTCAGTAATAGTTTGGTTGGGGGTTTCATATGAAGGTGTAACAAGGCGAAAGGGGATCGCAGGGATGAGATTCTTCAGACTTTTGTAGGAATTTCATACTTTTCTTAATTTTTTTTTAAAGTAATTTTCAGAATTTTTATTTCTAAATATTCTTATTTTTGTTTACTTTTCTTTGTTTTGACATGTTCTTGAACAATTTATTTTCATATATTCCCACGTTTGCTTATTGGAAAGTGGGATTTCTTGTATTTGTTTTTTCTTTTATTCGAAAAATTAAATCCTGAGTTTTGCACATATTTTCACACTTTTTGTTCATTTTTCCACTCTCATCCCTGGGATCATTTTGAATAGTTTTTTTTTTTTTTTTTTTTTTTTTGTAATATATTATAAGTAATAAATAAAATGTATGTAAAATTTAAACTGTGTTTCATTTTCCATAACAAATAGACCTTTCTAATTGGTGGACAGAACTTATGGCTAGACTATGTATAGATTCGTAATTAAATAGTTCATATTAGCTTTATTTAAAAAAAAATTTTTTAAAGATGTATTGCATGAATACTATTCAAGCATTCTTATTATGTGTACATACATATATATGTATGTATATATATATATATATGAAGAGCTTGTTTCCAAAAGGGGTTAAGTCAAAAATTTCAAAAATTGACTTTTCGATGCAAAAGGTCACAGCACACGTCTAACTACATATTTTCAGTAAGTAGAAGTTCCAAACGAAGTTTAGTCATAATGAAAACAGAAAGTGAAATTAGTCTTTTTTTCCAATCAGAATTAAGTCACAAGCAATTTGTGCCAAAAAGGATTAAGTGAAGTTTAACCAATTGTAGCGTGCCTTGAGATCACGTGGTTTGTCTGGCCTCGCGTGAAAAGTCAAAAGCAAGGAAAAAAATTTTGTTGTAGATTCTCACACTGAGACAGTCCCCCCCCCCATAGGAATATATAAAGATGAATGTATTTATAACCTTTATTATAATGTGTTTGTATATATTTTAATCTTGGTTTTCGAACCCCGAAAAAAAGACATTTATTCCTTCTGTATTAGGAAAAAATACAAATGAATTCAGAAAAATGTGCAGAAAAGAGAAAAGGCCCTGTTAACCGAACTTTTGATTCATAAACATCGGAGCAAAAAAAAAAAATATATATATATATATATATATATATTCACTTTTAGGGGAAAAGCTTATAGGAGAAGATGAAATTACAATATGTTTTGACCTGATACAAAATTAGGAATTACCACACAAATAAAAATTATACCATGTTAGGAATGTTTTCAACAGTGGCTGCTCAAAAGGACTTCCCCTTCACATACTATTTGCCAGTGCGTGGTCACTCCTACTTACCAGCAGATAGAAGATTCGGACAAGTGGAGACTAGTTTAAAGAAAGTGGGTACAATTTTACTTTCTAATGAATATTTTGAACATTTCTCTAAGGTTGGAAATCTTTTCGAGTATAAGAAGCAATGGAATATTTTAGATTGGAAAAATTTTGCGCATAGCCGTCTGAAAAGCAAACAAGGTTTCTTGATTTCAGAGGCAAAAGTACTGGAAATTACGAAGCGAGATGTGGGAATCAAGACAACGTACTGTGGTTCGTTTTGCCGCCAAAACATCCTGAAACGAGGGACAAAAATTCTCCCGTGCGCCCCTTCTGAAATAAAAACAAAAAACAATATGAAACAAGTAAAGAAAAACAGATGTTTTGAAATTACTTAACGCTTTGGGAATTAACAAATTGCACGATTTTTTTTATTTTTATGAATAATCTTGCAATGATACTGCTAACGCTAACACAAGGGAAAATAATGATAAAGATGCCAACATAGAATTTGTAAATGAAGATTAATTACAATAGTAATTTATTAATAGTAATTAACTACCTTCCAAAATTGTATAACTAAAATTTATGCTGTATTTATATGAAAAAAAAAATATATACTTGGAATACTTTCAAATGGAAGTAAGTCATTTCATTACGTTATTTGTTTGTGCCAAAAGGGCGTAAGTCATAGTTTTGTTCCAAAAGGAGTTAAGTCATTTCTTTCTTTTTTTATTTCTAAATAACTATATTATGTCAGGATTTTTTTAAACATGTAATTTAGTGTTATTATCGTCTATAAATTACTGGGAAAAATTATCTTTTCCTTAAATTCAATAATAAATCTTACATAACAAAACCGCGTTTTCTCAAGAACTGAAAAAAATGACTTAACGCCATTTGGAAACAAGCTCTTCATATATATATATACCGAGTGATTCAAAATAGATGTTACAGCGATTATCTTGAAAACTAAGAAAGATAGAAAAATACTTCCAATTACAAAATTGGAGCAAAATTAGTGCAGATTTCAAATATGTCATTTTTTTGTACAAGATGACTAATACCATTTTATTTTCAATTTTGGCATCTATATTTTGACGTCAAAGGACTCACTTTAGGGGGTTATCTATGAGATGAGAAAAATAAAAAAAAGATCCTTCATTTTAAAATAGCAAATAAAATCATTCAAACACATGAAATCAACAGTTTTAAGAACTTAATGCAAATTTACATTATTCCGTATTGTTAAAAAATTTAATAGTTAAATTTCTTAGGGGGGTCACCTGCAAATTAAAACATGTTAAGAGAGGAAGAAAATTAAAAGACTAGCAAAACATACTACTGAAAATTTAATTTAGAAATTTATTCATCAAGCCTGAATGTTCATTTCGGAAAATTATGGAGTGGAAGGCTGATTTTTTTATATCAACTATGTGAAAAATACCAGAGGCAGGAATCAAACCCAGGCCTTCCACTTTATGTGCGGATGTTCAAACCATCGAGCTACCCTGGCTGATTACCAGCTAGGCATTTCTCACATAACATTCGTTGGCAAAGTCACCGAGTCTGTAAACACAGCTGTATCAAGTGACATTATTAATCATGGCACAACTTCAATAGACCATGAAATTTTCAATTTAAAAATTTATTCATCAAGCCTGAATGTTCATTTCGGAAAATTATGAAGTGGAAGGCTGATTTTTTATACCAACTAAGTGAAAGATACCAGAGCCAGGAATCGAACCCGGGCCTTCCACTTTGCGTGGGGATGCTCAAACCATCGAGCTACCCTGGCTGATTACCAGCAGGGCCGGCTCTAGGCGGTAGGCAAGGTAGGCAATTGCCTACGGCGGCAAAATTTAGGGGCGGCAAAATCAGCTGAAGTACAAAAAATAAATAAAATATTTTGATTATTGAATGTAGAAAATAAATAAATAGAAAAAAAAAGTAAATAAATAAACAAGTAAATAAATACAAGAATTTACAGGCTTCTCTGCCCATTCCTATAATTTGAAATGCAGACAAGAATCGACAAACTTGTCAGTTCTGTACAGTATGTATTGTACGCACAGCCGCGATGCGAAAGGAAAAATGCACACTCGCTGATTTAACAAGCTCTTTTTTGCCCTCTAATTAAAGAAAGTCAAGAGTTTGCCAATTGTAGGGACTTTTAGCAGTGTTCTTCAGCACGTAGGAACTATTTGGAGGTACCCTTTCTCCCCAGGACATTATCAATATATCCTAAGTATGAAAGAACGTTCTAGGACATCCTCAACCATAAGATAGGGACATTTTGAGTTGTCCGTAAAAACACGGCAAAATTTGAGTTTGAATTGGCAACAGTGATGTCAGATTTAAAACAATGCTTTATTTATGCAATAACGTCCATCAGATTCATTGGATGGGGGGGGGGGGAGAGATACATTTTTGGTTAAGATATGTTTCCATTGGCCAATCAGAATTTCAATGCAAAGTCAATGAACATTTTTAAGGTTTTCTTCCTATTGAAAGATCTACTGGTAAGGAACTGCCTAAAGTTTTATTAAAAGAGTTGAAAAAAAAATGGGTTAAAATTAGAAAATATGAGAGGTCAAGGTTATGAAAATTGCTCAGATATGAGAGGCGACAAATTCGGAGTACAATCAAGGATTAAATCTTTAAATTCCAGAGCATTTCACGTACATTGCATTAGTAGTTAATGAATGACTGCGAAGTTGGAAAAGTTGTATAGATTCCCTAATATTTTTATTTCTTAATATAGAAAATGTTCATGATGCTTTAAAAATGTAGAGATAGATAATATGATTCAAAATGAGGCAGTTGTTTATTGATTACAGTCGGCAGCAAAATTATTGAAGCACTAGCAATAATTCCTACTTAAAAGATGCGCACATAATACTGTTTTATTAAGTAAATATTTGTCGAGTGGTGATATTAGTCTTATACTGTTTATAAAAAAGAAAGTTGATAGTAAAAAGAAGCGATCAAACTAATATATGAAAAATGTGGATGTGTGATTCAGTAACTTTGCTGCCGACTGTACAATAAAACAATTAAAAGTTTTTTATGTTTGATCATCATTTGATACAAAATTTTGAATCATATTAATCCGATTACTTAAGCTACGTGAAACAAAAGTTTTTGATTTATACCAAGCCACTGATTTATTAATAGCTCATCATTATTATTATTATTATTTTAAGAATTAAGATCAGTTGAATCCTTTGAAAACTTTATCTTAGAAGCTGACAAATTAGCTAATGTAATAGACATAGAAAAAAAAAAAAAAAAAAACTTTGAATTGACTACATCACGCCATCATGCTCAATCTTAAAAATGAAATTTTTCTTATGAAAGTGCAGACGAATCTATAGAAAATTCAAAAGAGAAATATAAAATAGATTTTTTTTCCAGCGATCAGTGCACTGAAGCTGACATCAAATTTATTGAATAATCATAATCATTCTTTTGAATTTTTATGCAATGTCCACAAACTTAAAGACACGTGCAAAAATGAATTACTGACACACTGTAAAGATCTGGGACTTAATAGATGGTGATTCCTCTGATCATAACATTTTAAAATTGGCTAGTAAAATATACTTTATTTTCTTAACTTTTGAAAAAAAAAAAAAAAAAAGAATGTCCAGTTGACGTCCTTAAATTCATTACCTTCCTTTACATTGGGCCGAATTTAAGAATTGCTTTAAAATTTTTGTTAACCTTGCCCATAACTTTTGCTAACGGAGAAAGACATAGAATAATAATAAAGGAAGAAGGAGCACGCCAATACTCTTAATGCTTACAAACCCTTTCTAGTGAAATGTCAGCGAAAGCTACTTTTGCTCCTCTCAACTTTGAAGTAGGGCACCCATCCTCAGCGCTATTATCGCTGTTTGTTGTGGCAACACAACAGCTTATGTAGAAACACTTATGCTCCTTCTTCCTTTATTATTATTATTCTATGGAGAAAGATCTTTTTCTAAACTAAAAATGAAAAAAAAAAAAAAAAAAAAAAAAAGTACTTTAAAACCATGTCTAGTCAAAATCGACTCAATGGGTTAGCAATGTTGGCCACTGAACATGAATTGAGTAACAAATTAGATATACAAGAAGTTATTAGAGATTTGCAGAAAAAAAAAGGTTCGAAAGAGATTATTTTATTCAGGTTTAAATTTTGTATATTATACTAGCATTCTTTATTCTTTGCTGTTTAGAAAATGTTGTCTGTACTAGTATTAGTTCCAAAGATTTTGTGTTTTTAACTTTAAAAAAAAAAAAAAAAAAGGAAAAAGAAAAAGAAATAGTAGTAAATATTATATGAGTATTTTTTACTTAGCTCAATTCAGTTTGACCGATTTTATAAGTTTTTTTTTTTTTTTTTTTTTTTTTTTTTTTTAATAAATGTTTTTTTTTTTTTTTTTTTTTTTAGTTTTAAAGTTTGAGGGGGGGGGGCGGCACTTTTGATATTTGCCTACGGCGGCAAAAACATTAGAGCCGGCCTTGTTACCAGCTAGGCATTTCTCACATAACATTTGTTGGCAAGGTCACAGAGTCTGGAAACACAGCTGTATCAAGTGACATTATTAATCATGGTATAAAAAATCAGCCTTCCACTCTATAATTTTCCGAAATTAACATTCAGGCTTGATGAATAAATTTCTAAATTAAATTGAAAATTTCATGGTCTATTGGAGTTGTGCCATGATTAATAATGCCACTTGATACAGCTGTGTTTGCAGACTCGGTGACTTTGACAACAAATGTTATATGAGAAATGCCTAGCTGGTAATCAGCTAGGGTAACTCGATGGTTTGAGCATCTGCACATAAGTGGCCCCGGTTCGACTCCGGTCTGGTATTTTTCACATAGTTGGTATAAAAAACCAGCCTTCCACTCCATAATTTTCCGAAATGAATACAATACTAGTGAAATTTTCACACTTTATTTCTTTTCACCACTTTCCATCATGGTTGAAAATTTTTAATGACTGCGACTCTTTAACAATTCCAACAAGATTGAAAAGTGTTAATGACTTTGGTTTGTTTGTCTGTCCATCCATCTTTCTGTTTGTCCGCTCTCTAACTCCCGTGAATATTCATGGAATTTCCTGAAAATGATGTATGTTATTTGAGTTCACTATCCAAATGTTCCTTATTGAAAATAGAGTGAATACCTCTGCTAGCTTGTGTACAGGGACACCCGAAAGTATTCCACAGCATTGTGTTCTATGGGAGGTATTTTTATAAGCCATATTTTAATGTTTTTAATATTAATAAAATTGAAATTTGTTATTCAAGTTTGCTGTCGGATATTTTCTATAGAAAATGGAGTAAATACCATCACTGATTTGTATACAGGGACACCCGAAAGTATTCCAAAGCATTGTGATCTATGAAAGATATTTGTGAACCAAATTTTAATTACTTTGCATAAATCTTAATAAAATTGAAATATGTTATTCATATGCACAAAAAAATGCTTTCTATAGTGTACAGTACGATTAGCATTATATTTACAGGGTACACTAAAATATTCAGGGATGTTTTATTATTATTATTTAATCATTTTTAATTCAGACTTAATATGATTGCAAGTTATCTATATTTTCAATGTATTGCAAACCAGAGATTAAAGACACCTCCTCCCCCTTACCACACACACATACATCAATACTAGCAGATCTCTACTGTTGTCTTAAATTGTTACACTTAGCAGCACATTTAAAAGGAATGCTCAACCAGCAGATTAACATTCCAAAATTGCAAGCTTTCATCATTCAGTTTTTCTTTCTTTTTCTTCTTTTTTAAATATCACATAATTATTGATTAAAAAACATTGTAATTAACTATTTTCATTTTAGAGAATTTCTATATATGCTAATTTGGCCCACCCAAATAAAATCATAAAATATTCTATATACAATTTCAATACGAAAATACGGATGGAGGGTTGCATTTTAATTTATAACTCAGCATCCCATAGCCATCCCATGTTGAAACTTATGTTAATTATAGACAATAAAAACAAGAATACCATATAATGTTTAAAAGAAAATTAAATTTGTACTTTTTGAGATACTGAAAGTCAAAGGTGAAAATGTTTGACCTTAAAATGAAAAATTTTAAAAAATATATGTATGTGATACATCATTTTAAAGCTTGTATTATAAGCTTTCTAATGATATCAATTTTATATCTCTAAGCAGGGTTGGGTTTCTTCTGGAAGAAACCAGTTTCTTCCAGGATAGTGGAAGAAACTGGAAGAAATGGATGAAACCAACCAGAAGACAAAACAGATGTTCAAAATTAAAATTTATGGACTATATACACTGAAAGCATAAATATAATGTCATATCTAAACTATAATCTAATTAATATTAAAAATATTTTTAGAAAAATAAGTTATTTGATAACAAACACTAAATATATACAGGTGATGGGTTTTTACTTTTCAATGCTAATATTTTTAGAATTTTTTGCATAGATACTATCTCATATTACTATATCATCAAACAGTACAAGTGATAATTATGGAATTAGCCATAATATTTGCACTTTTTTTTTTTTTTTTTTTTTTTTTCTTTTTGTTTGTTTGTTAAGGATAAAATTATTTGTATAAACTCGAAGCTAGTGCCCAACGAACTGTATCAATAAGTACTAAGATACCTATTTTTAAACTCTCCCCCAGGTTCTCTAGGATTAAAAAAAAAAAAAAAAAAATCCATAGTTTGTATTTATCTATTTTAAATTGATAAATAAAGTGCAGTATTGAACTACTAAAAAACTTTTCATTTGTTTAACAGTCAACTCCCTCTAACTTTCAAAAGTTTTGTCCAGAGGTTGTGCAGATTACAGGAATTTGCAGATTAGAGATCATTGCTTTTGTTTACAGTTTTCTTTTGCAGATACAGAGTCAGTTATTATTAATTCATAAATAGACATCAAAATGGAAAGACGGTTTCTAATAATTTTAGAATGAAATATTTCTTCAATATTAATAAAACTAATCTATCATAATTCATATATGATGGTAAATAATTTAAGCATATTCAAATAATAGGCACATATAAAATGTAAACAAACAAATTTAAAAAATACGAAACAAAATATTTTTGAATGTTCGGAAATAATATTCATCACTGATTGATTAATTTTGTTAAACGTTGATGCAATAGTGATTTGTTTTAAGCACTAGTCTGTATGAATTGCAGGATAATAAATACAAAACTGTTATTTCCCCTTCTCCCCAATTATGTTTCAAAATAAGGTTTAAGCTAAAAATTTGTTTTAAAAAAGAAATAATGTGAATTTTTTTTAAATATGACATGTAAATTTCTTTTTCATTCAAAAAACAAAGTCGGATTAGAAGGATTTGCAGATTATAAATCTGCGGATTAGAGGGAGTTGACTATAAGGAGCTTATGACTATAAGGAAAATAAAGTTTTTGATGACATTTTGTAATACAGTAATTATTGAATATTAGTACTCTTAATTAACTGGATGTTTGTTAAGAGCTGTTTTATCAGAAAGTATAAGCAAGTAATCCAAACTATTATTTATTACCAGTTAAAGAAATAAAATCGTCTAGATTATAAAACTTTACACTGTTTAATTGAAATCGATTTTTTTTTTTTTTTTTTTTTTTACTGGATTTTGAGTATTTTGGAACATGATCATCAGATATCAAAGATCACTTTGGTAAAAATCTCATAATTATTAATTAAATATGTAATTAAATTTTTATAGGTATAATTAAAGTTACTTAAAGTTGTTCATAAGATAAATGAATCCACTGTATCTTACAAATCTGCAATTTATAGGATAAATTTTTAAGAAAAACAGTTTCTTCCATTTCTTCCACTTGGAAGAGACCTATTTCTTCCGGCCGTTTTTTTCTGCGGTTTTTTCCACCTTGGAAGAAACTTGCCAACCCTGTCTCTAAATTAATTAGAAAACAAAATATGGGTACATTTGTAGTAGAAGAATTTTGAAAATTTTTATTTTTTATCCACTAACTAAAATAAATAAAAATAAATAAATAAATAAAATAAAAAACTAGCATGTATTTCACCATTTTCATTTTAAAAGGAATAAAAGATAATCTTTTATTAATATAGATGAAATCATTAATTGCAGTTTTTTAATTAAATGCTATTTTTTTCCTCCTTTATATCATATATATTTCTAATTTTAATTTATTATAGTGAATTGTTTTATCTTTCATATCATACAGCATCTAGGTTCATAAATGTTAAAAATCTTCTTGCCATTCATCTATTGCATAATTTTTTTTAGTAATAAATTTATTTATATCATAGTTTTTTATCAATAATACTTTTCTTTTTCAGCAATTTGAATATGATTTAAAGAAATATTTGGAAGAAAAAATTGGTGAAAAGATTGAATCAAATGTTAGGGAGATGACGTGTCAAGTATACATTAAGGGGAACCATGTAGAAACTGTAAAAGAATGGCTATACAATAAAGGATTTTAAAAATTTATTTTTTCTTTGATATTTTGTTTTAACATGTAATTTACTGTCATTTAATCAGGACTGTTATTTTATCTGTATTTTATTTTATTTCTTTATTATGAAAAGTTTAGAACACTGTACAAAATTGGACAAAAATAAAATCCAAATAAATTTGTATATTTTTGGGCATATAAACTTATTCCTTTAAAGCAATCAGTTGTACTTCTAATTTTACATCAAGAATAGAAATCTTTTATTTTAAAAAAACAATTACTCTATATAATAACAGGAGACTTGGCGTTGGAATATCCTTTTGCACTGAAGACGGTACGTTTTAGACTACCGAAACAGCTATATGCATTTGCAATATTTTTCTTTGGCGTTTCTGACGTAGTAGTTTATTCGGGTTTTAAACAATTACTCTGTTTTTTTTTTTTTTTTAATCATTTTCCAATAAATCTGTGTAGAAAATGTTGAGTACATAGTTGTAAATTAATTTCATGGATTTTTTTTTTTTTTTTTTTGTAAAATTTATCATATTTAATACAATAAACCTATTTATGAATATTATTTGCATTGCACTTTGTCATGACGTACATGACAAACCATGACCTACATGACAAATATATAGACAATAGAAGAGTTTAGTGATAAACAAGTTTTGTAAAAATTTAGTATTTTTTTTTTTTAATTCAGCAGTAAATAGGTAATGGAATAACTAAAAACTATGTACAATCAGCAAAAAAAAAAAAAAAAAAGAAAAAAGGCTACCTCCCTATCTAATTTTGTTTCAAATTGTCCTATAAATATGCGGATGGTGCCAGTCAAATAGTAATAACGTCTAGATTATAATGGTATAATTAGATTTTGCTTAGGGAGGTGTCTACATATTGAAACTGTCATCAACTCTATTTTTTTTCAATGGCAACCTTTATTTTTGACTTCATATTTAAATTTCTGAGATCAAAGCAGGATGAAAAAATGTCCTATTTATATACTTTAAATTAAGTCTTGATAGAGTTAGAAGTGAAAAGTGTTAGGGGTCTGTCTACATATTTAGGAAAAATAAATTATGATCTCACATAAAAATTAAATTACTATTCATTAAAATTTATACTGGAAAAATAATATAGAAATTTTAAATATGAAATAAAATGAAAGTTAAATTACTAAAGTATTGTGTTTGTATCTAAACTTATTTGGATAATTACAGTGAACTTCTATAAAACATGCTACTATGAAACGCAACAGGAAATTTTTGATTAATACTCATACATCTTGATAAACAGCCCGTATAACACATAAAATAAATCTAACATTTTCGCATAATTAAAACTTCGATTCCTGTATGGCGTAAATAACTTGTATTTTTTCTTCTTAAATACAGTTTATGAATTAAAACTTTATTTTTTTTTTTATTGTTTAATTTTAATAATAATCACAGGATAAAAAGAACTTTTTAAATTTTCTGTTGAATCATATAAACACTACCAAAGGCAGCAGGGACCCAAAATAATTTGCTAAAGTAATTTAAAAAATGCACTGTTACTGTGTTCTGAGCTATTCTGAAAGTTTTAAATGTGTAGCTAGTCAGGAAGTTATGACTGTTGAATCGTATAAAAGCTGGCGACAGCAGCGGGGACCCAAAACAATTTGCTAAAAATATTTAAAAAATGCATTGTCTATTAAATAATCTGTAATATAAATGTACATGCTCAATATATTTTTAATTGACTTTAAAAAAACTCTATTTTTCTTTACCAACGAACTGTAGATCAATTGAACGAGGCATCTGCACATGCCGGTAAAATTCATCTATTGCACAATTTTTACAGCTACTCTTTTTCACCTGTTCATATGTACGTGTTTTTCTTGTGTGTAGTCTCATTCTCATTGTAAATGCAGCTATTGTAAGCTGCTCCTTTATATAATTCTTTTCGTATTCCATGTTTAACATATAAAATATTAAAATTAAAATAATGAAACAAGAGCAATGTCCTCATTCATTGGATGATGATTTGATTCTGCAATTAACAAAATTTCTCATTTCAAATAGCCAATATGTATATATATAGGAATGCATAATAAAATAAATATCATTCTTTAGAAGAAAGAATAGTTTTTCGAACGAATGCTTGTAATAGAAATATAAGAAGATTTTCTTCTTTTTCAAACCTGTATAATTATAATTAATTTATTAGATTCTGAGATCTGAGGAAATATCACATTTTATATATAAGTGGATTGATTTGATATAAATATGAAATAAATAAATATTTGAATATTATATAAATATTCTATTTTGAGATAATAAATAAAATATCTCACAAATAATAAATGATTTGAAACCAAAAGTTTCAGTTTGAAGAGCATCTGTTCTAGAAATAGAAACTTAATTTAATCATAATTAAGAATAATAAGAAAGGAAATAATATACAGTAAACTCCCGATTATCTGCGGTGAACGGGGAATAGACAACTGCGGATAATCCACAAAATGGTCAAAAACGGGATATAAATCAACGCATAAAGCCTTTTGAGCAATACTATTTAATTAACAGTTAATCATAGCCTACATATACAGTTTAACATACTAATAAAAATTTCTACTTACATTTTGCTCTATTTTTTTAACAAAAAAATCAGTCAAGCATTTTTTTTTTTTTTTTTGTACTAAAACACTTTTTCTTAATTTGCGATTATAGCTTCTTTATCAGCAAAATGCTGATTGTCACAAAGTGATACATCGTCCTGTTCCTCGAGATATTTTATAAGTCCACTTGCATGTGCTAGGGCTACGTCGTGGCTCATCCTCTGCTGAGTTTTATCTCCTTCTTCACTGTCTTCCGAAACTGGGTCTAATGCTTGGCCCACAATTTGTTCATCTGTAATGTGTTCAATACCTGGATCATTGGCGTCAGAATTAATCTACTCTTCAACGTTTCCTTCATTGACTTTTTCTCCTCTAGTAACAGATTTAGCTAAATTTGCGAAATCATGAGCAGAAATTTCTTCCTCCTCTATAAACTCTACCAAAGTATTTTCCACATTTGGTAAAATTTTTCTTCAATACCTTACCAATGTAGACTGCTTAACTGCCTCCCAAGCAGTGTGTGTGCCATAAATACTGTCAAGAGTCTCCAAACACCTTGAAAGTCATTACTCTCTTTGATCTTTTTTTGTAATAAGTTTGTTCTGTATTTTTAAATTCCCTTTTAAATTCAGGCCATTGAGGATCGCGGATAATCCGACCGCCGATAATCAGGAGTCTACTGTATAAAGAAAATATTATATAAACAAAAT
Organism: Salticus scenicus; assembly: GCA_963930645.1. Classification (NCBI taxonomy): domain Eukaryota; kingdom Metazoa; phylum Arthropoda; class Arachnida; order Araneae; family Salticidae; genus Salticus; species Salticus scenicus. The sequence goes on from OZ005648.1 coordinate 344,604,428, forward strand.
ATTTAAAGTAATTAAATAAATAATAAATCTAACATGGCTTTCATGAACAGAGAAATTTCAGTAATTAAAAATTTGAACTCCACAAATTATGGCCTGTGGAAGTTCAAGATTGAGATGATGTTATGTAAAGAGAATTTATTTCAATTAATAACAGATGAGCCTCCCAATCCAATAACCAATGAATGACAAGTGAAGGATAGAAAGGCAAAGGCCATCATTAATTTATCTATAGAAGATGATCAAATAGTACACATAAAAAATCTCACGCAGCTAGGGAGACTTGGGACATTAAAAAGAATTCACAAAAGGTCTAATCTGTCCAGTAAATCATTCTTATTGAGAAAATTGTATTCTGCTAAACTAGCAGAGGGAGGAAACCTATACCAACATTTAACGAACATATATTAAATTCACGATAGATTGACTGCTATAGGTGAAATGATAAATGACGAGCCCATGTCAGCTCTTTTGCTGTGCTCTCTTCCTCCGAGTTTTGATACTTTGATCATGGCAGTTGAATTGCGAGATCAGGAGGACTTAACACCCAAATTTATTAGAGGTAAATTACTAGATGAAGATCTAAAGAGATCTGAAAATCAACAAACAAATAATGAAAGTGCATATAAAATGCAAATTAAAAATAAAACATCACCACAAAAGTTCTGCAGTTATTGTAAAAAGAATTTGCATAATAAAAGTGAGTGTTGGCATTTAAAAAGTAGAGATAGCAGCGACTATAAAAACAAAGAAAGCAACTTGTATAAAAATCCAAATAGCCACCAAAGTAATTACTGTAACCATAATAAGTATAAAAATAAACAAAGAACAAACATGATACACGAAACAGAAAATAAAATGAAAAATCTAACTTTTGTGGTAGGAAATTCAAACACAAACTCTTTCATTGTGGATAGTGGGAGTTCAAGTCATGTATGCATCAATATTGATAAGTTCATATCATTTAAAAACAATGATAAAACACAAGTAATGTTGGCTAATGGTCAGTAACACTGTGATAACTGCAAAATTTGTATTATATCAAAATTAAAAAATGACTCATAGTCTAAAGTAGGTACACACAAGACAAAACAAATATTAGACCTAATACATTCTGATCTGTGTAGCCCTTTCCAGACACCTACGGTATGTGGAAAAAGTTATTTTCTCACTTTCATTGATGAATATAGCCATTATACATACATATATTTGCTGAAAAATAAAGTTTTAGAAGCTTTCAAAAATTACCATGCACTAACTTCTAACATATTCGGAAGAAAAATTAAAATTTTGCGTTCTGACAATTTTGGTGAATATGTAAACAAAGAAATTGAAAAATTTCATGAAAATGAGGGTATACAACACCAACTGACAGTGCCCCATTGTTCTCTACAGAACGGCACAGCAGAAAGGAAAAACCGCACTTTGGGCAAAATGACCAGATGCATGTTAAATGAAAGTAAATTAAATAAAAACTTTTGGGGAGAAGATATAATGATGGCAAACTATTTGCAAAACTGCATACCAACAAGTGCCTGTGAAAAAACACCATATGAGCTCTGGATAGGTATAAAACAAGACCTCTCAAAAATAAAAACTTTTGGCTGCAAAGTATATGTTTATGTAAACAAAACTGACAGAAAGAAATTAGAAAGTAAAGCAAAACCAGGAATCTTTATGGGGTACAATCTAAAAAGTAAAGGCTATAGGATTTACGTAAACAACAACATAAAAATTTGTAGAATAGTAAAATTTCTTGAACATGAAACTCATGAACCCTCTCAAAACACTAACTAAAATGCGATAAATAACCAAAAAAAAAAAAAATGAAAGAAATTTAATGAAGAGTCTAAATCTAAAATTCCTATAATTTTCAACAATGGAAATGAAGTAACAGAAGAATGTAGTGAAATAAAGAACACAAACCTTAAGAAGGTCAGATAGAATTAACAAAGGAGTACCACCGGAACGTTTTGTTTTTCTATCAACCGATACTGTGGAAGAAGAAATAAAATCCTTGAATAAAAATGAAACTTGGGAACTTGTGGATACCTAATACACACATTATTAGTTCTAAGTGGGCTTTTAAGGCAAAATACTGTGATTCAGGGCAAGTCAAAAAATATAAAGCAAGATTCGTAGCACGAGGCTTCAGTCAAAAATTCGGCACCAATTATGACAAGACATTTGCCCCAGTGGCATCTCATACAACAATAAGAACATTCTTAATAAATGCATTGTACAAAAATTTGCAGTTAACTCACGTTGATGTCAAGACTGCTTTCCTCCATGGTGAACAAACTAGGAGAAGACATTTTTATGAATTAGCCAGAAAGCTTCATAAAACCAGGACGAGAGAAAAAGGTCTGTAAATTGAAAAAGGCAAACATGCAGCCAGGTCTTGGAACATTAAAATAAATGATACACTAAAGAAATTCAATTTCACTGCCTGCGAATCTGATAAATGTCTATACAAAAAAGTAAATAACAACAATACAGTTTACTTACTTTACGTTGCCGATAGACTTTTGGCAGGAAATGAAAAAGAAATTAATGAAGTAATAAATGAACTTAAAAAAGAATTTGAAATTACTAATCTGGGTCAGGTGAACAAATATTTAGGAATCTCAGTTGAAAGAAGTCAAAATGGGTACATTAACAATCATCAAAGAAACAAAATAAATGAATTGGTGGACAAATTCAATTTGCAAGATTCCTAACCAGTAAACACACCACTTGATTCGGGATATCAGAAAGATAATAAAAATGAAAATTTTTTACCAAATAACACCAAATATTCACAAGCAGTAGGAACTCTATTATATATAGCACCTGTGAGCAGACCAGACATCTCGGCAGCAGTCAATATACTTAGCCATAGAAATGAACAACCTAGAGAAAAGGATTGGGAGGCTGCAAAAAGAGTAATAAAATGCTTGAAGACAACTAAAGATTATAAAATAAAATATAATGCTGATCAAGATCCTATTTTAAGGCTTATGCAGATGCAGACTGGGCAAATGGCCCACTTCATAGAAAGTCAACTAGCTGGAACACATACTTTATTGGGAAAAACCCAATTAACTAGACATCAAAGAAACAAAATTGTCTATCACTTTCCACAGCTGAAGCTGAGTATATCTCGGCTGGAAATGCTACAAACGAAATAGTATGGATTTTAAAATTACTCAGAGATCTCGATATTGAACAAAGTTACCCAATTACCATCTATGAGAACAACCAAGCATGTATAAAACTCACTGAATCTCAAAAATAACAAAATCAGACTAAACACATAGACATAAAGTTCCATTTAATTAAACAGTTGAGTGAACAAGGAATAATCAAATTGAAATAAGCCCCAAGCAAGAAAATGACTACCGATGTGCTTACTAAGGCACTACCTAAAGCAGCATTCACTAAACATAGGGACAAATTACAACTTAAAGAACATTAATGTATATTGAGCAAGGAGCAGTATTAAATAATCTGCAATATAAATGTACGTGCTCAATATATTTTTAATTGACTTTAAAAAAACTTTATTTTTCTTTATCAACGAACTGTAGATCAAATGAACCAGGCATCTGCGTATGCTGATAAAATGCATCTATTGTGCGTTTTTTACAGCTACTCTTTTTCACCTGTTCATATGTACATGTTTTTCTTGTCTTGTGTGTAGTTGTAATGTAATTCTCTTAGTGAATGCAGCTATTTTAAGCTGCTCCTTTATATAATTATTTTGGTATCCTGTGTTTTAACATCTAAAATATTAAAATTAAAATAATGAAACAAGAGAGATGTCCTCATTCATTGGATGATGATGTGATTCTGCAATTAACAAAATTTCTCATTTCAAATAGCCAATATATATACAGGGTGTCCCAAAAAGTTTGAAACGTGCTTTATTTCTTTACCCGTTACAGATAAATGGGCAATGTAAATTGAGAAAACATTGAAATTAAGGTAGGAAAGACGACTACATTAAGAAAAGAAACCCTCTCATTAATTTTTAGAAAGTTACATTACAGTCCCTCTACGTAATTTTTTTCAATTACAAAGTTTTTATTTTTCATTCAACAAGACCATTAGAAAAAACCACATAGCTATATCTTTAAAACCAACTGAATTATGATACGGAGAAAAAAGTGACTTATGCCATTTTTCTGTATAATTTAAAAGGCTGGCTTTTCAGTGAAAATAGGGATCATTTACAAACTGATAACGGAAATGTTTAGATCCAAAATGTAATGTGCTGAAAAATTCTCAAATGCATTTAAATTAACCTTTAGAATGCAAATGCAGTAGCATTAGAATGCAAATGCTATGATAAATTTTATCTTTCTATAATATGTCACAAATTTACATTTCTATTTTGATATATGGTCCCTATAATCAGAGTTCAGTTTTCAATTAAGTATAATTCATTAAGTTTTAAAGATACAAGAATGCAGTTTTTTGCAATGATGTGGCATTGAAAATAAAAACTTTCTAATTGACCAAATTTGTCTGGAAGGGTCATATAAAAATTTAAAAAATGTAATTTTTTGAAAATTAACAGGAAAATATTTTTATCAGCGTAGTTTTATTTCGTATCTTATTTTGTACACTTTTGCAATTTACATAACCCTCTCATCTCTAACAGGTAAAGAATTAAACCACGTTTCAATCTGTTTGGGACGCCCTGTAATAGAAATGCATAATAAAATAAATATCATTCTTTAGAAGAAAGAATAGTTTTTGGAACGGGTGCTCGTAATATAAATACAGGTAAGATTTTCTTTTTTTTTTTAAACCTGTATAATTATAATTAGGGCTGTGCCGGTTAATCGATTAATTGGTTCAGTTAATCGATCAATGCTTAGTCCCGATTTTTTTTAAATCAAGTTAATCGGATCGAATAATTTGATTAAAAATTTTCAAACTACAAATTAAAGTAAAAATGTTTTTCTGCCTACAAAATATTTTTTCACATACTTTGCTAACTAACATTCTAAGAAACATCCATCAAATAATGGAAAAGAAAAAAAAAAAAATAAAAGGAAATAAATAAAAATAAAACCTCTCAAAAGAAGTTATGCTTTTGTTGATAGAGAAAAGGAGGAGGACAGTTATTAAACAAAATGCCGCTTCATGTGCATTCTGGTGCAACACCACCTGTCTTTAGCCTTCTACAGAAAGTGTTGGCTAGGGTAATAGTATTCTGAGAAACAAGAAACTTTCAAAAAATTGAAATGCTAAAGATAAAAGAAAAGAAAGGATCGAGATTTCCACTATCCCTCTGATGGGAGAAATGTCAAGAAGAATTTCACAGTATTTTCAAAGTGTTTATTGTCTGTCAGAATTGCTGATAGTAACTATTGAAGTAGAAACAGAAAATAACATTCTGTGTCCTAGTCCGAAGTGACAAAGACAAACTAAAATATAAGAATTAGAGATTTTTATGATAATGATATGGAATTTTGAGAATTCATTTTAAAATAGTGACAAGCTTGATGAACAAGGCCTACAAATATAAAACTAAAATATGTGTAAATTAATTTGATGTTTCTTTCAAAATGAATTAAAAAAATAATTTACTTAAAAAGTAAATAAATAAATAAAATAAACAAGTGAAAATATTTATATAGAATTAACACTTAAAGTCACCAATTATTACTCTAAAAATTGATTTAAATTTCAGCTATGAAACAGATATAATTGATTAGACAAAAATTTTTTTCAGTCAAACTTATGAATAATATGTATATATATATATATATATACGCAATATGAGAGTTTTATTCATCATTGAAATAAAATTATATAAAGAAAAATGAAAACCGATTAAAAATTTGATTAATCTACCGATTAATGAACTACGATTAACCCAGTTAATACTCTTAATCGATTCCCAACCCTAATTATAATTAATTTAAATAAAAATTTAGCTTATACAGTAAGACCACGCTTAACGCGGGGGATACTTTCCATCAAAGTAGAGCGAAATGCGAAACAGCGCTAAACGATTCTATCTTAACATGTAAATAATGGGGTAATAATGTGCGCACAATTTCGGGGAATCCCCGTACTGCTGCGAGCAATTTCGGGGTATCCCCGGGTTGAAATAAAAGAACACTAAACCGAAACAGCGTTAAGCGGGGTCTTACTGTATATTTATAATGTGATATGTGCAAAAATAATAAATAGAAATATTAATATTTGTGCTACTGTATTATATTAGATTCTGAGATCTGAGGAAATATCACATTTTATGTATAAGTGGATTGATTTGATATAAATATGAAATAAATATTTGAATATTATATAAATTATTTTATTTTGAGATAATAAATAAAATAAAATATCTCGCAAATAATAAATGATTTGAAACCAAAAGTTTCGGTTAGAAGAGCATCTGTTCTAGAAATAGAAACTTAATTTAATCAGAATTAAGAATAATAAGAAAGGAAATAATATATAAAAGAAATGTTATATAAACAAAATATTTAAAGTAATTAATTAAATAATAAATCAAATAGCCAATATATATATAGGAATGCATGATAAAATAAAAATCATTCTTTAGAAGAAAGAATTGTTTTTCGAACGGATGCTCATAATAGAAATACAGGTAAGAATATGTTCTTCTTTTTTAAACCTGTATAATTATAATTAATTTAAATAAAAATTTAGCTTATATATTTATAATTTGATATGTGCAAAAATAATAAATAGAAATATTAATATTTGTGCTACCGTAATATATTATTGTCATCGTGTTTTATGTTAGAATGAAGTGACCCAAATATATTTCCATGCTTATTTTTGATTAAAAAATTTTTTTTTTTGCATTATGAAAATTATTAATAAATTCATATTTGAAAAAATTATGAATTATGACCTATGTTAATTTTTGCACGAATAGAACGGGCATCATCAAAAACATGGGTTTCCAAATTTACTGCTCGTTCCAGGTCGCGCTCATCGACCTAGCCGTTCGGAGTTTTCCGTGGTTTCCTCCGAAACTCGCGTAAATACGGGCTAGGACCCCTTAGAAAGACCCCCACGGAGGGCATTCCCCCTATAGGCCTAGGACACATAAGGAGTCAATCGGCCTTAATCCTCCAACCAACCAACTACTGCTCGTTCCTAACATTATTTTTTGAGTTACAGTGATATTTCATTTTTTATTGCTGTTAGAGGGCCGTCACTTGTTATAATTTGTATTCTCTGTCCGTAAATATATGTAAGGTAAAGACACCAGTGCTCGTCACCCCTAAAATCTGCACCAGTAGTCGTCACCCTCTTAAAAGAAGTGTTAAAATAACCGTTTTATAACCTGTATGAATTTGAATCTACCCGCGTAAGATTCTCCAAAGCCTTCTGCTTCTTATGACATAAAAAGTTCGATTTCAACTATTGGGGAAGAGTAGGGAGAAACAAAATAAGGGAAGTATACGTTAAATTACAATTGAATTGAGTCAACGTAAAGCACATGATTAAGGGAATGGATATGCATTTCTTGATATATTTTGTTGTTTGCTGCATTTGACATTGCTCATAAAGCATTGTATGTAATGCTTATGAAACGCAGAATACGATTTATGCGCAACTTTTTAAAATTTGACATAATATAAAGGTTTTTAAGGTATGACGACTACTGGTGCATATTTTGCACGTTTTACCAGTGCTCGTCACCCCTGACGAACACTGGTGTTTTAACATTTTTAATAACTGGGTAACTTTTTTGATGAAAAATACTGTATTTTCGTTTAGAATTATGATGGTATAATTTTTACTTTAATTTGACTATCGGCACCAGTAGTCGTCAGGGGTATTCGTAAATGTAAACAAATGTATTTTAACCTCAAGAACGTGAACTTTATTGCACTTGTAACTTTTGTATAGCTTGTTTAAATACAGTCAGTCATGGTACCTTTAATTCACTATGACTGACTTTAAACCACCTAAAATTTTCCATATTATTTTGCCGGAAAATTAAACAATGGCACTTAAAAGTATTTAGTTAGAAAGAGCTTTTTCTAGTTGCCTGTTATACATTTTAGAAAAACAGACATGATTACTCCATACATCTGTCTAATGTATTTTAAATTTCTATGATGTCATGGTTTTGCGAAGATGTATTTAAGTGATGTTTAAGTTTTTTATTGACCGTGATAATTTAATTTTAATTCATATATATTTCGAAAATGATAAAATACAAAGGCTTAATTTCATAGTTAGCATGACTGTGAGTCGGTTCAAAATTATGTTAAGGCTTTTTTGTTATGTTAGATGCAGGTGAATAAAAACTTATATAGAAAATATTAAACAAAAACATTTCTTAGCAAGTTTTCTGTTTATACATTATATTAATTATGTAAGAAAAACAAATAGTTAAAATGTTGATCAAAATTACCCTGTTGACTGTTGGTCTTAAATAATTAAAATTGTAAGAAAATATTTGATAACATTAATTAACATTAACATTTGATAACATAAATATCCATAATATTTTATAACATTAGCTTGATGTGTAGAATAATACTAACAAGCTATGCCACCTTCGATGGTCCCTATATTTAAATAAAATAGGAAAAAATTCCTATCATTATCAAAATTAAAAAAAAAAAAAAAAAAAAAAAAAAAAACATTGACATCAGTCGAAACCGCAGTTAGTGTTCCCGCTGGCTTCTGTAATAGCATTCCGTCCCGCAATATGATGATTGGCTTCTACTGCCTTCGGCATAGACTTAACCGCTTCTTATCCCCCCCCCCCTCTCCCACGGGTAAATTTAGAATTTTAACGAAATATTATCAAATTACATATTGCGTACTTTTAACCAATACCCACATATCAAAACTCGCCTTTCTGAGTTAATTTGGAATTGAGCTAAGGTTAAAAACGTGTTTTTTGTCCGCCCGGCCGAGAGAAGAGGGGAAGGGTAATTTTGCAAAATCGCCTTATAATGCGTGTAAGGTACACACACACAACCAACCAACGCATAAAAAAAATCCCCTCCCAAAAATAATTTGCAGCAGAGTTGAGCTTGAAAACATATATATATATATATATATATATATATATTGCCACCCTCACATAGACGAAAGATCTTCGCAAAATCTCTTTATACTAGGTGTTGGATGCGTATGACCAGCTCACACATCAGAAATCGCCTTTGTAAGATTATTTAGAGCAGAGTTATGCGTAGAAATACGTTTTTGCTACCCTTTCTCAAAATTTGGTCGGAAAGAATTACGCAAAATACATTTACAGTATTTTTGGGTACGCATAACCAATCAACGCATCAAAAAATTGCTTTCCTGATATAATTTGGAGAATAATTACTCTTGAAAACGTGTTTTTGCATCCACCCCACACTTAATGAGGAAGGAGAGGCGAAGGATTTCTCAAAATTCCTTTATACTATGTGTTAGGTACGCATAATCAACCCATACGTTAAAAAAAAAAATAATTGCAATATAAAAAAATGTTTTATATACCGTGTTTTAAAAATTTCTTTTAAATCATATAAATGCTATTGAAGGCAGCGAGAGCCCGAAACAGTTGGCTAAAAATATTTAAAAAATCCATTGTTACCGTCTTCTGAAAGTTTCAAATGTCTAGCTAGCCGAGAAGTCAGTTAAAAATCGATTGCAAGATTTGTACTGATAACGCTGCCGAAGGCTGCAGGGACCCGGAGCAGTTGGCTAAAAGTATTTAAAAAATGCATTTTCATCGTGTTCTGAACTATTCTGAAAGTTTCAAATGTATAGGTAGTCGGGAAGTTAGTTAAAAATGAATTGTAATATTTGTACCGGCCAAACAAACAAGAATGCACGTTAATAAAAAGCATGGTAAAATCAATCTTACTGCGATAATTTGGATCATAGTCACTCTTAAAAACGAGATTATTACCCCCTCCCTTGCTACTTACCCTCTGCTTTAAGTAAAGATATTTTTGAGAACGAATAAAATTTTGAAAACTTTTCTTAAAAGCAAAGAATTTTCCAATTATTTCACATATGAATTTGTTTTATTCGCAATATTTTGAATTTTACCATTTAATGTTTTGTGTTTTAAACCCTAAGAATGGATTTGGGTTCTAAATATGTTCCAAAGATATTCTGTTTCATTTAATTTTGCAAAAACGCAATTAAAATCAAACTATTGAGCAAATTGTTGCGTTTTATTTACATGACGACCACTGGTGCAAACACCTGACGACCACTGGTGAAACGCAGTTTTCAAGTGACGAGCACTGGTGCATTTTTATAGGTTTAATTTTTATTTTTTTTTAAAAATTGGCTTAACGTATTGAAAAATTGAAAGTGTCTAACAACAACTAGAAGAATCAGTGTATAAAATAGACCAAAGTATAATATTGATACATAAATTCCACACGAATGCCACGCGAAAAAAACAAACATTTTAAAAATAAGGCCTTAAGAGTGACGAGCACTGGTGTCGTTACCTTATATATTTCGACGAAAAACTATTTTAATTTACCTTTATGTTATTCTTATTGTTTTCTGAGCAACATTTCATTGTTTATTATACAAATTGGCTTATTTTTATAAAATTATCGAAATGCAGGCGAGAGATTGTCAAAGAATCAAGCCTCACATCTACATCGCTGAAACAATATTTAAAAAACTAGTTTGTATATTCGTATTTGACTGTATATGTGACACTGGTATTAATAAATCTCAATAGCGTTTACTACATCGAATGCTGAAGACAAAACTTAAATGATTAAATTGCAAATGTGTAAAATAATTTTGTTTTAGAATATGAAGTTTTAGAAAAATGTGTAAAGGCGTGGCTTACGTTGCAAGAAGGAATATACCCGATCCTGAAATGTTAAGTCTTTGTTCTCAAATATTACACAACTTTTCCTAGTTTCTCACTGCATTTGTTTACTGTACCGTTTGCAAGCTAATGTTATTTAAACTTTATCGCATGATGCAACATAATAAAATATTAAATTTTTATTAAATGATTTTTTAATACAAAATTAAATAGTGGAATTTTTTTTTTTTTTTTTTTTTTTAAAGTTTATAAAATCTATTATTGGAACAAAGCGCAATATTATTTATCTTTGATTATTCTAATCATGGCATAAAATTCATAATTATTATGGAAAAAGAATTTAAAACAAAATAATATATCTTATTACTTTTAAAGATATAGCTCTTACACATTTAAAATTAAGAATTCAAGTACAGTAGACGACTATATAACAGAGAATATTCGTTCTGGGTAATAGGAAATCGTTTTATGTGGAACATACTTTATCAGCCCAATTTATGCAATTCAGTCCAAATCTGAAATTTTTTTATTTTATTTTATTTTGTTGTTTTGTTTTTTAAAGTTTTCTAAGTAAGGTTTCGATGTTTATTATACAAATTAACTTATTTTTGTAAAATTAACGCATTGCAGGCGGGAAATTTTGATGGCATTCCAAAAGAATAATAAACCTCACCCTTTGGCTTTTTCTGAAACAATAATTTACTTTAAAAAATGTTTCTTGTTTCTTTAATCTTAGTTTGTTCGACTCTTTATAGAACTCTAGAATATATAAACGATTGAAATTTACCGTTTTGATTGTTGATGACAAAATTTCAGTTATTTAATCATGTATTTTGTTAAATATTTTGATGTTTTAGAGAAACGTATGAAGGCGTGGCCTATTACTCAAAATAGGAATGATTTCGAAAAGTATCTCCTTTTTATTGAATATTAAACATCCTTTCTCAGATTTTAGTTTAAATCTTGTTATCTATATTTTTGTATATTGTAGGTTTGTACGCCTCAAATTAAATGTATAACTTTATAGTAACACTTACAAGCGGGGTTTACTGTATAAAATAAAAATATACCCAACAGGAGTACATTTTTTTTCCTAAATATTAAACACTTTTTTTTTTTTTTTTTTTTTTTTTTTTTTTTTTTTAACCCCTATTATTATAATTATCATTATTCTTTTATCTTAAAACCCGAATAAACTACTACGTCAGAAACGCCAAAAGAAAAATATTTGCGATGCATACAGCTGTTTCGGTAGCCTTAAGCATACAGTCTTCAGTGCAACAAGAATTCTGAATCTGGAAAAGTGCTTGTATATATAGGAGAGGGACCAAATTTAGTTCAGCCATTAGGATTACGGGAAAGGTGGAGTGTGTGGCCAATAGGAATTTAGGAATGTTAGCTGTGTAAACAGTAGAAAAATTAAGAAATTCCTAAATTCCTATTGGCCACACACTAAACCTTTATCGTAATCCTATTGGTTGAACTAAATTCGGTCACTCTCCTATATATACGAGAACTTCTCCAGATTCAGAATTCTTTTTGCACTGAAGATGGTATGCTTAAGGCTACCGACCGAAGCAGCTGTATGCATTGCAACAATTTTTCTTTTGGCGCTTCTGACGTAGTAGTTTATTCGGGTTTTAATATTCCAACGTCAAGTCTCCTGTTATTTATTATTCTTTTATCTTGCTATCTAGATTTTTGTAATTCAACATTGGAGGGTTCATATGACTCAAGCTACTTAAATTTTTACTTATGAAGTGACGCATTAAACTATTCCACGTTTATTAAAAATAAACTATTTAAAATTTTTTAATGTATAAACAAACAAAGACACAGTACATTCTGTAAATGAGCTTCGTTTTTTGCTTTATAACTAATATTTCTGTACTTTTTTTCTGGTGTGAAACTTAATAAATAATGTCTGTTTTGTGGTAGATCGGGATTTTTTTTTTTTTTTTTTTTTTTTAATTTATAAACTGACTCCTAATACATTTTCACTTGTAACTCTATCAGAAATTGATTTAAAGTATATAAGTAGGACTTTTTTTGAACCGCCCTGATCTCAGAATTTTGAATATGATATAAAAAATAGGGATTGCCATTGAAAAAGATGAAGTTGATGCCTATTTCAATATGTAGATGACCCATTAAGCAAAATCTAACTATACCATTATAAGCTAGACGTTATTACAGATCGACTGGTATCAGCCGCATGTTTTTACGATAATTTACGGCGAAATTAGGTACGGGGGTGGCTTTTTTTTTATGACTGTACATTTTTGATTTAATTACTGGTTTTATGACATTCTATGAAGTACTTTATAAAAAATCTACATAAAACTCTCTTTTTAAACGTAATATAATAAACATATACTCTGTATTCTACTATGATTTATTATATGAAATAAACAAATTAAATTTTAATATATGAAATAAAACTATTTATTTGTCAGATCTAAAGAATTACTTAATAAAAATTACGCATTCTTCATTTGGTTAATTCCACCTTTATATGGAATTACTGCTTTAATGTGCAATGGCATAGTATAATACAGTGTTTTAATATAAATCTCAGAAATCATAATTAATTTATTCTAGTTTTTGGAGAGTTGTAGGGTGTAAATTTCTAACCCCCCCCCCCCCCCGCGTTTTTTCAGATTAAACATTTTCAAGTGGATTGAGGTTAGGGCTATATCCATGTCTGGTAAAGAAGAAATTCTACACTATTTTTTGTGGGATTTAACTTAAAGTGAAAAAAGATGTGATTATTTACAGAATTATAAGTGCTCATAGAAATGGACAGATAATTTCAAGAATTTGAATCAAATAAACGTACCACAGACATCCTTTAGCAAGGTGCATAATCAACTTGAAATGCTGTTTGCAGGAAGTCTGCGATACCTTCAAAATAGTCAGTCATGTGCCACTTTTATAATGTCAGCGTTTTATTTTGAGTTAATTGACCTTTGAGCATGAGAATGTGCTCGACGCTTTTAAAAATTCTGCACATCCGTACCATAATGTACGAAGAGTGTGTCACTGTTTTAAAAGTGCAATTTTCATTAAGTCGGTCACATTTTTGTCGTCCCACTAGCTTTTTCTCATCAGCTGGAAATAAATTAAACTTTACTCATTAGAGAATACCAGTTCAGCCCAATAACTAACTGATATATTTTTTAAATTTTTGGTCAACCGAAGTCTTGTTTTTCTTAATTCTTTTCTTTAACAATGGCTTTTTTTGCAGATCTGGTTTTCAAACTGCTCTGTTTAACTATCCCTGCACTATATTTTTGAAGAAAGTATTTTTCTATACACTTTTTTTTTTTTTTTTAATTTTTTCTAAGTTATGAATATAATACAAATCAACTTTTTAAACATGGCTTTTTAACTTGGGGTCATGTCACTTGAAAGAACAACGTAAATACCTAAAGCCAATTTTCCAGTTTAAACAGCCAAAAATTTTTATATCTTGTTAAAAACCATCTCACCAATATTTCATTAATATTTAATTATATTGCCATCTCCCATATTAAAATATTTTTTGTTTTTTCATTCTAAAATTAATACTTTTTGTGGCATTGCTAATTGCCCTATCCTTGCCATTTTTGAAATAGTAATAAATTGCAAATTTCCTGGCAACTGCATTTTGTTTTTAACACTGGGCTCATTCATAAAGTGTACTTAGAAGACGATGTAATAAAATCTTTCCAAAAATTAGTTTTTTAAACGATAAAATTGGCAGTTGCAGAAAGAGAAAAGGAAAATATCCAATTTCGTTCTTTTTTTTTTTTCGGTCCTTTAGTGTATGTAAAGTAGTTCAGTCCTAAGTATTTGGTATTAATCTAAACATTAACTTAAAATTTCATTACTTATCCTGATTAAAAATCTCAGTTTTCAACTCACTGAACTGTTTTTTTTTTTTTTTTTTTTTTAATTACGTTTTCATTTAATTTATTAGCTAATAAATTTTAAAGTTTTTCCAAAATGTACTTATTTTTTGCATTAGAGAATTAAAAGAAAAAATTTTGGTTGTATGACCTTTAATTTTTATTCTCTCTTCTAAAGTTGGTCAGTATTTTTCCTATTTTAGTCAGTAAAATGAGTATTTTTAGACCTCTTACTCACTTTCGCCAATGGAATTTTGATGGCATGCCTCCGGCCCACCTCTAGGGGTGAGTCCCAGACCGTCGCCAATTGCCCATTGCACCGTACTAGCACATAAAACCCATTCAACCAACCAACCTAAATTTTGCCAACATAAAATACCTTTAAAATTTTATTCATACACTCATCAACCGTGAAAATTCGTTTTAAATAGTTCGGAGTGTAAAGTTCATTTTTTATATCAACTGTGTGAAAAATGCCTGAGCCGGAAATCGAACCCGGGTCCTCCACTTAATGTGCAGATGTTCTTCCACTGAGCCGCCCTGGCTCATGGGATTCGGACATAATATCGCGGTACAAAATCTTGCCGGGGAAAATATCTCGTCAACTAAAAAAAATATGATCTATTTCGCGTGTGATCTCTGGAGGGGGACACATATAGCCTTATATATATATATATATATATATATATATATCATAGAGTGGAATATCATCATTTCATCTACATTTAATTTTAAGTAATCATTTGATTTTTTCCAATTTAAAAAGCATTTTTAAAATATTTTACATCACTGCTGACATCAAATCCGAACACTGTTTACAAACCCGAATTAAAAATTATCTATATGAATAAAAATCAGACTTTCCTCTATAAATTTGTCAGAATTAAAAGAATTTGCGATATCTTCACGTTTCACATACCATGAAAGACGAAAATGACTTCAGAAAATTTTGCCTGTGTGTGTGTGTGTGTCATGATGTCTGTATGTCTGTAACGCTATTTTTGTCCGGATATCACTTGAGAACAGTTGTACGGAATTCAACGGCGCTTGGCAGAAACTTAGATCTTTACCCAACTTAAAATTATACCTATCAAGATTTTCGAAATTCCTCACCGTTCCCCCTTGGGGGGAGGGGGGGGGCAAAAATAAAAAACACGTCTGTAAGAATAACTTGGCTTCAAATTACTTCACAGCAAAAAAATTGCACATGGGAAGACTAGACCTGAGTACAAATAAAACATTGTCTGCAATTTATGAATTTTCGATTTCTAAGGGTAGGGAGGGAGGAAATTGATTTTTGGCGGAAATTTCGCAAATTCTGGATTTTTGAGTAGAACTCCACCAAAAATGGAACAAATATGTTGAAAAAAACTATGCGACTTCCTTAGAATATTTCCAAACACACATTTTGTGTGTGTGTTTTGCTATTTTTACTGTGGAGGGAGGAGGGTTACGAGGGGTCAAAATTGAGACACCCCTTTTAGCGCTAAATTTGTCCTGGGAAATCTATGGGAGCTGCGGTCACGAATTTCGGTGCTTGGATTGTTTATATGCATCCGACACCTAAAATAACAGGATTTATCGAAATTCCCCCTTTCCCCCTTGTGGGAAGACAGAAGGCAAAAACATATTTGTAATAAAGTATTGAAAAGTGATTACACAATAAAATATTGAATTAAAATTGCGAATCTTGGCTATTTATTTTAATTCAAAACTATTATAAATATACAAAGACTCTGGATGAAAATAGCAGTAAATTTATAGAAATTTCTGACACTGTATAATATTTGTTAGAGGATGGAGCTTTTCTAAAGACTGAAAGAAATGTTATAAGTTTGAAAGCTCTGTTTCTCCCTCTGTGTGTGTATGTGTGAGTCACTGTAATGCCCAAACAAATAGACTGATTTAATGCTTTTATTATTATTATTTAATGAACACTGATTTAATTAGAAGGGTTCTTAGGTATGTTTGATGAAAATTTGCTCGGTAGATTTTTAAACAAAATTAATTAAAATGTGTTTTTTCAGGCCACTTTGCACTGATATTACTTTCCCACTTCTAAATCAGGTTAGATGATAAGTCTTTATTTTTATTATTATTAATTAAAATGTGATAATTTCCAGGCCACTTTGCACTGATATTTTAAAATTTGCAATCTGTGAATCTTTCAAATTTTTTTTCTTCCCTGTATATATATATATATATATATATATATATATATAATATAATTTGAATTATTTAGTACCATTGTAACAGTCAGCAGACAAAAGATAGATGAAGATACCAACATAAAATTAAATTTTAATTGAGATTTATTTCGATTAAAAACTTTTTTAGAAATCGTAAATTTTCCATCGGTTTTTAACAAATAATATAATTGGCCAAAATTAGCAATTTGACTCAATATAATTTGCGAACAAGCATTCTTCTAAACGAAAATTACCGATTTTATTATAAAATAATATTTTATTACAGTCAAGGTCGGGGATTTTCTACAATGCTTGCTTTGTATATTTGTTATTCTATAAATCGTATGTAGAATATTCAAGCTTCCATAAAATATTCATCGATGTCAAGTTCAAAGGATTCATGCTTATGTTTCGTTTTGCTCCTATGTGTGTATCTCATTTGGATAATACCGCTTCTCTGATGCACTCTGGAAATTGATAATCTTGAATTAGAAATGATAGGTAAGACATTTTCTCTTACGTAATAATAAAGTGTAAGTAAGTATCGTTCATTGTCTGTTTTCAGTAACTGTCATCATATTTTTTTATTGAGGGCTGTTTCTATTTAAGTTCATTTTTTCGAGTGTTATATCCACTCTTATCATCGTTTAATTGTTACGAATGAAGAAATTTATCCGGGAAATCCGTAATATGAAGTGTCTGACTGCGTGCAATCACGATTGCGATAGAAATTTCAAGGAGTCATTTTTTTTTTTTTTTTTTTAAATATTATATTTAAATAGACCAGGAACTTTTATTTTTCATCGCCGCTAGCTTCACAAGTATGTTCGTTTTATGACAGTTCGTTATCTAACTCTATTGCCACCAACAGACTCTCTTAAAAGAGAAAGAGGGATAAACATCATTTTATTCTTTGCTGAAGAGTTTTATCCGCCAAACTATGCTTTTCTTCCTTGTCGGTAAGTAGTGTAATTTACATTATGTACAATATTGTATCTAATAGTACAAATCATCCTATTTTTTATTTTATTATTTTTTTCTCTTGCCTTATTAAATATTTGGATAATTCTTTTTACTGCTATGTCTGCATTTCCACAACGGAATTCCCCAAAATCACTAAATTTCAATTGTTTATTAATAATAGTTATGATAATAATAATTATTATTTATGGGAAAGAAAAGTGATTTTAGAAGAAGAAAAAAAGAAAAGTGATTTTAGTAGTTAAAAAAAAAAAAAGCAGTATTTTTCATCCTTTAAATTGTCTCCGGACGACCCCTAGACTAAAGCCTTCATCGGGTCAGGTAACCCGATTTGGATTTGGTCGACTAAAAATGTTTTTTCTTGAAGGTCGGGTTCGGGTCAGGTTTACTGATATACTCTTCATGTGGGTCGAGTTCGGGTCGTGTCGACTGAGTTATTTTTCCTGCCGGGTACAGGCTCGGCTCCGGTTTAGTTTTCAACAAGTCGGATCATCTCGAGAAAAACTTTCAAAAAATTTTACCATAACCGGAAATTTGTTTGATATTATTTATAACTCTATAACTGATATAAATATACTATATAATATGTACTCATTATTAAATAAACACATACTTAAATTATTATATTAAAGTAAATATACAAATCGGACAAAAGCAATTAACAAAGAAAAATCGTTATTATTATTATTATTATAATTACTAGCAGGCTTCGAACGCTTCGCTGGTCGGTATATTTGAAGGAATTTTCAAAAAGAAAACAAAATCGCTATTTTTCATTAAGCTATTTAATAAATAAAAACTAAAAAACATTGAAATCCCTCCAAACCTCGTTTCAGGTACCCGCTACCTGCGAGTTTTCCCCGCCAGCGCTACATCGGGTCCAGGTTTCCACTGCCTGCAAAGCGTCTTTCCGAACACTTCAATTTGGGTATTTATCGACAACAGGTGAAGCTGTTATTATTAAAGAACTACAATTTTAAAGATGTCTATATCATAGCAATTATGAAATATTTTATTTTCTGCACCATGTAATTTATAGCCCCGCTCTTTACACTATATTACTATTTAATTCTGACCAGTATAATAAATAAAAATAATCTGGCGTGTCCCTCACACGACTTTCTCTTACCCTGAAATTTAATACTATAAATACAGGTTTGAGATTAAGAGGTAAGATAACGAGTACTGTTATGTAAACCTACGTTAAACCAATTCAAAATAAGCTTCGGAAGAGTTTTATATAATAATTAGTTCTGTATGAAGGGGGCTACCGCCCTCTGAACCCCCGTTTCATTACTGCACCTACATTTATATAGAATTTAAATCTGTTATTAAATTAAAAGTTCACTTGAAATTATTCATAGAACTTTTACATGCAGCATTCCTTAGAACTTATTAGTCTTGATCAAACTTTTCCAGCAACAAACTTATATTAATTTGAAAATACAACTTTTGGATCTCCTGAAATTATTCGTTTTTAAGTTACTCTAAGACACACAGATAAAGATCCAACCTTAAAAACCTTGACTTCGTTAATCAGGAAGCCTCAAAACGAGTAAATATACAAAATACAAGTGATGAATATTTAGCTTAAAAACATACATTATTTACCATATCTCTATGAGGAATTTATTTCAATTCCCGAACAGCTTTCCAAGAAATGATAAAATATCATTAGAAAAGTACACCCACTAACAACAAAAAAGAATGTTATCGTTTAAATATTTGCAGCCCTGTATATCTTTTGAAGATTATATACAGACCATATGGTGCATCTAAATATAATCCTATAGTAATCATACGTGGCCCAGCCTGAAATATACTTCCATCAATTTGCAACGATTGTCGCACTTTTATCTTATACTAGTTCTTTTGTGTAGCCCTGTAAACGAACAGTGACATGAGACATTTTTTTACGCATTAAAAAGTATATATTCATTTCATTTGGTTTAGTGCAGTCTATAGATGTTAAACTGTACTTACCTGCAATTTTCCCCATAAACGTAATGCATACGAATTCTCTTGGGTGTCCCGGTACACGAATCATTTGCTTGATTTCAACGAAAAGTTTAGTGTAGCATCCCTATATGATACACATTTAGAATACCAAGTTTGGACTTTCTCATATTATTTGTTCAAAAGATATGCTGATAACAGACAGACACACACAGACCAACCGCTAAAAATATGATTTTCGGATTCAAGGGACCTCAAGACGTGTAAATATAACAAAAACGCACTTTCGAAAATTTGACCCAAAAACAATACTTTCTCTACCTTATGGGTAAGATAAAGTAAAACGTATTTTGCCTTCAAATGAATGAATTAAATAAATAAATAGTTTTACAGCCGTTACTAGGATACGCAGACGATTGAAATGAAAGAATAGATTTTAAGAAAATGAAACAGAAATGTCAATGGATAAAATCGAAAATAAATAAATAAATGAATAGAATAATAATAATTAAAATATTCTGGTGTGTCACTCACACGATTTTCTCTTACCCTAAAATTTAATACTATGAATATAAGTTGGAGATTAAGAGGTAAGATAACGTGAACTGATATGTAAACCTATGTTAAAACAATTCAAATTAGATTTCGGAAGAGTTTTATATGATAACTAGTTCTGTGTGAGGGGGGCTACTGCCCCCCTCAACTGTTTCAACACTTCAACCTGTTTCATTACTTCACATACCTTTATATACAATTTAAATCTTTTGTTAAAATTAAAAATTCACTTACAATTAGTCAGACAACTTTCTAAAATTACGTTTTTAAATTACTCTAAAAGACACAGACAAAGATCAAATGTTAAAAATTTGACTTCGGTAATCAGGAAGCCTCAAAACGGGTAAATATACAAAAAACAAGCGATGAATATTTAGCTTTAAAACATATTATTTACCATATGTCTATGAGAAATTCATTTCAGTTCCTGAGCAACTTTCCAGGGCATAATAAAATATTTTAGTAAAGCCCTTCCACTAACAATAAAAAAGAATGTTATCGCTTAAAACATCTACAGCCCTGTACGTGAACAGTGAATGATTTCCCAACCATATTGTACACGAGACAAGTTTTTATGCATGTAAAAAATGTATATTCATTTCATTTTAGTGCAGTCTATAGCTGTTAAACTCGACGTACCTACAACTTCCCCCATAGACGTAATGTATTTGCATTCTCTTGAGTGTCCCTGTACACGAACCATTTGCGTCATCTCAACGAAAAGCTTGGTGTAGCATCCCTATATCATACACATTTAGAATACCAAGTTTGGACTTTCTGCTATCATTTGTTCTTGAGATATGCTGATAACAGACAGACACACACACGGACCAACCGCTAAATAAATGATTTTCGGATTCAGTAACCTCAAAACGTGTAAATATAACAAAAACTCGATTTCGAAAATTTAACCCCAAAACAATACTTTCTCTACCTTATGGGTAAAAGAAAGTAAAAATTGTAATTCGAATTTAGAAAAAATCTCGATGAGGTGCACACCTACAGGATCCCAGCTATCCATCTGTCAAGTTTTTTTTAGCTATGCGTTCAATAGGGTGAGCTGCAACGCGCAGATAGACACACAGACAGATACTTCTCTTGATTTATATTATTTTAAGAGTATTATTTTGAAAATTATAAATATTTTTTTCTTCATGAAGTTATAATGCTTCTTCTATTGTATTTCAAATTTTGTATAATAAAATTATAAGATTTAATTTATTTTATTGCTTTCTTGTATATTCATAAAAAGAATGTATTGGATTCATAAAAATTTTCGACTTTATTTGAAATGTCTTGAACATCATTTGACCATTTTTAGAGATTTAATCATAAATCAGTTCTGATTAAATTTTGCCATAAATCGATGAACGGATGGCGCTTTTAATGCTGCAGTTTTCCCCATTTACGGGGAAACTGCATTTCGGCACTCACAATATATAAATGCACCAAACTTTGATAGGTGAGATGGCTATCACATAGGTTCCAACTATTCCGCTTTTTTAATACCACTTTGTTTGCTTAAAAATTGTTATTTGTAATCAATAAAAACTGTCAAATAAATTTATGAAAAAATTCTATGCGAAGTTATTGGTATCCAAAACGCGTAGTAGTTCACAACTGTAAAAAACTTTAATTATTCAGTTTTGATAGATATCGGCCGACATATGGCACTGTTTAGTTATATTTTTCATGGTGTGTTTGATAGATATATGATTTCAGCTTTTGTGACATGAAATCCCTCCAAATTTCATAAGAGAAATGCTTATTATTAAAAAACATGTTGACAAAATTTTGGTGCATACCATCCGAAATATTGTCTGCTAATGCTGTGTAGCATTTTTGATGATTTTCAACCAGTGATTCCTTATGATCCACATTTAATGGATATAATCGCATGAAGTTGATATAGAAGATGCAAATTATGCAAAACTATAATCCTTTTATTTTGTTGCAATCATCCGATAGGTGACGCTGATATCTCACTTTCGACGATTTTCCAGATGGCCTGCTAGTAACATCTGTCGGTTAAAATTGCACTAAACATTATAAGTAAAATTCTTATTATGAAAAGTTATGATGAATAAATGTGTGTGTATGTTATATAATAGATAGCGCTTATATAGAATGTTTCGGAAGGAGTTTTGTGATGACCACAGTATACTAAATACTTTCTCTTACCTATCATGTCAGATAAAATATTATTTTGGAATTAAATTTTCGAAATTGTGATTTTTATTTATATATACTTTGTGGGGTTACCTGAATCTAAAAAACATGTTTTTAGTGGTTGGTTTGTGCGCGTATGTGTGTATCTTCTGGTCTTTTATCAGCATAACTAAAAAACAAATTTTAGCAGGAATTCCAAACTCGGTATTCTAAATATGTATTATATGGAGATGACACTTAAGGCTTCCCAGGAGTGACGTGGGAATTCATTTTTCAGGGTTAGCGAAAGAAAAGGATGGTTTCTGCCTTCCCCCATTCAATAGCGTACATTCCGCTTGTAGACGAGACAATCCCTTTTTTCTGGGGGATTTCAAGAGAATCTTCCCCAATAACCACACAATTTTCCCCTTCTTCAAACACCCGTTAAATATCTTTCCAAACATATGGTATCTATTTGTATTGACAAAAATATAAAAAGACAGAAAGAAAAAAGAAAAGGGAAATGGATTGATTTAGTGAAGCTAGTCTTTATTTTTACTTTCTTTCATTTATTTTTATCGTATATAATCCGTAATTATGGGATAAACTGTCTTTTTAATTTTGTGATGGACAACTATGATTTACTTTTTCTTTACTTATTTAAATTTCAATAAAGGTGTCAGGAAAAAGTTTAAGTAGATAATCAAATTTTAAAAGCAATGAAATACTTTCAATAATTTAATAAAGATATTTTCGCTGAATGTACCAGATTTTTAGGACGGAGGACTATTAGTCTTCTCAATCTACGGATAAAACGTTGTCGCCAGTTTTACGATGGTTGGACATTTATCGAAATCGAAAATTTATCCAATAATTTAAAAGCGGTGTTATAATTCGAAAAAAGAAAGAAAGAAAATAAATAAATAAACTAATAGTCTCCGTACTAAACTAAATTCTGTTTTTGCCAGAATTTCGTCAAAATCTTTTTTTTTTTTTTTCTTTCCTTCTTTTCCTTTTTGAAATAAAAAAAACTAAAGAAAAGAAAATTAATAATAATCAATTCCAAAACGTACAGTACCGACAAAGTTTTTTTTTTTTTTTTTAATTATTATTATTATTCGCGTAAAAGTATATTTTATTATACGTCGAAAAATAAATTAACGCGTAATTTTTTTTTTTGGCAACAATTAAAAATTAAAATAAATGATCTTAAAGCTTTCTTTATTTATTTGTGTCAACAGAAGGAAAAAAAATAATTGATTACATCGTACTTTCAAAAGTGACCTGCGACAGAAGGAAAAATTGTAATCAATTTAATTTTCTTTCCTTTCTCTTTCTTTTCTTTTCAATTACTTTAAATAAATTTGTTTATTTTTTTTTATTATTATTTTTTATTTATTTATTTATTTTTTAATCATTTAACAGTGTATAATAATTTGAGCACATAATTAATTTTGCAGTTGAGAACTGAAAATGCACTTGGAATACACATATATGTATGTATATTATATGCGGAATATTTTAAACGATTATATTTTTAATTATCTAAAATCACTGAAAAATATATTTAAGCTTCATACAGGGCAAACAAATAAGAAATATATTCCCCGAAAACAAATCACTGCAAATGATGTTTTACAGTAAAAACGAGGGAACTCAGTCATCTAGGTACTAGTTTAATTAAATAATTAAGATAATTATTCATTCTTTTTTATTTAAAGACAAATTTCTATATTAATTACTATTTAAATCATTTTTTTTTTTTTTCAAATTTATAAGCACTAAGCATTTGCAGTTATGACTTATCAGAACACCATCAAAAATACATAATTCAATTTTCGTAAAAAGAACATTTGCTGATAGATAAAGACAATATGGAAAATACTCCCCTTTGTGTCTGTTAAAATAAAGGAGAAGTAAATGCATAACGCATTACTGTATATATTTATGAAATCATAAAAACGTATTACAAGTATTTTGTATAGTACTATTACTCTATTTCCTGAATAATAAGTTGAGTTAAATGATAAAATATTTATTCAGTCATTTATTTTACATAATTTTACAGGCTGGTATGTCACATAAAATTTTATTTTATTAAAAAATGTCTGTAACTTCAATTTAATTGTCTATCAGTATGTCTGTTTGCGATCGGATTTTCAGCAAATATTTTTAGCATGTCTCGAAATTAATATATTTTATTTAAAGTAATATTAGATGGTTTCCTATTCAAAATGGTATGCATGTCACTACCAGTTTGTGCGCATGTACAAACAAAGGAAATTATATACATTACTGTGTATAAGGCTTTGTTTCCTATGGTCTGTAGAGTTTAGATGGTATGAAAGCTATAAAAATCCTTCCGCTGTAACTTTTTCTCTTTTCCAGTGGATGAAAGTAGCATCATTTTTAGCATGGGCAAACGCAACTTTCTATTGAATATAATTGGATTAGCATTAAAGTTTTGTTTACCAGATCACATGAAAGATTCGGATACATTACGGTATATAACAGGAAATGGTTGAAAGTGCATTTTTATTAGTATTAAACATTTTAAATACATTCCTATATTGTTTGATGAGTGCTAATATTTTCGATTTGACTTTCTGTTTGTGTCTTGTCTGTAATAATGAATTTCTGTTTATATATAAATATCTTGTAAAAGTTCAACAGTTTTGTTAAAGAACATACTATTGCTTGGCTGTATAAAACCTCTGCAAAATACATACTAAAAATCTTTTTCATAGAAAAACATGCTTTTTTTTACATATTTTTAAATCGGGCCAGGCCTGATTTTATCGTTTTTTGTCCGGGCCGGGCCATACACTGGTAAAAAATAAACGGGCTGGGTCGGGTAATCAAAACTTTCGTACGAGCCGGGCTCGGGCCTCAAAATTTCGGCCCGTGCAGACTTCTAACAGCAATTTCAATAGTTTTTATTTATTTATTTATATATAAACTGATATAAGAAATAAATACTGATCCAATTCTTTTGAAAATCCATTTAAATATAGTGACCAGCGAAGCGGGCGTAGCGTGCTAGTAAATAATAATAATAATAAAATAAATAAAAAGTGCATGTGCATTTTTAATATATTTATTCCCTTGGCAATGTATTTTAATTTAACAAATAATCTAATTTCATATAAAATACTTCCAAAATATTTAGATATTACTATAACCGTTGAGTATTTATGCAATATTTTTATATTAATAAGTTTTCCCTCCAAAACATCAATCCAGTGTTTATTGTACGAATTTCCAATGAAAAAATACTTTTATCGTAAACTCGAGCGTTAAAAATTTCATTATACATTTTTTCATTATAGACATATATATACACATAACATTTTTTCATTATAAAGGTTTTTGAACTAGGCGTATTCAAACAATCACAAAAAGCTATGGTAGAAATAATTCGAACAACTGTAGAATTATTTCAATTCAATTCTTTTAGCTTTGTGCCCAGATGCAAAGGGGAGAGAATGTGACAAAACAGGCGAGGTTATTTACAATGAGTTTTTTAAAAAAGTGAAAAGTAGCGAAAAGAAAAGAGAAGTACAAAATAATAATACTTTTGAATGGGCCCCTTCATAAAATTCAAATCCATAAAATGGGTCCCTTCACAAAATTTAAATTCAGAAAATGGGTCCCTTCACAAAATTCAAATCTATAAAAACAGCCCTTTCACAAAATTTTGTTTTATAAAAGTAATACTTTTGTAAATTTGTTCCATGTTTACAGCATTATTTTTAATGAGTGTCTATACTTTTTAAGAGGCCTCAGGAGTGATTTGACGTTTTTCTTTCTCTAGCGTTAATCTATAGTGTTTTTTGCTTTACCAGTTCTTCTAATACCTCATAATGTAATTAATATTTCTTTAAAATTTCAAAAGGATTATTATTTTGCACTTCTCTTTTCTTTTCGCTACTTTTCACTTTTTTAAAAAACTCATTAATTGTATTTAAAAAAAATTATTGAAATTTGTTTGTCAAAGTAGAGTTGAAAAATTGGACTTTGAACTGCTTTTTCTGAAAAAATATTTGGTTTATCGAAATTTGATTAAGATACCAAAAATGTTCTTTCAAATGCCTATTGATAGACTTAAAAATATTTTGTATGTGTTTAATATTAAATCCTCCAGTAGAAAAATAATCAAAGAGAGATGAACGCAAAGTCATATATTTCTTACCCCCTCTAGTAGGGAAAAAGAAAATCCCTATTTCTAATGGGCGTTACACCTGTCAGCGTTGATAGATGTTTATCTTATCTATTCTTTTTCTTTCAACAGCTGCAGGCACTTTTGGAGTCTCTGAAATGACCATTTGTGGTCGTAGCAGCACCTTTCATGAAATGAAATACCAAATAATAGTTTGCTTTCGTACGTTGTCAGGGGTTGATCCAGGTTTTAATTTTTGGGGCCCATTTTTGTGAAAAACAAATTGTTTTTGTGAATTTTTTATTTATTTTTGTGGGAAAAAAAAAAAAAAAGAATTGTCGCTAGAAACCTTTCATTTTAGCAGATACTCTGTCTAATGTTTAATTTCAAGTTAATAGCATTTTATTAAAAAGTATAGACACTCATTAAAAATAATGCTGTAAACATGGAACAAATTTACAAAAGTATTACTTTTATAAAACAAAATTTTGTGAAAGGGCTGTTTTTATAGATTTGAATTTTGTGAAGGGACCCATTTTCTGAATTTAAATTTTGTGAAGGGACCCATTTTATGGATTTGAATTTTATGAAGGGGCCCATTCAAAAGTATTATTATTTTGTACTTCTCTTTTCTTTTCGCTACTTTTCACTTTTTTAAAAAACTCATTGTAAATAACCTCGCCTGTTTTGTCACATTCTCTCCCCTTTGCATCTGGGCACAAAGCTAAAAGAATTGAATTGAAATAATTCTACAGTTGTTCGAATTATTTCTACCATAGCTTTTTGTGATTGTTTGAATACGCCTAGTTCAAAAACCTTTATAATGAAAAAATGTTATGTGTATATATATGTCTATAATGAAAAAATGTATAATGAAATTTTTAACGCTCGAGTTTACGATAAAAGTATTTTTTCATTGGAAATTCGTACAATAAACACTGGATTGATGTTTTGGAGGGAAAACTTATTAATATAAAAATATTGCATAAATACTCAACGGTTATAGTAATATCTAAATATTTTGGAAGTATTTTATATGAAATTAGATTATTTGTTAAATTAAAATACATTGCCAAGGGAATAAATATATTAAAAATGCACATGCACTTTTTATTTATTTTATTATTATTATTATTTACTAGCACGCTACGCCCGCTTCGCTGGTCACTATATTTAAATGGATTTTCAAAAGAATTGGATCAGTATTTATTTCTTATATCAGTTTATATATAAATAAATAAATAAAAACTATTGAAATTGCTGTTAGAAGTCTGCACGGGCCGAAATTTTGAGGCCCGAGCCCGGCTCGTACGAAAGTTTTGATTACCCGACCCAGCCCGTTTATTTTTTACCAGTGTATGGCCCGGCCCGGACAAAAAACGATAAAATCAGGCCTGGCCCGATTTAAAAATATGTAAAAAAAAGCATGTTTTTCTATGAAAAAGATTTTTAGTATGTATTTTGCAGAGGTTTTATACAGCCAAGCAATAGTATGTTCTTTAACAAAACTGTTGAACTTTTACAAGATATTTATATATAAACAGAAATTCATTATTACAGACAAGACACAAACAGAAAGTCAAATCGAAAATATTAGCACTCATCAAACAATATAGGAATGTATTTAAAATGTTTAATACTAATAAAAATGCACTTTCAACCATTTCCTGTTATATACCGTAATGTATCCGAATCTTTCATGTGATCTGGTAAACAAAACTTTAATGCTAATCCAATTATATTCAATAGAAAGTTGCGTTTGCCCATGCTAAAAATGATGCTACTTTCATCCACTGGAAAAGAGAAAAAGTTACAGCGGAAGGATTTTTATAGCTTTCATACCATCTAAACTCTACAGACCATAGGAAACAAAGCCTTATACACAGTAATGTATATAATTTCCTTTGTTTGTACATGCGCACAAACTGGTAGTGACATGCATACCATTTTGAATAGGAAACCATCTAATATTACTTTAAATAAAATATATTAATTTCGAGACATGCTAAAAATATTTGCTGAAAATCCGATCGCAAACAGACATACTGATAGACAATTAAATTGAAGTTACAGACATTTTTTAATAAAATAAAATTTTATGTGACATACCAGCCTGTAAAATTATGTAAAATAAATGACTGAATAAATATTTTATCATTTAACTCAACTTATTATTCAGGAAATAGAGTAATAGTACTATACAAAATACTTGTAATACGTTTTTATGATTTCATAAATATATACAGTAATGCGTTATGCATTTACTTCTCCTTTATTTTAACAGACACAAAGGGGAGTATTTTCCATATTGTCTTTATCTATCAGCAAATGTTCTTTTTACGAAAATTGAATTATGTATTTTTGATGGTGTTCTGATAAGTCATAACTGCAAATGCTTAGTGCTTATAAATTTGAAAAAAAAAAAAAAAAAAAAATGATTTAAATAGTAATTAATATAGAAATTTGTCTTTAAATAAAAAAGAATGAATAATTATCTTAATTATTTAATTAAACTAGTACCTAGATGACTGAGTTCCCTCGTTTTTACTGTAAAACATCATTTGCAGTGATTTGTTTTCGGGGAATATATTTCTTATTTGTTTGCCCTGTATGAAGCTTAAATATATTTTTCAGTGATTTTAGATAATTAAAAATATAATCGTTTAAAATATTCCGCATATAATATACATACATATATGTGTATTCCAAGTGCATTTTCAGTTCTCAACTGCAAAATTAATTATGTGCTCAAATTATTATACACTGTTAAATGATTAAAAAATAAATAAATAAATAAAAAATAATAATAAAAAAAAATAAACAAATTTATTTAAAGTAATTGAAAAGAAAAGAAAGAGAAAGGAAAGAAAATTAAATTGATTACAATTTTTCCTTCTGTCGCAGGTCACTTTTGAAAGTACGATGTAATCAATTATTTTTTTTCCTTCTGTTGACACAAATAAATAAAGAAAGCTTTAAGATCATTTATTTTAATTTTTAATTGTTGCCAAAAAAAAAAATTACGCGTTAATTTATTTTTCGACGTATAATAAAATATACTTTTACGCGAATAATAATAATAATTAAAAAAAAAAAAAAAAACTTTGTCGGTACTGTACGTTTTGGAATTGATTATTATTAATTTTCTTTTCTTTAGTTTTTTTTATTTCAAAAAGGAAAAGAAGGAAAGAAAAAAAAAAAAAAAGATTTTGACGAAATTCTGGCAAAAACAGAATTTAGTTTAGTACGGAGACTATTAGTTTATTTATTTATTTTCTTTCTTTCTTTTTTCGAATTATAACACCGCTTTTAAATTATTGGATAAATTTTCGATTTCGATAAATGTCCAACCATCGTAAAACTGGCGACAACGTTTTATCCGTAGATTGAGAAGACTAATAGTCCTCCGTCCTAAAAATCTGGTACATTCAGCGAAAATATCTTTATTAAATTATTGAAAGTATTTCATTGCTTTTAAAATTTGATTATCTACTTAAACTTTTTCCTGACACCTTTATTGAAATTTAAATAAGTAAAGAAAAAGTAAATCATAGTTGTCCATCACAAAATTAAAAAGACAGTTTATCCCATAATTACGGATTATATACGATAAAAATAAATGAAAGAAAGTAAAAATAAAGACTAGCTTCACTAAATCAATCCATTTCCCTTTTCTTTTTTCTTTCTGTCTTTTTATATTTTTGTCAATACAAATAGATACCATATGTTTGGAAAGATATTTAACGGGTGTTTGAAGAAGGGGAAAATTGTGTGGTTATTGGGGAAGATTCTCTTGAAATCCCCCAGAAAAAAGGGATTGTCTCGTCTACAAGCGGAATGTACGCTATTGAATGGGGGAAGGCAGAAACCATCCTTTTCTTTCGCTAACCCTGAAAAATGAATTCCCACGTCACTCCTGGGAAGCCTTAATAAAATGCTATTAACTTGAAATTAAACATTAGACAGAGTATCTGCTAAAATGAAAGGTTTCTAGCGACAATTCTTTTTTTTTTTTTTTCCCACAAAAATAAATAAAAAATTCACAAAAACAATTTGTTTTTCACAAAAATGGGCCCCAAAAATTAAAACCTGGATCAACCCCTGACAACGTACGAAAGCAAACTATTATTTGGTATTTCATTTCATGAAAGGTGCTGCTACGACCACAAATGGTCATTTCAGAGACTCCAAAAGTGCCTGCAGCTGTTGAAAGAAAAAGAATAGATAAGATAAACATCTATCAACGCTGACAGGTGTAACGCCCATTAGAAATAGGGATTTTCTTTTTCCCTACTAGAGGGGGTAAGAAATATATGACTTTGCGTTCATCTCTCTTTGATTATTTTTCTACTGGAGGATTTAATATTAAACACATACAAAATATTTTTAAGTCTATCAATAGGCATTTGAAAGAACATTTTTGGTATCTTAATCAAATTTCGATAAACCAAATATTTTTTCAGAAAAAGCAGTTCAAAGTCCAATTTTTCAACTCTACTTTGACAAACAAATTTCAATAATTTTTTTTAAATACAATTAATGAGTTTTTTAAAAAAGTGAAAAGTAGCGAAAAGAAAAGAGAAGTGCAAAATAATAATCCTTTTGAAATTTTAAAGAAATATTAATTACATTATGAGGTATTAGAAGAACTGGTAAAGCAAAAAACACTATAGATTAACGCTAGAGAAAGAAAAACGTCAAATCACTCCTGAGGCCTCTTAAGTTTTTATGTAGATTCTTTATAGGAAATCTACCTATTGCAATGGTCCTCATGACATGACTTCTGGAAAATTTCTTCATATCTTCACCGATCATGACACCAAGAACCCAAAACCACCCTCCGTTCAAAAGTTTATATATATATATATATATATACTAGCAGACCCGGCCACGCGTTGCTGTGACTAAGTTATACGTTGAATTATACGGCTGTAAACTATTTAGTACAGTCAAATTATTATTTACGAACAAAGACGAAAACGTTGTAGCCGATGTAAAAACCCACAGGGTTGAGATTTGAAACTTAGGTCAAAGTTTGGAAGCGATTGATAAAAATTTTCGTAGTGTTGATATTAAGCACAAATTAATTTCATTGTAGGGTCCTATAAATTTTAATGGAGAAGTGATATATATTATTTCTAATGCTACTTTGGATAAAATTGCTAAAATGACTAATATATAAATTAAATTCTATTAAAATAAAAATATAAAAGAAACAGACGATTTTAAAATCAATTTTTATGGAGGAGTGAAATATAATATATGCTATAATGAATAATTTTACTGTAAAATGACCTCATCATTTTAAATATTTTAAAGAGGGCAACAGCTGTAGTTATAAAAAGGAAAACAATAAGGCTAAACCAGAAAAATAAGTAAATTTGATAAATATTTTAAAACTTTAAAATTGGAAATCTTATGAAATATTGAACATTTAAAGTAAATACATGTATCATTTTAAATAGAAAAAGATTTTGGAAAAGTTTAGTGTATTTTAACGAAGTGATGAGAAGTTTTTGAGTATGTTAAAATTTTAATAGTAAATTCAAGTTAATAAAGATGGAAAACATTAAGGATTAAGATAAGAATAATTATAAAATTAAAAAAAAAAAACTTTTTATATACCATGCTTTAAAATTTTAATATACTAATAATATACTTATTAAAAGGAAAATGATAAATATTCTATCATAGTTTGAAGTCAAATTTGTTTTCAAATATCTAAATAAAATATCTGATGTAAGATACTAATATTTTGCAGCGGAATAGATTTCATTTCTGTCATCCTTGGCGAAAAAAAAAGAATATCGCCAAATTATCTGGCGAAAATATTTAATTCCTTTCAAAAATCATGGTTATTTTAACAACTTATATTAAAAGAGTAATGAATAATATGAAACAATATTTCGTACAATACATATTACATGTCATACATACGTACAATGAATAATACATATTACATTTCGTACAATGCATACATCTGGCATGCATATTTTCGTGTTATGCTTTTGATCGCCAAATAATAATAATAAAAAATGCCAAGGGCGACAGAGTTTTGAAATTTAAAATTTTGTCAATTTGACAGCAAAATAATTCAATCTAACACCCGCGATAACTAATACATATCTATACCCAAATATAAGGATTAAAATTGAGAAATGAATTTCCTCGATTTTTAGTAATTTCTTACAAATCCAGTGGGCAATTAACATAGGAAATCTTTTTCTTGGCTGCACAGATGGTCAGTGAGTCACACTTCGCTTGCGTACAGAACTCATAGATATAGTATAGCATATATAGAATAGAATGATCATTGGGGAGAAAAAAGTTATTCCTTTTCATTTGGGAAAAGACGACGTTTTTACCAAAATATGGCCGTCTTTCCCCGAGTGAATACACACGGGAATACATACTAATATTTTAGCAAATAAAATTTATGAATAATTTATTTGCTAAAAGGGAATGGAAGACTCCAGATACAGTTTCAAATTCATATTTCTTTTCTTTTTTATTTTTTTCAATACCACTTAATGGCTGTTTCCAAAGCTTTTATTTATTTATTTTTTTTTTTCGGCATCAAAAATCTTTGTACGATAACATGGGGATGAGAGATCTATATATATTACTATATCTATGATAGAACTACATTAGCACTTTATCAATGTGTATAAAATCTTTAAATTGATTATGACGTCAATTTTCGTGAGATGCATAATTTAACTTTTTATAATTTTTTAACGTTCACGTTTGATTAAATGTATTTATTTTTATGTCGAAAGAAAATGAACTCGTATTTTTTTTTTTTGGCAACAATTAAATTAATGGAACTCACAGATATTTTGGAGCAACTTTAATAAAGGTCTATAATTAACAAATAATTGCAATAAAACAATATTGTGACAATAAATTGAGATAAAAACTATCCTATCTCTCAAGTTGGACCAAACTGCACACAGTGTGCAAAATTTCATTAAAATCGGTTCCTTAGTTTAGGAGTTTACCCCGGACAAACATCGTGACACGTAATTTATATATATATACAGATATATATAAGTGTATAACGCTTTTTCCCACGTGAAGTTGTGAACACGATAACTGGAGTAATTTTTTATTTAAATTTAACCAGCTCGGGATATGTTGTCAGGACAGTAAAAATCTCAGTCGAATTCGTAGATGGGGCATCCAGGTCAAAGGGGGTGGAAATGGTGGGGGTGGAAATTTTCATTTGCCCATAATTTCTTTAATATTCAAAATAGGGAAAAGCTTCAAATCAGGCGAATTTACCCTAAAGAACAATTTTTGTATTTAAACTTTTTCGATAGCTTTAATTGCTTAAAAGTTACAAGTTAAAAAGTGATTTTTGTCAATTGGAATGCAGCCGACTTTTTCTATAGCTTTAATTGCTTAAATTTATAATCTGATGCTGTGCAAACGATAATAAAAAAGATCACTGAAAAAAATAAAAAACACGGTAACTGCTTTGATTAATCATTTAAAAATATAAAATTAAAAATAATACGTTAGTGTTTAAAAAAATATCGTTTGTGGTGAATAGCTTAGAACGCCGGTTTAGGCAGGAATTTAAAATTTACGATTGAAATTGAGAGTAATTCTGTTAAGTTTTTGGTGTCCGTCTCTCTGTCCGCTTGTATGTACCACGATAGCGTTCACAAAAATCATGCGACTCACTTGAAATTTAGTACAAATATTTATGTGTTACATGGAATTAGCTGAGTAGTATTTGACACAGATAATGTTCTGCGTGTGTACAGGTACACATAAAATAATTTCTATACATTGCAATAATTCATTTTACATCTTACAGTGAATTCACCATAATAAAATTAACATATACAGGGTTCGCACGGTCCTTGAATTTCCTTGATTTTCTCCACTACTAATATTATATATCAATTTTCTTTACGAAAAAAGCTTAAAAACTTATAACAAAATATATTGTCTAAAAATACTGGTGGAAGAGTCCTTGAAAAAAAGCTTGCTCATACGAACCCTGATATAATATTATAATGCTTAAGGCATGTTTTCTATAAAAAATAATGCTCATTGAATTAATAACACTGCTCTGCAGGAAAATCAGCCTCGACATCATTCCTGCAAATTCTTATATAAAATGATCTCCTGAATCCGAATATGATGCTCATTTTGCCCCATCACTCACCAATTTTTTTTTTTTTTTTTTTTTTTTTTTTTTTTTTTGGGGGGGGGGGGGGGTTGCCACCCTATTTTTATCACTGTTGGATAATTTTATGCCTATGAGTTTGATTTGGAAGAGAGGAAAGGATGTTTTGACTGTTAAATAATATCTTCTGAGGAGCTACAGAGGTGAAAAATTCTAAAATATGAACATTTGCAGCGAGGGGGAAATTCAGATGGGGGAAATTTTAGAGGGTTGAATTTTAGGGGGTAGAAATTTGCCAGTGAAATTATAAATTACATTTATTATATTTTATAAGTCTATTATTATTATTAGTTATTATTTATTATATTTTTTGTTTTTAAGTGTTAAAATAATCCTTTTTTCACCCTCTAAATCAAATTCATGGCTATAAATTTGCCGAACAGTGATAAAAATGGGGGGAGGGGGTGGCGTGCCAAGAAAACGGTGAGTGATACGGCAAAATGGGAGTCATATTCGGATTCAGGAGGTCATTTTACGTAATAACCAACACAAATGCTATTAGGGCTCGAAATTGTTTATTTTATTTATTTATTTATTTTTATTTTTTTTTTCTGTTACAGCGCAGTGTAATTAGTATACAAGGCTACGTAAATTTAAATTCCAGTATACGAGGTGTGGCTATTAAATAACGAGACTATTGCTGCTACAGATGAACTACATATGCGCCAAATCCGAACGACCGATAGCTGTGTAGCGTAAAGCCTTCTCTTTCGATTGCAGCACCTCCCGTGTTTCTAGAGAAATCAGTCTGGTCGTAACCTTCATTTGTGTGAGAGGTGTTTGTTTCGTTTTGCCGGAAAAACGTGATAAGTGTAAAAGTAGAGTAACGAATTGTCGTGAAATTTCACGTGAAACTTGGTAAAACCGCTAGTGAAACTTATCTTTCTTTAAAACAAGTTTATGGCGATGAATGTTTATCACGTGCACGTGTTTATGAGTGGTTCAAGCGTTTCCAAGATGGCTGAGAAGACTTTGGAGATGATGACCGAAATTCAAAGCGATGATGATCCTTTTTCTCGACATTCATGGTATTATGTACCTTCACTTGGTTCCTGAATGTCAAACTATTAATCAACATTACTATCTTGAGGTGCTGGCTCAAATCCGTGAAGGGGTAAGGAAAAAACGACCCTAATTGTGGAAGAACAAGTCATGGGTTCTCCATCAAGCCAACGCGCCGGCTCACGCGTCATTGTCTGTCAAGGCGTTTCTAGCAAAATACAACATCCCAGTTTTAGACCATCCGCCTTATTCGCTTGACCTGGCCCCATGTGACTTTTATTCGTTCCCCAAAGTTAAATCTGCATTAAAAGGAACACGATTTGAGTCAGTTAAAGCCGTGAAAGAAAAAGCGGCACGCCTCATGCAGAAGCTTACAGGATAAGACTTCCAGCACTGTTTCAAACAATGGAAAATTCGCATGGAGCATTGTAGGGAGAGAGGAGGGGTGTATATTGAAGGTGATAATAATTAAATATGTATAAATTTAAAATAAAATTTTTTACAGCAATAGTCTCGTTATTTAATAGCCACACCTCGTATGTGTATTATGCAGGGCAACTATTAGATGTGTATTTTCTGTAGCACTATATTCATATAGGTAAAGGAGGCAAATCTTTAAATTTGAGGAGGGCGTCAGTTTAACTATTAAGGTATTTAGTAACCTTCAATTCCTTCTTGGCTTCGGCACAAAATCTTCGCTACAATATACACTGAATTGCTCTTTACATCTACGAAGTAAAAGAGAATCCGTCAAGTATGAAAGTATTGCATTATTTTGTCACCCATTTGTATATTGATTCAGTTTTGAATAGTTCCGTCTTTCATATTTGCTGACATAAAAGTTCAGTAGCTCAAAACACAGAAGTGATTTAAAGATAAGCCTTTCTTTAAAAACAAATGGAGATATCTAATCTAAATCCTTACCAGACAATCATTTAAATATATTACCTTGCGTGATAGCGGTGTCTCTGTCAAGGTCATATCATTTAGGAAAACAACTTTATAAAAAGTACACTTTGAAAGTGAAAATAAGAGCTCTTCTATATGGTTATTAAATGAATTTTGCAATAATTTTTACTTTCTCTTACCCATAAGGTAGAGAAAGTATTGTTTTTGGGTCAAATTTACGAACGCGAGATTTTGTTATATTTACACGTTTTGAGGTCCCCTGAATACAAAAATCATGTTTTTAGCAAATGGTCTGTGTGTGTGTCTGTCTGTTATCAGCATATCTCAAAAACAAATTATGGCAGAAAGTTCAAACTTGGTATTCTAAATGTGTATCGTATAGGGATGCTACAGTAAGCTTTTCGTTAAGATCAAGCAAATGGTTCGTGTACAGGGACAATCAAGAGAATTCTAATACATTACGTCTATGGGGGAAATTGCAGGTAAGTAGATTTTAACATCTAGAGACTGCACTAAACCAAATGAAACGAATATATATTTTTGGTAATAGAGATAGTTAACTGGGAAAAAAAATTGTGTATGTAGGAGCCTCGCCTACCCCCCCCCCCCTGGGGGGGAAGTCCCCCCTCGAGGGGAGTAAATTTTCATGATGGGTATCTTTCAAAAGAGCTCAACAATACCTTTAAAACGAATGGTTGAACCATCGATCTGCGATAATTTAAAACAAAGTTATCGATTTTTTTTTTTAACTTTTAACGATAAAAAACTTAGAAAAAAAAAATCTTTTTTTTTTTTTTAAATATTGAGAATAAAATGGACTTTTTTTTGGATATTTGATGTTATACTACTGCTCTAATTTGGAAATCGTCTGCATTATCATAAAAGATAATTTTTTTAAATAACAGTTTTAATAAATTATTTAAAAAAAAAAAAAAGAATTATTTTTTAATAGCCGAATTAAATTCAATATAAATGTAGGCGCATTAATAAAACGGGGGGTTGAGGGGGGCGGTAGCCCCCCTCACACAGAACTAATTATCATATAAAACTCTTCCGAAGCCTAATTTGAATTGCTTAACACATGTTTACATAACAGTACTCGTTATCTTACCTATTAATCTGCAACCTGTATTTATAATATTAAATTTCAGGGTAAGAGAAAGTCGTCTGAGTGACACACCAGATTATTTATTTACTGCAAGTGTGAGATTAAGAGAAAGAAAAGATTGGTTTCCAGGAAATCATTTTATATTTTAGTTTAATGAATGCAGATGAGTTTTATCATTAATTTGATCTTTTTTTTTTTTTTTTAATATTAGTTTCATTATTGCTCAAAGCTATGTAAAAACTGTTTTTAATCCGCAGATTGTTGCTTTCAATCTACTATAAAAGCGTTGTCATTATTTTAGTTGATTGTTTGGAAAAAAGTAAAATAAAAAACTTTTCCATATTACGGAATATAGTTATAGTTGCAACTCGTAAAAAGCGGAAATAAGAAATTTGATTTAATTAACAACTATAATAATATGTTTCTCTGAAAAATCCCTATAATAATTCAAACGATCGTGCATCATTCATATATTATGAAATATTTTCCCATATTTCGGGGATAAAGTAAAAGTGAGGTAAAATGATTTAAGAATGTAATTTAAAAAAAAATCTGGAGTGACTCCACTCGACTTTCCGAACATTGAGTAATTAACAGTTTTGTAGATAAAGTAAAGAAAGAGGAGTTGTTAAACAAACAAAAGAGAGAAAACCATAATAGAGTGTTTGAGTATTTTTCTCCATCTATTACACGATGTTTTATTTAACGCTACTGAACTTTGAGCCCATAGATCATAATGATAAAGAATTTTTCGTTGTGTCCCTGTAAAAACCTATAAATGCTAGCTTCACCAAAATGCTTATAGTTAGTGCAACAGTGATTTATAATACTCATATAAATTTTCAGCTCAATTCAATAAGGCGTTTAGATGCTATCGTACTTTTAAAAATTTAGTCCCATAGGCCATAATGATAAAGAATTTTTCTTTGTGTCCCTGTAAAAAAACTGTAAGTGCTAGATTCACCAAAATTTATACAGTTAGTTCAACTGTGATCTATAACATGTGTACAAATTTTTTGCTCAGATTAATAAGGCGTTTAGACGCTATCACACTTTTAAAAATTTGGCCCCATAGGCATAATGATAAAGAATTTTTCTTTGTGTCCCTGTAAAAAAACTATAAGTGCTAGATTCTCCAAAATCTATACAGATTGAGCAGTTGTGACCTATAATATGTGTATAAATTTTTTGCTCAATTGAATAAGGCGTTTAGATGCTATCGCACTTTTAAGATTTTGCTCCCATAGGCCATAATGATAAAGAATTTTTCTTTGTGTCCCTGTAAAAAAACTATAAGTGCTAGATTCACCAAAATCTATAGGGTTCGTACTATGGTGACTTACAATATGCGTACCAACTTTCAGGTTAATCGAACAAAGCGTTTAGACGCTAGCGTGTTCACTCACAGACATACACACATACATACACACATACACACACACATACATACATCATCGTAAAAATAGTGAAAACGGACTCAGGGGACCTCAAAACGTATAGAAACATCAAAATCTCGAATTCGGATTTTTGACATGATTACAATACTTTCCTCACTATAGTGTTCGGAAAGTAATAAGTGCTAGATTCACCAAAATCTATAGGGTTCGTACTATGGTGACTTACAATATGCGTACCAACTTTCAGGTTAATCGAACAAAGCGTTTAGACGCTAGCGTGTTCACTCACAGACATACACACATACATACACACATACACACACACATACATACATCATCGTAAAAATAGTGAAAACGGACTCAGGGGACCTCAAAACGTATAGAAACATCAAAATCTCGAATTCGGATTTTTGACATGATTACAATACTTTCCTCACTATAGTGTTCGGAAAGTAATAAGTGCTAGATTCACCAAAATCTATAGGGTTCGTACTATGGTGACTTACAATATCCGTACCAACTTTCAGGTTAATCGAACAAAGCGTTTAGACGCTAGCGTGTTCACTCACAGACATACACACATACATACACACATACACACATACACACACACATACATACATCATCGTAAAAATAGTGAAAACGGACTCAGGGGACCTCAAAACGTATAGAAACATCAAAATATTGAATTCGGATTTTTGACATGATTACAATACTTTCCTCACTATAGTGTTCGGAAAGTAATAAAATAAAATCATCCATAAATTATAAATTATGAAACACTTTTCCATATTATGGGATATATAGTTATAAAAGTGAGACTGTATCAGAGCATAATTGAATAAACTTTTTTTTTTTTTTTTGTATCGTATGTGTGTAAAAGAAAAGTAGTATTATAATAATAAATTAAAATTATGCATTATTCATAAATAATGAAAGACTTTCCAACATTCGGGTACATAATAAAGAAAAGAAAACATACACACACACACACACACACACACACACATATATATATATATAGAGAGAGAGAATGTTTGAAATTATTATCTCTTTGATTTTTTTTCCCCCTTACCTTCCTTTTACTTTTTTCCTTCTTCTTTAGGGGGGGGGGGGGAGTCATGCTTAATTCATAAACTGTGAAACACTTTGCTATATTTCCAAAATAAGAAACTGACATTAAAACAACTAAAATTTGTAGAAGTCTCTTTTCGAATAGTTTTACTCAAACCTCCATTACTCCCACTAAGTTGTAACACTTTTTAACAAGATTTTAACTAGTTAATCTCTTTTAAATGAAAAATGGTTTAGTTTTTGTTTAAAAATTTAATACAGCATGATTCCTTGAAAAATACCTTTATTTTTCTCTGGAAAACCCGACCAAGACAAAAGTGCCTAATTTGCATTCGCCTCCCTCTCCCATGACACGCACCTTACTATACTGTCAAAATAAATAAATAAAATCAAAAATAAATAAAAATGAAATTTTCCGTACATTAAAATATTGTATACTAGCAGGCTACGCCCGCTTCGCTGGTCACTATATTTAAACGAATTTTCGAAAGAATCGAATTAATATTTATTTTTTTACACCGCATTATAGACAAAAAAAAAAAAAAAAAATTAAATAAATAAAATAAAATAAAAATAAAATAAAATAAACTGAAATTGCTCCAAACCTCGCTTTGGGTACCCGCTGTCTACGGCATCTCTTTTTCCGCCCGCAATGCATCAGGTCTAGGTTTCCCATGCCTGCAGGAAGATCTTTCCCGGGTACTTCAATCTGGATATTTATCGACGACAGGTAGGATCTGCTATTATTTAAGAACTAAGATTTTAAAGATGACTGTATCTCAGCATATATTAAATATTTTAGTTTTGAACCATGCATTTTATAGCCCATGCTATTTACACTATATTACGATTTGATTCCGACCAATGTAATAAAATAAAATAAAATAAAAAGTAGATTAAATATATATATAAACAAATAAATTTTAATAAATTTAATCCTTTTTACTATGTATATACTACTATTTTTCCCGATAAATACAGTAAATAAAAAAAAAATGAATAAATAAAAGTTTTTTCTTTTAAAGGAATTTACTAAAAAATTAAAAATAAGAAGTTGTTCTACTATAAAATATTAAACATAACTGTTATAAATACGTTTTTAAATTTAAAACTAACTATACTTAATTTTTTCTTCTGCATTACGATTTTATTTTCAATAAATATAACAAAAAAAAAAAAAAAAAAAAAAATCGCCTTCAAATGAATGAATTAAATAAAATAAGTTGCGTAATAGCCGTTGCTAAGATACGCAGACGATTGAAGCAAAATAATTAAATTTATGAAAAATGAAGCATTAAAGGCAATATTTAAAATCGAAAAAAAAAAAAATTTAAACAATTCAAATTCGAAATTCGAAAAAATCTCGATGAGGTGCACACATGCATGTTCTCAGGTACCTATATGCCAAATTTGGAAGCTCTGCGATCAATAGTGTGAGCACCAGAGCGCAGACAGACACACACACACACAGACAGATACACACACAGACACACACACAGACACTTCTCTTTATTTATATAGATAAACACATAAACCAGTATTGGTGTAATTTTACATGCTATCCATAACAATATGCTCTTAAAAGATAATAAACTCTCACTTACATTATAGCCAAAAGATGGCAACACTATAGCATTTTAGTAAACGATTTGCTTTAGGAATGAATAAAAATAAAGTTAAGCATTTTAATTACATATTTAAGAAAGTTAAAAATTATTATTTGAGTTCATTTTGATAAAGCATTTACCAGACTTAAATAATTTTTTTTTTTTTTTTTTTTTTTTACTTTCTTCTATATGTATATACAGAGAAAATCTTGGATTCGTGAAAATTTTCGAACTGCGGTTTTCCATGGATTTACACGTTTTGGGATGTCCTGAACACGATTTGACTGTTTTTAGAAAATGTCTGTGTGTCTGCGTGTGCGTATCACAAATTTTGTGGACGGTGTATCTCACGAACCAATGAACGAAATTTAACCCAACTTGGTATTTAGTTGGACACTGGCA
The DNA here is from genome assembly GCA_963930645.1 of Salticus scenicus. Classification (NCBI taxonomy): domain Eukaryota; kingdom Metazoa; phylum Arthropoda; class Arachnida; order Araneae; family Salticidae; genus Salticus; species Salticus scenicus. Next base: position 344,646,797 of record OZ005648.1, read on the forward strand.
TAAACTGGTGCTGATTAGATTTGTGGAACAATTGCTCAACAGGTGACGCTGTTGTTGCATTTTTTTCTAAATTTTTAACATGGCAGTAAAGGACAAAATTTCGTATAAATGTACATAATGCATAATGAGAGTTATTTTAATCGTGTGATTGTAAAATTCATATGAATTATCGATAATAGTAGTAGTTAACTATGAAAAAAATTTTGTGCATGTGGGAGCATAGTTTCCCCTCCCCCCCCCCTGGGGGGGGGAGTAAATTTTCAATATGGGTATCTTTCGAAATATATCGTCAATACCTTTGAAACGAATGGCTGAACTATAGATCTGTGATAATTCAAAACAAAGTTATCGATTTTCTTTTTTTTTTTTTTATCTTTTAACGGGAAAATAATCAATTCTTCTGATTTGCAAAAAATTGACATCTTTCGGCTTTAGTGATAATATAATTCTGTCAGATAAAAATCGTCTGCATTTATAATGGAAAGTAATTTGATAATTTAATAAATAATTTGTATTGAATAAATTTTGTGTAAAATTATATAGAAGAATATAATAAGAAGAATTCCACATCATACTAGTTTTAAATAAATAATCAGTATATAAGCGGGGAAGTTAAATATTTTGTAAACAGCTAAGTAGATCAGAGATAATGTTGTCTTGCTACTTTTCAAGGCCGTAGCCAAAGGAAAAAGGAAGAGTTCTGAAAATTTGAAATTTGTCGAAAATTTTTGAGCTTTATACCTCACTTTTAACATTGTGTACTAAAGTTTGAACCTCCTCCGAAATTTTTACTTTCATCACTCTATTACCGTAGGTAATAGAAATGTTGTATTCGGTCCAAAAATTCGATATCGAGTTTTCACCTGATTTACACGTTTTAAAGCTTCCTGAGTCCAAAAAAGTAAATTTCGCAATTGGGCAGTGTGTATGTGTGTGTGTGTATGTGAATCTTCTGGCTATCATATCTCCGAAACTAACAAAGATAGAACTACGAAACTCCAGAATTGATACAGGTCTGGTGTACAGATGAAATTTCCAAATTTTGGTGAAAATTAGAAAACCGGAACCGGTCATTGGGAACCGGAAATAGGACAGTAATAAGTCCGTATCTCAAAAATGGTTCTAACGATATTTTTCAAAGTTGCTATAAAAACACTCTATTAGATGTCCTTTCGAATGATATAGTTGGTTAGGTCGGGAAAATTGATAAGCGTTCTGTATAAATAGCTAAATTTCAGGTCACGCAAGAGCGTTCCTTTAAAAATGACTGTATGGATTTTTTTCAAACTCGTCATATCAACTCCCTTTTAAATATCCTTTTGTATGTAATTATTATTTTCCGGTCAATAATTAAGTATGCCAAGTTTTGATAAAAGTTGGCATCTCAAAAAACGGCTCTAACGATTTTCTTGAAAATTGTTATATAACTCAAGTTTAAATATCCTTTCTTATGTATAACATAGTTATTACAGGAAAATTAACAGTCTTCTTGCTTAGGTAGGTTAATTTTAGATCTCGGAAATTGGTGTTTCAAAAAATAACTCTACGATTTTTTCTTCTTATTTTTTAATTTGCTATGTAAACTTTGTTTTATATGTCTTTACGCGTGTTTTAAGTTTCTCATACCGGAAAAATCTTTGGTTTCTACTTCGTTAAGTCAATTTTATGCCTTCTTATCCTATTATCTAAAAAAAAAAAAAAAAAAAAAAAAAAAAAGCATAGAATACGTGTAATAGTGGGTAATGGAAGTCGTGTGGTTGTTATACACACCAGATTTTTTTTTCCATACGGTCTTGCTGCTTTTCCAAATTTTCATTTAATAAGCAAAAGTATAATTAGCAAAATAAGAATATTATAAATCTTTATCCTATGCACATATCATATATATTATATATATATATATATTAATGACAGTGTTAATTTGTGTCTCTCTCAATATAATCTCAAACACAAATTTTTATAGATTTCGTAGAGTGTTAATTACACACACACACTCATATATATATATGTGTGTACACTCATATATATATATGTGTGTGTGTATGTGTGTGTAAGGGCTTATTTGACCGCCCTTTTGTTATAAAGCAGTTATGGCCCGTATTAGACTCAATAATTAAGAGACGTAATTTAACTGGTCATATTTATTTTAATAATATTTCAGGATTTTCCAGCATAGGAGAGGTCAGTACAATATTTTAAATATAACCTCGTGAACTTTACTTAATAGGACAACATATAGTTTACTTAGCAACGACAATAAGAAAATGGCTTAATCTAGGAATGTATGCATTTTTATATTAGGGAAATTGAAAAAAGAGTAATGGGACTTTTCCTCTACGTGGCGACATGTCACGTGATTAAAAGTCGTAGCAATGTAATTTTCATTTATTTAATTGGTCTTTCATTTTGAGACAGGGTTGGCCTATTGTCTATCGTGAATATTTCTCTCTGGAGGGAAAAGAAGCAGTTTGAAAGAAATACGTTAAAACAATAATAATAATAATAATAATAAAATATTTTGCTTACCGTTTAGTTTTAAAGAAAGCGGAAATGGTAATTTCGATTTAAAAGAATAGATTGGAATTATTATAAAAGAATATATTAATTAAGACCTAATTAGGTTTTTTTTTTTTTTTATTACATCGAGGTAGAAAAATTCGAAATCTCTTCTCTTTCAAAAACAATTATACTGAATAAAAACAATAATACAATATATGCATATGAATATGTAGAATAATCATAATAAGATAATACACTGAATAGAAATAATAAAAATATTGATTAAATATGCGCATAAGAAAGTGAGCAAGACGTCTCAACTCTAGTGGCAAACAATCATGATTGCAAGAGCCTGCGCATGCGCCATAAATATTTTTTCACTAAAACGCTTTGAATGGAAAAATAAAATATGAAAATAAATTTTTAAGATAAAGACTTTTTTATTCGCGTGATTCACACTACAAATTATGAAAAGATTGAAATGAAGTGTTTCTATCTAAATTCCATACTTTAGTTAATTTTAAAAAATCCAATTGTCGTATAGAAAAACTGTTTACACCCCAGGATTCAGAAAAATCACCCCTTTCATTTGGTACTAAATTTGTAACGATAGGTCTGATATTTCTAATTTATTTTTCCCTTTTTCCGTTTTTCCGTTTCCACTTAAATTTCATATTTTAGTTATTTTTTAAAAATCTAATTGTCGCATCGAAAAACTGTTTGCACCCCTGGATTCAGAAAAATCGCATCTTTCATTTGGTATCAAATTTATAAATATAGATAGATATTTCTATCTAATATATGTTCAAAAACAATTATACTGAATAAAAACAATAATACAATGTATGCATATGAATATGTAGAATAATCATAATAAGATAATACACTGAATAGAAATAATAAAAATATTGATTAAATATGCGCATAAGAAAGTGAGCAATAATTAGAAATATATGAATATTTCTAATTTATTTTACTCTTTTTCCGTTTTCAACCCAGATTCGGTAGAAGCTTTTATATTTACACTAAGCGACAAAAAAAAAAGCCGCACTTGGATATTTTCCTTTTCGTTTTCTACAACCGCCAAATTTATCGTTTAAAAAGCAAATTTTCGAACAGATTTTATTATGTTGTCCTTGTCCACCACATACACATTAGTACTCAGTCCAGTGTTAAAAACAAAATACAATAGTCAGGAAAATTGTAATTTTAGAAATTATTTCAAAAATGATAAAAATAAGGCAGTTAACGATGCCACAAAAAGTATTAATTTTTGAATGAAAACCAAAAAATATTTTAATACGTGAGATGGTAAAATAATTAAATGCTAACGAAATATTGGTAAAACGGTTTTTAGCAAGTTATAACGTTTTTTGGTCGTTTAAACTGGAAATTGGTTTATGGCGGCCATGTTGCCCATCCAAGCGAGATGACCGTAAGTTAAAAAGCCATTTCTAATAAAATCGGTTTGTATTACATTTAGAACATAAAAGAGATTCAGAAAAAGTGTTTAGCAGCATAATTTCTTTAACTATACAGTAACACAACTATTAAACAAAGCAGGTTTAAATGACAGAAAATTTGAAAAAATTCCATTCTTAGTGAAGAAAATTAGAAAACCATGACCTCAGATGGCTAAAAAAAAAAAAAAAATGATTAGTTAATTATTGGGCTGAACTGTTTCTCTTTGATGAGTCAAGTTTAACTTATTTCGAACTAAAGAAAACAAGCGGAACTGACAACGAAAATATGACCGACTTGATGAAAATCACACTTTTAAAACAGTGACACAATCTCCGTACATAATGGTACGGAGGTGCACAACTTTTCAAACAGTCGGACAAATTATTATGCTCAAGGGATCAATTAACTCGAAATAAAACACAATCTTCATAAAAGTGTTGCCTGACCGACTATTTTGGAGGTATCTTGGACATTTCCGTAAACAGCATTTTACGCTGAAAATGCACCTTACTACGTCTGTGGTCAGTTTATTACTTCAAATTGTCAAAATTTCCTATCCATTCCAATGAGAACCTATAATTCTGTAAGTAATCATATCTTTTTTCACTCTAAGTTAAATCCCACAAAAGATATAGTAAAATATCTTCTTTTACCAGACATGAGAATAGTCCTAATCGCGATCCTCTCGAAAATGTTTCATCAATAAAAAAGCGGGGAAGAGGGAAGAGGATTCGAAATTTGCAGCCTATAACTCTGCCTGAACTAGAAAAAATTATTTGTGATATTTTGCACGTTGAAATTTCTGAGATTTATATTAAAACACTGTATAATACTATGCCATTGCGCATTAAAGCAGTAATTCCATATTAAGGTGGAATTAACCCAATGCAGAATACATATTTTTAATAAAAAATTGCTTAGATCTAACAAAAAAATAGTTTTATTTCATATATTAAAATATAACTTGTTTATTTCATTTAATAAATCATAACAGAATACAAAGTGTATGGTTATTGCATTATGTTCAAAAAGAAAGTTTTATGCACATTTTTAAAAATTACTTCGTAGTGTGCAATAATGCAAATTATTAAATCGAAAATGTACATAGGTATCATTTCATCCCTTTGGTATTACGCAAATAAGAGAGTTTCATTTGTTTTAAATTTTAAAGTTATTACGAATAAAAAAGGTATAAGTCATTTTTTCTGCAGTGCGGCTTTTTTTTTGTCGCTTAGTGTATATATATTTTTATTTTCTAGAAATAAAATGAAATATTTTTAATTTCACGTGAATAATAATAAAAATTAGCGAGAAAAATACCAACAAAAGTTGGTGATTTTTTTTTTTTTTTAATCAGGAATTTGTATGTGGATAAATATTTTCACAGAGATATTTGGCATTAGTTTAATATTTTTATTTAATTAAGGTGTACTTTTCTTTCCTACAGTAAAACAAAATTTTTTGTTGTTATTATGTACCTTATGAGGCTCTTTTATGGTTTCCCCTTAATTGTAAATTATTATAATTTGGATTTTATTAAGATTTTTTATTTTTATTTTGTAAATATCAGAAAAGAGTTTTTATTTTATTTTATTTATTTATTTATTTTGTGTATGGAACAGCTTTAGTATCGGATCCCTTTGGCAAAATTTGAAATTCGGCACCGAAGTAGCTCGGACGTTTCTCGCCAAGATCTTTAATTGCACAATTGAGACAGCCAATTCAATTCATCGAAAAAATGGCTTAAAATATTTAAAGTCACCAAAGGGGTCCCATACTAAAGCTGTGCTTTTTGTATTTATTTATTTATAATATTTTGTATTAAAGACTTCTGTGGTCACGAAATTTGGTGCGTAAATTGTTTGTATGCATTCGGCACTTATTGTAACTGGATTTCACGAAATTCGAAATCCCCCCCCCCCTTCTTGGAGTTGGAGTGCAATAAACATGTGTAAAAGCATGTTTTTCCGTTTGAATTCGCTTTAAATTATCTTAGAATGGCGAATTTTGGTGTGTGGATATTGATTAAGTGTACGCATTATGTACATTAGTGGGATTTTGCAAAACTTCCAACTCACCTGCTGAGGAAGGGGAAGTAAGAAGTGGGTAAGTTGCTGCCGAAAGCAGTGGGGACCCAGACTCCTCACGGTGCGAGCGAGAAAAACCTCTACCAATCACAGCGAGAACTTAGGTTATTAATAAAGATATGGGATTTTGACAACTCATTTAAGTTTAATGTCCAGCGGAGCGGGCAAAGCCTGCTAGTTATAATATAAAACAGTTGAATACGAGGGTTGCTATTTATATTTCTGGCCTTGGCAACAGTAAGTGTTGCTAGGCGACCGCAGACGATTTTAATCGAAAGTTTGATATTTTTAAACGTAAATTCAGCAGACGATTTACCATTATAGCTTTATTTGTGTTGTTGACAGTAAATTGAAAAGTTCTTCTCTTTCAAAAAATGGAATTGAATCGTGAAAATTTTCGTGCGATTATTTTTCATAACTTTCGACGTGGATTGTCAAGACAAGAGTGCTTCGATGAACTTAATTCTTTATACAGCGATAAAGCGCCATCCTACAGCACTGTAAAAAATTGGTATAACGAATTTAATCGTGGTCGATGTTCGATCCAGGACGAATCCCGTGCAGGTCGTCCAAAATCCGTTGTTGTGCCAGAAAAGATCGATGCTGTGCGTGAACTGATAAAGCAAGATCGTCATGTGACATACCGTGAGATTGAGGCGTCTTTGGACATTAGTATGACTAGCATCAATAAAATATTGCATGAACATTTGAGCGTAAAAAAAAATTTGTTCGCGTTGGATCCCGCATAATCTGACAAACGCTCAAAAAAAGGCTCGTGTCGATTGGTGCAAGGAAATGTTGGAAAAATACGTTCAAGGTACATCAAAGGCTGTGTATAACATCTACACAGGTGACGAATCATGGATCTATGCATATGAGCCGGAAACAAAACAGCAATCAACTGTATGGGTCTTCCAAGGCGAGGCAAAACCAACAAAAGTTGTTCGAGGAAGAAGCACATCGAAACAAATGATTGCCTGTTTCTTCGGCATTAACGGTCATGTGGCAACAGTGGCGTTAGAGCAACGCAGGACGGTCAATTCTGAATGGTACACGACCATTTGTTTGACAGAAGTCATCGGAGAAATTCGAAAAAAGCAGAAGAACAGGCGAATCATTCTTCATCATGACAATGCGAGCTCTCACACATCGACTCAAACAAATGCATTTCTGACTGAGCGAAAGATCGAACTGATGGGTCATCCGCCGTACAGCCCTGATTTGGCACCCAATGACTTCTTCTTATTCCCACACATCAAAAATAAATTACGTGGACAACGATTTTCGACCCCCGAAGAAGCGGTTGATGCATTCAAAACGCATGTTTTGGAGTTACCTCAATCGGACTGGAAAAAGTGCTTTGAAAATATAATAGAGATGAGAATATGATGAGAATATTTTGAATATTCTCATATATGATGAGAATATTTTGAAAAACAATAAAACCAATTTCGATCCTACACATTTGTTTTTTCATTATTAGGCCAGAAATATAAATAGCAACCCTCGTACAATGCAATATTTACCAAAGAGTAATAATAAAAGAATAATAATAAATACAATTTAATAAAACAAAAAATATATCAAAAGTGAAAATAGAAGAAATATGTGCAAAATTATAGAATTAACATCATTCAAATTTTTCACAGGGAAAAGTTTTTTTTTTTTTTTTTTTTTTTTCCCCACATGTAATAAAAAGTTCTATTCATGGCATAATTTGAATTTTTCAGGTGCATAGTATTTTCTTAATTTAGAGACATGCACTATCTCATTTTTCTCTTTAGTGTGCGCATTTGGCTTATTAATTAATTTGATAATTTACCTGAGAAATTTTTTTCAGGATAACATAAGGTCCACTGAATGGCTGTGCCAATTTTCTCGTATTAGGATATTTGAACTCTTCATATACAACCAAATTATTTGGTTCAAATTTTACATCTAGAATACGGGCATCACAATGCACCTTATTCCTTTCATGATATTGTTTATTTCGTTGAACAGCTAATTTTCTAGCTTCTTCTATTGTCGGATAAATATCCTTATTTAAAGGATTTGGGAAAAGAATTGCTCTATACATTAAGTATGCTGGTAAAAACTTTATTACTGAATGAGGAGTAGAATTATATTCTTCAGTTACTTCATGGGACTTTCTTAGATAACGCATTAATCTTATATCTTAAGCTAGTAGTTATTGTTTTATTGAGTCTCTAAACTTTACCATTACATTCAAGTCTATGAGCTGTTGTGAAGAATTGTTTAATTTTATTATGCTTCAAAAATTTCTTAAAATGAGATGATGTAAAAGATGGATTTCTATCACTTAATATACTTTCAGGGATTTTAATTTGGAAAATTTGCTTAAGGAAATTAGTGTATGTTTCAGTAGTACTTGACTTTGAAGCAAATGGCCATAAATATCTTGCAATGTGATCTACTATATCTATTAAAATTAGATATTTTTTTGTGTGGAATTGTAATAGTTGAAACCGCCCACACTATCAATTGCAATCAGTTCAAAAGGTTTATCAATTGGAGGCATAGAATTGTAATAAGCCAAATCTTTTTGACGTTGATTTCTATTCATCTGGCAATACCTGTCCGAATTTTTTATGAGCAATTTTAAATAATTTATGTCTTGAAGAAAATGGGACAACAATTTTGGTAAAACCTTTCTTATGAAGGCATAAAACATTTTTTATTTTCCTGTTAGATTGTCTCTTTTTTTTTTTTTTTTTTTTTTTTTTGGCATCTTGAATTTCATCTAATTGCAAGAGATGTGAAAAATGATTTCCTTCATTTTTTTCAACGTATTTCCTAATTATTATTCTATGCGTATTTCTCATTATTATTATTTTCTAGTATATCTCTAGACAACATATCAGCCTCAATGTTTGCGGAGCCTTTTGTATATTTAATATCATATTCATACATACTAAATTGTAAGGACCAACGGAACAAACGACCTTTTAAGTTTTTCACATTTCTTAACCAAATTAACACCCCATAGTCCGTATGTATGGCAAATCTTTTTCCAAACAAGCAATTCTGAAATTTATTTAACGTATATAGCAAGATCTTTTAATGAGCGGGAGTGGTATGCCAAAGAATCTCTAAACCGTTTATGTGAAATTTTTACCTATTCTGCCATGTTGAGAAATTCGTAAATTTCTAATAACTTACGAAATTTTTATATTGGAAAATTCATAGTCACTAATATTCATGACAGTGTTCTAAATAATATTTCAAAAGTAGTCTGACATCTTTACGATGAAAATAGCTCTCAAAATTGACGTTTATGTGAAATTTTGTCCTATACTGCTATGTTAAGAAATTCGTAAATTTCCAATAACTTGCGAAATTTTCAAAGTAGCATATTTATAGTTACTGATGTTCATTGCGGCATCAAAACTGATATTTTAAAACTGGTGTGACATTTTTACAGTAAAAAGTTTCCATTTAATGCTCGTTTAAATTAAATTTTGTCCTATTCTCCCATGTTAAGAAAGTCGTAAATTTCTAATAACTTACGAAGTTTTTTAATTCGAATGTTTGCAAATGAATAGGGTTCTTGCAGTATCGAAAGTAATATTTTAAAACTGGTCTGACCTCTCTGCGATTATTTGTTCGTGAGATATCGTGTAAACAGACTAACAAACTAACGGACTAACACACTAACAGACACCCTACAGACAGACACCATACAAATTTTGTCATTTTCGGATTCCTCACACCTGAAAACGTGTAAAAAAGTCAAAAAACCGAGCTCGAAAATTTTCACGATTACCTAAGTTCCCCATACCTAGTATGATGGGGAACTAAAAACAAATTCGGTTCAGTTTGTTGAGAAAATTCGCCTTGAAGACGAATATCTGTTTGTGAACTTTTAGACAATTCATTTTCAGAAGAGCCTATTCTAGAATCTCTTTGATGTGCATTATCATATAACAAGTAATTTTGAGGGGGAACAACATTTTGCGTAATGGATCCTGATGTCTCAAAAGTTCTTTCGAGTTCAAATGCAACAGCTCTATTTGACTCGTACCTTAGTTATCAGGTTCGAATGACTGAGCATGAACATTCGAAAAATTCTTGATTTTATTAATTTTATAATTATTACTAGCAGGCTTTGCCAGCTTCGCTGGTCATTATATTGAAATGAAACTCCAAAACAGCATATAATTAATAATAATAAAATATCTTAAAAAAAAAAAAATCATTGAAATCCGTCAAAATCTAATTTTAAGTTCCTGCTACTTTCTGTAGCGGTATTCCCGCTCGTCACAGTCGAGTCTGGAGCCCCAATGCCTTCGGCAATCCCTTACCTGCTCTTTACTCCCCCTCCCTCGCGGTTACAGTTGAAAGTTTTACAAAATCTCATCAAAGTGCATATTTCGCACACTTAATTAACACCCACACACCAAAATTCGCCATTCTTAGGTAATTTGGACGGATTTAAGCTTCAAAATGTGGTTTTTGCCCCGCCCGCCCCAAGGGGAAGGGGGGGGGGTAAATTTCCAAAATTACTTTATATTGCATGTTGCATACACATACCTAACCGACACATAAAAAAATTGAGATCCTGAAATTATTTAAAGCTGAGCTATGCTTTAATTTTTTTTTTTTTAATCTCTCCCCCCGTTCTTAAAGGAGGGAAGGAGGAGGGAATTTCGTAAAATCTCTTCATACTATGAGTTAGATACATACAATCGTCCCTTACATAAAAAATTTCCAACTTAAGATAATTTAGTGCAGCGTTACGAGTAAATACATGTTTTTGCCCCCCATTCTCCAAAGGGCGGTAGGGTGGAATATCCTAAAATCCCTCTGTAGTGTGTGTTCAGTTCGATTTCCTCCTGTGTTGAGTACCATTCTTCGAAAACCTTTTCCCTTCCCTCCCCCCCCCTTAAAAATTTAAAAATCCAAAATTCCAAAATCGCAGAAAATAATTCTTTTGTACTCAAGTCTGGTCTTTCCATCTGCAATTTCTTCACCGTTAAGTAATTTGGAGCCGAGTTATGCCTTCAGCCCCCCAAGGGGGACAGGGGGGGGTTTGCAAAATTCCGTCTTAGTTGGGGGTCAGGCTCCGAAAACCAACCTAGTCACTAAAATTTGTAACCCTCTTTCCCACAGAATCGTCATGGCAGTGTTGAGTCAGTGAATCAGTGAGTTTACTCTTTTATATGTACAGATTTTTTTATGGACTATACTATATTTTTTATGGACTACTTGGCTTAAGGTTGTTGTCACAAAAATAGAGTCCTTGGCGAAAAATGTCCTATCTACTCCAGTATTAAAATTAAAAATATACCCAGGATTATCAACAAATAAAGCTTTTTAACACAGATCTGAATTAACTTTCATTTTCTTATTATTTAATTTCGATAATGACGTTATGTTGTCATGTGCCTAAGCAAATTTAATATTTAATATTTTTTTTTATTACTATTCGCGTGAAATATTCTTTGGCAACAATTAAAAATTGAAATAAATTATTTTAAAGTTTTAGTATAGAAGAAATATCGATATTATATAGAAGATTAATTAAAAATTTACATTTTTTCCGGTATAAATAGTAGCCTATGTCTTATTCCAGACTATTATCTATCTCTGTACAAAATTTCATCCAGATCCTTTTAGCCGTTGTGGCGTGATTGAGTAACAAACATCCATCCAAACTTTCGCATTTATAATTTTAGTATAGATTAGTTATCATGTGCATGTGTTAGATTGAGTTATTTTGCTGTCAAATTCACAAAATTTTAATTTTAAATTTCAAAACTCTGTCGTTCTTGGCGCTTATTGTATTTGGTGATCAAAAACGTAATACGAAAATATACATGCCAGATGTATATTTTCGTAATATGCATTGTACGAAATATTGTTTCATATTATTCATTACTGTCTTAAAATAAGTTGTTAAAATAACCATGATTTTTGAAAGGAATTAAATTATGTTCGCCAAATAATTTGGCGATATTTTATTTTTCTACCAAGGATGACCGATATCAAATCTATTCCGCTACAACATATTAGTATCTTATATTAGATACTTTATTTAGACATTTGAAAACAAATTTGACTTCAAATTATGATAGAATATTTATCATTTCCCTTTTAATCAGTACATTAGTTGGATATTGTGTAAATATCATCCTTTGAAATGAAATGTTTGTGTTTTCAATCGAATATGGAAGTTTGGCATTTTTTTTTCTAGAGTTTTGAAATTAAAAATTCAAATTTTGTCAATTTTACAACAAAAATAACTTAATCTAATGCATGGACATGATAACTAATACATATCTATACCTAAATACGGGGATTAAAATCGGGAAATAATTTTCCTCGATTTTTAATAATTTTTTACAAAAAATCGAATGGGCGTTTAGCATAGGAAATATTTTTCTTGCATCCACGAACGGCCAGTGACGTCATCACTTAGCTTGCGTATTTCTTTCTATCTTTTCCTTGGCGAAAAATGTCCGATCTACTTCAGCATCAAAATTATAAAAAATTGTCAAGAATTATCAATAAGAAAATACCTTTAATATATTGCTGAATTAACGTTTATGCCAAGCGTGTTTCATCCGCCATACTAAAAAAAAAATAAAAAATAAAATAAAAATAAAATATGAAGTTGAGGTATATAAAAAAATGCTGTGATATAAAATTCAGAAGAAATATGTTAGATTTGTAATATTACTATTTCATTTTAAAATTATAAAGTGTCATTTTCTCATCGACCAATTTAACATTTAGTAATTTCTTTCTTTTCGCGTGAAAGCATATTTCATTTTATATTGAAAACAATAAATAAATACATCTCGTAAACTTTTTTTGGTAACAATTAAAAATTTAAATGGCTTACATTAAGTCAATATAAGTCAATAAGTTTATTATTTTCACATTTTAATTAATTTTAAAGATTTTTTCAATTTTTTTTTTTTCCTAAACCATCCCTGACCTATAAGGAAAAAAACAAAAAAAGAATGATCGAAATCGGTCAAGCCGTTTACGATTTTATAAAGCACAATACAGACAAACATTCATTTTTATATATATAGATATAAGATTATTGTTATTACCTGTTCGGGTTTGTTTGGAATAAACATGTTGTTGTTGTTCCGACCCTTTCATGAGAGAGCGAAACTCTCTCCAATCCTTCATGAGATGGTTATTTCGATCACAAAATGCACATTGAGTTGTTTTATTATTATAACTAAATTTTGATCTCTGTGAAGCTCTATCTTAATAATCGTAACTTTTTCTATAATTTTAATAAGGAAAACGCGTTTTGTTATATTTATTTTTATGATACTCTGATTCATATTTACTTTTATCCTGATCTTGTTTTTGATGGGTGATAGCATTAATTTGTTGATTTAAGGAATTTATTTCATTATTTAAATTCTTCATTTGAGTAACAGATGAGTTCGAGAATGTGGCAGCTGAGATCTCTATCTCCTGAATCTGTCGGGATCATTTAACGGGCTCGTTAAAGTCTTTAATATTTTCTTTTAACAGTGTAACTCTAATAGAATATGATAACGCTGCTAAAAAATGGGTCAGTTTTATAGTGTTCTTGCCTGCATCATCAGTCAACTCGGGGTATGCCTCTGAGATGATCGTATTCAATCGGTATGATAAATTATTCACAGACTCTGATGGTAACATCTGTAAAGTTTGAAGGGTATGTACATTAGCTGCAGGAGCAATATTTCTGAAGTGACCTTTCAACTTATCAAAAATTTGGTCTAGGGATAAGTCTTCTCTAAACATGGGATCAGTACAATAATATTGAAGAGCCAGTCCTGAAAGATGAGCTCAAAAAAATGAAATTGCCTGCTCTTTATCGTATTTATTAATTTTACAAGTATCCTTAATTTGACTTATAAAAAATTCCAGAACAAGAGGGTCCTCAGAGTAAGGCTGGATTGGAATATGAAAAGAACGCGTCTTGGTTGAGTCTGTCATATCGATGTTGATATTAGCTTTTATCCTTTTTTTTTTCTTAGATTGGTCATTTCCTGTTTCTGTATTACTAAACATGAAAGATAACCTAAAACTTTGATATATTAAAATTTTTTTTAAAAAATTAAAAATAAAAAAAAATCATGCACAGTTTCTTTTGTTTTTCTTTATTTTCTCTTACCCATAAGAAGTATTGTTTTTGGGTCAAATCTTCAAAATTGAATTTTTGTTTTATTTACACGTTTTGAGGTCCACTGAATCCAAAAATCATGCTTTTAGCGGTTGGTCTCTCTCTCTCTCTCTCTCTGTGTGTGTGTGTCTGCGTATGTGTGTGTGTGTCTGTGTATGTGTCTGTCTGTGTGTCTGTCTGTTCTCAGCATATCTCAAAAACAAAAAAACAAATTATAGCAGAAAGTCCAAACTTGGTATTCTAAATATGTATGATATAGGGATGCTATACTAAACTTTTCGTTGAGATCAAGAAAATAGTTCGAGCACAGGGACACCCAAGATAATTCAAATGCATTACGTCTATGGGGGGAAATTGTAGGTAAGTAGAGTTTAACGTCTGTATACTGCTACAGCGCTAAACCAAAAGAAATGAATATATATATTTTATATACGTAAAAACATATTTCATGATATAGAATATGGTATAGAAATCATTCACTGTTCGTTTACAAGGCTACACAAAAGAACTAGATTATAGTGCGACAATACTTGAAAATTGATGGAAGTGTACTTCAGGTTGTGCCGTGTGTTATTAATATAGGATTACATTTATGCCTACCTTGTGATGTGTACATAACTTTCAGAAGATATATAGGGCTTTCAATATTTAAGCCATAACATTCTTTTTTATTGTTAGTAGAAGTGCTTTATACTGTAATATTTTACCATGTTCAGGAAAGGTGCTCAGGGATTGAAATTAATTCCTTATATCCATGTGGTAAATAATGTATTTTTTAACCTAAGTGTACATCGCTTGGCTTTTTGTATATTTAGACGTTTTGAGTCTTCCTGAATACCGAAGTCAAGTTGTTAACGTTTGACTTTTTGTATATTTAGACGTTTTGAGTCTTCCTGAATACCGAAGTCAAGTTGTTAACGTTTGACTTTTGTTAGAATAAATTAAAAGCAATTAATTTCAGGCCATCCAAATGTTGTATTTTGAAGTTAATGTGTTTGTTACAGGAAAAGTTTGATCAAGATTGATACGTTTCAAGGAATGTTGCGTGTGAAAGTTGTCAGAATAATTTTAAATGAACTTTTGAAATTAACAACAGATTTGAATTCTATATAAATGTAGGTACATTAATGAAACGGGGGGGGGGGGAGGGGGGAGGCGGGCGGTAGCCCCCCTCAAATAGAAATATTTGTCGAATAAAGATGTTTCGAAGCCTAATTTGAATTGTTTTAACATAGGTTTGCATATTAGCACTCGTTATCTTACCTCTTAATCTCCAATCTGTATTTATATTATTAAATTTCAGGGTAAGAGAAAGTCGTGTGAGTGACACACCAGATTTTTTTTTATATCATAATTTTATATTTACGTGTATTCTGCATTTAAAATGTTTTTACAAACATTATCTTAAAACAAATGAACTTAATTAACTATATAAATCAGAAGTTTATTTTAGGTGCAGGATGCGTGCTAACTGCTATATCCTGTATTTATTTATATTACATATTTTATGTATGCAGAATTCAAATCAAACATAAATGTGTTAAAAAAAAACAAAAAAAAAAAAAAAAACAGTCTAATGGAAGTGAAATCGTTAAATTAAAATCATATAAATAGAAAATTAAGGTAAGAATTTGGATATAACTTCTATCCTTCTAGGTAAATAGTCACACATACTTATTTCAAAGTATATTACTTAATATTTAATGAGACTTCATAAAACTAAACTATAATAATTATAATAAGATAAAAATCTTTTTATAAACCATGTTTTTAAATTTTCTGTCGAATCATAGCTATAGAACTAACTACATTAGCACTTTTTCAATGCGTATTGTTACGGAATTGTAAATAATTGCATTTATTTTTGTATAAATTCTTTCAAAGAGGCTTAGTAAGTTGATAAAATGTGAATTTTCTACATTTTCAGATCTTTTTCGCGTTCAAATAGCTTAATTTTCCCTTTAAAGCGCATTAAAAAGCTCAATAGGCAGGTAATGGATTTGGCGCCAAATTTGGCGACTTTTGGAGAGAAAGTCCTTATTATCGATATTCCAAAGATGGACGTTCTAATGTGATTGGTTAAAGGTTACGGGAAATTTGAATTAAAAGAAAAGTTGCTTTTAAAAAAATATATATTAATCCTTTCACAACAACATATATTTGCATCATGAACTACATTAGCACCTTATCAATGTGTAGAAAATCTTTAAAGTGATAATGACGTCAATTTTTGCCAGATGTATAATTTAACTTTTTACAATTTTTTAACGCTCACGTTTAATTAAATGTATTTATTTTTAGGTCGAAAGAAAATGAACTTGTAATTTTTTTTTTTTTTTTTTTTTTTTTTTGGCAACAATTAAATTATAGCTAATATTTTAATGACTATTTTTATTGCTATTAGGAGCTTATTATTTTCATATTTTAATTAATTAAAAGAAAACTATTCGAAAATTCGAAAATCTGTCTTCGAAGTATTGTGTTGCCACCGGGTTCTGAGCTACTGTGAAAGTTTCAAATGTATAGCTAGTAGGGAAGTTAGTTAAAAATAGATTGCAAAATTTGTACCGGACAAACAAACACACAAACAAACAAGAATAGAAATTAATAAAAACATGGTAAAAAAAAATAAGCATTCTCATTTATATATTATAATGTTTGTGTTTCTTTTTTCTCTCCCTCTTTTTTTTTTTTTTAAACAAAGAAAGAATAAGGATATTATAAAATTTTAAAGGGCTTTATATTTACAAATAAATCGAATATGCTCATAAACAATGGAACGCTAATCCAATGCTTTCATCATCACTTACGATAGCGCAGCTCAGTATGAAATACACTATAAGATATAAATTCACTATATACACGATTAACACTGTACAATATTCACTTTATATTTTAGTACTGAAATTCTGTATTTTATATAGACACTGTGCATATGTAAAATATACTATAGCATGGTACATATAAGTAATAATATATATATGTAAGTGCATTTATTACAAACATAAACATAGATTGCTTTGGAGCTTGAGTTTTCTGATTAATAAATTTATCTTAAATTGGAAAAAATGTGTTTCTCTTATACAATATTTAACTAACAAATAATTTTATCAGTGAATTTTCTTTTCGTTGAAGTCCGAAAAAAATTCTTTAAAAATGCTTTAATACTTTGAACATAGATAGATTTTAACCAAAACATAAAATATGGGCTGATTTATTATTTATTTATTTATTTTCTTACTTTCAAATACGATATCTATTAAAATTAAAAATTTTGTAATTTAAATTTAAAATTAATATATGTTTCACCCCCCCTTTTTTTAAATTTTTTTTTAATGTTCATATTTATTGAAATAAATATTGATCTATATTACTTTTTAAATGTTCCTATTTATTGAAATAAATATTGATCTATATTACTTTTTAATAACAATAGATAATGAATAATAACACAATCGAATAAAAAAAAAAAAAAAAAAAAATGATTACTAAAAACCCCAAGCTTAATGTAATGTGATTTTTCTCTTGTTTCTTTTTGTTTTCCAGAATTTAATCTTTTTCGTATCTAGCGTCATATACTTGTGTCCATAAATTTCTACTATAAAGCATTCGTTTTAAGATAAGTGAAATTTACCGATCGCTCGGCATGGTAGCAGAATGATATTCGCTATTCACTATAGGCTACCTTAACTCCGTTTCAATACATTTACCTTATCCTAATTTGTTATTTAATTTTATTAGAGTCAGTTTCATATTAAAGTTAATCCTCACCATGCAAGTCAATGTGAAATATTACCGTATTCTGTTAAGAAAACGGCAAATTTCGAATAACTTACGAAGTTTTCACAATAGAGTGCCAATTAGTTAAAGGACGTTCTTGCCACATGCCACAGAAATTATCTATATATATAAAAGAGCAGAATCTGTGTGTGTCCGCTATAGAATCCTAGGCCGTTTCACCGAGCGGGACCAAATTTGGCACGATTAATGTTTACGACCCGAAAAAGACAACGCCGAGAGCGATTTTACAAAATTCGCCCACCAAGGGGGGGAGGGGGGGGGCAAAACGTAATTTCACAAAATCCTTCATGTCTCAAACAAAAAAACAGATATCCGTAAAATTTTTGCTTTAAAATATAGCTAATACAAATGTCTAAAAATTGGTTTCTGGAATTTTTGAAATTCGGTCCCCTAGGGGGGCGGGGGGGGGGGGGCAAAACGTGATTTCACATGCGTAAAACGTGATCTCGCATAATCCGATATATCTCAAACCAAAAAAAACAAAAAAATAGATATACGTGAAATTTTTGCTCTAAAATATAGCTAATGCAACTATCTAAAAACCAATTTCTGGAATTTTAGAAATTCAGCCCCCAGGTGGGGCAGCAAGGAGGGGGGGGGCTATGGGGCAAAAACAAATAGAAATACAGTTAGGCCATTCAAAATTGGTACAGATAGGTTTAAGAGGCCTGCGAGTCGAATGGGGATATTTTCGATTGTGTAAAG
Organism: Salticus scenicus; assembly: GCA_963930645.1. Taxonomy (NCBI): domain Eukaryota; kingdom Metazoa; phylum Arthropoda; class Arachnida; order Araneae; family Salticidae; genus Salticus; species Salticus scenicus. Next base: position 344,665,511 of record OZ005648.1, read on the forward strand.
TTATTAGGAGGGGCAAGAAGGGGGTAGGGGAGGGAGGGGGGGCAAAAAAATAAAAATAGTGTCAGATCGTTCAAAATTGGTACATTGAGGTTTTCGATACTTACAAATCGATTGCGGATATTTTTGAATTCGTAAAATTATTAGGAGGGGCGGGTAGGGGGTGGGCGGTAAGGGGGGGGGGCTATGGGGCAAAAACAAATAGAACGGTTAGGCCGTCCAAAATTGGTACAGATAGGTTTAAGAGGCCTGCAAGTCGAATGGGGATATTTTCGCAAGTGTAAAGTTATTAGGAGGGGCGAGAAGGGGGAGGGGAGAGGGGGGGGCAAAAAAATAAAAATACAGTTAGATCGTTCAAAATTGGTATATAGAGGTTTTCGATACTTACAAATCGATTGCGGATATTTTCGAATTTGTAAAATTATTAGGAGGGGCGGTAAGGGGTGGGGCGGTAAGGGGGTGGGGTGGTGAGGGGGGGGGGCTATGGGCAAAAACAAATAGAAATACAGTTAGGTCGTTCAAAATTGGTACAGATAGATTTTAGAGGCCTGCAAGTCGAATGGGGATATTTTCGAAAATGTAAAGTTATTAGGAGGGGCGAGAAGGGGGGAGGGGATAGGGAGGGCAAAAAAATAAAAATAGAGTTAGATCGTTGAAAATTGGTAAATAGAGGTTTTCGATGCTTACAAATCGATTGGGGATATTTTCGATTTTGTAAAATTATTAGGAGGGGCGGTAAGGGGGGCTATGGGCAAAAACAAATAGAAATACAGTTAGGCTGTTCAAAATTGGTACAGACAGGTTTTAAAGGCCTGCAAGTTGAATGGGGATATTTTCGAAAATGTAAAGTTATTAGGAGGGGCGAGAAGGGGGAGGGGAGAGGGGGGGCAAAAAAAATAAAAATAGAGTTAGATCGTTCAAAATTGGTATGTAGAGGTTTTCGATACTTACAAATCGATTGGGGATATTTTCGAATTTGTAAAATTATTAGGAGGGACGGGAAGGGGGTGGGGCGGTAATGGGGGGCTATGGGCAAAGACAAATAGAAATACAGTTAGGCCGTTCAAAATTGGAACAGATAGGTTTTAGAGGCCTGCAAGTCGAATGGGGATATTTTCGAAAGTGTAAAGTTATTAGAAGGGCCGAGAAGGGAGGGCGGAGGGGCAAAAAAAAAAATAAAAATAGAGATAGATCGTTCAAAACTGGTGCATAGAGGTTTTTGATACGTACATATCGATTGCGGATATTTTCGAATTTGTAAAATTATTAGGGTGCTCATATATATGCATTCGCGCGTGCGCATCGCGCACGGGTCTACGCTGCCGAAGGCAGTGGGGACACGGTACGACATTTTTCCCGATCAGAGTTTTTTTTTTCTTTTTTTTCACATGATAAAAAATAATGCAATTTTGAGAATTCGTTAATTATAATGATTCATTTAAAAATAGTGACCAGCGAAGCGGGCGTAGCCTTCTAGTATTTCATAACTTGTCAAACATTTTTACGATGAGAAAAAAAAAAAAAAAAAAAAAAAAAACCTCTCATAATATACATTCTTGTGAAATTTTGCCCTATTCTCCCGTGTTAAATGTATCATGAGTTTTAAATAACTTACGAAGCTTTCTAAGCTGAATGTTCATATTCATTGATATTCATGCTAGCATTATTAATGATGTTTTTGAAAAGTGTTCCAATGTAATATGTTTACGGTGAAAATAATTTTAATAATATATTTATACGAATTTCTTCTCCGTTATTCAATAACGTAAATTTCCAATAATTTAAGAAGTTTTCTTATTATTATGCTGAAATAAATAGGATTTTTGCCTTTCTTGTTTTTTTTTTTCTTGCTTTTCTAATTAAAATATCTTTCATAAATGATATTTTAAAACTGGTCCTATCTCTCTGCGATAATTTGTTCTTGAGGTATTGTGTACACGGAGTAACAAACTATCATATTAACAAACTGACATACTATAGACGTACATCATATCTATTTTGTGACTTTCGGATTCCTCACACCTCAAAACGTGTAAAAGAATAAAAAGTTTTCGCGATTACCTAAATTCTACGGTTACGTCGCACTTGCGACCGGGGTTAAAATCGTAGCACTTGCGACCGAATTCTTAAATCTATGCACACCTGTTCATCGGAGGGTAGCTTTTCCGACCGCTATAATTAAAGGCATGGCAATCGCTGCGTCAATGGATATATCCCGCAAAAGATCATCATAATTCCCTTAGCAAATGCACATTCGATTTAATGATCATTATTTCAAAACAATATATTTGTTGTTGAAGTTTTCTCGCCAAAAAGATTAAATATTTTACTATGCAAAAATCATTTAAAATATGTTATAGTATATTAACATAACCAAAATTCTATTAATAATTACATAAATACAATGATGGTGCACAATCCTTTTTGCAATCATTATTATAAACTATTAAATCATCGAATCTGGAGTATATTCAGATTTATTTATTAGATATACTTTTTAATAAAATTATAACTTTTACAAAAGTACATATATTTGAGTTAATGTAAGATTAAGTTTTCTTTTATGTTTTGTAGTATTTTAAATTGTGATATGCCGTTGAAATTTCGTAATATTTTATTTTAATGCCCGATAATTCGATTGTGAATATTTTTGGAATCGTAGAATTATCAGGAAGGGCTTAAAGGGGAGGGGGGGGGGGTTACAGCGTTTGAAATTGGTATTATTAGATTTTAAGGCAAGATAAATCGATTGCGGATATTTGCAAGTGTAAATTTATTAGAAGGGACGGAAAGGTGGGGGACAAAGGGATAAAAATGTAGAAAAGAAACGGGAGTTTCGGAGAAAACGATGGAAAACCCAGAACACTTTTATTCTTTTATATATTGCTGAATTCCAAATTCAAATTTCCGCTCACATTTCGTACTAAGGATTTTTAACATTATATAGCCCGGAGTTACGCAAGTTTCGGAGAAAACTACGGAAAAGTCAGACACAAATCTTTTTGTAAAAATGTTTATATTACCTTTGTATCTCAGCTTGTAATTAACATAATTTCATAAGTAATATATCATTTTAAAAGTTATTTGAATTGGAATTGAAGAGTATATGTTGCAAATCCTGTCGCCAGAGGGCGCTTTGATATTTTAATAATTCAATATCCCCAATTCTGATTATGAGTAAATTACTTAAAGGGAGAAGATTGGGTGACCACACCGGGTTGCGAATTTGCCACCATCAGAATTTTCAAAGGTATACTTGAATATTATTATGAAATGAATAATTAGTGAATGAATAATTATTGAATGAATATTACTGAAATGAATAATAATTATTATTATTCATTTCAATATAATGACCAGCGAAGCTGTCAAAGCCTGCTAGTTTAGAATATAAGCCGTTGAAAACAGACTACTTCTCCCGCAGTACCATATGTATGATTCATCTGTTTCGATTAGTAACATCCTTCTAAAATAGATTGTGAATTTAAACTGATAATTAATATTTTTACTTTCTTCTATATGTATATATAGAGAAAGTATTGGATTCGTGAAAATTTTTGAACTCCAGTTTTAGATGGATTTACACCTTTTGGGATGTCCTGAACATGATTTGATAGTTTTTAGAAAATGTCTGTCTGTCAATCTGTCTGTGTGTCTGTGTGTATCACGAATTTTGTGCACGCTGTATCTCACGAGCCAATGAACGAAATTTAACCGAACTTGGTATTTAGTTGGACCCTGACATAAACTGGTGCTGATTAGATTTGGGGATCAATCGCTCAACAGGTGGCGCTGTGATCGCATATTTTCTAAATTTTTAACATGACAGTATAGGACAAAATTTCGTATAAATGTGCATAATGAGAGTTATTTTTAACTTGTGATTGTAAAATTAATATGAATTATTGATAATAGTAGTAGTTAACTAGGAAAAACATTACAATAATAGTATATTGTAAAAAAAAAAAAAAAAAAAAAACTCTTTTCTAAATTTATTGACTTTTGTACGCGTTTGGGTTTTTTATTTAGTAATTAAATTCAGTTTTGTTAACTCTTTTTAACGAATTTAATCAGTGAAGCCCCTCCCCCCCCTCCTTACACATGAACACATCTCCTGGGTTGCCTGAATTACATTACAATAATAGTGAATCGTAAAAAAAAAAATAAAAAAAAAAAAAAAAACCTCTTATTTAAATTTATTGACTTTTGTACGCGTTTGGGTTTTTTTATTTAGTAATTAAATTCAGTTTTAACTCTTTTTAACGAATTTAATCAGTGAAGCCCCCCCCCCCCCCTGTCCTCCTTACACATGAACACATCTCCTGTGTTGCCTGAATTACATTACAATAATTGTATATTTAAAAAAAAGAAAAACCTCTTTTTCAAATTTATTGACTTTTATACGCGTTTGGGTTTTTTATTTAGTAATTAAATTCAGTTTTAACTCTTTTTAACGAATTTAATCAGTGAAGCCCCCCCTTCCCCCCCCCCTCCTTACACATGAACACATCTCCTGTGTTGCCTGAATTACATTACAATAATTGTATATTTAAAAAAAAGAAAAACCTCTTTTTTAAATTTATTGACTTTTATACGCGTTTGGATTTTTTATTTAGTAATTAAATTCAGTTTTGTTAACTCTTTTTAACGAATTTAATCAGTGAAGCAACCCCCCTTCCCCCCCCCCCCCCCCCCCTCCTTACACATGAACACATCTCCTGTGTTGTACCTGCTTTCGGATACATCCGGTCGCAACTGCTACCCTCAAACCAAAGCGGTCGCAAGTGCTACGATTTTAACCCCGGTCGCATCTGTCTCGGTCGCAAGTGCTACACCACCAAATTCTACATATTTATAGTATGAAGTGGAATTAAAAAAAAAAAATCGCATATACACCATAAAAAATAAAGAAATATAATAGAAAGTGTGATTGACACAGGAAATAGATGATGGAAATTTTCAGAAATAAATTCGTTCAGATATAGCGGACAGATACACTGGAATACATTTAAGTTAAGAAACTAGTTGATAAGAGTGTAGCAATGTTTTTCAACAAACGAAAATTTCGTAATCGAACTGCTTATCAGTGGTACCGATATTTTTCTGACTAAAAACAATGAATATTAATAAATGAATAAATAAACAAACAGAAAAGCGAATTAAAAAAAAAAAAAAAAAAAAAAAAAAAAATCTATTTCATTCTCACAGCTTTTAATACACAGAGAAGACGACCGTCTGATTCTTTTATCACTATTAAACATTATCATGATATATAGTAATGCGTTCTTTCAAATTCGTGATTTTAGGATTACACATCGTACGGATTTTAGATTCACTTGTTTAGAAAACTTACTCGATTCTTTGAAAAAACAAATTCTATAAAGCATATCTTGTCGTTCGTTTTAAAGGCAAACAAATTGTTTGTTCAATCAAGAATACATTTTGTTTGAAATTTCGCAATTTTTGAGGAAAATAAAATTCTGAACTTGGTAATTATGTTATGGTTATAACTATGTAAGTTCATTGTTAACTCAAAAGTTATTTTACAGTGATCTTGGTGATTTTTATCTTGCAATATTAAACACTGTAAATTTTCAGCTAAACCATTCCATCGTGCAATGTAATTTTATACGAATTGAAATATGGCTCTTCCCAACTTCATTTATTTATTTCATTTTGAATCTTCGGAATTTCTTTTCATGTAGCAAAGAAAATTTAAAAATGAGAAAGAGAAAGAGAACTTTTATAGCCAACCAGAACAAATTAATGTGCCCGCTCTTAGTAAATAGTTTTATTTTACTATGCAATAAATAATGCATGCAATAAAAACTGAATTGTATTTTGTTGCTTTTAATGTTTGATTCAATTTTCAATCTGTTTATTCACGAACAAAAACTTCTCAACAATTTTAAGCATTGCTTGAAATAAAAATACAATTGTCGCCGCAACAATCAGAGAGAAAAACTAATGTGGCATGTCCCTGATATAGAAATTCAGAAAATTTAAAATTGCTATCAGACGGAAAAACATATATTCTAAAATATAAGATATTGCCGTTGAAAAGCTACCAAACGACTTTCTTGGGGTTAAGGTAGAGTTTTTTTAAGCATAAATGAAATCCACAAACGTAAACGGACCCAACATTTGGCGATAATTCACCTCAATATAGGGTATTCTGTAATCGCGATTCTCTGATTGGAAGAGTTCATGCTGAAAACTACTATATATGATTCAAATAGTCGAAAATGCGTGATTGACGAATATTGATAACTGCGTTGGATTGATCCCCAGTTGACAAAGTGCCAGGACGATTCCACTCACACGCTAGGAGACACAGTAAAGGAAGATTGAGAGGAAATTTTTCTATTATTCTCGTTTCGTCTGCTAATCATTGATACTCCTGCTTTGTTTTCTGCTACGGACATTCCTATTTTATAAATGGACCAGCAATTTTGACCCATGCGCAGATGACGGCAGGGATCTTTCTTCCGCGATTTATCAGTATACGTGAGGCAAATGTATCAATCGGGAATATTTCGACCACTTCCCTCATGAAAAACCTCTTTATGAGGTAGTATATGTGCTAATGACTTTCGTAGGGTTCTTCGTTTGATAGCGACTTAAAGGACAATTTCTTAAAAATAAAATAAAATAAAATATGATTTGAGTTGTAGTTGAATCCAAATAATTATAATAATACCTGACATCTATGGGGCTACTAATTAGGGCAGAGTGATGAGTAAGGGAGTCCGGAAAAAGGATGTCCGCATAATCGAAGCGAAGAATTCGGTTATGAATCACCTTGCCATAAACATTGGTAACAAAACAGTTACAGGAGGGTGATGGGCGTTAAAATCACCAAGGAGAATGATGTTGACATCATACCTAAGAAGAGTTAGAATATCAGAAGTGATGTCACTCACACTCTCATTACAAGGAACATAAATCTAGAAAAAAGTCAACGGGGGAGGGGGGGGAGCCTGGTAACATGAGAGTAATGCCAGGGGAGTTGAAAACGTTCAGAGTTGGGTTTTAAGTCCGGTTTCCATTTGCGCTCATTCCGCGGCTTCTATTCAGAATCCTTTGATCTTATGAGCCGAGCTCACAGGAGCTCAAAGCCTTCGGACGGGCTGTTTCTAACCCCCTGCTGAGATAATTGAGGGGCCGGGAGGCAGATATCTTTGTCAATTTTGCATGCTTTCCTTTGAGTTAACTGCGCGATCTGATAAGAAAGGGCTACAACTGATGACAAGACATTTGGCTCTTTGTGTCGGAAGCGTGATTAATGACGTTTTGAGCATTGATCTTGAGCCCAAGTCGAAACTGGCCTTTAGATATCCATACTTGTCTCATTAATAACCGTACAATTGTTAACGCTCCCTGAAAAAACGCCCCTTTTCTCGCAGCACTATATTTTTAGAGTAATTCTCTTCAAATGTTGTTACGATTAAATAAAACTAAAATTACTCTAAAAAGTTATTAGTGTGGAAAAAAAAAGGCGGGTACTAAAAATTGTACGGTTCATAATGAGATGGTTGGCAAGTATGGATATCCGTAAACTTGTGGAGAGTTAAATAAATAAATAAATACTGGTGGCATAATAATAATAATAATAATAAATTCTGAAAACTATTTTATTTTACGAAGTATATTTTAATTTAAAATATCAGGGTTCTGTCGAATGTTTTATCATTTTATGGTGGATGTAAACTATAAAAACAGTAATACGTTTTCACTTTGTTTAGATCATAGTTAGTGCCATTACGGATGCCGGCAGATATAGCGCCCATGGCTCCTCATTTGTAGTTTGATCTAAGCCCTCTTTCTCTTTAAAGTTTTTTTTTTTTTTTTTTTTTTTTTTTTTTTTTTAAGTTATAAAGTTATTTTAAATAATTAAATATTACAAGATAAACACCATGTTTCGTCAAAATATGATAATCTGTATCCCACCTAAACGAAATTTTGTAGATATTTAAAAAAATGTCTGCCCTCCTCCCAGTATAGATTATTATCTGCTGGCGCTTATAAGTGGTATGCCGAAATATGGTTCAAAATAAATTCAAATTTTCAACAATGTATGTTTTATTAATTACTAGCAGGCTTTGCCCGCTTCGGTGGTCATTATATTTAAATGAATTAAAAAAAAAAAAAAAAAAATCAATATTTTTTTTATACCGTTCTACAAATTAAAACTAAAAAGAAAATACATTGAAATTGCTTAAAAACTTCGCTTCAGGCCCTCGCTGACTTCGACAGAGACTTCTTCACCGCAACGTCTTGGTACTGGATAATTTAATTTAATTTAATTTATAGAAATGTCAATAATACAGGAAAAACTGCGTTAGTCATTTTCTTTTTGAAAATAAACAGAACGGAAAACGCATAATATTTTACATGGAGATATTTTGTATAATTAGACCAATTAAAAAAAAAAATGCTATTCCTTTTTTTCTCACTTGCATTACAAAAATATTTAAAATAAAGTTGAGAAAAACTGTGCAAAAACATTGAAAGAGCTTGGACCTCTTGGTGGAATTTGAAATTTGCACTGAAGTAGTTCGGACGTTTCTCACCTGTTTACTTATGCATTTGCGATACCCATATCAACTCATCGTCGAAATGACAACAAAATTATAAATAATTATAAGATTAAAAAAAAAAAAAAAAAAAAAAAAAACTCTTTAAATACCATGTTTTTAAATTTTCTGTTGAATCTTATAGCTATAGAACTACATTAGCACTTTATCAATGTGTAGAAAATTTTAAAGTGATAATGACGTCAATTTTTGTGAGATGCATAATTTAAATTTTTACGATTTTTTAATGTTCACGTTTAATTAAATGCATTTATTTTTATGTAGAAAGAAAATGAACTCGTAATTTTTTTTTTCAACTATTAAATTATAACTAATATTTATTTTCATATTTTAATTAATTAAAAGAAAACTTTGCAACGTAATATCTTTAATAACTTGATGTATATAGTGTCCACACAAAAAATGAACAATTTTTAGAGTTCTTTTAAAAAGTATAACATCTATGTAGTATCTTTTAAAAAAATTCATCAGTTTTTACTAAAAAAAAAAAAAAATGGCCAACTTTCATCACCAAAGTAGTTAAATCTAGACCAATAAAAAATAGGAGTGGTCCACCCGGATGTGTTTCCGACAAACTCTTTGCTTTATTTATATCCGCGTTTGTAATGATCGATAGATGGCGCTCTCTGAACTGCAGTTGTTAGTAAATATAATAGCCACGTGGATTAATAATTGTTCTTTCTCCGCCATTACATCATGGAAAATCGATTGCATAATATGATGATATGCAGTGGTGTGATAATTTAACCTTAGCCCACCAGAGGGCGAGCATTTCATTACAATCGCGGATAGATAGTGGCTTTAGTCATTCAAAGAATTTGAATTTTAGTGTGTATAATTAGCTACTAAATATTTTACTCTAAAAGAGTTTAATTGCTGATTTTAACAATACTGATGTTCTAACGATAAAAGAAAAAAAAAAAAAAGAAAAAAAAAAAGACTTCGCTGTGCTCATAACAGAAACCTACATAATCAAAACGTATTTTTAATATTCATGCGAAGAAATGTTGCTTAAGGTTAATTTTTGAGAATATCGGCAACACACGGGATGATTACAATGTCTCTGTGCATCACGTATTCTGTAATTAAATGAGTTTGGTAAGTAATATGATGTATATTGTAATGTATAATTGATATACTGCGCCGTTTGAATACGCATGCCTGTTGATTATGTAGTATTCTCTTTCTTATATGAATTTTTAAAAAACATAATTCTAACACATTGAAATTATTATTCATTTCAATTATTCTTTCAATTTCTTTATTCATATATATATATATAATTCCTATTTATATTTTCGATACATTTTCTATTATATTTATTATATTTTTTTTCACTTACATTTCTTCAGCATACTTTATGTATATATGCATATGAGTGAAATATATACGTACAATTTCATCATTTTTCTTGTAGTTACTTTGCTGTTGCATTTATCATTATGCAGTGCAGGAGATCCTTGTCCACCAAGATCAGAACTTGCACCATGCACTTGCTCCCACATTTCTGTCTCAAACTGGACACAGGGACAGTCTGATACTCTGACCAAACCGATAACATTGACCACCTTAGAGCCAAGAAGAAAACGTGAGGCTAGTCTAACACCTTCGGTTCCTCCTGCTGTAAACGACTCCCACTATACCATTGTAGAATGTAAAATTTCTAAAAGTCTGACAGCTCTAGAGGAAACCGTATCCTCTGCACTTGACAGGAAGTTGGTTGACACACTAATCGTAGCCAATGTCCCTCCACGCAAGGAACATACTTTGGCAAGACTCCCAAGTGGTTGGTTAAAGAAAGTTAGAGTCAGACAATTTGAGGTAAGATTTTATAGAACTAGGTTCAGAACAAACTCCAGTTTGTCCTAAAACTAGGTTCAGAACAAACTCCAGTTTGTCCTAAAACTATGTCCAGATTTTATAGAACTAGACATAGGACAAACTCCAGTTTGTCCTATGTCTCAAAGAATTTATTTCTGTTAATTTTTTTACCCGTCTGTTCGTTGCGTCAATCAAAGTACAGTAAGACCCCGCTTAACGCGGGGGATACGTTCCATCAAAGTAGAGCGTAATGCGAAACAGCGCGCGCACAATTTCAGGGAATCCCCGTACTGCTGCGAGCAATTTCGGGGAATCCACAGGGGAAATAAAAGAGCGCTAAACCGAAACAGCGCTAAATGAAACAGCGTTAAGCGGGGTCTTACTGTATTGTTATTCTCTCTCTCTCTCTCTCTCTCTCTCTCTTATTTTATTTTTTTTTTTTTTCCCTATGGCTTATACATTTTCTCATTAAGCTTTGCATGGTGACCTAGTCGCTTTGCAGGCGATAAATAAAATGAAGCAAAGTGAGAAATAAATAAAAAATAATTTAGTTTACCTGTTGTGTCACTTTTTCTGTAATTTGTGCTGTACATTCTATTAGCGTTATCAGTAATCAGCTGTTGTAAAGTTTTTTGATTTATATATACGTTTTGAGGTCCGATGAATCAGCAAATTTAGGTTTTTAGCTGCTGGTATGTGTGTCTGAGAGTCTGTTTGTATGCCTTTTATAAGTATAACCCAAAAATAAATATTAGCAGGAAGTCTAAATTTAGTATTCTATATCTTTATCACTTCACTAACAAATGGTTTGTGGTGTAAAGTCATATCCAAAGGAATTCAAATACATTACGTCATTGAGTGAAACTTTTGGTAACTACAATTTAGATGATACTAAACAAAATGAGATGAACATGTATATGCTGGCGAGGAAAGGGAACAACTTGTTTTAGAGTTTAGCATCACGTTTTGCCCATAACTTTTAAACAAATTAACACGTGAACATTGGATGCCATGCTTATTATTGAATCATTAATCGAATTTCATATAACTTTAACATAAACAATAATTTTTAAACTGATATAAATTTAAATTTTCCTCAAAAGTAAGCTTTCGAAAAAAGGAAAATTTAAACAATTTTAATGATAAATGGTGTTAAGAATGTATTAGAGATAGTGTCTCCAAATGTTAATTTAAAACGGATTTTTCTTCCTTTCTTCACCTTTTTTTTTCTTTTTCTTTCTTCTTTTTTTTTTTGTCTATAAGAGACTTTCTGAAAAAAGATAATTTTTTTATTTGTATTGTAAACTATGAAAATCACCAGAATAATAAAAATGTCTTTAAATAATTTTATAACGAACATCTCATCCAATTTTCATATTTGTATGTCTATTCTTTAAAAAATTATTTACACACAGAGAAAAGACGGGAAAAGGGGAAAAGAAAAATAAACTTTTAAAAATTCGAACTTTTTTAACACATTAATCGCCATGTCAGTCATATGTGCCTGACGCATTTTTAACACGCATTTTTAACTAGGAAATAACCCTAAAAGGAATATGATATACGCCGAGTAATTATTAACACGTTAATCGCCATGTCAGTCATATGTGCCTGACGCATTTTTAACACGCATTTTTAACTAAATTGTCTAATAAAGTTACCATGGCCCATGTGAAATTTTTTCTGATATTATCGTGGCGATTAACGTGTTAAATTGCAGAAATCGTTTCCCCATAGTCTATATACCACATTTCATCCAATACGATAGGCAGAACGGGTTCTAGAGGGGGCCTAAATAGGGCCACTTTAATTATAACCACCCTGTATGTTATATAAATGCACCAAACTTAGTAATTGAAATGTATATCATGAAAACTCATGCTTATTGAATGTAAGAATATATCAGTCAAAAGATGGTGCTACTATTACTTTTCTCAGTATTAACATTTTATGTATGCAATTTGATGTATATTTCTCTAATAGATGCTGAGATATATCCATTTGGAAAATTGTCGAAAATAATAGGAGAGCCAGCAGTCGAATGATATATACTCAAATTAAATAAGCATAATTTTTTTATAATATATATCTCATATAAGAAGTTTGAGGTGTTTATATAACATAGAAGCTGAGATATTGCGTTCTTGTAAACAGAATTAAATTGCGGTATAGCAGCGTCACACTTCTCTGATATGCACTTTTTTTATATCAATTTTGGTACATTTATATATTATTGAAATTAAGATATTGCCTTTCTATGCAAGGGAATAAGTTTCAGCCCAGCAGTGCAACCTGTCGGCCAATATGCACCCAAATTAAAGCAGCATAGCTTTTATTTAATATTCATCTAATGCAGTGCAGCGCAAAAGTTTATGCACACGCGAAAAATTTTAATAAAACGAAAAATATTCACCGGAATGCTTCGAAAGTTTTACTGTATCTGAACAATTAGATTACAAATTTATGTTTCGAATTCGGAAACAATTAATTGAAAGGAAAATAATAAATAATAAAAAAATAAAAATTGTGATGTCGCAGAAGTTAAAGCACAAATGAGTTTTTATGCAAATATCTCACAGTGGCGGATTCAGAACTTGACTTTTTAGGGGGCTAAGATTTTTCAAAGTGTTATTCTAGACCAATAAAAAATTTACAATTGCAATATTCAATTGTGAATGTCAGTGTTTTTTTTTTGGGGGGGGGGGCTTCAGCCCCTAGCCCCCCACCCCTTATATCCGCTACTGATATCTCATTAAACGTAATTGGTGGAGGATTGGTGAGACTTATCTCCTAAACTATAAAGTGTAGCGATCGTCGTAGGAATTATTAAAGTGCCGAAATCGCTGTAGTTATCGCCTGAAGAAGTTGCGATAGCGTAGAAGCTGAAAGCGGAAGGTAAATCCGTTTTGAAAATATCACTTATTTTAAATCGGTCTAAAAGCAGTTTTGCAACGTGAAAAACAATTCAAAATTGTGTATCGCCGAGGAAGGCTGAGAAAAACCACATTTCATGAGGCTAGAAGACTTAAAAGAATGACTCTAACTGACAATTTTTCTCTTAATCAGATAAAAAATCGACTTGCATTCAAAATATCACGTGACAACATACGCAGACGAATAATCGAATCAGGATTCATCAAAAAACAAAAAAAAATAGCTCCTAAGCCTTGTCTGAAACAGTGTCACAAACAAGCAAGACTTCAATGGGCAAAACAGCACATGTATTATCGTGACGAATGGATTACTGTTACTTTTTATTTGATGAAAAAATGAAATGTGGATGGTCCAGATGGGTTTTCGTTCAATTGGCGTGATTTGGGGAAAGAACCGAAGTGCATATTCAGCAGGCAACAAAGTGGTGGCTCGCTCATGGTATGGGGCGCTTTTGGCTAAAATGGACAAAAGTCTCTTTGCTGCCTAAATTGCAGTCAAAATTCAAAGAAGTATCGGGAGGCTCTGAGTTAGCATTTGTTGTCGTTTGGTGAACTCCTAGGTGGTCCCAAGTGGACGTTTCAGCAGGACAACGCATTTATACACACTTTCCCTTGTATAAAAAATGGCTTAGGTCTCAATATATCAATTTGATGAACTGGCTTGCACTCACTCAGCCCAGATCTCAGTCCGATAAAGAACATCTGGGGAATACTCTCACGTGATGTCTACAAGAATGGGAAGCAGTATTACTCAGTAGAAGAACTGAAATCAGCGATCCAGGAAACCTAGTACAGACTCGCTCCCGAAACCTTCCATAATCTCGTGTTATCAATGGAAAATCACGTATTTGGTCTCATCAGGTGCAATGGAAACACCATAGACTGTTAAAAAACTATTGTGCTTCGCGAAATATAAATATTTCGGTTTGTGCTTAAACTTTTGCAACACCACAATTTTGATTTTTTAATAATTTATTATTTTCTTTTTAATTAATTTTTTCCAAATTCGAAACATAAATTTGCAATCCAATTGTTTAGATACAGTAAAACTTTCGAAGCTTTCCGGTGTATGTTTTTAATTTTATTAGAAAATTTAGCTTATGCACAAACTTTTGCACCGCACTGTATACCATGATTGGTGTGTTTATAGTACACTACAGAAGTTAAGACATAATCTTTCTTTAAATGGGGAAAACTCATAGCATAATAGAGCCACCTATTGGGCGATAAATCTCAAACACAATTCAGTATTAATTTAAGTCCATGTCTAATCAAATATCCATCTTGATTAAATTTTGTCCATTGGTTTGGGAGATTCAAAATTTTACTAATTCGTCATACACGCACACAAACTGTATAAGCGGATCGTGTTCAGTGGTTTCAAAACTTGTGAAGTCATCAAAAGTCGAAAACTTTCACCAATCTACTACCTTCTTCTTGTGAATATAGAAAGAAACTAGTACGATGTCGCAATCACAAAACTTTCATCTATATCATTTAATGTAACAGCGCCACTTACCGGTTAATATACATAAAAATTTAATTAACATAACTTCTCAAAATCAACATTTTACATTTAATATTTGGTGAAATTTTTACCAATAGATTGTGATACATAGCTATCTCAGAAATCGCAGGACGTAATAGCAGAGCCACTAACTTGTAGGGCGATAAATACCAAAACTAAATAAGCATAATTTTTCCTAATATGTTTGTCCCTTCAAGTTTGGTGCATTTTTATAACGTAGAACCTGAGAAAAAGTTTTCCCGTAAACGAAAAATACTGCAGAAAAACAGCGCCATCAGTCAGCCGATATGCCCCCTAAATTAAATTAACATAATTTTTAATAGTATTAATTTCATATACCAATTTTTATGCATTTACACGCTATAGAAGCCAAGATATAGCCTTTTCTTAAAGAGGATTAAAATGCATCATAGCAACGCCACCTGTCAGCCAATATGCACTGAAACTGAATAAGCAGAGTTTTATATAATATACATTTTACATACAGAACTTAGTACAATATAGAAGCTAATCTACCTCTGAATATGTGAGTTAAATCGCAGAATAAAAGCGCCTCCTTTTGGATGATATATCCCAAAGGTTAATCAGCAATAATTTAAATCCACATCCAACCAAAAATCAAGATTATTTAAATTGATTAAATTCTGCCTAGAAATGGATTGACGCTGCACTGTGTTGAATAGTCGTTCAATTAACTATCTATACATACTGTCTACCGCCCCCCCCCCCCTTCCGTTGGAGAATTTTCGGTGCCTCTCTTGGACTTGTGTACAATTATATACTAAATAACTTCGTACCATTTCGGTCCATAGACGAAATTCTTTAAAGGCATTTTAACATGGTTACACTCCATTTCACAGAATGAAAATAACATTTGTTATTAGAATGTTTAAAAGCATGATTTCTGCCAAAAATAGTAAATATACAATTAGAAATCAGTGTATAGGACTACACAAAATAATTCTGATGCGTTAACGTTATGCAAACATTTGGCATCAAATTTTGCACAAGTATTTGTAAGGAATAAGTTATATAGGTTTTTAAGGTATATATAGCATTTGTAGCAATGTATACTGACACATAAAAAATTTCGTACCATTACGATCTACAGACAATTCTCTTTAACATATTTTAACATGGTTACGTTCCATTCAACATGATAAAAATAACATGTGTTATTAGAATATGTTTAAAAGCATGATTTCTGTCGAAAATGATATAGGCATAAAATTAGAAATCAGTTTACAGGGCTACAGAAAAGAATTCCCATACGTTATGCAAACATTGAGCATTAAATTTTGAACAAAATTTATGAGTTAAAGAAAATTAGTTGTTTAGGTTTTTTGAATGTATATAGTGTTTGTGGAAATGTATAGGGATACGCAAAAGAATTTCGTACCATTACAATCTATGGACTACTTTTCTTATAACTGAAATTTGACATGGGTACACTCCATTCAACGATTCAACATATTGACATACGTTATTTGAATGTTTGAAAGCTGTAGAAAGCGGTAGGCATAGAATTAGTAATTAGTTTACAGGGTTACACAAAAGAATTCCGATACTTTCTGTAATTAATTGATTATTAAAATTGATTATTATAATTGATTAACTGAACATTTGGTATAAATATTTATGAATTCCACGGAATCAGCTGTATAGATTTTAGTATATATAATGTTTTTAGATCGTATACAGTGTTCCTCAAAATTATTTCAATACACTATGGTCCATAGTTGGTATTACATTTAAGATCATTTTAACGGCGTTACTTTGCATTTAACATAATAAAGTTACCATATGTTATTAAATGCTTAAAAACATGGTTTTTGTAGCTAATTGTAAGCACAGAATTGAGGTAATTAGTTTACAGGACTCTGCAAAAAATTTCAGGTACGATATGTGATCATCCGATTGATGGATATTTGACACAAATATTTTTGAGTTACATGAAGTTGACTGAATTTCGCAAAAGAATTGCAATACATTTCCGTCGGCAGACAGCATTTATTTTAGGCACATATGACCATTGGTACAATGTATCCAACAAAATGAATTTAACATATATTGTTAATAAGCTTAAAAGCATGGTTTCTGCAGAAAATGATGTGTGTAAAATTAATAATAGATTTAATTTAATAGTTTTCAAGGATACGCAAAGAAATTCCAATGAATAGTGTAACGAGCTTTGTTAATTACCGAATATGTATTTTAAGTTTGTGTTTGTAATACTCATTTTCAAAAATGTATATACGCATATATATATATATATATATATATATATATATATATACGATTGGGGGTTGAAAAAAAAACAGCAACCCCCCCCCCCTCTCGTCTGTTTATGTAGAGAGTTAATGAAAATCATACATATGTGTGTGTGTTCGTGTGTATAAAATTATTTGAAATAATATGAAATAAATCAATATGGTCTGGAATTTCTAGAACAGTTTTAAAGGGAATCAATGGAGCCCCTCAATCATTTGGACCTTCAGAAATTGCATTGATTTCTAGAGTGAAGAAATTTGCTTTAAAACTGTCCCAGAGATTTTTCAGGCAGTAGAACGCTGTATACAAACTATCGATCCAACAGTTGTTTCTAAATATATCCTAAAATTTCTACATTGTTAGCAAGGAATTATGCGCAATGCTAGTGAATATATTGAAGGACAGTAAAACTTAACACGCACATATTTTTGTATCAGTTGTAAAAAATATTTGCTGCTATAAAAATTCCAACACTGTAAAGGTAAATGTCTTAAATTCAGTTTAAAAAGTGTCTTAAATGGATGGTCATTTTTTAAGCAAAAAAAAAAAAGTATTACTTTTAAGACACCTTTTTGCATGAGAAATTAAGATATTGCAAGTGTCTTAAAACGCTGCCATGTTTTAGGCTTAAAAACACCGCCATATTAGGCTTAAAAAAACTACCGATTTTAAGGCTTTTTAATATATACATATATAAATAAATAAATATGGTGAGCGATTATGTTTTTCTGTTAAAAATATATTTTAGAATTGTTTAAAGCATTAATGAAATATTTATATTAAAAAAAAAAAAGAAAAAAAAAAGTCCCATTTTCCGGCGTTGTGATTGGAACTCACACAGTCCAAGGAAACCGAAACCTCGAGCCAAGCATCATCGGAGTGAAGTATTTACCAATCACGCTACCGTCGAATAAAGCAATACGTGTTTTTATGATATAATGTAATGCAGTATTCGTGAAACTAATCGCAGTATTATGTTTTATTTCTAATTTTTTGCCATAAAACTATTGATAGTATGGTATCTTAAACTTAATAAATATTATTATCTTAAATTTCATATATAGAGGACCAGAATTTTTTAATAATGCATAACAAGTATGTGAAGATTTCATCCCTCAATGATAACGATTTCTTTCCTTAAAGTGATATTTAAATAAAAACGAACTGTAATCATGAATACCGGGAAATTTGTAGTTTTACATTTAGATGTAGGTGAATTTGTGAAAGAAAAACGCTTTTAAATGAATAAAAATAATAAGAAAGAAAGAAAAAAAAATATGCACAAAATATTCATGATTGTTCACTTATAAATTCGCTTTCTTCTCTACAAATTACTTGCTACATCCGTCTTCACACTTTTTCTTTTAATATAAGAAAGCTTTAAAGACAAAGATTTTTTTTTTCTTTTTGAAAAAAATAAGCTTTGTGTCTAAATATGTTGTTTATGAATTGTGTTAAAGATAATAGCATGCAAATATCATTCACATCCCTAGAGTATTATTCCATAAAAATATAATTTCATAAAGCTACCATAATTTAAGTAGTTTAACTGCTTATTATATAAAATAATAATATATTTATTGAATGTGGAAAGAAGTAGGATAAGCATATTTTCTTAAAGTAGATTCCATATGAAAAAATTTCTAAGTAATGCAAGTGTCTGAAAATTCAAACACGTTTCCCTGTCTGAAAATTCGCGTATTTACGTGTTTCAGACATTTTTGTGTCTGAATTGATATTTCACAGACGTATTTCTGTCTTAAATTAAAATACCTATGACGCCTAAGGTGCATTTTAGACATTTACGTGTCTTACATGCCGTTTCAGTTGTTTTTATGTGTTACTTTAAGATCCTTTTATTTGCAGTGAATCCTCTTAGCACCTGAATTATTGTTTGTATATTATTTTAAAGTGTGCTTTAATCATTGTGTAACTCGTGATTTTTTTTTTTTTCTTTGGTAGGTGCAAAACTCAAAATTGTCAGGTGACTTCATTTGGTATGGAAATCCATTCGAAGGTCAAGCTCATAGTCTTTTGAGATTCGCAGCTAAAAAATGCCTGTTAACTGGATCTCTTACTTTTGATACTGTCGGAACAATTCATACTAAAGGTTTGAATCTACTACCCCGAATTGAAGAAGTGGATTTTTCTCACAATTACTTGACAACTATCATGTCTCTGGCTTTCCGATATCCTCCAGCGAACTTGTCTTCGGTCATTCTTTCTCATAACAGTATCAACTACATCGAAAACACAGCTTTCCAATACATTCCTTTTCTGAAATACATCGACTTGTCTCACAATCTGCTAGAAACTGTAGTCAGATCAATTTTTACATCGAATCCAAGCCACCTTGAACAGATAGATTTGAGGTACGTATAAGTTTGTATTCATACAACACTATGATTTATTCTTTCATTATCAGTCGCATTTCTTCCTTGAAATCGATTCGATCCTAGGTCGAAGCATCGACCAAGCTGCTCGGAATTTTCTATGATTTTCTCCGAAACTCGCATAAATACGGACTAGGAACCCCCATGAAAAGCACAACCCCTCAACCCAAGGTCCCTAGTGTAGACAATTGGCCTTAATCTAACACCAACACCTTCCTTGAAATAGGTTTGTGTATCTCACAGCCTCTTAGAAATAGCCGCATTGGTCTATTTTTAGATCAGTTACCAAGACTTTAATGCTGGACTAGTCGTGTGGGGGAAAAAGATTTAATACTATGGATTTCGGATTTTTGTTGTTACTTATTGATAAAGATTTAGAATGCGAATTGGGACATACTGCTAATATTAGTTTTTGAATTATGCTGAAAATAGATACCCACTGGCAACGAGACAAACATATACACAATCTCTAAAAACGTGATTTTCGGATTCAGGAAACCTCAAAATGTGTAAATAGATAAAAAATCTCGTTTCGAAAGTTCGACTCAAAAGCAATATATATATATTTTTTAAATCATACATAAGAGAAAGTAGAAAGGAACGTACATTTTTTATTTATTGAAATAAGTATTTTTTTATGCTCTCCTACCTAACTAAAAGTCTTCCCACACTTCATTTAAAGTTATTTTATATTATTAAACTATGATTATAAAAACTTTTTTTTTAATCCTTTCCTTTATATGAAAGAAATATTTCGAAATAATGATATCTCAATAAATGTGAAAGCGAGGTTTAAAAAAATAGTAGAATAAATAATACAAATTCATTATAAAGCAGTACTCAGAATAATTTAATTTTCTTTCTTTCTTTCTTTCTTTCTTTTCTTTCTTTCTTTTTTTTTTTTTTTTTTTTTTTTTTTTTTAATTTTAATCATCTGAGGCGAACTCAATAATAAAGGTTTTTTCAATACAGAAATTTTGATTCATTTTTTGTAAAAAGAAATAAAATAGAATTCATATAGAATCCAAAAGTTTTTTCCTCCTGTTTCATTTAAATGTATCTTATCTTCCTAAACATTTAAGTACGTCAAGCATTTTATCTCTTTTATGAAAAATCTTATTTGAAATAATGATTTGAAAAAAAAAAAAATAAAGTAAAAATAAATTATATAAGAGTTTTAATTGCCAGAATAAATATAGTAATATTTCAATAATAATTTATGGTGATTTAAAGTTATTTTATATTTTTGAACAATGATTACGTAAAATCTTTTTTTTTTTTTTTTTTTTTTTTTTTATCATCTGAGGCGAACTCAATAATAAAGGTTTTTTCAATACAGAAATTTTGATTCATTTTTTGTAAAAACAAATAAAATAAAATTCATATACAATCCAAAAGTGTTTTCCTCCTGTTTCATTTAAATGTATTTTACATTCCTAAACATTTAAGTACGTCAAGCATTTTATCTCTTTTATGAAAAATCTTATTTGAAATAATGATTTGAAAAAAAAAAAAATAAATAAATAAAGTAAAAATAAATTATATAAGAGTTTTAATTGCCAGAATAAATATAGTAATATTTCAATAATAATTTATGATAATTTAAAGTTATTTTATATTTTTGAACAATGATTACGTAAAATCTTTTTTTTTTTTTCCTTATGAAAATTGTAATTTAAAATAGCGATCTCTGAAAATACGAAAAAAGAGTTACTGCCACAGTGTGTATATTTCATTAATAATTTATCGTAATTTAAAGTTATTTTATATTCTTGAACAATAATTACGAAAAGCTTTTTTCTTTCTTTCTTTCTTCTTTTTTAAAATAAAAATTGTTATTTGAAATAAGGATCTCAAACAATGTGAAAAAGATTTTCAATAACCATGATAAATATGTATATTTCATTAATAATAACTACCAACCTATTCCGAAATATATTTAGTACCCGCCCCTTTTTCCACGCCACTTAATTTTTAAAGTAATTCTCTTTAAATGCATTTGCTGTGAAATAAGAAGAAAAGTACTCTAAAAAAAGACTGGTATGAGAAAAATAAGATAAAATGAGGGTATACTAATAATCCTCCGGATTACACTGCTCTGCGCACGAAAATTGGCCCCAATACTATTCATGCAAATTCTTATGAAAACTGACCTCCTGAATCCGAATATGACGCCCATTTTGCCCTATAACCCACAGTTTTTTGAGGACGCCACCCTATTTTTATCACTGTCCGCCAATTTTATGGCTATAAATTTGATTTGGTAGGGGGGAGGAGGGGGGTAAAGGAATATTTTAACTGTTAAATATCTTCTGAGGGTCTACAAAGGTGAAAAATTCTAAAACATGAACATTTATAGCAAGGGGGACACAATCAGGGCCCGACTAAGAAATATTTGTGCCCAGGGCACAAGTTTTTCGTGCCCCCTAAAAAGAGCCAGATTTCCATCCCTATAGCCGCCCCCCCCCCCCCAAAAAAAAAAAGTCGGTTATTGACATATCACAATTTCAGCAGGCGAAAAAGCAGACCGAAAAATTTTATTTGGTAAAAACATTAATCTGTATCTGTTTTCAGCTCTAAAGACAAAAAAAAAAAAAAAAAAAAAAAAAAAACTTCCCCAGTTAGCCTAATAACATATTTTATTTTAAAATGTTATTCATGTGAGTGAAATACAGTTAAATTAGGGGGACAAAAGAGGAAGATTTAGACTATAAATTCTATAAATTTTAGCAATTAGTAAAATTTTGTGCCCCTCAGAAATTTCGTGCCCAGGGCACGAGCCCCGGGTGCCCGTGCAATAATAAGGCCCTGGACACAATTACGGGGGGGGGGACACCACTAAAATTAAAAATTACATTCGTTATATTTTTATTAATCTATTATTATTATTATTACTTATTATATACCTTATGTTTTTTTGTTTTTAATAGTCAAAATAATCCTTTTCTACCCTTTAAATAAAATTCATGGCAATAAAACTGCTGAGAATTGATGAAAATTGCAAGAGAGGGTGGCGCCCTGTCCTGCAAAAACGGTGGGTGATTGGGCAAAATAGAGGTCATATTTGGATTCAAGAGGTCATTTTACATAAGAATCAGCAAGAATAGTAGCAGGGCTCGAAACATTTTTTTTTTTTTTCCTGCTGCGTATTGTTATTAGTTAAGATGTTGGCAGCTCTGACTCTAGAATAATAATTACGTATAGCTTTTTTCTTTTCTTCTTCTTCTTCTTCTTTTTTTTTTTTTTTTTTTTTTTTTTTTTAATAAAAATTATCATTTGAAATAATGATCTCAAAAAATATGAAAAAATGTTTAAATTACTAAAATATCGTTATAAAGCATTTCTCAAAATAATCACATTTTGTTTACGATATTTATTTCAGTCTTTTAAAACGAACTGGGGCAAATTCTATTACAATAACACTAATCTTATTCGGCACACAAAAAAATTTAAATCCTTTATTGTACAAAAAAATAAAATGTAGATATGAATATATAAGTATTTTCACAAAAGCTTGATCGTGCATAAGAGGATGAGAAATTGAGGTCATAATTTCATTCCAAATTCGTCTGTCTTTCGCCGGTTTTCTAATATTTTCTGGACAAAATGCTGAAATAGTATGATTATGAAGGAAAAGACGTTCGCTGCGAAAAGAAAGTCAGAAATATTTAATGAGTGTTTTCCTTTTGATAACTACTCTACATTGGGTTGTATTTCTATGATTAAACATTTGAAGTCTAGTGCATTCGCACTTATTGTAGTCTTAGACCATTTGTTTTATTTAAATGAGAACTATGCTCTATTATAAAATAATAATGTAATAAATTAGAATAATTGTCTAAAAGTACATTTCTATAAAACGTAATTTTGAAATACTTTAAAACGCTAAATAAAATCTCTACTTTAAAATGTGACTAATGCATTTTAATGTTTATTTTTTTAAACAACAGTTAGTATATATTTTAATATGAGTATTGAAAAAAATTATATATGTTTATTACTATAGTCAAAATTTTATGTACTATGTTACCCATTACTTTTTTTTTTTTTTTAATTTTACAAGTATATATTAAAAATTAGATTTAAAAAAAAATAAAAAATACTCTATAAGATTCAAAATAAACCAACGCATAACATAAAAAAAAAAAAAAAAAATCCTTGTTTCATAATAATTAAATTGAATAAAGTTAAATTTCTAGAAACAAAGTCAAGTGAGGTGACTATAAATATACGACTCCACGTAGGAAGAAATTATGTTTTGTCGATTAAAAAAAAAGAAAGAAAGAAAGAAAAATCTGATACAATACTCCCATATTTTTTTTAACCCTACATTATTATAAAGACATACGAGTATTATTACGTTTAAAGAAGTATTTCTGTATATTTGAATATTTCCGAAGTACTTTGAAAACTGCTGAAAATAGTTTTAGAAAAATTTTATTTGACATACATTTCTGGGTAAGAAGAGACAATATGCCCTCTCATCTTCTCTACCTCCCCCCCCCCCCACTACATTTGAATGTTATAGTCATATTTATATAAAGTTTAAGAGTATCATAAACTTTTTAAATTTATTTCAAACTATTCAGAGAATGGTCATCCGAACTCCGTTCTGTGACATATTCCGATAATTTTGAGTAGTCTTGTGTATTGTCTCTAAATTACCTACTCACAAAACTTTGTACATAAATTTAGCAAAAAAAAAAAAAAAAAAAAAAAAAAAAAACTTGAAATAAATTTAAAGCCATTTTTAAAGATATTTTAATACTTGTGTATGTCCCTGTACACGAGTAATTTATTTTATCTCAGTGAAAAGTATTGTGTTGTAGTGGTAGAATTTAAAGCCGATTGTCTTGTCTTATGGGGGGGGGGGGGCTAGGTCTGAATGGGATGCTCTACATGGGTTCCTGCTTCCTGCAGATATTTATTTTTGAGCTATGCTACTAATAGATTCTCACACATACTGACAGACACACCCACTGTCCACCCACATAGATCAACCGCTAAAAATTTAATCTTTAGATTCAGGAAACCTCAAAACGAGTAATTATAGAAAAAACTAAAAGCAATAGCTTTCTCTACCACAAGAGTAGGAGATAGTAATAAATAAACAAAACCTTGTATTATTGTACTTTATTAAAATTAATGAGTTTTTTCATAATAAAAGAATGCACGTATCATAATTTGCAATGGAGTCTAAAACAGAAAAAATGGAAGGGGAAAAAAAAAAAAAAAGAAAAGAAAAGAAAGAAAGAAAAGAAATAAGACGCAAAGAAAATTATACTCTTTCTCTGGTATTCTTTCATTATAAGGGTTACCGTACAAGTTTATATCCCGCGGGAGTCTTAATTTATCTTCGTTAATAATCCAAATAAAACATCGAAATATTTTCATTTCAGTGCTTTAACTCCATATGAAACTTCTATTTAAATTAAGCCACTAAACCACATCGTTATTTCTCAAGTTCCTTTGCATTTTGTTTAATACACAGAGCATTGGTCTGAAAGATGACTTCATGCGATTCCTATTACAGCGTATAATATGTTTCTGTAGTCATTCAAAGAGTTGAATGTTCTACAATCGGCCCTTTATACACCATAAAAAGTTTCATTATCTCACGCTATTCTTAGGTGAAGGGAATCGTGATTCCGGTCGGACCGGTTAACGTATCAGCGGCAGTTGAAAAACCGCGCAGGAAAATTATTCTTTCGTTGCTGCCCAGAAAAGTGAAAAGAAAAAAAAATAAATGTATGCATGCATTTTGGCTACGCAAAATTTAAAAGAAATAAGAAATAATTGTAATAATAACTAGGAATTATTTTGTTTCGTTTAAAGTTAAAAGAATAATAGTTTCTTTCCAGTTTTGCAAGTTTTTTAACAGAAAATTCCATTCTTTTGGCATGATTGGAGTGTAGCAAAATACCGAGAAGATGAAGTAGTATGAAGAAAATAGATTTTTCGAACTGAATTCTTTTGAAAAGGCATTTGTTGTTGATTTGGATTTTTTTTTTTTTTTTTTTTTTTTTTTTAAATCATTAGTATTCACGCAGAGGGCAAAAGACGGAAATAATTAACTGTTTTATAAAAGCGTAAAAAAAAAAAAAAAAAAAAAAAAAAAAGTATTTTTTTTGTTTTCAATATTAATTAAACAGGTGATGATTTCTTTTAAACTAATTTTTAAATATTTTTATACTGAGTAAAACATAATAAAATTAACGTATTTTATTCATATGCACAAAAGCATGCTTTCAATAGAATGTGGTATGATTAGCATTAACGTTTACAAGACAAGGCCACACAAAAACAAATTCAGATACATTATGGGATATAATTCGAAATTGCGGGAAACCAAAGCTTTTAAAACATAGATTAAAATTCGCTTCCCTGGAAACCCATTTTCTGTTATGTATGAGTTTTTTAATATTTTCCAAGAAAGTTCCAAAGTTATTAATTTTTGGTTGTAACATCCTTCTGTTTGTCTATTCATACTCTAATTTCAGTAAATATTTTATAAAATACCTTAAAAGTGATACATTATTCAAATTTATTGCTAAATGTTTTCTGTTAAAACTGGCATAAATAGCACAATTAGTTTGTCTTTAAGGACTCACAAAAAGTTTTTCGATGCATTATGATTATGGAGTATGAAAAAATGTTTTAAAGCGTATTTTAATAGCTTTGTACTGAACACAACGTAACAAGATTAATATACATTATTAAGATACCATTTTCCCAGTAGAAAAAAGTATTCGTACTAACGCAAATGGCTGATTTACCGGACTGCACAAATTTCTTCATATAGAAATAGAGTGCATGCAAGTTTTAGATGATATTACTATCGTGTATTTTGATATAATATATATATATATATATATTTTTTTTTTTTTTCTCTTTTTTATTCCTTGCAGTTCAATTTGTGGATGAATTTGTGTGGCGATAGGATGTTAAATAAGGGAGATATAAGCATTTATTTTAAAACTCCAAACTCCAAATGTACTTTTTTGTGAAAAAACCCTTATAAGCTTGAAACTCTAACATATTTTTGTTTATTTACTATGATTTGTGAGATCATAAGGGTTTTTCCTCCAAAAAACAACCTTAAGAAAGTGGTTGAAATAATTGGATCTTCAAATTAATTACGCGGCATGTGAAAAACCTCTTAAGAAATTTCAACTCTTGGAAAATATCTAAAATCTAGCTCGTTCTCTTTTGTAGAATTCTCTTAATTTTTATTATATTCAAATGCACTTTTGATAAAAGTTTCCCAATACATCTAGCTTTCAACCTATGCAATAAAAAAAGGCTTAATCTTTCGTACATGCGTAGTTTTTCATAAAAAATGTTCATATTTCATGAGATATTTAAGATATTTGTATTCTGATTGCAGTATATTGTTTTAAATGTGTTTTTCCAACTTATCTGAAAGTGGGAATAATTTTCGTTAAAAACTCTGTCTATTATAAATAAAAAACATGTTTATTTTTTAGAGTTTTAAAATAAATAATTATATATTATAATTTAGCATGCTATCGTCACACAAATTCATCAACAAATTCAACTGGGTCTATATTAACATATCCTAAAGTTACAGTTTATTTCGTTTACTTAACGATACAGGGTGATAACAAACATTATTAATTTTGTTGAATTTGTTACCGGCCCCCTAATTGTTGTTTTAAACCAATCTTCACTAAAAAACATGAGGAAGCACCAGTGGTTTAAATACTCAATGTTTGAAAACATTTCATTGAGAGATAAGTTTTTAATTTGGAAAAAAGTGATCGTTTGCAAATCTTGCTAAACTTTTGAACAGGAGTGTGGTAAGGAAGAGTTTAATTCGTGATAAATTTCGACTGCTGGTTTTTTTTTTTTTTTTTAAATAAATGTACCGTTTTCAGAAAATATAAACAACATGATTTGACCTTTTATGCCTGTATTAAATAACTTAGCAGTAACTCAAAAAATAATGATCGAAATTCTAATATATATATTTTTTCACCCGATTTACTTTGATACTTGATAAATTTTTGTATATAATGATTGGCGAAACCCACTGCCTTCGGCAGCGCAGTCCAGTGCGCGCTGCGCGCGCGTATTCCTTCCCTGACCCTTCGTGCTCCCTAAAAAAAAAATCATTTCTGTTCGGGTAAAAACTCACACCGGGTCCCCACTGCCTTCGGCAGCGCCGATCCATGCCTGCTGCTCGCACATAGTCCTTTTCAAACCAAATTTTTATTCTTAAGAAAAGAAAATTAAAAAAAAAAAAAAATCATTTCTCATCGGATTAAAAGTCAGACCAGGTCCGCACTGCCTTCGGCAGCGCAGTCTCGTGCGCGCTGCGCGCGCACAAGTTAGGGGATACGCGCGCGGTGTACACCTATTTCTTCCCCCACCCTTTCAGCCCCTCCTAATTAACCTACATATACCAATTTTGAACGGTCTAATTCAATTAGCTGAGATGCAAAAGAAAACCTAATCAGGAGACCTCAAAACGTGTAAATCTGGTGAAAACTTTCAATAATATAAAAGAACTTTAAAATATCTTTCGAATGATGTATTAAAAATAATTTAATCATATTTAGAAATTGAAATACGCGTATTAGAATAAAATTTAATTTGCAATTCAAATATAAATTTTTTGAACTGCAACTATCCCCTGTGCTGTTAATGGCGCACAGGAAGTTTGAAAGAATTTAAAAGAAAATTGAAGCATTTTGAAATTTGCAATTTTTATTCCTATTAGAAAAAACACGTGACGTCAATTGGTAAAAGATTTGTTTCTTTCCAACCAGACATCGTTTCCTCTGTGAATGGGTTGTCATGGTAACGGCAACGAACGCAAAGGACAATTTCATTACGGAATGAACGTCGCCGTATTCAATGGTTTAATGTCTAAAATTAAAAAAATTATAACTCATTCAGTTTTTGAAAAAATCTCTCAATCTTTTGAGAAGTGAATTGAATGATTTATCTCTAAACGATTTTGAGTTATAAAATGTTTTGTGAAAAAATCGATGTTTCGTAAAATCTAAAAATATGATCGCTAATCCGTATTTTGTAAAAATGTTTATATGATTCGAAAGAGGATTAAATGACGTTTGCAAACATAACAGTTGTTAAGAAATTGGTCTGTTATTCTTTCGTACAGGGCGTTTCAAAAAAGACAATCAAGAAAAAGAGAAATTTTCGACCCTTTTTAAAACTTTTTATTAAAATATAAAAAATCCATATTTAAAAAAAAAAGTACCGTAAGAATCGGTAATAAATGCTCTTTCTCGTGGTACATGTGTATTTTCGATATCTTGAACCGTTCAAGCAGGATCGCTTTACAAAAACCCACGAAATTTTCCCTCTCCGCTTTTTCTTTTCAGGTACGCGGTTCTGGATGAAAATGACGGTCGCCTGCCATTTTGAATCGTTTTTTCGTTCGACATGGGTCGACGTTTTAATCAATATCTCCGCTAATTACGGTCGCATCGTTTAGCAAATTAGATAACGTACATCTGCGATAAATTCTCCGTCCGACGGTACCTTTCCGAAGTCCCTGCGACCATTAGCGGCCGAGCTTTAGCTGCTTCAAGCCGTTTCTCACAGACAGACACACACACACACACGCGTACAGGTTTTAACAATATAAGAGATATAAGTCCATTAATCTAAAAAATGTGAACATTTTGTATCAATATTTGTTGTATAAGAAACTTGTTTTTATAAAATAATATTTACTAAAATAAAATTTAAAATATCAGTAGGACCCCCCCCCCCCCCACAAAATAAATAAATAAATAAATAAATAAATAAAATAAAACAAAATAAAATAAAATAAAATAAATTAAAAAATAATAGTAATCTATATACAGTCGGCTGCAAAATTATTCGAGCACTAGCCAATAATTCCTATATTTAAAAAGTACACTTAAGACTGTTTTGCTAAGTAAATCCTTGTCGAATCATGTTCTTAGACTGATTAAGAACATGACTCGACAAGGATTTATTTAACAAAGCTGTATTAAGTGTACTTTTTTTTGGCAAGGATTATTGCTAGTGCTCGAATAATTTTGCAGCCGACTGTAAATAAAGAGAAGTGTCTGTGTATCTGTGTGTGTGGCTGTGTGTGTGGCTGTCTGTCTGCGCTCTGGTGCTCACACTACTGATCGCAGAGCTTCCAAATTTGGCATATAGGTACCTGGGCCCCTACAAGTATGCACCTCATCGAGATTTTTTCGAATTTCGAATTTGAATCTTTTAAATTAATGTTTTTTCGATTTTAAATATTGGTTTTAATGTTTCATTTTTCATGAATTTATTCTTCGATTGTGATCGTCTGCGTATCTTAGCAACGGCTATTATGCAATTCATTATTTATTTAATACATTCATTTGAAGGCGATTTTCTTTTATTATTATTATTATATTTATTGAAAATCAAATGGTAATGCAATAGAAATAAATTGTTACAATATGTATAAATTTTATACTATAGCAACTTTTTATTTTTCATTTCTTTAATTAATTCCTTTAAAAGAAAAATCTTTTTTTTTTTTTTTTAATTATTATTATTTATATTTATTGGATGAAAAAAAAAAAAGGTAGTTTATAGAAGAAAGGATAAACTGATTAAAATTCGTTTTTCATGTATTTAATTCCTTTTAAAAGAAAATTTACTTTTTTATTTTATTTTATTGCATTGGTCGGAATCAAATCGTAATATAGTGTAAATAATGGGGGCTATAAAACACATGGTTCAAAAACCCAAATATATAATAGATGCTGAGATATAGTCATCTTTAAAATCGTAGTTCTTGAATAACAGAAAATCCACAAGTCGTCGATAAATACCCAGATTGAAGTGCCCGGGAAAGACCTTTCTGTAGACAGTGGGAAACTGGACCCGATGCAGTACGGGTAAAAAAAAAAGAGCTGCTTTAGGCAACGGGTACCCGAAGAAGCGAGATCTAAAGCAATTTCAGTGGTTTTTTTTTATTTTTTTTTTTAAAGTTTTTATTTGTAATGTTATGTAAAAATTAATACTGATCCAATTCTTTTGAAAATTCATTCAAATATAGTGACCAGCGAAGCGGGCGTAGCCTGCTAGTAAATAAATAAATAAATAAAAAATCACTTTATTTCGAAAAGGTTAAAAGCAACAGATATTTGCTTCGATATAAACATCGTTTTATGTCATGATCAAATAAAGATTTTTTGTAAGCTATGTTAAAATTTTGCTTAAAATATATATTATTGCAATATAATACTTCAAAATCATGAATTCTGCATGTTAAAAAAGGGAAACGAAATAATATATTTCTACAATATCATAGTAAAAAGCATTATCTTCCATTCCATTAACACACTTTTAAACTTATGCTTACTACATACCGTAAACGTCTCTGGTAAAAGAGCGTTTGGCTGCATAGGTTATCGCCAAATGTTCTGTGAGGTTGAGTACTCCTAAATATGCGTACGGGAAGGCTATGTCTCATATTTTCTGTAACGGATACCAAATGAAAGAAAATGGCTATTATGAAAGACTATATTGCCTTGAAAAGACATTTTTGATGTATTACAATTTTTTCTTTACACGTAGGTTATATCTCAGCTTCCACTGTGTATAAAATGAACTCTTCTTTATATTTGAAGTATCTATTATAAAAACTATGCTGATTCAATTAAGTATACATCAGCCGGCAAGTGCCGCTACTGTTATTAACATTTTACCATTTTTACTTTATCTTACCCTTACGGTAGAGAAAGTATTGTTTTAGGGTCAAACTTTCGAAAGTGAGTTTTTGTTATATTTACATGTTCTGAGGTCCCCTGAATAAGAAAAGCATGCTTTTTAGCGAATGGTCTCTCTCTCTCTCTCTCTGTGTGTGTGTGTGTGTCTGTTATCAGCATATCTCAAGAACAAATAGTAGCAGAAATTCCAAACTCGGTATTCTAAATGTGTATCATATAGGGATGCTACACTAAGCTTTTCGTTGAGACGAAACAAATGGTTCGTGTACAGGGACACTCAAGTCAAAAGTATTCAAATACATTACGTCTATGGGGGAAATTGAGGATAAGTAGAGTTTAACATCTATAGACTGCAAAAAATAAATGAAACGAATATGTATTTTTTGTAATAGAGATAGTCAACTGGGAAAATTTTTTTGTAAAGTTTCATGATGGGTATCTTTCAAAAGAGCTCGCCAATACCTTCAAAACGAATGGTTGAACCATCGACCTGCGATAATTTAAAATAAGTTATCGATTTTTTTCATTTTTAAATTTTTTTTCTTTTTTTGTAATATTGAGAATAAATTCAACTTTTTTTGGATATTTAGTGTTATATTACTTTTCTAATATGAAAATCGTCTGCATTCATGGAAGATAATTTTTTGAAATAATAATTTAATTTTAATACATTTTTTTTTACTGAGTGAATTTGTATAGGAAAATATAGAAGAAAGTCATGTGGTGGCCACAAAACACTAGTTATTTGTTGTTAATGGATGTGCTTTACTAATAATATTTTACCATTTCCAGGAAAGCTGTTCCGGAATTGAAATAAATTCCTCATAGAGATATGGTAAATTATGTATGTTTTAAGCTAAATATTCGTCACGTGTTTTTTGTATACTTGCACGTTTTGAGGCTTCCTGATTACCGCAGTCGAGTTTTTTAACGTTTGATCTTTGTCTGTATTTCTTAGAGTGACTTAAAAACGAATTATTTTACGAGATCCAAATGTTATATATTGAAGTTAATATAAATTTGTTGCTGGAAAAGTTTGATCAAGATTGATAAGTTTCAAGGAATGTTGCGTGTGAAAATTGTCTGTATAATTTTAAGTAAACTTTTAATTTTAATAACAGAATTAAATTCTATATAAATGTAGGTGCATTAATGAAACGTCCCCCTCACATAGAACTAATTATCATATAAAACTCTTCCGAAGCCAAATTTGAACTGTTTAACATAGGTTTGCATAACAGTACTCGTTATCTTACCTCTTAATCTCCAACCTGTATTTATAGTATTAAATTTCAGGGTAAGAGAAAGTCGTGTGAGTGACACACCAGATTATTCATTTTCCATTTCATTTTTTATTTTCTTTCTGTATCTCGGTACCTATCGGTTGTAATCTCGCCAAATTGCACGTGTAAATTCTTCTTCTCTGAGAAGGTATATTAATTAAACTTTTGTGCGTGTTATTAAGGATAGTATGGCACTGTTATACTGAATGATAAGAAAAAAGTTTTGTGATGGCCACAGACTACTAGTTTATTATTTTCCTTCCAATTCTTACCGCTACACGTACACTACAAACATATTCATGCTTCATCTTTCTTTTAAATTTTATGCTCATCTTTCTGTCAAGGCATTTCAACAGTCTGCTGATACAAAACATCTTTTATAACTTCGGAACAAAGACGATGCTGAAGAAGTATATGAAGTTGGGTAATCGATATTTTTTATTACACCTACTTCTTAAAATGAGTGTTTTATTAAGCGGCAGTTTCACGACGGTTAATCATCCACATCATCTGCCCCTTTTGCGTGATGTTCGCGAGTTAGATTAAAATGCAGCTTTTATGTGCAAATAGTTCCGCAAACACTTAATAAAAGATGAGTGTAATTTGTGCATGTAATCACGGTTTACTAATTAATAGAAAAGCTGTAGTTAATAGAAAAAGTAAGTCGAAGGGTTAAAAAAATGTAATTTTTTTTTTGCATTTACAGAGTAGAAAAATAGTATTAATTGGTGTTAAACTTTTATATTTATTATTATCTATTATTTCTATTCTAAAGAGAAATTAATTTAGGATGAGAGGCCTATTTTTAAACCGTTTATTATGAATGTTTTGCAACAAATGTACAATGTCATTGTCTATGTATTTATTTTACTGGCGGTCAACAAAACTTCTAATTTTGAAAAGGGGTATCAGTTGAGTTACCAGCCGAGGTTACACTTACCCCGTAGTAGAAGTTACAATTACAACACTTCATCATACAATTTTTACTTTCAGAACATACATATGTAAGGAATGTATTGTAATCATATCAAAAATCTGAATTCGAGATTTTGTTGTTTCTACATGTTTTGAGGTCCCCTGAGTCCGTTTTCGCTATTTTTACGATGATGTATGTATGTATGTGTATATATGTGTGTATGTATGTGTGTGAGTGAACACGCTAGCGTCTAAACGCTTTGCTCGAAGGAGCTGTAAGTTGGTACGCATGTTTCAAGTCACCGTAGCATGAACCCTATTGATTTTGGTGAATCTGGCATTTATAGTTTTTTTACAGGGACACAAAGAAAAATTCTTTATCATTATGGCCTATGGGACCAAAATCTTAAAAGTGCGATAGCATCTAAAACAGGGCCCGAAATTTCAACTCAGATTCACTCGCCGAAACAAAAAAATTACTCGCCACAAAATAGGGTTGGCATTTTTTTTCTTCTTTTTTTACGTATTTTGGGTTTTTATTTTTTCCTAACTATTTGAAAGGCTTTTACAAATACTTAGGTTTTTACTGATATTAAAAGTGTGTCGTATATCATCATGTTTCATAATCATCTATAATTAAAAATCATTATAACGTATTGTATTTGAGATTTGAAAAAAATTAAAATATCTAATAACATAAATGCAAAGAGTCATTAAAGAAAAAATCTGATGTGGGCACCACATGACTTCCATATACACATTTAGAAATATATACATAATGTTAAAAAGAATTGTCATTTGACCGAAGACAGTTGGCAAAAAATATTTAAAGATGCATTGTCACCGTGTTCTGAGCTTTTCTGAAAATTTCAAATTTCCAACTAGTTGGGAAGTCAGTTAAAAATCGATTGCAAGATTTGTACTGGTAACGCTACCGAAGGCAGCAGGGATACGAAACAGTTGGCTAATAGTATTTAAAAAAATGCATTTTCACCGTGTTTTGAACTATTCTGAAAGTTTCAAATGTCTAGCTGGTGGGGAAGTTAGTTAAAAATTATTCTGTTAAATCACATAAATGCTGCTGAAGGCAGTAGTGACTCCGAAACAATTTGCTAAAAATATTTTTAAAATGCCTTGCCACTGTGTTCGGAGCTTTTCTGAAAATTTCGAATGTGTAGCTAGTCGGGAAGTCAGTTAAAGATCGATTGCAAGATTTGTACTTGTAAAGCTGCCGAAGGCAGCAGAGATCCAAAACAGTTGGTTAAATATATTTTAAAAAATGCATTTTCACCGTGTTCTGAACTATTCTGAAAGTTTCAAATGTCTAGCTGGTCGGGAAGTTAGTTAAATAATTTTGCTCTTTAATCATATAAACGCTGCTGAAGGCAGCAGATATCAGAAACAGTTGGCTAAAAATATTTAAAAAATGCATTGTCAACGTGTTCTGAGCTTTTCTGAAAGTTTCAGATCTCTAGCTAGTCGGGAAGTCGGGAAGTCAGTTAAAAATCGATTGCAATATTTGGCCAAAACGTTTTTGAGTTATTACCGTTTTTTGATAATGGCCAAAACCTTTGTATTTTTGGTCATTATGAACCTTATTTTCCTAAATGTCTCCAAAACGGAAAATAGTACAAACTCCAAAAAGGGAGGTACACAACTAGATGTTATAAGAAACCTATGCACCAATTCGCAACTTTCTACGTCCAACCGTTTTTGAGTTATGCGAAATACGCACACACACACACACGCATACACACACATACAGACGTCACGAAAAATCGTGTAAAGTCGCTTATATCTCTAAAATGAGAGCTCGTGTTAAGACGACACTTGCAGGTGTACAACTAGACATCATGACAGTCACACGTATAAATTGGCAACATTCAGCGATCATTCGTTTTCGAGCAATGTGAAATACAAAATCCATTTCGCAAATCGGGATTGCTATACTTCCTTATACAAAGTATAAGGAAGTAAAAAAGAAGAAGAAAAAATTCTTTGTCAAAGAATATCCTGTGAAAACTGTTTTATTATGAAATATTAAGCTTCCTTGTTTATCTATTTATTTACTTAAAACTTTTTATATTAGAAATGACTTTATTGTCCATTTTGTTTTTGTAATCATACGGAATGTATTATTCAATCCCTTTTCATGAAACCATCGGAGCATCTGCGCAAATGCTAACTCAACGAGTCCAATGCTAAAATAGGGGTGACAGTCATCTGACTCAGAGAAATGAGCAATAACACACAGAGCGCGGATTTACTGGATGTTTTCCAAATTTCAAACTGTCAGTCAAGGTGGCATCCCTCTAACATTTTGAACGCGTCCTCACTGTTATGGCCATATCACATAGGAGCATATATACTCAACACAACATTATACGTAACATGTTCACTATGCTGAACGAACGAGAAACCGGTCAGCTGTCCTTAGGGTTCCCCCGAATTGATAACGTGATGAATTGATAGCGTATTCCCTTCTCTAAAGGTATTCGAGGAAAAAATCCTGTTTATTCCTCCTATTGGTCAATTTTAATCAGCACGCTCAACATACTCAGCTTTTTCTAAAAAGTTTCATAAAAGTTGATCATCCGAAAACTTGCTGTCCTTGAACAAAATCAGGCTGAGTATGTTGGGTATAATGCTGTGTTTACTAAAATGCTGAACGAATGTCTCTCGTGTGATATGGCCATTAGTTTTAGGATATGTGGCTGCACTGTATGTGTATAACTCGTTCATAGTTGTCATTTGAAATAGCCATTTCGGAATAGCTTTTTCGATAAAATCGTTGCTTACAAATCATTACAAGCGCAAATCATTGGCGTTTCAGTAAAAAAACTGAAAAATATGAACTGTGTTTTTATCATTATTCGACAAAATAAACACAGGCAGTATCTTAAAAAGGGCTCGAGCTCATTTTCATGAGGCAATATCGCATAGGCAAACTTTCCCCTATCTCCTCTCCCGGATAGTGGGCGACGAGGAAAGAAACTCTCTGCTCGACAATTCTCACTCTGCTTGGAGAAATAACAATGCGAGAAACAAAACTGCCGAACAGATCAAAATTTTTATGTATGCACTATGCATTTTTCTTTTTCCAGGCCGGGGCGATCTCGGGCAACGCACACACAGACACGGCTCACCGAGAGTCTAAAAAAGAGAGGTTAAGTATGCGGTTATAAAATGGCAAGATTTTGCTATACTTAAATCTATAAAAAGAATGTTTTTTGCCACCGTATCGTGTATGAAATCTTTTTATAACTTGACCAAATTTTTACTCGCCACAGTAAAAATTCCACTCGCCAATGGCGAGCTGGCGAGCGGAAATTTCGCGCCCTGATCTAAAAGCCTTATTCAATTGAACAAAAAAATTTTACACATATTATAGGTCACCGTTTCACGATTTGTATAGGTTTCGGTGAATCTAGCACTTCTAGTTTTTTTTTTTTTTTTTTTCACAGGAACACAACAATTCTGTATCATTATGGCCTATGGGGTGAAATTATTTAAAGTGCGATAGCACCTAAATGCCTTATCCGTTTGAGTGGAAAATTTATATACGAGTTATAGGTCACCATCACACAAACTTTATAGATTTTGGTGACTCTAGCACTTAACGAGTCTTACAGGGATACAAATAAAAATTGTTCATCATTAAAACCTATATGCTCAAATTATATAAAGTGCGACAGCGACTAAACACCTTATTCTGAAAATTTATATGCATGTTACATGTCACCGTCACACGAACTTTATGAACTTTAGAGAATCTAGCACTCATGGTTCTTTTTACAGCAACAAAATGCAAATTTCTTTATTATTGTGGTATATTGGGCTCAAATTTTAAAGTGCGATAGCGTCTAAATGCCTTATCCGATGGAGCTGAAAATTTATATAAATATTATAAGTCACTATTGCACTAACTAAAAGCATTTTGGTGATTTTAGCATTTGTAGGTTTTTACAGGAACACAACGAAATATTCTTTATGATCTACGTGTTCGGCAAAATAGCGTTAAATTAAACATCGTGTACTATATAAAGAAAAATACCCAAACATCCTATTATAATCTTGTCTTTTGTTTATTTAACAACTCCTCCTACTTTACTTTAGCTACAAAACCGTTAATTACTCAATGTTCGGAAAGTCGAGTGGAGTCACTCCAGGGTTTTTAATCTCTAATTTAAAGCCGAATTTCAAGATGTTTTGGATTATGGATGTTTGGATCACTATTCGCCCCCCTCTTTTCTTTCTTTCTTTTCTTTTTGACAAAATCGGTTGAATATAAAGTATTCTTTCACGAGGGTAACTCTGAAATTTTTGAGATAGTGGCAGACA
The DNA here is from genome assembly GCA_963930645.1 of Salticus scenicus. Lineage (NCBI taxonomy): Eukaryota > Metazoa > Arthropoda > Arachnida > Araneae > Salticidae > Salticus > Salticus scenicus. The sequence goes on from OZ005648.1 coordinate 344,703,328, forward strand.
ATAAGAGCTAAAAAATTATTAATTAAACATGTAAATTTGAACATTGTTATAACTGCAGATGATAATTTGTGGCAACAATTGCAATTTAGCTGTTGTAAGACGCGAGAGCGTAATAGCGCTGTTATTTTCTGTGATTTTATTGTAAGTTTAAATCAAGAATGCCTTCAACGCCTACAATTAGCGCATGGGAATGAAACTCCGTCTCTTGTCCCTGTATTTAGATGATTTGTGGAATTTCGTATTTCGTGAAGAATGAAGTTATAGCTTGGATGAAGAAAACACAGGAAAATCTTTGTCAATTGTAGAACTTGAAAATTTTTTTGGCTATACGAAGAATGTTAATCGATGATAATTGCTGATCTTACCAAATTATACAGAGGATCAATAACGTTAGATCAACAGTTATATATGAAATTATTCATGAAACACTGCATACAAAAAAAAAAAAAAAAATGTCGTTAGGTTCACCATAATTTAACAGGATACCAAAAGCGGAGCGTGTCAGAATCTATAAAAAAACTTTAAAATTAATTGCTTTATGATGGTGGGCACCGCCTTATCTTTAAAATCATAACTGGTGATGAAATACAAATACCGTTTTTGGTGTTCCTACACGTCAAGAAAATAAAGTATTCATCTTTAAAGATGACCCTGAACCAACGATGGTGCAAAGACAATGATAGATGAAAAAAAGTAATGTATGCCGTATTCTATTGTAGAACAGGGTTGGTCAGAGCCATCAAGCTGGAGGAACACGAACAGAAGACTGTTACATCCACCTGGTACACCAATAAATGTCTTCTAGAAATTCTTCAAGAAGTGAATGTAAGGGAATGCATGCTTAACCATGATAATGTATATTCTCATGCAGCAAAATTGGCAATCGAATTTCTTGAACAAATATTCATCAAAGTGATAGAGCATTCACTATATTTCCATAATCTTGCATGTGTGACTTTTGACTTATTATTATTATTATTATTATTTTTAATTTTTTTTCGCGGTTGTAATTTTCATTCCAAAGAGGAAGTTGGTGAGGCTGTATAAACATATTTTTCGCCGATTCCCATTAACAGATGACTTGAATCATTTAACCTTTTGACAATTCTTCTACCAGAAGGCACTGATGTTGGAGGGGAAAACTCTGAGCACTCTTAAAATTTAACCACACTTAAAATTTAACTCTCCATTTAACCACATTTCAAAAATTTCAGAGTGACCCTCGTATGGACCAATTTTAAAAGCACCTGACTTATCATCTAATATGAATTGTGAATCGAAAGACTGACAGCTCAAAAATATTAAAATGCCAATGCAAAGTGGTCCGGGGAAAATAATCACCTTTTAATAAAAAAAAATATATAAACTTTTTAAAGTTCAACAGAATTTAGAGATTTTTGGATTGCGAACTCATAATTAATATTTGTACCCAAAATTTTAACTTTGGTAAAATCGGTTGAAAAGTCACGATTTTTTTTAAAGCTTTTTTATACTGCAATCCAATAATTAAGTAGCTCGTCATTTAACACAAGTTGCAAATTGGAAGACTCATAGCTTGCAAATTAATAATACTAATACTACTAAGCAAGCAAGATTTGTATGGCGTCTTGTGGCATGGGTGGTGTGTTTGGGATGTTTTTTCGGCGTGATTTCCAGTTGTTAGTGAGTACTGGTTTTGGTTTTATTAATTTATCTTAGGAATAATTTGATTATTCAGTTCATGGTGATTGTTGATAAAAAGTATGTTTCTCACTTGGCTTTTTTCTTCCTTCTTTTTGAGTTTCAATTATTTTCATGTCTTATGGGTGAATATAGGGAATAGAGTGCTGTAAATTTTTAGTGATTTGCATACATCACTACAGAAATATCACCCTATTTACATGCAACATTCATTCTATGTCCTTGATAAAATTTTGATGTTGTATGTTTCAATCTCAGTTTGCTCATTTTTTCGTCATGTTTATTCAATTTATCTACTTCTTCATGTGATACTTGGTTACATCTGCTGCAATGTTTGAGAAAGTTTTCAATATCTATATATATATATATATATATATATGTATGTGTGTGTGTGTGTGTGTGTGCGTGCGTGCGTGCGTGTATTTCACTGTTTTCGAAATCTGTCCAATGAAGGCTGCGCGATTTATGGTGTAAACAACATATTATAGATAGAAAACATGAAATTAACTTACGTTTATCTCATTAAAATTAGAATTATTTGATTATCTATAATAATAAAAGGAAAGGTTTGTCTGTCTGTCTGTCTGTCTGTCTGTCTGTCTGTCTGTCTGTTCTTTTATACGTTCAGCCCCTATTGAACGCAGAAGTACAAAAATTGACATACAGATGCTCTGGAGCCTTTCCGATGTTTTCCTCGAAACAGAATTTAAAAATTTTAATTAGTTGTGGAGATATTAATTAAAATGTCCACTCATGTCTAATCTAAAAGCGATCTCAAAGCAGAAAAAGTGGAAAATAAATTAGAAATATTTGTCCGATTGTTACAATTTCGATACCAAATGAAAGGGGCATTTTTTCTGAATCTAAGTGTGCAAGTGGTTTATCGGTACAACAATTAGATTTTTTAAAATTAACTAAAGTATGAATTTTCTGTGGCAACATCATTTCAAATGCCAGTAATGAAGACCCATCGTCTGCCATCAAAAAGGAAATGATTGCAACCGATCAAGATGTCACGTGTTTTGTAGTAGGGAAAAATATTGCAATTTTCAATTTTTTTCAAATTTTAATTCACGTTACATTTGAATTCATATTCGGCCTAGACAGCATATTATAAAGCTACTGTTCAATTTTCATGAAAATATGTGGATAAACAAAAAAATGAGATTAAATTTTGTATTATATTTTCAACTATTTTAAATTGAGATATGCCGTTGAAATTTCGTAATATTGGTGTTTTTAACGCCCGATATTTCGATTCTGAATATTTTTGAAAGTGTAGAATTATTAGGAAGGGCTTGAAGGGGAGGGGGGGGGGCAAGCAAACGGCCAGAAAAAAAAAAAAAATATATATATATATAAATTAATAAATAAAAAGAGTTACAGCGTTTGAAATTGTTATTATTAGGTTTCAAGGAAAGATAAATCGATTGCGGATATTTTCAAGTGTAAAATTATTAGAAGGGACGGAAAGGGGGGGAGGGGCAAAAACGTAGAAAAGGAACGGTTGTTTCGGAGAAAACAACGGAAAACCCAGAACGCCTTTATTCTTTTGCAGAATTTCGAATTCTGATACTCCTTTCACATTTCATACTATGGATTTTGAACAGTATTTAGCCCGGAATTACGCAAGTTTCGGAGAAAACCACGAAAAAGTCAGACATAAATCGTTTTATAATAGTGTTTATATCATTTTTGTATCTCAGCTTCTAATTAGCATAATTTCAAAAGTAATATGTCATTTGAAACTTATTTGAATTGAATTTCAAGAGTAGACGCCACAAATTTCTGTCACCTTCCATTAACCGACTATCATAAGTAATGGAATTTGAGATTTCACGTGATTTACACGTTTTAAGGTTTCCTGATTAGGTTTTCTTTTGTATCTCAGCTACTAATTAAAATAATTTTATAAGTAATACATTATTTGAAAGCTTTATTGATTTAGAATTGAACAGTAGATTACAGAATTTTCTACCGCCAGATGGCGCTGTAATATTTTTAAATTTCAATATTTCGAATTCTGAATATGATTAAATTATTTTTAATACATCATTCGAAAGTTATTTTAAAGTACTTTTATACTATCGAAAGTGGGATTCGAGATTTCACCTAATTTACACGATTTGAGGTCTCCTGATTCGGTTTTCTTTTGTATCTCAGGTACTAATTAAAATAATTTCATAAGTAATACATCATTTGAAAGCTTTGTTGATTTGGAATCGAACAGTGGAATACAGAAATTTGTACCGCCAGATGGCGCTATAATATTTTAAAATTTCAATATTTCAATTTCTAATTATGATTAAATTATTTTTAATATATCATTTGAAAGATATTTTAAAGTTCTTTTAAATTATCGAAAGTTTTCACCAGATTTACATGTTTTGAGGTGTCCTGAATCAGTTTTTTTTTTGTATCTCAGTTATTAATTAAAAAAAGTTCATAAGTAATACATCATTTGAAAGCTTATTTTAGTTGATACACATTTTAAAGTACTTTTACATTATCGAAAATGAAATTCGAGATTTCACCCGATTTACACGTTTTGAGGTTTCCTGATTAGGTTTTCTTTCGCATCTCATCTACTAATTAAAATAATTTCATGAGTGATGCATCATTTGAAAGCTTTGTTTATCTGGAATGGAACAATAGATTACAGAAATTTCTACCGCCAGATGGCGCTGTAATTTTTTTAACTTTCAATATTTCAATTTCTAATTATGATTAAATTATTTTTAATGCATCATTCGAAAGATATTTTAAAGTTCTTTTATATTATCGACAGTTTTCACCAGATTTACACGTTTTGAGGTCTCCTGAATTAGTTTTCTTTTGTATCTCAGCTACTAATTAAAATAATTTCATAAGTAATACATCATTCGAAAGCTTTTTTGATTTGGAATCGAACAGTGGAATACTGAAATTTGTACCGCCAGATGGCGCTGTAATATTTTCAAATTTCAATATTTCAATTTCTAATTATGATAAAATTATTTTTAATACATCATTCGAAAGATATTTTAAAGTTTTTTTAAATTATCGAAAGTTTTCACCAGATTTACACGTTTTGAGGTTTCCTGAATACGTTTTCTTTTATATCTCAGTTATTAATTAAAAAAATTTCATAAAAAATACATCATTTGAAAGCTTTGTTGACTTGATACACATTTTAAAGTACTTTTACATTATCGAAAATGGAATTCGAGATTTCACCCGATTTACACGTTTTGAGGTCTCCTAATTAGGTTTTCTTTTGTATCTCAGCTACTAATTAAAATAATTTCATAAGTAATACATCATTAGAAAGCTTTTTTGATTTGGAATCGAACAGTGGAATACTGAAATTTGTACCGCCAGATGGCGCTGTAATATTTTCAAATTTCAATATTTCAATTTCTAATTATGATAAAATTATTTTTAATACATCATTCGAAAGATATTTTAAAGTTCTTTTAAATTATCGAATGTTTTCACCAGATTTACACGTTTTGAGGTGTCCTGAATCAGTTTTCTTTTATATCTCAGTTATTAATTAAAAAAATTTTATAAGTAATACATCATTTGAAAGCTTTGTTGACTTGATACACATTTTAAAGTACTTTTACATTATCGAAAATGGAATTCGAGATTTCACCCGATTTACACGTTTTGAGGTCTCCTAATTAGGTTTTCTTTTGTATCTCAGCTACTAATTAAAATAATTTCATAAGTAATACATCATTAGAAAGCTTTTTTGATTTGGAATCGAACAGTGGAATACAGAAATTTGTACCGCCAGATGGCGCTGTAACATTTTAAAATTTCAATATTTCAATTTCTAATTATGATTAAATTATTTGTAATACATCATTCGAAAGATATTTTAAAGTTTTTTAAATTATCGAAAGTTTTCACCAGATTTACACGTTTTGAGGTGTCCTGAATCAGTTTTTTTTTTTTTTTTTTTGTATCTCAGTTATTAATTAAAAAAAGTTCATAAGTAAAACATCATTTGAAAGCTTATTTTAGTTGATACACATTTTAAAGTACATTTACATTATCGAAAATGGAATTGGAGATTTCACCCGATTTACACGTTTTGAGGTCTCCTGATTAGGTTTTCTTTTGTATCTCATCTACTAATTAAAATAATTTCATGAGTAATACATCATTTGAAAGCTTTGTTGATCTGGAATGGAACAATAGATTACAGAAATTTCTACAGCCAGATGGCGCTGTAATATTTTTAAATTTCAATATTTCATATTCTAATTATGATTAAATTATTTCTAATACATCATTCGAAAGATATTTTAAAGTTCTTTTACATTATCGAAAGTGGAATTCGAGATTTCACCTGATTTACAATTTAAAGTGTCCTGATCAGGTTTTCTTTTGCATCTCAGCTAATTGAGTAAGACCGTTCAAAATTGGTATATGCAAGTTAATTAGGAGGGGCTGGAACGGTGGGGAAGGAATAGGCGCGCATGGGTTTGGGACCCGGTGCGAGTTTTTACCCGTTGATAAAAGATTTTTTTTTTAATTTTATTTTCTTAATAATAAAAGTTTGAGTTGAGAAGGAATATGCGTGTACAGCGCACGTATATCCTCAAACGTGCGCGCACAGCGCGCATTGGTCTGCGCTGCCGACGGCAGTGGCGTCCCGCTGTGAGTTTTTACCCGATGCTAAATGATATATTTTTTAATTCCTTTTCTTAAGAATGAAAGTTTATGAGTAATAACATGGAATTTTGAGAAGTCATAAGGATGGTGAAGGAATACGTGCGCGCCGCGCACGGGTCTACGCTGCCGAAGGCAGTGGGGACCCGGTGCGACATTTTTCCTGATCAGAATTTTTTTTTTTCTCTTTTTTTATCACATGATAAAAATTAATGCAATTTTGAGAATTCATTAATTTTTGTGATTCATTTAAAAATAGTGACCAGCGAAGCGGGCGTAGCCTGCTAGTTTAAAAAATAAATAAGAATTCTGGCACTGAATTCATAATAGCTTTAAAATTAGCCACTTAAAATTTTTAAATGTTGCCAAAAAAGTTTACGAGTTAGTTTTTTTTCTTTTCCAACATAAAATGAAATATGTGACACGCGAAAAATAAAAAAATACCAACTGTTAAATTTGTTCATGCTCATGCATATGAAAAAAGGACGTATTCATAATTTTAAAATAAAATAATAATAATAATAATAATAGTAATAGCACGTTTCTACCGAATTTTCTTTCATAACTTTTTTTAACATACCTCAATTATAGATTTTTTTTTTTTTTTTTTTAAATAGTATGTTTTTAGCACTGATGAATCACTCTTAGCATGAAAGCTATTTCAGCATTACATTAAAAAGCTTTCCTAGATAATTTTTAAAGTTTTGTTGCTGAAGTAGATAGGACATTTTTTGCCAAGAACTCTGTCTTGGAAACAGCCACTTTAAGCCAAGTAGCGCATCAAAAATATAAATAAATTATTAAATAAGGAAAACAAAAGAAAAGAAAGAAAGGAACAGAAACAATAATCACATAAATTATGTAAAATGGTGATAAAAATACAAAAGTCGCAAAGGGGAGCTATATTTCGGCTGTACCATGACCAAGTTTACACTATTATTTACTTATTTATTTATTTTTCTATATACCAACTCCAATTAACTAACCATGAAATATATATAACCACAAAAAACAGTTGTCTCATGCGATATACGTAGCCAACCATAGCAAATTGTAATATTATATTTGGCGTGAAATTGCTGTCATTTTATGGTTGGTTGGATAAATCAAATAAATATCGGAAATAACGTGAAAGGCAAATATTTTGTACACCACGTATAGTGTTGTTCATATGCAACTGGGATTCATGTCCATTGATATCACCCAAATGGAAGCCCACTGGTAAGCCATTGTCACAAGCAATAGGGACAGGCATCCGAGATTCTGAGGATGAGCAAGCTGCTGCCGAAGGCAGCGGGGACCCGAAACCAGATTTGAGCCATTTCAGTATTTATTTATTTATTTTATTTATTTATTTTTTTCATAAAGCAATACAGAAAAGAGTTCCCTTTAAATATAGTGACCAGCGAAATGAGCAAAGCCTGCTAGTACTACTACTAATAATAAACTGTAAAACGGCCTGAGAAAATTTCATTTTATTTGATTTAAAAAAATCTATGAAACGGATTCTTATGAAACATTCTAAAAACTACCCCGATTAGGTGAGCTTTTTATTAAAAACAAATGTCTTCTTCGATCTATGCATTAAAAAAGAAAGAAAGTCTACATTTAATCGTGTAGTATACTTTTGCGAATACCTTTTTTTTTTTTTTTAACCCTAAAGATTATCTCTCGTATACAATCATATCAGTACTCGGAAATGATTGATTCTTGCAGTTAAGATAAATCTCCTCATTTCTGATTTTTCAGGAAGCCAAACAAACAGAGGCATGATAACTAATCTTAGAAAATCTATTTCTTCGAATGATGCTCTTTATAAGAATGACAGAAAGGAAAGAAGGGGGATCACATTTAAAGCGAGTCTTATTTCAAGCTTAAAAAATTGAGTCCATATTTTCATCCATTATTATGGCATCAACTTCAATCTGAAGTATAATTTACCAATATATAAGGAATGACAATTGAAGCTTAAAAAAAACTATAAACAATAAACTAGATGTGGGAGAAAAAGAAATATATATGCATCACGCATAGATTATGAAAGAATTTTCGACATTTACAAGGACATTGTTGTATTCACACTATTCCGTGCTTCTATTTATGGTAAACTGTACACGTACTTTTTTAAAACACTTTATATGCTCAAGAGATTACACAAATGCGTTCCTTGAACACTTGTAGTGCTTTACGAATTTTATTTTAATTTACTGTCTTAGGGGAAGACAGATCTTGGATTAACATCTAAAACTAGTTGACCTATGCTAGAGTAATGGTCGATATTTAGAAATGAACGTATTTTCAATTTTTTTTTTTTTTTTTTTTTTTTTTTGCTTGTTTAGCTCTCACATCAGTTTATCATGAAAAACGGCAGTTTTTTGAGTGACGCAAGCGGAGGGACAAACGGGACGCTGCGAACTCATATATACGGCTAGTTTGACATCACAGAGATTTGTAAAAGCCGACACTTAATATCTCAGCAAATATGCCATATTTTGTTCTCATCTTTTCAAAATAGTCTTTTATCTTCGGTTTTAATCTATCCTGAAAATTTTACATTTCTACATGCAGTATGTTTTGAGATCTGAATCTCAATTTAAAGCCAAAAAGGGAAAATGTGTGGTGTAACGATGTAAGGGCTGAAAAATATCTCTAAAACGGCTCGAAGGATTTTCATATAATTAATATATGCTGTTAATAGGATCTTTCTGAATCTAGTAACGTTTTCGTTTTTTTCAGGAAAACTCTTGTTTTTTATATAAATCGCTTTAAATATGGAACTATATTACTCCGCCAATTACATGTGTTTCTTCGGGTGAAAACGCTGTTATACGGTTCTTACTTGTAAGGTATGTGGGTTGGCTTGTTGACCGACTTGAATGCACCCAATGAATTATTTAGAAATTTTTTTTAACGCAAAAGTACTTTATTACATGTTTAAAATATTTATTGTATATATACTAAGTCAAATTAACTTAAATATATTTTCTCTTGTGTTATGAAAAAAATATTTTTGATTTCAAAATTTCATATTTAGTCAAAAAAATATTTAGATAATATTTTAAATAAGGAAGTAATTTGTAATTTTAGATATTCCATTTTATCATATTAATGATGAATTTACAATTTTTTTAATTGAAAAAATTTTTAATCATTCATGAACATCGATTTTATAATAACTCAATGATTTGCGATTCCTATTCATGTATCCTTACGCGCCGGGAATGAAAAAAAAAAAAAAACAGCAAATAGAGTTTTGGCGCCATCTATCGTTTTTATTTAAAACATACTCTTTCGTAAATACACACACACACACACACATATATATATATATTTCTTTTTAAAAATTAAAAATCTCTTTTGAAAATACAGTTAGAGTTTATTCATTTATTTATTTTTCAGACTTTAAAATGATACATATTTTAAATATTAACATAATCAATTTTTTTTTAATATTACTGAAAGCAATAATGACTAGGGGATGAAACACTGTTTATTAGAAAAAACAGTGTTTTAATAAACAGCGTTTAAACAGTGTTTTAATAAAATTCATTTTTCCTGAAATTTATTAAAATTCATGAAAAATGTGTCAAATAGCAATTATTAAAAACACGTCAAAATAAATAAATAACATCTTTACTTTGAAACCCATACTAATTTATTAAAAAAAATTATTCTTTCTTTTCTTTCTTTTCTTTTTTTAATTAATTAATTTGTGCATGAAAAATTCTATTTCATAAATATATTTACAATTACAGTAAACAAAAAATCCGCCTTTAATTTTAAATAACTATTTCTACCTGTTTCTAAACAAGTTTTTTTTTTTTTTTTTTTTTTAACGAAAAAAAAAAGTTAAATCTGTATGTATATGATTTGAATATAAACTACTAGATGGCGCCACTACATTTAATTTATTTTTCTTTAAAAAAAAAAGAAAGAAAAAACTTTTAATAGTTTCGAAACATGTAGAAATAATTATTTAAAATTAAAGGAGGGTTTTTTGTTTATTGTAGTTGTAAATATATTTATAAAACAGTATTTTTACGCAGAAATTTCATTTTTTTTTTTTTTTTAAAGCTTAACTTATATTTTCCATGAAATTTTTCTCCAGGTGATTTTATCTTATTTTTAAAATTATAGAAATGGAAAGCTTAATTTATATTTTGTCTATTTTTCCCCCAAACGTTTTATATGAAAATATATAGGAAGTAATTTTTGGAATATTGGAGCAGTATACTTAGCCTCAAAAGGGGAAAAATACATAAAATTCTATTTTTAACATTTACTTGATTTTTTTTTTTTTTTTTTTTTTTTTGTTTAATTTGTAATTCTCTAAAAAGAAATTTTCAAAATGTAAATTACGTAATTCTAACTTAAATTTGAAAATTTCACTTATTTTTCTTTCTTTCTTTCTTTTTTTTTTTTTTTTTTTTTTTTTTAAAGAGTTTGAGAATCCCAGTCAATAAATTTTTCTAGTGCGAAGCTTCTCCATTTTGTTTCCAAGTGGCAGGCTACTTGAAAATTTGTCAGTATGATAACATTTGAAATTCTGATTTAATTCACTCTAAATTTGTAGTGTAGATTTATCTCAGAAATGTGTTTGATATGTTTATCTGCCAACTTAATCCACCCTCTTGTTTCCCTGTGCCAGCACACTGAAAATTTCAAATTTACATTAGAAAGGTTTTATGAATCGATTTGCTTAAAACTCCATATATACATAGCCTTCATTTATAAATCCACTAAGTCCATTAATAAATTGTAGCTGCCATTTTGAAAAAAAAAATGGTGACAACTTCATAAGAAAAATTAAATTAGTTTACCCTTCCTAGGAGCCAGAAGGATTTGTTTTAATTTTTTGATTAAAAACCACTAAAATGTAATGATATAAGTACAAAAAACCCTTAGCGGCTTAAAAGTTTGTGACGCCACTACTTTGTGGCTATAAGAATTTGAAATATGAGTCTTAAAAATAATGATATTAAATTTTAAGTGACGCTTTGCAATTAGTTAAAATATACATAGATTTTCTTATTTGATCTTTCACTTTTATCCTTTATTTATATTTATAATGCAAACGTAATATTTTTAACTTGAAGATCAGACAGATATATAAAATACACTCACTGATGCTTTTTCATTCGCATTTCAAATTCAAAATAACAGTTTTAAAAGGAATGATATAAAAATTCCAGTGGCGCCTCGGTGTTATTTTAAAAGATTTGTTTTTAGATTCCATTAAAATTACTTTTGTTTTGTCTAATAAAGTATATTTACACATTTAAACAGTGCTTTTAATTTTCAAATATACTGTCAAATAATTATACTTTCACTGAGTTCGCATTATAAAGTAAAATTATTTATTTCAATAAATTGATTTATCTTTTGCGTCACGCTATCCAAAACTGCAGTAAAATTTGTGTAAATGTTTTCTTTACGTCACACTACCTCTTTGAGCAAAATTTCACTTAGTTGGACACTATGATACTATGTTTTGGATAGCATGACGCAAAAGATAAATCAATTTATTGAAATAAATAATTTTACTTTATAATGCTAACTCAGTGAAAGTATAATTATTTGACAGTATATTTGAAAATTAAAAGCACTGTTTAAATGTGTAAATATACTTTATTAGACAAAACAAAAGTAATTTTAATGGAATCTAAAAACAAATCTTTTAAAATAACACCGAGGCGCCACTGGAATTTTTATATCATTCCTTTTAAAACTGTTATTTTGAATTTGAAATGCGAATGAAAAAGCATCAGTGAGTGTATTTTATATATCTATCTGATCTTCAAGTTAAAAATATTACGTTTGCATTATAAATATAAATAAAGGATAAAAGTGAAAGATCAAATAAGAAAATCTATGTATATTTTAACTAATTGCAAAGCGTCACTTAAAATTTAACATCATTATTTTTAAGACTCATATTTCAAATTCTTATAGCCACAAAGTAGTGGCGTCACAAACTTTTAAGCCGCTAAGGGTTTTTTGTACTTATATCGTTTAACATTGAATTGTATGATATTCTAAAAATAATGGCACCATCTTGCATCATAATGTTTGGAAAGTCCAAAAGGTTTAATATATATTTATATCCTAATCCTTTAACTCAAATAAATATCACATCATAATAAATTAAATACGTTTAGACGTTGCTGACGCTTTCTTTTCAATGAATTGCACCCAATAAATATAAAAGAAGAAAGAGAATAAGCGAAAATATTAAAATACCAACGAAATTATAAATTCTGTTTATGTGCAATGTGTAAAAGAGATTTTTTTGTTTCAAATGTTACATTATTTTGATAAACCATAAGTAACAAAAAACATATGTTTATATCATGATATAATCCTTATTATTATTATTATTATTACTACTACTAGGGGGCTCCGCTCACTAACCCCCGAGCCGAGAGAGGCGTTGCCTTCCGCGACTCGCTTCGCTTATTAACCACTGCGGGGCTCTGCACGCCTATTCGTTGCTTTGCCTGTCACTGAATAGGAATATTAATAGTGCATAACACAAGACAAAAGCGGAAAAATGTTTTAAAAATAACCATATTTATTGTCAAACTGAAATTCATAATATTTAATACCCCTTTATTATTATTATTATTATTATTATTTGAATAACTTGGGAGCTTTGTCCCATGCTCGCTTCGCTCACCAATCCCTGACTCGCTCCCCTTATTAACCCCTGTAGGGCTCTGCCCGCCTATTCGCTGCGCGCCTTTCACTGAATAGGAATATTAATAGTGCACAACAAAAGACAAAAGCAAAAAAAAATGTTATAAAAATTCCCATATTCATTGTCAAATTGAAATTTATAATATTTTTTTAATGAAATATCATGCTGAAAATCAGTATTTTTTTTTTTTTCTTTTCTTTTGAATACAAAGAAATTTGTAATATCTAGACCATTTTGCGCTACAGCTTTATTATATGACCCCTTTGGCAATGACTTATATATATATATATATATAATTGCTGGTTTGAAAAAAGTACTTATTTTTTATAATGCCTAGAAGTTTTACTATTCAATTCTTTTTAGTTAATTTAGAACAGTATATAATATTCTATATATATTTCTCTAATGCACAGATAGATAATAGTTTTACACATTCGAAAATATCTGAAAAGAAAAAAAGTTGGTACTTTTCCATTTCGCCGGCGCAGGCCATAAAGTCGTCAAAAATGGATACATCCGATGCCAATCATTAAGCACCTAAGAAAGAGTAATTGTTTCAAACCACTTTGAGTAAAATTAATAATAAAATTAAGGAAACACGACCGTTTACTTAATTTTTTTTTTTAATTAAATTTTTTGAAATATTGTTTAACCCTTAAGTGCATGATTTTTTATTTTTAATAAATAACATTTGAAATCAACCGAGAAATGGGTGTAGTTAATGGGGAAAAAAAAAAAAAAAAAAAAAAAGCTACATTTTTCTTGCATAAATTTATCAGTATGGGCAAAAATATAAATATAATTCGTTACTCTTACCTTGTTTCTATCCGAAAACAACTTTTCCTGTATGTTTTTATTATTACTTCCATTACCCTACTATCGTAGGTAATGGGAGTATAGTATTCGGTCTGAAAATTCGATATCGAGATTTCACCTGATTTACACGCTTTAAGGTCCCCTGAGTCCAAAAAAGTGGTTTTTGGCAATTGGTCAGTGTGTATGTGTGTGTGTGGAGAATTTTCTGGCTATTATATCTCGGAAAGTAATAAAGATAGAACTACGAAACTTTAGAATTGAAACAAGTCTGGTGTACAGATGAATTTTTCAAATTTTGGTGAAAATTGAAAAACCGGAAGTGTGACATCGGAAACCGGATGTGGGACCATAAGTCCGTATCTCAAAAACGGCTCTAACGATTTTCTTCAAATTTGCTGTATAAACACTCTATTAGATGTCCTTTCGAATGATATAGTTGGTTAGTTCAGAAAAAATGATAGGCGTCCTGTATATATAGCTCAATTTTAGGTCTCGGTCCTTTAAAAACGGCTGCACGGATTTTTTTTTTCAAACTCGCCATATTAACTCACTTTTAAATATGCTTTTGTATGTAATTATTGTTTTCCTGTCAATAATTGAGTTTTGGTAAAAGTTGGTTCGAAAATTGGTGTTTCAAAAAATAACTCTACAGTCGGTAACAAAAGTGTCCGAACACTAGCAAAAATTCCTATGTAAAAAAAGTACACTTCATACGGTTTTATTAAATAAATCCTTATCGAATCATGTTCTTACACTGACTAAGAACAGGATTCGACAAGGATTTATTTAATACAACCATATGAAGTGTACTTTTTTTACATAGGAATTTTTGCTAGTGTTCGGACACTTTTGTTACCGACTGTACCATTTTTTTTCTTATTTTTTACCTCGCTATATGTAAGTTTCATTTTATATGATAAATAAGTTTATCTTACCAGAAAAATGTTAGGTTTCTACTTCTTTAGGTCACTTTTATATCTTCTGATCACATTATCTCCAAAAAATGCATGTAATACGTGTAATAGTGGGTAATGGAAGTCGTGTGGTTGTTTCACACCAGATTTTTTTTTTTTTTTTTTTTTTTTTTAACATATAAATCATAATTTGTAATACCCGCTCATGAAACTGTACTCGGATAGCGCGCCAATGAAAATTGTCGCAGATACAGAAAAGAATTCTCAAAGATTATAGTTGCGCTTGGGAACGATAAAATATTTTTGGAAAAAAAAAAAAAAACACTAGGCAAATATTGCTACATAAAGAGATATGAGGTTTTAAAAAACATACGATGCAGATAGATCGCTATGGATTTAAGGTTTAAAGCTAGCTTTTAAAAGTATTGTCCTATAACAAATATAACATTTATTCTATCAAATCCATAACAACAGACATGCATAAATTACTTTAAATTTAAATAATAATAATAATAAATAATCTGGTGAGCCACTCACACGACTTCCTCTTACCCTGAAATCTAATACTATATGTACAGAATGGAGATTAAGGTTTAAGATAACGAGTACTGCACTGTTAAAACAATTCAAATTAGGCGTCGGAACAACTTTATTTGACAAATAATTTTATGTAACAAAAAAAAAAAAAAAAAAAAAAAGCGATGAATATTTAGCTTAAAAAAATACATTATTTACCATATGACTATGTGGAATTCATTTCAAGTTCTGAGCAGCGTTCCTATAGACAAGGTAAATTATTATAGTATAGCACTTCTACTAACAAATAAAAAAGAATACTTTGGCTTACATATTGGCAGCCCTGTATATGTTCTGAAAGTTACATACATATAACATGGTGCGCATAAATATGATCCAATATTAATAACACACGGCACAACCTAAAGTACACTTCCATCAATTTTCAAGTATTGTCGCATTATAATCTAGTTCTTTTGTGTAGGCCTGTAAACGAACAGTGAATTATTTCTACAGAGTATTCTACATGAAACATGTTTTTACGCATATAAATAATCTGGTGTGTCACTCACACGACTTTCTCTTACACTGAAATTTAATACTATAAATATAGGTTGGAGATTAAGAGGTAAGATAACGATGTTATGTAAACCTATGTTAAACAATTCAAATTAGGCTTCGGAAGAGTTTTATATGATAATTAATTCTGTGTGAGGGGGGCGCCCCCGTTTCATTAATGCACCTAGATTTATATAAAATTTAATTCGGTTATTAAAAAATAATTCTGTTTTTAAAAAATAATTTATTAAAATGATTATTTAAAAAAATTATCTTTTATGATAATGCAGATGATTTCCATATTAGAGAAGTAGTATAACACTAAATATAAAAAAAAAAAAAAGTCCATTTTATTCTATTCTCAATATTAAAAAAAAAAAAAAATCTTTTTTTTTTTTTTTTTTTTTTTTTGTTAAAAGTGAAAAAAATCGATAACTTTGTTTTAAATTATCGCAGATCGATGGTTCAACCATTCGTTTTAAAGGTATTGGCGAGCTCTTTTGAAAGATACCCATCATGAAAATTTACTCCCGTCGAGGGGGGGTCTTCCCCCACAGGGGGGGAAGCGAGGCTCCTACATACAAAAAAAATTCCCAGTTGACTATCTCTATTACAAAATATATATATTCGTTTCATTTGGTTTAGTGCAGTCTATAGACGTTAAACTCTACTTACCTGCAATTTTCCCCATAGACGTAATGTATTAAAATTCTCTTGATTGTCCCTGTACACGAAAAATTTGCTTGATCTTAACGAAAAGCTTACTGTAGCATCTGTATATGATACACATTGAAAATACCAAGTTTGGTATGTCTGCTACTATTTGTTCTTGAGATATGCTGATAACAGACAGACACACACACAGACCATTTGCTAAAAACATGATTTTCGTATTCAGGGGACCTCAAAACGTGTAAATATAATAAAATCTCGCGTTCGAAAATTTGACCCAAAAACAATACTTTCTCTACCTTATGGGTAAGAGAAAGTAAAAATATATATTTGTTTCATTTGGTTTAGTGCAGTCTATATATGTTAAACTCTACTTACATGTAATTTGCCCCATAGACGTACTGTATTTGTATTCTCTTGGGTGCCCCTGTACACGAACCATTTGCTTGATCTCAACGAAAAGTTTAGTGTAGCATCCTTATATGATACACATTTAGAATACCAAGTTTGAACTGTCTGCTATAATTTGTTTTTGAGATATGCTGATAACAGACAGACAGACACACACACACAGACCAACCGCTGAAAACATGATTTTTAGATTCAAGGGACCTGAAAACGTGTAAATATAACAAAAACTCACTTTCGAAAATTTGACCCAAAAGCACAATGACAGTATTTTTTAATTTATATTTGAAAAAAGAAGGATATGTATATATATATATCATATTTTTAAAAAGTTTAAGCTGTGTTCTTCGCTAGATTTTAAAACTTTTGCTGAAATAATTATAAGCTGAAAAAGTATAGCAAGAACATAGAATTTTACTATCAAATACCGAATTTCAGTTGAACATAATATCCCCATCATATACGATGCATCTATCACATTAGTTCTCAAACCTTTTTAAATCATTTAAAATTGTTAGTAAATATAACATTACACATTTCAAGTACTTATTAAAAGCAAAGGTAAAACTTTATTGTAAAATATTAAAATCTTCGCTTACTTCATTTTCATTGAAGTAACTGCTAATGGTAAAATCATAATTCCATCTTTTATCTAAAATGAAACTGATTTTAGAACACCAAATGAGAAAAGCCGTAATGGCATTTTATAATCTTAATCAAAGAGAAACATTTTATTCACAGCACGCGATTCAGAACAAAACTACAGTCGGCTGCAAAATTATTCGAGCACTAGCCAATAATTCCTATATTTAAAAAGTACACTTAAGACTGTTTTGCTAAGTAAATCCTTGTCGAATCATGTTCTTAGACTGATTAAGAACATGACTCGACAAGGATTTATTTAACAAAGCTGTATTAAGTGTACTTTTTTTGGCAAGGATTATTGCTAGTGCTCGAATAATTTTGCAGCCGACTGTACATGTATAAATCTGTAAAATAATTATTTTCATCAAAAAAAGTAATTTAAATCTAAATTAGAATATTAAAATAAACATTCAATTAAATAGGCCTATAACACAGGTCTACAAAATCGCACTTTTCAATCATTGGGTGTCTCTAATGTGTTTTGATACGCTGAATTCAGAAATGCTTTTCTTCCTATCACGAAAGGAATTTTCACAAACTAAGGATGAAGATTGAAAGAATCCACTCGAAACCTATTACAAAATCGAAATTCTTTGCGTATAAAACGCATTAAAATAGGCTATTATTTACACTTTACCTTTTAAATGTGTTTCTTTAAATATAAGCTCATTTTAGGGCTTTTTCAATTGTGCACTGCTTGGAGCCTAGATGGGGAGGAGATTCCCTATACAGCATAAAACAATAATTTGCTAACATACTAACACTCCATCGACCTTGAATTGAAACCCCCTTACATTTCTTTGATGTCTTGATTAAATAACTCTCCTTGTTCTTCACTCACATCACTGAGATTTACCAGGAAATAACTTAGATGGGAGTTCAAAAAGGGAGAATTAAGCTAAAAGAAATCCCATTTTTACCAAAACTGTACGTGATGAAAATTTTTGAATAGTTTTTTTCTTAATCAGCATCTAAAAATGCACCAGGAAACACATCACTTTGAAGAAAAAAAATTTCAACTCAGACCTGTGTAATTGTCATTTAGTTAAAATAAACACTAACCAGGCATCTCGCCTTTAAATTGCTTTTTATTATAAAACAGGAAAATCAAATTCTCCATAATAATCATTAAGTTCTAGTAAAGCACTTCCTGGTATAAATAAAATGCGGTTAATTCAGCGTTTCGTAAATGTTTGTTTATGTGCTGAGTGCTGAGAGCTAATGATTCCCTCTTCATTTCCAAACACATAGCAGTAATCAGTTGTAGATATTTTCTATGTTTTCTAAAGAAAGGTCTTGGGAGGGGTCTGATGAATATATCAGCAGTCATTCTTTCACTTGAACAGTATTCAAAAGTTATTATATTTTTCTCTTTTAGATACTTCAAATAATAATACTTGATATCAACGTGTTTCATTTTGTCTGAATACTCATAATCAGACGTCTTGGTACATGAAATCTTTTCTTTGTAAATCTTAATTGGTAGTTGTTAAGGTAACAACAGACCTTCTAAAAGTTTTACTATCCAAACAATTTCTTTCGCTGCTGTAGTTGCAGAAGTACAGTCGGTAACAAAAGTGTCCGAACACTAGCGAAAATTCCTATGTAAAAAAAGTACATTTAACACAGTTTTGTAAAATAAATCCTTGTCAAATCCTTTTCTTAGTCAGTCTAAGAACATGATTCGATAAGGATTTATTTAACAAAACCGTATGAAGTGTACTTTTTTCACACAGGAATTTTTGCTAGTGTTCGGACACTTTTGTTACCGACTGTATATTTCGTTTCTGCGGACAACAATGTAATTCTATTTTGCTTCTTAGTGATCCAATGAATTAGATTTTCTTCTAACATAAATATTACGCAACATTTGAAGGCATTTCACTTTCCATTAAATGTCATGTCACATGAATGCTAAGTCACTTAACAAATCTGGTGGATTACTACTCATTTTAGTGACAATGTCTCTTGATACCTTGCTGATGGAAATGAGTAAAATGCAAGCACTCACCACCAGCTGTCCCAGGCTCACGAAAGTCCATTCGGTCCACTGCTATTGGCCCCTAAGCCATTTGAAACTGAAGTCTCGTCAAGCGACAGCCCCCCACCCAGGCGAGAATCCATGTGCCTGATTTACGGCGGATCATGTGCCCTGGACCCTCACACTTAAGGGCCTATAAATATTAAAGTACAAGGAGGAGACGCCCATTAAACATGAATGCCCTGGGCCTCCAAGTGACTAAGTGACTTAAAGGCCAGTATCGACTTGGGCTCAAGATCAACGCTCAAAATGTCATTAATCACGCTTCCGACACAAAGAGCCAAATGTCTTGTCATCAGTTGTAGCCCTTTTTTTATCAGATTGGGCAGTTACCTCAAAGGAAAGCATGCAAAATTGACAAAGATATCTACCCCCCAGCCCCGCAATTATCTCAGCAGGGGACCCCGTTCCAGGGTTTTGAGCAGGAGTGAGCTAGAGTAAGCTGGCGTGACCACATCAAAGGATTCTGAATAGAAAGCGCCCAATGAGCCCAAGTGGAAACCGGACTTAAAGGAACCTTCAAACTCTGGCAACGAAATCATAAATTATCCATTGTCCAAAAGTGACCCTTGAAATTTTGCACACATTTACAATGAAGGCCATTACTTTTTATTGCTCTTTTACAAAAGAGGCCAGTTCCCATGCAATTATCGCACTAGGGGGTTTGTGAGCGAGGAATAGAGCGAGCTTCGGTTCTCAAAAACCACATCAAAGAAATATCAATAGAACCGAACTTTCAGCTTTCCAAGTTGCCAGAGTTTGAAGGCAGCTTAAAGCGCAGTTTCCACTGCGGTTGGTTGGAGGTTTGTTCGAGCGGCGATATTCAGAATCATTTGATGTGGTCCAGCGGTTAGACGTGGTTCGACGAGATTGGTTGTCAGAGAGAAGTTCCTGGCCCTAACCCCCAGCTGAGATGATTGAGGGGCCAGAGGCAGATATCTTTGTCAATTTTGCATGCTTTCCTTTGAAGTAACTGCTAAATCTGATTAAAAAAAAAAAAAAAAGGTTACAACTGATGACAAGACATTTGGCTCTTTGTGTCAGGAGCGTGATTAATGGTTTTTTGAACCTCGAAGTTTCAACCCTAGTGGAAACCAGCCTTTAATCGGTCCCAGCGAGACTCCCTGCAAGTGCGGGAGCTTTTAGTATTACAGGAGAAGACCTGGCTGGCTCCTATAAACGCATGTTACGGTTGACCTCACCGTGCCTGGGACAGTATCAAATACTACGACGGGATTTACTAATGAAAAGCACTCAATAGTTATATATGGTTTAAAAATGAGAAAAGTTTTAAAATATGCTATATAATGTAGGTAAAAGACACATATAATAAATTCATGTAAATAAATTCATAAATTCATGTAACTGTAAATGGCCAATTTTTGTAAAGAAGGCTTTCAAAAATTTGCCAATTATATTTACATTTTCAAATTTGAATTAGTAAAGTATATTGAGATTATAATTTTTCTTTATCGTTTAAGGAACTTTTTTTTATACAACACATTTACTTAAAATCTCTTTGAACTGGAATTCCTTATCAGTGTTACAAGAAAATGAACAAAGTTTTAATATGTTGTATACAGTAGTGGACATAATTATAAGACATCTATCTAATTTGACAAATAGTGAAAGAAAAAATTCAGAGCTTAAAAATGTTTTATCAAATACGTCAAAAACATAAATTTATTCTGTTATCACACGTAATTGTTTCACAGAAATGATATTTTTATAGAGTTTAATAAAAAAAAATTAAAAATACTATGGACAAAATTATAGGACACCTTAACATTTTAATTAAAACACATGCTTTTTTTCGAAAATAATGTGCAATATGCAAATTTTCTGCGCGCTGTTATGACGTCAGCAGTTAACTAAAGCAGACGATAACCGACTTCACGCATTTACAAACATGCCATGACGTACAGAATTAAAAGAAAGTGAAATTCGCGAAATTTGGAGATTAAATGGAACTGGTGCTTCAATTAATAATATTTCAAAAGTTATTAAACACTCTAGATGTGCAATTAGAAATGTTTTGAAAAGAGGAATAAATGGATCAGTGATTAAAAGATCTGGACGTACTCCTTGCTTGTCCTCCAGAGACAGTCGCCTTGTGCTTTTGCTCGCTACACAGAATAAGATGACCACTACAGGCATTAAAAATGCTTTGAAACTGAATTGTTCAAGGAGAACTATTCGCAGGGTGTTGCATAATGCTTCCTATGTGAAATATAAAAAATTGAAGAAAAAACCACCTCTTCTAAGCCGGCACAAAATGGAGCGTCTAAACTTCGCTAAACAAACTATGGCTTGGACCTCCAAATGTACTGTGTGTTATTTTCTGATGAAAAATTTTAACCTGGATGGTCCTGACGGGTTTCAATATTATTGGTGTGATTTACGGAAGTCTCCTCACGTACTAATGAGCCGCCAAATGGGTGGAGGCTTAGTAATGGTTTGGGCTGGTTTTTCGGCTCAAAGGAAAACGGATATTGTTTTTGTGCATTCAAGAATGAATTCCGAAACGTATAAGAATCTTCTTAAAGATCAACTAGCCATATACGGGGAACTTCTTTGCGGCGAAAACTACACTTTCCACCTTTCCAGCACGATAACGCTATGATTCATGCATCACACGAAACAAAAAAAGTGACTTTCAAAGCAAAGTATCAATGTTCTCCCGAAACCTTCTGGCTCCCCAGACTTAAATCCCATCGAAAACTTGTGGGGAGTCTTAGCTCGTGCGGTTTACCGAAATGTGTCGAAGACCTAAAGAATGCTATAAAATGTGCTTGGGTAGTTTGTTAGAATCTTGCGATATTTTGTTAGAATTGATAAATTCGATGCCGAATCGCATCTTTCATGTTATAATAAAACAATGGCGGCTCCACCAAATATTAAACAACCATGTTAGAGGATTTTCTTTTAGACCATTAGTGTCTGCTAATTATGTTGACCACTGTATTTAGAAAAGACGGTTTGGTGTCTTATAATTTTGCCCATTTTGTTTTTAAGTTTTTTCATTAAATTGTATGAAAATATCATTATTATAAAATAATTATATATGATAACAGAATAAGTTTATGTTTTTGACGTATTTGATAGAACATTTTTAAGCTCTGAATCTCTTTTTTCACTATTTGTCAAATTAGATAGGTGTCTTATAATTAAGTCCACCACTGTATGTATATAGTGTATAGGTAGGATACATACATATACAAATAAATTCTTATACTGGGTTTTAAAAAGTGCCATTTACGCTTACATTTTAAAATTTTATATTAGTAAAGCATATCGCGAGTGTAATTTTTGTTCGCTGATAAAGCATTTTTTCCCGTGTAATGTATTTGTTTAAAATCTCTTTCAGCTGGAATTCTTTATCAGTGTTACCACCAGACTTTTTCAACAACATGCCAGCTTTAAGAAGAGTTAATTTGTCAAACAATTTCTTATACTCTATGCCTGAAAAACCATGGGCCGTGGTTTGGAGACAACTGACGTATATTGATGTTACAGGTAACATTTTTCGTATCTGAAATCAAAGATTTTGTTAAATTGTATTTGCCCCACCCCCTTTTACTTTCCATTTAACGCCACTTTTATACATATTCTATGAGACTGATATTTAATATAAATTTTTAAATGTTGCTTAAAATGTTTTTTTTTTTTTTTTTTTTTTTTTTTTTTTGTCGATATCGTTATTATATTTCTTTAACACAAAGATAAAAGATTATTTGTAAACAAATATGCTGTGAAAGTATTTTTGTTTAATTATTCATAACACGACGCAACGACAGATTCTCGGGAAAGACAGGAAAAAAAAAATAATAAATAAATAAAGTAAGTAAGTAAGTAAGCAAAAGGATGCAGTCTTAATTTCTTAGTAAACAGTTTGTAAACTTGACTCATCTGTATATTGAATTACATTTAGAAGTATCTGAGTTTACCGAGGAATCTAAGAAAGTAGAACAGATTTTTTGGTTCTTCCGGAGATATTTTAAATTGTTTTGAATTACGGTTACACTAACTCTCGTCATCCGGATTACCAAATAACCGGATATCAAGAAATATTTCGAGGAAATATATATATATCTATATATATATATAGATATATATATATATATATAAAGGTCGTTTTCCTATTTTTTAAATTTTTTTTACTTTGTGTCAAGTTTATTAGCATAATTTTTAGTGTATTAAAACAATACTTCTTACGATTTCATACTTAAATGCGATCTACAATGCCTGAAGAAACATTAAAGCCAACTGAAAACTTGCATTATTCTTTACACATGCACATTAAAATTTTATGCAAATTTAAACACTGTGTAAAATATGACAATTTCAATTATATCTATAAAATTATTATTAACACTTAAATATTTTGTATATGAAATTTTATTTATTTATTTATTTTTTTAATATATACACCTTTCCATAAATTACCGGACACTTTCGATTTCAGACGTTTTTTAAAATATCTCAAAAAGTACTAACTAAATCATCTTGAAACTTCAGGAGTGTAAAGAACATGTTATACTTCGTATATTTCAGTTAAAGTTTTGCGCCGAAAGGGAAAAGGGGACCAGTAAAAAATTAAAGAAAAATGAAAGTGTTTGTCATCACCCTGTAAAAACATATTGCTTGGAATGCGATCTGGCTGTAGCATGTGATTATGAGGCTCTTCCTCATTATCTGTATAAATGTTTATGTCTCTACCGCATGTAATCAGGGAGATATGAAGGCTTCTTTAAAAAATCCCCCCCCCCCCCCCCAAAAAAAAAAAAAAAAAAAAAAATTGCTATAACACACAAGGTATGAAACCCAGCGCAAAGCTATTTTCAGGAAACTCGAAATACAATATTAAACACAGCATATTGCATTCAGATTGCAAAAATATTAAATACCTAATGAAATATGAGTATTTTTACTAAATAATTTTTAACTGCGCATGCGTAAGATTTAGCGAAATTTCATTTGCATAATTTAATAGCCAAATGTATATTGAGATACTTATATAAAAACTTCAAACAGGTTTCGTGTAAACTCAAAATGTTCTACGCCATAAAATTAACTGCTATTCAGTTGCTCTTGAAAAAAAGCAAAACTATGAGGAGTTTTACTCACATTTTTATTTTGATTCAATAAATGGAAATACAGTTTTCAGTGATTGTAAATAAATATTGAGAAAACCCCCTTATCAATTTCTTATTTTGGGGAACAGCTGAAATTCAGTTCATTCTATGCCGTAAGAACTTTTTCAGTGTGCACGATACTTGTCTGGGGGTTTTATATAAGTAGCTCAATACATTTGGCTATTAAATTATGCAAATGAAATTTGGCAGTTAAAATGTTCATATTTTATTAGATATTTAATATTTTTTCATTCTGATTGCAGTATGCTGTGTCTGATATTGTATGTCGAGTTTCCTGAAAATAGCTTTCCACTGGGTACCTTGTGTGTTATAGTTAAAAAAAGTTTTTTTTTTTTTTTTTCTTTTCAACTTTGAAAGAAACTTTTATATCTCCCGGGCCGCGGTAGCCCAGTCGGTAGAGCGCTGGCCTCGTAGTTGGAAGATTGCGGGTTCGGTACTCGAGCCGGCCAAAGACCGTCGCACAGTGGCGAGTCTGGCTGGCTAAAATTATTTTTTTGTTGAAAACCAATTTCAATCAATTATTTAGTTATGAAACTATTATTTTTAATGCATATTAATATTTTTATTAAAAAAAAAAAAAAAAAGAAAAAAAAAAAAAAAAACGTTATTTAGAATGTTTATTTACTGTAAAACAATAAATACTTCAAAAAAAAAAAAAAAAAAAAAACTCTAAAGTAATAAATATAGTACAAACTCAAATAAAACATTTCATTTAATATAAGCATATAAGAAATAAAAATTAATATATATAATGACCCTCATCTGTCATTCACGATTCCGGTTTACACCGCTTCAAAACAGAGACTTTTGGCAGCCATTTTCTTTTTTTTCCCGTTTGTTCAATTTAACTTACGAAAACATACATATGATTTTCATACATGTTTTGTATCGCACATATTGTTATTTATTCCCTCTAAAACCTTGAAAAACTATTCAATTGTAATGTTTAAATGTTTAATTAAATATAACGGATCACTGGCTATTATAAACATGAACCTATAAATAGAATTATGTAACTTCATGATTATAAACAACGCAACAACGCAATGCCAAATAAAAACAAACATAAACTGTTGCCATTCAGAAAATACAAATTCCAAATGGACAACTCTTTAATTGCGAATGAACGACTCTTTGACTGTTTCATTAAAAAAAACGCTTAAAATATTTCTAAAAAATCTTAAAATATTTGTAAAAACATATTAAAGTCTTTAAATATTTTTATCAAGCTTCATTATTTGTTTACATTGTAAGGTATGATTGGCGTCGAGTTCAGTACGTAAATGTCGCCAGTTGATTTTAGTTTTGAAATTAGTGTAAAGTTATAGTTGGGATAGAATGTTTGGTTGGGCAAGTAAAGGTCACCAGTTGAAATGAGTATTGAAAGTAGGGTAGTCTAAGGTGATAATGTCGAGTCAAGATAAAATGTTCGGTTGAGAATGAGAAAGTCCCTAGCTGGATCCTGGATATTTTGGCGATGTTGTGGGTGAGATAGCTGGTTGGGAGTATCGAGTAGAGGTGAATTTGGGTTAGCATGGAGTGTCTGTAATTATTAGATAGTTAGTTAGAAAATATGCAAGCAAAGTGATGACGTCACTGGGCGTCAGTGGATGCAAGAAAAAGATTTCCTATGTTAATCGCCCATTGGATTTTTCGTAAAAAATTATTAAAAATTGAGGAAAATTATTTCCCGATTTTAATTCCCATATTTCGGTATAGATATGTATTAGTTATCGTGTGCATGCGTTAGATTAAGTTGTTTTTGCTGTAAAATTGATAAAATTTAAATTTTAAATTTCAAAACTTTAGAAAAATAAAATAGCAAACTTCCATATTCGATTGAAAACATAAGCATTTCATTTTAAAGGATGATATTTACACAATAAATATAAAACTAATATACTAATTAAAAGGAAAATGATAAATATTCTATCATAATTTAAAGTCAAATTTGTTTTCAAATGTCTAAATAAAGTGTCTGATATAAGATACTCATATGTTGCAGCGGAATAGATTTAATATATCTGTCATCCTTGGCGAAAAAAATATATCGCCAAATTATTTGGCGAACATATTTTATTCCTTTCAAAAATCATGGTTATTTTAACAACTTATATTAAGAGAGCGATGAATTATATGAAACAATATTTCGTACAATACATATTACGAAAATAAACATCTGGCATGTATATTTTCGTAGTATGTTTTTAATCGCCAAATACAAAAAAACGCCAAAGATGACACAGTTTTGAAATTTAAAATTTTGTCAATTTGACAGCAAAATAACTCAATCTAACACAGGGATACGATAGCATATCTATACCCAAATACGGGTATTAAAATCGGGAAATAATTTTCCTCGATTTTTAATTATTTTTTACAAAAAATACAATGGACGATTAACATAGGGAATCTTTTTCTTGCATCCACGGACGGTCAGTGACGTCAAACTTCGCTTACGTATTTGGAAACAGGATATTCGATAGTCTTAAAAAAAAGTATTTTGGTAAAATGAAGTGAATCGTTATTTACTTCCTCTTACCCATAGGGTCGAGAAAGTATTGTTTTAGGGTCAAATTTTCGAACGTGAGTTTTTGTTATACTTACATGTTCTGAGGTCCCCTGAATACGAAAATCACGTTTTTAGCGAATGGTCTCTGTGTCTGTCTGGTCTGTTATCAACATATCTCAAGAACAAATAGTAGCAGAAATTCCAAACTCGGTATTCTAAATGTGTATCATATAGGGATGCTACAGTAAGCTTTTCGTTAAGATGAAGCAAATGGTTCGTGTACAGGGACATTCAAATACATTACGTCTATGGGAGAAATTGCAGGTAAGTAGAATTTAACATCTATAGACTGCACTAAACCAAATGAAACGAATACATATTTTTTATAATAGAGATAGTCAACTGGGAAAAATTTTTTTGTGTATGTAGGAGCCTCGCCTCTCCCCCTGGGGTAGATGTCCTCCCTCGAGTGGAGTAAATTTTCATGATGGGTATCTTTCAAAAGAGCTCTCCAATACCTTTAAAACGAATGGTTGAACCATCGATCTACGATAATTTAAAATAAAGCTATTGATTTCTTTCATTTTTAACATTTTTTTTACTTTAATATTGAGAATAAATTCAACTTTTTTTTGGATATTTAGTGTTATACTATTTCTCCAATATGGAAATCGTCTGTATGATCATACAAGATAACTTTTTTTAAATAATAATTTTAATAAATTATTTTTTTTTAAACTGAATTATTTTTTAATAGCCGAATTAAATTCTATATAAATGTAGGTGCATTAATGAAACGGGGGGTTGAGGGGGGCCAGAACTAATTATCATATAAAACTCTTCCGAAGCCTAATTTGAATTGTTTAACATAGGTTTACATAACAGTACTCTTTATCTTACCTCTTAATCTCCAACCTGTACTTATAGCATTAAATTTCAGGGTAAGAGAAAGTCGTGTGAGTGACACACTAGATTATTCTTATTATGAGGACTTTAAATAGAGCACTTAACGGAACACTGGGATGTGTTGTTGCTGTTGTGTTTTGGGGCCTATATTTTTTGTCAACCAGCAGTTTTTTTATTGTCATTCATATTTATTGATCGGGTAGAATTTTTTTAATTTCAGAACGAAAATTATAAAATATCGAAACACATTTGATTTATAAACAAAAACTGAAAATACATTTAAATGATCACGTGATACAGTCGGTAACAAAAGTGTCCGAACACTAACAAAAATTCCTATGTAAGAAAAATACACTTCATAAGGTTTTGTTAAATAAATCCTTGTCGAATCTTGTTCTTATTCAGTGTAAGAACAGGATTCGATAAGGATTTATTTAACAAAACCGTATGAAGTGTACTTTTTTTACATAGGAATTTTTGCTAGTGTTTGGACACTTTTGTTAGCGACTGTAATCTTCATGATCTAAATATTGTTTTCAAGCTTTATCGTTCACATTCCGTCATTTTTGACGGGGTTATATACTAGTATTCATATAAAAATGATAATAATAAAAATAATTATTCCTACAATTAATAAATAAGTAAGGAAAAATTTCAACATCACTGCATATTAAATAGCTATCTTCTATTGTTTTGTAATTGCAATTCTATATATCATAAATGCTTGTAGAAGATGCAATCGGCAATAACTCTCTAGAGTTTTTTTAGTTCCCAATCATACTATAGGTATGGGGAACTTAGGTAATCGTGAAAATTTTCGACCTCGGTTTTTTGACTTTTCTACACGTTTTCAGGTGTGAGGAATCCGAAAATGACAAAATTCCTATGGTGTCTGTCTGTAGGGTGTCTGTTAGTGGGTTAGTGTGTTAGTCCGTTAGTTTGTTAGTCTGTGTACACGATATCTCAAGAACAAATTGTCGCAGAGAGGTCAGATCAGTTTTAAAATATTACTTTCGACACTGGCAAGAACCCTATTCATTTGCAACATTCGAATTTGAAAACTTCGTAAGTTATTAGAAATTTACGATTTTCTTAACATGGGAGAATAGGACAAAAATTCACTTAAACGTGCATTAAATGGAAACTTTTTACTGTAAAAATGTCAGACCAGTTTTAAAATATCAGTTTTGATGCCGGAACGAATATCAGTAACTATAAATATGCTACTTGAAAATTTCGCAAGTTATTGGAAATTTACGAATTTCTTAATAGGGCAGTATAGGGTAAAATTTCACATAAACGTCAATTTTGAGCGATATTTTCATAGTAAAGATGTCAGACTACTTTTGAAATATTATTTAGGACACTGGCATGAATATCAATGACTATGAATTTTCCAATATAAAGATTTCGTAAGTTATTGGAAATTTACGAATTTCTTAACATGGCTGAATAGAGCAAAATTTCACATAAACGTCCATCTTGAGGGATATTTTCATCATAAAGATGTCAAACCACTTTCGAAATATTATTTAGGATACTGGCATGAATATCATAGACTATGATTTTTCCAATTTAAAAAGTTCGTAAGTTATTTGGAATTTACGATTTACTTAACGTGTCAGAATAAGCCAAAATTGAGCATAAACTTCCATTTTGAGGATCCTAAATACATTAGACAACTTCAAAATTACGTTTATGATATTTGTTTGAACATGATTGAATACAAATATTCTACTGGGAAAATTTCGTAAATTATTCGTAATTTACGATTTTATCAACATAGCGAAATTGTAAAATTTTCATATAAATGTGAATTTTGAGGATTATTGCATTGGAAATAGTAGCATGTAAACTAAACAACGGAATTGGCCCTGATAAAATAAATTAATAGATTAGAATAAGATAAATATATCGAAGTGAACGGTGGATAGCCTATTAGGCGGGGATTTCATTCTGTCACTGTATCAAGCTTTGGTCAAATTCATTTCTTTTAACATGATTATAATATGTCTCGCACTAGAAATTTCTGAGAACATACATAGAATGGGGAACTGAGCAGAGTCCACCTATGCCAACTAGTTTTTTTTTTTTTTTTTTTTTTTAAGAATTTGACTTTTTTCGTATTGTAGATCTCATCTCAGTTAACACTAAATCTGAACTCAAACGTAATCTATTAAGAACATCAGGATTACAAAAAAGTCTTAAAATTATTCGTGCACAATTTTTTTTTTTTTTTTTTCGAAATAAGCGAAAATAATTAGTGCGTGCTTCGGCTGTTTCTTCAAACAATTGCTAACTGGTAATATAGCTTGCTGGATTGCAGTGGGGTTGTCTATTATTTTGTGCATTGTGGATGATATTGGATACGATACCAAGGATATTACTAATAGAGTTCTGTTGTTTTCTCTGCATATTCCGTAAATTTTTTCACGTGAACTCTGTGGTCACTTTAAGTATCTTTTATATCAATATCAGTACAAGTTTCTTTTCAGGATAACAGACCATTTTAACACGCTTCAAAATAGTACATGAAAGACTTTTTTCTTTGAGTACTTCTTATAATTTTGTATTGCATAGCTGCCAAACTTTTTAATTTTTGAAACAGGTTTGTCACCAATATTTTTATAAAGAAATCTTTTAAGCATATTTTATATGATTGCATAAACTGAAAACATTTATAAAAACTTTCTTGTATGAAGTCTCTCTTAAAAACAGGAGACTTGGCATCTATGGTATTGGTTTCTTGGAAAATTAGCCCATAATGACATGGCTTGCAATGGTGATATTTGTGTTCGTTTTCACATGTGTTTTGACCTTTTTGTTTGTTTTTTTGCTTCTTTTGGAGTAAAAGTAACTTCTTTTAGTATGAAAGCAGCACATCTTTTTACAGAAGTTTCCAAGTTATTTTGTTTGGCATGTCTGAGCACTTCAGCGTCTGTGGAGTACGTAGAGTTTCAGCTTTTCTTGTTTAGATCTTTCACTTCATTCAGTGAAGTTTCTTACTGGTCTCTCAGAATGGTTTACACATCTAGGAATTTCAAATCTCCTATCCAATCCTTATTCTTTTCGGTAAATATACCTGCTTAATATTAGACGTTAATTCATCTGCTATTCATTTTAAATTTAAAACGTGAGAAACTGATAGATTTTCTTATTTCATCTTCGTACAAAACAATGATTTGAAAAGAGTAATTTTCAAGATATCTTAATTTTTTGTTTAATTCAATGTATTTTACACACAGAATAATGTTAAATAATTCTCTGTGAGTAATTATTTTGGCATTTTATGGTCCTAGATCAAAATAAAGGCATAGTACAAATGAAAATAAATGAATAAAACATAAATGTTATGAGGTCGTCAATTTTTTTGCAGTTCTATTTTTCTAAAAATTGCGTAGATTTAAACATTAAGAAAGATGTCTCTACTCAACAGAAAAATATTTTTTACGAAATACAATTAATTCTTCCGAATTTTTGGAAAATGCAAAAGCAAAATCTAAATTTAATAAATGCCTCAATTTAATCTAGCTTTAAAACAAATAATACTTTACTTTATTCAAATGAAAATGGCTGAAAATATACATACGTGATCACTTTATTATTATCTCTAAGAATTTGCTTTGCAGCAAAGTTTATAAAGTGTAAAAATTTCGAAGCTTTTTAACTAGGCACTTGAAATGCATTGAAAAAAATTTCGACCTGCATTTTTTGAACAGCCTTTATTTTAAAAAGCGGAAGAAAGCGGAACTAATTTTTACAAAAATAACAAGATAAAGGTCTATATTTATTGCTAGAAGAAAAATCATTGCAGGGAAAGGCAGGGAAATATAACTAAATCCTTCGAATTTTCAAAATATAGTATAAAAGTAAGAGAGAAAAAATGCATTATTTTAAACTTCTTTTAAAAGTATAAAAAATATTTTTGCCTCAACTAAAATAATAAAAACCTTTACACACTTATCTGCCTCGTCATTTTCCATAGCAATTAAATTTTATACATTTCCTAAATTAAAATAATTCACATTCTAAAAGGAAACATCGCGGTTGGCAACTAATGAGCAATAATCTGCTGAACGAAACATTTGAATTTCAACTTATACTGAGAATTCCCAGTTTGTTTATACGAGAAAAAAGTGGTATCACACGATTCCCCATTTATTTATCTTTATCACACACCCATATTTTTACACCTGCGTTGTAATATTTGAAATCGACTTTTGGCCAGCCAGATTCGTCAAATACCCCACTGTGCGTCGTGTAAACTAATGGTGACTGGTGCACGTAAAATCTGTCGTACCCGCAAAGTCCTCCATGTTCACATCAAAAAATATACCTCTGGGGGTCACCGAAGCCATCCCTTCCGTGGAGGATAAAAATTGTGATGGCATGTCTCCGGACCACTTCTGGGTGTGTGTCACAGACCGTCGCCAATTGCCCATCTGCGCAGCACTAGTGCGACGTAAAACCCAACCATCCATCCATACTTTATATCTCCCTGTTTACATGCAGTAGAGACTTGAATATTTATACAGATAATAAGGAAGAACCCCATAATCACATGCTACAGCCAGTTCACATTTCAAGCATTACTTTTTACAGGGTGATGCCAAACACTTTCTTTTCTTTTCATTTTTTTACTTGTCTGCCATTCACTTTCGGCGCAAAACTTTAACTAAAATATTTGAGGTATAATATGTTCTTTACATTCCTGAAGTTTCGAGATGATTTGTTTAGTACTTTTTGAGATATTTTAAAAAACGTCTGAAATCGAAAGTGTCCGGTTATTTATGGAAAGGTAGTGTACCTATAGAAAGCTAGAAAATATATTAAGGCCGCATAAAATATTATGTAACAAACTTCTACTATTCCATAAAACCTTTTCTTCTTTTTCATTAATTTAATTATTCTTGAGGTCATAGAATTTGAAAGTTTTTTTTCTAAGTGTTTATTGAGATGCTTTTTTAGCTGTTTTCAATGGACATTTTAAGATCATCTTTGGTGTTGTAAGTTTTACTATTTTCATAAACGTCACACACCAAACTGCCGCTTACATTTTCTGTTGGGTAAACTTCTTGATGGCCACTCAAGCAGTTGGACATGATTAGATTGAAGCCAAGATTTGTGGAGCTTGAATTGTAAAATGACTCATTGTCATTTTACAATTTAAAGTGTTTTTTTTTATGCTTTTTAGCTATTTTCAATGGATATTTTAAGCTCATCTTTGGTGTTGTAAGTTTTACTATTTCCGTAAACGTCACTCACCAAAATGCCCCATACACTTTCTGTTGGGCCCATCAAAGATTCTTGATGGCCACTCAAGCAGTTGGACATGATTAGCTTGAAGTCAGGGCTTTGTTGAGCTTGAATTGTAAAATGACTCATTCTCCTGCTAAACATTTATTTGTCAGACGTTATCAGAGGTGCCTAAGGCAAAAACATTTCTGAAAGGATATTTTGTTAGGCTTTCGAATTTGTCTTTATTTTTATGTAAGCAGTTAGTGTTGTTCTGTTGGTAGCGAAACCGTCCGAATTATCACGGAGTGCATTATTCCCACTTGCGCGATTCCCATTTGAGCGACCAGAAATTGCAGGACCGGGCGTGCAGGTGATTTCTTTCTTTTTGACTTGATAATCTGAGAACGGCCGTAACTCGGTTCCGCGGCAATCACTACCACGGACGTGAAAAAAAAAAAAAAAAATCACTGGACACCCTTACCTTGCTGTGCATGAATCTGAGAACGCCCGTAACTCGGTTCCGCGCAATCACTACGACGTTCGCGAAAACCAAAAAAACATCATTGGACACCCCTACCTCGCTGTGCATGAATCTGAAAGAGCTGGTAACTCGTTTTCGCAGCAATCAGTATCACGCACGTATATACGCTTCGCGCACATGGAAAAAAATCAAATCACTGGACATCTCTACCTCGCTGTGTATGAATCCGAGAACGCATGTAACTCGTACTATTATTGTATTTTTACTTTGTTCGCGCAAATGGGAATTTTTCTCCATTTTGCGCAAATGGGAATCGCGCATATGGGAAGATACCTACGGGGTCACCAACTGACGCTTTGAAAAAAAAAAAAAAAAAAAAAAAAAAAAAAAATGGTTCATTGCGAAGAATATGCCTGTAGTATCTAAAACTGTAATGTCCGGCCATTAAAATTAATTATTTTTCATCCGAAAAAACATCATTTTGCTATTTATAACCCAAAGCAACATTATTCTTTGCAAATTCTAGGCGCGTCATTTCATATCTCTTACTTAGAGGTGGTCCACCAGTGCAAATTATTTATTAACCCTTTGCAATCGAGAGGTGACTCTCACTCACCATGTGGTTTGATGCCGCAACTCGAGACGTGACTCTCGATCACCACATGATTTGCTGCGGTAACTCGATGCGCGGCAGTAACTGTTTACGTTTAGTTTCTTCGACATGGGTTCCTACTCTCTTTCTGTATAATCTTATGCGATGTATAATCACTCGCGATATTTGAAAACATTAGTCCACCAACTGACTGGAGATTTTCACCAGCCACGCGATCGAGCTTCGACTTCCAACCTCCGATTCCGAAGATATCCGCTTGAATGGAATGGTACACAATATTCTAATAAAAGCTTTTTGTAAAAAAAATAGAACCGACTCCAAAAAGCAACTACTCTTCAAACAACTAAAAAAAAAAAAAAAAAAAAGGGTATGAAATGAAACTGTAAATTGCGCCTAAAAGTATAAAATAATTTCCTTCGCCAAACAACCTATAACACTACAATTAATCATAACTTTTGAAGTCGGCGCAAAATTAAATAAAATTTAATTAGTTTTTAAAGGTTTGTTTTTATATCGGTAGCAAGAAATGTTGTTGTCTCGAATGATCCATTTTCATGTTTCCTTCATTAGTTTATCCCTATATGCAATTGGTCCATTAGTAGCATCTACATAGAACAGTGAACATTCTTTACAATGCGGTATTTATGTTTCTACGAAGTTAGAGTTTCCTTTGCAAATTTGGTATAACTTTGATAACTATTATCCTTGGTAGCTTTTGGATTTGGTGATCA
Organism: Salticus scenicus; assembly: GCA_963930645.1. Classification (NCBI taxonomy): domain Eukaryota; kingdom Metazoa; phylum Arthropoda; class Arachnida; order Araneae; family Salticidae; genus Salticus; species Salticus scenicus. The sequence continues at coordinate 344,738,574 of OZ005648.1, forward strand.
AAACGTAATGCAAAAATTTTTCACGCAAGATGTATATTTTCATAATATATATTGCACGATGTCTTGTTTCATAATCTTCATTACTCTCTTAATATACCTTATCAAAACAATCATGATATCCCAAAGAAATTAAATATGTTTGCCAGATAAATTTGCGATTTTTCTTTCACCAAGGACGTCAGATACCAGCATCTTCGCCAACTTTTGCTGCTTACGAGATCTTATTTGTTTTCTTGAATCAAAGTAGTTTTCGGCTGCGTTTTACAGGTGCCAATGTGAGATGTGTATATTGAATAGGATCTGATTTTTGTATTGAATAAAGTTATAAACTTTTATTTAATTTTGCGCCGACTTCAAAAGTTATGATTAATTGTAGTGTTATAGGTTGTTTGGCGAAGGAAATTATTTTATACTTTTAGGCGCAATTTACAGTTTCATTTCATACCCTTTTTTTTTTTTTTTTTTTTTTTAGTTGTTTGAAGAGTAGTTGCTTTTTGGAGTCGGTTCTATTTTTTTTACAAAAAGCTTTTATTTTTCTCTTTTCAGTGAAAACTTATTCCTATAGCAGAACATCAAAAGACGTTCGACGGCAGCTTGACAAATCACAACTTACAAGAAAAGTGACATAACTCAAAAAATGGTTTATGTCACTGAAAAATACATGAAATGCACCCAATGTGAACAAACAAGTTACATCTCCATATAGAAAGTTATCCACTCGAGAGACAGTTGTGCCAGTGTTATTCTAGTCAAGTTATATTTAAGTTGATTTTTCTCAAATGCTGCATTTTTAAGTTGTATCACTTTTCTTGCCTTTATCAGATATGAGCAAAAAAACTGTCTATTGAATGAACATACGTTAGGTTAAAAACTCTTTAGAAATGTAAAGAACGGATACGCTGTATTCGTAACCAAAAATTCTGTTAGGCATAAATATTGAACTTTACAGTGAATACGTGTCACCCTCTGCGATGGAAATTACGCAGCGTAAAGTTCAAACAAAGAGCAAAATATGCATTGCAGCTGACGGACAGAAGTTTCAAAATCGATACTTACATACTGCTTTTACCAGTGTAGCTGCATGCGTTCAGCAGTTAGAGTGAGAACAGACTTTTGTGAGTATCCTTTGTTTATATCTTAATGAAATCATAATGAAACCTATTTCAGGCCAAGATCATTACAACAAAATAAGTGTTAAAATTAAATCATCTCTTACGAAGTTAAAAGCTAACAAATTTCAACAACAACAACAATGAGAAACATGGTTTGTATTGAGAACCTCTTCCTTTATGAAGTCGGTTTAAAACGCCTATTCGTTAATCGATGTGACCGCTTACAATAGCCATACATTGAATTTTACATAGCATAAATGTCACCCGCTACGCTACAACATATGCAATGTCGTTCAAGTCTGCACAAAATAGGAAATTGTGAACAAACAAATGCACGTTTTAAGCGTTCTGTTTTTAGCATTAAACTATCTTTTCGTAGTAAATCGATGATGCTCTCTAATTTTATAATTCACTTTTTTCTCATGTCTTGAACCGTTTACGAGATAGGAACGCTAACTCCACTGTTTTCCACCAGCTAGCGCTGTAGGCGGTTGAATCGCGTAGCACATCTCCACTTTACTATACCTACATACCACTTTTATGACTAGGCAGCAGCTGTTCAGCAGTTAAAAGAGTCGGGACTGACTTTTCTGGGCACCCTGTATTTCCTTTTGATCTAAAGATATTACAATGGGACCTATTTCAGACCAAGACCTTTACAATAAATTAAAAAGTATCCAAATCGGATCATCCATTCAGAAGTTATGAGCTAACAAACAAAAACAAAAAAACATACGCTATGAATTGAGAACCTCCTTATTGGTTTCACAATCAATTTTTAAAGAATAAAGCAGGCTGGAGTCTTGAAATAGAACATAGAATAATTTCAATATTTTCTTTTAATTAAACTGCACACACTTCCATAAACAGATATTGTTGAACACAAACATTACTATTTACAAACTATTATACAACAATTATATACAGAGGGCCCGGAAATTAAAGTAATATTATATTCGAATAATATTCGCACCATAGCGACATATTGATCAAAACAGAACATTCTTTCGTAGCGATAAACAGAAGCATTCCGGTAGCACTCGCTTCAACTGGAGAGGAATTGAGTTGTACTGCTGAGTTCTGCAGTTATTGCTGGCCTTGGGGAAGGAACTATTACAGCTGCTCTAGTTTTCCAACATCCTCCCCACTTGAGCGTTCTGCAAAAATGCTCAACAGAAATATGACACTGAAAAATACTAATAGAAAGGTTAACAAATGACAATATATATATGAATTACATTAAATATCTAATAATAAAAAAAAAAAAAAAAAGAAAAATACCAAAAAAAAAATATTTAGAGTTCACTTTTTAAAGAAAAAAAAAAAAATGTTTTTATAGTTTTTGAGCAGTCTTATGTTAAAATTACACATCAAGTCTTTTTACTGGCCTCACTACCCTGCCAAAACGTGTCTTAAGTAGCTCTCCATCATTAGGCTTCTCACTACTGTTATTTGTTTTTGGTGCAGGATTTGGCACATGCTGTTCAAGTCTTTGTGTGATTTCAAGAGGATAGAGTCTCTGGATTGGTCGTAGTAAAACTCCTTTCGATGTTCTAAGCTTAACCAGCCTAATAATTCCATCTTTACTAGGAAAGAGTTCGATGACCTTTGCCAAGGGCCAACATAAGCGTTTCTTATCGTCGCTGCCAATCAAGACTATATCACCCACTTGAACTGTGTCGTGACTTTTGGGGATCGACGAACGTAGAAAACCAAGATATTCTCTTCTGAATCTTTGCTTTAAAGATTCTCTTACTCTCTGAATATATCTGTATCTTTCAACAACGTCAGTTTTCTCAATTTGATCCAAGTCAGGTACATCACTTGTTCGTAATTCTTGAAGGAACAGTGAAGGCGTTAGAACATTTAGTTCTTGATCTTCAGATATGTACGTTAACGGTCTAGTGTTCATAATAGATTCGTATTCACATACAAGCGTATGTAGTTCTTCTTGTGTCAGAGAGGCTCTACCTAAGTTTTTTCGAAGCAAATCTTTGAGAATTCTTATAAGTCTTTCCCAGAACCCTCCCCACCATGGGGCTGATGGTGGGTTGAATTTCCATCTAATTTCCTTTACTTCAAACGTTCGTTGAATCTCAGTCCAATCCAAACTCTTCAATGCGTTATTTAATCCAGTGAAGTTTGTACCGTTGTCGGAGTATAACACAGAAATCCGTCCTCTTCTCGCTATAAATCTTCGTAAAGCCTGAATGAAAGCATTCGTACTAAGTGATGGAATCAATTCTAAATGTACAGCCCTAAACACCGCACAAGAAAATAGTACGATCCAAACTTTTTCTTTGGACTTGGTGAGCAGAGGACCTGCTAAATCAACTCCTGAGACTTGGAAAACTGCTGTTAATTTCGTGCGATCTTCTGGAAGAGGGGGAAATGGTACTTCTAGATGTTTAACCTTTTGCTTCTTACAGATATTACACTCATGTATGACACTTCGAAAAATTCTTTTTCCCTTTAAAATCCAAAATCGTTCTCTCAAAATAACAAGTAGAGCAGACGCTCCAGCATGCTTGTTGACAATGTGCTCTTGCTCGATAAGTCTTTTCACTACTGGATGTTTGGACGGAAGAACCAAAGGAAAAATAAAATCAGAATTTTCATTTTCGTTTGTAAGTCTTGATTTCAGTTTTAGTATTCCCTCATCATCTTTATAAGTTTGGAAATTTACGAGAGATCTTTTGCCTTCTTTATCTGTAAAGCATTCAGTCTGTACACAACGAAAAAGTGTCTTTTGAGCATTTTCAGTTTCTTCAGATGTAATATTTGGATATTTTCTTAAGTCTTTAGATTTCGGTTGAAAACGTAATATCCAAGCTATGATTTTAACAATCTTGGAAAATTTTGAAACTCTGTTCGCTAATCGGGATACAACAGATTCAAACTCAATATTATTAGCAGAAACTACAGTTCTTCTTTTTTCTTGAGCAATCTCTTCTTCATTGATATTTATGACTGACTTAGGCCATTGCTCTCTTGGATTCTTCAACCAGACTGGTCCCAGCCACCACTGAGATTTTAACAACTGTTTAGCTCCACATCCTCTGGATGCAAGATCAGCAGGGTTCAATTCACCGGAAACATGGAACCAATTCTCAGCATCAGTAAGTTTCCTAATTTCATTTATGCGATTATTCACAAAAACTGACCACTGTTCTTGCCGCTTAATCCAACTGAGTACTGTAGATGAATCAGTCCAAAAATAGGATTCTATTTTTTCCATTTTCAGAGCATCTTTAACTGATTTGAACAATCTTGCTCCTATTGTAGCTCCCATGAGCTCTAAACGTGGAATTGTTATCTTTTTCAGTGGAGTTATTCGAGATTTAGCTTGCAATAAGTGAATGTTCACTACACCATTAGTGGACTCAGATCTTAGAAAAACGCATGCGACATAGGCATCTTTGCTCGCATCTACAAATGTATGCAAACTTAGAAGTGACGATTCAGTCACACCAGTCCATCTAGGTATTTTTATGTCTTTTAAAAAATGCAAATTTTTGACCCAACCAAGAAACTTCTTTTTAATTTCATCACTAACTTCCGCATCCCAATGTTCTTTAGTTTTCCATATGGCCTGAAGCAAAATTTTGGGTTGTATTAAAGCTGGGGCAATATAACCTGTCGGATCGAAAATTTTACTAATAAATGACAAAATTTTTCGTTTCGTTAGTTTTTCTGTCTTATCAAATTTTAATACTTCATAATCTATTTCTAAGGTATCAGAGTATTTGTCCCATATTAAGCCTAACACTTGTGTTTTAGAATCTTGAGAAGGGATTTCAGGACAAGCTGTACTTTCCCAGCCCCTAAGATCAAATTTCCCTTCTTTCATAATATCTGTGGCATACTTCACAAAGTTATCTAACTCTGAAATGTTATGTACACTGGCCACACAATTATCCACGTAAAAACTGTCACGCAATCTTTCCAGCAATTTTTCAGAATACTTTATTTTCAACGATTCAGCTGACAAAAGGTGATGAATTACTGCCATGAGTAAAAAAGGGCTGCTGGTTACCCCAAAAACACAACGTGTATGACGGAAAACCCTTATGTCATCTTTGTCATCATACCAGAGGAATCTTAAGAAATCTCGATCTTTTTCGTGCAGAGCTATCTGTAAAAACGCTCTTTTAATGTCAGAAATAACCCCAATTTTGTATAAGCGAAATCTTGTTAAAATCGAAGGAATGGTTTCAATAAAGTTAATACCAGTCTCTAAGCAATCATTTAGGGATGGATAACCAGGCTTCTTAGCTGAGGCGTCAAAAACGGGCCTAATTTTCATAGAGGTCATTGATGATGTTTCCTTAATTACTGGACGATGGGGAAGGTAATAAGAATTAGCAAGCGCCAATTCTTCAACGGGAACTTCTTCAATAATTCTATCATCAATCCACTCTTTAAAAACTTCATGGTATTTTTTACGATATCCAGTTTTTTCTAACTTTTTAACAGTAGATTCTAATCTTTGTACTGCAACTTCGTAATTGCTCGGTAAGCAAGCATGGTCATTTTTCCACGGTAAATGGACCTCATATCTTCCATCTTGTTTTTGTTTGACTGTTTCTTTAAAATGTATTATAACAGCCTTTTCAATATCTTCCCTATTACTTTGTTCTATAGGATCTCTAATGCCAAGGAGTTCTAAATCCCATAATTTCGAAACCGATATGTCTTCTTGTGAAAGCATACTAATGACAGACATATTTATATCTCTACAACTACTGGACTGAGGGACTTTTCCCATCAAAGTCCATCCTAATTTCGATTCCATGGCGACTAAGCCTGACTTAAGTTGTTCTCGTCTACCAGTAAATAATTTACCCACGACGTCTGCTCCCAAAATAACTGAAAGTTTTAATAACTGAAAGTTTCTCGCTTAAAGGAATATAAAATGCTTTCTTACAAAATCGCATTTCATGATCTTTTGAACAAAATGAACATAAATTACTTTTTGAATCATGCGTAATTAGTTCCATTGCGGATGGATAATTATCTTTTACATTTTTATAAGTTGTTAAACCTTTATGTTCGCGCTCAGGAAGCGTATTACAAAGATCGGTTCTGCTCAATTTAATCTTTTCTTCGGACTGTACTTCATTTCTTAAAAACAGAAGTATGGCATCAAGACTCGATATTTTATTTTCAGTTTCTAGAATTTTTCTCTGTCGTTCAAATAAACGTAATATATTTATGGGTAATGAACTTTCAACTAAGGGATATAAAATTAGGCCACACATTTCACTAGTAACACCTAAAGTGCCTAGCGCTCGTAACTGAGTAGATAATTTATTATATAAACCGCTCAAAGAACAATTTTTCTTATTATTAGAATTAAGAACGAGTTTTAATAACTCTCTAACATAAAAATCGATCAAAAGGTCTTCTCGACCATACCTTTCTTTTAAGCTCTGTATAGCCAAATCATAATTTTCTTCAGTTACGGGCAGGCCCTGACTAACGGCAGGGCATACGGGGCAAATGCCCTGGGCCCCCCTTCTGGAAGGGCCCCCCCTACAGGCATATGCAGAAATTCTGCAACCTAAAGAGCTCTTATCCCACTGCAAGGGGGCCTCCCAGAATAGGCTTGCCCCGGGGCTCCAGGTAGTCTAAGTCGGGCCCTGGTTACGGGATATGACTAAACAATTTCTCTTGCTTCTGATTTAATTTTAGTTGACTGAATCAAATAGTGAAATTTATCTGCTTTACTTAAATTTTTATTCTCATGAATATTCTTAAATTGATTCCAAAATGTGAGCCAATCTTTTAAATCTCCCCCGAACGTGTAAAGTTCAACTTCAGGAAGACGCTGACATAATGTTTTACCCAATTTGTTAATCTCTAATTGATTATCATAATCAACAATATTACTTTCTTTTACATTTAATTTTTTGTGATTTTCTAAAAAGCGTTGAGCTTTTAATTGAATTCTCAGTGATTTTTCCCTATATTCTTCTACAGAATCAAATTCTGTTTCAAATTCTTGTTCTTTTAAAGAATCTAAATATGTATTATGTGTCAGCTCTAATGTATCAGATTTTTGTTTAAATAAAACTAAACTGATCTCTACTTCTTCGAACGAAGAATTTTCGTCTGCTAGTATATTTTTTAGCTTATTATAGGCCCTCGTAAAGGAAGCTCTGTGTGCAGTTTTATTTCTTTTGATTATTTCCAATTTTACTATCAAATAATATAATACAATATTCACTCAATATTTATTTTACTTAGTAAATCTCGTTTTCATAAATTTGAAATCACCACAAAATAAACTTCAAAACCAAAATATTTTCGTTTTACAAACTTTCAATTGACAATCATAAACTTCTATTTTCATTATATCAATAAATAATACACTTTGTATTACTATCTAATACTATCTAAATGATATAATATATTCATTAATAAAATGCATTCATTTAGGAAATATTCTTCGTAAGTTTCGTTTTAATATCTTTTTTTTTTTTTTAGATCATCAATGAAAAACTTCAAAATGGAAAAAATCTAATCTTCTTACCTCTTAATTATTAATCATTCTATTTTAAAAGACGCCAGGCCCACCCGGGGGCGCCAGATATTGGTTTCACAATCAATTTTTAAAGAATAAAGCAGGCTGGAGTCTTGAAATAGAACATAGAATAATTTCAATATTTTCTTTTAATTAAACTGCACACACTTCCATAAACAGATATTGTTGAACACAAACATTACTATTTACAAACTATTATACAACAATTATATACAGAGGGCCCGGAAATTAAAGTAATATTATATTCGAATAATATTCGCACCATAGCGACATATTGATCAAAACAGAACATTCTTTCGTAGCGATAAACAGAAGCATTCCGGTAGCACTCGCTTCAACTGGAGAGGAGTTGAGTTGTACTGCTGAGTTCTGCAGTTATTGCTGGCCTTGGGGAAGGAATTATTACAGCTGCTCTAGTTTTCCAACACTCCTCCTTTTTGAAGTCGGATAATTAGAGCATCTCTTACGAAGTTATAAGCTTACAAACACCAACAACACATAGCTCGAATTAAGAACACCCTCCTTTCTGAAGTTGGTTGAAAACGACTTTGCGCTAATCGATGTGACCGCTTACAATAACAGTACTTTGAACCACAGAGTATACGTGTCATCCGCTACGCTGCAAAGTGTGCAACGTAGTTCAAGTATGCACAGTGTAGGAAATTGCGAACAAACAACTGCACGTTTCAAGCTTTCTATTTTTAGCAATAATCTCTAAATACTGTCTTTTTGTAGTAAATCGATGATGCTCTACAATATGTAATTAACTTCTCTCCCATCTTGAACCGTTTTTGAGATAGGAACGCTAATTCCGCTGTTTTTCACCAGATGGCGTTGTATCTTCTTTAGATTGTAAAGATATTACAAAGGGACCTACTTCAGACCAAGATCTTTACAACAAAACAAAAAGTATCAAGTAACCGTATTTTGAACTATATAGCGTATGTCTCACCAGCTGCGCTACAACACGTACAATGTAGCTCAAGTGTACATAGTGTAAGAAATTGCGAACAAACAAATGCACGTTTTTAGCATCGTATTTTTAGCATCAATGTCTAAACTATCTTTTCGTTCTAAATCGATGATGCTCTGCAATTTTATAATTCGCTTTTCCCCCCTGTCTTGAACCGTTTCCAAGATAGGAACGCTAGCATGAATGTCTGAACTATCTTTTTGTACTAAATCGATGATAATCTTCAACTTTGTAATTCACTTTTTTCTCTTGAACCGTTTTCAAGATAGGAACACTAACTCTGCTATTTTCCACCAGGCGGCGCTACAAGCGGTTTAACCTTGTACTGCATGGCCATTTTGCTATACTTACATACCATTTCTATCACTATAGGTGCAGCCGTTTAGCAGTTAAAAGAGTTGGGAGTGATTTTTTGGGGCACCCTGTATTTTCTTTAGATCGTAAAGATATTATAATGGAACCTATTGCAGACCAAGACCTTTTCAACAAAACAAAAAGTATCAAAATCGGAGCATCCGTTCAGAAGTTATGAGCTAACAAACATAAAAAAAACATACGGTTTGAATTGAGAACCTTCCTTCTTTTTTGAAGTCGGTTAACAAAAGTTAGGAAGGACTGCAAAGTCTGTTCTCAGCGATATAAACCCGGGAAAAGGCATCAAACGACATATTATTGTAATACTTGCCCCGACAAGCCGGGCATGCATCTTGAGAATTGTTACATGAACTATCATACGCAGAAAAATTGCAGACTAATATTCAAAAAATTATGTTTATAAAGGTGTAAAGATATATAAAATGTTAAAATATAAAAATTTTATTTATTAATTTGTGTGCGTAATGATTTTAAGTTACTGGTAAGAAATGCGTTAAAAAGGCTGCGAAACGTCTCGAGTTGCTGGTGCGCCACGCGAAAAAAGCCCCGATTGCAAAGGGTTAAAATTATTTTTCATGATAAATGCAAATGAATTTCATCTCAGAGAAGCAAAACAAAACACTTAATGTCCAACGAAAGTCAATCTTCTGGCTACATGACAACATTTGAGTAAAATCTTGAAAAAAAAAAGAAAGAAAGAAAGTAAAAGAAATAGATAACTTTGTTTTAAATTTTCACGCAGATCTATGGTTCAATCATTTATTTTAAAGGTATTAACGTGTTCTTTTGAATTTCCATACTGAAACTCACCCAAAAGGGAAGGAGCGATGCCCCTATATACACAAAAAATGTTCCTGGTTGGCTATTACTATCATAAATATTTATATTTTTTAATTTCATATGGGAAATTAAAAAGTAATTCTCATTATGTACATTTATACAAAACTTTGTCCTATATTACGATATTAAGAATTATGGAAAAAAAAAGAAGACAGCGTCACATGTTGAGCGATTGAACCCTAAATCGTCAAGTTTGGTTTAATTTCTTCCTTTGCTTCGTGAGATACAGTGTTCACAAAATTTTTGTCACACACATGCGTGTACAGAGAGACACATAGACTGACAGACATTTCCTAAAAATTGTCAAACCAAACTCAGGACATGCCAAAACGTGTAAATCCATCGAAAACCAGAGGTTGAAAATTTCACGAATACAATATCCAATACTTTCTTATCATTTATATAGAAGAAAATAAGAACAATGTGCTCAACTATAGTTTTATAACAGTCCTACATACAAACTTCTAGTGTTCTACTGTTAAATGTTTTTAAATCCCGACCAAAAAAGAGCGGTGTTATAAGTTTGAAGCCTCTCTGTAGTAATAATAACAGGAGACTTGGCGTTGAAATATTAAAACGGGAATAAACTACTACGTCAGAAACGCCAAAGAAAAACATTCCTAAATTCCTATTGGCCACACTCCCCGCACCTTTCCCGTAATCCTATTGGTTGAACTAGATTCGGTCCCTCTCCTATGTATACGAGCACTTCTCTAGACTCAGAATTCTTTTTGCACTGAAGACGGTACGCTTCCGAAACAGGTGTATGCATCTCAAATATTAGCCTCTCTGTAGTATTGTAGCTTCTGAACAAATAGATCGATTTCAATGTTTTTTTTTTTTTTTTCTCTCCTTTTAATACCGATTTATTCGGAATGCTTATTAAATAATGTTTAATGAAAATCTGTGTGATAGATTTTTAAAATTAAATAAAATGTGCCTTTTCAGGCCACTTTGCATTGTTATTTTAAATTTGTGAGATGAAAATCTTCCAATTTTAAATCATGGTACATGATATTTCATATAGTTCTTTTGAATTGGAATATAAAAACATTTTTTTTTTTTCCTTTTTTTTAATTGCGAATTTTTAACCAATATTAACAAAAAATAAAAAATCATTAAATTGCTTATTAGTTCACAATCCAAAAATCACTATAATCGGTTGAAAATTAGCGACTTCAAACAAAAATAATATTTAATTGGATTCAAGGCAGGCCCTGCATTGACATTTTATAATTTGCGAGTCAGCATTTTTCCAACTGAAAATTACAGTTTTTATAGAAAATAATGTTTAATTAAATTCAAAGTCGGAAGTTTTTATAAAGCTAGCTTTACACTTGTTAATTTATGGAAGATACTCACTCACACACACATACATACGTACAGACATCCAAAAAAATTGTCAGATCGTGTCTATCTGTATCTTCTAAAGCGGAAAATCTTGTAGTGACCAAAGAAGATACATAGCTCTAGATATGTCACAACAATCCCAAACACATATATAACTTCAAAATTTTTAACTGACCGTTTTTGAGTTATGTGATGTGAGATTCAAAATGAATTTTGCTTTTTGAGAATTCGTTTTTCAGAAAATTTCCTTCGTACTAGGAAGGGGGGGGGGGGGGGAATATTCAAAATAACTTCAACAAAAGCGTTTTAAACATAATAAAAATTAGAAATAACTAAATTAAAAAATTTTGTTAGTTAAAAAAAAAAAAAAAAAAAAAGTCGACGCCAGTAATACCAGAAATATTTATAAAGTGTTTTTTTAATTATTAATGTATGTACAGTAAACTATCTCTATAATATTTCTCTAATGTGGTCTTTTTTGTTGAAAAGATACGAGAAGGATGTTTGTTTGTTTTATGAGTGCTTGCGATTTTCTGCTTGCCTCAAGGGCCGCTTATATCTCGAAAAATCCACGCCACAAGGGTTTCCAAGTTTTATTACAAGAACATTTACATGTACACAATCCGCGTTTGTAATGATCGATAGATGGCGCTCTCTGAACACTGCAGTTGTTAGTAAATATAACAGCCACGTGTAATTATTATTCTTTCTCCGCCATTTCATCATGGAAAGTCGATTGCATAATATGAGAATATGCAGTGGTGTGATAATTTCACCTTAGCCCACCAGAGGGTGAGCATTTCATTACAATCGCGGATAACAAGGACAATACATCCATGCCTTCTCCGGGATTCGAACCCAGGCCCAACCGTATAGAAGTCAGGGACGCTAGCCACGACACCGACGATAATGATCTATTAATAAAATACGCGAGGATAAAAAAATATTTAAGAACCTCTATAATATTTCTTTAATGTGGACCAGTTACAATTAATTTTTGTCGAAACTATACGATCGTGGTGTAATTAATAAAATACGCGAGGATAAAAAATATTTAAAAATGAACAATATTTAAGCGCGCGGACTCAACTCAATGAACTAATAATAATAATAAAAAAAAGACATTTGTCTGATGACATTATTTTACAAAAAAATGTATTTTTAAAAGTTGCTTCTTCAGAATCTTTGCAAGCGTCATTTTAAACCTAGCAATGCTTTAAAGATATATACAAAATATGAATTATTATCAAAAGTTGACTGAAAAATACAATTATAAAAAATATAATAAAAATAAAAATTAGTTATTTTTTTTTTCCTTTTTTTAAAATAAAAAATTATACCAAAATTAATAAAAAGTCATCGCCAACATGGCGATAAAAATTTAAAAGACGTCGTTTGAGTTCTATACTAAAACTGTACTGCCTTTGGAAGTATGAAAACTGGGTCGTGAACTATGAATTTTATTTTGAAACCTTTCTTTGAAGGATTTTGGTTTCATTATTGTACAATATTAATTTGGTTCTAATAATAAATTGGCTTCTGGTAAGTGAAAATTTTAATTACGTGATGAAATTTGTATAATATTTAAGGGCTTCAAATTTTAAAGGTGAAAAAGAGAAGAAATAAAGCGCGAAAATTTCGCACGGGTTTGCTAGTTTAGTAATATTTATATAAACTTCTATAATATTAGTAATAACCATTTCAATTTATTTAATTAAGATATTTATTTAAAAGATCTTATTTGCAAAAAATTTTCATAAAACTTTAATTTTGAACAATAAAAATCAAACACAATATTTTAATAAAAATTATCCAGGATTTGGGTAGTTATTTGGTTCTATTTTTACCTTTACCTTACGTAGCTTTAAGCGCAAATATTAAAACAATGCATAAAGTACGAAATCGATGAAAACACAGGACATAGGTAGCTGTTCATATTATTTACTCACTCTTTATGGCAAGTAGCCAAAGGCAACGAACTCTTCGTTATTACATGGACTATAAAGAAAAAAAAAAAAAAAAAAGGCAAACCTGCGTGATGAAAAAAAAAAGTACTGAAAAGGCATATTTTAAATTAAATTGACGCAGAACGTGACTTTTTGCCGTGAAAAACTTTGAACTTATTTTCTCGTAAATTCGTCAAATAGCTGAGATTTAAAGCAAAAAGTTTTAACTGTAAAAATTTTACTGTTAGACAAATGATGACAAAGGTTACCCTTCTCCCCGATTAAGTAATTTTGCATTATTCTATTTTGCCTCTTAAAGATATTTATATCCAAATCGTATTTTAATTTTTATGCAATTCCGCGCTATTTTCCTTGTAATAATAAACAATTTAAGAAATTTTCAAAATAGAATATTGTATTTAGTATAATAAATTATTTTTTTTTATTTATTTATTTATTTTTAAACTGATTCGACTGCTTTACGATGAAAATAATTTTCAAAAGGCATATTTCTGCGAAAATTTGCCGTATTCTGCCGTGTTATGAAAATTTTAAATTCCGAATAAATTTTGAAATTTACAAAATGTTAAAATTCTATAGGTTTCTCGCCATTGTCAAAACTGATGTTCTATGGGGAGTTGGCACCACTGAAGGTTTCATGTAAAAGCTGATATTTCTATTTAATATTTATGAATTGAACTATATTAGGTTGTTCAATGTAATATATACTCAGGTATATATATATATTACAGATTTGAAATCTTTAAATTGCGTTTTCTCAATTTGATTTTTTTCATGAATTCACGATCTTCAAAATGCTTAAACTTCTATAGATGTTTAAAAAAGACTTTTTTTTTTTTTTTTTTTTCTCTAATGATTAATAAAACCTACTTAGAAGAATTAGTTTTTAAGAAAATATCAAAAAGTGCAAGACTATAGAAAAATTTGTAAAAATAACATGATTTTTATTATAATTTTATTTTTAATATTAAAAAAAAAAAAAAAAAAAAATTGCAAAATTCATCCCAAATATTTCTAAGTAAGTTCTTTAAACATGAAATAAAAACTAGTTGGCGTAGGTGGACTCTGTTCAGTTCCCCATCATATTTATGTTCTCATAAATTGCTTGTACAGGACGTATTATATTCATGTTAAGAGAAATGAATTTGACCAAACGCTTGACACAGTGACAGAACGAAATCCTCGCATAATAGGCTATCCACCGTTCACTTCGATATATTTATCTTATTCTAATCTATTAATTTATTCTATTGGGATCAATTTCGTAGTTTATTTTCATGCTACTATTTCCGATGCAACAATCCCAAAAATGCATATTTATATGAAATATCGCCCCATTTTTCTATGTTGATAAAATCATAAATTTCGAATTACTTACGAAATTTTCTTATTAGAATATTTGTAGTCAATCATGTTCATACAAGTATCATAAATGTTATTTTGAAATTGTCTGATATATTTATGATCCTCAAAATGGACGTTTACGCTGGATTTTGCCTTATTCTACCATTTTAAGTAAATCGTAAATTCCAAATAAATTCCAAATTTTTTAAATTGGAAAATTCATACTCTATGGTATTTATGTCAGTATCCTAAATAATATTTCAAAAGTGGTCTGACATCTTTATGATGAAAATATCCCTCAAGATTGACGTTTGTGTAACATTTTGCCCTATTCTGTTATGATAAGAAATTCGTAAAATTCTAATAACTTACGAAATTTTTATATGTGAAAATTCATAGTCAATGATATTCATGCCGGTATCTTAAATAATATTTCTAAAGTAGTCTGACATCTTTATTTCTTTACGATGAAAATATCCCTCAAAATTGACGTTTATGTGAAATTTTGTCCTATTCTGCCATGTTAAGCAATTCGTAAATATACAATAACTTGCGAAATTTTTAAAGTAGCATGTTTATAGTAACTGATGTTCATTCCGGCATCGAAACTGATATTTTAAAACTGGTCTGCCATTTTTACAGCAAAAATCTTTCATTTCATGCAAGTTTAAATGAAATTTTGCCCTGTTCTCCCATGTTAAGAAAATCGTAAATTTCAAATAATTTACAAAGTTTTTTAATTTTAATGTTGCAAATGAATAGGGTTCTTGCCAGTGTCATAAATAATATTTTAAAACTGGTCTGACCTCTCCGCGATCATTTGTTCGTGAGATATCGTTTAAAAAGACTAACAAACTAACGGACTCACACACTAACACACTAACGGACTACACACTAACGGACTAACACACTAACAGACACCCTACAGACAGACACCATACAAATTTTGTCATTTTCGGATTCCTCACACCTGAAAACGTGTAAAAATGTCAAAAAACCGAGGTCGAAAATTTTCACGATTACCTAAGTTCCCCATACCTATAGTATGATGGGGAACTAATATTAAGTCTCTTCTTAAATATCTGTTGAAATTTAAGCATTTTGAAGATCATAAAAAAAATGCAAACTGAGAAAACGCAATTTTTGAATTTGTAAAAAAAAAAAAAAAAAATCTAACATACTTGAACATATAAATAATAAATAGAAATATAAGTTTTTACAGGAAACCTTCAGTGTTGCCAAATCCCTTTAAAATTGGTCCAACATCTTTGTGATTATTCATTCTTAAAATATTTACACAAACTAACAATCTGACCAACATACTAAATGAGAGTGTTCCCAAATTCTAGGGACTTATTATATCCAATATCTACCACTAATTTTTAGTTGTAATGTTTGTCTAATTGTATATTTGTCTAATTGACTCTCATACATATCCAAATTCATTCTTCAAAAGTACTGGTCATCATTAAATAGAAAAGTCCCTGCAAGTTGGCAACACTGCACCACATCGATTTTATGTTTTCCGAATTCCGAACAAGACGTGGAAAAACGCCAAAAATCCGAGTCAAAAATTTTCACAAATACTTAAGTTCCTCATAGCTTTAGTACGATGGGAAACTAAACTAGTATGTTGTGGCCACCACAAGACTTTCTTCTATATTTTCCTATACAAATTTACTAAGTGCAAATAATTTATTAAAACTATTATTTATTAAAATTACCTAAACATAATGAATGCAAATTATTTTCATGTTAGAGAAAACTAACACTAAATATCCAAACGAAGACAGTTTTATTGTCTATAAATAACATCATAAAAATGCGTTTTTATAATGGTTATCTCACATATCAAGTTTCGTACAATTATATGCCATAGAAGTTGAGATATAGCCTTTCCGTTATCGAAGAAATTTACAGTATAGCGGCGACACATGTTGGCCAGTAAGCATCCAAATTGAATCAGCATAATGTCTCATAATGGCCTTCTAAAATAGCAAGTTTCGTTTAATTATACGGAATAGAACCTGAGATATGGCCTTCCCTTAAATTTCGGAAGTCGCTGCGTAGCAGCGCCACCTGTAGAGCGGCTGATACCAAAAATTGACCGGCACTAATTTATGTTACGGTTCATCTACATATAAATTTATATGTAATTATGCGCAGCAGTTCCTGAGATATAGGTTTTCCTTAAATTTCGGAAATTGCTGTATAGCAGCGCCACCTATTGGCCAATAAGCATTCAAATTGAATCAGTATAATATCTCCCAATGGCCTTCTCATATATAAAGTTTTGTTTAATTATACGCAATAGAACCTAAGATATAGCCCTTAAATTGCGGAAATAGCTGTATAGCAGCGCCACCTGTTGAGTGGTTGACACCAAAAGTTGATAGGCACTAATTTAGGTCAAGGTACATCTACATATAAATTTATGTACAATTCTGAGCAGTAGTTCTGGAGATACAATACAGTCACCACAAAATTTTTGTCACACACATATACAGACAGACATTTTCTAAAAATGGTCAAATCGTGTTCTAGAACTCTAACAACGTGTAAATCCGTTGAAAACCGGAAGTCTAAAATATTTAGGAATCCAATACTTTCGTCTATTGATTAGGGGCCGTGCCCTTAGCGACCGTGCCCTTGGCGGAAATCTATAAACCCGTGTCCTTAGCGGAAATGTTATCACCCCTCGGTGGCGTGCTTTTAGCATACGTGCCTTTAGCGGAAATGTATAATAAATTTAAAAATAAATTAATAAATAAATAAAGAGCTCTTCAATTTTCCTCTACACTTTATCCACATTTAGCACTGGCTATATTTTGCTTTAGAAGTAACCTGTCGCAAAAATAGGTATGCGTACTGTAGAATATCCGTTATTTGAGGGAACGGTGATCTGTAACCATATAAAGTTTAATGAATCACAGTACTCCATACGAAAACGTACATTATTGCCATTTAATGATTTTATTTAAGTTTTTGAAAATATAATTAAGCATTACACCTTTTAAAACTAAAACAAAAATGAAAAATCTTGAGGTACACATTGATTATCAAGACTTTCCAACTGTACGTATTCATTGTATTGTATAACATTCTATGTTCTTTGTCTATATTATCACACAATGAACAGACAGAAAGACAGACATATAGACTAATTGGATTCATAATCACTCTGAAACATTGTTTGTAAGGGTTAAAAATGCTTAACACAAAAATATATGCTGCTCTTAATTTCCTATTTGCACCTCTTAATGTATCGAAAAAATTTTGCGTAGCCCTGTAAATCTGGAGGTTAAGCATATTATAGTTTATACAAAACATTTTCTTAGCATATAAACAATAAATTCGAAATTCTTTATGATTTGTAAATGAAGTTGTTAAAATGTGATTTATAAAAATGTCTCCCCTAAAGCGCAAGGCATTGGCATTTTTTGGATGCCCATGTCCACAAACCAGTGGCATAGGTTCTATTAGAGCCATTTTAAGTACGGAATAATCAATAATGAATTTGAATAACACATATCATTAAAATAAATAAATAAAAATAAAAACTGGTATGTTGTGGCCACCACAAGACTTTCTTCTATATTTTCCTATACAAATTCACTAAATGCAAATAATCAATTTTTATCTTAGAGAAAACTAACACTAAATATCCAAAGAAAGTCTATGAATGACATCTTAAAAAATGCATTTTTATAATAGTTATCTCACATATCAAGTTTCGTACAGTTACACGCCATTGAAGTTGAGATATAACTTTCTCGTTATCGAGGAAATTTGTAGTATAGCGGAGCCACCTATTGGCCGATAAGCATCCAAATTCAATCAGCATAATGTCTCATAATTGCCTTCACATATATCACGTTTTGTTTGATTATACACAATAGAACCTGAGATATAGCCTCCCCTTAAATTGCGGAAATCGCTGAATAGCAGCGCCATCTGTTGAGCGGTTGACACTAAAAGTTTTTAACACTCATTTAGGTTAGAGTGCATCAATATATAAATTTATATGCAATTCTAAGCAGTAGTTCCTGATATATAGCTTTCCCTTAAATTGCAGAAATATCTGTATAGCAGCACCACCTGTCAGTCCATAAGCATTCAAATTCAATCAGCATAATGTCTCATTATGGCCTTCTCTTATATCAAGTTTTGATTGATTATACACAATAGAACCTGAGATGTAGCTTCCCCTTAAATTGTGGAAATCGCTCTATATCAGAGGCACCAGTTGAGCGGTTTGCATCAAAAGTTGACAGGCACTAATATAGCTGAAGGTGCATCTACATGTAAATTTTTATGCAATTCTGAGCAGTAGTTTCGGAGATACAGTTGCTACAAAAATTTTTCCCGCACATACACACACACACACACAAGTGCTAAGTTACTAAAATTTGGTTTGTAGAAATACCTCTCATAGAACGAAATGCTTTGGAATACCTTCGGCTATTCCTGTACATAAACCAATAACAATATTTACTCCATTTTCCATAGAGAACACTCGATAATGAACATAGAGAGATGAACAGAAGTTATGTTCATTCGAGATGTTCATTCGAGAATGATCATACCTTCTTATTTCCGCTAAGGGCACGACGTCTTCTATTCCTCCTTCTTCCTTTTGACCCCATTCCGCTAAGGGCACGGTCGCTAAGGGCACGTCACCATTGATTATAGAAGAAAGTTAAAAGGGCATCTCATTTAGAAAGTTAGAGAGATTAATATGTACACTAAGCGACAAAGAAAAAGCCGCACTTGGATATTTTCCTTTTCCCTTTTTGCAACCGCCAATTTTATCGTTTAAAAAGCAAAATTTTGAACCGATTTTATTACGTCTCCCTCAACGTACACTTTAGGATTGAGCCCAGTGTTAAAAATAAAATGCAACTGTCAGGAAAATTGTAATTTTAGAAAGTATTTCAAAAATGACAAGTATAAGGCATTTAACAATGCCACAAAAAGTATTAATTTCAGAATGAAAGTCAAAAAATATTTTAATACGTGAGATGGCAAATTAATTAAATGTTAACGAAATATTCCTGAAAGGATTTTTAGGAACATATAAAATTTTTTGGCTGTTTAAACGGAAAATGTGTCTTTAGGCGGCCATGTTGCCCATCCAAGCGAGATGATGGCAAGTTAAGAAACAAAAGTTTAAAAAAATCGATTTGTACATGCTCATAGCTTAGAAAAGATTTTAAAAATGTGCATAGCAAAGTAATTTCTTTAAAAACAGTGCGGGAACAATTAAACAAAGTATGTTAAAAACCAGAAGATCTGCAAAAAAAAGTCATTACTAAGGAAAATAATTAAAAAAAAAAACAAGACTTTAGTTGACCAAAAATTAAAAAAATATATCAGTTATTTATTAGGCCGAACTGGTTTTCTCTGATGAGTCAAGTTTATTTTATTTCGGACTGATAAAAAACACTAGTAAGATGATAAAAATGTGACCGAATTATTGAAAATTGCATTCATAAAACAGTGACACATTCTCCGTACATTATGGTACGGAGGTGCATAAATTTTCAATGAGTCGGAAAAATTTTTATGCTCAAGGAATCAATTAACTCGAAATAAAACGTGGCCATTATGAAAACGGCGCCTGACCGACTATTTTGAAGGTATCTCAGACTTTCCTGCAAATAGAATTTCAAGATGATATTGCATCATACTAAAGGGCGTCTTTGGTGCGTTTATTCGATTCAAATTGTTAAAACTACCTATCCTATCCCATGACCACCGATAATTTTGTAAGCAATCATATCTTTTTTAACTTTAAGTTAAATCCCACAAAAAATATCTTAGAATTTTTTTTTCATCGGACTTGGAAATAGCCCTAATCTCAATTCGCTCGAAAATGTTTAGTCTATAAAAAGCGCGGAAAAGGAGTGAGGATTAAAAAATTGCAGCCTACAACTCTGCAAGGACTAAGAAAAATTATTTATGATATTTGGCACAGAGAAATGTTTGATATTTGTATTTAAACACTGCATAATACTATGCCATTGCGCATTAAAGCAGTAATTCCATATAAAGGTGGAATAACTCAATGTAGAATACATATTTTTATTAAAAATTGCTTCGATCTAACAAACAAACAGTTTTATTTCATATATTAAAATATAACTTGTTTATATCATATAATAAATCCTAATACATTTCAAAGTATATGTTTATTATATTACGTTTAAAAAGAATGTTTTACGTAGATTTTTAGTAATTACTTCGTTGAGTGTAATAAAGTGAATTATTAAGTCAAAAATGTCCGTATGTATCATTTCATCTCTTTGATATTATGCAAACATGACAGTTTTATTTGTTTCAACCATTAGTTTTGAAGTTATTACAAAGGAAAAAGGGTATAAGTCAACTTTTCTGCAGTGCGGCTTTTTTTTTTTTTTTTTTTTTTTTTTTTTTGTCGCTTAGTGTAATGATAACAGAATCACCAGTTAATGAGTTTTAGCGAATGTTTCGGGGATAACTTTTTAATTTAATCCACGTCAATTTTAAACATATAATTGGCAGTATCGCTTTTTACGTATGTTTCACGAGTACATACATGTTGGAAAACCAAGCCACGGATAATAACGAATTCGTATTCGGTACTAAGGTAGAAGTCATGTCGTGCGCGGGTCAGGTAAACTTGACCTGCAATTCGATCCGAACCCGCAATAAAATAATGTTAAATTTTTTAAGCACTGAATTAGAATTCAATTACACAAACAATAGTTATATTATTTAAAAAATCTTCCAGAAAATTAAATTTTACATATAAATTTAGAAATATGTATGTCTAATTATAAACAAAACTTCAGTGAACATTATGGCAAAATTTTAAATATATGAACCTAATTTTAAACTAGTATGTTGTGGCCACCACATGACTTTCTTCTATATTTTCCTATACAAATTCCCTCAGTAAAAATAAATTAATTAAAGTTATTAGTATTTTAAAAAACTATTTTCCATGATAATGCAGACGATTTTCATATTAGAGAAGTAGTATAACACTATATTGTATTACTATATATATATATATATATATATATATATATATAAGTCATTTTTATTCTCAATATTACTTTATTATTTATTTATTTATTTATTTATTTATTGTTAAAAATGAAAAAAAATGATATCTTTATTTTAAATTATCGCAAATCGATGGTTCAACCATTCGTTTTAAAAGTATTGGTGAGCTTTTTTGAAAGATACCCATCATGAAAATTTACTCCCCTCGAGGGGGGACTTCCTCACCAGTGGGGGGGAGGTGGGGCTCCTACATACACATTTTTTTTTCCCAGTTGACTATCTCTATTATAAATAATTATTTTTAATTTCATAATGATTATTAAAAAATAATTCTCTTTATGCACATTTATACAAAATTTTGTCCTATACGACCATGTTAAAAATTTAGAAAAAGCGGGATGGCAACGCAAGCTGTAGGACAATTTTTACCAAAAGTTGATAGGCACTAATTTATGTCAATGTGTAACTACATACCAATTTATATGAAATTCTTTGCAGTAGTACCTGAGATACAGTTGTCACAAAATTTTGTCACACACACACATTTTCTAGAAATAGCCAAATCGTGTTCTACAGCTCTCAAAACGTGTAAATCTATCAAAAACACAAGGTCGAAAATTTTTACGATTCCAGTGCTTTCTTCTATTGAATATAGAAGAAAGTAAAAATCCACTGTTCCAAATATTTTGAAAGTAGGTAAAAAAAGGAAAATGAGAAAGCATATATACGGGAAGAAACATTCATTTTTTTGCATATAAACATTAAGTATTTATATTTATGTAATTATAATTTAACTCCTTGTTAATAAGTTAAATTACTATGGAGGAAGAGAAATGTCATCTAATATCTGCATTCCAAAACTAAAAAAATCTGGAGTGACTCCACTCGACTTTCCGAACATTGAGTAACTAACAGTTTTGTAGATAAAATAAAGAAAGAGGAGTTACTAAACAAACAAAAAAGAGAAAACCATAACAGAGTGTTTGAGTATTTTTCTCCATATATCACACGAGGTTTTATTTAACGCTACTGAACTTTGAGCCCTTAGATCATAAGGATAAAGAATTTTTCGTTGTGTCCCTGTAAAAATCTATAAATGCTAGATTCACCAAAATGCTTATAATTAGTGCAACAGTGATTTATAATATTCATACAAATTTTCAGCTCAATTGAATAAGGCGTTTAGATGCTATCGCTGGTCTCATAGGCCATAAAGATAAAGAATATCTCTTTGTGTCCCTGTAAAAAAACTGTAAGTGCTAGATTCACCAAAATCTATACAGTTGGTTCAAATGTGACCTATAACATGTGTACAAATTCTTTGCTGAGATTAATGAGGCGTTTAGACGCTATCACACTTTTAAAAATTTGGCAAAGAATTTTTCTTTGTGTCCCTGTAAAAAAACTATAAGTGCTAGATTCTCCAAAATCTATACAGATTGAGTATCTGTGACCTATAATATGTGTATAAAGTTTTTGCTCAATTGAATAAGGCGTTTAGATGCTATCGCACTTTTAAGATTTTGGTCCCTTGCCCATAATGATAAAGAATTTTTCTTTGTGTCCCTGTAAAAAAACTATAAGTGCTAGATTCACTAAAATCTATAGGGTTCGTACTATGGTGACTTACAATATACGTACCAACTTTCAGCTTATTCGAACAAAGCGTTTAGACGCTAGCGTGTTCACTCACAGACATACACACATACATACACACATACATACACACATACATACACACATACATACACACACACATACATACATCATCGTAAAAATAGTGAAAACGGACTCGTTGGACCTCGAAACGTATAGAAACATCAAAATCTCGAATTCGGATTTTTGACATGTTTACAATACTTTCCTCACTATAGTGTTCGGAAAGTAAAAATAACGTTTTTTGTTTTTTCACTTTTTTTTTTTTTTTTTTTTTTTGAAAGAAAACATTCTTTTTGTGGGTAGACTCTAGTTAGGAGTACATAATCCATTCAGTACAGGTACAGGAGACGATTTTCAAAGAAACAAATATAACCTTCGCTTACAAAACAGTATTACAATTTTCATCGTTTCGAAATATAGAATCGGCAGTTATTTGTCAATCCGAATGTAACTGGAACCCGGAAAAACATTTTTATCGTCTCATTATTTGCCTCTGTAAGAATAAAAAAAATAAGTAATGCAATGAACCTCGTGAACTTTAAAAAGCTTTCAAATACGCTAGAGATTACTTCGAAAACTTATTTTGCGTAACTATCTCTCCTTCCTGTTTCTACCCCCCCCCCCCCCGTTTTCTGAATATTTTCTCTGCTTATTAGATAACTCTGTACACACAGGCAGCAAAAATTATTCAACTAATTAACTGCTCGTTTTCATTATTTATTACTTACGCAGAGAAGGAAGGAACGTCTAATTGTTAATTTGCGTCACTCCACCGCTAAAACTACATACACACATACGTATATTTTGTTTTAATTTTAAGGAATGGGAAACTATCATTCGGCATGTATAAAACGTACAGAGCTATAGTCCCAATTTAAATAATTATGGATAGATTCTATCTAAAGCATTAGGAAATCGAAAAAGTTCATTGTGTAAAGTACATGTATTTTTTGTAAAATATATTTACGTATTTAGTGTGATAAAATCAAAGATGTTCAGATCAAATGTTCCCTGAAAATAAAATGTTTATAAGTATAATTTTAAGTTGTAATGTGAAATTATGTTTACATAAAATAGGCGCAAAAACAGCTTAAAAATTCTATACAAAAAGATATATAATGTAATTAATGATAAATAAGAAAAACTAACAGCGTAATGTGTGAACATAACAATAACAACTATAAATAATCTAGTGTGTCACTCACACGACTTTCTCTTACCCTGAAATTTAATACTACAAATACAGGTTGGAGATTAAGAGGTAAGATCAGGGGTGGCCAACCCGCGGGCCGCATGCGGCCCTCCGTGTAGTTTCGTGCGGTCCGCGAGAAGTCTAAAGATATTTAAATTTTGGCAAATTTGGTTAAAAGTTTAAAAATTAATAAATCCTTTCTCACTTTTCGATGTAAAAATACCTTTCAACGATAGTGGTAGCTAAATCACACTGTTGTAATGAAATTGTTATTAGATCCAGTATTTGTTCTTTTTATTAGACTTCTTAATGTAAAGTCATAAAATTTTCTCGATTATGTTGTTAATTTATGAATGAAAAAAAAAAAAAAAAAAAAAAAAAAAATGTATTCTGCACCGAATCTTTACCCTACCCTCCTCCCGAAAAAAGTATATATTTTCATTGCCATAAAAATTTGCGCACCCAGAAAGAGAAGTCAGAAAGAAACGAAATTTTACATACGTAAGTACGATGTTCATATAAGTAAATGATTACAAAATCAAAGCGAAATGATCATTTATTACAGGAAAAAATTTGAAAGAATGGAGGTTTTAGTACCCTGTTGGGCCACCTCTAGCGGGAATGCACGATGCGATACTGGCAAGCATTGTGGCATACAAGTCCCGTATGATGTCCTGCGGCATCTCATTCCACATTTGTTGTAAACGCGCCTCTAATTCGTCCAAACTCGTAGGCTGCCAAATTTGCCGTCTCAGGTGATCCCAGACATGCTCAAATTGTGATGGTGACAAATCCGATATCGAGCAAGCCAGGGAAGGGTGGTATTGTGACGGATGCAGTCCTGTGACACCCTTGTTGTGTGTGGCTGAGCATTGTTTTGTTGAAAAATGGCTCATGGGAGCCCTGTCATAAGTGACAACCCCTATGACTGAAGGATGTTCCGAACGTACCGCTGGTCTGTCATGGTGCCGTGGATCAATGTTAGGGATGACCGTGTATCGTATGCAATGTCATCCCATACCAATACCATCACATTAGCTGTGGATGAGGTGTGCAGCTGTAAAGCAAAGGCAGGATTGAGGCGTTTACCATGATGCCTCCACACACGTACATGTTTGTCATCACTGCTCAAATTGAATCTGGATTCGTCGCTGAAGACGACCTGATTCCATTCGGTTGCAATCCAACCCCGTCGAGCGCTGCACCACTCCAAACGGAGGATAGAGGGGAATTATTACAACATACGTAATGGGCGTCGCGATAGTAAATGACTTTCAGCCAGGGACGTTGCGATGGTACGTACAGACACAGGGACAGATCATATAGGAATAGGTGTTGATGTCCGGATATTGGACAACGAGACAGTTGGCGCTATGCGTATGTTTCGTATGATATGACGGTTTTTTCGATTATTGATCAGTCGAGCGCGTCGTGAGCCTAGTCGACGTGTAAGCGACCTCTCTTTTGTCCACTAGTCACAACACCTCTTCACAGTACAATCAGAACGGCCTAGGTGACTGGCTACTCACCATGCTGATCACCCGTATTCCATCACACCATTGATTCTTCCCTCTCGGACTCTTACAGCTTTTCGTATTGTCTTCGATGGCGGCGTAACGGCACCTCTATTTAAAAAGCGTCCCTCTGCAACAGATTATGCACATCAACCAAGCTCTGCTTACCTGTTTTATACTCCAAGAAAAACAAAGCTCAACGCCCTCTGGTGGCATTACACAATGTGCAATCACGCTGCATTTCTAATCATTTGCATATCTGCCTGACCAAGTTTCATTCCAACCTTCATGTCAAGTTTCGTTACGATTCAATTATTTCTTGGTGCGCAAATTTTTATGTCAATGAGTGTACATACATGATTCATACACTTACGAACATATAAACACATACACATATATGCATACGGTGCGGCCCGCCTGAATAAAAAAGATTTCCAATGCGGCCCATCTAGTGTTTTGGGTGGACAGGCCTGGGTAAAAAACGAGCACTATTATGTAAACCTATGTTAAACAATTCAAATTTGGCTTCGGAAGAGTTTTATATGATAATTAGTTCTGTGTGAGGGGGACTAAAGCCCCCCTCAACCCCCGTTTCATTAATGCACCTACATTTATATAGAATTTAATTCTGTTATTAAAATTAAAAGTTTACTTAAAATTATACAGACAATTTTCACACGCAACATTCCTTGAAACTTATCAATCTTGATCAAACTTTTCCAGCAACAAACTTATATTAACTTTAAAATACAACATTTGGATCTCGTAAAATTATTCGTTTTTAAGTCACTCTAAGAAATACAGACAAAGATCAAACGTTAAAAAACTCGACTGCGTTAATCAGGAAACCTCAAAACGTGTAAGTATACAAAAAACAACTGACGAAAATTTAGCTTAAAACATACATTATTTACCATATCTCTATGAGGAATTTATTTCAATTCCCGAACAGCTTTCCTGAAAATAGTAAAATATTATTAGTAAAGCACATCCACTAACAACAAATAACTAGTGTGTTGTGGCCACCGCATGACTTTCTTCTATATTTTCCTATACAAATTCACTCAGTAAAAATAATTTATTAAAATTAAATTATTATTTCAAAAAATTATCTTCCATGATAATGCAGACGATTTCCATATTAGAGAAGTAATATAACACTAAATATCCAAAAAAAGTTGAATTTATTCTCAATATTAAAAAAAAAAAAAAAGAAAAAAAAAAATGTAAAAAATGAAAAGGATTGATAATTTATTTTAAATTATCGCAGGTCGATGGTTCAACCATTCGTTTTAAAGGTATTGGCGAGCTATTTTGAAAGATACCCATCATGAAAATTTACTCCCCTCGAAAGGGGACTTCTCCCCAGGGGGTGGAGGCGAGGCTCCTACATACACAAAATTTTTTCTCAGTTGACTATCTCTATTACAAAAAATGTATATTCGTTTCATTTGGTTTAATCTATTTATAGTATTAAATTTCAGGTAAGAGAAAGTCGTGTCAGTTCACCAGATTATTTCTTATGAAGTAGCCGTGATTTTGAATCAAAATGGCGGCTACAAATTATTCATATGGATTTAGTGGAAATATTGATATGGGCAATGTACCTATGGAGGTTTAAGCAAATCAGTTCATAAACGTCTTTTTTATGCGAATTTGAAACATTCAAGTGGCCGGCAGAAAAGTCTATCTATAAATTTAGTTTGAATTAATTCAGTATTTTAAAAGTTATCGTGTTTACAAATTAAAGTCGACAGCAAAAGTATCCGAGCACTAGCAAAAATTTTTATATAAAAAAGGACACTTAATACTGTTTTGTTAAATAAATCCTTTTCGAATCATGTTCTTAGACTGACTAAGAACAGGATTCGACAAGGATTTATTTAACAAAACCGTATTAAATGCACTTTTTTTATATAGGAATTTTTGCTAGTTCTCGGATTCTTTTCCTGCCGACTGTAAATCGCTGCCACTTGGATCAAAATGACGGAGGAAGTTGCTCAATGAACTTATCCAAGGTATTTGTAAGATAATTTCACTGTCCAACTTTGGTTCGAATAAATTCAGTATTTCAAAAGTTATTCTGATAACAAATTTTCAAGTGGCAGTCTTCAAGTGGCCGCAACTTGGAAAACTTGCCCACTGAAATCATTTAAGATATTTGAATAAGTCCATTCTACAACTTTAGTCTGAATGGATTAAGTATTTTAAAAGTTATCGTAGTAACAAATTTTCAAGTGGTCGACACTTGGAAACAATCTGTCGAAGCAAGTTTCTTAGTGAACTCACCCAAGACATTTGAAGCACAAATTCACTGCCCAACTTTGATTTGAATTAGCTCAGTGTTTCAAAAGTTATTATTATGACAAATTTTCAAGTGTCAGTCTGATTTGAAATGGCCACAACTTAAAGACAAAATGGTGGAACAACTTTCCCAGCGAAATAATCCAAGATATTTGTATGATAGCTTTGGTTAGCATTGTCCAGATTTGGTTCGAATTAATTCAATATTTCAAAAGTTATTGTGATAAGAAATTTCTAAATGACAGCTTGATTTTAAGTGACCGCAACTTGGAAATAAAATGGCAGAGCAACTTTCCTAGCGAAATCATGCAAGATATTTGTATGATAGATTCACTGTCCAACTTTGATTCGAACTAATTCAGTATTTCAAAAGTTATCGCAATAAAACTTTCAAGTGCCACTTGAAAAAAAATGGGCGGAGTGAGATGCCCAGCGAATTTATCTGAGATATTTGAATGATAAGTCTACTGCGCAAATTTGATTCGAATTCAGTCAGTATTACAAAAGTTATCATAATGACAAATTTTCAAGTGGGCGCCACTTGGAAATAAAATGACGGATCAAGTTACCATACGAACTTATACGATAACTGAACCGTGTATGTTCACTATCCAACTTTAGTTTGAATCTGTTTAGTATTTCAAAAGTATCGTGATGGCACATTTTCAAGTGGCCGCGACTCGGAAACAAAATGTCGGGACAAGTTCCTCAGTGAATTCATCCAAGATATTTGTATGATACGTTTACTGCCCAATTTTGGTTCGAATTGATTCAGTATGTTAAAAGTTATCATGATGATAAATTTTCAAGTAGTAGCCTCATTTCAAGTGAAAATGAGGCCCTAATTTAAGATAATCCCACTTAATTGAAGATATCCGCGACTTTGTTAAAAATGACGGATAAAGTTCAACTTGGTCGAGACTCTTATATAGTTTATGGAAATATCAAAATTCAAGCAAATCCGACCTGAAATATTTACAGTGTGAATTTGAAATTTTCAAGTGGCTGCTACTCGAAAACGAAATGGCGGAGCACCTTGGTTAACGAACTCATCCAAGATATTTATAAGATAAGTTCGCTGTCCAAATTTGGTTCGATTTGGATTATTGTTTCGAAAGTTATCCTGATAACAAAATTTCCATTATTATATATATACCAGGTGTCCCATAAGTCTGTAGAAATTTTAAAAAATTTATAAAAATTGAAAGAATTGATGGAATTGAATGGAGTTTGCGAAAAAATCATTCTTGTGAAGTTTTTTTTTTTTTTTTTTTTTTGGGGGGGGGGGGGGGAGGGGAGAAAAATATATAGTTAAATTTATCGTCGACGATAGTTAGACGAATAGTTAAATTTTTAGCACGGATGTGTAAGGAGAAATATGCAAATTAAAGTTCTATAAATTGCACGATTTTGCAATTAGAGCAGCTTATTTCTTATTTAGTCTCCTACTTGCGCATATATGAAGTCTTAATTACAATGCTGACTTGGCGTTATTGGTGAAGATGTTTTCCCTTAGGTAAGAAGTTTTAACCATATCTTGCCAAAACAATATAGCCTATACCAATTTCTTTCAGAAAGATTAGCAATGCTAAGACGGATTTCAAATAATTTGAATCCATAGGTCCAAATGTATATGAATTCATTTCTGTAACCCTGTAAATCCTACCCTCATTATAATCTATATATTTTGTGCGAAGGTGATCTATGAAATGCCTTCCAAGTTTGAGCTCATATACTCATATATATACAAACACATATACGTGCTTCAGTTTAAAACTAGCGGAAATACGATTAGAGAACCTCAAAACATATAGATTAAATAAATCTCAAAATCAAATATTTTTTTCATTGCAAGTTTTTCTCATATAGTTATATTTTCGAAAAGGAAAAATAAGTTTAAATTAAATTAACTTAAATTCTTAAATTAAAATCATTTTATTGTAAGACTGTGATAAAATCGCAATTATCATTGATTCCAAATAATAGTATCATGTAATAAGTATTGGAATGACTGAAAAATTTACCACCTGTAATTTACCACATTAGACTTTTCGCATCATGGTATAATATTATTGCAACGGCTTCAATCTTCTCCCCTGTATCGATTGTCCTGTTGCAGTGAAAGTAGTTTTACAGTCAAAGTGAAAATAAGGAAGCAATTCATCCACTTCCAGTGAGATCGACCTTGGCGACGAATTTGGAGGTACGGCGACTAAATTTGGCAAAAAATAGTAGTTTAGGGTTCCCGAAGTTTCAAAATTCTACATTGAACAGAAGCCGAGATCTAGAACATTCTATGGGATTCTAGCGAGAAAAATCGACAGACCTCATCGCCAAAAGTTATAAATATAATTAAGTTGACTTCTTCGAGGGAGAATAGAGTCAGTACAGTCTGTGTGTTTTCAGAGAGTTGTTCAGAATGAATGCCTTTGAGAGACTGTGTCCCAAGCGATTTTTGTTGTGAATCAGTGAAATTCTTTCTTTGTGGAGTATTTGACGAAGTTTCCTTTACTCCTGTAGAACAGATGACTGTTTTCTTGGACTGTTGCAGAACATTCGTCGAACAGTGAGTCTTGTGGTACGAGTGACTTCTTTATTGTACGGCTTCCAGAATATTCGTTGAATTAACAGTTTTATTGGACTGCTTCGAGAATATTATTTCTAATCACGGTTTTGTTGTGCTGATTAGTAAAGTTTCGCTGAATAAAGTGCATTCATCGACTAGAACATGCCTGCTTCTTTAAGTACTGTTTTCTTCACACCAGAAAGTCCACTTGTTTTTCGTTACGTTATTCAATAAAATTTATCAGTTACCTATTTTCTTGAATTAGAAGAATTTGCTGTCTAAAACTTACGGACTAACATTTGGCTTGGGATTTCTATGTGACGAAACCTTTACCCGGTACCAAATCCCCTGCACGTATTTAGTTACTCTGAATTAGTAAAGGAATAATAAATGTTATTTGAATATTATCCCTTTTATCAACATTTATCTACATCCCCGTATCTATCTTCCTCACTTTTTTTTTTTTTTTTTTTGTAAAATAATAATAATAATAATAAAGAATTGGAAGAGTTGAATAAAATTAGCATGCAGTGAATTTCAGATAATTTTATTCTTGTAATTTGAGATAATTTCTTATTACCCCAATATATCATTTCTTAAAATGATATAACAGTTGGATGCTTTTGTAATCAGCTTGATCAGATCGTTTTTATTTTCTGTTTAATCTAGAAAATATTCAAAGAAAACGATAACATGAATCTTAGTGTGTGCTATAGGAAATTTTTCTTTCTTTCTTTCTTTCTTTTTTTTTTTTTTTTTTTTTCTTTTCCTTACCCATATACATGGTAAAGAAAGTACTGTTTTGCGGTTAAATTTTTGAAGTTGAGTTTTTGTTATATTTATACGTTTTGAAGTCCCCTGTATAGGAAAATCATGCTTTTAGTGGTTGATCTGTATCTGTATGTGTATCTGTCTGTCTGTATGTCTGTGTGCCTGTTATCAGTATATCTCAAGAAAAAATAGTTACAAGGAGTCCAAACTTGGTATTCTGAATCTGTATCACCCCTGGTTTTTGTATAATATCATGTGTTTTGTGGTCTCCTGAATACGAAAGTCGTGTTTTTAGCGTTTGATTTGTATGTATATCTGTTATTAGCATAACTTAAAAATAAATAACTGCAGGAAATTAAAATTCGGTATTTTGGAGTTCGTATGACGTTGCTACTTGAAAAATTTGATCAAGATCGGCAAGTTTCAACGCAAATGAATAATAGCCTTGAATATTTTTACATAAATGCGGACATTATAACTGAACAGTGGGTTGAGGGAGGCGGCAGCCCCACTCACGCAGAATTATTTGTGAAATAAAACTGTTCCTAAATCTATTTTAAATTATTTTTAAAGAAGGTTAAACTTTATTATCTTACTTTATGATCTTAATCTACAATCTATATTATTTAAATGCAGGGTAAAAGAAAGTCACGTAAATGACACATCAGATTTTTTTTTCTTATTTTGCCGATTAAAATATATAACAATGTAATTTCTGTTTAAAAAGATTAATACATTAATGCTTCTAGCCAAAAAGTTTGAAACGCATACTATACAATCATGCGAAATCTGACAGTTTATTTTGAATCAAAATATTGAATTTCGAAATTTGCAACAATATAATTTAGTTGATTCAAAATAAAAATTTGGATAAAACTCCTTATAGGTTTACTTCTTTTTGAAATCAAAGGAAATTTAACCCATTCTGAATTTTCACGTATTTAACTGGGTTTTTGACTTCTAAATTATGCAAAAAATGTTTGCTAACGCTTGCGCATGTGCTGTTAAAAGTGCTCGTATTTTATTAAATATTTATAAGTTTTATATTCTGATTACAACTATATGTATTTATATTCTGATTCTACTATAAATGTAATATGGAAAGTTTTCTAAAAATGACGTTGCACTGTTTTTTAAACCCTACATGTTTTAAACAACAAGTGTACGAAATATTTTTGATGTTGTTAATGAAATTTTAACTCTATACGTGCTATTCGTGTAAATAAGAATACAGATAGTTATGAAATACAGCTACAATGAATTTCAAGTATTGTTTTTTTACAGGGTGATTCCGTTGAATTTATTTCTAGTCTCCCTTTTCCCTTCGGGATTAAACTTTCGCTTAAACATATGTGATATAACATGTTCTTTATACCCACTCTACCAGCTTGGAAATAATGAAAATAATGAAAAGTAAAGGTACAATTATAGGAAATGTTTAATTTCTCTTTTAGAGTCCTTTGCAAACCTCTGTAATACTTCTTAACATTAGTATTTGAAAATAATTTTAAATTTTTAAATAATTACTTTCTTTCTTTCCATTTTTTTTTTTATCTATTAAAGATTTTTCTTTTATTGTCTATAAATATGCATTCAGTGTTAATTTTAAAGTATCTAAAAATATTTATTAATTCAATATTTCTTTTCTTTTTTAAGGTAATTTTGTTGAATGCAATTGCGATCTACTGTGGTTGCTACCCATTTTGTCTCCTCCAGTGGCGAACGTTACCACAACTCCAGAGCCTAAACCTATACGAGGACAAACTGTAGAAGGTGTCTGTATGAAAACTGTAAAGCCTCTATTATTTGCAATGAAGTATCAGTTGGTTACTTTAACCAGAAGTCACATAACTTGTTGATTGAAAATAAATATATTTTTTTAACATTTTTGTTTCATTGTTTCATTGTTTTTCTGTTTTTTTTTTTTGTTTTTTTTTTTTTTTATAAAAAGTATCCTTTAAAACCACATGAGCCTACTGCGTATCTGCCTAGTTGTATATATATATTGTCTGGTCTTATATCGTAATCCTACACACTCATTTCTATATAAAGGACATGAAATAATATGTAGATGTAAAAAACTTCTATATTATATCTACAAATGACCCTCTATTTCCGCACATTTCAAAATTTTGTATATTAAATTTAATTTTTTAAAGATTTTTTGTCGATATTCCAAAAGTCGTTCGCTCCCATGAAGATACTAATCATATAATCAATCTTAGTATGCTATGCAGATTTTCATAGTTGACTCAATCTCATTCAATACCTTTATCAACTGAATACTTAAGGTATCTGCCTACTTTAAAATGACCATTTTTGACAAAAATATCGATTTTCTGTTTTTTATTTATTTTTAAAGAATAAAAGAATAGATTTTTAGCTTTCCAAAATATCTTTACTTTTTTTGTTTGTACGCTAATTAGAACCGAAGTTATAGCCAATTAAGTAAACCGGAAGTGAGATTCTTTAAGACAGGAAGTTTTGCCTTTTTACTTCCTTATACAAAGTATAAGGAAGTATAGTAATCCCGATTTGCGAAATGGATTTTGTATTTCACATTGCTCGAAAACGAATGATCGCTGAATGTTGCCAATTTATACGTGTGACTGTCATGATGTATAGTTGTACACCTGCAAGTGTCGTCTGAACACGAGCTCTCGTTTTAGAGATATAAGCGATTTTACACGATTTTTCGTGACGTCTGTATGTGTGTGTGTGTGTCTGTGTGTGTGTGTGTGTGTATGTCGCATAACTCAAAAACGGTTGGACGTAGAAAGTTGTGAATTGGTACATAGGTTTGTTATAACATCTAGTTGTGCACCTCCCGTTTTGGACTTTGTATGATTTTCCGTTTTGGAGATATTTAGGAAAATTAGGTTCATAATGACAAAAATACATAGGTTTTGGCCATAATGTATCAAAAAACGGTAATAACTCAAAAACGGTTGAACGTAGAAAGTTGCGAATTGGTACATAGGTTTGTTATAACATATAGTTCTGCACCTCCCTTTTTGGACTTTGTATGAT
The DNA here is from genome assembly GCA_963930645.1 of Salticus scenicus. Classification (NCBI taxonomy): domain Eukaryota; kingdom Metazoa; phylum Arthropoda; class Arachnida; order Araneae; family Salticidae; genus Salticus; species Salticus scenicus. Next base: position 344,773,168 of record OZ005648.1, read on the forward strand.
TTTCCATTTTGGAGATATTTAGGAAAATTAGGTTCATAATGACCAAAAATACATTGGTTTTGGCCATAATATATCAAAAACGGTAATAACTCAAAAACGGTTTGGACAAATCTTGCAATTTAACTGACTTCCCGACTAGCTAGACATTTGAAACTTTCAGAAAAGCTCAGAACACGTTTACAATGCGTTTTTTTAATATTTTTGGCCAACTGTTTCCGATACCTGCTGCCTTCGGCAGCGTTACCAGTACAAATCTTGCAATCGATTTTTAACTAACTTCCCGATTAGCTAGACATTTAAAACTTCCAGAAAAGCTCATAACACGGTGACAATGCATTTTTTAAATATTTTTAGCCAATTGCTTCGTGTCACTGCTGCCTTTAGCAGCGTTTATATGATTCAACAGAAAATCTATTTAACTAACTTCCCGACTAGTTAGAGATTTGAAACTTCCGGAATAGTTCAGAAACACGGTGAAAATGCATTTTTTAACACTTTTATCCAATTGTTTCGGATCCGAAGTCCCCCCCCCCAAGACACAACTTTGACATGAGTCCCCCCAAGGCGCAACTTTGACATGAGTCCCCCCCCAAGGCACATGAGTCCCCCCAAGGCACATGAGTCTCCCCCAAGGTACAACTTTGACATGAGTCCCCCCAAGGCGCAACTTTGACATGAGTCCCCCCCCAAGGCACATGAGTCCCCCCAAGGCACATGAGTCTCCCCCAAGGTACAACTTTGACATGAGTCCCCCCCAAGGCATAACTTTGACATGAGTCCCCCCAAGGTGCAACTTTGAAATAAGGCCCCCCAAGGCCCAACTTTGACATGAGTCCCCCCAAGGCCCAACTTTGACATGAGTCCCCCCCCCCCCCCAAGGATTTTAAAATGAGTCTCCTCAAGGCACAATTTTATTTATTTATTTATTTTTTTTTTACGTATGCATGCATTTTTTTTTTAAATATTTTTAGCCAACTGTTTCGGGTCCAGTGACAATATTTTTTAACATTATGTATATTTCTAAAAGTGTATAAGGAAGTCATGTGGTGCCCACATCAGATTTTTTTTTTTCAGAAAAATGGCATTCACATGCCTCTGCAAAAATTGATTGAAAAAAAAAAAAAAAAAAATGACCAGTCAAAAAATTAAAGTTGTTGCACTGTGACATAAATAAATGCTTGCCTTATAAATGTGTGAAATTTTGAAGGAATAAATTAAAAAGAAACTTAAGTAAATTTCAAAGTAAAATCTTTAAATGCCTTTTCTGAAAAACTATATTTTTCGATTTTTGTGTATGCGATAAACCTGATTTCTCCAAAAGTTTTCAAGATATTTCTATGAAATTTTTTCACAGTATATAACAGATTTGCAATCACGCTATGAACTAAAAGCTAAGTTCTATGTACTATTTTAAAGATTTTACATGTGTTTATTTTCTAAAAAACAGATTTTTTTTTTTTTTTTTTTTTTTCGGAAAATTCTGTATTTTTCTCTGTTAGATACCATATTTCAGTCAGTTTTAAGAATTTCTCTTAACTTTTAGTTCAATGCACAGATAAGGGTCATATCATTATGTATTTCAATGGATATTGAATTATATTACTTTTTATTGAGTATAAGAGGTTTGGCGTAAACGTGAAATTTTGCTCATTTTTTACACAAAATCATCCACTTCTTTGCAAAATAAAGAAATTTTTGTTTAAAATGTACTATTTTTCATTATTCTATGTCCGTTTATAACTAAAAATATAATTATTTAATGCATAGTCTGCTTTTTTAGAAAAAAGTGCTCCGTAAGTAGGCAGATACCTTAACTGAACATTTTTAACGAATGTTCTTGTCACGAAGACGCAATTACTAATTCCAAACCACAAAAATTCATTCCGTAATTCTTCAACAAATTTTTACTTTTATAATTTAGCGTAAAAAAGTTACTTGTATCTTTTCTTTTACCTTTGTTCGTAAATTCCGGAGGCTTTCTTTAGTAAATGAGAGTAATGATCATACCCTTAATCGAAAAACTAGTATGTTGTGGCTATCACAAAACTTTGTTCAATATATTCCTATACAAATTCACGCAGGGCAAATTATTTATTCAAATTTATTTTCCATGATGAGTACACGGGATATTCATCTCAAAAATATATAACCCTAAATATCGAAAGAAAGTCAGTTTTGTAGCCTACAGATGACATCTTAGGAAATGCAATTTTTCCAGATTTTCTTTTTTTTTTTTCATTCTTTCTTTTGTTAAAATTGAAATATATACATGACTTTATTACAAATTATCACAAATATATATTACAATCACTCGTTTTAGAGTTTTTCTTTTTAATACTCACATGGAAAATTTACACTTACGGGAACGTTGCGAGGCCTGCGTATATAAGTTCATATATGAGACTGGAAGTCAAAAATGTTTTCGAATTCAATACTTTATTCTTATATACATAGAAGAAAATAACAAAAGTTAAACTAGTTAGCATAGATGGCCTCTGCTTCATTCCCTATCACACGTTTGTTTTCATAAATTTCTACCACCCACAGGGTGTACAATGTTTATGTTAGGAGAAATTAATTTGCTCGATACTGTGACAGACTGGAATTATAGTCATATTTTAGCGATCTGTATTCATTTATATGTGAATAGATCTATATATTCATGCAAATATAAATGTATTTTTAGAGATTGAAGAAGGGGGGGGGGAGAGAGAACGGTTTTTTAATGCAATATCAAAGCTATTAAACCTAATGTATTGCTATTTTTAGGAAACATCAAAAAATACATTAGGCACGGCGTACTGCAATCAGAATGCAAAAATATTACGTATATGCTGAAATAATAGCATTTCTACTCAATAATTTTTAGCTGAGCATGCAGAAGCGTTAGTAAAATTTCTTTCACATAAATTCATTAGCCAAATGTGTTTAGCTACACAAACCTCAAGCAAATATCGAAAACGTTTTCACCAATAGAATGAACAGAATTTCAGTTTCTCTCTCTCAAAAAATAAATAAATAAACCAATAAAATAAATAGACAAAATAAAATAAATTAAATTAAAAACCCTAAGCCTATTTAACTTTTTAAAGAAATAAACATAAAATTTTATACAAAACAGAATTTAATTTAGTACAAGTCTTACTTTAATCTATCTTTTCATATAAAGGCATGCAGTAACCATGTCTCATTGCATAGCATCGGTTACTATTTTCATTTCCTAAAATTTCTTTGATATAATTTTAGCACAGGAATTTCTTGGCGACTTTTAAATTTTTGTTATCATTTTGGCGACGAATTAAAATGACTGTCGCAATTTCGTAAATAAAAATCTTGGAGAGAAACGTCCGAGCTACATCGGTGACAAATTTCAAATTTCACAAAGGGCTTCTGTATTTAAGCTGTTCCAGTTCTTCAGCACGATTTTCTCAATTTTATTTTAATTATTTAAAAAAGTTTGTTTTCAACTTCTGGATTTTTTATTGAGTTGTTTTGAAGTTTTGCGAGTTATATAGCCCATAAAACCTATAAACTTTTGATAAATAGTTTTTATAGTTTTAGTAAATTTTTAATAGTCAAATTTATGTTCTGTATACAGACTTTGAATATAACTGCAGATTTGTTTTATGTCTTAAGTGTTCGGTTTGACACAAAAAATTGGGTCATTTTCAAAAATTTTGCTCACACAGCATTTGAAAATTTAAAAATCATCAAAACTTTGTTATTTTTAGGATAGAGGCTTGAAGATAGCTCTTTTTTAAGATACCAGTAATATATGAGCTTATTTTTCTTACAACCAGAAATATTTACCTTCAAAAGTGAATGTTTGAGTTTTATGGTGATGAGTGTTACTAGACAACATGGCTACATTTTTTAAAACTAAAAAAGTGATTAATTTGATTAATAAATGTGTCCTTTGACAATAACCCATTACAGAAAAAATAATTATTATTATTATTTCTATTAAAAATATGCAATATTTAATGTGGAAATTGCAATTCTAGAAATTTTCAGTTGTAGCACTTAAAGTGGCAGAAAAGATTTGTGTGGCCTGAAAATCTTAATGCTATGCTAATCATTACTACAGTCTATAGAAAACATTCCTTGTGCACTTAAATGATACATGTCAATTTCATTATGATTTGTACAAAATAAAAGCATTAAAATGAGATTTATAGAAATAATTCTCATACAGCACAGTGCTTTGGAATACTTTTGGGTGTCCGTGTACATAAACCAGTGGTTGTATTCAGAGCATTTTAAATCGGGAACATTCTATAATGATCCTGAACAACATATATCAGTTTCGATAAATTACGTAAATATTTAGAGAAGTTAGAGAGCATACAGACAGAGGGACAGAAAGACAGACATATACACGAATTCATATCATAATCACTCTTATTTATCGTTAGAAATTGTTGAAAACGATAAATGCAAAGAAAAATGCAATTTCAGAGATTTCCAATTATAGCTGTTAATATAACTGAATATTTTTGTGCGACCCTGTAAATCTTAATGCTAATCATACCTCATTCTAAAGAAAGCATTTCCTTGTGCATGTGTATTGTTACTGTCAATTTCATTATGATTTTCGCTAAATAAGTCTTAAAATATGATTTATAGAAATAGCTCTCGTAGGACACAATGCTCTGAAATTCTGTTGGGTGACCCTGTAGACAAACCAGCCGTGGTATTTACCCCATTTTCAAAAGGGAGCGTCCCGTAATCAGCCTGAACAACATATATTAGTTTCAAGAAATTCGATGAATATATCCGAGAGTTAGAGCGCGGACAGACGGACAGACAGACACACCGAAGTTTTAAACACATTTCAACTTTGTCATAAAATGTTAAAAAAGGCCTTTCGGTACTTTATTAAATATATACATACATCTATTTCTCCCTCTCTTTATATATATGTGTGTGTGTGTGTGTGTGTGTGTGTGTGTGTGTGTTACCGTTAAAGTGCGGAAAACAGTTAATCTACAGATTAGCGAGGTAATCTGCGCATTAACTAGGGTGATGCGTTAAAGTGAAGAAAATTGTTTCATTTTTCAAATTACCTGGGTAATCTGCGAATTACCTAGATAGTCTGCGCATTACCTACTAGGCACTCGTTAAAGTGAAAATAAAGTCTCTGGTGTTGTAATTTTACAGCACGTTGTGTTGTATTTGTTTATTTCATTCGGGGAAAAAAAAGATTACTTTTCTGTTTTAGGTAGATACACGACTTCCGGGAAATTTCTTCATATCTTCACCGATCATGTCCCTTAGAAACCAAAACCACCCTCCGTTCAAAAGTTTATATATATATATATGTATAACGGTTTTTCCCATGCTAACTTGTGAACATGATAACTGGAGTAATTTTTATTTAAATTTAACCAGCTTGTGATATGTTGTCAGGACAGTAAAAATCTCTGTCGAGTTCGTAGATGGGGCATCCAGCTCAAAGGGGGTGGAAATGGTGAGGGGTGGTGGAAATTTTCATTTGCCCATAATTTCTTTAATATTGAAAATAGGAAAGTACTTCAAATCAGGCGAATTACCGCCTTACCCTAAAGAACAACTTTTGTATTTAAACTTTTTCGATAACTTCAATTGCTTAAAAGTTATAAGATAAAAAGTGGTTTTTCGTCAATTGTGATGAAGCCGACTTTTTCTTAGAGATGTGAGCGGGGAAAAAACCCGGGTTTAAACCAGGGAATAAACCCGTTTTTTTGAAAGTTTCCAAAACAAGGGAATTTTGAAAGTTTTCTTGCAATTCCCCCCCCCCCCCTTAGATTAGAGATGTTCTAAGACATTTCAAAATGTTATCTCACATTCAGATGCTTTTTATGATCTTTCAGTTTTTAAACAGTGCTTTTAACGTCTATAAATTTAAAAAGTACAAGTTTCAAATTTCATCAATTAATAGACTTATTCTCTGTTATTGCCGTATATTTATATTTTAGTTCTGACTGTATACACACTGAGTTCAATATAACGCTTTTTTTTTTTTTTTCAGATGTATATCTTTAACATTTTATTTAAAAAATAAAACAAAAAATGCTTCAAAATATTCTGCATTTACTAAAACAATCGATAATATTACACTGGAAAATATTATTTCAATTAAAATTTCAACAATATTAATATGGAAAAAATAAATGAAGAAAGAAATAACAGCCAGATTATTAGCCATTGATTATTTTATGTATTGATTTAATGCATTAAAAAATTATTGCTTGAATTCTTAATAACCGAAGAACTCATATTCGATTTTGTTCCCCGTGCTCTTTGAGTAATTATAACAAAATTTCATCAACTAATGTGAAAATTTGTTCGATGAATTATAATAAAATTTAATAATTTTAAAGTATTCATACCATAATTTAATTTCATTATATAATTTCATTTCATTTCATTCATTAAAAGAAAAAAGAAAAAAAAATTAAAGTTATTGAAATAGGCAGACAAAACTTCCTCATTTATTATTGTCAATAACATAAACTTTTATTTTTTTTTACAATTTTCTGTAAAATAATCACATAATTGTTGATATCACTTTTATTTAAGCAAATAGAATAAAAATATTGAAACAAGTTGTTTGGTACACCTAAAAGAAGTGAAATTAAATCTAAATATTGAATATTAGTTTCTTCCCATCAAAGTTTCCAAAGTTCCCAAAATTCCCGGTTTAAACCCGAAAATTCCCATGTTTATTCCCCAGAAGCAAAATTCCCGGGTTTTTTTACATCTCTACTTTTTCTATAGCTTTAATTGCTTAAATTTATCACCTGATGCTTACGTCACGTGCAAACGATAATAAAAAAAAAAAAAAAAAAATCCCTTTTCGACAAGCTTAAAGGCAAAGGTAGATTCCTTTACGTTAATATTACAAAAGTAAAGAAATATTACATATGCATTAACACGTACTTAGCCAATCCGCGATTGTAATGAAATGCTCGCCCTCTGGTGGGTTACGGTGAAATTACAATTAACATGCTTTAATTCGGCTTTCATCCAGCCGCCATTGCTTACCGATGTTTAGTTTCACATATATTTATTGAATAAAAATGAATAAATCCGGTAAAAAAGATAACACATACTGTTGCGTGCTACAGTGTAACTCCAAAGGATCAAGAAATCGAGAATTAAGCTTCCATTTATTTCCAAATGACAAATTTAAAATTTCAGTTGCTTCGGTTAATGGAAGTAAAGAATTAATCAGATGATTTGAAACTAATATTTGTTCAACTTCAGTTAAAAATCTACTTCCGATCGAACTTTGAATAAATTGAAATATTTTTTTTTCCAAAAGCAATCAATTTTCCATGATATAATGTCGGAGAAATTATAGTACGAATATTAAGTAGAATAACAAAAAGAACAATAATAAATACACGTTGCTATTATATTTACTAACAACAAAAGCTGAAAAAGCGCCATCTATCGATCATTACAAACGCGGATAACTTTGTTCCCACACATTGCATTATTTACGTTGCTATTCTGTTTTCAAGAAATTGAATTTTTAACTACAAAAGAATTTTATTCATTCTACTTAATTTTTTAGCCTAGATTTATTGGTCTAAATGTTTCATTTTTTTTTTTTTTAAGTGAAAACTTCTTTAGGCGCGTTGAGCACTTTTGGGTGAACAAAAATCTTTGAACTCGCGTCATCGTCACCTGACGCTTTCCATTTGAAGTGAAAACCTTTGGGTGCATAAAAATCATTGAACTCACGTCATCGTCAGCTGACGCTTTCCATTCTTGTATGATACAAATAATGTATCATACAATTAACTTGCTAAAGTGAAGTGTTAATAATTATATACTGTATATTGTTTTAAAATCTGGTGCGGCTCTACACGACTTCACTCATCTCCGGGCACTGTCTCTATTGCATTTAGACCTCACAAAACCGCGAGAAAGCCTAAAGCTGCCATTTTTCTCACGTTTTTGCAATCTGGTGCGGCTCTACACGACTTCTCTCATCTCCGGGCACTGTCTCTATTGCATTTAGACCTCACAAAACCGCGAGAAAGCCTAAAGCTGCCATTTTTCTCACGTTTTTACAATCTGATGCGGCTCTACACGACTTCTCTCAGCTCCGGACGCTGTCTCTTAAAGATTGCATCCGGAATCGTTGCAGTTAGACTTCACAGAACCGTGAGAAAGGCCAAAGCCGCCATTTTTCTCACGTTTTTACAATTTGGTGCGGCTCTACACGACTTCTCTCACCTCCGGACACTGTCTCTTAAAGATTGCAGCCGGAAACGTTGCAGTTAGACCTCACAAAACAGTGAGAAAGGCCAAAGCCGCCATTTTTCTCACGTTTTTACAATCTGGTGCGGCTCTACACGACTTCTCTCATCTCCGGACACTGTCTCTATTGCCGTTAGCGCATTAAATGAAATGGTAATATAATTTTTGTAGTAGTAGTTTACATTAATGAATAAAAAAACACTTCATTTAAAAGTATTTCCTGCACAATAAAATATTTTCTGACGATTCAAGAAATACACACGTAATTGTTCACGTTTTCACTTCTGTCGGCACTCCCGGAGTGCAATTTTTTTTTTTTTTTTTTTTTTTTTTTTTTTTTTTTTTTTTTAAATTCAAGTTCATAATCATTCAACAAATAGAAGTCATAAAGATGTATTTTACGTTATTCCTTTTTTAATAAAGAATATCTATTATGCTATCAGCATATCAAAGGACTGTAAATGCAAACTCAGAAAAAAAGGTTTATTCAAAAGGGAAAAACATCACAGAATTCAAACTTTTTGCATCGGACAATTTTTTACATTCGAACACAAACCTAAAAACAAAAAATCCTCTGTTGCCACTCAAAAGTAAACAAATGAATTATAAAAAGCACCATGGCGGCCTTGACATCCTCCCACCTTAAGTTGGCGGAAGGCAACTTAACTAACCAAAACAAATAATAAAATGAAAATTTCAAAATACAATAAAACAACACATTTCTACTTGATATTTCAAGGACTTTCACAACAATTTTAAAGTTCAGAAGATAAATAAAGTTTTATAAGTCCAATTTTAGAGGAGGTTTAACCACTCTCCCACTTCTAGTTTTTAAAGTAACAGATGCTGTCTCATTGTTTTGAGTTCCACAAAAACCTTCATTGTTCACAATTTTATGTTTTTTATTGTTGCATTTATCATTTTCAGTTTGATTCAAAAAACAAATGATAGGCATGCTATTGGACGTTGGGCTCGTTTTTCTTCTTTCTTTTAGAATAGCTTGTTCATCGAAAATGGGTTTGGTGACAGGCCATTTATCTTTAGTTTCTCGAAGCCAAGTAGGTCCCTCCCACCATTTATTGTCTGAGAGTTGTTGGGCAGAGCACCCCCTTGAAGGCAAGTCGGCTGGATTTTGAGCTCCAGGAAGATGTTTCCAAAGGGTAGAATCAGTTAATTTTCTGATCTCTCGTATTCTATTATTGACAAAAACAGCCCAATTTTCTTCACGCTGAATCCAGCTCAATACCGTAGTTGAATCTGTCCAGAAATGTTGTTCAATACCTTCCCACTGGAGTGCACTGAGTACGGATTTACATAATCGAGCTCCCACCGTTGCAGCTAGTAATTCGAGACGAGGAATAGTGATGGGTTTAACTGGAGCAACCCTTGATTTCGCTGCCAAAAGAGTTACATAGACATCAGCATGTTCGATGCGAATGAAAACAGCTGCTGCGTAAGCAGATTGACTAGCATCGCAAAACGTATGAATGCTAATGCTATATTGACTTGTTACATCAGGAAAAAAACAACGAACAATAGTCAAATTCTTCAAGATATTCAAACCTTCAAACCATCTTACAAATTCTTGTCTCATACTATCTTCAACTTCCTTATCCCACGGGATATTGTCTTTCCACATTTTTTGTAATATTAGCTTGGGAACTAAGAGGACAGGGCATAAAAACCCAATTGGGTCAAAAACTCTTTGCGTAACAGAAAGAATTACTCTCTTCGATACAGTTTCAAGTCTGTATGTATTCAACCAATCCAAATTGATCTTCAGTTCGTCTTTTCTGCGATTCCAAAGCAATCCTAAAACAGAAGTAACCTGTTCTGAATCTTCATCTCCTGTATACTTCCATCCTCTTAAATTGAATTTTCCTTCAGTCAAAATATGACGAGACTGTTCAACAAATGGTAATATTTCTGATTTGTTATTTAAACTTGTAACTAGATCATCTACATAAAAACTTCGAAGAATAATCTCAACATATTTTTGATTATATTTTGAATTATTCAGATATTTTTTCAAATGATGCTCTAACACAGCTCCTAAAAGAAAAGGGCTACTTTTCACACCAAACACCACACGAGAATGCCGCATTATCTTAGGATCGTTATTTTCTTTTTCATTCCACCAAAAAAACTTAAGGTAATTTCTATCTTCTGGTCGTACACTTATCTGTAGAAATGCTTTTTCGATGTCAGCAACGATTCCATATTTATGTTCTGTTTCCCTGCAGCGATCTTTGAACCAAGATGAGGAAACTTCAAGTGGGAAAATTCTTTGTATTGGCCGTAATAATTCACCTTTAGATGTGCGCACACGCACTAGTCGAGTAACAGAATCTTTCCCAGGTAACAATTCAATAATTAAACCTAAAAGCCAGTCAGTGCATTTTGATTTATCACTGCCAATGAGAACAACTTCTCCAAGTTGAATTTCTCGCCCTTGTTTCTTGTGATCATTTCTTTGAATCAAAAGACCCAGATATTCAGATCTAAATCTTTTCCGTATGTCTGTGATCAGTTGTTGACGATATTTTATTCTCTTGTTAAGAACAAGTTCATCCACTTGATCAAAGTCAGGAACGCCACTTTGCCGAAAATCCTGTAAAAATGTGTTAGGCGACAAAGGTATAAGTTCAGAATCCTTTTCTGACATATAGGCAAGTGGTCTGGCATTTATAACCGACTCTGCATCACATAAGACAGTGACCATTTCTTCATAAGATAAAAGAGCTTTGCCCAGAACTCGTCTTAGAATCTGTTTCATGACACCTACTAATCTTTCCCAGAACCCTCCCCACCAAGAAGACGTAGGAGGATTAAAAAACCATTGTATCTTTTGTATACTGCTAAACCGGGCAATATCATTCCAATTAACTAATTTCAAATAATTTGATGCGCCAACAAAATTACTCCCATTGTCACAATAAACAATTGATGGTCTTCCTCTTCTTGCGATAAATCTTCGAAAACTTTGAAGAAAGACTTCCGTCGTCAATGATGAAAGAAGTTCAAAATGTACCGCTCTAAATACAGCACAAGTGTATATGCAAATCCATGCTTTACTTTCACCCTTTAAATATAATGGCCCTGCCAAATCAAAACCAATAATCTCAAAGACTGCAGCGTCTCTGACTCTATTTTCTGGCAGTGATGCAATAGGGGTGATCACACTTCTTTTTGCATGTCTCAAACAAATAACACATTTGGACAATATTGACCGAACAGTTTTCCTTGCATTTAAAATCCAATAGTGTTCACGCAAAATATTTAACAATATTTGTGATCCTGCATGCGAATTCTTTTTATGTTCAGTAATTATGAGCCTCTCGACGACTTGGTGACGTGATGGTAAGATGATAGGGTTTTTAAAATCTTCTGAATCTTTTCGATACGCTATTCTCGTTTTCACTCTAAAAATCCCTTCTCCATCTTGGTACATTAAAGAATTCAGTTTTTTCCTATTGACGTCAGAAGCAAAATATTCGTCCTGTATCATCTTGATTATCTTTAGTTCTGCACATTTTATTTCTCTATATGATAACTCACCAATGATTCGTGAAGTTGAATTTCTACAGTTGAAAACGAATCTTTGCATCCAGGCAACCATTCTTAGCATTTTATCATAACTCGAAAAATAAAAATAGTACCAACCTGAACTATTTCTATTCAAATGCTCTTCATTTCGACAGGATCCCTGATTCCTAAAACTTCCAAACTAAAAAGATCGGAAATAGTTGCTTCTCTAACAAACAAGGAAATTACCATCATGGTAGTATCTTCTTTTACAGAAGGTGAATTGGTTTTCCCCATAAGTGTCCATCCTAGATAGGATTCCATAGCTACTAGCCCACTAGATAGAACTTTTCTCTTTCCAGTAAAAAGTCTACCAGCAACATCTGCTCCAATGAGAACATCAATTGGACCCGAATTATCTTCTGTATCAAAAATGTGTATATTCATAGATATTAATTCATCAATCCATGGGCCACACGAAACAGATGGAACATCATTGCAAATAGTTTCTTGATCAACTACATCAAAATTGCAGTAAAAATTTCCATTTAAGCTTCCAAGTTCAATTTTATATACATTATGAAGTTCGTTGTTGCTCTTTTCACCTCCAAAAAGTGAATGAGACAAACGTTGCTGACGCAGAGGTTTCAAATTTAACTTAGATGCTATCTCTCTTCTGATGTACGATTTTTGAGATCCGGAATCATACAGTGCTCTCACAACTAAAATACTGTTCTTATATTTTAAATTAACTTTCAAAGTTTGCAGCAAAACTTGGGGAGATTTGGATATGATTGCCAAATTCACAGATTTATTCTGCTCTTTAATTTCCTTTTCCGGATTATTTGATGTAGACTTATTTACACTTTTGTTTGATTCTGTACACATAATAGCAAAATGTGTTCGGTTACAAATAGTACATTTCACAAAACATCGGCATTTTTCTGCCCTATGGCCAACTTTTAAACATCTAAAACAATAACCTTTATCCTTTAAAATTTTTATTTTTTCCTTATATGACATTTTTCGTGCTTTAAAGCAATTCGTCGATTCATGTTTTCCATTGCAGAAAGTGCACAACTTCTCTGTACGTGCATTAGTAGTTAACAAACTAGCAGCAGTACAGATTTTCCCTCTGTTTTCTTTATTCCCTTTACAAGAAGAATCATTCAAATCAAAACCAGCCATAGCTAAGTTAATTCTTTCCTCAGATTCTACTTCCGTTTTTAAAAAGGCTAACAAACTGTCAAGCCTTTTTTTTGGATCATTACCATGATCAAAATGTGAGCTTCTCTGCCAAGCTCTAAGGAAATCTTCAGGCATACATGATTCAACCAACGGATAAAGTAATGCTGCACATTTATCAGTTGTAACACCAAGTGTTTCCAGTGCACGAATTTGCTGTTCGAGATTATCATACAGTACACATAAATTGTTTGAACAAAATTTTGAATTGGCATTCTTCAAAACTAATTTTAACAATTCTCTAATATAAATTTCAATTTGTAATTCATCACGACCGAAACGGGTTTTCAAACAGTCAATTGCTTTTATATAATTATCGCCAGTTGGCGGAAAACTTTCAATAACCTCTCTAGCTCGTGATCCTTCAACAGTAGCTTGTAATAGATACTGAAATTTATCAGAATTAACTATAGTAGAATCGTTATGAATTTTGAGTATCAATTATTCTTCTTACTTTTGTTTCAATTCTTATTGCTTTATCTCGATAATCCTCAATTATTTCAAATTCTGTGTCAAATTCTTTTTCAGAGATAACTTCAAGAATACTTGCATGCGTTACTTCCAGGCGATCAACTTTCGATTTAAAAACACTTAATTCGGATTCCAGTTCCGCAAGGTCAACATCTTGTGAGGCTATCAATTCTTCAACTTTATTATATGCTTTCGAGAAAGCGGCTCTTTCAGCCTTTTTAGCCTTTTTCAAATTTTCTAAATTAGCCATATTCACAATTAACTGTGCATTTACAGTCCCGCCGAGGGTACCAAAAATTTTACGTTATTCCTTTTTTAATAAAGAATATCTATTATGCTATCAGCATATCAAAGGACTGTAAATGCAAACTCAGAAAAAAAGGTTTATTCAAAAGGGAAAAACATCACAGAATTCAAACTTTTTGCATCGGACAATTTTTTACATTCGAACACAAACCTAAAAACAAAAAAACCTCTGTTGCCACTCAAAAGTAAACAAATGAATTATAAAAAGCATCATGGCGGCCTTGACAATATACAATCCCAGCAATGACGAATCCGGCAAGAGGCTATTGGGCTACAGCCCCCTCCCCACCCAAGCTGAATCAAAATGATAAATTTTATTTAAAATCCATATAACTGTTGGTTCATCTGTCTTTTAAAGAAAAAATAATAGAAACGCTAAAATGCACGTGTGACTTACTATGGTCAAGCACTGGTGAACCTGGCATTGCTATGGTCAAGTCAAATACGGTTAAGTGGTAGCGGTTTTTGGATAGTTATTTCATTGTAATTTTTATTGAATTATTGAAAGTTTTGTATTGTGTTTCTGTTATTCTTATTGTCAGATGAGTAAAAATTGTCAAGTGAAACTGTTTTGGTTCACATAAGCTGGAACATCAACATTAACATAACATTAGTTAACAGACTATTTGGGCGCCACTAAATTTCAATATTAATTGTTACGAATTTAGTAAATTATATGATTTGGCGAGATTTTGGTGGCAAAACTTGCAACTTAACAACGAAATTTGTGATTGTGTGGCAAACTTTGATAGTTGACGATGAAAGTTTTGACTTGGCGATGAAATTCGTTATCTGACGACAAAATTTCGCGAGCTTGGCGATGGAGAATGGCAGCTTTGGTGTCATTATATTTTGTTCCCACGTGAAAACCTGATATCTCTTCGCAGAACAATATCTTGTTTCCAAAAGATAAAAAGTCAAAGAAAGTTGTAACGTATTACTCTCAATTTCAATCGTAAATTTTAAATTCTTGTCTAAACCAGCATTCTAAACTATTCACCACAAACGATATTTGTATAAAGACTAACGTATTATTTTGATTTTATATTTTTAAATGATTAATTAAAGTGGTTACCGTGTTTTTTTTTTTTTTTTTTTTTTTTTCAGTGATTTTTTTTTTTTTTTTTTTTTTTTTTTTTAATTATTATTATTATCGTTTGCACGTGACATAAGTATTAGATTATAAATTTAAGCAATGAAAGCTATAGAAAACGTCGGCTTCATCCCAATGGGCTCTTCCCACCTGACGTCAGAGGTCACGTGATAGAGGAAAAACAAATAGCAGACGAACTCTTGTTTATCTGTAGCGATTGCTGAAATAACATATTTTCTATTCTTATTTTTGATCAATCGTATTTAATCTGTGTTATTTTTTATACATCATCATTTTTAATCCATTTTATATCATTATTCATCATCTTTTGTTTGCTGTATACATTTACAATCATCATTTAGTTTATACCTGTTATTGATGTTCATGAAGACCATGTTTAAATACTCTGATTTTTCGTACTTAAATCAGTGACAGTGCAATATCGTACTACGTAAATCCATTTAGACCAGTAACTAAGTTAATTAACTTGTTGTAACACCTTTATGCAATTAAATTAAATGAAAACATTTTAAAATTTCAAATTATAATCCGTAAACATTCCACAAGAAGCTATTATTTATTGTTAGATCAGTTAATGTTACAGTTACTCTACAATATACAACAATCGATTCTTATAGGTAAAAATAAATAAACACATAAAGTGTTCTTTAAAAATTATTAAATTTACAAATACAATTATTCTACTGTTTACAAATGCACAATATTACTTTTATTTTATTTTATATTAAATATTAACATTTTTGTTCTTAAGAACAATATTTAATTTAATTCGATTCTCAGAATTCGATTATTCGTTTTCCTCTATCACGTGATTGAGCAGACGACGCTGGGAAGAGCCCATTGACGAAAAATCACTTTTTAACTTGTAACTTTTGAGCAATTGAAGCTATCGAAAAAGTTTAAATGCAAAAATTGTTCTTTAGGGTAAGACGGCAATTCGCCTGATTTGAAGCTTTTTCCTATTTTCAATATTAAAGAAATTAGGGTCAAATGAAAATTTCCACACACCCCCATTTCCACCCCCTTTGAGCTAGATACCCCCGCTACGCACTCGACCAAGATTTTTACTGTCCTGACAGCATATTTTGAACTGGTTAAATTTCAATAAAAATTACTCTAGTTATCGTGTTTACAACTTAACATGGGAAAAAGCGTTATACACACACATATCTGTATATATATATAAATTACGTGTCACGATGTTTGTCCGGGGTAAACTCCTAAACTAAGGAACCGATTTTAATGAAATTTTGCACACTGTGTGCAGTTTGGTCCAACTTGAGAGATAGGATTAGTTTTTATCTCAATTTATTGTCACAATATTGTTTTATTGCAATTATTTGTTAATTATAGACCTTTATTAAAGTTGCTCCAAAATATCTGTGAGTTCCATTAATTTAATTGTTGCCAAAAAAAAAAAAAAAATACGAGTTCATTTTCTTTCGACATAAAAATAAATACATTTAATCAAACGTGAACGTTAAAAAATTATAAAAAGTTAAATTATGCATCTCACGAAAATTGACGTCATAATCAATTTAAAGATGTTATACACATTGATAAAGTGCTATGGTGCTAATGTAGTTCTATCATAGGCGGCAATATATATATAGATCTCTCATCCCCATGTTATCGTACAAAGATTTTTGATGAAAAAAAAAAATAAATAAAAGCTTTGGAAACAGCCATTAAGTGGTATTGAAAAAAAAAAAAAAAAAAAAAAGAAAAAAGAAAGAAAGAAATATGAATTTGAAACTGTATCTGGAGTCTTCCATTCCCCTTTAGCAAATAAATTATTCATAAATTTTATTTGCTAAAATATTAGTATGTATTCCCGTGTGTATTCACTCGGGGAAAGACGGCCATATTTTGGTAAAAACGTCGTCTTTTCCCAAATGAAAAGGAATAACTTTTTTCTCCCCAATGATCACTCTATTCTATATATGCTATACTATATCTATGAGTTCTATACGCAAGCGAAGTGTGACTCACTGACCGTCTGTGCAGCCAAGAAAAAGATTTCCTATGTTAATTGCCCACTGGATTTTTTGTAAGAAATTATTAAAAATCGAGGAAATTTATTTCCCGATTTTAATCCTTATATTTGGGTATAGATATGTATTAGTTATCGCGGGTGTTAGATTGAATTATTTTGCTGTCAAATTGACGAAATTTTAATTTTAAATTTCAAAACTCTGTCGCCCTTGGCTTTTATTATTATTATTATTATTATTTGGCGATCAAAAGCGTAACACGAAAATATACATGCCAGATGTATGCATTGTACGAAATGTAATATGTATTATTCATTGTACGTATGTATGACATGTAATATGTATTGTACGAAATATTGTTTCATATTATTCATTACTCTTTTAATATAAGTTGTTAAAATAACCATGATTTTTGAAAGGAATTAAATATTTTCGCCAGATAATTTGGCGATATTCTTTTTTTTTCGCCAAGGATGACAGAAATGAAATCTATTTCGCTGCAAAATATTAGTATCTTACATCAGATATTTTATTTAGACATTTGAAAACAAATTTGACTTCAAACTATGATAGAATATTTATCATTTTCCTTTTAATTAGTATACTAGCTGGAACCCGTCGAATTCGACGGACACTTTATTGTCCGTAATGTTTCAAAAATCATCGCATCATTATTTAAATGTACTTCAAGTTAAAACATCTAATATAATTTACTACATTTCGCTTAAAAGAAAATCTGAAAAATGCTTATAAATAGAAATACTATATATGACATCACTTTCTACAAAGTACTCCAAATAAACAGATGCTATCTTTTATTTTCTATTTCGTTTAATACTAAGACTATATGTAAGCTGACCCGTCCGGCGTTTCCCTGGCCCATGATACCTTAAATGAACCTTAAATTTGTATTATTTTATACCTTTAACTGGATTTTGTTTGAATTTCTGTTTTTAAAGGAAAGCATCACGAAAGAAATAATAATCTGTAACAAAACAATTACCTTGAACCGAACGAAACTCTGCCTTGTGACACCGGTGCTTGCGCAGCGCATACACGGGCCGCTAACAACATAAAAAAATTCCCAAAGAATAACCTGGAACCGAACGAACCCACCCGGCAATGCACGGGCCCGTGATAATAACCTTAAATGAACCTTAAATTTGTATGATTTTATATCTTTAACTCGATTTTGTTTGAATTTCTATTTTTGAATAAAAGCATTGCGAAAAAAAAAATAATCAGCTGTAGCAAAAAAAAAAATTACCTCGAACCGAACGAAACTCTGCCTTGTGATGCCGGTGCCCTGGCATCGGATACGCGAGCCGCTAATACCATGAAAAAATTCCAAAAAATTAACCTGGAACGAAACGAACCCGCCCAGCATTGCCCGGGCCCATGATAATAGCCTTAAATGCACCTTAAATTTGTATGGTTTTGTATTTTTAACTCGATTTTGTTTGAATTTCTATTTTTAAATGAAAACATCACAAAAAAAAAAAAAAAAAAAAAAAAAAAAAAAAAAAAAATCATTTGTAACAAAAAAAATTATTTCAGACCGAACGGAACTCGGGTTTGTGACCCAGTTCCTGCGGCACGTATATGCAGGCCGCTACATGAAAAAACATGAAAAAATATCTCATGAAACTCATAACATGAAAAAATTCTCAAAAATTAACCTTGAACCGAACGAACCTCTGACTCGTGTTACCGCTACCTGTGGCTGCAGCACCGTATAGCAGGCATGCTACGCACGCACTGCAAAATCCACTTTCCTCCACCAGGGAGCGCAGTATGTTGTATACGAATATCACCAATCTCCTTGAATTTCCAAGGCCTTTCAAATAAGGTGTCACATGGTGGTGTCAACTGCAAAATCCTTTAATTACACTTTCCACCACCAGGGGACACAGCGTGTTCTATACGAACAACACCAACGGTCAGGAAATATCAAGACCTTTAAAATAAGTTGTAACATGATAGGGTCTACTTCAAAATCACCTAGTTCCATTTTTAACCACCAGGGGGCGCACTATATTGTATACAAACATCCCCAATCAACATGAAATTTCAAGACCTTTATCAACAATCGCCTTGAATTTCCAAGACCTTTCAAATAAGGTGTCACGCGGTGGTGTCAACTGCAAAATCATTTAGTTGCACTTTCCACCGCCAGGGGGTGCAGCGTGTTCTGTACAAAATCACCAAAGGTCAGGAAATACCAATACCTTTAAAATAAGGTGTAACATGATAGGCTCAACAACAAAATCACCTAGTTCCATTTTTCCCCACCAGGGGGCGCACTATATTGTATACAAACACCCCCAATCGACATGAAATTTCAAGACCTTTAAAATGAGGGGCTACATGTGTGGGTCTGGAACGGATTTTCCTCTCAAACTAATTTCCCCCTTTTCCCCCACCTCTAAATCTATTTTTCCCCCTTTTCCCACCTTCAAAATCGAAAATTCCAAATTCGCAGAAAGTGATTTTTTAGTATTTGACTCTAGTCCCTATATGTACAATTTCTTCACTGTAAAGTAATTTGGAGCTGAGTTAAGCTCGTAAACGTGTTTTTAACCCCTGCCCCTCAAGGGGGGGGGGGACCGTTCGACTTTTTATATTTTTATCTTTTCATAACATATCTACAGACCGAGACCTTTTTTAGACACCTCAACCAAGTTTTTACACCTAGTTATAGAGGTTTGAGTGAAGGAAAATCTTGAAAAATTTGAATGTAAAGTTCATTCTGCACGCATAACTTTCCTCAAACTCGACGAATTTAAGCAGTTAATAGCTCAAAAGAAAGAACGTGATCCACTGAGTGTTCTTAGACTTGTGTCAACAGCCTACGTTAATTAGAACTCTAGTTATAGAGGTTTGAGTGAAGGAAAATCTTGAAAAAATTGAATGTAAAGTCGATTGTGCAAGCATAACTTTCCTCAATCTCAACGAATTTAAGCAGTTAATAGCTCAAAAGAAAGAGCTTGATCCACTGAGTGTTCTGAGAGTGAAACGATCAAGATCCATTCATTAGAAGAGGAGCTATGAGTATTCGAATTGCTTGAGTCAATGTGTCCCATAAGAAATGTACAGGGAAGAATCGAATAATAGCAGGAGACTTGGCGTTGGAATAATAAAACAGGAATAAACTACTACGTCAGAAACGCCAAAGAAAAATTATTGGGGTGCATACAGCTGTTTCGGTAGCCTAAAGCGTACCGTCATCAGTGCAAAGAGAATTCTGAATCACTCCCCACCTCTTCCGTAATCCTATTGGTTGAACTAAATCCGGTCCCTCTCCTATATATACGAGCACTTCTCAAGATTCAGAATTCTCTTTGCACTGATGACGGTACGCTTTAGGCTACCGAAACAGCTGTATGCACCTCAATAATTTTTCTTTGGCGTTTCTGACGTAGTAGTTTATTCCTAGGGAAGAATCGAGTTTGAGTATAACTTGAGTAAGGTGGAAGTTGAGTAAATTTCAATGATTGATGACATATCTGTGTCTAAATACCTTTCATTTAAAAAAAAAATGAAGGAAATCGGCCGGATAGAACGGCCAGACGGACTGACTTTAGTTTTCATAATTTTTTTTAATATATAAGATTATTAGTATATTAAAATTTAAAAGCATGGTATATAAAAAGTTTTTTTTTTTTTTTTTTTTTTTAATCTTATAATTATTCTTATCTTAATCCTCAATTTTTCCCATCTTTATTAACTTGAATTTACTATTAAAATTTTAACATACTCAAAAACTTCTCATCACTTCGTTAAAATACACTAAACTTTTCCAAAATCTTTTTTTATTTAAAATGATACATGTATTTACTTTAAATGTCCAATATTTCATAAGATTTCCAATTTTAAAGTTTTAAAATATTTATCAAATTTACTTATTTTTCTGGTTTAGCCTTATTGTTTTCCTTTTTATAACTACAGCTGTTGCCCTCTTTAAAATATTTAAAATGATGAGGTCATTTTATAGTAAAATTATCCATTATAGCATATATTATATTTCACTCCTCCATAAAAATTGATTTTAAAATCGTCTGTTTCTTTTATACTTTTATTTTAATAGAATTTTAATATAATTTAATTTATATATTAGTCATTTTAGCAATTTTATCCAAAGTAGCATTAGAAATAATATATATCACTTCTCCATTAAAATTTATAGGAGCCTACAATAAAATTAATTTGTGCTTAATATCAACACTACGAAAATTTAATCAATCGCTTCCAAATTTTGACCTAAGTTTCAAATCTCAACCCTGTGGGTTTTTACATCGGCTACAACGTTTTCGTCTTTGTTCGTAAATAATAATTTGACTGTACTAAATAGTTTACAGCCGTATAATTCAACGTATAACTTAGTCACAGCAACGCGTGGCTGGGTCTGCTAGTATATATGTATAAACTTTTGAACAGAGGGTGGTTTTGGATTCTAGGGGTCGTGATCGGTGAAGATATGAAGAAATTTTCCAGAAGTCGTGTCATGAGGACCATTGCAGTAGGTAGATTTCCTATAAGGAATCTACCTAAAAGATCACTGAAAATATAAAAACCATGGTAACAGCTTTAATTAAACATTTAAAAATATAAAATTAAAATAATACGTTAGTCTTCGTAAAAATATCGTAAAAATACTGTTCACAAATTTAAATAAATTGAAGATTAAGTTTAAAATAAATATTGAGTTATAATGTGGAAGCCTTAAAAAAAATTAGGATCAGAGAATATTTACAAAAGCTTGTAATGAATTTGAAAGGGTAGAAGATACATTAGATAATGTAAAAAATCTGGAGTGACTCCACTCGACTTTCCGAACATTGAGTAACTAACAGTTTTGTAGATAAAATAAAGAAAGAGGAGTTGCTAAACAAACAAAAGAGAGAAAACCATAATAGAGTGTTTGAATACTTTTCTCCATATATCACACGAGGTTTTATTTAACGTTACTGAACTTTGAGCCCATAGATCATAATGATAAAGAATTTTTCGTTGTGTCCCTGTAAAAATCTATAAATGCTAGATTCACCAAAATGCTTATAGTTAGTGCAACAGTGATTTATAATATTCATACAAATTTTCAGCTCAATTGAATAAGGCGTTTAGATGCTATCGCACTTTAAAAATTTGGTCTCATAGGCCATAATGATAAAGAATTTTTCTTTGTGTCCCTGTGAAAAAATTGTAAGTGCTAGATTCACCAAAATCTATGCAGTTGGTGCAAATGCGACCTATAACATGTGTACAAATTTTTTGCTCAGATTAATATGGCGTTTAGACGCTATCACACTTTTAAAAATTTGGTCCCATAGGCCATAATGATAAAGAATTTTTCTTTGTGTCCCTGTAAAAAAAACTATAAGTGCTAGATTCTCCAAAATCTATACAGATTGAGTATCTGTGACCTATAATATGTGTATAAAGTTTTTGCTCAATTGAATAAGGCGTTTAGATGCTATCGCACTTTTAAGATTTTGGTCCCATAGGCCATAATGATAAAGAATTTTTCTTTGTGTCCCTGTAAAAAAACTATAAGTGCTAGATTCACCAAAATCTATAGGGTTCGTACTATGGTGACTTACAATATACGTACCAACTTTCAGCTTATTCGAAGCGTTTTCAAAGCGTTTAGACGCTAGCGTGTTCACTCACAGACATACACACATACATACACACATACACACATACACACACACATACATACATCATCTCAAAAATAGTGGAAACGGACTCAGGGGACCTCGAAACGTATAGAAACATCAAAATCTCCAATTCGGATTTTTGACATGATTACAATACTTTCCTCACTATAGTGTTCGGAAAGTAATAAAATAGCGAAGTTAAAATTAATTGAAGAAAAGGCTAAATTAATGATAATTAAAGCTAAATGTGATGGAAAAATTACTCAACAACTTTGTACTGAAGGTACAGATGAAAAATTGCTTGAGTCTGAAATTGATGAGTCGGAGGATTATCTTGATTGTTGGCGTATGTTAAAGCAAAAACTAAATAATTTAACACTCTCAGTAAATAATAATGCTGTTCAGAGTTCTGAAGTTCTACTACAAAATACATTATTGCGTTACCCCAAAATTCAACTACCGACATATAATGGGGACATTAGAAATTGGTTATGCTTTTGGGGGCAATTTCAGAAGATTGATAGAGGTCCTAATTTAGACCTTGATGACAAGTTTTCGTATTTGTGCCAAGCAATGGAAAAAGGTAGCGTTGCAGAAGAATCGATTAAGAGTTTCTCGCCTGGTGGTGTTAGCTATGCAAAAGAAATAAAACAATATTGAAGAATCGTTTCGGCAATGAAGAATTGCTAATTCAAGTTTATGTGAAAGATTTGGTACTGCAAAAGTAAAACACAGAGAGAAAATCATTGAGAAAGTTTTATGACCTGTTAGAAATGAAATTACGTTCTCTTGAAATTCTGGGAGTTACCAGAGATAAGCATGCTTCTATGCTGTTTCCTTTAGTACTGCCGTCACTACCAGAAGAAACATTAAGAGCATAGGAACGTTACAGATCTACGAATCGTAGGTCGCTTGAATCTGCGTTAGAAGATGAACAAAATTTAATATCAATACAGAAAAATGATTTGGATTCCCTCTTAGAATTTCTACAAGATGAAGTTTCATCTAAAGAAAGAATAAGTCTAGCTTCATAACATTTTCATTTTGCAAAATCTAAAGTATGTGTAAGAGAAGAGGACAAATTCTATGTCCGCAAGAAATTGACAAGTAACAAGCTCAAGTTTGGGAATAATGCGCAGGTTTCAAGTGCGTCTGACCTTTTTACTTCTACCAGAGGTCAAAAGCAGTGTTTATTTTCTTCAAATTTTTATAGTTCTGAGGATTGTTTTAAAGCTAGGAAAGAAAGAGAAATTGCCTTTGAAAGAAAGAGAAAATCTTGTTGGAAAATCTCGTTGTTGTTTTTTATGTTTACAACCAGGACATCATATTCGCCAGTGCTTTTTAAAAGCAGGATGCTTATGTTGCGGCAAAAAAAAAAATCATATTTTGTTATGCCGAAGTATGAAACAATCAAATGCAAGCGAACCAAAAAGAGAGATAGAGAAAGATGCTCAAAGGGATCAAGCACTTGCCAGTGTATCAAAGTCTCCCCATGTAGTGTTGCAAACCCTATTGGTGATGGTTAAAGACAATAGAAAGAGGCTCAAAGCCAGAGCTATTTTTGAATCTGCATCGCAACGTTCTTATTTACTCACAGATACAGCTAAGAGAGATGAAATATGAAGTAGAAGATTCAGAATATCTTCAGCATTCTCTTTTTGGCGGTAAGAGTACCGGTATGTGCAAACATGACATATTTAAGTTATTCTTAACAAGTGTTAATGGGGATTACAAGCACAATTTTAACGTGCTAGGTCAACCAGTCATATGTGAAACGAAACCCCCTACAATTCCTATTAGTTGCTACATTTTCAAGTAGGCGGAATCATAAATAACTTTCAATGCAGTTTAGTAGATCGACACCAGTAATATTATACTACTACAATGTATATAATGCAGTATACCAAGTATTAGAAGCAATGTTAACTCGAAAGTGAAGCAATGTGAATAAGAAGTAATGTGACTCGAGCTAATAAAAAACTGATGATAATTGTAATTATGAATAATAGTTTAGAAAATACCCTAAAGGAAATGAATAATAAACATAAAACTCTGTATTGCAATTTTTACTGCAACATTTGAAAAATGATAACCTGAGCCATGGTGCTATAAATGTTGCAACCATTAAATTTAATGTTACAATATCCCGTTTGTGGAAGCAGGCAAAGACGTCAAAAATGAATGGTGATGAAATTTACAATGTAAGTTCACAAAAAATTGGTAGATTCGAACGAAAAAAAAAAAAAAAAAAAAAGATTTTTCTCAGCAACTGAGCTTTGAGCAAAATCAAAGATGCCCCAATAAAACGAAGACAATCACTGCGGAGATTATCATGTGCTGTTAGTATTCCTAAACCAACATTAGACAGGATTGAAAAGTTTGAAGCGTATTTCATCCACCGTTAAGCCAAGTCTAATAGAAAAAAATAAGCTCGACAGAATTCGATTTTGTTTACAGCATGTTCAAACTAATAGGTACTTTTCAGAAATGTTGGATCGTAAGATTTTATATTACGAGAATCAGTAATCCGCTTTACATCACCCTAGATGAAACTGAACCTTTGATTCATTACAAAAGCAAAAGGTACCAAAGTAATGTTTATGGCAGCGGTGGCAACACGAAGATTGGACTCGAATAGAAACGAAATGTTTCATGGAAAAATTGAAATATAGCCTTCTGTTTATTCAGAAAAAGACAAAAGAAACTAAAAAAGATCGTGCAAAATGAACTGTTGTGAAAAAAGTTGTAGAAATTGTTAATAAAGAAGAAAACTGAAAAATGATTATAGAAAAAGTTTTGCCGGCTATGCGTGAAAAATTTCCAAGTAGTCAAAAATTGAGTCCTATATACATACAACAGGACAATGCTAAGCCTCATTTGGCAATGGATGATCTCAGTATCACAGAAGAATATTTAAAAGATGGATTGAATTTTCAACTACAATGTCAACCTCCAAATAGTCCAGATTTAAATGTACTTCATCTAAGGTTTTTTTAACGCAATATAGTCATTGCAACATAAGATGCCCACAAAGAATATTGACAACTTAATTGACGCTGTTGAAGCCGCTTTTCAAAATATAGAAATAGAAAAGCTTGACAATGTAGTTTTTGCTTTATAAACATGTTTGGAAAACATTAAGATGTCACAGGCGGAGGCAACGCGTACAAAACTGTAATGCTTGGTTTGCTACGTCAACTTGAACTCCTGTTTCATTCATGATTGTCAATAGTATAAATTGTAATAGAGAGAAACAGATACTTTATAACATTAACTTTTATTTTAACTTAAGAAGAAAGGAAGGGTTTGGGACAATGAAGAACTCGTAAATAGACTTAATTATACAATAATGCAATTTAGAATATATCAAAAACTTTCCTCACCACTGTAGCAGATTTCACTATCATCAGCTGTCACTCGGGAACTTTAACCATAAATGCCAACATTTTAATTTATTCCGTAGTATTTTTAGCTTCGTATTTATTTTGCACCACTTTATTTATAGAAAAATTTTCTTTAATATATGCTTTCGATAAAATAAGAAAAAAATATTTTTAAAAAATAAGTGTTATAAAATAAAAGCGGAGCTAAAAATACTTCGGGATAAATTAAAATATTGGTATCTATGCTTTAACCCATCATATAGAAGAACTGTCGCTGGTCGAAACACTTTTTAGATCGCTTTCCATTAACCCTTTCAGTCGCAGTGTTCCCGCTGATGGAACACCTAATTTTAATTCTCAAGTGCAAAAACTCATCCCGGAAATTTTTTAGCAAAAATTTACATTTATAACATAGCAGAAAAGGCCCTTTTTTTAATGTGAAAATTTAAAATTTCTTGTATTTCAATTATGTTCGTAAATTCCGGTGGCAGTATAAATTAAATGATTCGAATTACCTTGCGCCGCAAAGGGTTAAAATACTCCGGAATAAATTGAAATGTTGGGATCTATGCAACTTTTACGAGTTTTTGTTGTCGATAATGTTTACTTATAAAGTGATTTATTTATTAAATTAAATATTATTTAAATTTAATAAGGTTTACTTACAAATGTTTCAAGCCGAAAATTTCTCGAAAAGGAACAATGCTAATTTTTTATTTTTTAAATATTTATGATCAGCTATGTGTCTAAAAGCCATTTTTAAAATTAGTTTAGTAATTTTTAAAATAAATTAAGTAGTGAACGTTAAAGGGTTAAAAGAACACTCCATACAATAAAATAAAAAAAAAAAACCACCAAGTGCTCCGTTAAGCACTCTATTTAACCCTTTCAGTCGCAGTGTTCCCGCTGATGGAACACCTAATTTTAATTCTCAAGTGCAAAAACTCATCCCGGAAATTTTTTAGCTAAGATTTACATTTATAACATAGCAGAAAAAGCCCTTTTTTTAACGTGAAAATTTAAAATTTCTTCTATTTTAATTATGTTCGTAAATTCCGGTGGCAGTTTAATTTAAATTATCCAAATTACCTTGCGCCGCAAAGGGTTAAAATACTCCGGAATAAATTGAAATGTTGGGATCTATGCAACTTTTACGAGTTTTTGTTGTCGATAATGTTTACTTATAAAGTGATTTATTTATTAAATTAAATATTATTTGAATTTAATAAGGTTTACTTACAGATGTTTCAAACCGAAAATTTCTCGAAAAGGAACAATGCTAATTTTTTATTTTTTAAATATTTATGATCAGCTATGTGTCTAAAAGTCACTTTTAAAATCAGTTTAGTAATTTTTAAAATAAATTAATTAGTGAACGTTAAAGGGTTAAAGTCCTTACCTTAAAAAACGATTCACTTTATTTTATACCAAAATACTTGTTATAAAACTACTCACATTCAATTTCTACCCACCTTTCGCAATCTGCGTAGATCCTGTTCTTAAATTGTCAAACTACCTAACCAATAACTAAAGATACTCCATGTCAATCCAAATGCAGCTCTAGTCGACACATCCAACCAGCTATCTCCCGCACAACATTGCCAAAATATCCTGGATCTAGCTAGAGACCTTCCCATTCTCAACCGAACATTTTACATCGATTCGATATTACCACTTTAGACAACTTTTAATACTAAATTCAACTGGCGACCTTTGTCTTCTCAACTCGATGCTCCTCATACCTTACAAAATGACCCATCTGCATCTCATTCTCAATAAGGAAAATTTTCGTCGCCAAAATCTTCTTCCGCGAAACCTGGCATGTAATCCCTAAGCAAGAAATTCCTTATGTGCAAGAAATTCCTTAAATATCACTTTTTAAAATTGTTTTATTTGCGATCAAAATTATCACAACTTGGTATTTTCATTCTTATTTTACGTCGCACTAGAGCTGCGCAATGGCAATTATTTTGGGACAAATTTTTCGAAGCACAATTTTGTAACTGATTTGGTACTTATTTAAGGAAAGAACACTTGATAAGCAAATGTTGTTGATATAGCACACTCTTGATGTAGCACCCTGAAAATTTTTCAAACAGCAAACATCACAAAACCATCAGTATCACTAATCCGTAGAAAATTATTCAAATGTAGCAAGCAACTAATTTCGGACGGAGAGAGTATAATTTTACTGGTGTCGATCTACTAAACTGCATCGGAGTTTATTTATGACTGCGCTTACTTGGAATGTACAGACGGTAACGAAAGTATCCGAATACTAGTAAAAATTCCTTTGTAAAATAAGTAGAGTTACTATACAGTTTTGTTAAATAAATCCTTGTCGAATCATGTTCTTAGTCAGTCTAAAAACATAATTCGACAAGGATTTATTTAACAAAACAGCGAAACTCTACTTTTTTTATATAGGAATTTTTGCTAGTGTTCGGATACTTTTGTTACCGACTGTAGCTACTAATTCGGGACAACATTTTCGACTTAAATGCAGGGGTCGTACTCTCCGCCCTTTAATTCAGGACAATCTCAGAAATGAGAATTTTCCTTCTTTATTGCTACCACTATTTGTATAGAATAATCTCAACCCTGTTTAATCACGACACATTACTATGAAAATACTTCAAGTTTTTCTGCATGAAATTAAAGGTGGCAAAAAAAGCGAAAAATTTTCATCTCTGAGAGTGTCCTGAAAAAAGGGCGGAGTATACGACCCTTGTAAATGTAACAACCAATTTGGACGGACAGAGTATTATTTATTTTTAAATGTTTGAGAAGACATTCTATATCGACGGTCTCTGTTTGGGCGACAAAAAATATACAGGGTGATTTCGAAGGCATGGGACAAATTTGGAGGGGAGGTAGAGGACATCACAAGGATTCAGATAAGAATTAAGAACCCATGTCCCCTTCAAGAACCAGGGGTTTTTCGTGGACATGTCCGTGGCTTTCTAATGTTGCACTTTTTATAAAAGATATTTTACTTGCTAATGTTTACATAAATAAATTTTGTTTTTTTTAGATGTATTTTATTGTAGTAATTGCAATAATACGAACATTGTGTTTGATTTTGCGAAATAATGAAGCATGCAAGACTTTAAAATGTACACAGTAGGCGGAGTTAGTGGAACACAGCACAAAACATCCAGTTCTTAAAGGGTTAAAATGATGTTTGAAGGGCATAATTTCCCTTTTCCCCGCCGATAGAAGATTGGAAATATTAAGCTTTCTTATTGGTCTGATGGATCTCGATACGCAGAGTAGAAACCTCCCACTTATTTGCAGACTTCAGGAGTTGATCGAGGTAGGACCACGGATTAAGAATTTATGTTAAATATAAAGTTAATCTTAACCCATATGTTAAAAATAAAATTCTCCAGAAGTTACATTTTAGGCAAATTTTTAAATTATAAAGCTTATATTTTTAGGAATAAATTTTTAAAGGTTTAAATTATATAAATTCAGAGCTGCCAACCTAATCCGGCAAACTGTTTGTACCACCCTTTTTTCTACACCAATATATTTTTAGAGTATTTGTTTTCTTAATTCATCGTAAATATATTTGAAGAGAATTACTCTAAAATTTAAGTGGTGTAGAAAAGGGGCGTTACTAACAATATGCCGGATTAGGTTGGCAGCTCTGTAAATTGCATGCAATGTAAATAGAATTAACTTAATAGTTCTTCCGGTATTTATTACAAGTAAAAAATCCAGTTTTATCCATTTAAGCATTAATTCATTTATCTTTACTTTTCCTTATAAATAATAAGAACAACATTCATAAAATTTAATTTAAATATTCAGTAAATATACCTAACATATCTATTAATATACCTGATATATCTCTCTTTTGTAGTAATATTATAACTTTGAAAAGAAATAATTTATAATTAAATGATATTATTCAATATTTGAAATGAGACAGATATAGAGTTCTAACAACCACGTGACTTTCTTCTTAGAAACCGTACTTTGCTGAAGGACAACGCTAATTTTTCCATGGTTTTGGAAGCGTAGTAGTCGATTTTTTTTAATGCTTTTACAAATACATTTACAACACTGTGTTACAATAAATTTGTAACACTATTCCGCAATGATAAAATGGGTCAGTGGGGTCAACTGTCCCTCAGCAAACATGCTCATGACGTCATCTGTTAGAACTCTATACAAAATTAAGTTGAATATTTAATAATTCTACTTAAATACTAAATTCAGTCACAATCCTGATTAGTCTTTTGTGTGTGTGTGTATGTGCGAAATATCATTCAGTATAAAAGAATGTAAAATTACAATATAAGCCTTTCTTGTAAGTTGAACAAATGTATTGTTTTTCTTTTCTTTTTTACTTTTTATAAGAATTCATATTTTATCTTTTCTAAAATTAGATTTAAACAGTTTATTGCGTCACTCGAAAAACTGCCGTTTTTCATGATAGCTGATGTTTTATTAAAAAAAACCTAATTTTTTAAAATTAAGGGATTTTAATTACCATAGAAAAAAAATTTAAATTATATTATCTATATAAGTTTATTAGTATTATTTAACAACAAAAGATAAAAAGAAAATAAATTTATAGAATTTTTTTTCTCTTTCTTAATTTCAAAAATAACAAAATACTTTAGCGCCACCTAGAGAACCATATGTTAAATATTTCTAATCTATAATTTTAAATAACTATGGAATGTGAAGAACATTCTGCAGAAATTATATTTTTCTGGCAAATTTTTTAAATTATAAAAACTCAAAATTTCATAAGGAATCAAAATTTAAAGGCTTTAACTATATAAATTGCATACTATATAGATAAAAATAACCTATTCATTTGTGAAATATATATATTATATATATTGTATCACTGGCGTATCCATGGGGAGGGTAATGGGGCAATTACCCCCTTGTCCAGATTGGGAAGGATTTCAGTTTCGAGATTCATGACGATTGTTGTTAAATTTCAATATTTTCTTTTTACTTTCCGAACATACATATGTAAGGAAAGTAGTGTAATCATGTCAAAAATCGAAATTTGAGATTTTGATGTTTTTATACGTTTTGAGGTCTCATGAGGTCTTTGAGGTCTCTCTCTCTCTTTTGAGGTCTCTCTCTTTCAATATTTTTACGATGATGTATACATGTCATATATACGATGATGTATATGTGTCAGATTTATCATACTTGCTGATAAGATATTTCTTTTTCGCATCTGCCGATATCCTTTTCGATATTTTCTTTTTCAGCGTCTTTCCAGACTAGCCTGTTCACGATCCCTGAAAATTTGAGAAGTGACAAATTTCCCCTCAGCATCGTCCTCTTTTTGCAACAGACCCTCTATAACTTGTTCGTTATTCGTATGAAACCTCTGCTAACCGCTGTCCACGACCTATTTCTCTAAACATATCTGACCGTGACACACACTGCCAGACTTTCGCGATCCATGAAGGTCTTGTTCTGTAAATTTCGTCTCCATTTTGTGCAATCATTCCTGTACAAAATCATAATCGCAAAAAGAATAAATAGGGCAATTATTTCAACAAAAAGTTGCGATAGTAAAAACAATTAAATCATTGTGTCTTGGAAAAAAAAAATTAAAAACTGAATTGTTTCTTTACTGGACAAGTTTAACAACAAACACATTATTGCTGATTTTCAAGCCTTTATCATAACGACCGCTTATTCTTTCAAATCTATTCCAGTAAACATCTGAAAGAGCTTTCCCGATGATTTTCAATGGACTCTTCCCACCTGACGTCAGAGGTCACATGATAGATGAAAAACAAATAGCAGACGAAGTCTTGTTTATCTAGAGCGATTGCTGAAATAACATATTTTCTATTCTTATTTTTGATCAATCGTATTTAATCTGCGTTATTTTTTATACACCATCATTTTTAATCCATTTTATATCATTATCCGCGATTGTAATGAAATGCTCGCCCTTTGGTCGGCTAAGGGGAAATTACAATAAACATGCTTTAATTCGAATTCCATCAAGCCGCCATTGCTAGCCGATGTTTAGTTTCACCTATATTTATTGAATAAAAATGAATAAATCCGGTAAAAAAGATAACACATACTGTTGTGTGCTCCAGTGTAACCCCAAAAGACCAAGAAATCCAGAATTAAGCTTCCATTTATTTCCAAATGACAAATTTAAAATTTCAGTTGCTTCGGCTAATGGAAGTAAAGAATTAATCAGATGATTTGAAACTAATATTTGTTCAGCTTCAGTTAAATATCTACTTTCGATCGAACTTTGAATAAACTGAAATATTTCTTTCCAAAAGCAATCAATTTTCCATGATGTAATGGCGGAGAAATTATAGTACGAATATTAAGTAGAATAACAAAAAGAACAAAAATAGATACACGTGTGGCTGTAATATTTACTAACAACAAAAGCTGAAAAAGCGCCATCTATCGATCATTACAAACGCGGATTCATCATCTTTTGTTTGCTGTATACATTTACAATCATCATTTAGTTTATACCTGTTATTTATATTCATGAAGACCATGTTTAAATACTCTGATTTTTGGTACTTAAATCAGTTACAGTGCAATATCGTACTACGTAAATCCCAACGAGATATATAAATTAGAGTGCTGATTCAATGGATGAAGGATTAGCTTTCCGTGGTTCAAGATGAATCACGTGACATGCTCGAATAGGTTGCTGTGTTTGACCCTTTATCGCTATTTTGGCATTTAAAATATCAGTTCGACAAATTATCATTATTATTAGGTAACATGACAGTCCTATGACCGAAATAAATTGTTTTTAAAATAATTTTACACATATTTCACATTTTAATAAATAATAAAATACCTTTTTTTTCATCGTTTCCCAACAAAGTTCAAAAGTGTTTATAAAAGAAAATTTTAACTTTTAAAGAACTAAATTTAACAACAAATAATAATTTTTCAACTATTTTTAAACATTTTATCGATTAAAGTTCAACTACACAAAATAAAAAAGAAGTAAAATCAAAATCAAAATGATTTAGAACAAAAGAATATTAAGCTACGTAAGTAAACAAAAACATTGGCTGCGAAGAACAATCTCCAAACCGCTGCCATAGAAATTTACTGAAAATAAGCTGTTACCAAGGGAATCACCGGATACACAGGTGCAAGCAGAGCATGTCACATGACTCATCTTGGACCTTCTTAAGGGTTACCATTTATCACTCTACTTTATATATCTCGTTGGTAAATCCATTTAGACCAGTAACTAAGTTAATTAACTTGTTGTAACCCCTTTATGCAATTAAATTAAATGAAAACATTTTACAATCCATAAACATTCCACAAGAACAAGCTATTATTTATTGCTAGATCAGTTAATGTAACAGTTAAACTGAAACATACAAAAATCGATTCTTACAGGTGAAAATAAATAAACACATAAAGTGTTTTTTAAAAATTATTAAATTTACAAATACAATTATTCTACTGTTTACAAATGCACAATTTTACTTTTATTTTATTTTATATTAAATAGTAACACTTTTGTTCTTATGAACAATATTTAATTAAATTCGATTATTCGTTTCCCTCTATCACGTGATTGAGCAGACGACGGTGGGAAGAGCCCATTGAATGCAAATGACTCCTTTCCGTAAGCTCCCTCGGTGTATTTCTTTCATAGAATAATAATAAAGGAAGAAGGAGCATGCCAATACTCTAATGCTTACAAACCCCTTCTAGTGAAATGCCAGCGAAAGCTACTTTTGCTCCTCTCAACCTTGAAGTAGGGCACCCATCCTCAGCGCATTTATCGCTATTTGTTGTAGGTGCTGCCTCGCAGACTGATTGAGAGAGAGACGAGACGATTCAAAAATCTCGCCAACAAATCGCCAACCAATCAGATGGAAGCTCTGTTACAACCCTATACCCGGAATTCCTGGATTTTACAAACCGAAACCAAAACACGTATGCTTCTTCTTCCTTTATTATTATTCTATGATTTCTTTAAACAATTTTAAATATTGTATAGAGTAAAAGTGAAAGTTCAAAGAGGAAAAATGAATAGTTTTCTAACATTGTATGGTAAAAGCATATAGTCTTTGCGCAGTATTCTTTGGAGATATTAGCAAAAATGAAAACAGTCCCCCACCCCTCCCTAATCTTGGCGGTAGATAATCTAGAGTGAGTGCATAACGTTAGGCTATTTCTGAGAATTTCACAGAAATTTAAGTATAAACCATATTGAAGTCGAGATAAGAAGATAAAAGCATGAAAACTAAACTTTTAAGTGTAGGTCTCAAAGTCGTATTACAATATTTTTTTGAATGTAGGGTATTTAAAAATACTTTTACCTTCCGACGAAAAATTATGAGGTATAAGATTCGCTAGAACTCCAGATTCGCTTCCCGGTGCCACCATTTTTCGCACAGGCGCGTGTAGTTATACTTTTACTGTTCCAGAAACATTCCCTCTCCGATTCTTCCCACTCCCCATCCTCTCTGAAATAAGTAAAACCTTTGAAATCAGTGTCAGGGTCATTTAATTGCATCACAAAGTCGCGAGAATAGCAGCTTAACACAAAGAATCGTACTTCGGCAAGACGTGTATACATGCCCGGGGCAACTGACGCTTCGGATATACACGCATGAAAAATATAGACGCTTTAAAATTTATTCAGTAAAATATAACTTCTTTGATGATATGTTAGTAAGCACACCTTGTCATATGATAGTATGAAAGAAGATTTTGCTTCACTTTGATAAGAAGACAGGAGTGATTGCAAAAGAATTCAGTTAAATATTTAATTTTCCAAAGCTTTAAATTTTCAACCAGATTAAGCGAATTTTTTGAATTGTGCACTCATAAACACTATTCATAACCAATTTGAAATTTTTTAAAATATCGGTCAAAAATTCGAGAGGAAAAAAAAAAAAAAAATGCGCTCTGCTTCTATGATCTCTTGACGAGGTCCTAGACCCGCCTTATGGTTACGACACTATCTGATGTCAGGTGTTTGCGGACGCCAAAGTAATCGGCATGAAAAATTAAATTTATTATTATTATTATTATTATGCTTTAATATTCTTTCCTGAATCGAATTAAAATATTTTATGGATTCATAATTGCTATTTACCACAGATTCCCAATTTTTGTAAAAATTAGTCCAGAAACCACATGACTTAGGCTTGATTGGATTACCCCTCCCATGATTTGTGTCTGGATACGCCACTGTATTGTATAATCTAGTTTTATCTGTATTTTTAATTTAACTTATATTCATTTAAACTTTTTTTTTTTCTTTCTTTATTTATTTATTTTTTTTAAATCTTAAATAACATGGTAATGCTTTAAATATTCAGTATATATTTGTAATATAAGCATTAATATTATAAATTAATAAATTCTCTCTCCCTCATTTTTTTTTTTCCTTTTTTAATCACAGTAATATTATAACTTTGTAGAAAAATAACTTATAATTTAATAATAAAGAATGCGCTAATTGTATTTTAAATCAAGCTACTGTATTTAAAAGTTGTAATTTATTTATTAAATGAAAAATTAAGTGATTTTGAATGATATTGTATCTTGCAAGAAAAATAGTCAGATAAATGAAAAAAAGTAAATTTTAAAAACCTTTTTTATTGAATAAACACCTATTTACATTTACTTGCAATTAAAGAATGCACAATAAAGTAATGTAGTAAGTAAGTTGCTATAGTATTAATAAATAAATAAATAAATAAAGTAAAAAATCAAATAATAAATATCTGGAATTGTTGTGACTTGATGATTTCGGTTTATTATTAGCCTATCAAAGCAATATCCACTAATATACTTTTTTAAAACAGATTTAATTAATATGAAATAATATTAAGTAATTGAAACTGGAAAATATATATATATACTAGCAGACCCGGCCACGCGTTGCTGTGACTAAGTTATACGTTGAATTATACGGCTGTAAACTATTTAGTACAGTTAAATTATTATTTACGAACAAAGACGAAAACGTTGTAGCCGATGTAAAAACCCACAGGGTTGAGATTTGAAACTTAGGTAAAAATTTGGAAGCGATTGATAAAACTTTTCGTAGTGTTGATATTAAGCACAAATTAATTTTATTGTAGGGTCCTATAAATTTTAATGGAGAAGTGATATATATTATTTCTAATGCTACTTTGGATAAAATTGCTAAAATGACTAATATATAAATTAAATTCTATTAAAATTCTATTAAAATAAAAGTATAAAAGAAACAGACGATTTTAAAATCAATTTTTATGGAGGAGTGAAATATAATATATGCTATAATGGATAATTTTACTATTAAATGACCTCATCATTTTAAATATTTTAAAGAGGGCAACAGCTGTAGTTATAAAAGGGAAAACAATAAGGCTAAACCAGAAAAATAAGTAAATTTGATAAATATTTTAAAACTTTAAAATTGGAAATCTTATGAAATATTGGACATTTAAAGTAAATACATGTATCATTTAAAATACAAAAAGATTTTGGAAAAGTTTAGTGTATTTTAACGAAGTGATGAGAAGTTTTTGAGTATGTTAAAATTTTAATAGTAAATTCAAGTCAATAAAGATGGGAAACATTGAGGATTAAGATAAGAATAATTATAAGATTTAAAAAAAAAAAAAAAAAAAACTTTTTATATACCATGCTTTTAAATTTTAATATACTAATAATATACAAATTAAAAGGAAAATGATAAATATTCTATCATAGTTTGAAGTCAAATTTGTTTTCAAATGTCTAAATAAAATATCTGATGTAAGATACTAATATTTTGCAGCGGAATAGATTTCATTTCTGTCATCCTTGGCGAAAAAAAAAGAATATCGCCAAATTATCTGGCGAAAATATTTAATTCCTTTCAAAAATCATGGTTATTTTAACAACTTATATTAAAAGAGTAATGAATAATATGAAACAATATTTCGTACAATACATATTACATGTCATACATACGTACAATGAATAATACATATTACATTTCGTACAATGCATACATCTGGCATGTATATTTTCGTGTTACGCTTTTGATCGCCAAATAATAATAATAATAATAAAAAAAGCCAAGGGCGACAGAGTTTAAAAATTTAAAATTAAAATTTTGTCAATTTGACAGCAAAATAATTCAATCTAACACCCGCGATAACTAATACATATCTATACCCAAATATAAGGATTAAAATCGGGAAATAAATTTCCTCGATTTTTAATAATTTCTTACAAAAAATCCAGTGGGCAATTAACATAGGAAATCTTTTTCTTGGCTGCACAGACGGTCAGTGAGTCAGACTTCGCTTGCGTATAGAACTCATAGATATAGTATAGCATATATAGAATAGAGTGATCATTGGGGAGAAAAAAGTTATTCCTTTTCATTTGGGAAAAGACGACGTTTTTACCAAAATATGGCCGTCTTTCCCCGAGTGAATACACACGGGAATACATACTAATATTTTAGCAAATAAAATTTATGAATAATTTATTTGCTAAAGGGGAATGGAAGACTCCAGATACAGTTTCAAATTCATATTTCTTTCTTTCTTTTCTTTTTTTTTTTTTTTTTTTTTTTTTCAATACCACTTAATGGCTGTTTCCAAAGCTTTTATTTTTTATATTTTTTCGGCATCAAAAATCTTTCTACGATAACATGGGGATGAGAGATCTATATATATTACTATATCTATGATAGAACTACATTAGCACTTTATCAATGTGTATAAAATCTTTAAATTGATTATGACGTCAATTTTCGTGAGATGCATAATTTAACTTTTTATAATTTTTTAACGTTCACGTTTGATTAAATGTATTTATTTTTATGTCGAAAGAAAATGAACTCGTATTTTTTTTTTTTTTTTGGCAACAATTAAATTAATGGAACTCACAGATATTTTGGAGCAACTTTAATAAAGGTCTATAATTAACAAATAATTGCAATAAAACAATATTGTGACAATAAATTGAGATAAAAACTATCCTATCTCTCAAGTTGGATCAAACTGCACACAGTGTGCAAAATTTCATCAAAATCAGTTCCTTAGTTTAGGAGTTTACCCCGGACAAACATCGTGACACGTAATTTATATATATATACAGATTAAATTATAAAGTTTTGATCAATGAAGCACAAATAAGTAAAAAACAGGATTAATTTCACTGTATTATCTTCATTATAATATGAATTCAATTTACACTTCAGTCTAAGTAACACGTGGCCGGCTATGCTAACACCAAAAATTTAAAAAGTGGAAATAATTGAATTATACGAAATTTATTAATAGGTTAAAAAGTTGAAGATTCTTTGTGTAGATGGCAGCACCAAATATATTTCAGCTTTCATTTCAACCCAGTCGAAAGGTATCGACATCTGTTAGAATCATTTGGAGTTAACAGATAATTGTGACTGTCAAATAATAACAGACAAATAATTAGCAATAAATTAAAATTGCGACTATAATTTGAGATTTAAACTATCCTATCTCTCAAGTTGGATCGAACTGCACATGGTGTGCGAATTTTATTATAATCGGTTAAGTGGTTTAGGAGTCCATTGAGGACAAACATTGTGACACGAGATTTATATATATTAAGATACATATAATAATAACCTTGAAATTAAATAATCTTTAAAAATTAACTCTGCCCCAATCCAAAGGCTTTGAAATGCTGATTAGATAGTTTTCTTTTAACATAAAATACCAATCCGTCTGTATAAGAATGGAAAATTATAATACAAGTATTATTTGCAGATCGAACTAATACACTCTTTTCTTTTTCAAAAATTTAGCTTTTACGCTTTCTAGGATTCTGGGATAGATGAAAATTGCTGATATTTTAATTTTCCATAATATTTAGAAAAGTAAGGAATATTCATAAATTTTTCGAAATTGTGAAATTTTTATTATTACAGAACAAATTGCATTACAAATTCTATTTTTGTTTGTTCATTCATTTTTTAACCATTCAAAATAATAATAATAATAATAATAATATTTTTAATTTAAGTATTTCATCTTTTTTTTTTTTATGCTTAGAATTTGTTATTATAATTATTATTATTTTACACTAATTCATAGATTTTCTGTACAGCCATAATTAGAAAAACAGCTACAAAATTTTATTCCATAGGTTTGATTACTTATTAGACCATTTTAATTAATTTTTCATTGGAAAATCAATCTTTTTTTGTACTGTAAATAAGAATCTAAAAATAGATAAATACACTTTCCTAACATATACGCTAAACATCAGAAATTTGATACACAACTTAA
The DNA here is from genome assembly GCA_963930645.1 of Salticus scenicus. Lineage (NCBI taxonomy): Eukaryota > Metazoa > Arthropoda > Arachnida > Araneae > Salticidae > Salticus > Salticus scenicus. The sequence continues at coordinate 344,812,396 of OZ005648.1, forward strand.
AATATTAAGAAATATGAGTGCGAAAGCAAAAATAGTAACCTAATTAAAATTTGAAAATGCGATGATAACACGAACGACGAACTGGGCAGAAGCAACCGGAACGGCGTATACTTTGATAAACCAATCAGAAAGCGTAATATTTCTAATCGTCTATCGACGGTGGAGAGGGAAATTATATTTGACGGCATGGGTTAATTAAGACTACTATAGAAGTAGTCTTAGGGTTAATATAAGGCATCTATAATATAGGGTTCCTACAGAGCTTGCGCCAGTGACGTCACTGCTCACCCATTTAAGCACTAGCTGGCAAAACAAAGTTGTTTTCCATGTTTCAAATATTAATGTCTTGAGCGTTTTATTTACATTTGGACAGAAATTTAAAATTGTTATATGATTATGTGGCATATGGGTGTATTTATGGGAGTAGGTTAGTTGCACCCGGAGAATACCTAAACGGGCGAGTTTCACCGCTTACTCTCTGAACCAAGGGGTGAGTTGCACCGCTTAGCCATTTCTACAAAGGGGCGAGTTGCACCCTCCAAGATATTATTACATAATTTTTTTTTTATATACATAATCGCATAATTTTCCCTTCACACTTTTCAAAGGCTTAGGACTGTCATGGGATAAAAACCCATGGCGTGTTTAAAAAATTTGCGAATATTTTTTCTTTGTCTCATAGTGGTAATAATTTTACCTTGTCTAATAGCCGAGCATATGCCCATTGTCTTTGAGAAAGATGATTATCTGTCGTTTTATTTTATGCATAGGTTTTAATTTGTTTCCTTTTTATCTTTCTTTGAACTGTAGTAGGAAATAGCTTTTAAAAATTCAAATCTTGTAAGTTCTTTACTCGTATATTTTGGACCCTCGGACCTTTATTGGCTGATGGAAAGGGAAGGAAAGAACCTTTCCCCTAATGACTAGAAACCATAGACCTTATATACTAGACCACGCCATCAATAGGACTGACCATTATAGCGAATGTCTTCAACATGAGGGTGTAATCGGATACCTCCATCCTTTGCTCTGAGTCTCGGAAGTCACGTGAACTTGACCTAGGGGTGATTCCTCTCTCTCTCTCTCTTTTTTTCCCGTATGCAAGCATAATCTCATACTTCTCTGACTGAAGTAAGAATTCAAACGCAATTTTTTCGCTTGCAAAATGATTTATCATAATTTTTTTTTCTATGTAATTAATCTATGAAAGTTTAGCTTTCCATCCATGTATAAATCTAAATGATAAAATAAAAAGTGCGTGCACAATAAAAATATTAATAAACACAAAATTCGTTCCTACAGAAAAATAACATAGTGATCATTCTTCACTCTTCCTCTAGGCCAACATCACGTGACAATTTTGCTGGGGAAGCTCGTTCATGATGCAGTCAAATAACGAGGGGGAATGCGTGGTCTAGTATATAAGGTCTATGCTAGAAACCCTTTTCCCTAATGACTAGAAACCTTTTCCCCTAATGACTTATCAGTAAATCGTTACAATTCGCCCGTCGTTTGATTGACAGGTAGAGAGAAGGGTGCAATTGACCCTCGTCAGAAAAATCCCAAGCGGTGCAACTCGCCCGAGATTTGATTGACAGGTTAAGAGAGGGGTGCAATTGACCCTCGTCCGTATTTATCGTTACGTCAAAAACAACAATAATATTGGTTTAAAAATTTCCTAAAGAAGAAAACCGTCGGAAATTAAGGATTAAAGACCTAAAAAGAGAAAATTGTAGACCTACTATTTATTCTATAATTTTTGGAAGACATTTTCAGACAAGTAAAAATTATATGTATATATTTTTTTACAATGTTGCTTCATACAAGTATAATAGTTGAAAAATTAATTCTCCAAAAAATATTTTTAAGATTATTTTCCTAAAAAAAAAAAAAAAAAAAAAAAAAAATACAGCATTTTAGATTTACATTTTGTGATTAGCCATCTCAAAAATTTAAAAATATTTATATTTTAAGAATGATAATAATTAGTAAATTTCCACCTACATTTAATTATATATTAATAATAATAATAATAATTAAGATAAGCATCATTTATGTAATAGGATTAATTACGCATTTAAGTTAACAATTTGCACTTTTAAGATTGACGTTTATGTGAAATTTTGCTCTATTCTGCCATGTTAAGAAATTCGTAAATTTCCAATAACTTACGAAATTTTTATATTGGAAAATTCATAGTCATTAATATTCGTGCCAATGTCCTAAATAATATTTCAAAAGTAGTCTGACATCTTTACGATGAAAATATATCTAAAAATTGACGTTTATGTGAAATTTTGCCCTATACTGCCATGTTAAGAAATTCGTAAATTTCCAATAACTTGCGAAATTTTCAAAGTAGCATATTTATAGTTACTGATGTTCATTCCGGCATCAAAATTGATATTTTAAAACTCGTCTGACATTTTTACAGTAAAAAGTTTCCATTTAATGCACGTTTAAGTGAATTTTTGTCCTATTCTCCCATGTTAAGAAAATCGTAAATTTCTCATAACTTATGAAGTTTTTAAATTCGAATGTTGCAAATGAATAGGGTTCTTGCCAGTGTCGAAAGTAATATTTTAAAACTGATCTGACTTCTCTGCGACAATTTGTTCTTGAGATATCGTGTACACAGACTAACGGACTAACACACTAACAGACACCCTACAAATTTTGTCATTTTCGGATTTCTCACACCAGAAAACGTGTAAAAAAGTCAAAAAACCGAGGTCGAAAATTTTCTCGATTACCTAAGTTCCCCATACCTATAGTATGATGGGGAACTAAAAGGGTTTTATATAAAAGTGAAATCTAATATATAACACTTTAAGATTTTTTTTTTTTTTTTAACATACAGTAAAAGTATCTTTTCGCTATCACAGAATTGCACCATCAGGTAAACTTAAACTTTACGGGTGTTAAAGTTTTATTATTATTATTATTATTATTATTATTATTATTATTATTCATCTTTGAAGCATAATTTGTATTTCCATTTTATAAAACAAATCTTTCCGATCTTCTGCTTCAAATTATATGGATCGGGAAGGTAAATATTTGATCCATTAGGTAAATAAAACTTTTATTTTTACTTTATAAAGCTTTTTTAATGTTGAATGCAAGTCTTTAACGTATTTTGAAAGCGAGAATCTTTTCTTGCATACGCATCATCGCAGACCGCCATGTTAGAAAACAAGTTGTTTTGCCAGCCAGCAAAGCAAGTTGCAGTGTTTGTATGTAAACCTGTGCAAGTTCTATACAATTCTATATCTTTATGATATTTTCTACCTCCTCCCCAAGTTTGTCCCATGATCTCGGATAACAGAGCGTCGTGACGCATGCGCAAATTGAAAATCTCGACTCCGAATACGTTGACGTTTGCATTTTGTGTTCTTAAAGTTGAACGAGGGGGAAAAAGAAAAAAAAAGAAGTATGATTTAGACTATATATTTTAACCATTAGTAAAAATTTTTGCCCCTCAGAAATTTCGTGCCCAGGGCACGAGCCCCAGGTGCCCGTACGATAGTTAGGCCATGCGCCCAGGGCGTCAAAAAGTGTAGGCACGGCCTTGGAATCCCAGACCGCAGTACGACGTAAATACCCATTTAAAATATTATTCAAATAAGACCACACTTATAATTAATTGTCAATTTACTACTTAAGCAGCATAATCCGCGATTGTAATGAAATGCTCGCCCTCTGGTGGGCTAAGGTGAAATTAAGACTACCACTGAACGTAGAGAACCACTTTAGAATGTAGAAAAAGAGGGAGAGGGGGAAGCTAAAAACCCATAGAAATAGCATGGGACGAAAACCAAAAAAACTCACAATGTCAAGTGTGTTAAAAAAAGAAAAAAAAAAGGCTCATACCGGAAGTAATAAAAGGACAAAATTGACCAAAAAGAAATCGAGGAGCGGGTGGGTAGGGCTGGGGCATTAGACCTAGAGATGCAAAAAACCAGGGAATTTAAAACCAAGGGAAAAAACCGGGGAATTTTGCGGGGAAAAAATAAATTAGAAATCTCTAAAGCAAATAATAAGTTGTTTACTTAATATAAATGGCAATTTTAAGGACTTTGATATACTGATAAGCTTATAACCACGGAGTAAAAAGACAGGAGAAGAAGGTAATGCTGAAATTTTGTGATGTTGTTTTCTAATGTTTACAGATGGCGCCAGCGTGCAATCCTTCCTTCTCTCCAGCTTCCGCAATGTTATTCAATGGGGAAATGTCTCGTTTTAATTATTTTTTTAAAAATAATATCAAGCTGAAAAAATTTCGATTGAAAGCAAATTTTATTAAATAGAGTATTCTAACCAACATGTTTTTTTTTAAGAGCCATTTTATACTAATTTTACTTTGAAAGAAAGCTTTTAAAAAATGACGATTCTTATGAACCGAAGCTAGCTAAAACAGACAATTGGGAGGAAGGAGAATGGATGAAATTTTGTAAAGAAAAAAAATAAACTTACTTTAGGCGCAGAAAACACGAACTCGGACTTTATTTTTCTCCTAGGGCTTTTTTTTTTTTTTTTTTTTTTTTTCTTATCACTATCATAGCCTGTTTTACAACTAGGAACGAAGCATTTATTTGAAACATCTGAATTATGCAGTTTTAAGAACTTACAAAGAAATTAAATTGCTTAAAATAAAAAAATTTAAATGTACTTCAGCAAAATTCTATTGAAAACAACAGTATATCCGCGCCGAAGTAGGGAGGAATGACAAGTGGCGCCCTCAATATTTACCAAAAATTTAGATCACAGTTTCGTAGCTTTCTCCCATTGGACCTTCAAATCCTATTAATATTACTCCGTGCTTATAACATTATTTTAATTTATCATTTCATTTTTAATTTATCAGAACTGCAGCCAAATGGAACTTAATCTTTCTTTATTAAATTAGCACTTAAGATAAATGTATCGGTACAATGTTGGATACAATTTCCATATTATACAATCTGAAGAATTAAGGAAACCAATGTACATAATCTTGTAATAGTTTGAGAAGAAAAATAATTAAGGTTTGAAAACTTCTTTAAAAATTTCTATTTTTAAAGAATTATTTAAAATAATGAAGTGGTTTTTAAAAAGAAGGGATGACATTTTATGCAATTACTACAGTGGTATAGTTTCTTTTACAATTTATTTTCATAAATGTTTCTAATTAGAGTTTGTAAAAAATTGATGTTAAATTTCCTACAGTGAAAATTTTTTGATGAAAATTTATACACATATTGTTTTCCTGATTTTTATGCATAAAAAAAAAAAAAAGTTTCTGCATTTCTAACACAACAAATGGGGAAAATTTTCGAATTATTTATATATTTCCCTAAAACAGATTAAATTTAAGAATTATTATTATTATTATTATTATTATTATTTGTAACTAAAAAAAAAAAAAAAAAGAAAGAAAGAAAGAAAAAGAAAAAGAAGAAGAAGAAGCGAAACAATTTAAAAATTATCAGGTAATAAGCTAATTTCTTAAATACTTCATTTGAGTTTAATGAAATATAAATTTAGTTGGGCTTGTTTTCTAAAATCTTAAGTCCATTTCTCTAGTTGTTTCATAGTACATTCATAAACGAATTATGAATAAAAAACATTAAATGTTATTAATTCTCATTAAGAATGGAAAGGATATCTCAAGAACATAAAAAAATAATATTAATGAATAATGTCAGAAACTTACGGTTAGTGTTAGCACCGCATTAATTATAATTTATTATTCTCTTCGTTTTCGTAATAAATATCGAAGATGCTCGAATTAGCGGGAAAGGGAAACGAAAAGGAAATCTATACAGGAATTGACGTTAATTTAAAGATCGGAGGCTAAATAATTAACAAAAGTTATAAAAATATTCATAATTTCAAAATTCCCAGTTTTGGGGAAATTTCAAAATTCCCAATTTTGTCTTAAATTCCCAGGGAAAAAAACCGGGTGTTTTGAAAGCCTTGCATATCTAATTAGACCTATCGTCCAGGATTAATACGTCTCGCCTATTGTGTGTGTACTACCGCACTCTAGAATGTAGAAAAAAAAAGGGGGGAGCTAAAAACCCATAGAAATAGCATGGGACGAAAACCAAAAAACCCACAATGTCAAGTGCGTTAAAAGAAAAAAAAGAAAAAAAAAAAAGGCTCACACCGGAAGTAATAAAAGGACAAAATCGAGTAGAAAAAGACATCGAGGAGCGGGTGGGCAAGTCTGGGGCATTAGACCTATCGTCCAGAATTAATACGTCTCGCTTTATACACTGATGGAAAAAAAAATCCCAACACCAAGAAAAAATTATTGTACAGTAATGAAATTTCAGCAATACATTTGTCTAGGTAACATATTTAATTGATTAAAGTTTCAAGATCACAGGTAGAGCCATTGGCGAGAAGAGCCATTTCAAATGTGAAATGTTGGTACATTAGTAACCTGTGTAACCGCCAGAATTTTGAATGCAAGCATGCAAACGTGCATGCATTGTGTCGTACAGGTGTCGGATATCAGTTTGTGGGATGGAGTTCCATGCCTGTTGCACTTGAGCGGTCAATGCAGGGACGGTTAATGCTGGTTGTGGATGACGCTGGAGTTGTCGTCCAATGATGTTTCATACGTGCTCGATTGGAGAAAGTGAAAGATCTGGTGATCTAGCAGGCCAAGGCAACATGTCGACACTCTGTAGAGCATGTTGGATTACATCAGCGGTATGAGGGCAAGCGTTATCCTGTTGGAAAACACCCCCTTGAATGCTGTTCATGAATGGCAGCACAACAGGTTGTATCACTAGACTGACGTACAAATTTGCAGTCAGGGTGCGTGGGATAACCCCGAGAGTGCTCCTGCTGTCATACGAAATTGCTCCCCAAACCATAACTCCAGGAGTAGGCCCTGTGTGTCTAGGCCGCAGACAGGTCGCTAGCAGGCGTTCACCTAGCTTCCTTCTAACCAACACACGGCTATCACTGCGACCAAGGCAGAACCGGCTTTCATCAGAAAACACAACAGATCTCCAGTGCCTGATTTATCGCAGGGCATTCGGGGCACGTGCCCTGGGCCCTCACATTGAAGGGGCCCCAAGAAATTGCATCATACATTTAAAAAAAAAATGAAAATTTCCTTAATTTTGCTATGATGATCGATGTTTGCCATTTTTTCTTCAATAGATGTGATACTATTGTGCTCTTTTATAAATCAGCAGTCATTTAATCCTTCATTATAACTTTTCCATTATTGCAAAAATATAAATTTCTTGAAAATTTATACTAAGCTCTGAAAAAGTAATCCTGAAAAGTGAAATACTTTCTAAAATTACAATTTTCCTGAAAACTGAGTTTTGTTTTTAACACTTGGATCAATCGTAAAGTGTACATGGAAGACGGCATAGTAAAATCTGTTGGAATATTTACTTTTTAAAATTAAAATTGGCGATTGCAGAAAAAGAAAAGGAAAACATCCAAGTGCAGTTTTTTTTTTTTTTTTTTTTTTAGTGCCTTAGTGTATAATACTGTGCAGAAAAAATATTTTCTCTGTATAATTAATGTAACATCAGATTGTAAATATTAAAGTACAGGGAGGGGGGCCCAATAAACATGAGTGCCCTGGGCCTCCAAGTGAGTAAATCGGTCCCTGCAGATCTCCACTCCGTCCTCCAATGAGCTCTAGCTTGACACCCCTCACGTCGCAAACGGCAGTGGTTTGGAGTCAGTGGAATGCACGCTACAGGACGTCGGGCACGGAGCTGTCCTTGAAGTAACCGATTTGTAACAGTTCGTTGTGTCACTGTTCCAACTGCAGCTCGAATTTCAGCTGCAGACGCAGTACGATTAGCCACAGCCATACGCCGAACACGGCGGTCTTCCCTTTCAGTAGTGCCACGTGGCCGCCCGGAACCCGATCTTCTTGAGGCAGTACCTTCCCTTGACCACTGCTGCCAACACTCATGTACAGTTGATACATCCTGCCAAGTCTTTCTGCAATATCGCGGAAAGAAAACCCACCTTCTCGTAGCCCTACTACACGACCTCGTTCAAACTCAGTGAGCTGTTGATAATGGCTTCTTCGTCTTCTTAGAGGCATCCTTGACTAACATTAACCCACTACGTCAAATCTAAACTGTTAATAACGATCACGAACCTTACAGTGCTTATTTAAAGCAATCCTCATTTGCCTGTTCATAGTGTCGCTACAAGCGCCACACTTAGAGCCCCTATAATACTATAGGTGCCCATGGTATATTCCTGGTGTTGGGATTTCTTTTGCCATCAGTGTATTTTAAATTTTCTCTCCACTCGTAAGAAAAGTTAATAATGAATACCTTTCATTGAACCATTCCGGTATTCAAATACATGAAAAGTTTTCACTTGAAGTTGGCAACGTTTCCGAATTTTCTGTGCGCGGATGGTGAAATTGGTTTCCATCAAGAGGCATCGGCTGCTGAGTGAATTTAAACGTTTTGTTATTTTGTTTATTATTTTCTTTTTTTTTTTTTAGTCGTGTGTTCTTCTAATTAGTTAGTTGACTTGTTTTCATCTTTTACATACATGAAAATTTCCACCTTTCTTTTTTTTTTAATGTGATGTAGACGTGATCGTAATTTCCTGCGTTTTAATTGTTTGCAAACAATGTAAATATGTAAATTTGATATTATTTGAAATTCTATAATGATTCACATTTCATATTCAACTATCAGTAGTTACTAATTATGGAATAACAAGTTAAGATTTCAAAAAAGGTAAAGTGGCATAAATTGGTTAAATTATAGTATATATATAGTTTTAATTACGTTACGATGATCCTTGTAAAAATGATTATTTATTTATGTTTTTTAATGTAGTGTTGAGGCTAAAATTTAAATTTTAGTTCTCTTCGGTGTTCAAAGCTGTAAAATGCATGATATATATTTTTTTTTTCTACTTCTAATTTATAGCAATTTTAAATACTTCAAATTTGACACATTTATGTATGCATATTCACAATGTGTTTTACTTTTAGGATGCAGGCGAGTGTAAATAATCCACCTATGATATTCAGTGCATGTACCAATCTTTGCTGATCAAAACTTTGTGGCTGATTTTAATGCAGAAGGTAAATACATTTACTTTTATTTGTGAAATTTCATTGTGATATTATTTATTGATATTTCATTGTGATTAAACTCAATTTTTTTTTTTTTTTTTCCACAAAAAAATAGAAAAGCAATGTACTTGGAAAAAATAGCAAACAATCTCTAAACGCTTCTTGGCATGTCTTAATTTATTTATAACAATATTTCCAAAACATTATGAATGAAAAAATAAATTGTGAACACTCACAAACACAAAGTGGACCACTGTGCCCCATCACCGGGGTACAGTGGAGCAGGCTCTTTTGTTTATATTAAATTAATATAAATCAATTTTTTCCCCCTCTAATATTAGTTTCTTATACTATTCTAGTCAAAAGAACGTAATTTCAAGCACTTTCATGGGAAAAAAATTAAAATATAAACAAATAAGAAATCGAATTTCAGTAAGAAAATTTATTAAGTTAAAATAAATATTGTTTTTATTCTTTTACTAATACTATATAAATCAAATATTTTTTTTTTTTTATTCAGATATTAATAAATATTATACTACTATTCAAATATTTAATAATTTTTTTTTTTTTTAATTTTTTGAAATATTATTAATTTACATTATATTTATAGGATAAATTTATGAAAATAGTAATAAAACGTACTTTCAGCATATCACACTATTTAAAATATCTTTATATCCCCAAAAAATTAAATAAGTGATAAATTTAACTAAAATGTATTAAGCTGCTACTTTTGCTTTTCACACGTGATCTCTAAAAATAACAACAATAATAATAAATTATTCCTACTGTTTATTAAATTAGATATTTTTCTTTTATTAATGCAATATAATTCTAATAGTTAATAAATTTATATATTAATAATTATTATATTATTATTCAAATATTTATTTTTTTTTCAGAAATTTATTATTCTTTTTATTTATTTTATTATAACATTAAGATATTTATTACCTTGAGATATTAATAATGCTTTACATTATATTTGTATCGATACATTTGACTAAAACAAATATAAGTATTAAATCTAATTTGTGCTTTTAGGCACATTGTAAGGTAGTCCACTGTGCCCCGTGCCAGAGTTAAACAAATAATAATAATAAAATAATATATAGACTATAAATATCCTAATAATTTTTAGGAATTTAAAAACAGCAATATCTTGCCATTCTTTAACAGATATATAGTATTTATAGTCACTAGTTCAGTTTTTATAAAATTTTAAAAACTTCAATGTTTAAGAATTACTTTGAGCAGCTCAGAACATAAAAACTGCTCAAAAGGGTTACTTTATTATTTCCCATGTGGTTTTTTTTTTTTTTTTTTTTGGCTGCATACAACTAATGCTATGCTCCCATACATGAGTATCCACATGGACTAAAAGAGTTGATTATTAATAGATTTAAGTAGGGGTGGTCCACTGTGCCCCTGTCCTCCCCTACATTTTAACTAAACAGCAACATTTAAAACTATAACTTATGCTGTCCCCCCCCTCCCCCCCTTTTTTTAAATAGAGTTGTATGCATATGTATTATAACATATATCAATTTTTACCATTTTAAATTTTATGAAACTCTTGATGATGTTATTTTTAAGATATAATTGTTTGTAATTTATAATGAAACAATAGCTCATAAAAAATGTATTTTTTTAATGATAGTTATGTGCTGACATATTAATAAGTAAAGCATAAAAATCTTTATAGAAAGAGTTTTAGTTTTGCTTATCCGATCAACCATAAAATGAAGCAATTTCACGCAAATATTGCAATATGCTATGAATGTGTATGTTTATCGCATGAAAAAATTTTTTGTGGTTATATATACTTCATGGTTAGTTAACCCTTTCAGCGTTAGCTGTTTTTCGGTATATCTGTTTAATGATTCATAAAATTAATACTATGCACAGTATACGTATGAGAATTTAATACTGTATACTAGACATAATCTTATTTTCTTGAAAAAAGCAAAATATATTTCAAAATTTAGCTACACCAGCCTTTTATTTTGACTATGCATACCGGAAAAAGACGGGCTTAACGCTTATAGGGTTAATACTACAGTCAACTCCCTCTAATCTGCAAAAATTTTGTCCAGAGGTTGTGCGGATTATAGGAATTTGCAGATTAGAGGTCATTGTCTTTATTTACATTTTTCTTTTACTGATACAAAGTCAGTTATTATTAATTCATAAATAGACATTAAAATGGAAAGACAATTTCTAATAAATTTTAAAATAACATATTTCTTCAGTATTAATAAAACTAATTAATCATATTCATATTTGATGGTAAATAATTAAAGCATATTTAAACAATATGTACCAATAAAATGTAAACAAACATATTTAAAAAATACAAAAGAAAATATTTTTTTAAGTAGAGAAATAATATTCATCACTCATTATTTTTAATTTAGTTAAACATTGATGTAATAGTGATTTGTTTTAAATTTTTATATACTTTCTTGACATTCTTTGGCATACTAGTCTGTATGAATTGCAGGATAATAAATGCAAAAATGTTACTGATTTTTTCTTTCCCCAATTGCGTTTCAAAGCAAGGATTAAGCTAAAAATTTTATTTAAAAAAATTAAAAACGTGAAAAATGTTGCAATTTTTTTTTTTTTTTTTTTTAAATATGAGATGTAAATTTCTTTGTTTACATTAAAAAATCAATTGCAGATTAGAGGGATTTGCAGATTATAGGTCTGTGGATTAGAGGGAGTTGACTGTATTTGGTATATACAAAAAATAATTATAAGATAAAAAACTTTTTATATACCATGTTTTTAAATTTTCTGTTGAATATTAGCTATAGAGTTACATTTAGCCCGTTATCAATGTGTATAAAATTTTTAAAGTGATAATGATGTCAATTTTTGTGAGATATATAATTTAACTCTTAAAAATTTTTTAACGTTCACATTTAATTAAATATATTTATTTTTATGTTGAAAAGACAAAAAATTAACTTGTATTTTTTTTTTTTTTTTTTTTTTTTTTGGCAACAATTAAATTATAGCTAATATTTTAATGGCTATTTTTAAAGCTATTAGGAGGTTATTATTTTCATATTTTAATTAATTAAAAAAAAAGTTTTTTTTTTTTTTTTTTTTCAAAAATTGTATGTGATTATACAAAGTTTTTTTTCTTCTTTTAAATCGATACTAGCATATTGTAAAAAAGAATACATTTTATTTCCATCTGCCCCCCCAAGACATATTGATCATTGTGATCTTCACAAATTGTACGCGATTATATACAGTTTCATGGTGAAAATCGGTAAAAAGGTGGTATAAAAACAACTGTTTTCTTTCAGTCTGCTGCTAGCCTCCCCCCTTTCCCTAGCTACATACTAAATGAATGATGTATCAAATCAAATGAATTTTCTAAAAATGTAATTTGAAAGTCATTCTTTAAATTCATTATTTGATATTTATAATTTTGCGATTTGAAAAAGTGCCTTTTTTACCGGTGCCCTTTTTACCGATGCCCTGGTTTTTGGGATCCCATTTAAAAGTTGTATATGTATAGCTATTAGAGAGTATTGAAAGAAAGAATAAAAAGAAAAATGAATTTGAAACTGTATCTGGAGTTTTTCATTCACCTTTAGTAAATAAATTATTCATAAATTTTATTTACTTAATTATCCGTGTGTATTTCTGTGTGTGATTTACTCGGGGAAAGGCAGCCATTAGAGTGACTTTTCCCAAAATAAAAGGTATCACTTTTTTCCTCTCGCTGATCAATCTATGTCTTATTATTATATCTATGATATATATATATATATATACTTAGTTTTTTATATTTAACCATTTTTTAAAAGTTGTTTTTCATTCTGCTTCTTACGCTTTATCTAGATTAGATTGACTCCATTGTCCATTTAACATTCCAAACATCAAGTAATTAATGGTTAAATAAATACAGTAAAAGAAATCGTTAAATAAACAAAAAAGAAAATTCTAAGCTTTATTTTTGTTTGTTTGTTCATATAGTATGTTGTTTTATTTTACGCTATAGCCCTTCAAATGATTATAGCCCATAGATCATAATAATAAAGAAGATTTAGTTGTGTCCCTGTAAAAATATATAAGTACTAGATTCACCAAAATCAATACAGCTTCTGCGACAGTGTTTTTTAAAATGTATATAAATTTTCAGTGCAATCAGATAAGGCATTTAGATGCTAGCACATTTTAAGTAATTTAAGCCCGTAAGCCATAATAATAAAGTTTTTTTTTGTTCTGTGCATGTAAAAAAAATCTATAATATATCCCCCAAAATCTATACAGTTTCTGTGACGATTATTTGTATAGTGAAACCGGTCAAGTTGGACACCCCTCTAAGCTGGACACTTTTTATTAGAACGGAATGTATCCATAGGATTAACATTATGTCCAACCTCTATAAGTTGGAAATTATGTCCAACCTCTATAAGTTGGACACCCCTCTAACTTGGAAGTTGAACATTCAAATATTATCCTAAGTTGAACACTTTTACCCAATGAGACTAGAAAAAAAGTTATAAAACTTGCATTTTCTCACCTTTTTTAGAAATTTTACTTATCCCTTGTAGAAATAACTGTAAATATCTAAAAAGCAATGTTTCTTGTCACACTATATTCACCTCTGTATATTTATCTTGTAAAAAAAAAATATTTATTTTGTTCAACTGAAAAATTCCAAATTACTGAATTTTAGCGTTTAATGAAATAGTCTTTCTTTTTATCGATTTGGGCGAATTGTTTTTGTCCTTTTCTCCAGGAAACATCCAGTAGAGAGCCTAGAAGCATCTTTTGACTTAAAATTAGCACTAGACAATACATTTCAGTAGTTAGAGTTCCTCTTCATTTGTTCCTTTTATTTTTTCTGCAAAGTTTTACTTGAGTGTATAATTGCACTAAACATAATATGTGAGAGATCTATCTATAGCGAAAAAAGATGCTGATTCAATTTGGGTGCATATCAATAGACAGGTGTCGCTGCTAGGCTGCAGCTTTCCCCTTTCACAGGAAAACTATATCACAGTTTCTAGAGCGAATAAATTCACCAAATTTCATAAGCTATTATTAAAATGAATGTTATCTTAATTTGGGTGTATATCAGTAGACAAATTGGTACTACTTTTAATCACATTCTCCGATTTTCCATATGACTATCACAGCGTCTATTGAATAAAATTGCAGCAAAATGCATATGCAAAATTTTTATTGTGAGAAGTATATTCATTAAATTTCCGTGCATATTAAATGGTGGATGGCACTGTTATATAAAAAATTATAGAAGAAAGTGTTATTATGGCCACAATATACCAGTTTAAATTTAGATTTTAAATTAGCAAATTAATCATTTTTTGTATATAAGTTATGAGTACTTAATTATGTTATATTTAGATGTGATTAAATGTTAAAAGGCATGCATAGATACAGTTTAATTAAATCGAAAAATGTAAGCACTCCTATAAGTTGGACACGTTTTCCTGGAACCGTAGGTGTCCAACTTAGAGAGGTTTTACTGTAATATGTATATAAATTTTCAGTTCATTCAGATAAGGCATTTATTCATTATATATTTTTTTGTATTTTTATTTACATAATTAATTTTCCTTTGCTTATTTAATTTTTACAAAGCATTAATATATATAATGATCCTCATCTGTCATGAACGAATCCGGTTAGTACCGCTTCAAAACAGAAACTTTTGGCAGCCATTTTTTTTCCGTTTGTTTAATTCAACTTAGGAAACATACATATCATTTTCATACATGTTTTGTATCGCACATATTCTTATTTATTTGCTATAAAACCTTAAAAAACTATTCAGTTGTAATGTTTAAATGTCTAAATAAAATATAACGAATCACTGGCTATTATAAACATGAACCTATAAATAGAATTATGTAACTTCATGATTATAAACAATGCAATACCAAATAAAAACAAACCAAAACTGTTGCCATTCAGAAAATACAAATTCCAAATGGACAACTTTTTAATTCCGAATGAACGACCTTTCGACTGTTTCAATAAAAAAAACGCTTAAAATATTTCTAAAACATATTAAAGCCTTAAAAATCTTAAAATATTTGTAAAAACGCATTAAAGCCTTTAAATATTTTTATCAAACTTCATTGTTTGTTTACATTGTAAGGTATGATTGGCGTCGAGTTTAGTACGTAAATGCCGCCAGTTGATTTTAGTTTTGAAATTAGTGTAAAATGATAGTTGGGATAGAATGTTTGGTTGGGCAAGTAAAAGTCACCAGTTGAAATGAGTATTGAAAGTAGAGTAGTCTAAGGTGATAATGTCGAGTCAAGGTAAAATGTTTGGTTGAGAATGAGAAAGTCCCTAGCTGGATCCTGAATATTTTGGCGATGTTGTGGGTGAGATAGCTGGTTGGAGGTATCGAATAGAGTTGAATTTGGGTTAGCATGGAGTGTCTGTAGTTATTGGATAGTTAGTTAGAAAATTTGAAAACAGGATCTACGATAGTCTTAAAAAAGAGTATTTTGGTAAAATGAAGTGAATCGTTTTTTCTTATTGTGAGGACTTTAAATATGCAAGCGAAGTGATGATGTCACTTGCCGTTCGTGGATACAAGAAAAATATTTCCTATGTTAAACGCCCAATGGATTTTTCGTAAAAAATAATTAAAAATCGAGGGAAATTATTTCCTGATTTTAATCCCCATGTTTAGGTTTAGATATGTATTAGTTATCATGTGCATGCGTTAGATTAAGTTGTTTTTGTTCTAAAATTGATAAAATTTGAATTTTAAATTTCAAAACTCTAGATTAAAAAAAAACTTCCATATTCCATTGAAAACATAAACATTTCATTTCAAAGGATGATATTTACACAATAAATATCCAACTAATATACTAATTAAAAGGGAAATGATAAATATTCTATCATAATTTGAAGTGAAATTTGTTTTCAAATGTCTAAATAAAGTATCTGATATAAGATACTAATATGTTGCAGCAGAATAGATTTGATATCGGTCATCCTTGGCAGAAAAAAAAAAAAAAATATATATATATCGCCAAATTATCTGGCGAATATAATTTAATTCCTTTCAAAAATCATGGTTATTTTAAAAACTTATATTAAGAGAGTAATGAATAATATGAAACAATATTTCTCACAATACATATTACGAAAATATACATCTGGCATGTATATTTTTGTAGTACGTTTTTGATGCCCAAATACAAAAACGCCAAGAACAACAGAGTTTTGAAATTTAAAATTAAAATTTTGTCAATTTGACAGCAAAATAACTCAATCTAACACATGCATATGATAACTAATGCATATATATACCCAAATATGGGGATTAAAATCGGGAAATAATTTTCCTCGATTTTTAATAATTTTTTACAAAAAATCCAATGGGCGAATAACATAGGAAATCATTTTCTTGCATCCACGGACGGTCAGTGGCGTCACACTTCGCTTGCGCATAGAGCACTTAATGGAACACTGGGATGTGTTGTTGCTGTTGTGTTGTCGGGCCTATATTTTTTGTCAACCAGCAGTTTTTTTATTGTCATTCATATTTATTGATCGGGTAGATTTTTTTAAATTTCAGAACGAAAATTATAAAATATCGCAACACATTTGATTTATAAACAAAAATTGAAAATACATTTAAAGGATCACGTGGTAACCATTATGATCTAAACATTGTTTTCAAGATTTATCGTTCACATTTCGTCATTTTTGACGGGGTTATATACTAGTTTATAATATTGAAATATTTTTTTTTTCTTTTTTTTTCTTTTTAATAAATGCTTTTTTTATAAATGCAGTATCTGTCAAAAATTATGATATACTAGCTATTAATTTGCTTTCTTATTCTAGAACGATTTTTAAATACTTTTTCATTGAACATTGTAATCAATTAATATAGTAATATTAGTATTCGCAGTAAAAGTTTTAATATTGCGCCTGAAGTAATAAAGCAGGGGAGGGAGCCCTATAAATTTTCTCTCACACCGGCATCCCCAGCTTACTTGTTACGGCACTGATTAACAATATATATTACATATAATATATTTATCTTATTTAGTTTATAATAGAATAAAGAAAAAAATATCGAGGCATTCATTCAAAAGTTATACCTTTCTAAATATATATACACCTAAATATACTACTTTAAATTAGAAAAACCTTTTTAACTTGCCTCGTTGTTGGCCGTAAGCTTTTCACCTGGACCTCCTCAGGTGGCTTCATCTGTCGTGAAATTCGGACGGTGTTGTTGTCTGTGGGCAGTTCTCTTTATGAGATGTCTCCACGCTTCATTTGGGGCCATTGCGTCGCTGTCATTGCACACATTATGGTTGGTTGTAATTTCCAAAGATTCACGGAACATCGCGTAATAGTAATTGTTATAATCGGCTAATTTTTTAGTTTCGTTAAATTTAATCTCTATATTTTCGCTGTTATATGTTTTAGCTAGTGCAGTATTTATTTTGTCAGTTTTAATATCATGTTTGTGTTCGTTAATGCGGGTTTTAATTTTTCTTTTTGTAACTCCGATATATGAACCTGCGTTTTTATTTTGATTAATATAAGGTATTTTGTATATTCCGGCTGTTTCTATTGGTGAAATTGGATCTTTATCGTTGCGTATTAGTTGATATATATTTCTATTTGGTTTAATCGGGATATTGATACCGTACTTATTAGCTGAACTTTTAATTTTATTAGCGGCTCCTCGATTTTTATTAATTAAAATTAAAATTTTTTATTGGTATAGGTACGTCGATGACGTTTTTGCCGTTATCGACAAAAATTGTAATATCCAACAGATACTAAACTCCATTAATAGCATTGACTCAAATATACAATTCACATACGAAGAAGAAAAAGACCACCAAATTAATTTCCTCAATGTCCAAATTACCCACACAAAAAACAAAATTAAAACCACCGTTTACCGAAAACCTACAAATAGTAATGAAATTGTACACTATAAAACACCTTTCCGATATAAAATCAACGCTATCCGATCATACATTAACCGGGCCATCTTAATTTGTGAAGAAACTGAAGACCTAAATCATGAAATAAATACCATCAAAGATTTCACTAAAAAAAGCGGGGTACCCCCATAAAATAATCAACAAACTAGTTAAAAACAGATTAAAAAACCTAAATAGCATTCCTAATTTTCAAAAACTCCCCTCTAAATTTACATCTTCAATTCCATATGGCCGAGGAGCCGGTAATAAAATTAAAAGTTTCAGCTAATAAGTACGGTATCAATATCCCGATTAAACCAAATAGAAATATATATCAACTAATACGCAACGATAAAGATCCAATTTCACCACTAGGCCCACCAGCGGCCGAGCGGTTCTGCGCTCAAAGCTGGTAGATGGGAGGTGCCGGGTTCGATCCCAGGTCGCGCTCATCGACCTAGCCGTTCGGAGTTTTCCGTGGTTTCCTCCGAAACTCGCGTAAATACGGGCTAGGACCCCTTAGAAAGACCCCCACGGAGGGCACTCCCCCTCTAGGCCTAGGACACATCAGGAGTCAATCGGCCTTAAAGCCTACAACCAACCAACCAACCAATTTCACCACTAGAAACAGCCGGAATATACAAAATACCTTATATTAATCAAATTAAAACCCGCATTAACGAACACAAACATGATATTAAAACTGACAAAATAAATACCGTACTAGCTAAAACATATAACAGCGAAAATATAGAGATTAAATTTAACGAAACTAAAAAATTAGCCGATTATAACAATTACTATTACGCGATGTTCCGTGAATCTTTGGAAATTACAACCAACCATAATGTGTGCAATGACAGCGACGCAATGGCCCCAAATGAAGCGTGGAGACATCTCATTAAGAGAACCGCCCACAGACAACAACACCGCCTGAATTTCACGACAGATGAAGCCGCTGAGGAGGCCTGGACGTCCAGGTGAAAAGCTTACGGCCAACAACGAGGCAAGTTAAAAAGGTTTTTCTAATTTAAAGTAGTTATAGTGATGTCTCGTTTTAAGTTACATAATTTCTAATACCTAAATATACTTTTAAACAACATATTCTTTTTTATTCCATTTTATTTCTTGCAATTTATCTCAAAAATTGCTCAAGAATATATAATAAAACATATTTATAAAGATACACAGAAGGACAAATAAAACAACGCTACACTGTAGAGATATTTAAAGTGAATATAGGATTTAAATCTCTTCGGAAAAAGCTATTTATTATGAGCATGTATGAATATGATGTAATTTCAGTTGTAGATAGATACATGTAAAATGTTAGTAATGATTAAAAAAAATTAACAATAAACCTGGGAGAAAGGATAGATTCTTTACTCCGAGCAATAAACATAAAATAAGAAATTTCCTTATTCTACAAAAACTGACACATTTCAGTCCCTTATCCTCTAGTTCAGTAGAAAGAACCCCCCCCCCCCCCATCTTGTCCTCCAGTAACGCCTACTCGACAATAAATTCCGAATATTAATAGCTTTAACAAAGAATGAACTTTAACGGAAATTGGACTAATGACTTAAGACTGTTAGTGAAGAGGGTGAAAATATAAAAGGTATCCCAAAGAAGCGAAAGCTGAATCGTAGAACTTGAAAAAAAATTCTGACTGACAAGCAGCCTTAACCACAAAATAACTTATCAATAAACTGTACTGATAACTTAAATAATGCATTAAAGAAAAAGGTAAAAAAGTGTATTTCCTTATCTGTAAAAGAAATTACTATAATAATAACATTCTGACATTAGCAAAAATATTTTATTTTTTGCTTAACGCAGCAAGCATATTACAGTTTTTTTAATACTTAGGTTTCCTTAATAATAAAATTTCTTGAATCTTAATAGAGACATAATGTCATGTTCCTGTCCTGTAATCACGCTACTTTATCTGTTTCATTTGTTTTTGATTTGTTTAAAGAACTTTGAACTCAGCAGGGTGATGCAATTCAATATATTGGCACTATTAGCTGGTAACTTTTTCATATTGGAACTTTGCTTTCGCATTTCAAAACTTTGTTTGTTTTCATGCCACCACCCATGTGTGTTTATTGTATAGGTATATCATATTAGAATTGACTAGGAATGTTTTTGATTTTTTGAAAGAATGGTTTTGCGACCATTTTTCAATTTCATATTTCGGCTAAGCTATGATAGAGGGCATCCATTGGCGATTCGTTATGCGGTGATGTGATAGGGTGTATCGTACCCATTTTGCATCATAACTTCGTTTTCTCGTTTCAGAGTCGGAACTTTGCTTTTCATTTCTGGCTTTTCTTTGCTGGCCTCTCGTTTGTGTTTATTGTATAGGATTGGAGATTGTTTTTTTTTCCTTTATGATAAAATAGTTTAATTTTTTTTTTTTTCTCTTCAGAGCAGAATGCTTTAAAAATATAAAGAAAATATCAGTTTTAAACAAGAACTATAGTTTAAAATTTGCTTTTTTTTTTTCTTCCACTTTGAAATTTTTTTTTAAGAATGAAAATTACGCATCCGCTGGGACCTGCCACAATAAATTTTTCGCGTGCTGCCTCTGATTTTTTGCATAATTTATGCACTATGGCGCATAAGCAGCATCGCTGAGACTGTATTAATTTAGGTTAGAAATTAATGCTATAGAAACCATTAGACTGGCATTTTTTACTTATTTAACATGTTGAGCGCCACACGAATTCTTAAGAAAATCTCCGTCAGGCCACGCATGCTGCTTAAAATCGCATTACGTTTACCGTGTTTCAATAAAATCCATTAAAATGCCTTAATGATGATTTGTGATAAATAAAAATTAAGTAAATTTGAAATAAATTTTCAGTAAATTCTTAAAACAATGTAAATACTTTAGTTTTACATCATATTTTACACTTGTCAGCCATTGACGTGGCTGTACATATTATATTTTACAGTGTCAGACACCAGTGGTTGACGCAGCCTAAACGTAAAGTTCAGTGTCAGCCACCGATGGCTGACATGGCACTCAACATGTTAATATTCTTTGTCATTATAACACTGATGAATTAAAAAAAAAAAAAAAAGAAAGAAAAAGAAATGAGTATCAATTTATATGATAAAAATATTATTACCAATTTCAATATTTTAATTTAAATTTAACTCCACTATTCAGTTGCCAAATATTTAGTGTCATTTGTCAAATAGGCAGAATACTGAATAGTAACCAAATGTTTGGTGCAACTCTAATTATAACCACTCTGTGTGTGTGCCCAGTGACAGAAAATTTTGTAGCTGTCTGCGACAGGTTTTTAAAATTTCATAATCTGTCTGCGAAATTTGCATGTAGTCAGGGGTGAAAATGGCTTTAACTCAAAAAGCCTGAAAGCTGATACCGGCAATCTGGAAGAGGGAGGCTTAACAAAAGTGGTGATTTTGTGAAACAATACACAATACAATTTTACTACAGAACAATATAGTATAAACAATTATAAAATAATAAGTTTAACTCATTCAATTAAATATTTTATAGCAATGTTTGACACAACACATTATAAATAATAAAAGTATTAGTTTTAGTTTTGATACAGAAATTTTTATAAGTGAATTTTGAAGTGGAGGAGAAGTTTTGGAGCAGTTTTAAATGAAATTAGCACTTTTCAACGTTCCCTTAGAATCTCAGTAACAGATAACAGGAGAAAAGAATACACGCATAACGCTGCCTATGCCTATCAAAGGAGATCTAGGCTCCTAGGTCGCCCTTGTTAAGCATGGTTTTGTGTGTTCCTACCAAGGCACCTATAGGGGGCTCTAGAGTTCCTACCAGAGAGCGTCTAAGACGTCATACATTGGTAGCGCATTGTCACGGGAGAAAAATGTCCGTAAATTGCAGACAATTTTTTATGACTGCAGACAAAAACTGTCTGAAAGTTGCAGGCAATTTTTTTTTAGTAGTACAGACAAAGAGTGTCTGAAAGTTGCGGACTAATTTTTTTATTAGTGCAGATAAAAACTGTCTGCAAGCCGTTTTTCTGTGTCCGCGACTATGTCGCTGTGTCGCAGCGTTTCTGCCACTGGGTGCGTGTGTGTGTATATATATATATAACACAGCTGCCAACTCTCTTGATTAATTCATACCTCTATTCTCTTAAACTTTTCTCTTGGTAAAATATAAAGTGGATATTTCTAATTTCTATAAAGATTTACTGATATTCAAAAATCTGGCAATTCTAATAAACCAAATAGTACTGTTATTATATATACATTTCTTATTTGTTATTCTTTTTTTTTTTTTTTCTTTTTTTATAGGCATATTTTTATACTTAGTGACATGTAAATTTTTTGCACCTGTATTTGCTCAATCACTTTTATGGACTGTGTTAACCTTTAAAGGGATTTATTTATTATCAAGTTATTTATTATTAATTGTCCAAGTAAGTAGGCATGTTTATTTATTTTTAATAGTTCTTGATTTTATTTCACTATTTTATTATTTAAAATTGTATCGGAAAAGATGGAAGCATCTGCATATTTTTCTGGATGCATTTAAAAAAATTTAATTTTTTCTGACAAAATATCATTTATTACATTAGCAGGAAAAGTACACTCATATTCAAACACATAAAACCAGGGTTGGCAAAAAACCAAAAAACCCAGTTTTTTTGGTTTAAACCGGGTTTTTTTTTGGTTTAAACCGGGTTTTTTTTGGTTTAAACCAGGTTTTTATTTGTATATGTTTTTCAGTCATATTATACATATTTGTAAATAAAATTACCATTTTTAGAAGTAGTTAATACTCTAATATTAATTATTACTTCATTTAAAAATAATTTAAATTACTAACAATAAACAGGTAGGAGATTTTTTAAGCCTTTTTCGTAGGTTGTGAATTTCTTTCTGTAACGATGTACAAGAAACAAACCTTGTACTTTGTAAATGAAAGCTTGTACTTTCAGACATGAAATTCTGTTATATCTCATCTAATTAAATAAGTTTTCACATAGCCATATTAATAAAACATTTATTTATCTTTATGTTTAAAGATAAAACAATCAAATAATTTATTTCTGCAATTCAGGTTTTTGCCACCTGAAATCTTATATTTTGCTTTTTCATAAAGTTATTTATTTTTACACTATCTCATTCTTGAATAAGAACTGTCGTTTTATCAAAGTGCATTAAATTTTATTATAGCTAAATCCTTTTATATTCAAAATTTCTATAAATATTCCATAATTACAGTATTGACTTTTCATTAAAATGATGTTAATGGAAATAACAGAATTACTGTGAGATGACAAAAATTTGTTTTTTCAGAATGAATGTTAAATCTAACATACCTTTTCCTACGATTTAATAACAACAAATTAACTTAATATAACACTAAAATTCTTAATTTAATGAACTAGGAAAAAAAAAACTCCAATACATTTAAAAAGAGTTATAGGAAGAGACTTAACAAAAAAATTATAATTTTGGATTATGTAATGGAATATTGTGATCCATTTGAAAGTTTATTATTAAATAGAATTTAAATTTAATATTTCAAATAAAATTACAAGTTTTATAGCTTTTTTCAAATTAAATTTTCTATTTTAAGAAAACACACTACACCGGTTGTAGAATCTTTTGCGATTTGAATTATTCCAACATTTTCCTATATTTAGATATTAAAATTTTTACTGTCATTTTCTTAATTCTACTACTGCCACATTTTAATAAAATAATTCACAAAATGTCCTTGAATGGAGAACTTTTTGTTTGAAAGTTTAAAATCAGTGTTTTTTTTTTTTTTTTTTTTTTTTAACTGCCTGGACATCTAATGCAACTTTTAAGAATTTTTTATTTTTTATTTGATAGTTCAAAATCAGCATATGTTGCTTTTAGATTTACTATATAGACAAGAAAATGGGCTGCTATTGGTTACCGTATTATAACAAATGCCCAGTTAAAGACAACTTTGTTCAATTGTAAATAAAACAAAGAGAGAGCAGTTTTTTTAATTATACAATTTTCACCTTATGTCTTGTATAAAATAAGCATGCTTTCCACTTTATTTATTTTATTTTACTTTACTGCATTTAGCCTTAGACAATTTCATTTATATATTTTTTTTTAAGATAATTAATATAAACATTTTTCTTTTACAATTTCTAGATCTTTTGTTGTTATTGTTCTACATTACATACACAACTTTTAATATAGCCAGCCAGTCACACTTAAAACACATAACTAAAACCTTCTCTGAAGCAATATTACAAGTGAAATAAGTTGAATTAAAAGTAAGCATCATTTACATAAAAATAATTTATAAATTTCATTTAAAAAAATAGACAACAGAATAAAAATTTTGAATTTTTTGAAAAGGGAAAAAACAAAAAAAACCAATTGGTTTTTATGGGAAAAAAAACAGTTGTTTTAAACTGTGGTTTAAATCATGGTTTAAACCGTGCCAACCCTGCATAAAACTAAAATAACTTTCAATTGTTTCGTTAAAAAAAAAAAAAAAAAAAAGAGAGAGAGAGAAAAAATTGTTTTGAAAAGTACACTATAAAAGCTAAAATGATTTTATCATGGTTTCTGGAATAAGTATGCAAAATTAAAAGCTTTTTGTTGTTGTAGGAACTACTTGAATTGAAGAGACAAAAATAAATATTATTTTAAATATTTTGAAAATTTATGAATCGTACTAAATTAATATGTTCAACAGCAAATCTGATCATATTACTGGTTTATGTTTGAAGCAAGCTTTTAACAAAATAAAATTGTTTATGTATTGGATACTTTTATGTTTTATATTTCTGACAATTGCAGTAGATGACACCTCTGCATATACACCCTGCAACAAAGTGATAGGTACAAAGAGTTTTTTCTTTGATTTTTCATAAAATAACATTATCTAAATTGTGCTTATCATTTAATATTATCATAAAATAACACTATTTCAGGACTAATTTTTGTTTTAAGACTAATTTAGAAAAAAATTAAGACTAAAATTTGTCTTAATTTAAGACTACACTCCGCGAGAAAAAGATAGGAACGAAGGGTTTTTTCAAATTTTTCATAAAATAACATTAACTAAATTGTGCTGATCATTTTCTATCAACAAAATATTACCATATCAAAAACATACTAAATATTTGTATCATATTCAAAATAATCATATAAAAAAAAAAAAAAAAAAAAAAAAAAAAAACCTTTGTTCTTATCTTTTTGTTGCGGAGTGTAGTCTTAAATTAGAAAAATTTTATTCTTAAAATTTTTCTAAATTAGTCTTAAAACAAAAATTAGTTCCTGAAATAGTGTTGTTTTATGATGATAATAATAAATGATAAGCACAATTTAGATAATGCTATTTTATGAAACTTGAAAGAAAAAAAAGCCTTTGTACCTATCTTTTTGTCGTGGGGTGTATTCTATTATCTAGAATTTTCTAAACTCTTGAATCGCTGAGGTACGGATGATACCAGTTTTTCAATGTTGTACTGTATATGCTTTATTTGAAACTCATACTTCTCAGGAAAAATTTGGAATCCATTTTTGGTTATAAATCTCAGGGAAATCTCATGGAAAGTAACAATTTTCATTAAAATTCTAGGAAAAATGAAATTTCTCCTTCTCACTTCTATATTTTTCATGTTCAATTCAAATTATAAAGTTTGGTGAATACATGCAGAAATTTACATTTCTACGAAAAAGAATAAAGTAGCAATCTCCTTATAAATGGGACAAAAATATATAAATAATTAACTCATGTTTTAAATGAAAATAAATAAAGAACAGAAAGTTAATATCAGGCTAAACCAATATTATATTGTGACTACAGTGGGTACCATTCTCATTAGGGATGGACCGGATACAGTACAAAGCCGAAAATCCGGAATTGTCGGGTCCACGGTGATTCTGGATTTTTGGATTTTCCAGATTTTTAGTCATGCCTAAAAATTATAATGTTTTGGTTTAAGTACTTGGATAATATGCAAATTCAAGTAAATATATATATATATATATATATATATATATATATATATATATATGTATGTATTACATTTTTAAAATATATTCTGTAATATTTTTTTTATCAAC
Source organism: Salticus scenicus (assembly GCA_963930645.1). Classification (NCBI taxonomy): domain Eukaryota; kingdom Metazoa; phylum Arthropoda; class Arachnida; order Araneae; family Salticidae; genus Salticus; species Salticus scenicus. The sequence continues at coordinate 344,838,529 of OZ005648.1, forward strand.
TTTAACAATAAATAAGTAAAAATAAATAAAATTAAACTTGAAAAACAAAACAGATTTATTGAAATATTTGCATACAAAAATCAGTACAAGTTACAGTAAAAGAAAATAAATACCGAAAAACATACCATTTTTAAAACATTTCCGCATTTTTTTTTAGTACTTTAGGTTTTTTAATTAAAAGTTTGAGTATAATTGAAATTATAATAGAATTTAGCTCTCAATTAGACAAATGTTTAAGAATTGTTACTATTATTATAATCTTCTTCCTCTTTTTCAGACTTTGCAAATGCCGGTTTTGAAGATTTATAAGAAAAAAATACTTTTTTGGTTCTTAATTTAGATATATTTATACTTAAAAAAAAAAAAAAAAATGCTGTTGATGATGATGATGATTAACGGCGCCGAAATTGTCTGTGTTTTTTTTTTTTTTTTTTTTTTTTTAGCGATTCCGGATTTTTGGCTTTGTACTATATCTGGAAAATATCCGGTTGATTTTTGATAAAAGGTCAACCTTTTAAGCTTATTATTAATCAAAGTTTTAGCACAATGAAAGCATTTAAACTTTAAGTTTTAAATTTAATTTGACTAGTGACCAAGATAATATTGACTCAAGTAAAAACAAGGAAAAATTCATCTTAATAAATTTATTTATAAAAAATCAACATTGGTAAGCATCATTTAACAGTAGTTAATAAATAGAATATAACAATACAAAAATTTCATTAAATATCTTAGTTTCAAAATAGTATAAACTGATTAATATATTTACCTCAAAACATACATTAACATTCCTTGACTCATCACAGAACAAACTTGTAAAAGTACTTGGCATAACAAAAAACAGTATTTTATAGTTCTTGAAAAAAAAAAGTTCTTTAGCAGTTCATTTAATAAAATAGTTCAATGTTCTTTAGAAAAAACTTAAAAATTGTGAGTGTTTTATTACAATGAAGAAAAACAATAGAGACAATGTAACTAAATTCCATGTATTCAGTTTTGCCGGGTTGACAACTGAACTGAAAGGGAAATTCGCTCCTCTCAGGGTCGTCATGTTGACCATTGAGGGAATAGACAGAAAAACCTAACTTCTCTGATTGAAAGGTTGATAACCATTAATTCAGCATCGCTGGAATAAACAAATAGATAAAAAAAAAAAAAAAAAAAAAAAATATTTTAAGTTCATGAAGAAAACTGACTGACTTGAAAAAACTGACTAATAATATTCAGCTTACAAAAAACTTTATGAAAAATCTCAATTCTTCAAAAAAACTTGAACTCCATAAATGATAAATGTATTGAACTTCATCTTAAAAGAACTGCAAAGTGAGACCAGCTAACTGCTTACATCTCAAGCTTCTTGTTGCTGTTCCCCAAGCTACAATGGAAAACGCAACTTTTATAGTTTTGCAAAGTCTAACATTTGCATAATTCCATCAAAAACAAATATGATATCGCTATCGACGCCACCCTGTGGCCAAAGCTAAAACATATATTAATTTAAGTTAAAAATTACGATGCGATGGCAACAAGGAAAAAACAAGTCCTTCCAGCTTATTCGGAAGGGTAGGTTGATTTCTTTTTCCTTATCAAGTAGCCATCATTTTGTTTCAAAATGGCGGCTACAAATTATTAATGCATTTGGTAGGAATATTGAAGTAGGTTATGCACATATGGATTTTTAAGCAAATCAGTTCATAAATACCTTTTTATGTGAATTTAAAATTTTCAAGTGGCCGGCGCTTGGAAACAAAATGGTGAGCTAAGTTGACAAATATATGAAATGTATTTGTGAGATAAGTATACTGCACACATATAGTTTGAATTAATTCAAAATCTCAAAAGTCATCGTGTTGAAAAATTAAGTGGCTGGCACTTCGATCAAAATGGAAGAGAAAGTTCCTGATCTAAAATATCGTTTCAAATTTGAAAATAATTTTTTTTGTAGAAATTCTTTCAAACAGGCTTAGTAAGTTGATAAAATGTTAGTTTTCTGCATTTCTAGCTTGTTTTAGCATTAAAATAGCCTAATTTTTCCTTAAAAACGCATTAAAAAGATCCAGCAATGCAGGTAATGGATTTGGTGCCAAATTTGGCGACTTTTCCCCTTTCGTGACTTTTTTGGCGAGAAAATACTTATTATCGTTATACCAAAGATGGACGCATTAACGTGATTGGTTCACGAGTTACGTGAATTTTCTGGATTTTTGTTGTTTGAATGATAAATCCATTTTTCAACTTTGATTTGAATTGATTAAGTATTTCTAAAGTTACCTTGATAACAAATTTTCCAGTGGCCGCCAGTTGGAAACAATACAGTGGAACAAGTTGCCCAGCAAACATATCCAAGATATTTGAAGCATAGGTTCACTATCCAACTGTGGTTTAAATCAGTGCCGTGTTTCAAAAGTTAATTTTATGGCAAATTTTCAAGTGGCAGTCTAAGTGGTTGCAACTTGGAAACAAAATGGCAAAACAACTTGCCCAGCGAAATCATCCAGTATACTTGTATAAGTTCCTTGTCCAGTTCTAGTTCAAATTAAATCAGTATTTCAAAAATTATCATCATAAGAAATTTTCAGGTGGCACCACTTGGAAAAAAAAAGCGGAGTGAGGTGCCCAGCGAACTTATCTGAGATATTTGAAGGATAAATCCACTACCCAAATTTGATGCGAATTGATTCTGTATTACTAAAGTTACCATATTGACAAATTTTCAAGTGGCAGCCACTTGGACATAAAATTGCGGATCAAGTCACCAAGTGAACTTATCCTAGATATTTGAACCTTAAGTTCACTATCCAACTTTTTTTTTGAATCAGTTTAGTATTTTAAAAGTTATCATGATGGCATATTTTCAAGTGGCAGTGTGATTTCAAGTGACTGGAACTTAGAAACAAGATGTCGGGACAAGTTGCCCAGTGAAAACATTCAAGATAATTATATGATAATATCACTATCGAAATTTGGTTCGATTTGAAGTATTATTTCAGACGTTATCGTGATTTTAAATTTTCAAGTGGTCCCGCTTAACTTAAGATATCTGCTACTTTATTAAAAATGGCGGATACAGTTTACTAATAAACTTCATTGAGATCCTTATGTGGTCTGTATATACATCAAAATTCAAACAATTTTGGAATACACTTTTTACAATTTAAATTTGAAATTTTCAAGTGGTCTCCACTTGAAAACAAAATGTCGGAGCAACTTGGTTAACAAACTCATCTAAGATATTTATAAGATAAGTTAAGACACTGTTCAAATTTGGTTCCATTTGGAGTATTATTTCGGAAGTTATCATGGTTTTAAATTTTCAAGTGGGAGCCTGATTTCAAGTGGTCCCGCTTAACTTAAGATATCTGCCACTTTATTAAAAATGGCGGATATAGTTTACTAATAAACTTCATTGAGATCCTTATGTGGTCTGTATTTACATCAAAATTCAAACAATTTCGGAATACGTTTTTACAATTTAAATTTGAAATTTTCAAGTGGTCTCCACTTGAAAACAAAATGGCGGAGCAACTTGGTTAACAAACTCATCTAAGATATTTATAAGATAAGTTAAGACACTGTACAAATTTGGTTCCATTTGGAGTATTATTTCGGAAGTTATCATGGTTTTAAATTTTCAACTGTTAGCCTGATTTCAAGTGGTTCCGCTTAACTTAAAATATCTGCCACTTTATTAAAAATGGTGGATAAAGTTCATTAATAAAGTTATTTGAGACACTTGTATAATCTATGTATGCATCAAAATTAAAAAAAAATTCGGAATATGCTTTTTACAATTTGAATTTGAAATTTTCAAGTAGTCACCACTTGAAAACAAAATGGCAGAACAATTTGGTTAACAAATTCATCTAAGTTATTTATAAGATAAGTTAAGACCAGTGTTGTGCAAGTTCACGAAAAAAACGAGCTAGTTCAAACTCAAGTTCATCGTCTAAAAAACAAGTTAGTTCGCGTTCAAATTCATTTCTGAAAAAATGAACGCGCTCAGTTCAAGTTCATTTTTAAAAAAGAGCAAAACTCATTTAAAGTTCATTTTTACGTTTTTTTTTTTTCTCTACGAAGATTTTTTACTCTGTGAACACTTTCATAGATTATTTATTTATTTATTTTTTAAATTACCATGAAGATTATTCTTAATTTAATTCTTAATTATACTTACAACTTTTAATTATAATTTATTAACTTAATTGCAGTAAAAATTTATGTAGCGGCCATTTCTGAATAGCGGACTCGCTGTTTTTGTGTGGTTTTTCATTCTCAAATTCACGATACGTTTGTTTTTGCGTCTGAAAAAAATTGTTAATAGAAGACAAATTCCATCATTTAGAGTTTCCGTTGTTTTAAAGTATACTATTTTAAAAATAGCATCATGGTTTGATTTAATTAATTTTTACTTGATTGTGTCGTGTTCAATGTCGGCTTTAGGCTTTCAGATAAATAACTATAAAATTTTGCTTGCTATTTAGTGTATCTACGTAAAAGCTAAAATCGGCTGAAAAGATGAATAAGTCACCCTCAGAAATAATGATAACATAACTATTTTGATAACTTTAAAGTAGAAGGTATTCGATACTTCTATACATATAAAAAGAAAGTACTAAATTAGTGAAAATTTTCAAACTCCTGTTTTTGATGGAGCTCTACATTTTGAGATATCCTGGATACGATTTGACTGTTTTTAGGAAATATCTGTCTGTGTGCGTATCACACATTTTGTGGATGCTGTATCTCACGAACCAACGAACGAAATTTAACCAAACTTTCAATTTAGTTGCACCTTGACCTAAACTGGTTCTGATTAGATTTGGAGATCAATCGCTCAACAGGTGGCGTTATTGTTACAGGTGGCAACAACAACAGGTGGCAACTTGTTATTATTAGAAACCCTGGATAATCTCAGAGATACGACAGGTACTTAGTACGCATGCTCAATGAACAAATGCTTGTCCAGATTCCCTCTTGCTACAGTAACCCTTTTACAATGCTTGGCGCTGATCTCGTATTTGATGATTTATCGGTGTAAGTTTTTAAAGATATTCTCTAAAGTAAAGCAAAAAAATTTTTCTTTGCAATCAAACTAAGATACATTATGCATTACGTTACATTCGTTTTATTATTATTATAATTATTTAAATTTAAATTACATTTCTATATCCATAGATATAATTTACACCATCTTATCTATCATATTGCATATCAAAAATTCTGAATTTTAATACTCTTTAGTTTTTAATAATATACTATGGAACTGTACTCTAAAAAAATATATTTATGCAAACTGATAATAATAATAATAAAATTATTTTTATTTATTTTATCAAATTTGTCCTTGATGTTACTGGTAAGAAAGTTCATTGATATTAAGACTAGCAGGCTTTGCCCGCTTCGCTGGACACTATATTTAAATGATTTTTTTGTAACTGAATATATTTCGATTGGTGACTATTTTCGTCACAGCTTTAGTATGGGACCTCCTTGGCAACATCAAACATTTTTTGAACTTCTCGAATCTGTACAACAAAACTATTATTAAAACAAATATTTTCGAAAACAGTCCAATAGCTGGTGTTAATTCTTCGAATATTCTGGAAACAGTTGAAGCTGTTACTCGTACAGTATAAGTCCTTATCCGATGAATGTTCTGGGACAGTCCAAAAAATAGTCACATTTTCTACAGGAGTAAAGCAAATAACACCAACTACACCAGAGCAAAAATTTTCGCTCACTCACGAAAAATATCCAGTCGCTTAGAGCTCAATCCCTAAAGTGCAATGACTCAGAATAGGTCTCTGAATAACTCTGGATCGCAGTGACTACATACTGTTTCACAAAAATCAACTCACACCTACTTATAACTTTTAGCGATGGGGCTTGGAGATGACTCCATCGAGAATCCCTTGGTAAGCTAAAGGTCTATGTTCCCGTGTGTCGGAGAGCTTCGAAACATCGGGAACCCTAAACTATCATTTTTCACCAAATTTGGTCGCCCACTCGCCAAGTTTGTCTCCAAGACTATGCTTTCTATTAAACTTTATTTAGTTATTTAAATATTAATTTGAATTAATCAAATATTCCTGCCCGACAGCGTGCAAGTGCAGTCACACACAGCAGCTCATTTATTTGTATGTTAAATTAGTGTAGTGATTGGTATATAAAAAAATAAATAAATAACTAAACATTATCGTGCTACACAACTTTATTATATCTCTCCCTTGGCGGCTTTTGAATTTTTGTCGCCATATTAGCGATTTTTTTTTTTTTTTTTTTTTTTGTATAATTTCTTGCATAAAAATAGTAAGCATTTTATCGGACACCTTTTCGTTAACATATAAGAACCCTTCATATTCTGTTTATTTTATTAATGGTTTTTAGGTTTAAAATAGTGCTTGATGAAATAAATTTTCTATTTTTAAAACTGCACTTTTTTTTCTGTAAAATTATCTACTCAGATAAAAATAGATCATTTATGTGACTACTATTTCAGTTTATTTTTTTCGTTTTGTAATATTTTATAAATTTTACATTTTTCTTGAACTACCTAGATTAAAATCGCTATTGCTAAATTAAATCTCTTGGCGAAAAATGTTCAGTGTACTTCAACGCAACAATTTAAAAAATCACCCAGGAGGATCGATAAATAAAACGGATTTTAGTACAACATATATTAGCATCGTAAACTATTTTAGCACTTTATCAATGTGTAAAAGAAATTTTAAACTAAAAATGACGTCAATTTTTGTGAGATGCATAATTTATTTATTTATTTTATTTGTTATTGTTCACGTTTAGATAAATGTATTTACTTTCCTGTTGGAAAAAAAAATAAATAAATAAACCCGTATTTTTTTTTTTTTTTGGCAACAATTAAATTATGGATAAAAATTTAAATGGCTAATTTTTTGCTATTATTAGCTTACAAAATTGCTATTTTATGCATAAAAATAACAAAAACAAAGTTTTTTTCAGAATAAAAGGCAGCCAACTTTGTAAGTTAGGGTATAAGCTATCTCCATTACAAATTTCATCGAAATCCGTCGAGCAGTTTTGGCGTGAAACTCAGTCAAATAAATTCACGGACATTCACATTTATAATATATATAAGATTAATTAGTAAAAATTTGACGATTTAACAGTTAATTTGATTTGATATATTCATTTGAGAGATGAACGTTTAGCTTTATGATTAATTTTATTTATTGTAATAACGTACAAATATATGCATTCTCAGCGCATTAAATGCTTAAAAATTGTTTTAGTTGGTTTATAAAAGGTTTTTCAGGGGGTGAAATGTTTCTGAGACTGTAACATTAACTTTGCTCTCAAAGCTGGTAGACGGGAGATATCAGGTTCGATACCAGGTAGCGCTTATTGGGCTAACTTTTCGAAATTATCTGTAGTTTTCTCCGACACAAGCGTAAATATGGGCTAGAACCCCTTAAAAACACCACCCCTTACTTAGGTTATTCAACCCATACCTCGGCCTTTCTTTTGTAGGCAACTGGCACATTAACACCAACATATTTTTCTTAAAATAATTCAGTTTAGGAAAATTGAATTAGTTTAATACTTAAAAACATACCAATATTTTATAGTTAAATGCATAATCATTAATAATCTGAATATTCGTAAAAATATTTATTAACTTTAAAAGTTTTATACATCCTTATTGTTCATGTCAAAACTCAAAATTTATTTTTCTTCAAATGTAATACAAATATATATATTTTTTTTTCTTTTTTTTTTTTTCGTATTTTGTACCTTTGAATAATAAAGTACGATAAAAAAAAAAAAAAAAAAAACGTATATGATAAAAAGAAATATGACACCTAATAAATAAATAAATTAATTAATTAATTAATTAATAAACAAATAAATAAAAAGAAATAAAGAAATAAGCACTTATAATTTTACAACATAAAATTCTAACATATGTTAATCTCATAAAGAATGGTTGATTGGTTGTATGGCTTAAGACTGATTGACTACACTAGGGGCCTAGGCCTACAGGAGAAATGCCCTCCGTGGGGTTCTTTCTAAGTAGATCTAGTTCGTATTTACACGAGTTTTTGAGAGAACTACAGAAAACTCTGAACGGCTAGATCGATGAGCGCGTTTTTTGATCGAACCCGGCACTTTCCATCTACCAACTTTGACCGTAGAACCACTTGGCCACCATAGAGGGATTTACTTCTATTAATGCCTTGATTTCTCCATAAAAAATAAAATAAAATAGAAAAACAAATAAAATAATTTTATGTTTTTAAATTAATAAATAAGAGAAAATTAAGCATTTTAATATTTTTAACCTTATTCTTTTCGCCCTCGTATTCCATATATTTGAATAAATATAAGAAAAATATAAGGCACCTATAGAGTTTAAGCTTTATGCATTAAATAAATGTACTAGCCTTTATTTATATACTCCTGAAGAAATTAAAAAAAAAAAAAAAAAAAAAAAAAACTTAATAATTAAAAGGCCTTTTTATTTATTAGTTAGGTATTTTTAACACTAAAATTTCCAAAAATATGCTTTACTCTATCAATTGTATTTATATCTAAATGTTTGTTATATTAATCAAAATAATTTTTAATAAGATCAGGTAACACAAAAATAAATAAATAAATAAAATAATAATAAGTGTATATTAGTTAATGTTAACTTACATAATTTATTTTCAAAATTGTTCTAAAAAGGAGGGAGAAAAAAACGAACGGCGCACGTTAAAAGTACGATTTTTTCTGAAAGAGGTTGGCTGTGTAATTATTGAAGTTAACGCCAAATCTAACATTAGAAAAAGAAAAAAAAAAATAGAAATATTACGATACAAGATGAAAGATAAACATAGATATAACTCATAGAAATAAAAATTGTTCAGTTTTTTTCTTATATATATTAAAAAATGAGATAAAATAATAATATTGCTTCTTTTGATTGATTGAAAACGAAACTGTTTTTAGAAAAGTACTTATTTAGAAAAGAATTAACGAAAATCAATGAAAATTTTTATTTCTAATAATAGAAAAAACATTTAGGAACATGAAAATTTGCTTCAAAATTTTTAAATTACATTTAATTAATATGAATTATATGCATTTTTGAAAGTCACAATTTCTTCCTGCCTTATGTCTATGGTAGCGGTGCGCGAAATCGCCTCGGGCGTTTAAAGGGAGCTTTCCACCAATGAAAAGGTATGAACACCTTGTCGTATCTCTCAGTCAAGGGTCGCTAGTTATTATTATTATTTTTTAATTTTTTTTTTTTTCTAAATTTTTAACGTGGCAGTATTAGACAAAATTTCTCATAAATGCACATTATGAGAGCTATTTTTATCGTGCGATTGTACAATTAATAGGATTTATTAGCAATAGTAGTAGTAAACTAGGGAAAAAAAGTTAGTACATGCACTACGTGGGAAGGAAGCGTGTACATTTTGAATATTAGTATCTTTGAAAAGAACTTGCAAGTACTTTTAAAACGAATGGCTGAACTATAGATTTGGGATAATTTAAGTTATTTTTTATTTTATTTTATTTTTAATTTTTAACAAAAAAAAACTTATTTAAAAAAATAATAATTCTTTTGATGTTGGCACAAAATTGACTTTCTTTCGGCATAATTCTCTGAGATAAAAATCGTTTGCATTCATCATGGAAAAATTTTTAATAAATAATAATTTAGTAAGTAATTCGTACTGCATGAATTTGAGTAAAATTATATTGAAGAAAGTCTTGTGGTGACCGCAACATACAAATTTTGAATAACAATTAATTGACAATTTTCCTTTCCTTTTAGAGAAAGACTGGTCGATCGAAGATAAGAAAAAGGAGGGGACATAAAGATAATTATTATGGGAGCAAAATCTGATTGTGTACCCAGCAAAAGAATGTTCACAACAACACTGTATTGGGGGGGGGGAGGAAGAAAGAAAATCAGAGAGAGAGAATCCATTGTTGTATACTTGACTGATATAAATCAATACTTTGATGGAAGGTGACTTCCTTTAGAAGACTAGGCCCCTATCCCAGCTGCAGTACGCTGTGAGGCGGGCACCGGAGACCCATCTATGAGACGTACTACTATAGGTGCCTACTGTTATCAGGAGGCCCGAAGGCAGGTTGTATGGGCGACAAATTAACGGACTCTCATACAAATAACATTTGGACATTTCATTGTCCACTGTCCATGGGGAAAACATTCCCTGAAGGTGGTCCATTTTCAGAACAGTATACTCTGTTGTCCTGTGAGACTTCCGATATTTCTTTATACATGTGAATAGTCATAATGAAAGTCTTGAGTTGAGAAACAGTTTCTTTAAAACATAAAAGATTCAAACTAGTATTCCTTACTGATTTATTATCATGTTGGATTTGAAGTTTTAAACTAAATTTATACATGCTACAGATAGACTAAGTAAATTATTAGTATATTTTCTAATGTCTATTTATATTTTTAACCATAAAACTATAAATATATTCATATTATTGAATTGTTTTCAGATATTAGTTTTAAATTAAAGGGTTTTTTTTATTTCCAACACTTTAGGAAAAATGCGAAAAAATAAATAAGTTAATTAACAAAGCTAGTATCGCGCAGTGGTCGAAATAATAAAATACATGCTAAACACTAACGAGAGTATGTTTCTGTTTCTACGTCGGGAGGGTGAGGGGGGGGGGAATAAAGGGACAAATTCAGCCCCTGAAGTATGTGTGACACTGTATTTTTGTCATGAACAGCAAGTGACTATTAGAGAAAGTTTCATTAAAATCGGTACGAAGGTGATATAAAGACAATTATTCTCTTTCAATCTCCTCCTAGACCCCCCTCCCCCCCCCACATCCTTCAGATATATACTAACTGAAAGTGATACCAATTTAATTGATTGAAAATGAAAATAATTATTTAAATTCATTCATTGGTGTTTATTGTTTTTGTGATTTCCAGATTTTAAAAATGACCTTTTTTCCTGTGCCCTTTTTTTCGGGTGCCCTTTTTACCAGTGCCTTTTTTTCCAAGTGCCCTGTTTTCCGGGATCCATTTTGCACAATTATTCTCTTTTCTGCCCTTTTCTTCTTCTACTTTCCTTTTTATATTTCAGACAGAAATATTTAATATGAGTTTGAGTTGCTTTTTCACGCTCAAGTTCGTGAATAAAACGAACTTCGCTCAACTCAAGTTCATAATTTAAAAAACGAGCGAAGTTCAACTCAAAATTTTTGAGCTACGCTCACGAACGCGTTCGTGCACAACACTGGTTAAGACACTATACAAATTTGATTCAATTTGGAGTATTATTTCAGAAGTTATTGTGATTTTAAATTTTCAAGTGGTAGAGTGATTTCAAGTGGCCCCACTTAATTTAAGATATCTACCACTTTATTAAAAATGACGGATGAATTTCATTAATAAACTTCATTGAGACCCTTATGTGGTCTATATTTATATCAAACTTCAAACAAATTCGGACTACGCTTTTTACAATTTGAATTTGAAATTTTCAAGTGGTCTCCACATAAAAACAAAGTGGCCAAGCAACTTGGTTAATAAACTCATCTAAGATATTTATAAGATAAGTTAAGACACTGTCTAAATTTGGTTCGATTTGGAGTATTATTTCTGAAGTTATAGTGATTTTAAATTTTCAAGTGGTAGCCTGATTTCAAGTGGTCCCACTTAACTTAAAATATCTGCCACTTTATTAAAAATGGCGGATAAACTTCATTGAGGCCTGTAACTTCATTGAGGCATCTGTGGCCTGTATTTACAACAAAATTCAAGCAAATCTTGCTTTAAATATGCTTTTTACAATGTCAGATTGAAATTTTCAAGTGGCTGCCACTTAAAAACAGAAAGTCGGAGCAACTTGGTTAACGAACTCATCCAAGATATTTATAAGATCAGTTCACTGTCCAAATTTGGTTCCATTTTGAGTATTATTTCGGGAGTTATCGTGATGACAAAATTTTCATTATAGATAGATAGATATAGATAAACGAAGTGATTGCAATAGGTCGATTTCTAAAGAAATCAGCCTAAAAGCTAAATTTGTAGCATGGAGAATGGCAACAGCAAAAAAAAAAAATAAATAAACAAACTCGGTGTTTGCCATGAACAAGCATATAGTAAATGAAAACTTCTTTTTAATTAAAAAATGATATTACTTCAAATTAAAAGTAAGTAGAGAAATATTTCAAAGTATGTATATGTGTAAAAATAGGTAAAGAAATGTTTTAAATTAAAAGTGAGGACAAACAATAATTTTATTTATCAATTTTTCAATATCCGAAATACCGTCGGATATCCGGATAAAAAACCACCGGATATCCGGCTTTTGAATATATATATTTTTTTCTTTTCTTTCATTGAGATATGGTGGGAAATGCAAGAAACAACTTTTGCCCCTCCATTTGGGGGGTAAGTTAAAAAAAAATAACTTCTTAAATCACATCACTAAAAAAATAATCATATAAAATTCCACATCTGTATCTCCATTAGTTTGACTGGGCATTGCTGAGTGAGCAAATAAGTCAGTCAGGAGATCTCCCTTTATAGATGTAGATTCCTGCGATTTATTTCTTTTAATTAATATATATATTTTAAAATACCTAGCGAGAAGTACCTAGCTGGTTGTCAGCCAGGGTAGCTCAGTGGTAGAGCATCCTTGCGTTAAGCGGAGGTGCCCGGGTTCGATTCCCGGCTCTGGTATTTCTCACATAGTTGGTAATAAATAAAAAAAATATCAACCTTTACACTCCAATTTGATTTAAAATAAATATTCACAGTTGATGAATTCATGAATAAAAATTTCTAAGTTAATATATATATATATTTAATTAATATATACATATATATATGTAATGACTTTTCAGCAGTTTTCTTTAGTGCTGCACTGAGTAGCACTTTGGCCGAGTACTGAGTACTCGGCCGAGTACCGAGTAGTTGTAAGAAAGAATAATTGACGTATATATATGAAGAATTTTGCACATCTTTAAATTTAAAAAAGGCTTTTTGAACACAAAATTAAGTTAAATGGCATTGAACACAAAATTAAGTTAAATGGCAATCAGCATGTTTTCATGAAATGTTTCAGAACTTTTGTAGTGTATATACACAATTAGGTTCATTGTTATATTTGATACTTCCAGCTTAGTGGATTATTAAAACCATAATAACTGATAACTTCATTCTTCATTATATAGTCTTTCTCAGATGCGAATCATTCTCAGATAATTCTTAGAGAATATAAAATTTCCTATATACTCAGGCTTAATTTAAGATGCATGAAATTTACATTTGAAATGAGAACATTAAAATAAATATTTTATCATCATTTCAAACATGATAGACTTCATTAATCTTCAAATTCTAGAAGAGTAAAAAGATAGGTTGTTTCGGGCCATAATTTGCAGAACAACAAATTTGATAATATATTTTTAATAACATTTTCGTGTTTTTACCTTTTTCATAATTATTATTTTTTAAATTAAAAATCAATCTTTTTTTACAGTTTTAAAGTGTCTTACTTTTATTTGCACAAATATGTAACTAAAGTTTTATCTACTATAGAGGTGCACAACCTGCGGCCCACTAGCCATTAATTTGCGGCCCGTGGAAGGACAGACATTTGAGCTCATATTAATCATCAGCAGGAGAGAAAACATGAAAAAAAAAAAGAAAGGAAAAATATTTTATTTATTGCATTTGCAAAACTGGCATTTAAAAAAATCTTTTTTTTTGTTGTTGTTTGGGGGGGGGGGGGAGGGAATGGAAATGTTGGTTTATATACATATTTCTGTTTGAGAGCTAAGTATTCCACTCTATTTCTCAATAATGTAACCCACCAGTATGTTCCTTGATTTTTTGTTGGAAAAATCATGAAAGAATCTATTGATTAGTGATTATATCTTTATCTACCTGAGAAGATTAAAAACTGAAAACTGTAACAATCAGTAAGTAAAAGCTTCCCCTCTCCCCTTTTTAAATCTTTCTCTTATGTATGTTAAAATTAATGATGAAGAAGAGTAAATTTATAATTGCAATTAATTTCTATTAAAAGACTTCAAATGTCACACTTCAAATGTGAGTCAAATTTATTTCTGTCTGGCGACATTAAAAAGAAATACAAAAAGGGTGGATTCTTATTCTTTTGTAAAACTGATAAAAACACCGATCGCGATAATGATGACGATCATTTATGATTTATGGAGTTGAAAACAGAAATGGGGCATCGGCTAAAAGAATGTGTAGGGAGCAAACCAAGATTTTCAGTGGTAGTGCATGAACTGTGGTATTCTCTATTTCTCACTCTATTTCCACTCTATTTCTCAATAATGTAACCCACCAGTATGTTCCTTGATTTTTTGTTGGAAAAATCATGAAAGAATCTATTGATTAGTGATTATATCTTTATCTACCTGAGAAGATTAAAAACTGAAAACTGTAACAATCAGTAAGTAAAAGCTTCCCCTCTCCCCTTTTTAAATCTTTCTCTTATGTATGTTAAAATTAATGATGAAGAAGAGTAAATTTATAATTGCAATTAATTTCTATTAAAAGACTTCAAATGTCACACTTCAAATGTGAGTCAAATTTATTTCTGTCTGGCGACATTAAAAAGAAATACAAAAAGGGTGGATTCTTATTCTTTTGTAAAACTGATAAAAACACCGATCGCGATAATGATGACGATCATTTATGATTTATGGAGTTGAAAACAGAAATGGGGCATCGGCTAAAAGAATGTGTAGGGAGCAAACCAAGATTTTCAGTGGTAGTGCATGAACTGTGGTTACATTTCCAAAAACATAAGACATACCACAGATTTTCAGCAGTAGATTCATTTGTTCCTGGTAACTATTATAATAGTTTAGCTGATTGCTAACAGGGACGTAACTACAGACGTTATCAGCAGGGGGCATGTAGGAGGCTGAGGCTGATTTCCTAATCTGTTCAAAGGTTCAAAAATAAAAATTTATTTAATTCTGCAATGTCTAAGCTACAATACAAGCACTCCTTTCCTTGACTATGCCCTTGGTTGCTATTTTAATAGTTTAGCAACCAAATCATCCTTAAATTCATTAAGAATTTTGCAGACCCTGTTCTTTCTGTTACGCCAGAACAGGAAGGTGATGCAATACATTTTGTTTGAGATTCATGTGGAAAATGACAATTAAAACAGTAGAAGCTTTTACACTTATGGATCTCGTGAGTGACATGTAATACCTCAAAGCGGTATTTTCATACCCACTTACCTACACTAAAACTGTTTGTTTTGGTACCCTCTATCTGCCTTTACATTTGCGATAGTTGCTTCTGATACTCCCAATATAACCTTTTTTTTTTCTCTCTCTGGCAAAGCATACATTTAATTTACTTTATTTATCATTTTTTGTATGTTATACGATACATTTATTTAATTCTTTTGCCTACTATTCAATAACTTTATGATTATTACACTTTGAGATTCACTTGACTCGCTGATTGAAATTTTTTTGTATAAAAATTTTATATGCATTTGTATAAAAATTTATATTGTTTATACATTTTAAGAAACATTATTTAAATATATATATATATATATATATATATATATATATATATTATACAGCGAATACGTCTGCACAATTTCATTGTTTTATATTGCTTCGTCTGTGGCCCTTCATGTCCCACTCAACAGCGAGAGTGGCCCACCAGCCAAAAAGGTTGTGCAGCCCTAATCTACTATATTAGTATTGTATAAGGGGTTCTTTTTTTCTAAAATATTTTATTTTTGTCTGTTTTAAAGATACGATTTTATGTACTAAGTTTTATTTAAAAAAAAAAAAATGCATATTACACACATACAAGATGGTTATACTTATATTCTTGTAACTAAAATGGATAAGCTCATATCATGAATCGTCTCTATACAGAGTTTGGTGGAAATCTACTTGCCCATTTTAACTGCAGAAAGATGTTTGCAGCAAAAGTTTAATGACTATGTTTATATTTTCATATTTTTTTAGTTATTAATAAACAGCTCTTATGAATACATTTCTTTCAATAACACATAAAAATAATGAAATTCTTACAACTACTCGGTATTGGCCGAGTACCGAGTACTTGGCAAACTAGCCGAGTAGGCTGAGTACCGAGTATATAACGAGTACTCGGTACAGCTCTAGTTTTCTTTTGCATAACGTTTTTTAAAAATAAGTTTTGTCATTTATATGCATAGCAAGGCAGACAAAGCTCGTAGTTCAGACAACATTGCACATTATATTCTGCTAACTTAACTATCAAAAGTACATTACATTATTAAGCATAAGAATTAATATTAGAAAATAAAATAAAACTATTATGGCTTATCATATCCACTGAAATTGAAATCTCTGCTTTTATATTTGACAGATTATTATTATGCAATTTTATGTCACCTTTTTTTTTTTTTTTTTTTCTTTCTCTATTTTAGAGCAATTAAAATTTAATAGTAATTAAATTCCAAGTTGTCATAAAAATAAATAAAAGAATTAATTAAATTACTCATTGTCTTCAAAATAGTCTTACAGCTTCAATCATATTTGCAAAATACTTTTTATATAAAATTTAGAATTTAAAAAGGCTCTTTCCATATTTTTATTATTATTTTATTGCTATAAAAAATATTCTACTGTGGTTTAATTTGGAGTTTTAAACTATGAACAATGAGAGAAGTGAGAGAACGAGTTTTGTTTTGAAATCAATGTGAAGTCAAAACTAAGACCTATTGCTACCACTTAACCAGGAGTTCTGAACCAGTCAGAACAGAAGTTTTGATTTGAAGTAAGAATGAATTAAAACCAGAATCAAAACTAAAACTTTTGCTTTAGTTCCATTCCATCAGGAGTTTCATTTCAAAAACTTATTTCTTCATGATCTGTAATGATGTGCATGTTTCATGTTTTTATGTTCTGAATAGGAACAATTACTAATAGTTCGGATATGGCTAGTTTTAAATCACCCATTTGGAATTATTTTAGTGTTTATGAAAAAGACACAAAGTCATTTGTTCACTTTGTTTATCAGATTCGTCACTTAACGAACAATGTTTTCTTTAATGTTTTTCACAAATTAAATGTTCCTATAATCGAAATACACATACTTTTGTCAAAAGATGGAAAACCGAATTTCAGTTGGTAAGTTTTTATTTTCATATTGCATTTATGAGACAACAAAATTTTAATATATATTTTTATGTAAACAAATCATTTCCTAGTTTCTTAAAGTAAAAAAAAAAAAAAAAATTACACACTTTCATTTTAATTGAAAATATTAAAGGTGATTTTCCATAATCTGTGATATTGGTAATTTTTTCAAGGTATCATTTCTCCTTGATTTTTGCAAAAACATTTGGGACACTTCCAAGAAATGTAGGCATTGTAATGTTTTTCATTGGTGAAAATTAATTTTCCTGATAATCTGACCATTGATTTTCCATCTCAAAATACTCTTAATTCTGAATTTGTATCCATTATTAGATCCATTTCTGAGACTATATTTGTGTATGTATATGTGTGTATATGTATCTATATATGTATACTAATTCAAAATGTTAATATATATATATATATATATATATATATACATACAAGGTTGGTTGGTTTAATAGTAAAAGAGATTTATAAAGCATTGTCTATTTATATCTCTTATAATCCCCACAACTGAAATACTCACATTTTTTATTTTATTTGCCTATGTTTTACCCAATGGTATTTACATTTTTTTGTATGTGAATGGAATCCAGTTGCATAAAAACCAAATGCAAATACCTTTTTTTAATTATTGTGTGCTCTTAAAAAATTTTTAATTTCATGTGTACTGGGAAAGGGGACTGCCAGATATTCGTATCCGGTTATCCGGTAAAATCCATATCCAGTCCATCCCAGGTCCTCATATGGTTACATAATGTATTGTAATCATATGAGAGCATGTTGTAATCATATGAGAGCATTTTATTGAAATAATCTGGAAAACTTGGGAAATTTTATTTTTACATTTGAGCATGAACCCTGTTATATATTTTACTATTGAAATGCAAGATTTGGTTAATAAGTATGAAAATGATTTTAATTTCAACTGTAAAATTGATAAATTGTACTTAAATATATGTTTATATGCTTTAAATATAATATAAGCTTATTTTTTTAGGGTACACAGACTACATCATGGCACAAAATATTGCTAAATTAGATGATCCAAACTTTTGTTCTATGATTCAGATTGATAAAGAGATACCATATGTAATAGACAATCAAGATATTAAGTTTCCTGTTGCTAATATACCTTCAGAGAAATCTCTTGGATTGTCTCGTAAGACTTATTCCAAGAAGTATCCACTTACTTGTGACGCTTCCTTATTATTATTATCAAAAGATAAAATAAATGGTAATGGAAATATTTCTCCAAAAAAATCAATTTTGAAAACTTCACCAAAGTGCTCTTCAATGTCATCTACTAAGACTGTTAAAGAAATTCGACGGAAGCGACCATTAGATTCTGATACAAATGCATCCAGTAATTCAGTTCCTAAAAAAATCGGAAAAAAGGAAATTTCTAATATACAAATGCCTCCTTCAAAAATTAATGGACGTATTATTTATAAAAATCGAAATAGTAAAATATCAGATGTTAGAGTTCCTTCTCCTGATGTTGAGATAATAAATGTGATTGTTCCAGATTCTTCCAAAACGAATAAGAGAGATTCTGATAGTTTTTATGGAAAAGAGAGAAATAAATTAAAGATTACTGATTTGCAGAAGAAGAAAAACTGTAAGTCATTGCCTAGTGTTCTAAAGCCTTGTTATCCTTCCACTGATGACGTACCCATAACTGAAGCAGATATTGCCCCAAACATTCCTTCCAATTCTGTAATTCCAGATACAAGCATTAGTGAAACAAATCAAGATGCTTTAAATTCACAATCAACGAATAAGTGGCTTTTCACTACTGCAGCTTCTGCTGTATCTTCTGTTCGGAAAGATGAGACTTGTAGTGCCAAAAAATGTGAACTAGAAGATTATTCTGATACTCAAAATTCACCAGAATCTGAAACAAAATCTTCTCCGGGAAAAAAATCCGCCCAAAAGAGAGAGCTGAAAAGCTTGTATGAAAATTTGAATGAAATTTATTGGGCGAAAGAAAAAGAATTTCAGCATTTACTTAGTATTGCTGATCATCGGCATTCAGAGCGTATTACTGCTAAAGCTGCTGATGTTGGGAAAAGTCTTAGAAGACTAAAGGCTAATTCAGGGAATAAACTGCTATTGAGTTCAAATATACAGAAGAAATCTTCAGTAAATAAAAATTCTGCTCAATTAGTACTTCAAAAAGCAAAATATGGTAGACTAAGGCCAAATCTGCTGTTGAACAAAAGTTCAAATGCTAAATCACCTTTAAATAGAATCAACAAAACACTTACAAAAAAACCTATTTTGAAAACGAGTAAAAATGTAAAAATAATTGCTCGAAAAGGAAAAGTTCAACCGAAAGTTGGCATAAAAGCCAATACTGTTATTGTACCTAGAAAGAGACAAACTCCCGCAGCTTCTGCAAAAAATGTAAAAGTTGTTGGCTCTTCTAAAAGTAATTTATCTAGTGCCTTAAAGAAAAGTAAAATAGAAAACTCAATTCAGGAAATGCCGCATAGTTCTGCTGGAAGTTATGTAAGACAACTTGAGTATTTGAATGAAGTTCAGATTACAGGGAAAAAGTTTGGTGATAAAATTTATTCAGCTGCTGTGAAAAAGGGTTCAAAGCTTAGAGTTCAAGTAGAACCTCTTGAGCATTCTAGTTTGTGGAATTCTAAATTCTGTGAAGCATTTAGCAAGTATGTCATGCAGCAGAGTTCTCCACAAAGTAAATATAATATTTATATTTTTTATTCTTGTCATTTTATATGTATATACATATTTTCTAGATTAAAATTTATTTAATTTTTCTATCCTATGACTTAGTAATAAAATTATGGCAAATTAATACTTTTGATTACACTGCTCGGCTTGAAAATTGCCTCTGACACCATTTCAGTAAATTATTAAGTAAAATGACCTTAACTGAATCTGATGCCCATTTTAATTTTTCCCTATCACCCACCATTTTTTAGAAATGGCCCCATATTTTTATCATTTTTTGGTGATTTTATGGCTATAAATTTGATTTTTAGGAGGGGGGAGGGGAGCATTATTTTAACCGTTAAATATCTTCTGAGGGGCTACAGAGTTGGAAAATTCTAAAACATGGACATTTGCAATGAGGGAAACATTTTGTGGGGGGAGGGGGGGGGATTTGCCACTGAAATTATGCATTATATATCTCATATTTTTTTAATCTGTTATTAATGTTATTTTTAAAACTTTATATATATTTTTTGTTTTTAGTTGTTAAATTAATTATTTATTTTTTATTCTTCAAATCAAATTCATGTTCATAAAATTATCAAACAAGGAAAAAAATTGAGGGAGTGGGTTGGTGTATCTAGAAAACGGTGGGTAACTGGGCAAAATGGAAGTCATATTCGGTTTCAGGAGGTCATTTTACATAGCAAGAATGGTATCAGATTCAGCAAGAATAGTATCAAATTAAAAAAAAAAAAAAAAAATTGCAGAACAGTGTTATTTAAAATATGTTATCCTTCCTTACTAACCCAGAAACAGTGCAGCATGATAGCGAGCACTGCAGATTGTTTAAAGTAGGGGTGGGAATTGATTATGAGTTTTAACTGGGTTAATCGTAGTTCATTAATCGGTCGATTAATCGAATTTTTAATCGGTTTCCATTTTTCTTTATATAATTTTATTTCAATGATGAATAAAACTCTCATATTGTGTATATGTATACATATTATTCATAAGTTTGACTGAAAAAAAAAAATCAAAAACTTTTGCCTAATCAATTATATCTGTTTCATAGCTGAAATTTAAATCAATTTTCAGAGTAATAATTGGTAACTTTAAGTGTTAATTTTATATAAATATTTTCACTTGTTTATTTATTTATTTTTTTTTTTTTTAAGTAAATTATTTTTTTATTCATATTGAAAGAAATATTAAATGAATTTACACATATTTTAGTTTTATATTTGCAGGCCTTGTCCATCTCGCATGTCACTATTTTTAAATGAATTCTCAAAATTCCATATCATTATCATAAAAATCTCAAATTCTTATATTTTAGTTCTTCTTTGTCACTTCGGACTAGGACACAGAATGTTATTTTCTGTTTCTACTTCAATAGTTACTATCAGCAATTCTGAATAGACAATAAACGCTTGAAGATATTGTGAAACTCTGTTGACATTTTCCCCATCAGAGGGATAGTGGAAATTTCAATCCCTTCTTTTCTTTTATCTTTAGCATTTCCATTTTTTGAAAGCTTCTTGTTTCTGAGAATACTATTACCCTAGCCAACACTTTCTGTAGAAGGCTAAAGACAGGTGGTGTTGCTCCAGAATGCACATGAAGCGGCATTTTAACTGCCCTCCCCCTTTTCTCTATCAACAAAAGTGCAACAACTTCTTTTGAGAGAATTTATTTTTATTTATTTCCTTTTTTTTTTTTTTTTTTTTCCTTGCATTTTCATTATTTGATGGATGTTTCTTAGAATGCTAGTTAGCAAAATATGTGAAAAAATATTTTGTAGGCAGAAAAGCATTTTTACTTTAATTTGTAGCTTGAAATTTTTAATCGGAATTTGGAAATTTTTAATCGAATTAATCGATTCAATTAACTCGATTAAAAAAATTGATCGGGACTAAGCATTGATCGATTAACCGAATCGATTAATCGGCACAGCCCTAGTTTAAAGCTCTTCAGATTAATTTAACAACTTGAAAAGATACGCCAAACTTAAAAATACAAATATAATTTATTATTTTCTTTAGATTACTCTACTTGATGTATATTCTTAATTTATTTTCTCTGTAGATGCAAATTTTAATTATTTTATGAATTGCTAGTATTCCTTGTTATGCCAGACTTGGTTCAGCATACCTGGATCGCAGACGAATTTTGTTTTGCTGCAGATAGATACAGAAAATTCTGCTACTGGGCCTACTAACCTCCAAAATTTTTTCACCCTAATAAAATTCTGCATTTAAAATTTTGTTATATCCTGGGATATGATGATTTGTAACCTGACAATAAATATATTTAAAAAAAAAGGGGGGGCTTTTAATTCTTGAAATGAAATTTTTAAAAGTATTCTTCTACTAAATTTCTTACTTAGGTAAGCAATAGTTGTCAAACCGTCACCTGCCATTATTCACCACTCATCAAATGTTTTCCTATCTGGTAAACGAAACAACTCATTTGTACAAAATCAATACTGTTAAAGTTAGGCAAAGCAAAGCCTTTTTTTTTTTCCTTTTAAGGTTTAGTAAAATGCTCTGAAAAACTGATCTGTTGAAAGACAAATAAGGGAGTTTAGTCTTAATGCTGTATATCAGTCAGATTTACCCTTTGTTCCTTCCCATGTTGCCCTGTGGGATTTTTGTTGCTTCATATTATAAATTAAGGATATCTCATTTAAAATTGTAGCTTTTTGAATTCTGTTTTGGATCACATTCTTTGAACACATGTTGCCTTTTAGCTTAGTGAGCGTAAAGAAAAAAAAAAAAAAATCATTAAGTAAACAAGACAATTTAAAATTAAAAATAGAACTAGTTTAAAATAGAGATGGGTATTATTTCTCATATTAGGATAAATACTAATATTGTTTTATAGTCTATTCACACAGTATTATATTACTGACAAGTTCCTATTTTAAAGAAATAGCTGGCCGTATGCCAAACTATTCTACAAGAATAGGAAATGTATGAATCTGTGAAATAATCTCACTGGTGTTCATAATACTCAGACCCTGGTTACCCAGTAGTCACGAGAAGCATGTGCTTCCTCTGGAAAATTTTGAAAAGGCCCCAAATTAAGCTAAAAATGGGCCCCGCAAAGTTTGTGGTCTAAAAGCATTGTTTCATTATAAAATGTCACAGTACACCTGACTGCACAACTATCATTTCTAGATTATGTAGGAAATATGCTAATGAAGCTTTTACACATTCATTTATAATGGAATAATTTCATATATTGTGGTGAATATAGGCTTTCACCAGTTTATATTTTGGTGCAAAAATTAAGCGAATTTACTTGTCTCCAATTCCAGGTAACTACAAAATTTAATGAAAAATTTATAAATTTTTCGAGATGTTTGTATGAATCTTTAGATCAAGCAGTCAGTGGGGGCCCCAAAATGGATTTGTGCTTCTCCTCAGTTGTAAGGTTAATCGGGCCCTGATAATACTTAATAGTTTCGAAGATCTTATATTATTTAAATAACATTTTCAAAATATACTTTCAGTTATCCTACAATTTTCTTATATTTTCTTGGGTGTATTATTTTAAACAGACTATTATTGAATATTAGCCTAGACTAGAGTTGCACAACCTGCGGCCCAGTAGCCGTCAACTTGCGGCCCGCCGGACTGAAATTTTAGATTGCAATTGCATTAATCAACAGGAGGAAAAAAATGAAAGAGAGAAATGAAAAAGTATTTGTTTGTTGTATTCGCAAAACATGCATTTACAAAAACTTCTTAAAAATTTAAAACTTCTAAAAATTTCTTAATTATTTGTTGTATTTCTGAAACCTAATTTATTTCTTAAAACTTCTATAAAAAAAATTATTTGATTCAGAAATATCTGAGCTCCGATATCCCTTTCCTTTCCTTGGCTATGCCCTTGTGTGCTACATGTATAATTTAGCAACCAAATCGTAAAAACACTCATCGAGACTTTTGCAGACCATGCTGTTTATGCAGAGGTTAATCCAGAACAAATTTAATGCCATATTTAGGCACCTTCACAAAAACAACTTTTAGCAAAGAGGCACTTTCACAAAGTCAATTCTCAGCAATATAGCTGCACACTAAAAACTTTGTATAAGCTTCGCCATATAAAAATCATAATAAATACTCTTAATTTAGATATTTTGTGGAGGAAATGATAAATATCTAAATAAACAACTTCTTATATTGCCCATAAGAAATAACTCACTCATATTTATTTTTATTTTACAACTGTTTCCTTTTATTTATTAAATGTATTTTAAAATTATATAAACTGCTTTATGCAAAACTGCTTATTTTGGTATCCTCTATCAGCCTTTATATATGTGCTTATCGTTTATGTGACTCCCAATATAATTTTTCTCTCTCTGCAAATCATACTTTTTATTTGATTATTTTATTTATCGTTTTTGTATTTTATATGATACATTTGTTTAATTCTTTTGCTCACTATTCAATAACTTTATTATTATCATGCTTCAAGATTCACTTTACTCTGATTAAAAAAAAAAAAAAAAAAAATTTTTTTTTTTTTTAAAGTAACGATGGAAACTGAAGTTCTGCACACTGGCACATGACAATGATAGTATGCCCCTTTATATATGCATGTATGTGTGTGTGTGTGTGTATATATATATATATATATTACACAGCAAATATATCTGCATAGTTTAATTCTTTTATATTATCTCGTCTGTGGCTCTTCATATTCCACTAAACAGCGAGACTGACCCTCCAGCCAAAAAGGTTGTGCACCCCTAGTCTAGACTACACTAATATTCAGTGAATTTTGATATAGATGGTACATAATGATTAGGATATTAATTTAAACAACCATAAGTTAAGTATTATCTTAAAGAACGTATTTTTAAGCTTTGTGTTTGGTGCCTAGTGGTGTTTGAGTAATAAATGAATTATTCGGTGTCAAATCAATGGAAAAAAAAGCAGCATTTTTAACCCGACCTTCTCACATAGCTCCCAAGTACTCCGATTTTTATCGATGTGCTCCATTAATCTGAAAAATTTCAGAAAATTCCTATTTTTCAAACTTAGCATTTCTTTATTTGTTATTTTCACTTTTATTCATAACTGCCAACTTTTCCGTTTTGGGCAGAAGTTTTCTGATTTTTGAGTTAATCCTTCCAGCTCCCTCTGAATACCCAAATGAAATGCTGACTGTAAAAACTTCCAAATATACTTCTAAATATGAGATTTTGAGCATATGTTTTAAACACAGAAAGTTAATATTTTTTCAGTTTCTTTAAGAAAGTGTGCATTTTAGATTTATTAGATTAAAATTTTGTAGCCAAAATCTGTAAGCAGATGAAAATATGCTTTGATTTTGATCAATTGAAACTGGGTTGAACCAATCAGATAACACCTATGTCAGTATTGTATCATTTCAACAAAATTTAATCATGACTGGTCCACATTAGAGAAATATATAGATGTAGAGCATTAAAAACAAATAGTTTTTCTAAATGAAAACAAGTAACACAAGAGAACTATGAAAGTAAGAAGAAATTTGGTGCATAATTAACCACACAACTTCTTTACGCAGTAATATGCATGTTATAAACTTTATCAAAATACTGTAAAAAATTCTCATGACATCCCTGTGGCTAAAATGGCATTTTTCTTGTTCAACAATTTACATTTTTCTGTTTCTTTAGTGATATCATAAAGCTTAGCAATTTACTGTGAACTACAGACTAATTCACTACCTTTCCATAGATGACTGGACACTTTCGATTTCAGACTTTTTAAAAAATATCTCAACAAATAATAACATATT
This sequence comes from Salticus scenicus, assembly GCA_963930645.1. Taxonomy (NCBI): domain Eukaryota; kingdom Metazoa; phylum Arthropoda; class Arachnida; order Araneae; family Salticidae; genus Salticus; species Salticus scenicus. Next base: position 344,864,191 of record OZ005648.1, read on the forward strand.
ATCTTGAAACATCAGGAGTGTAAAAAACATGTTATGCCTCATGTACTTCAGTTAAAATTTTGTTCAAAAATGAAAGGGGGACCAGTAAAAATTTAAAGAGAAATGAAAGTATTTGGCATCATCCTTAAAAAGTAATGCTTGAAATGCAATCTTGCTGTAGCATGTGATTATGGGGCTCTTTCTCATTTTCTGTATAAATTTTTAAGTCTGCCCGCATGTAATCAGGGAGATATAAAGGTTTCTTTAAAAAATTGCAAAAAAAAATTTCACTTTTTTAGCTATAACACGCAAGGTATTAAACCCAGTACAAAATTATTTTTGGGAAACTCGACATGTAACATTACACACAGCATACTGCAATCAGAATGAAAAAGTATTAAATATCTAATGAAATGCGAGCATTTTTACTAAATAATATTTAGCTGTGCATGTGTACGATTTAGCGAAAATTCATTTGCATAATTTAATAGCCAAATACATTGAGCTACTTATATAAAACCCCCAAACATGCGTCGTATAAACTCAAAAAGTTCTATGGCATAGAATGAATAGCTATTCAGTTTCTTTCGAAAAAAAAACTAAACTATAAGGGATTTTTACTCACATTTTTATTTTGATTCAAAGAATGGTAATACAGTTTTCTGCGATTGTAAATAAATATTGAGAAAACCCCCTTATCAATTTCTTATTTTTGGGAATAGCTGAAATTCAGTTCATTCTATGGTGTAGAACTTTTTGAGTTTACACAATACTTGTTTATGATTTTTATGTAAGTAGCTCAATACATTTGGCTATTAAATTATGCAAATAAAATTTCGCAAAATCTTATGCATGTGCTGTTAGAAATTATTTAGTAAAAATACTCATACTTCATTAAATATTTAATATTTTTTCATTCTGATTGCAGTATGCTGTATCTAATATTGTATGTTGAGTTTCCTGAAAATAGCTTTGCACTGGGTTTAATCCTTTATCTACTGACGGTACTTATAAGTACCACCTACTTTAAAATTATATAGAATAACCATTTTTATGAATATTCTGACAGCACTTAGCTTCCAGGATAGATGGCAGCACGGTTTCTATGATGAGTCATTTTAGCAGGGAAGGCGAATAAGTGTTAAAACTGATGTTACATTTTCAGCTGCCATTTTGATCGGATTACCAAGATTGTAATTTTTGTTCCTCAAAAGTAATTAAAGTTAAAAGGTAAGTGTCTTATTTTTATATACATATTAGTTAAGATCTTAGAAAACAATTTGACCATTTATTTTAAGTGAACAGTGTATAGACAGTACCCTCCACTTATTAAAATCACATTCATTTTGAGCAAAAGTGATTTTATTAAGCGGCAGATTTTTATATCCGGTGTATGTTCCTGCACAAAAAAAAAAGTATTTACCTGAATTTGGAAAGAAATTTCAAAAGGTACCAAATAATGACACTAATAAACAATATTAATTAGTTTTTAACAGATAATTATTTGATTGTTCCTTCAAAATAGGTGAATTAAACATATCCCAAGTTCTGATGCACTTCCCTTTGAGGAAAATCATCAGTACTTTGCTAAAAGTTCACGCTTTTGTTTTAAATTAAAAATCTTTCCATTTAAGCTTCTTGCTTCTAAGTTATTTCAGAATAAGAACTAAAAATTGTGTTTTAATTAAACATTATAAAAAAAATCACTTGCGAATCAAATCAAATTTGTAACTAATTAAAGCGCTTTGAAGAATACAACCCTGAAATTATTACAAAGACAAGTGATAAGGCGTGTTTAATTGCTGTAAATGTAAAATTTTCGACAGAAAGATAACGGAAGGATTGCTGCGTTTTCTTTTCTTTTCTATTTTATTTTAAAAATAAAATATAGTGTAAATAAAAATTTGTTTAGCTTTAGCATGCATAATGACATTTTTGCTGCTGAAGAGATTTTTTTTTTTTAGTTTATTAACTGGCGATGCTGATTTTATTAAGTGTCGGTTTTTAAATTAGTTTGCATTGATTTGATTCCGGTCCTGGCAATATTATCAGATTAAGCGGCTGATTTTATTAACAAATGAATTTATTAAGCGACGGTTGCTGTAATTAATTTTACAGTTGAATAACTATGTCAAGGTGGCGACAATCAGGGAAAACATGGAAATCATGGAAAAATCAGGGTACTTTATCAATCTGGAAATATCAGGGAATTTTGTAAAAACACCAAGAAATCATGGAATTCATTTTTACCCAGCAAGCATGACTGATAGATCTCTGAACAGGTGTTATCTTAACCATGATTGCACAGGATTGGTTGCTTTCTAGTCGAATCTTACCAATTTAACATTAAAAAAAAAATATATATATATATATTTAGTAGAACAACTTGAGAAATAATTTTATGTCTTGATGTTAATATGTTGTGCAATTAAAATAAGTCATATTTTTATAATTTTGTTAATTTCTCCAGAATTTTGAATTTTATTTTCCTTTTTGTAAGTGAACAAAGAAAAAAGATAAAGCTTGAGATATTTTTGCCCACCAGTATTTAATTGCAGTGTTTAGCAAGCATGTTACACAAGAATGTGATATACACAAAATTATGAAATGTATATAAATAGGTTACAGAAATCATGGAAAAATCAGGGAACTTTTTTTTTCTGAATTTCTGTAGCCACCCTGTTTGTGGTACTTATAAGTACCACCATTACACTGGATATTAGAGAAAGCACTTCGTGTTTGCTTTTCTTCTGTGTAGTTTATTATTGTTTTTCGTTGTGTTGTAGCATCATTACTAAAGTGTAATAGAGTTATGCTTTATATATAAAACATTAAAAATCTTTAAAATTACCTGGTACGAGCGCTTTCAGCCACTAAACTGCGGCCTTCATCAGGTACGCTTTGGTGAACTAGAGCATCCGGTGGTTTAGTCATCTGGTTTTACTCCTCCTCTCCCTTCCAGCATGGCGTGCCACGCGTCAATTTCCATTGGGCAGGAGTCATGGTTTGCTAAAATTTCGACTATTTCTCCTTTTGTTGCATAAAAATAATTATTGTAATGGGCTATTTTGTTAAAGTTTTTGAAATCAATTTTGATGTTTTCGTTTTGGTTTATTTTTGTTAAGGCTGTTGTTATTTTATTATATCTTGTATCATTTTCATGGTCTTTTATTCGTGTTTTTATTTTTCGTTGGTAAAATTAATTTTATAAATACCTGCAGTTTCTGAGAAGTGAATTTCGTCTTTATCATTTCTAATTCTTTGGAATATGTTGCTATTGGGTTTTATCGGTATGTTTATGTTTAACTTAGCAGCTTCAGTTTTTTTTTTTTTTTATTATTACTTGTACCTTTGTTATATGGGATTGGAGGGATGTATTTTTGTTTAGTTTTTTGTGTGTTATTAATATTGTCAAGTTTTTTTAATCTATTTTTATACAGTTTATTTATTAAGTTCTTTTTATATCCTGCATTTTGACAGATTTTGGTGATTTTTTTAAGTCCTTGTTTTAGTAAGATTTCGTTGGAGCATATATTTATTGCACGATTTATATAATATTGTATAGCTGCTATTTTATATTTGTAAGGAGTTTTGCATTTAGCGTTTATAATTTCGTTACTATTGTTTTGTATTCGATATACTGTAGTTTCAAAGTTTAATTTTGGGGGTTTTATTATAGTAACATCTAAAAAATTTGATATATTTTTATTTTCAATTTCAAGAGTAAATTTAATGTCTGGATCAATTTCGTTTAGATTTTCAAGTGCATTTTTTTTTTTTTTTTTTTTTGGGGGGGGGGGGGGGGGAGTATTTTTTATTATTGCAAATATATCATCTACATATCTGTACCAATATTTTATTTCTTTAAATTTTTTTAGAATATGTTAATTTTCTATTTGTCTTAATTTCAATTCTGCTCTTACTCCTGAGATCGGTGATCCCATCGGGACACCTTTTTTTTTTGTTGGTAGAATTTGTTATTAAATCTGAAATAGTTTTCATTTAGTATTAAGTTGGTGGCTGAGATTAAGGTTTGGTTTATTTCTTTATTTTTATATTTTTCTTTTATTTTTTTGTTTAGGATTTCATTGATTTCTTTTATATTAATGGATGGATATAAGTTTATAACGTCAAAGCTTACCATAATATCATTAGATTCTAAATTTATATCTTTTAAGTTTTTTATGAATTCATCGGTTGAGTTTAAACTGGTATTTGATGGGGGTAGAATTTCTTGGTAGATGGTTTTCATATATGTTTCTAAGTTATAAGGTGGGCTTTCTCTTTTGTTTACGATAGATCTAAATTTAGGTGGGGTTTTGTGGTCCTTGAATTTTCCGAACATTCTTGCAGTATTAGGTGCGTGGTTAGTTATTTTTGGTTTATTGTTATTGAGCCATTTTCCTACATTTACAATTTTATTTATTTTTTCTGTTAGTTTTTTATTTGGATCTTTTTTGAGATGGATAACACCTATATTTTTGATTGCTTTTTTCCATTTTTTCGTTATATTAATTCATCGTGATTGAAAATAGCTATTTTACCTGTCTTGTCAGTAAGAATGCATGCAATATTTTAATTTTGTTTAAGTTTCTTTAAGGCTTTTCTGTCTTCACTGTCATTTCCATTATATTTTATTTTTTCAAGGATTCCTTTTTGTGTTATATTACGTATATTGTTTTGATGGCTTTTAGGGATATATTGTAAAGTAGATTCAACTTTAACTATAGTGTCTTTAATGTTAATAGGTTCATCTAAAATATATTTATGTCCAAGTTTTAGTCATTGGTCTTGATGTGTAGAGAGTTTTACATAAGAGAAATTTAAGTATGGAATTTGTTTCTGTTTTGCTTTGTAGTTTGCTTAAGGTTTATTTTTAAGCCAAAATTTAAGTTTTTTATTTTGTTTTTTGGTGTAGGTTTCATCTATATGGTTACTAAAAAATTTTATTTTATTTTTTAGTTTATTAAATTCATCTTGTTTACATAACTTATTAATTTGTTTTTCTATTGTCTCTGTTTGATTTCTTAGTTTGTAGTAAGTTGTTTTATTTTTAATAGCCTTGTTGAGGATATGTCTCTCAAATTTATAAACTTCTTTTTTATACTCATATTTTAAGGTTTTATTTTTAATTTTCGTGAATTTATGTAAAATGTTGAAATATTGACAATCCTGTAGGACAGTTCTATGTTTATTAATTTTGGTTAGTTTTTTTGATAATTTGTTCCATTCTCTAAAAAATTTTTCTTTATTCATTGTTTTGAGTGATATGCGATGTTTTGTTTATATACACAATGTTTTAATTATACTTTTAAACTATTATTTTAGAAAGCAGTGATTTAGGAAACATTATGATTAAAGGTCTTATTTAAGATAAGTCATTAAAGGTGTGTTGTTGTGTCGAAAAGCGCACCACTCATAGCAAACATGATGACCAAATAGTGAACGTTCACATTATAAAAACATTAAGTCTGGTTATGATGACTAAAATCAATTTAAAATTAGATAAAAGGTAAATTCTAAAACTATATATAAAACATTAAAAACCTTTAAAATTACCCGGTACGAGCGCTTTCAGCCGCTGAATTATGCTTTTTTGGCATTTCTTTTTAGTATAACTTATTTCTTTCTTTCTTTTTTTTTTTTTTTTTTTTTTTTTTTTTTTTTAACGTTTCCAAAAAATTTTGAATTTTAAATCTGAGCTTACTTTTTTTTGCCACACAATTAAATGAAATGTCTATTCTTCATTCAAAATTAACAACATTTTAATTTATTTGTGTGTAACTGAGATTTAACAATAATAGGAGGTTTTCAAGTTGTTATTTTTTTTTTCTCTTCTTAGAATGTCTGGAAAAAAGAAGCTCAGTCTTCAAGAGGCTTTGGATTTATTATCGAACCTACCATCTGAAAGCAGTGATGCACTAACAGATGATTCTTCAAATGAAGAAATCCCAGCAAATAATCTGCTGGAATTTTCGTCAGATACTGAAGAAGACGATCAAGAGACTGAACAACACCCAGGGGGGCAGTAGTTCATGTTCAGAAAATACAGTATTACCTACCATCTGAAAGCAGTGATGCACTAACAGATGATTCTTCAAATGAAGAAATCCCAGCAAATAATCTGCTGGAATTTTCGTCAGATACTGAAGAAGACGATCAAGAGACTGAACAACACCCAGGGGGGCAGTAGTTCATGTTCAGAAAATACAGTATTTCCTACCTCAGGATGCAATACATCAAAAGTGAATACACAATGGAAAAAAACATATGTATAGACCAAAGTTCCCATTTTCCCATATGGATTTTTTGGTTTACAGTTTTTATTTGGCTGTCATAAACTGCCTAGAAATCATCTATACTGGTCTTCAGATATAGATATGTAAGTGAATGTCATTCAACAAACTATGACACATGACCGATACAATCAAATATTCTCAACTATTCATCTGAATGACAATTTATCTATTCCATCAAATAAAAGAGATAAAATGTACAAATTGAGACCTTTCATGTCTCGTTTGAATAAAAATTTTAAGAAATGCAGGTTGGCTGCTCAAGTTCAATCCATTGATGAAAGTATGATGCTTTTCAAAGGCAGGTCAACTCTGAAGCAGAAGCAGTACAACCCAAAGAAGCATATAAAACATGGGTTCAAACTCTGGTGTAGAGCAGACATGTCCAGGTACATGTATCAGTTTGACGTTTATCAAGGGAAACAAACTGACATTGATAAATCAAAGAAAGAGTTTGGACTGGGTGATAACGCTGTTGATGAAATGACTATAAGTCCATCCGGTAAAAATCACATTATAGTTATGGACAATTATTTCTCTTCGATACCATTATTTGAATATTTAAAAACGAAAAACATATATGCTGTTGGCACAGTTTGTCATGATAGATCTGGGTTACCTAAGCTCATTGATGATAAGAAGATGAAAAGAGAAGACTTCAACTATCAAATATCGGATCAAGGGATATCCTTTTTCAAATGGAAAGATAATCGCCCTGTATACTTTCTCTCTAACTATTATGGAAATGACGCATGTGTAGTACAAAGAAGACTCAAAAATAGTACTAAAACTGATGTCACAGCACCCACTGTTGTAAAAGATTATAATGAACACATGGGTGATATTGATAAGGCTGACATGTTACATGCAATATACGATAGGAACAAAAAATCGAAAAAATTGTGGCACAGGCTTTTCTTTGCTATGCTAGAAATGGCATATGTCAATTCATATATAGCATATAAAGAGTTGCAAGAAAATATCTTCTTTGGAATATAGGCATTGCATAACCAAAGGACTGCTTACAAAATCAAAAGCATAACCGAAAGTAAAAGGGAGACCCAAATCTAATAATGACAATGAACAAGTTTTCTGTGCAAACAAGAGGAAGAAAGGGAACTTATCTGTTTCTAAAGATATTTGTTTAGAAAATCATGGATGTCATTGGCCAATTTTTGTTTCGAATTGAGGTCGTTGTGAATTTTGTGCTTTAACCACTTCACCAGCCACTATAGTGTGTGGAAGGCTGCATTTCCCCGGAGTTATCTCGGTATGGCCGGTGAAGTGGTTAAAAAACATTCAATCGAAACCTCACTCAAAATGCACTCAAAACGTATAATATGTTTTTGTGTATTAATGAAAAGAAAAACTGTTTCTTTGAATATCATCAAATTTAAGTTTTTGTGTAAAACCTGTTTTTATGTGTAAAAAAAGTAAGTAAAATTTAAAAATTTTATAATTTTCAAAAATGATTTTTTTTGTGCTGTAAAATAGTAGTGTTCTCTGATTATTTAACATTTTTAAAAGTTAAATCTGCTTTTAAAAAGTCATACGGTCTTTTTGTATTGTGGTAATATTTTAGCCTTCCGTGTACTTGACGGTACTTTAAAGTACCAATTTAATTAGTTAGCTCTAACGGATTAAATTTCCCAAAGTTGAGTATTTTATTTATGTATATCCCTTAATTTTCAATGTAGTGATTAAAAAAAATATATATATATATATTACATGAAAAAAATTGCAGTACATCATAATGCAATAGATAGAGGGTTAATAATACCTTGCACGTTATAGTTAAAAAAGGGAAAATGTTTTTTGCAATTTTTTAAAGAAACCTTTATATCTCCCTGATTATATGCTGTAGAGACATAAAAATTCAAACATATAATGAGAAAGAGTTCCATAATCACATGCTACAGCCAGATCGCATTTCAAGCATTAATTTTTTTTCAGGGTGATGCTAAACACTTTCATTTTTCTTTAATTGTCTACTGGTCCCCCTATTACTTTCGGTACAAAACTTTAACTAAAATATATTGAGGAATAAAATGTTCTTTACACTACTGAAGTTTCAAAATGATTTGTTTAGTATGTTTTGAGATATTTTTAAAAATGTCTGAAATCGAAAGTGTCCGGTCATTTATGGAAAGGTAGTGTATTGTAAATTGCTGTTTTGTCTTTTTTGTTTTTGAAATAATGTGGTGAAAAGGCATAAAATTGACCTAACTAATTATGGCTGTCAATGTTTTTCCTGTTGTAATAATTCAAGCATACAGAAGGGCATCTGAAAGGAGTTTACATAGAAAATTTGAAAAAAATCATTTGGGCTTTTTTTTTGAAACACCTACTTTTGGTCCAACTTTCAGTTTTCAGATTTTCACCAAAACTCTGCAAACTTATTTCTGCACTAAATATGTCTTAATTTAAAAAGTTTGATTCTATATTTTCAGAGTTTGGTGACATCATATTCAGAAGTTCCCTTATTTACACACAAACTGGCGGATTTCTAGAAATCCCGTTTTTGGTCTTGAGAAACCTTAAGATATGTAAATCTGGTAAAAACTCGATATTAAAATTATTAACCAAATGCAATACTCCCATCATCTATGGTAGTCAGATAATGAAAGCTAGAAGTGATGACAATAAAGACAATTTTCAAGTGTTTATAATTGTCTCCCATATTAGGTACCTCCCCCTTCCTCCCCACACACACATTATATCCTGTCTTTGTCTTGAATTTTTCAACATATATTCCAGTATAAAAAGTTTTGTAAAGAGCTGAAATTTGCATTTTGTCCTGATTACAAAAGTGATTCTTCAGTTGCTGCTTAAATATTGTGTATATTACAAACATATAGTTATTCAAACTTAATTAACAAAATGATACCTCAAAGACCACTTACATTTCCTAAGAAACTTTTGTTACATTTCCTAAGAAGTTTTTTAGGAAATGTAAGTGGTCTTTAAGGTATCATTTTGTTAATTAAGTTTGATAATGATCACTGTTATACATATTTTATATAATGTACTTATTCTTTTGCTATTTTGGAATTTAGGTAATAACTTTTTCCCAATAAATTATAATTTTTTTTTTTTTTTTTTTTAATTCTGTATCACCAGACTATATTATGTTTTTTTTTTTTTTTTTTTTTTTTTTTTCCTCTTTATAGTCTAAAGTAAGAACAAAACTAAACAAAAATAATGGTAGACATTTATATTTGTTCTTTCCTTGGAGTTTTTATTTTGAATTGTATTTTTGACAAAATCACATTTTTTAATTTGCATACTTTTCAGGAGCTAGTTTGCTTGAAATGCAATAATATTAAATGTAATGTCGATGATGCAAAGCAATTGATTTTAACATAGAATTAAGTATAGGTGGTTTGTTCAGCTTACTTAAATAACATTATTAAATATTATACCTCTGATCAAAATAAGTAACATTAATGCACTGATATATATATATATATTTTAACACTTATTTTATTGTAGCTGTTATTTATTCTTATTTATTTTGTAATGCATGTCATTCGTATTTTACAGTTGAGGTTAAAAGCCAAGAATCGGTTAAAGCTATGTTTGATGAGCTTATGGAATCTTGGTTTCAAAATCAGCACGATAATGTAAAGAAGAAGAAACCTGAAGAAGAGTCTCTAAGGTCTAGTGTGAGACAAAGTGAATGTGCTTTCCGTTATAAGGAAATAGTAGTTAAAAAACACGAGCACTTCATGCAGTTTATTTTAGTACCTAATACAGTCAAGCAAAATAGCCTGACTATTGAAGTATGTAGTGTTGCATCATTTTGTTTTTAGAATTCTTGTTTATAATAAATAAATATACCATATATAATCACTCTCATTCCTGTTTATTGACAAAAATTATTTTATATTTATTTACCTTGTTTTCCCCCTTAATTTTGCAATGTCTCTTCATTAAGTTATTGGCAATTATTTGTGTTTGGTGCTTACAATTTTTAATAATACTTTTTAGTATTATAATTTATGTAAAGTGAGTATTTTTTGTCTTTTTTTTTTTTTTCATATACATCTTATACATCTGTAATTTGAATATTGTTACAATAAATTTCTCCTATTTCCTATTTTTTAAATAAATTTCTCCTATTTTTCCTAATATTTTTTTTAAAGAAAACCATTTTGACCCCTGAAATCAATGTAAAATTATATTACCATTAATTCATTCAAAACACAAATTTCAATAAAACTCCTTACAAAAAATTACATAAGTGAAAGATATTGAACAAATTTACTTCTTTATAGGTTCTAGAATCTAATAAAGCGTATTTTAAAAGAATATTGACATTTATGCTGTGGATGGAGAAAGATTAAAAATTACAATGCTTTTGTGGAACGTTGGATTACTATTCGTTATTGGGAGGGGGGGGGGGGGCAGACTAAAACAAATATGAGTGAGATATTGGACTATTCTACTTCTTTATAGGCTCTAGAATCTAAGTAAGTTTAAAATGACTATTGACATTTATGTTGCTAATGGAAAAAAAAAAATTAAAAATCACAAAGATTCTGTGATCTGTTTGATTGCCGATTGGTAATAGGCGTAGAGGGGGGGGGGGTCACAAAAAATTACATGAGTGAGAGATATTGAACAATTTTACTGCTTTATAGGTTCTAGAATCTAATAAAGTGTGTTTTTAATAAATATTGACATTTATGCTGTGGATCAAAAAAGATTAAACATCATTATCTTTCCTGCCAAAATTGGGAGATTTTGAATCTCTGCATAATGCCGATTTGGAAATAATCTGCAGACTAAAAAAAAAAAAATCTGCAACATGCGTCAAACATCTTGCATTTTCTGCTATGATTGCATATATTTTCCTCAATTTTCAGGATATTCAACTTGTTAAAGAGTAACTCAATACATTTGGCTAATAAATTTTGCAAATGTAATTTTGTCAACTCTTGTACAGTTAAAAGTTATACATGTCTGCTTTGGGTGTTTTAAAGGGTTTTCGATAAGCTGAATTGAGAAATGCTTGTTTTTTCTCCTGAACACGTGAGGCATGGCGGTGTTTCAACAGTGGCATGCAAAGACTTATCAAAATTGTAAAAAAAATTTGCTTTTTTCAAGCAAAATATGCCAAAAGATTTTCCAGTAAAAGACAAATTAGAATATATGTATAAAAGTTTTCACAAACGGTAACAAAATATGTTTCCTCCTGAGTCTTCTCAGACCTGCCAACTGCTACGAATAATTCGTAGTTGCTACGAATTTGGGCGGTAAACTTCGATGCTTCGAAAATTGACTCAAAACTATTAATTTTTATTTAGTACCAAAACTGCAACATTTTTTACTATGTTTTGCCTTGCGATTTTTAATCTTTCTCCGTCCGCACCATTAATGTCAATTTTCATTTTAAACTAGCTTTAATAGACTCTAGAATGTATAAAGAGATAAAATTGTTAAATATTTCTCACTCGTGTATTTTTTTGTGTGTCCCCCTCATGCCCCATCCCACCCCTTAACGGTCAGCAAACAAACATCTCGCGAATGCCTCAGGATTTCTAATCTTTTTTCATCTGCAACATAAATGTCAATGTTCTTTTTAAACTTATTTTCTTAGATGCTAGAACATATAAAGTAGAACTCTTCAATATTTCTCACTCATATTATTTTTACCCCCCTCTCAACGATAGGTGATCAAATGCCTGTAGAAGTCTTTGAATGTGTTAACATTAATCTTTTAACATTTAAAATAATTATCCCAATGCTAAGATTATAATTCTTTGCAATCATTATAATTTATAATTGTTTTAATTATACACATAACAAAAATATTTATTTAATGGGTAGCATTTTTGCTGAACTTTAATAACTGGTTGAATATAGTGTAAAAACAGTAATTCTGCATTTTTAATAAAATTGTTTTACGCCTGGTTTTCATCAGGGCTGAAAATAGTACCCCACAGATTATACACAAGAAACATACGTTCATTTGTTTAGGATTTGTGTGTTGCATGGTAAAAATGTACCAATCAACCATCCAATCTATTTTTATTGGTGTGCTACTAATTGTCATTTTCAAAGGTTAGCAGGTATGGTCTTCCTTTTTTTTTTTTTTTTTTTTTAGATTTACTGTTTTCCTAGCTGCTCTTCCGTAGTGTTTTCATTTTTCCATTCTCCTTCTCCAACTGCTACAAAAAAGCTTTGTTAAGAAATACCAACATGCATCATATAGATGACATGGGCCAGGATGTTGACTCATAAATAATCTCGAGAGTACAATATTGCAAATACGACTACGGGCTGTTATCAATGCAGAAGGAGGTCCAATATCCAAAAAGGAGATCCAATACAATATCAATCCAAGATATTTCTTTTCATTGGTGGGGACATTTTTTTTAAATTAAAAAATGAAATTGAAGTTTATAAGGTAGAATAATCAAGACAGGTGGGCCTGTAATTTTGTCAGTATAAAATGTTTTGTTCATTGCTTGAAAATTATTTGGGAAGAAATTTTTTTTATTTAATACAATATTCCTCAAATAATAGGCATTTATCAAGTAAAATGTGCCTGCTTTCATAATAATATATATAATTTAATAGATTTACAAAGTAGTTGTATGATGTCCACAGCGTAAAAATATAACATATTTAATTCTACGTGAATAAAAATTGCTATATCAGCAAAGTGCTGAGTAGAATTTCTTAAGATAAGTAAATCCTACATATTTATGGGGGCTTGACCTGGGATTGGTTTAATTAAAAGGAATGATTTAAACAAAAAGTAATTGAATAGTGATATTGAATTACAGAAGCAGAAAAATAAAAAGGAAAAGGCAACAACATTCATTCTTTTCTTAACAAAATGAGAAAAAGCAATTTGACTGAACTATGCCAAGAATGCGAAATAAATCTGCCTGAAAAAGTAACTACTCTTTTGATAATCGAAGCAATAAAAAAAATGGGAAAACTATGATGAAGGTTTTATAAAAGACAGACTTGAGGTAATATTATCAAACAGCAAAGAGCAGAAAAAAATGGTAGCGAAGGAAAGGCAGCAAAGAAATGTTATGAATTTATCCAGAACGGAAGACACGATAAAATCAAAAATACGTATGGTCACTTTAAATGAGAAATCCACGAAAATAATCATTGATATGGTGAGTGGTGTAAGTCTAATAAATGAAGAATATTACAATGAAATTAGCGCACCTGAATTATCCCCAGAAAGTGTGTGTGTATATTGACGGGAATTGTCAGAAAAGAAATGACGCCAATAGATTTCTTTAAGCATGAAATACAAGTAGAGGGCATGAAGTTAATGGATGATTTTGATGTAGTGCCAAATCTAGACTGTAATTTGTTAATTGGTGTAAATGCGATATCCGGATACAATTTAATAGTTAATAGGCGTAAAAATAAAAGATCTCGCCAAGGAAGAAAACATATGGTCAAATGACTGTATATTGCAGATATATTAATGCACTGAAGAATTCTAAAGAAAATTCAAAAAATGTAGCCAACGAAACAATTAAAAATACCGTAACAAAAATATCTTGTGAAAAAAAACATCAGATCTAATTAACAGTGAAAAATTTAATATCAAAAACAAAGTATTAAGATTAAAACAAATAAGTGAGCAAGGAGAAAAATTTGAAGAACGTGTGTGCAAAAAAAAATATATAAAGAAATACATATTGAATTTAATACAAATTGTGAGTCAAATAATTTTTTGAACAAGATGATAGATAAATATACAAATGTGGAAATGTGTCACATTCAAAAGAAAGAAAATGAGAAAAATTCATAGAATTAGAAAAGAGTCATAAGCCCAATAAAATGAAAAATACAGAATTAATAAATGCTGATAATAGAAATGATTTTTCTATTTTTCAAAGGAAATTAAGTCCAGAAAGTAAAAGAAACCAAAAACATGATAAAAATTTATACAAAAATTATACAACATTAAATGGAAGTTTAGTTAATTCAGAAATTCGGGACAACATTAAAAATTCCAGAAAAGGAAATAAATCGTCGGTGCTCACAAAAATTAATGTGAAGAGAAGAATTTAAACAAAAGGATATATTTTTAAAACAGCTGTGAAATTATTTTTCAGTGACATTGTTGAATCAAAAGAACGGCTACAAGCTGAAATGAAGAATAAAGGATGGTTAAAACGGTCTAACTTACAAAGAACCCAATATGGAACAGGCATGAAACTACGAGAGAAATTTTTGGGTCCATATAAAGTTACCAGTGTGAGAGCAAAGCAACGATACGATGTGAAGAAAGTTGGTGATATGATAAAAATATTTCCATTGGGTCACCGGACTGTCAGGATGACCGATTGTAGGATAAATGTGTATAATGAAATCATTGACAATAGATTTGTTTTTGCTGTAGAATTGATAAAAATTTGAATTTTAAATTTCAGAACTCTAGAAAAAAGAATGGCAAACTTCCATATTCGATTGAAAGCATAAACATTTAATTTCAAAGGATGACATATACACAATAAATATTCAACTAATATACTAATTAAAAGGAAAATGATAAATATTCTATCATAATTTGAAGTCAAATTTGTGTTCAAATGTCTAAATAAAGTGTCTGATATTGATATAAGGTACTCATATGTTGCAACGGAATAGATTTCATATCTGTCATCCTTGGCAAAAAACAAAAAATAATAATAATATCCCCAAATTATCTGGCGAACATATTTAATTCCTTTCAAAAATCGTGGTTATTTTAATAACTTATATAAGGGGGTGATGAATAATATGAAACAATATTTCGTACAATACATATTGCGAAAATTTACATCTGGCATGTACATTTTCGTGTTACGTTTTTGATTGCCAAATTAAAAAAAAAAAAAAAAAAAAAACGCCAAGGGTAACAGAGTTTTGAAATAAAAAATTTAAATTTTGTCAATTTGACAGTAAAATAACTCAATCTAATGCCTAATGCATGCACACGATAACTAATACATATCTATACCAAAATATGGGGATTAAAATCGGAAAATAATTTTCCTCGATTTTTAATAAATTTTTACAAAACTAGGGGGCTCTGCCGCCTGCTCACTCTGCTCACCAACCCCCGAAGGAGGTTTCTCCTCTTCCCCGACTCACTTTACTTATTAACACATGCAGAACTCTGCCCGCCTATTCTCTGCTTTCATTCACTGAAAAGGAATATTAATAGTGCATTTTACAAGACAAAAGCGTAAAATTATTATGGAAATCCTTATATTCAATGTCAAATTGAAATATATAATATTTATATATATATTTTTTTAATAGAAAGAAAATGATAATATCTAGACCATTTTGCATTACAGATTTAGTATAAGACCCTTTTTATTCCTTTTTTACAATCTTAAATTCGGACCACGGTACCCCAGTCGGTAGAGCGCATAGCTCGTAATTGGAAGATTGCGGGTTTGGTTCTTGAGCCAACAAAAGACCGTCGTGTACACTAATGGTGGCTGATGCACGTAAAATATGTCGTGGCCACAATATCCTCCGTGTTTCCATCAAAATTATTCCTCTAGGGGCCACCGAAGCTGGGAGCTATCCCCTTCATGTAGGACCAAAACTGTGGTGTCCTGTCTCCGGAACATCTGTAGGGATGCATCCCAGACCGTTGCCAATTATCCATAGTGCAGTAATGGTGCGACGTCAATCACAACCTACTTAATTATCTACCTACCTACAACCATGGATCATATTTTAATTTTCACGTGTAAGATTAATTTTCTTAAAGTAGAGAAAAAAAAGTTTATTTTCTTTGTTTTTTACATCCATGGTTTTGGGCCGCGATACCCTAGTCGGTAAAGCGTTGAGCACGTAATTGGAAGATTGCCGATTCGATACTTGAGCCGGCCAAAGACCGTCGTGTACACTAATGGTGGCTGGTGCACATAAAATATGTCTTGGTTGCAAAGTCCTCCATGTTCCAATCCCCACTATACCTCTGGGGATCCCCTCCGTGAAGGTTCAAAATTGTGATGACAAGTCTCCGGAACATCTCTAGGGGTGCGTCCTAGACCGTCGCCAATTGCCCATAGCGCAGTATTGGTGCGATGTTAAATCCAACCAACCTACGTACAACCATGGATCATATTTTAATTTTCTTGTGTAAAAGGACTTCATGACAGAAGAACGTCACTGGGAGAAACTTTTTTCAAAATGGCAAATAGAGTACCTTCATAAACTTGTCGTTTTTAGTTAATAACTTCTTTAATTAAAGTGATAAAAATTTCTAAGCGGCTGAAGTGTCTTCCTTGGAGTACTCAGAACACATTGATACCTCTCATGACGCGAAGGACCCTGCCCTCCGTTAGAAGATGCTGTCACAGACAAAAAAATTTGACGCCAGTGACAGTAACTTTTTTTTTAATATATAGAGAAATCTAATGGGCGATTAACATAAAAAATCTTTTTCTTGGCTCCACAGATGGTCAGTGATGTCGCGCTTTGTGTATAGAACTACATTAGCATTTTATCAATGTGTATAAAATTTTTACAGTGATTATGATGTCAATATTTGTGAGATGCATAATTTAACTTTTTATGATTTTTTTAACATTCATGCAGACATGTTACTTTTCAGCCTTTTTAAGCTTGAAAATTATTATTCTTGGTATTAATGCAATTCTGCATTAAAACTTTTTGGACATGTGTAGGAGGGGGGGGGGGGGTCAGCCTGAATTTGTGCAATATATTATTAGCAATTTCTATGTGATTGACTTTCAAGAAATATCAAATTCAAATTTGGAGAAAAGGAAAAAGAAATAGCACTTCAATTGCATTTTCCTAATGAACTTGAACTACGTTATTTTGCTAATCAGTTGCCCAAGCAAACAATGCTTCTATAGAATAAACTTATTTTCAAGTATATGTGATAAGTTTGTCTGTGTTTTAAGCACTTAAAACTATTTTAATTATAATTAATATGATATTCAATATAAGATTTATTCTAAGATTCTAAGACGGAAGGTGGCTACTCACCACTATGCAGCGGTTTTGAGCGATTTTAACCTTTAGAGAGGGGCTCCGATGGCACTGTGGAAATTCAAAAGAGCCCGTGTCTAAAGATTAAACCTCCTCCGTTGTTTATTGCATAAACAGAAGAAAAAAAAAAAAATTACGGAGGTCGCTAAAGCGGAGCTTTCACAAGGGCGACAAGGTAGCAAGAATATAAAAAGAAGAACGAAGCCTTGCTCCCTCGCATGGAAAGGCTTGTGTTGAAAAATTATATGGACCTCCA
The DNA here is from genome assembly GCA_963930645.1 of Salticus scenicus. Classification (NCBI taxonomy): domain Eukaryota; kingdom Metazoa; phylum Arthropoda; class Arachnida; order Araneae; family Salticidae; genus Salticus; species Salticus scenicus. The sequence goes on from OZ005648.1 coordinate 344,881,726, forward strand.
AGAGAAAAGTTGGTAACTGCCTTGGAAGATTGAAAAATTAGTTGGTCAAATTGGAAAGATGCATTAAGAAGTTATAGATTCTGTTTAGTTTCTGACATAGGGGAAGCCGGGTAACAATATTAAAAAGCCAGTCGTTAGGTTTATTAGGTGGGTTAAGGATACGCCAATCATGAGTTAATGGGCATGAGAAAAAGTAATGATTTGCATTACCCTCAGCCCCGCACTCACATTGTGGAGTGTGCGAGCAATGAAACTTGTAAAGATGTGATTTGAACGGGCCATGACCTGTTAAGAAGGCTGTTATGGCTGGGAAAAGGTCAAAGTTATAATTTGACACTTTTGGGAGGAGGTTAAAAGTAAATCTACCTTTGGGAGATGTATCCCAGTATAGCTGCCATTCTTTCGTTAGTCATGCTTTAAGATATCTTTTGATGTAAGAGTGGGGAGGGCCAGAACGAAATCCACTGCTTCCTTTTTAGTGGATCTACCATTTCATTGCCCGCGACGCCTCTTGTGAGCAGAGACATGAGCTAAAGAGAAAGTATCGGGCTTAGACAGGAGATCTAATTTGATATTTCTGAATAATAGGATGGTTACTCCTGTGGGGAGCCAGAGCCTGAAGACCTGAGAGACTGTTACTGTAGATATAAATTTTCGAATTGGTAAAATAGGAAATTGACCAAGAAATTGCTTGGCTGATAGAGAAAATCTCAGCCTGGAAAACAGTATTACTGTCCCCAAGCCTAGAGCACCACTGATGAACCAAGACCCCGTCAACGAAGGTGCAAAATGCAGCACCCACACCATAAACTGTCTTAGATCCATATGTATATATTGCCACAGGGGCTCTAGGAGAGAAGGAGTTAATGTTAGTATTAATTAATGCATGCATAAAGTCCTTTGCTGGGTGTATGAACCAGCTGCCCATTTTGAATTGAATTTCTTCATCTGGAAATAGGATTTTCTGTAAGTCTTTGTTTCTTAGTTGTAGTACGTTTATTCTGTTGTATTCGTAATTCAGAGTGAGGTGTAAAGGAGGAACACCGGTGATGACGTGGAGGGCATCAGTGGAGATAGTTTTATAACCCCGTGACAGTTGCAAGAGGAACATCCTTTGCAATGAATTAAATTTTCTTATAGCTGTCTTTGAAAGATTACCTCCCCAGATTCCCGCCCCATAAGTTATGATTTTTTCCACTATTGTTAGATACCATGTTTTTAACATTTTGGTGCTTATACCCCATTGTTTTCCCATTAATTTGCACGAGTTATGATAATGTATAAGAAGTGTAATTTTAAGTGAGTTTAAATGTTCAATCCAGTCAAGGTTTTTGTCTATTGTTAGTCCTAAAATTTTCAAGTGATTGACATGTTTTACACTTTTGCCCTCTAACCTCATCGTCGGCTTTCTCTTCAGTATACGTGGTTTGGAGAAAGTTAAAGATTGAGTTTTATTGGGTGAAAGTTGAAAGTTTAGGTCTTTGAGCAGCTGGGAAAAAGAAGTGAGGGCATCCTGAGCTAAGGCCTCCAGATCTTTTCTGAGTTTGCCCGAGAGAATTAACGTGAAGTCATCCGCAAATGCAAATAATTCAAAGCCTTGTGAGCTCATAGAATTAAGTATGTTATTAGCAATGAGTGTCCACAGGACCGGGCTGAAACACGAGCCCTGTGGACAACCTTTCTGTTGACTGTGCACACTAGAGCCTGAGCCCCAGTCGATTAAGATGGAACGCTCAGATAAGTACGATTGGATGACTCCCGCCAAGTTTCTCGGGCATTCAATTTTTGATAGGGAGTTAAGAATGTGGGGCCATTCAATATTGTCGAATGCCCCTTGGATATCCAGGGATACTAAAGTTGTATATTGATCAGTATTACAACTGAGGGCACTAGAAGACAAAATATTTTCCAAGGCCTGTTCGCAAGATCTGCCCTCTCTGAACCCAAATTGCCGTTCATTTTAGAGCTGGTTAGATTCCAAAAAGTAATTAAGTCGGACAACAATTAATTTTTCTAATAATTTTCCTAGGGTTGGAAGAAGGCAGATCGGGCGATATGATTTTGGCTCAGAAGGTGACTTCCCTTGCTTCAGGAAAAATACAACTTGGCCTTGGCGAAGAACTCTAGGAAAGGGATTATAGTCCAGACAGAGATTTATCCAGTGTAAAATATTAGGGATGCATTTGTTAACTTGTTTTAAAATTTTAAAATCTATGCCGTCTGGACCTGGGGCTTTTTTGTCATTAAAAGTTTTAAGCGCAGTGTGGATTTCCACCTTCGTGAAGGCTTTGTCCTCCTGCGCGGAGAAAACAATGGGAACGTTCGCAGAATTTGGAATTGTTGACGGGCCGAAAATTTGCTGTGTAAGAAAAACAAGGTTGTTTTGTTTAGAGGAACGTGAAAAGTTCAGCCTTTTTTTCTGTAAGCTTGTACCATGTCTGATTCATGTTTGATTATTTGTTTTTATGTTGAAAGAAAATGAACTCGTAAATTTTTTTTGACAACAATTAAACTTAGAGAACTCACAGATAATTATAACCCTTTGTCTAAATAAACAAATAATTTGCAATAAAAAAAATATTGTGACTATAAATTGAGATAAAAACTAGCCTATCTCTCAAGTTGGATCAAACTACACACAATGTGCAAAATTTTATTAAAATCGGTTCATTAGTTTAGGAGTTCATAATGGACAAACATCGTGACACGAAATTTTTATATATAAAGGTATGTGATATAGGTATTTATATATATACCTACGTATCATAGATAAAAGATGTATGCATGTATATATAATATATATATTTTGAATTTGTTTTTGCATCAGTATTTAAAACAATCAGTAGAGCATTACATAATTATTTATTTATTGTTGTAAAATTATAGGCTATGAGAGAACTTAGAGAAGCTTTTCTATTGGCTAAGAAAGATTCTAGTTGTCGAGCTGTCCTCCTCAACAGCAGTGGTACCTTTTTTTGCACTGGAGTTGACTTCTCACAATTAGTTGGAATCAACAGAAAGCAAGTTGCTGAAGAAATGTCTGCAACTATTAGGTAATTATTTTTAATTACACTAAAAACAATTTATTTGTATTCTAGAATCACATTTAAATTTCTTGATTCAATTTACAACCAATATATGAGAGATTTATATATATATATATATATATATTATATATCTGTATATATATAGTGAAGGAATTGTTATTTATGCATTACTAGCTGCCTTCGGTGACCTGCTAGTTTGCAGTCTGAAAAATCTGATCATATTAAACAAATGCCTTCTTCCCGTTTCAGAACCTACAACCGCTTTTGTTCACTCATAGTGCAAGTACCTTTGAAAATTCTAACTGTAACAAATTCCTATTCGATGTAGAAACCTTGAATGGATAGAGACTGGGCATGTTTCCATTTCGTGATATAAAACAGCCTGTTCGCTCACTGTGCAAACAATCTTTGAAAATTCTGTCTGTAGCAAACCCTGCTCAGTGACACCTGAGACATCCTCATCTACCCCTTCCTTTTGAAATAGCCTGTTCACTCACCTTTGAAAATTCTAACCATAGTAAACTCCCATCGATTGGCTCTTGCGGTCCCCTAATGTACACCCGCCCTCTCTCAAATAATTTTACACGTTGATAATAAAATAAAAAATTAATTGATCTTATGTAATTTTGTTCTAAGACAAAAAATATTTACTCAGCATTAGTGAAAACTTTGCATATATATCGGCTGGCAGGTAGTGTTGTTATGCTCTTCTGAAATAAATTTTTTCTGAAATAAATTTTTTTTAAGTTAAAGTAAATAAATAAATAATAAAGATAAAAAATAATCAGTAACAGTTGTTTAAACTTTGTGTGCATAAAATAAATTAATCTTGGGAATATTTGTGTGTATATCATTCCAGATGTAGTTATTATTCTGCATATTCCACCATTTAGGTAAGGGCTATATCTCAGTTTCTGTTATCAGGGATCAATCCAAGCAAATTTTGGGTCCCTTTTGCGGCCCCTTCACAAAATTCCACATTGTAAAAAGGAACCCCTCACAAAATTCATATTCATAAAATGAGCCCCTTCACAAGATTTTGTTTTATAAAAATGATCCCCTTTTATTAAATGCTTTCAGTATTATTTTTAATTAAGAGCCCACTTCACTCACCGTTACTGGAAGTTGAAGCTAATGTTATTCTATGGGAAATTTTCTTTGCAAATAGCTTATTAACTAATACATATTTTTAAATTTTGTTTTCACATTCTGAAAATTCCCAACTGTTAAATTGACTGATCTTTTTAAAAAAAATTATTATTTTTATATTTTATTTTGAAGCTGCAAAATACGAATTTTCAATATATGAAATTTTTCATTTTTCAATTTCAAAATAAAACATTAAAAATAAAAAAAAATACATTTTTAAAAAAGGTCCGTCAATTTAACAGTTGGGAATTTTCCGAATGCGAAAACAGAATTGAAAAATAATAAGTTATTTGTAAAGAAAATTTCCCATATAATAATAACCATTGGCTCGGAATTCCGGTGAAGGTAAGTGAAGAGGGTTGTTAATGCCTTAATTTGATTCAATGAAACTATAAACTTGATATTAATCATTAGGGACAATGATTGAAAAATGGAAGATTTTACACAGTATTTTACTTCTTCACAAAAATAAATAAAAATTTCTAAAAAGAGGGACCCAAAAATTAAAACTTGTTTTGACTCCTGGTTAAACATACAGCCTTAAAAAATGTATCTTTGCTCTGATTTTCTTACTCATGTTTAAATATATGTGTATATCGGCTTAAAGGTATAATATGCTCCATGGGCGTCGGCACATAGGGGCAAGGGGGGACACTTGCCCCCTCCTGGAAAATTCTAATAAGTAAAAAATTATTGAAAAAAAATTACATTTAAAGCTTGAAAATTATGTCATTAGATTTGAAATAATTAGCCAAATAAAATTTATGTCACAGTGCCATTTAGAGTCAAACCAACCCGACTTGCATTTATAGGTTATGGAATTTAGATATATATATATATATATATATATTCTGAATATTTTGAATGAAAATTATTGGTATGAAAAATGAATAGTAAAAATTGTAGAATAAAGTAAGTTTGCCTCCTCCTGAAAATTTTTCTAGCGACGCCACTGATATGCTGTAATCTTCCTTGCTTGTGAAAAGCTGCATCTAAATATCTAATGTGCATAACTAGACAATTTTTACATTCCGAACATACCGTAAAGTCCCGATTATAAGCCCCCCGTTTTTCAGAAGCAAAACCAGTAAAAAATAGGGAGGGGCTTATAATCGAGATTATTAGAAATTTCTTTTTTTACAAAGTTGTGGTGGCACCATCTATCACCAGAGAATGAAACTAATATTTATTATCTAATCCAGAAATTGAATGTAGCTTATAAAAATAGATTTTAAATTATTAATAATTAATTTTTTCATATAATTAATATGAAAGAGGAATAATAATAGTGTTATAAAATTGTTAATAATTGTGTTTATTTTTGTATAAATTCTTTCAAAGAGGCTTAGTTAGTTGATAAAATGCTAATTTTGGGCATTTCTAGTCATTTTAGCATTAAAATAGCCTAATTTTCCCTTAAATATGCATTAAAAAGCTCCAATAAGGCAGGTAATGTATTTGATACCAAATTTGGCGGCTTTTTCCCTCCTTGGCGAGAAAGTGTTCCTTATATACTGTTTCATTGAACCCAGACTTTTCGAGAAAACTCTGGAAAGTGGTCAACCAATCAACTTACAGCTTCCATATTTGGTATATCCTCTAGCTAGAGTTTTCTCGAAAAGTCTGGGTTCAATGGAACAGTATATAACTAGTGCTTTCTCGCCAAGGCAGATCAGTCAGTTCAGTTCTCAGCTAGCTTCCGTTAATGCTTGCATTGCTTTGAGCCTCTTTGAAAGGACTTGCTTTATGTGTTATTCCTATACAGTTTGTACTGTGGATTTGCTATTGACAGCTGTTGTTTAAGCTGTATATACTGGTTGAATTGGAGCTGATACTTGGTTTATAGACCAGTATTTTTCTGGAACTTTCTGTGAATAAATTATTGGATTTTTGTAAGTTTCGCCTTTCATTCTCGGACAACTCACGAACCCCCAAGTCCGCAACATTTCTGGTGTCAGGAGTGGGGTTGTCTGTGAATGGTGATAACTAGAGCTATGGAGCAAGAAATGAAGAAGCTTCTGGAAGGTCGAACTGGCCAGATGAATGAGTTAAGATCTGGATTCATAGAGAAAATAGAAACAGGACAAAGAGAAATGAAAGAAAGTATGGAAACCAGACAAAAAGAATTGAAAGACGGCTTGACTGAAGAAATGAAGGAAATGAAAGCAGTTCAGGAAAAGACGGAAGCCAGTTTGACTGAAAAAATTAAATCTAATCAAGATGAGATGAAGAGAGAGCTTTCAACGGTGAAAGAATCAATAGAGGGTAAATTAACGGTGATGGAAAATAGAATGGGTGGAATAGAAGAGAAAGTTATAAAGATAGAAGAAAATTTTGAAGAGAAAGTTTTGAAAGTAGAAGAGAGTTTTGAAGAGAAAGCTATGAAAATAGAAGAAAATGTTATGAAGGTTGAAGAGAGTGTTACGAGGATAGAACGGAGTTTCGAGAAGAAAGTTAAAGAAAATTTTCATCAGAAACTGAAAGGAAGGTTTTTAGAGATAGAAGGTAAACTGAAGAGAAAGAAGAAGATCTGGAGAGAAAAGTGGAAGAAAAGTTAGAATCCATGCCCCAAGAAACTGAAAAGAAAGAGAGAAGAATCCAGAGTCAGGAATTTATTAAGCTATCCACCTACGACGGCAGTTCCTCCTGGTATGTATATAAGACGCAGTTTTCCATCATAGCTGAAGCTAACAGCTGGGAGTCTCTTGCAAAGATGGCTCATCTGGTAGGGTTGTTGCGGGGCGACATCGCAGATATTCTGGAGACCCTTTTGAAGGAACAGCGATATGACTTCAAAGCTTTAACCAGAGCACTAGAGCTACGTTTTGGAATGAAATGGTCCAAAGAATATAGTCGACTCCAGCTAAGGTCCTGTTGTCAGAGACCAGGGAAAAGCTTACAAGAACTGGCATCAAACATCCAGAGGTTTTCACATTTGGCTTTCTCAGACTGTCATCCTGAAACATGCAATGATCTGACCCTAGAATATTTCATTGATGCTGTCGGAGATCCAGAAATTCCAAAAAGCCCTTAAGACTCTCCGGTGTGAAGGATGTGGAGTCAGCCTTAGTGTATGCCCTAAAGATCGAAGCAGCGCAACAAGCCTCCAGTAAACATCGCCAGAACAGCACAACAGACAAAGTGAATGGCTCTCAAGATGATCTTAAAGAGATTCAGAAAATGATTGCAGATATTAATAGAAGACTACAGAGGCTGTTCGCACATTTTTTAGACAATTTTATTTCGCTGTAAGAAAAAATCGTCTGCATGGAGAATTTTATTTTCACAACTGTTATATTTTGGGAAGTTTTATTTATCTTCTGATATTTAGAATTTTTGTTTAAATGCAAAAAGGCGCTTTTAAAAAAGCAGTGAATGGAAGGATACGTTTTCGCTCTTTCTGAAGAGAGTTTTTAGTGAAATCTTTATGAAAAGCATTTATCAGGAGAAAAATGGAAAAATGTCGCAACAATAGATGAATCTTGGGTCTATTTAAGTGGTTGAAATAAAAAAAGATCAATTTATTATCACAAAAGAGGAGAAAACAATTTTGCTACATGGTTCAAAGAATCAAAAGAAAGTTTTTCTAAAGGATTTATGATTGTCGCTGGTTTTTCATACAAAGGCAAGATGAAAGCAAAAAAATGTGACAAAAATGTCAAAATCAACTCTAAATACTATCAAGAACTTATTTTAATTTCAATTTTTAAAAATGAAATTCCAGATCTTTATCCACAATGCTATCAATCCGTTGAACTGTATCAAGACAAAACAAGCAGCCACCCATCACAATCCACAATTGCTTTTCTAGAAAAAATGGAACAAGAAACGGGAATTAAAACCATACCCTTCACTCACATTCCTGCTAAATCTCCTGATGTATTACTGTTGGTTTTTTGTGTTTTTCGACTCTTAAAATCTGCATAATCCAAATGCCGACCTACAACGCTTTGTGGACTTTAGAAAGCCGTTCAAGAGGAGTAGAAAAATATACCTCTTCCAATATTATAAAAAACATTATTATCATAGAAATTACGATGTAGAATGATAGTTAAGAACAAGGGCTATCAAACTGAACAAATAAAACACGAAATATGAGAGAAATTGTTTCAGTACACTCTTTCAAAATCGTCTAAAAAATGTGAGAACAGCCTCTGTACGCATTCTTGAGAGTAAGAAAGAAGGGAAGACTCCAACAACTAAATGCTAGGGCTGTGGAAAAGATGGGCATGTCAAACGAAGCTGCCCAGTAAGAACACCTAGAGAAGCAACCAAGAATGTCTCTGAAGTATGCCACCCAGAAGGAGCTCTTCGGGAAAATCCAGATGCCTTCTTGCGGAAGCCTCCATCTGAAGATCATAAATACAGCTCTAAAGCCGAGGGTAAACACCAAAGAATAAAGCCAGTTGCTTGCCAAGTTACTGTCTCAACACCATCAGAACAAGATCCCGATCCAGGGAGTGACAAAGAACTCAGACAAGTCCAGTTTTAAGATCCTGACATAAAGCCAATATTACAGCTGAAGGAGACGACCAGCAACAGACCTACCTGGCAGGACATTTCCAGATTTAGTCCCATTACGAAAACTTATTGGGCACTTTGGGACTCTCTTCATATCAGAAACGGCGTATTATACAGAAAGTGGGAATCTGATGATGGGAAAAGCTTCAGATGGCAGACTGTATTACCAAGATAAAAAAATCCAGATGTTTTAGAACAACTGCATAGTAGCTCTACCGGAGGCCATTTTGAGGTAATGAAGACTCTGCAGAAAGTTCGGGAACGCTTCTACTGGTGCAAGGCAAGGGAGGATGTGAAGAAATGGTGTAAATCCTGTGATGCTTGTGCAGCACGTAAAGGCCCGCAGAAACGAAGTAGAGGAAGGCTGCAACGGTATAACGTGGGAGCACCATTTGAACGGATTGCACTTGACATCTTGGGTCCTTTGCCACGGACCTCCAGTGCAAATAAATACATCCTCGTCGTGATGGACTTTTTCACCAAGTGACCTGAGGCGTATCCCATTCCCAATCAAGAGGCATGCACAGTCGCAGAGGTCCTCGTGCTGCAATGGGTGTCAAGGTACGGCACGCCCCTACAACTTCATACCGACCAAGGTACGAACTTTACCTCTGCTGCTTTTCAGACTGTGTCAACTACTCGGCATAGACAAGACCCAGACAACACCCTTACATCACCACTCGGACGTCATGGTCGAGAGGTTCAACCGTACCATCCTGAATAATCTCTTTCTTCTAGTATAAAGGAACCAGCAAGATTGGGACTGGAAGTTACTATTGTTCCTGCTGGCTTATCGAAGTGCTGTCTATGAAACCACCGGCTATACTCCAGCCCAGATGCTGTTTGGACGTAAACTTCGTTCCCCATGTGATCTCCTGTTTGGTTGTCCACCCGATGCACCTTCATCACCCGAGGAATACATCCAAGATCTCCAGGCACGATTTGAGGACGTACACAACTTTGCTCGGGAGCGGATTCACATGGCAATGGAGAAAATGAAGACAAGGTACAATCTAAAGGCTACACAACATGAGTTCCAGGAAGGAGACAAGGTCTGGTTGTGGAATCCTGTTCGACGCAAAGGACTCTCTCCCAAGTTACAGTGCAACTGGGACAGACCGTACACAGTCTTAAAAAGGCTGAATGATGTAGTGATGCGGATCACTAAAACACCTTCATCAAAACCGAAGGTGGTGCACTATAACAGGCTAGCCAAGTACCACAATTATCGGTAATATTAAAATTAAAAATGTAAATACTGGTAAAATTTGCACATGCGTAATGTAAATATTTGTACATATTTGAGAATTTTTGTAAATATTTCTCACTTGCTTTATATTTCTATTTTATCGTTATATGTAACGAAGTTTTTGTACTTTAGATTGTGTGAATTTGTTTAGTTTCGCCTCTTGACCAACGGTTGCACTGCCCGAGATGTGCAGTCCTTGGGAGGGTGTCAGTGTTACAAAATTGTAAATAATTGTGTTTATTTTTGTATAGTTTCTTTCAAAGAGGCTTAGTTGATAAAATGCTTATTTTGTGCATTTCTATTCGTTTTAGCATTAAATAGCCTAATTTTCCCTTAAAAATGCATCAAAAAGCTCCAATAAGGCAGGTAATGGATTTGGTGCCAAATTTGGCGACTTTTTCCCACCTTGACGATTTTTTGGCGACCTTGGCGAGAAAATCCTTATTAGAGACATACCAATTACCAAATATGGAAGCTGTAAGTTGATTGGTTGACCACTTTCTAGAGTTTTCTCGAAAAGTCTGGGTTCAATGGAATGGTATATAAGGAGCGCTTTCTTGCCAAGGCAGGTCAGTCAGTTGAGTTCTCATCCAGCTTCCGTTAATGCTTGCATTGTTTGAGCCTTTTTGAAAGAGACTTGCTTTATGTGTTATTGCTACACAGTTTGTTCTGTGGATTTGCTATTGACAGCTGTTGTTTAAGCTGTGTTTACTGGTTGAATTGAAGCTGATACTTGGTTTATAGACCTGTATTTTTCTGGAACTTTTTGTGAATAAATTATTAAATTTTTGTAAGTTTCGCCTTTCATTCTCGGACAACTCACGAACCCCCAAGTACGCAACAATAATAAAAAAAGAAAGAAACTGGTTTTGGTTAAGTAAAGGTATAAATTAATATTTGGTAATGTAAAAGTATAAATTAATACAAGTAGGATATTTAGGTATATATGAAAGCCATAAAACTCATTTTATATATTGTTATTAAACATAACGTTTTACAAAAATGTGACATTAATATTTTTAACTCATTAGTAGTCGCGAGTTGGTCGATTCTCCGCCCATTTCTTCAGTGTTCATTCAACAGCCACCAAATGTTTTAGAAGTGGCATTTGATACACATAAAATCGACGATTATTCGAGTCGATTCACCTTTTAAGTATATCAAATGCTACTTCTAAAAATTTTTGGTGGCTGTTGAATAAAAACTAAAGGGATTGGCGGCAAATCGACCAACTAGCGACTACTAACGGGTTAAATAAGTGAAATAATTAAAAGAAAAGCTAATAAATTTTTTTAAATGCAACCTTTTTAAAATAAATAAATAAAGTAACTTTATTATTTAGTATATGAAAGATAAATAAAGAAAAGTTTACATTCAATTATTATTTTAATAAATATTGAAGAAGCCTGTAAGAACATTATCTTAAATTAAGACTGGTGCTGCCAGCTATTGGAAAATAGGCTTACAATTTCAATTTCATATAGAGCTATAGTTATCTTATAGTCCTCATTCCCACCTCATTCTTATTTTCTTAAAACAGATGAAGAGGAAGTTAATAATTTTTACTGTAAACATTGTTTTAAAGAATAAATTTATTTAAAATCATCAAATATACATAAGATTTCAGAAATTAATTCTGTACTCAAAACGGGAAAAAAAATCGGGGGAGGGGGGGCTTATTTTTAGAATTATTAAAAAAATCTAAAATTGCCTAAAAGTGGGGAGGAGACTTATTTTCGAGGGGGAGCTTATAATTGAGATTTTATTGTATATATGTAAGGAAAAGTATTGTAATTATGTCAAAAATCCAAATTTAAGATTTTGATGTTTCTATTACGTTTTGAGGACTCCTGAGTCAGTTTTCACTATTTTTACGATGATGTATGTATGTGTGTGAGTGAACACGCTAGCGTGTAAACGCTTTGCTCGAATGAGCTGAAAGTTGGTACGTATTTTGTAAGTCACTGTAGCGCGAACCCTATTGATTTTGGTGAATCTAGCACATAGTTTTTTTACAGGGACACCAAGAAAAATTCCTTATCATTATGGCCTATGGGGCCAAATTTTTAAAAGTGTGATAGCATCTAAACGTCTTATTAAATTGAGCAAAAAATTTATACTCATGTTATAGGTCACAGTTGCCCAAACTGTATATATTTTGCTGAATTTTGCACTTACAGTTTTTTTTACAGGGAAACAAAGAAAAATTCTTTATCATTAATATTATGGCCTATGGTACCAAATTTTTAAAAGTGCGATAGTGTCTAAACACCTTATGCAATTGAGCTGAAAATTTATATGAATATTATAAGTCACTGTTGCACTAACTATAAGCATGTTGGTGAATCTAGCTTTTATTTATAGGTTTTTACAGGGACACAATGAAAAATTCTTTATCATTGTGATCTATGGGCTCAAAGTTCAATAGCGTTAAATTAAACATTGTGCACTATATGGAGAAAAATACTCAAACATCCTATTATAATTTTCTTTCTTTTGTTTATTTAACAACTCTTCTTACTTTACTTTATCTACAAAACCGTTAACCACTTCACCGGCCATCCCGAGATAACACAGGGGAAATGTAGCCTTTCACACACTAGAGTGACCAGTGAAGTGGTTAATTACTCAATGTTCGGAAAGTCGAGTGGAGTCACACCAGATTTTTTAATTTTTTAATCCCATAAGCAGGCGACAGAAAAACTAAAATTGAGAGATGCCTATACAGCTAGCGGCAAATTTATCGTTCAAGCATGCTAGGCTTAGTGCGATAATAGCTCAACACTTTACATAACTTGTGGATGTAAGCATTATGCCGCCACATGCACACACTTAAATAAAAGGAACTGTTGTTTGCACTGCTTGATGTCTCGTACTGATAAACCAAAACTTGTTAGGTTGTAGTTTCTACATATTGTTCAGAAGAACAATATTTCTAATTGACCATATAGGAAGATAACATAAAAAATAATTTGGATATCAAAGAAAAAACTCATAACTCGGATCATACACCAGTGGAGGTCAAATTGCAACAAAATCTTTTTTTAGGTAAAGCATTGTTTTGGAAAAAACAACAAAGTGCAGGACACAGTTTCATTTGAATTCTGATTAATCTTTTGCCTGCAAAATTATGCAACATGAAGAACACTACTTACATCTTGTTTTTTAGTTGTAATCTAGTGTCAAGTAATTAGTATGCAGCATAAATTGCTTTCTCACAGAACTTGTGAGTTATTTGAAAATGATCGGATATCTAGGATAGGTTCCTTCTAGATATCCAGGCTTCCTCTTCGGATATCTAGAGCGAGCGAATTCAGAAACCTGATTGGCTCATGCTTTCTCGAGTCGAAATGATGGTTTTTACACAGCGAAGATGCTGATGCTAATTTTCAATATTGGATAAAAATTTCACAATTTTCAAACAGTAAGGTGTGTATGCATTGCTTTTTTTTTTTTTTTTTTTTTTTTAGTTATTAAATTATTTCTTTTACTTAAAGTTTATATTTGTCATGAATTCTAGAGTATTGTGATAGATATTTTATTTAGTGTTTTTGTTAACATTTGTATACGTTTATATTAAAATGTTACTGTTAGCATTTTAACCTTTTTACTACTTTGAAAATTGCATCGAGCTTTATCGATATTTTTGTATTGCACCAAAGATAAGTATTTTTATTATTAGTTACTCCCATTATGTATTTAGTTTATTTTTGAAATTCGATTGTAAATTGTATGTTTTGGTTGCAATATACAAATTGCTGAGTTTTTTTTTTTTTTTTTTTCTTTGCATATTTTAAAACGCTATGCTGAGTAAATAAATTACCATCATTCTATATAGTTTGTTGATTATTTTCGGTGCCATATAGAAATAATGATAATGCACATAAGCATATGTAATTTTTTGAATATACTTAATAAGATATACATATGTAGCAGAGAGAAAAAATGTAAATGGTAACATTTTAAATAAACGTATAAAAAACAGAAAAAAATAATAATTAAAAGTAGTTTCCAATGTTAACACGTTAATCGCCACGATAATATCAGAAAAATTTTCACATGGGCCATGGTAACTTTATTAGACAATTTAGTTAAAAATGCGTGTTAAAAATGTGTCAGGCACATATGACTGACATGGCGATTAACGTGTTAATAATTACTCGGCGTATATCATATTCCTTTTAGGGTTATTTCCTTGTTAAAAATGCGTCAGACACATATGACTGACATGGCGATTAAAGTGTTAAAAAATATAAACAATACTCTAGAACTCAAATAACTCACAAATTGGGTAATTTGTAAAATAAATAAATAAATAAATAAAGATAAAACTTGTGAATATTCGTAAGTATCTATCACATTTGATTTACTTTCCATTAATAAATTTTCAGAATTTAATATAAGTCAAAGTATTTCTATAATGTACAGATAAACGCAGTTAATTCAAGGTTCCCATTATAGGGTGGGATTGCGAGAATTTCGCAATATTTTGAAAAATCTCGTTCAAAAATATATCATAAGGGGGATTGCCCCTTAATTTTTTCACATTGCTCTGAGTATTTCATCAATTTTTTAGTTCAGTTGGGTAATATATTAATTAGTTCGAAGCCTGTAGTGTCCTTTATTTACTTAACTTTTATAAAAATTCTTGATTAAAAAAAAAAAAAAAAAAAAAAAGGAAATATTATGTAATTATTTCAGAATATTTTTTAATTATAAATATTTGTTAAGAGGATATATGAAGTGTTTATTATATCAACAAACAACTACAAAGTGTGAAGGCTAAAAATTGCAATAATTAAATGTTAAATAATTTAGGTTATGCCAGTTTTTGCACTCTTTGAGTGCTCAAAATCAAAAAATATCTCACTTAAATTTAAAATATCCCACCTTTTTTTTTTTTTTTTTTTTTTTTCTGTTGACAATAAAGTGCATATGCATTGTTTTATTTTTTCTCTATGTGTAAAGTAAAGTTCATGCGTTTGTATGAGTTCTAGAGTATTGTTTATATTTTTTAGCATTGGAAACTACTTTTAATTATTTTTTTTTCTGTTTTTTATACGTTTATTTAAAATGTTACCATTTACATTTTTTCTCTCTGCTACATATGTATATCTTATTAAGTATATTCAAAAAATTATATATGCTTATGTGCATTATCATTATTTCTATATGGCACCGAAAATAATCAACAAACTATATAGAATGATGGTATTTATTTACTCAGCATAGCGTTTTAAAATATGCAAAGAAAAAAAAAAAAACTCAGCAGTTTGTATATTGCAAACAAAACATACAATTTACAATCGAATTTCAAAAATAAACTAAATACATAATGGGAGTAACTAATAATAAAAATACTTCTCTTTGGTGCAATACAAAAATATCGATAAAGCTCAATGCAATTTCGCGAAAATTGTAATAATCTAACATTTTGAATATACTATACGAACACAAAACATTAAAAAATGCAAACAGTAATATTTCATATAAATATATACAAAGTAGTTAAAAGGTTAAAATGCTAACAGTAACATTTTAATATAAACGTATACAAATGTTAACAGAAACACTAAACAAAATATCTATCACAATACTCTAGAATTCATAACAAATATAAACTTTAAGTAAAAGAAATAATTTAATAACTAAAAAAAAAAAAAAAAATGCATACACACCTTACTGTTTGAAAATTGTGAAATTTTTATCCAATATTGAAAATTAGCATCAGCGTCACCATCATCTCGAGTCTCGAGAAAGCATGAGCCAATCAGGTTTCTGAATTCGCTCGCTCTAGAAATCCGAAGAGGCTCTCAGCGATTGATCACCGGTTTCATCTAAAGACAGGAACAGCCTCCGCGCATGTGTTCTAATATATAAGATTAGTTGGTTAGTTCAGAAAAATTGATAGGCTTTCAGATTCTCGCAGTATGATTGTATGAGTTTTTTCTTTTAAACTCACCATATTAACTGCCTTTTAGATGTCTTTTCGTATGTAATCATTTTTTTCCCGGTTAACAATTGAGTTTGCTATGTTTTGGTGAAAGTATCTCAAAAAATGGCTCTGACGATTTTCTGAAAAATTGCTATATAAATCCCTTTTTAGATATCCTTTTGCATCAAATTATTGTTGACTTCCCATGATTATTACAGGAAAATTAACAATTATCCTGATAGATAGGTTAGTTTTAGATCTCAGAAATCGATGCATTAAAAAAAATCTACCAATTTTTATTTATTCATTTTTTTTATTTTTATTTTTTAAATCTCTTAGGTATCTGATTTCTTATGTCAATTTTATATCTTCTGACCACATTATATCCAAAAACTGCTTAAATGTTTATATTTTTTTTAATCTGAGGCTACTATTTGGGTCGGAGTGGGTACTATTTCATTCAGAGTGGCTACTATTTTGGGGACTATTTCATACATTAAAGACAACTAAAGCAACTATTTTTGAGTGTCTTTCATTCTGAGAATCCTGTAAACCAAGGAATATTAATATTTTCTATATCTTCCCCCCTCCCTATAGTCTTTATGTATAAAAATTTCGTGTCACGTTATTTGTCTGCGATGAACTCCTAAACTAATGAACCAATTTTAATGAAATTTTGCACACTGTGTGCAGTTTGGTCTGACTTGAGAGATAGGATAGTTTCTATCTCAATTTATAGTCACAATATTTTTTTTTTGTAAATTATTTGTTTATTATTTGACAGAGGGTTATAATTATCTGTGAGTTCCATAAATTTCTAATACATGGCGGTGTAAGTTAGTTTATCGACATAATGTTTTAGTGTCCGGATTAGGTAAGTTAATAGAATAATCTAATAGATGGCGCTGTGTTAAAAGTCCAAACGTTTCATTTATGCTACAATTTATTTCATGTCACACGTGTGTTAAAAATTTACTTACGACATAACCTTGCTTTTTCAATTTTTTGTGCATTTTTTCATTTAATTTCAATTGTTTATATCATTTCATTAGTAGATTTTAAATTAATTATCCTTTTGATAGATTTTTTTCTTATTAATTAAAAGTTAAATTTAAAATTAATTTCAGTCCGTTAATCAGCATTGAACTACTGTTAAAATGAATGATGTTCGAAACTTTATTTATTTTGTATCTTTTCTCTTATATTATCTAATATTTGCCATACTTTTCTTTATTAACTTATCAGTTTACTGTTCCTTATTAAATTTGTGATTTATACCTGTATTTTACTTTGAATTTTGACTCGTATTTTTTGCTAAAAAATTATCTTAAAATGAACTGCAACTGCAACCAAATCCGCAATGCATTAAATTTCCAGACAATTTCTGCACTGTTATTCAGGCAAAATATGAATTAATTGAGAGTATCTTCCTGGACATACAAAATAATCACCTGGATTATAACTGGCTCAGTAATCCGGCTATTTTGGCAGCCAAAAATGTTGATGCTGACGAAATTAATTTCCAGATACAACAGTTGTTGCCAGGTAATCTGATGCCTTTTAAATCAATCAACACTGCTGTTGATGAAAACGAAAGTGTAAATTTTCCAATTGAATTTTTAAATTCTCTGAATATGCCAGGAATGCCACCACATAATCTTCAGTTGAAGATTGGTTCACCTGTTATTCTTCTGTGTCATTTGAATCCACCTCGATTATGCAACGGTACACGTTTGGTCATCAAAAAGATCACCGTAAATATTCTTGAAGCAACCATTTAGACTGGAAAGTTTAAAGGAAAAGTGGTCCTGTCGCCATGTATTCCAATGATACCGTCAGAATCTGCAATACCCTTCAAAAGGCTTCAGTTTCCAATTCATTTAACTTTCGCCATGACCATAAATAAGTCTCAAGGCCAAACAATGTCCATTTGCAGCTTAGACTTGGAAAATCCATGTTTTTCTCATGAGCGATTATATGTTACGTGCTCACGTGTGGGAAAACCATTGAATCTATTTGTGTTAGCAAGAGACAGGTTAACCAAGATTATTGTGCACTGATAAATGCTGAATTAAATTAAAATTGAAAATTTTTATAATTCAAAATGACTATAATTATTAAAAATTATGAATAATCTACGCTACCTACCTCGTTTATAAAATTAATTGTTATATGTTATCAACTAAGAACTTTGTAAATTACACATTTATTACAAACTATACTTGAATATATGAGATGAATAAAATATAAAATTCAAAATTTTATGTTGATTTGTCCTTAATATTAGCGCTATGGAAATTTTTATCAATCACTTCCAAATTTTTACCTAAGGTTCAAATCTCAATCCCATGGGTTTTTACATCAGCTACAGCATTTTCGTTTTTATTCATAAATAATAATTTGACTGTATTAAATAGTTTACTACAATATAATTCAACGTATAACTTAGTCACAGCAACATGTGCAGCTACTTATATATATAAGCAATTTTCTTTTGTTTTATAAATTGCATTAAAATTCTCATTTTTAAATAAAATATTTCTATTTCATATATATTTCTTTATATATATACTAGCAGACCCGGCCACGCGTTGCTGTGACTAAGTTATACGTTGAATTATACGGCTGTAAACTATTTAGTACAGTCAAATTATTATTTACGAACAAAGACGAAAACGTTGTAGCCGATGTAAAAACCCACAGAGTTGAGATTTGAAACTTAGGTCAAAATTTGGAAGCGATTGATAAAAATTTTCGTAGTGTTGATATTAAGCACAAATTAATTTTATTGTAGGGTCCTATAAATTTTAATGGAGAAGTGATATTTATTATTTCTAATGCTACTTTGGATAAAATTGCTAAAATGACTAATATATAAATTAAATTCTATTAAAATTCTATTAAAATAAAAGTATAAAAGAAACAGACGATTTTAAAATCAATTTTTATGGAGGAGTGAAATATAATATATGCTATAATGGATAATTTTACTATAAAATGACCTCATCATTTTAAATATTTTAAAGAGGGCAACAGCTGTAGTTATAAAAAGGAAAACAATAAGGCTAAAGCAGAAAAATAAGTAAATTTGATAAATATTTTAAAACTTTAAAATTGGAAATCTTATGAAATATTGGACATTTAAAGTAAATACATGTATCATTTTAAATAGAAAAAGATTTTGGAAAAGTTTAGTGTATTTTAACGAAGTGATGAGAAGTTTTTGAGTATGTTAAAATTTTAATAGTAAATTCAAGTTAATAAAGATGGGAAAATTTGAGGATTAAGATAAAAATAATTATAAGATAAAAAAAAAAAAAAAAACTTTTTATATACCATGCTTTTAAATTTTAATATACTAATAATATACTAATTAAAAGGAAAATGATAAATATTCTATCATAGTTTGAAGTCAAATTTGTTTTCAAATGTCTAAATAAAATATCTGATGTAAGATACTAATATTTTGCAGCGGAATAGATTTCATTTCTGTCATCCTTGGCGAAAAAAAAAAGAATATCGCCAAATTATCTGGCGAAAATATTTAATTCCTTTCAAAAATCATGGTTATTTTAACAACTTATATTAAAAGAGTAATGAATAATATGAAACAATATTTCGTACAATACATATTACATGTCATACATACGTACAATGAATAATACATATTACATTTCGTACAATGCATACATCTGTCATGTATATTTTCGTGTTACGCTTTTGATCGCCAAATAATAATAATAAAAAAAGCCAAGGGCGACAGAGTTTTGAAATTTAAAATTAAAATTTTGTCAATTTGACAGCAAAATAGTTCAATCTAACACCCGCGATAACTAATACATATCTATACCCAAATATAAGGATTAAAATCGGGAAATAAATTTCCTCGATTTTTAATAATTTCTTACAAAAAATCCAGTGGGCAATTAACATAGGAAATCTTTTTCTTGGCTGCACAAACGGTCAGTGAGTCACACTTCGCTTGCGTATAGAACTCATAGATATAGTATAGCATATATAGAATAGAGTGATCATTGGGGAGAAAAAAGTTATTCCTTTTCATTTGGGAAAAGACGACGTTTTTACCAAAATATGGCCGTCTTTCCCCGAGTGAATACACACGGGAATACATACTAATATTTTAGCAAATAAAATTTATGAATAATTTATTTGCTAAAGGGGAATGGAAGACTCCAGTTATAGTTTCAAATTCATATTTCTTTCTTTCTTTCTTTTTTTTTTTTTTTTTTTTTTTTTCAATACCACTTAATGGCTGTTTCTAAAGCTTTTATTTATTTATTTTTTTTTTCGGCATCAAAAATCTTTGTACGATAACATGGGCATGAGAGATCTATATATATTACTATATCTATGATAGAACTACATTAGCACTTTATCAATGTGTATAAAATCTTTAAATTGATTATGACGTCAATTTTCGTGAAATGCATAATTTAACTTTTTATAATTTTTTAACGTTCACGTTTGATTAAATGTATTTATTTTTATGTTGAAAGAAAATGAACTCGTATTTTTTTTTTTTTTTTTTTTTTTTTTGGCAACAATTAAATTAATGGAACTTACAGATATTTTGGAGCAACTTTAATAAAGGTCTATAATTAACAAATAATTGCAATAAAACAATATTGTGACAATAAATTGAGATAAAAACTATCCTATCTCTCAAGTTGGACCAAACTGCACACAGTGTGCAAAATTTCATTAAAATCGGATCCTTAGTTTAGGAGTTTACCCCGGACAAACATCGTGACACGTAATTTATATATATATACAGATATATATACAGTTGATAAATTTTTCATACAATTTTATTATCACCCCATCAAAAGCTCTTTGAAATCTAATTTTATTTATTTTTTTTTAATTATTCTTCTTGTGACAATCATAAGAGAGAAAATTATTATTTAATATACTAAGTTTTATACTTCTAGATTTTTTTTTTTTTTTTCCTTTACATTTTATCAATTTTTAAAAACTGAGATTATTAATTTGTGATATTTCAAAATGGAAATTAGAATATGTATTCTTAATTTAAAAAAAAAAATAATTTCGTTTTCAAGTGAAATTTATAAAATTTCTTTTTAAATACTTTATTACAGGGACCTTGTATTGACTATTAGTACATTTACCAAAACACTAATTGCTGCTGTAAATGGTATTACTGTAGGATTTGGTGTAACTCTTTTAACACTTTGTGATGTTGTACTTGCTAGTGACAAAGCTACATTTTGTATTCCTGCTACTGGTCTAGGATATTTACCTGAAGGGGCAGTTACTCTTACACTTCCACAAGTAGTTGGATCGACTGTGGTATGTATGATATCATTTCTGTAATGTATTAATATAAATTTTAATTGCTTCTAGTGAACACAACTTCCATATTCTTTAATATATCACTTGAGACTTAAATCTTATAAAACTGAAATTTTACTACCTTTTTACTAAAATCTAAATACTTAATATATCTGACACGGGCAAAAGCTCCCACTATGGGAGCATTTGATTAAGAATTTTTTCCTCTACAAGTAATTAATATAAGTATATATTTTTTTTATTACTTCCATTACCTGACTACCATAGGTAATGAATGTATTGTATTCGGTCCAAAAAATTTTTATTGAATTTTCACCTGATTTACACGTTTTAAAGTCTCCTGAGTCCAAAAAAGTAGTTTTTGGCAATTGATCAGTGTGTGTGTGTTTGCATGTTAGGAATCCTCTAGCTCTCATATCTCCAAAACTTTTAAATATAGAACTACAAAACTTCAGAATTAAGACAGGCCTGGTTTAGAGATGAATTTTCCAAATTTTGGTGAAAATTGAAAAACCAGAAGTGGGATCCTAAGTCCTTATCTTGAAAACAGCTCTAATGATTTTCTTCAAATTTGGTATCATCAATCATCAAACTCTATTAGACGTCCTTTCAAATGATATAGTTGGTTAGGTCAGGAAAATTGATCGGCGTCCTGTATAAATAGCTCAATTTCAGGTCTCGCAAGTGTTTTTCTTTAAAAATGGCTGTACTGATTTCTTTCAAACTCACCATATTAACTCCCTTTTAAACATATTTTTGTATGTAATTATTGTTTTCCAGTGAATAATTGTGTATGCATGCCAGATGGTTGAACTATAAATCTGTAAAAATTTAAAACAAAGTTATGGATTTTTTTTTTTTTTTTTTAATATTGTTACTGATTGAATATATTACTTTTAACAACAACAAAAAAAAAAACTTAGAAAAAAAATAGTTTTTTTTTTTTTTTTTTTTAATATTGTTACTGATTGAATATGTATATAGGAAAATATAGAAGAAAGTCTTGTGGTGGCCACAACATACTAGTTTCCCCATGTTTATACATTTGGTATAGATATGACATATAAATATTTAATTTAATTGAGGAGAAATTAATTATTCATGAAATTCAGCAATAAAATCTACAAATAATTACATATGTGAGAAATATTGAGCACTTCTATTGCTTTATTGTTTCTAGAATTGATCATTGATAACTATCCCGTTATGGGAAAAGGTAGGGGGGAATAAAAAAATAATTACAAAGTAAGAAATATTAAACTCTTTCAACTCTACTTCTGGAATCTAATAAAGTAAGTTTAAAATTAATATCATTTATGTTGCAGATGAATAAAGATTAGAAAATAAAAGACTTCAGCAGAACATGTGATTGCCAATCGCTGGTTGGAGATAAATAAAGAGGGGGGGGGGGGGGGGGGCAAAAAATAATTACATGAGCAAGAAATATTTAACGATTTTCTTTCTTTATAGGTTCTACAATCTCATAAAGCAAGTTTGAAATGAATATTGACATTTATGTTGTGGATAGAGAGAGATTGGGAATCGGAGGCTTTCGCAGAACATTTGATCGCCAATCATTCATTGGGGTTCCTTTTTCTTAAAATGAACAGTATCCGTGACTTTTTTAAAAATGGAAGAAATAAATTCATGGTATTCGGCAAATTAGATTTTAAAAATTCACGGATTTCCATGAATGCACGGAAAAATCAGATGCCTGAAACGTTAGCATGAGGAATACAGACAAAAAGAAAAAAAATTACATTTTGAAAAATTCAGAAGATATTAATGTTTTTCGGGAGTTCAGGAGATTGCCACAAAATTCGAGAGTCCCCTGAATTTTTGGGGAAAGTTGGCAGCTATGAAATAGACAAAGATAACAAATCTGGTTACTTTTACAATCTAGCAGAAGAACCGCCCATTTAATCGTACAATGCTCATAAATAAATAGTAAAGAAAAAAAGGAAGGAAAAATTCCAGTGCAAGGCATTGCATAATCCAAATATTGTTGACTCAGAATGGAACAGGAGCAAATATTTGTTTACATTAGCTAAGAGTGTGTTCAATTAAAACCATAAGTTGGAAGGGGGCAAGAAAGAAACTAAAAGCTGTGATTATGCAGTATTTTGATTTTGATTTAAACAGAAAACAAAATCAATGCATACTTGCCAGCCAATTTTAATAAAAACTAGTATGTTGTGGCCACCACAAGACTTTCTTCTATATTTACCTATACATATTCAATCAGTAACAATATTAAAAAAAAAAAAAAAAAAAAGTACGATTTTTTTTTTTTTTTTTTTTTTTTTTTTTGTTAAAAGTGAAAAAAATCAATAACTTTGTTTTAAATTATCACAGATTTATAGTTCAACCATTCGTTTTAAAGGTATTGACGAGACCTTTCGAAAGATACCCATCTTGAAAATTTATCCCCCCCGGGGGGGTACTTCCCCCCCAGGGGGGGAAGCGATGGCCCCCCATGAAGAATTTTTTTTTCCTAGTTACATACTACTATTATCAATAATTCATATTAATTTTACAATCACAAGTTAAAAACAACTCTAATTATGCACATTTGTACGAATTTTTGTCCTATGCTGCCATGTTAAAAATTTAGATAAAATGCTATCACAGCGCCACCTGTTGAGCTATTGATCCCCAAACATAATCAGCACCAGTTTATGTCGGGGACCGACTAAATACCAAGTTTGGTTAAATTTCGTTAAAAAAAAAAAAAAAAAAAAAAATTGCGATATTTTTCTAAGTTTTTTTTTGTTAAAAGTAAAAAAAAATCGATAACTTTGGTTTAAATTATCACAGATTTATCGTTCAACCATTCGTTTTAAAGGTATTGACGAGATCTTTCGAAAGATACCCATCTTGAAATTTTGCCCCCCCGGGTGGGAACTTCCCCCCCCGGGAAGTTCCCCCATTATAATATAATACTAATCCCATTGACCCCGATTTTGAAAATGCCAAAATAATTTACAATACTGACAATAGAAACCAAGCACTTCTTTATGAATCATTCGAAATTATTAAAAGAAAATCAGAAATTTGTAACGATTCCTTATCCGTAAACCCCCCCTCAATTTGGCTTCATTTCTTGGGCTTAAATTAATTTATGGTTACCCTGCTTTAAGTTAGTTCTGGCAACCCCGCATTTTTGATATTTTTAACCTTTGCTTTAGTAGCTCTTTATCCTTGTCTTGTGGTGATCATGTTTCATGTTCCTTTGAGTGTTTTAGCATATTTTTAAAAATGTATATAGTATATTTTTACAATTTGTGTAATCATCTGTTAAATGTTTTGAAGTTGTAATTGTGGTATCATGTACTTAAATTTTCTATGTTTATGTGTTTTTTAACATCATTCTTCCCTGAGGAAGGCTAATGAAGGAATTTAGCCGAAACGTTGGATTTAAAATTTATTAAAGTTTATAAGATTGATATGCTGAAAGTTATTTATTCCTTTTTTATAACTATGCTGCCATGTTAAAAATTTGCATAAAATGCGATCACAACGCCACCTATTGAGCGATTGATCCCAAAATCTAATCAGCACCAGTTTATGTCAGGGTCCAACTATACACCAAGTTTGGTTCAATTTCATTCATCGGTTCGTGAGATACGGTGTGACATACGAAATTTTGCGATCACAGCGCCACCTGCTGGACGATTGATCCCCAAATCTAATCAGCACCATGCCCCGTCAGGTTCCAACTATATACCAAGTTTGGTTGAATTTCATTCATTAGTTCGTGAGATACGGTGAAAAATACGAAAATTTGTCCTATACTGCCATGTTAAAAATTTACATAAAATGCGATCACAGCGCCACCTGATGGGCTATTGATCCCAAAATCTAATCAGCACAATGCCCCGCCAGGGTCCAACTATATATCAAGTTTGGTTGAATTTCATTCATTGGTTCGTGAGATACGGTGAAAACACTAAACCACAGACAGACAGACAGACAGACAGACATTTTTTAAAAACTATCAATTCGTGTTCAGGACACCCCAAAACGTGTAGATCCGTCAAAAAACGGAGGTCGAAAATTTTCGCGAATCCAATACTTTCTCTATATTACATATAGAAGAAAGTAAAAAGGGGAAGATTTTTGTTGAAAAACCAGAAGATTTCATAAAAAAAGGGAAGATTTTTACTTTCTTCTATATGTAATATAGAGAAAGTATTGGATTCGCGAAAATTTTCGACCTCCGTTTTTTGACGGATCTACACGTTTTGGGATGTCTTGAACATGAATTGATAGTTTTTAAAAAATGTCTGTGTGTCTGTCTATCTGTGGTTTGGTTTTTTCACCGTATCTCACGAACCAATGAATGAAATTTAACCAAACTTGGTATATAGTTGGACCCTGGTGGGGCATTGTGCTGATTAGATTTGGGGATCAATAGCCCAGCAGGTGGCGCTGTGATCGCATTTTATGTAAATTTTTAACATGGCAGTATAGGGCAAATTTTCGTATTTTTCACCGTATCTCATGAACCAATAAATGAAATTCAACCAAACTTGGTAAAAAGTTGGAACCTGACGGGGCATGGTGCTGATTAGATTTGGGGATCAATCGTCCAGCAGGTGGTGCTGTGATCGCAAAATTTCGTATTTTTCACCATATCTCACGAACCGATGAATGAAATTGAACCAAACTTGGTATATAGTTGGACCCAGACATGGAATGTTGCTGGTTAGATTTTGGGATCAATCGACCAGCAGATGGCGCTGTGATCATATTTTATGTAAATTTTTAACATGGCAGTATAGGACAAAATTTCGTATAAATGTACATAATGAGCGTTATTTTAAACTTGTGATTGTAAAATTAATATGAATTATTGATAATAGTAGTAGTTAACTACGAAAAAAATTTTGCGCATGTGGAGGGGGAGTAAATTTTCAAGATGGGTATCTTTCGAAAGATCTCGTCAATACCTTTAAAACGAATGGTTGAACTATAAATCTGTGATAATTTGAAACAAAGTTATCGATTTTTTTCACTTTTAACAAAAAAAAAAAAGCTTTGAAAAAAAATCTTTTTTTTTTTTTTAAATGAAATTTAACTAAACTTGGTATTTAGTTGGTCCCCGACATAAACTGGTGCTGATTACATTTGGGGATCAATAGCTCAACAGGTGGCGCTGTGATCACATTTTTTCTAAATTTTTAACATGGCAGCATTTAGGACAAAATTTCGTATAAATGTACATAATGAGAGTTATTTTTAACTTGTGATTGTAAAATTAATATGAGTTATTGATAATAGTAATAGTTAACTAGGAAAAAATTTCTGTGCATGTGGGGGCATCGCTTCCCCCCCATATTTTCAAGATGGGTATCTTTCGAAAGATCTCGTCAATACCTTTAAAACGAATGGTTGAACTATAAATCTGTGATAATTTGAAACAAAGTTATCGATTTTTTTTACTTTTAACAAAAAAAAAAAAAAAAAAAAGAAAAAAAAAATCTTTTTTTTTTTTTTTTTTTTTTTTTTTAAATATTGTTACTGGTTGAATATGTATTACTTTTAACAAAAAAAAAAAAACTTAGGAAAAAAATCATAATTTTTTTTTTTTTTTTTTTCTTTTTTTTTAAATATTGTTACTAATTGAATATGTATGTAATATATCTCCTTTTTTGTATAATGATGAATTCCAGTCACTCCATATTAAGAGAGTTCACTCAAAGAAATACTCCACAATTGATGATGCAGTCGTTTATTTGAAGACAGTCATATTACACTTTATTAACAATCACATCATTTTGAGCACGCTGTACAGATCCGTAGCCGAGTAGGGCCGAAATCGTTCCATTAACGGCGGAACCGCGAATCAATCCCCCTCCTGGGACCGTTAACTTAAACTTGTTATTGACGTGGACTATTTAATCAAAAGATTCCATGGAAAAAGACCCCGATTTTCGGGTGCTCCCGTTTTTATATGGATATTTCGGCGGGAACCCAAACTATTTTTATGAATGCTTATTGGATAATTAGGTCAGCTAAAATCCAGCCCACATTCTTTTATTGGCTGACCCGGATGTCCAGGATTTCGTATTTCGCAATGCATTGCCGCTAATTTCAACTATTGCATAATTTTGATTATGAAACTTCTTCTAATCGCGATTCCCGCGCTACGACGCGCTTTGCTGAAAAACTAACTTTACTGGGGCGCTAAAAAAGAACTCTCACAAAGTTGTTCTTAAAATTAAGATTTATTCTGAGCTAATACTATTAAGATATCATTTAATATTTAAATATTAATTTAGAGTCTTGCTTATTTTATCCTTTCATATCCCCCCCCCCCTCCAAGCCGACGCTCCCCCATACTTGCCTGCAAGTATGTGGGAAGTCCCTCAGAAGTAGAAGATACTCCAGGAGAAAGTTACACTTAAAATGGAAAATTTGACAATTGGCTTGGCAATTGTCAAATTTGACAATTGGGTTGGCAGGTTTTTGACGCATGACAGTTTTTGACGGTTTAAACCACAGTTTAAACTGTCATGTCAAAAACCCTGTGTCAAAAACTCATGTCGAAAACTGTCAAAAACCTCATATTTTACACTTCTTGGTATGTTTTAACAATTAAGTAGTTATGTTTAGAGAAATAAAAAATTGTAATTTTACAAAAGAGTGTTTAATTTTATGTCTCTCATGGTTAAAAATAATTCTTAGAAGTGTATTATCGGTTTCCTTTGAATGCTAATGATTTCTATTTAAGTACAAAAAATTTATATTTATATCTTTACAAAAAACAAAAATTCGAACATAAGAATTTGTATATTCTAAGGTAAACTACTTATTGCGTTTTAAGTTATAAAAATTTTACAGTCTTGTTTTTAAAAAAATAAGCTCTACTAAATATACACTGATTGACAATTAAAAGGTGACATAAATATTTTACTCCAATGAATGAAATTATTGTGCTATTAATATTAAATATTGCATCATGTTCTTTCATTTTGAGTTATAATGTTGCATGATTAAAAATTTGAGGTATTTATTGTATTGCATGACCAGTTGAACTAAATTTTAATATGAATTACATAATGCAATTTTAAATTAATTATTTTTAATGAAAGGGATGGTGGAGAGATCTCTTTCATAAATTACTACCTTAAAGGTATGAAAATTTGCATTTATATGCATTAAAATATAATATTAAATATATTAAAATTTCGAGTAAAGTCACTCCAAATTTTTTGGTGCTAACTCTAGGCTAATTTGGCTGGGTGCTGCACCTGGCGGGTCTTTCAAACACATTTTAGCACCCGGTGGCCCTTTTCCCACCATTTTTAGCACCCGGCCGCCCTTTTAAAAACATAAGTACCAAGTGATTTTTCTAATATTTTAAATGTTAGAAGCCTTTAAATACTTTTCTTCCTGATATGTAACCTTCTAGCAATGGTTTTACAGCATTCCTGGAAGAATAAATGCTTATAGCCTACATATATGCATGCAAAATTAGTAATTTACTTTTGTCACAAGCAAAAATCACAACATAGAAGACTGCAAATTATGCAAATAATACCCTTTTTGAAAATAGTTTGCCCTTTTTATTGAATTCCTCCTGGGGGCTCTTTTATTCTAGAGTCAGCATTATTTTTTGTTTTTTAAATATTATGTTTGGATGCTAAAAATGTTCATTGAAATTTCAGCACTTAACATAATTTTAAAAATTAACCTACCATTGAATTCACAAAGTAATAACCTAATAATAAATTTAATATATTTTTTAAAACCATAATAGTGCTAAAGCGAAGAGGAAAAATTAATAATAATAATTAGCAGGAAAATTTTAAACAATTTTTAATTTTTATTTATTTTATTCAATTAGTTTTAAAGAATGTTTAATATACTTAATTGTATTATTATAATTTACCACCTATATATGCAAATTTTTATAGCTTTAAGTTTAAGACGCTTTACGAAAAAGATTTATAATGTTCACTCTTTCCTTAAGATGATGCACTGATATGTTTCCTAACATTTCTTTTTTTTTGTTTTTCTAGAAAAATATTATATATATATATATATATATACACTAAGCGACAAAAAAAAAAAGCCACACTTGGATGTTTTCTTTTTCGCCTTTTACAACCGCCAATTTTATCGTTTAAAAAGCAAATTTTCGAACAGATTTTACTATATTGTCCTCCACATACACTTTAGCTTTGAGTCTAGTGTTAAAAACAAAATGCAATTGTCAGGAAAATTGTAATTTTAGATTTTATTTCAAAAATGGTAAGAATAAGGCAGTTAACGATGCCACAAAAAGTATTAATTTTTAAATGAAAATAAAAAAATATTTTAATACGTGAGATTGCAAAATAATTAAATGCTAACGAAATATTGGTAAAATGAATTTTAGCAAAATATAAATTTTTTTGGCCGTTCAAACGGGGAATTTGGCTTTAGGCGGTCATGTTGCTCATCCAAGCAAGATAACCGCAAGTTAAAATGCGAATGTTTAAAAAATCGATTTGTATCATGTTCAGAACTTAAAAAAGATTTTTAAAAAGTGTATAGTAAATTACTTTCTTCAAAAACAATGCGGGAACAATTAAACAAAGCGGGTTAAAGAACGGAAGATCTGCGAAAAAAGCCATTATTAAGGAAAAGAATTAGAAAAAACAATACTTTAGTTGACCAAAATTTAAAAACATTATCAATTAATTATTAGGCTGAACTGGTTTTCTCTGATGAATCAAGTTTTTTTTTATTTCGTGCAGTTGAAAAAATATAGAATGAAGACGAAAATGTGACCGACTTAATGAAAATCGCACTTTTAAAACAGTGACACATTCTCCGTACATTATGCTACGGAGGTGCAAAAATTTTCAAACACTCGGGGAACTTTTTATGCTCAAGGGATCAATTAACTTGAAATAAAACACAATCTGCATAAAAGTGGTGCCTGACCGACTATTTTGGAGGTATCTTAGACATTTCCGTAAACAGCATTTGAAGATAATAAGGCACCTTACTACACGGCGTCTGTGGTAAGTTTATTCACTTCAAATTGTCAAAATTTCTTATAAATTCCCATGAGAACCTATAATTCTGTAAGTAATCATACTTTTTTTCACTTTAAGTTAAATACCACAAAGGATATAGTAGAATTTCTTCTTTACCAGACATGGAAATTGTCAAAATCGCGATCCGCTCGAAAATGTTTCGTCTATAAAAAGGCGGGGGAGAGGGGAGAGGATTCGAAATTTGCAGCCTATAACTCTGCCAGAACTAGAAAAATTTATTTGTGGTATTTGGCACATTGAAATTTCTGAGATTTATATTAAAACACTGTATAAAACTATGCCATTGCGCATTAGTGCAGTAATTCCATATAAAGGTGGAATTAACCCAATGCAGAATACATATTTTTAACAAAAAATTGTTTAGGTCTAACAAATAAATAGTTTTATTTCATATATTAAAATATAACTTGTTTATTTCATATAATAAATCATAATAGAATGCAAAGTGTATAGTTATTGCATTATGTTCAAAAAGAAAGTTTTATACAGATTTTTAAAAAGTACTTCGTAAAGTGCAATAAAGCGAATTATTAAATCGAAAATATACATAGGTATCATTTCATACCTTTGGTATTATGCAAACAAGACAGTTTTATTTGTTTCAAACATTAATTTTAAAGTTATTACAAATAAAAAAGGTATAAGTCATTTTTTCTGCAGTGCGGCTTTTTTTTTTGTCGCTTAGTGTATATATATATATATAATACAAATAATGAATGTTAATTTATGTACTTAGTACATTGCAACTTAAAAATATGCATAAAATCATTTAACATTATAGTTTAGATTTTTCACATACATATGGTTTTCGACAGTTTTTGACGGTTTAAACCAGTTTTTGACAGTTTAAACCAGTTCTTGACACATGTCACGTCAAAAACCAGTTTTTGACGTCAAAAAACCAACCCTGATTTATAAAACTTAAGTTTTTGAAAAATTTATTTAAAATGGAAAATTTTATTTTTTAGAAAATTTCGTCTGAAATATTTTGTTATGGAATCATTTTTAAGTAGGAGTTATGGCCTTTCCCTTTATTTATAAAAAAAAATTAATTTTTCTTTTTTAAATTATTTACTTGTATGTTGGACTGGTCAACGTGCTCGCCTGATACATATAATGGTCTTTACAGCACTTGTTTACAAACATAAGAAAAGTTTAATATAATATATGAAAACGTATGACATACTGTATGAAAAAAAAAATTTATAACATAACATGTTTACCGGCATAACATTTTTGACAAGATATCTTTCTTATGTACAAACTAGTTTGTTGAGGAAAGTCTTTAAAATGTAAATTTCCCTTTGGCCAATAAAGTTTTTAAATGTCTTGAATAATAACGTTGATCGTTGACAATAAATAATTGTTGTAAAAAGTCTGATCTTGGTTATTGAGTCCATATAGAATATGTATCTATATATTAATAGGCAAGCATAAAATTTGTTGTCCCTTTTTAACATATTAATTATGGGAGTAGAGATTTGAGAATGGTATCATTCGAAAGGTATGGTTAGCCGGAAGGTGCGAATACAAATATTATTTTCTTACGATGTCAAGAAGGTATTTAAAAATACATTTTTTTTTTATGCATTTTCCCCATTTTTCCCTTTTATACACGTATTCCTTTACATTAAAAAATACCTAAAAGAAGAAAGTTGTTGAATCTGGCAATTTCATAAAGCTCAAATAAAACCATAGACACAGTAATTTGTATAATGTAGCATCACTATACGCAAGCGAAGTGATGACGTCACTGTCTGTCCATGGAGCCATGAAAAATATTTTCTATGTTAATTATCCATTGGATTTTTTGTAAAAAAAATATTAAAAAATAACGGAAATTATCTGCCGATTTTAATTCCGATATTTGGGAATATAATTATTTTTTCTGTAAAATTGATAAAATTTTAATTTAAAATCACAAAATTCCAGAAAAAAAAAAAAAAAAATGGCAAACTTCCAGTTTCGAATGTAAACATAAACATTTCATTTCAAAGGGTGTTATTTAAACAATAAATATTCAACTAATATACTAAATAAAAGGAAAATGGATTTGTTACTAACTGCTGCATGTATAAGTAGACGATACGGAAAAAATTCCGATTTCCGTTTTTTGCTGAATTTACATGTTTTGAGCTTTCTTTACGTTTCAATTGACTGAAATTGGCTACTTATTTTTTAAAAAAGTGTCTTTATTGCTAGCTTTTGTGGGTAGAAGAAGCAAGTAGAAGATACACAAAAACTTCTGATTTCCGGTTTTCGATGAATTTACACGTTTTGAGATTTCCTTGCATTTTAATTAAGTGAAATTAACTACTTATTTTTATTTTTTAAAAAGTGGATTTATTATTCTTTCCTCTGCATATATAAGTAGAAAATATAAGATTCAGAAAAGTTTTAGATTTTCGGTTTTCGACAAAGTTACACGTTTTGAAATCTCCCGAACTCAATTCGACCATTTTTGAAAAATATCTTTTTTTTTTTTTTGTTTCTTTTTTTGTTCAAACACTGTACTTTATGAACCAATCGAATTAATTTAACAGAATTTTATACTTGGTTGGGCCTTGGTTTGACATGGTACCTATTAGCTTCTGGGCTGTATCACACAACAAGGGGCGTTTTCGCGTTGCGATTTTCTCTCATTTCAGGAAAGGCTAACATCTACAAAGAGAAATAGTTATATTAAGTAAAACTCTGCTGATTCAGTTAGAGTGAATATCGGCAAACAATTACCGCAGCTGTGTTGCAATTGCATTCCGTTTAGGACAAGGCAATAACTTTGCTTTGCCTCGCTTTGCAAAAAATATGGTCGAGTTTCGATCACTGGGCGATACTAGTAACAATAATTATAACACTGTAATTTTAACAGTACATTGTAAAAAATGTTTTGTAAATTGTAAAAAAACTTTTCTTTTCACAAAATCTGTGTTTTTCTTTGTGTATCTTTTTAATAATGCAAAGATATTTTAATCAAACATAAAGTATATGAAAAACAATTATATCATAGTACATTTTTAACAATTTCTAGAAACTTTATTTACATACTAACACAAATAATTTTTTCATAAATATAACATTTAACAGACACATAAAACTATTTAATAAATAAAATAGTGTTTAATACACTCTAATAATACTACTACTAATATTAAGAATACCAGTACTACTAGGTCTTTTCTTTTTACAAACTATTTACATAAAACCAACTTAATTACTTTATTTAATAATTAATTGTTTTAAAATACCACATTGGTATCAACATAGAGCTTGGTCAGCCATTGGCAAGCCAAAAAAAAAAAATTGTTTTTGTGGGTAACTTGACCCCTGAACTTGTGAGAAGTCAAGTCTTTCCAAAAAGGTGAGATGGGATAAAGATGGTAATTGGTGAATTTTTACAGAGGGCAAAAACAAATCATTTTTCCCCCACTCTCTGATCACTTTATAGTGGTGAAGATCAGAAGATCACGAGAATGATAAATAAATAAAAAAAAATACTTGGGGCATGGAGTTGATCCCTAACTAAGATTATTCATGACTTAATTTGAATTTTTGAGGGTTATTATAGTATCTTAACTTAGATGAATGAACAATTTCTGACTTTCTTTTAAAATGGGGACTGGGTTTGTCTATTTCAAAATTAACTTCATATATTTGTTTTAAGATTGTGTAAGGGCCTGAATAAGGTGGACTTAATTTACGTGTGTTGGGGTATTGGAATTCTTCATAAATAATTTCATCACCAACTTTAAATTTAACAGGGAGAAATCGAGCATCAAATCGGATTTTGTTTTTTTTTATGATATTGTATTGTTTTTTCTTTTGCTATTTTTCTAGCTTCATCAACTGAAGGATAGTAACTATTGTTTACTAATAATGGTTCATATGGTAATTCTCCTAATAATAAATAACTAGGTGGGAATTGAGTTACAGAGTGAGGTGTTAAGTTATATTGATTTAAAACTTCATCAATTAATTTAGTCCAGGGAATTTTATTTGAAGAAGAGTTAACTTTACATTTTAGACGCGTAACAATAGTCTGATTGAGGCGCTCAACTTTCCCGTTGCATTCGGGATGATGGCTACTTGTTAACAAATGTTTTGTATCATAATTTCGAAGGAATTTTTTGAAACGGGATGCCGTGAATGCTGCATTCCTATCTGTTAACAATTTTTTAGGTACTTGAATTTGAAAAAGTTGTTTTAAAAAGTTTGTATAAGTTTCAGTGGTAACGCTTTTTGATGGAAATCCCCACACATAACGGGTTGCATGGTCCACGACCAAATGCAAATATTTTTTTGTAGAATTAGAGTAGTTAAACCCACCAACAGTGTCCAAAGACAAACATTCAAAAGGTTTATCAGTTGGCGGTACTTCCTGTAATGAACCAAACCGTTTTTGTCTACATTTTTTATTTGACAGGTATGACAATGTTTTACAAAATTTTCAATATCTTTATTAATATTAGGCCAATAATACTGTGGTGTAATTAAATTTATCATTTTATAAATTCCTGGGTGTCCAAATTGAGTGTGGGTTTTCTGTAGGAGGCGTAATCTTAATGACATCGGGACTATTATCTTATACAAACCTTTCTTTTTAATGACAATTACATCTTCAATTTCAAGAATTTTCTTAATGTTAATACCTATGTTTTCTTTTTTCTGGTTTTCTTTAATTTCATTTAAGTCTAGGAGGTGCACATGGTGTGACACATTTTCCAAAACAGGCAATCTAGATAGCATATCAGCTTCAATATTTGTTGATCCTTTTTGATATTTAATTTCATAGTCAAACATACTAAGTTTAAGGGACCAGCGGAATAATCTTCCTCTTAAATTTTTAACATTTTTTAACCAAGTGAGAGACGCATGATCCGTGTGTATGACAAACTTTTGACCGTGTAAATAATGATAAAAGGTATCTAAGGCATCAATAATTGCTAAACATTCTAATTCCGTAATTGCATAATTTTTTTCATAATCTCGTAAATTTCTTGAACGATATGCCACTGGGTGTAAAGTACCATTCACATCTGCCTGTTTAACAACACATCCCACACCATGACTCGAGGCGTCAACAAATAACTGACAGGGAGTTCTGGGATCATAAAGTCTTAAAATAGGTTTACTTATAAGAGCATTTTTTAATTTTTGGAAGGATTTTTCACATTTCTGGTCCCAAACATAGGGGACATTTTTCTTTAATAAATTATTTAAAGGAGCTCTTGTTTCTGCATATTTTGGAATAAATCTAGCATAAACGTTAACTGATCCCAAAACTCTGCAATTCCTTGACATTTTTTGGTGGTTTCAAATTTTTTATTACTTCAATGTTTGGATTATCAGGGGTAATTAGGCCATTAGTTATTTCGTATCCTAAAAAGTTAATTTTTGTTTTGACAAAATTGCATTTTGATAGTTTTAATTTTAAGTTTTCTTTAACACATATATCAAAAAGTTGTTGTAGATGTTTGAAGTGTTCATCTTCTGACTGTGAAAATACAATTATATCATCAAAATAATTACAGGCAAAGTCTATTTTGTATTTATTTAGAATCCTTCTAATGGTTCGATTGAAGATTGCAGGGGCATTTTTAAGCCCAAAGGGAAGGTATTTCCACTCATATAATCCGAAAGTTGTAGCAAAAGCCAATTTTTCAGTATCTTTTGGTTGGATAGGAATGTGCCAATATCCACTTGCCAAGTCAAGAGTGGAAAAAATTTTTGCTTTAGCTAGTTTATCTAACAAAGTATCTATTCTGGGAAGTGGTTCAGCATCTGTTTTAGTGATCGAATTGAGTTTACGGAAGTCAATACATAATCGCGTCTTTTTGCCTTCTTCCCGTTTATACACCAAAGTTACAGGTGCGGAATAAGGCGAACAACTTTCTTTTATAATACCGGCCTGTAATAAATTTTGAACTTGGGTTTTAATTTCTTCTTCTTCCTTAGGGGAAGTTCTATATGCTCTGAGAGAAATAGGTAAATCTGAAGTTAAACGAATCCTCTGTGGTTCCATATGAATTCTTTTAACATCATATTTAGATTTTGCAAAAATTTGGACATATTTTGATAATAAAGTAGGAAGTTTTCCTTTTCTAGCAGACTGAGGATTTACGTGGTTCTCAGTGGCTTGAGTGTACTTGAACTCCCTTACTCTATTGTTTGTTGGAATATTAAAATTTTTCTTTTGACTATTGGTATTTTCACTTTCAGAAGTTATATGTAAAGTTTGTGTACATTTAGATATATTTTTTAACAATGGGAGAATGGTATTATTTTGTTTTACCAGCTTTTTAGCACAATCAATAGTCAATTGAAACAGACAACAATGTGATAAGCTAAGGAGAGCATAAGGTAAGTTATTATCTAATATAAACATTTCTATATTTTTTGTAATATTACCAATTTGTAATTTAAAGTAACATTTTTCTCGAATTGTCAACATCCCCTGTGTTTGAATGACGTGTAATGGTGAGACCTTTTTTGTTTGAAGTTTAAATTTATGGACAAAATGTTGAGGAATAATGCTTAAGCTGCTGCCCGTATCGAAGATTAAAGGAATGGTAGAGTACGATTCTGGATGTTTAACACCTTGATTAGTTTGCTTGTTTTTTCTTTGGATATCCTTGTATATAATGCGACCGGTCGCTGCAAACTGTCAATAGGTGTTATTTGTTCCTTCTGTTGTATTATCTACCACTGTTGACTCTTCTGTGACATGAGTTGGATTTTCTCGTTTGAAAGGGCATTCACTATGCCAATGAAAAGCATTAGGAATGTTGCGTTTTGAACAATGTTTACACGGGAAAGGAGGCAAAGTGCCTTGAAAGTGAGTGTGTGTATTTGGGTTTGAAAAATGTGGTCTAGGCCCTCTTAGATTGGGTCGAGTATTGTTTGTCCAATTTGGTCTGTTTTGATTAGGGTATCCCATATGTGGTCTCTGCACATGAGGAAACCGGTAACTCCAGGGTTGTGGTCGGGGAGCATATTGAACTGGGATTCTATTTTCCCTGTCTTGTGGATAGGTGAACCTTTGAAATTGACCTGGCAACTTGTTTGGAAGGGGATCAGCAGATTTTTCAGATATCTACAGTTTATTTAATTTGTGGACAAGATCCCTCCATTCATTTAATGTTAAGGCCATAAC
Source organism: Salticus scenicus (assembly GCA_963930645.1). Classification (NCBI taxonomy): domain Eukaryota; kingdom Metazoa; phylum Arthropoda; class Arachnida; order Araneae; family Salticidae; genus Salticus; species Salticus scenicus. The sequence goes on from OZ005648.1 coordinate 344,919,164, forward strand.
TCCTACTTAAAAATGATTCCATAACAAAATATTTCAGACGAAATTTTCTAAAAAATAAAATTTTCCATTTTAAATAAATTTTTCAAAAACTTAAGTTTTATAATTTGTCAAATTTTCCATTTTAAGTTTAACTTTCTCCTGGAGTATCTTCTACTTCTGAGGGACTTCCCACGTACTTGCAGGCAAGTATGGGGGAGCGTCGGCTTGGAGGGGGGGGATATGAAAGGATAAAATAAGCAAGACTCTAAATTAATATTTATTCTGAGCTAATACTATTAAGATATCATTTAATATTAATTTAAATATTAATTTAGAGTCTTGCTTATTTTATCCTTTCATGTATAATAGGAAAATATAAAAGAAAGTCTTGTGGTGGCCACAACATACTAGTTTTTTTTCTTTTTGACGTAATAAACAATACAGTTTTACAATTAGAAGCAATCTATAAAAACGTTTTACTATAGATTCATAATACGAAATATATAAAAGTTTTAAATGAAGTTATTCCTCTTCAACATATAAATATCTACAAAACAGAATCTGTAAGAAATTTATTTAACAATAGACAAGAAACTTAGTTAAGTTAAAGTAAAACTAATTTTTTTAATAAACAGAATATGATTTTTGTGTATGTACATTAATCATACATATAAGAAAAAAAAGTAGCAATAACTAATTATCAGTTTCAAACGTGCATAAAATCAACTGAGTATTAATTTTCTTAAATTGATTTGGAAAAAATTTTCCTACCTGAAAAAATTATTGTTCATTTTTCCCCATGTTCATTTTTTTCCACATTTGATATAAATATGACATACAAATATTTAATTTAATTGTGGAAAAATAAACAGATTCATTAAATTCATCAATAAAGATCTAAAAATAATTACATATGTGAGAAATATTGAGCACTTCCATTGCTTTATTGTTTCTAGAATTCATCATTGATCACAATCCGGGGAAGGGGGGGGGGTACAAAAATAATTACAGAGTAAGAAATATTAAACTCTTTCAACTCTACTTCTAGAATCTAATGAAAGAAGTTTAAAATTAATATTATCATTTATGTTGCAGATGGATAAAGATTAGGAAACAAAAGACTTCTGCAGAACATTTGATTGCTGATCACTAGTTAGAGATAAATAAAAGGGGGGGGGGGGCAAAAAATAATTACATCAGCAAGAAATATTTAACAATTCTATTTCTTTACATGTTCTAGAATCTCATAAGGCAAGTTTGAAATGAATATTGACATTTATGTTATGGATGGAGAAAGATTGGGAATCAGGAGTTTTCATAGAACATTTGGGTTTTCTTTTTAAAACGAACAATATCCGCGACTTTTTTAAAAACGGTAGATTTCATCATCTGTCCGGAAGACACGTGAAAAAACCGGAAGTCTTCCGGGAAAACCGGAAAAGTTGGCAAGTATGCCAATGGTTCAGTTATCTTAATGCGTAAAAAGTCGTTAAAAATAAATCTTCCTGACGAAAAAAATAATTGTTTATTTTGATTATTTATCTAAATAAATAATGGATTCAAAGCTATTGAAATTTAAGGCCAATTGGCAACGCAAGGGTTCTAGGCCAGGAAGAATCACGTGAGTTTTGGAGAAAATCACTATGAAGTCAGACCTTTAACGGAGGAATTGTCCTCCGTGGGGAAATTTCTTAAGTGTTTTAGTCCGTATTCATGCAGAGAAAATCATGAAAAACTCCGAACTTTAACGACTCAAGTATCTACTGTTGGAGAAAGAATACTTTCTGTGATTTTTGCTGGGATAACTGAATATGCGATAGATTAGTTTATATGGGTAATTTTAAGAAATTTTCTGATCTAAAAACAAGACTTTCACATAAATCGTCAGATTTAAAATGGATTCATCACAAAAATCGCATGAGAAAATTGCATATTTTATAAACCAGCCACAAAAATGTGGCAAATTTCAGTAATCAAAAAAAAAAAAAAAAAAAAAAAAAAATTACTGATTTATGACTAAATAATTGCATATTTTTAGAAAAATAACATCTATATTAGCAATTAGTTTACTGTCATGTAATTTTAAAAATTAGCAATAAATTTTAAAATAATTCCGTATTTCTAATCATTTTTGAAAAAAGCAAATATTTCATAGATTAATATTGAAATAAAGCCTATTTTAGCAATTAATTGTGATTAAACAGAAAATTTGCTAATTAGTGGCAAAATGATTGCATACTTTTTTATCAGTTACAAAAATATTGTCATTTATAGAAATCAGCATTAATAATATTATAGTTTTAAAAAATTAAAGAACGCTCTTTATAGAAATGTGAACTAAAAAGCATAAAAAGCACAAATATCTATCTTAGTATTAAAATGCAGGGTAAGAGAAAAACTTGTGAGTGACTCACCATAATATTTACATACATTTAAATGGGATCAGGTCGATTTCCCGACACTCAGTTTCCCGACAAGTCAGTTTCCCGACGCCACTTTCCCGACAGGTACGGTTTCCCGACAGCTCACTTTCCCGACAGGTACAGTTTCCCGACAGCTCACTTTCCCGACAGGTACGGTTTCCCGACAACTCACTTTCCCGACAGGTACAGTTTCCCGACAACTCACTTTCCCGACAGGTACAGTTTCCCGACAACTCACTTTCCCGACAGGTACGTTTTCCCGACAGCTCACTTTCCCGACAGGTACGGTTTCCCGACAACTCACTTTCCCGACAGGTACAGTTTCCCGACAACTCACTTTCTCGACAGGTACAGTTTCCCGACAACTCACTTTCCCGACATGTACGTTTTCCCGACAGCTCACTTTCCCGACAACTCACTTTCCCGACAGCTCACTTTCCCGACAGGTACGTTTTCCCGACAGCTCACTTTCCCGACAACTCACTTTCCCGACAACTCACTTTCCCGACAGATTCGTTTTCCAGAGAGTTTTCTCTCCCGACTGCTGCTTCCTGACAGCTTACTTTCCTAACAACTCATTTGCCGGAAACTCACTTTTTCATTATTTTATTTTATTATTTTACTCTTTTCAACTATGAATTCTACTACAATGTAATATATATTAGTATATTAAGAAACTTTAGTCTGTAGTATGCGTGTGTGTGAGTGTGTTTGTATCTCACATAAGTCAAAAACGGTTGGACGTAGAACGTTGAAAATTGGTATATAGGTTTGTTATAGCATCTAGTTGTGCACCTCTCTTTTTGGTCTTTCTGTGATTATCCGTTTTGGAGATATTTATGAAAATTATATTCATAATGGAAAATATACAAAGGTTTTGCCCATTATATATGACCTACCAACATAGAGATTTCAAAATAAGCTAATGATAGAGCCAGTAATGCCCGTAATGATATTATTATGAAAGTTGTCGACACGTATGCGTGTAGAAAGTAATTTGTAAAGACATAAGCAGGTTCTAGTCGACGAATGCTTTTTATTTTTAATAGTTTTGTGACTCATTTATAGAACTTTCGAAGAATTTAGTTCTGTGCAATAAACCATTTGATTTTTCCAAAATATTCCAGAACTCTCTTATTATTGCAGTTAGAGCTTCCAAACTTTGGCAAACCTAAACTACAAGTTTTCGTCAAATTTCTTCGTCAACTCGCCAAATTCTATGCCAAGACCAAAAATCTACGCTGGATACTAATTTGCAATATGGCGAGATTAGCCATAAAATTTTGCGGCAGTTTTGTTTTAGGATAGCCAGAAACCCTTTCTCTATTTTAACTGAGTTATTATTATTATTATTATTTTTTTTTTTTTGGTAAAGTTTATCTTTTCTTGATACTAATTTTTGCCAGAGAACAAAACTGGGCCGTCTATACTCGAACGATTTTCGTTGAACTCCAAGTTCCGCATTTGCTAGTGAGAGATTCTGTAACAAGCCGTGGAGTACTATTCCTGAAAAAACTACTATATTTGTCTCGGTGGTATATGTAATCGTATTATCGTGCCTTTTTTGATTGGAGTAGCAGTTTTTTTTCTTGTTTTGCTTTTATTTTAAAGAATGTTCGTGGACTGGAACCTGCCACCTGCCTGTTTATTTATGAATCAGTTACCTCACACAAAACTGTGAATGTTTTCATAAAAATATGTATATTCCTATTATAAGGAAGTCATGTGGTGGCTACATCATAATTTTTTCTACTGCATTACCGTTTTATTGTCAATAAATATAACAATAATAAAAAAATAAATAAAAAATAAAAAGATTTCGCCTTCAAATGAATGTGTTAAATAAAAAATAAATAGCATAACAGCCGTTGCTAAGATTCGCAGACGATTACAATGGAAAAATAAATTTATGAAAAATTAAACGTAGAAGCCAACATTTAAAATCGAAAAAATAAATAAATAAATAAATAAATAAATAAATAAAAATTATTATTTGAAATTCGAAAAAATCTCGATAAGATGCACACCTGCTGGGTCCCAGGTACCCACATGCCAAGTTTTGTAGCTCTGCGATCGGTAGTGTGAGTACCAGAGCGCAACTTAATTTTAATATATAAAATTTTAACTTGTTACCAAAAGCAAAACCGCTTTCTTTTAATCTATTTTTTCTTAAAGCAATAATCTCATCGTCCTTAAAATAAATAAATAAATCTCATAAAAAAACAATACTATTGTAAAAGTCACCCCGCCCAGCAAAAACTCTTATCTTTCTTAAGCAGCCAGAAAAAGGATTGATTTCAAATTTCGCCGCCGCTATTGAATCGAGGGTACTCAATGCCTAGCTTAATGAAGATCTGCCAATAACACTGCATGTATCTTTCTAATAAATCCTAATCTCTTTCAACATTCTGTATTGTCTGTTTTAGTTTTTTCGCTGCATTATAAAGTTATAATTTAAAGTATTTTTACGGCGGGGTGCGTAATAATATTTTAATCTTTGCTAACTAAATTTTTTATTAATTAAAACTTCTACATAGAGGACGCACCCCGCCGTAAAAATACTTTAAATTATAACTTTATAATGAAAAAAAAAAAAAGTTTGTTTTAAAAATAAAATATTACTTTTTTTAGAACAACATATAGCATCATGACAAAAGCGACATTAGCACTTACCATTGTGTATAAAATTTTTAAGGTGATAATGACGTCAATTTTTGTCAGATGCATAATTTAACTTTTTATATTCATTTAACTTTCACGTTGAATTAAATGTATTTTTTTTTTTTTTTATATCGAAAGAAAATGAACTCGTATTTTTTTTTTTTTTTTTTTTTTTTTTTTTTGGCAGCAATTACATTATAGCTAATATATTAGTGGCTATTTTATTGCTATTAAGAGCTTATTATTTTCATATTATAATTAAATAAAAGAAAACTATTCAAAAATTTGAAAATCTGACTTCGACTCCGTTGTCTCTGGGTTTTGAGCTACTGTGAAAGTTCCAAATATCTAGGTAGTAGGAAAGTTAGTTAAAAATAATTACAAGATAAAAAGATCTTTTTATATACCATGTTTTTAAACTTTCTGTTCAATCATATAAACGCTACCGAAGGCAGCGGAAACCCGGAGCAATTGGATAAATTTTTAAAAAAATTCATTGCTCTCGTGTTTTGAGCTATTATAAAAGTTTCAAATGTCTAGCTAGTCGGGAAGTTAGTGAAAAATCGATTGCAAGCTTTGTACTGGTAACGCTGCCGAAGGCAGCAGGAACCCGAAACATTTGGTTAAAAATATTTTAAAAATGTATTTTCACCGTATTCTGAACTATTCTGAAAGTTTCAAATGTCTAGCTAGTCAGGAAGTTAGTTAAATAAATTTTCTGTTGAATCATATAAACACTGCTGAAGGTAATAGGGACCTGAAACAATTGACTAAAAGTATAAAAAAAAAAAATGTATTGTCACTGTATTCTGAGCTATCCTGAAAGTTTCAAATGTCTATCTAGTCGCGAAGTTAGGGAAAAATCGATTGCAATCTTTGTACTGATAACGCTGCCGAAGGCAGCAGGAACCCGAAACATTTGGCTAAAGGTATTAAAAAAATGCATTTTAACCGTATTCTGAACTATTCTGAAAGTTTCAAATGTCTACCTAGTCGGGAAGTTTGTTAAATAAATTTTCGTTCGAATCATATAAACGCTGCCGAAGGCAGTAGGGACCTGAAACAGTTGACTAAAAGTATAAAAAAAATATATTGTCACTGTATTCTGAGCTATCCTGAAAGTTTCAAATGTCTAGCTAGTCGAGAAGTTAGTGAAAAATCGATTACAAGCTTTGTACTGGTAACGCTGCCGAAGGCAGCAGAACCCGGATTAGTTGGTTAAAAATATTTTAAAAATGCATTTTCACCGTGTTCTGAACTATTCTGAAAGTTTCCAATGTCTAGCTAGTCGGGAAGTTAGTTAAATAAATTCCCCGTTGAATCATATAAACGCTGCCGAAGGCAGTAGGGACCTGAAACAGTTGACTAAAAGTATAAAAAAAATATATTGTCACTGTATTCTGAGCTATCCTAAAAGTTTCAAATGTCTAGCTAGTCGAGAAGTTAGTGAAAAATCGATTACAAGCTTTGTACTGGTAACGCTGCCGAAGGCAGCAGGAACCCGGATTAGTTGGTTAAAAATATTTTTAAAATGCATTTTCACCGTATTCTGAACTATTCTGAAAGTTTCCAATGTCTAGCTAGTCGGGAAGTTAGTTAAATAAATTTCCCGTTGAATCATATAAACGCTACCGAAGGCAGTGGGGACCTGAAACAGTAGACTAAAAGTATTAAAAAAATGTATTGTCACCGTGTTTTGAGCTATCCTGAAAGTTTCAAATGTCTAGCTAGTCGGAAAGTTAGGAAAAAATCGATTGCAATCTCTTAACTGATAACGCTGCTGAAGGCAGCGGGAACCCGAATCAGTTGGCTAAAGGTATTAAAAATATATATTTTAACCTTATTCTGAACTATTCTGAAAGTTTCAAATGTCTAGCTAGTCGGGAAGTTAGTTAAATAAATTTTCTGCCGAATATTAAACCCTGCCGAAGGCAGCGGAACCTGAAGCAGTTGACTAAAATTATTAGAAAAATGTATTGTCACCGTGTTGTGAGCTGTCCTGAAAGTTTCAAATGTCTAGCTAGTCGGAAAGTTAGGAAAAAATCGATTGCAATCTCTTTACTGATAACGCTGCCGAAGGCAGCGGGAACCCGAAACAGTTGGCTAAAGGTATTAAAAATATGCATTTTAACCTTATTCTGAACTATTCTGAAAGTTTCAAATGTCTAGCTAGTCGAGAAGTTAGTTAAATAAATTTTCTGCCGAATCATATAAACGCTGCCGAAGGCAGCGGAACCTGAAGCAGTTGACTAAAGTTATTAGAAAAATGTATTGTCACCGTGTTGTGAGCTGTGCTGAAAATTTCAAATATCTAGCTAGTCGGGAAGTTAGTTAAAAGTCGATTGCAAGATTTGTCCCTGACAAACACACAAACAAACAAACAAGAATCAAAGTTAATAAAAACATGGTAATAGATTGCAAGATTTGTACCGGAAAAACAAACAAACAAGAATGGAAGTTAATAAAAACATGGAAATAATAAATCACACATTTAGCACCATTTTTTCTGAACAAATAAATCTATATCATTATATAAAGCGCAAAAAATTGTATGTTTGTGGAGGGTAATCTCTGAAACTACTAAACCGATTTAAAAAATTCTTTCACTGATCAAAAGCTACACTATCCCTGATTGTTATAGGCTATATTAAATTTTGATAAAATAAATTTTTGTTTAAAATCTGAGCATTTTAATTAAAATCCCCATAAAAGCCATAATAGAAATGGAAATAATGAAATATTAAAAAAATTAGCTGTTGCCAACATAAAAGAAACATTTACATTTTGTTTTTAAAATATCTTGACATGAAAAGAAAAGAAATATATTTGCACGTGAATTAAATTGAAATTCATATAAAGCTTTGCAAAATGTTAAATTTACACGTTAAATCTGACGTCATTATAAATTTAAAGTATTTATTTTTCTAATAATATAATTTGATATGATCCGCGATTGTAATGAAATGCTCGCCCTCTGGTGGGCTAAGGTGAAATTACAATAAACATGGTTTAATTCGAATTCCATACAGCCGCCATTGCTTGCCGATATTTAGTTTCACATATATTTATTGAATAAAAATGAATAAATACGGTAAAAAAGATAACACATACTTTTGTGTGCCACAGTGTAACTCCAAAGGATCAAGAAATCCAGAATTGAGCTTCCATTTATTTCCAAATGACAAATTTAAAATTTCAGTTGCTTCGGCTAATGGAAGTAAAGAATTAATCAGATGATTTGAAATTAATATTTGTTCAACTTCAGTTAAAAATCTACTTCCGATCGAACTTTGAATAAACTGAAGTATTTTTTCCAAAAGCAGTCAATTTTCCATAATGTAATGGCGGAGAAATTATAATACGAATATTAAGTAGAATAACAATAAGAACACTAATGGAACACACGTGGCAATGTTTACTAACAACTGCAGTGTTCACAAAGCGCCGTCTATCGATCATTACAAACGCAGATATGATATAATGTAATGATCTAAGCGTTACTTCTAAACTTTTATTAAATTATTTATTTTATAATTGTTGCCCAAAAAATTTACGGGTTAATTCATTTTTCGACATATAATAAAATATATTTTCTCACGAATAATAATATAAAAAGTGAATTTAAAAAATGTCGTCTGCATTTCATTATGCATTTGTTAAAAGAATAATTGAGAAGTTTAAATTTATTTGACGACTATTTTTAGCAACTAACAGTTATGACAAGTAGCTCAATATACATAGCTCATACAACCATTACTGCAATGCAAATAGCATTTAATTATTTGAGTTACATTATGTTGATTAGAAACCTATTTAATCTATCTATGCTCTATACTAATATATAAAGAGGAAAGGTTTATATGTATATGTAGAGAACGATCGCTAGAACTAAAAAGCCGATTTCTATTTCTTTCTTTTTTTATACTAATCAAAAGTTACTCTGTCTCTAAGTGCTAGAGGCTATAATAAATTTTGGTAAAATACACTTTTAATTCAAATTTTCAATATTTTAATTGAAAACAAAGCATAGATTTGATATCGGTCGTCCTTGGCGATTTTTGTATTTCGAGATCGAAAACATAATACGAAAATCTGTATATTTTCGTATTAAATACGAGATCTATGTTTTTACTTCAATTACCGTACTACCGTAGGTAGTGGAAGTATTGAATTCGGTCCAAAAATTTGATATAGAGTTTCACCTCATTTATGTGTTTTAAGGCCTCCTGAGTCCAAAAAAGTAGTTTTTGGCAATTGGTCAGTGTGTATGTGTGTGTGTGTACGAATGTGTGAAATTTTCCGGGTGTCATATCTCCAAAATTAATAAAGATAGAACTACAAATCTTCACAATTGATTCAGGTCTGATGTACAGATGAATTTTCCAAATTTTGGAGAAAATTGAAAAACCAGAACTGGGTCATCGAAAACCGGAAATGGGACCGTAAGCCCGTACCTCATAAACAGCCCTAACGATTTTCTACAAAGTTGCTATATAAACTTTAAAAACGGCTGTACGAATTTTTTTCAAACTCGCCATGTTAACTTAATACTAAATATCCTTTTGTATGTAATCATTGTTTTCCGGTCAATAATTGAGTATGCCAAGTTTTGGTAAAAGTTGGTATCTCAAAAACGGCTCTAACGATTTTCTTGAAAATTGTTTCATTAATTCAATTTAGATAACCTTTCTCAAGTATTACGTGCATATTACAGGAATACTAACGGTCATCCTGATTAGGAAGTTCAGTTTTAGATCTCGGTAATTCGTGTTTAAAAAAATAACTATATATTTTTTCCCCTTATTTTTTAACTCACTATGTAAACTTTGTTGTAGGTGTCTTTATACGTGTATCAAGTTTCTCTTACTGGAAAATCTAAAAAAAAAAAATGCATGTACTTAATATCTCCAAGAAATGTATATAATACGTTTAATAGTGGGTAATGGAAGTCGTGTGGTTGTTTCACACCAGATTTTGCAATAGTATATATTATACGAATATTGTTTCATATTATTGATTTTTCCCTTAATATACATTATTAAAAACCATCAGTTATGGAAAAAATTAAATATATTTGCGAGATAACTTGGCAATATTTTTTTTTTTTTTTTTCCGCCAAGGATGATTGATATAAAATCTTTTCCGAAAGCAAGTAGCGCAATATACAGCCGCTAGGGAATTGCAAATGACATTTGATTATGCAAGTTTCATTATGTTGATTGGAAACACGGTTCATTTAAATTAAATTAAATATGCATTCGCGTTAGAAATCTACTTTTGTATAGGGCTTCTTTGGCGATATTTAAAATTTGGCAACGCAATAGCTAGGACGTTTCACTCGAAGGACTTTACGTATTTGCGATAACCTTTTTAATTCACCGCCAAAATCACAAAAAATATTAACGATCACTAATGGAGAACCATTACTAAAACAATAACCAGATTACTTTGCGGACGTTAAATTTAAGAAAATTAAAAACACATAAGCTCTGTGTTTAATATAAATTAATATTATAAGAACAAATAAATAATAATTAAAGCAATTATGACTTCAACTTTATCAAACACATATTCATGTTATAGGTTTATTTTTCAATATTTTTTATTCATGAGTAAAGACATGCTTCTTTTTATGAAATAAATAAATAAATAACATAAAGTAAAAATTACCAACATTTAACAACTGATTGAAAAAAATAATTGTAAAATTATATTTTGACTTTTCAGTTGATAATATTGCCTGACTATAACATATAAACTGATATTTTTTTTATTTTTTGCATATCAATTCATCGTTAACTAAAATTTGTTCATCCGTGCGAAGTAGGACGGGTCAGCTAGTAATTAAATAAAAATAAAACACCTTTCAAATTTTTATATTTGACTACGAAAATCTCTTAATTTGATGCATTCAGAAATATGTTACAAAAGTACCCACTTTTGATTCAAATACGGAAACTAATGTTTCTTTTTTTCTTTAGAAAAACTCATTTTCATATGTCAGACATATATTAAAGAGTGAAAGTTTTGTTTTAAAAAGCAAGAAATTGGAAGAGTAATATTTTTATTTATTTATTTTTATTTACTTTTTGCATTTTGAATAAAAAAGTAAAGCATTATTTAAAATTCATTTTAAATAATAATCAAATAGAATTGCGTATTCAGCATTATTTTTATTATTTTTTTAATCAGTCTTATTTCTTATTAAGAAAAATCTGTTAACTAGCGAAATACCGAGAAATGTCATTGGAGAAAGTCAGCTGTTGGGAAAGTGAGCGGTGGGGAAACCGTACCTGTCGGGAAAGTGTGTTGTCGGGAAAACGTACCTGTCGGGAAAGTGAGCTGTCGGGAAAGTGAGTTGTCGGGAAAGTGAGCTGTCGGGAAAGTGAGCTGTCGGGAAAGTGAGTTGTCGGGAAAACGTACCTGTCGGGAAAGTGAGTTGTCGGGAAAACGTACCTGTCGGGAAAGTGAGTTGTCGGGAAAACGTACCTGTCGGGAAAGTGAGTTGTCGGGAAAACGTACCTGTCGGGAAAGTGAGTTGTCGGGAAACCGTACCTGTCGGGAAAGTGAGTTGTCGGGAAACCGTACCTGTCGGGAAAGTGAGTTGTCGGGAAAGTGAGCTGTCGGGAAAACGTACCTGTCGGGAAACTGAGTTGTCGGGAATGTGAGCTGTCGGGAAAACGTACCTGTCGGGAAAGTGGCGTCGGGAAACTGAGTTGTCGGGAAACTGAGTGTCGGGAAATCGTACCAGACCCCATTTAAATATTTAATTAAAATAATTTAGAATTAAACAAAAACCATTTTTAAAAAATCTGACTGGGCTCGAACGCTAGACCTTTCGGTTCGTAGTGCAGAGCTTTACCTCACAGCCACAGCGTTCTCGTAGGAAAAGTCTTTTTTAACATGCTTTTATTAGCTTCACCTGTATGTATGTTTGTATGTATGTTTGTATGTATAATGTATGTTTGTAACCGCTCTGGGAGCAAACAAAAAATCTATATTGCGTACGTGAATGAGATGCTAAACTTATGTTGTTTGAAGAAAATATGTGCTCTTAAGCTTTCTAATTAATGTACAGGACCTTACAAAAGTGTTCTGACAATGTCACGTAGTCATCCAAACGATGTTAAATTTGGAACAATTATTAATTTTAAACGCAAAATAAGCTGAATAGTTTTTACAAGTGTATACAATGTTTATGGTTTGTTTACAGAGACACAAGAAAGAATTTCGTAACATTAGAGCCTATGGACAAATTTTTATTTAAGCGCGAACTTTAATGCGTTTATGCTGAATTGAGCTTAATAAAATTAACATACATTATAAAGATGCTTGAAATCATGTTTACTCTTAAAAAAGGTTATGCATAGACTAAATAATTTATGGGACCACACAAAATAATTCCGAGTATGTACTATAATCATCCAAATGATGTCAAATTAGTTTGAAAAATTAATGAGTTATAATTAATTAGGTTTATTCTTATTATTGGTGTTTATAATGACTGTGACTACTTTTCTGGGATACATAAAAGAATGTTGTATTATTATGGTCTATAGTCGGTATTTCTTAAACGTTTATTTTAACATGGTTACACTCCATTAAATATAATGAAATTTTATTAGAATTTTAAAAGCATGTTTTCCTGTTGAAAATTGTGGGCATAGAATAGGAAATTAGTTTAAAGGCTATGCGAAATATTTCCGATATGCTATGTAATTTTTTTTGTATGAAATTTGGTATTTATAAATTTCAGGGAAATAATGCAAGACCGTCGTTTAAGAATACATATTGTTGTGTACTTGGGGGTTCATAAGTTGTCCGAGAATGAAAGGCGAAACTTGCAAAAATTCAGTGATTTATTCACAGAAAGTTCCAGAAAAATACAGGTCTATAAACCAAGTATCAGCTTCAATTCAACCAGTAAACACAGCTTAAACAACAGCCGTTAACAGCAAAACAACAGCACTAACTGTTTATCAATAACACATAAAGCAAGTCTCATCCAAAGAGGCTCAAAGCAAAGCAAGCATTTGCCAAAACTGACACAGATCTGAGACTGACCGCCTTGGCGAAAAAATGCTCCTTTTATGCTTTTCTATCGAACACAGACTGTTCTGAAAAATTCTTGTACCTCATCAGCCAATGAGATTAGAGCTTCCATATTTGGTATATCCCTAATAAAGATTTTCTCGCCAAGTTCACCAAAAAAATTGCCAAAGAGGGGAAACAGTCACCAAATTTGGCGCCAAATCCATTTCTTCCCTTATTGGAGCTTTTTAATGCGTTTTTAAGGGAAAATTAGGCTATTTTAACGCTAAAACGACTAGAAATGCACAAAATTAGCATTTTATCAACTTTACTAAACCCCTTTGAAAGAATTTATACAAAAATAAATGCAATTATTTACAATTCCATGACATTTTATATGATATGCAAATAGGTATACAAAGAGAGATACAGCGGGGGGAGGGGTTCTCAGGAATGTATCTGATTATCCCGTTAGTAGTCGCTAGTTGGTCGATTTGCCGTCCATCCTTCAGTGTTGTTAGATTTTTTTTTTATTTAGTAGCCACCAAAAATTTTTAAAAGTGGCATTTGATATACATAAAATGCGAATAAAATCAAAGAAACGTCGATCACATCACTTCTTAAAATTATTGGTGACAGTTAAATAAAAATTGCACAATCTGTAATAGGTGGGGCTGTCTATAGCGACTACTAATGGGTTATGGTAACAAGTCGATCGAATCAATATATACTATTATATAATAAGGAATAAATAAAAATGACCTATTGAATAATGTCTAATGCAAATAGAACGTTGAGGCTCCTGATCTGCAGATCCACTAGTAATTTTAATATTTGCATTTTAAAGCTAAAATTTGACTTTTTTTTTTTTTCTTTTAATGTCAATTAAAAAGTACAGAACATTTCCTTAAACATTAGTTTTTTCTTTCTGTTTTCCTGGCTATTCAATTATATTTTTCTTGTATTCTTTTGTTTCCTTATAGGTTTATAACTTATTTTGAATTCTTCTGAATATTCTTTCTAAATTTTGATTTAAATGTATGTATGTATGTGTATATCTTTTTTTTTACAGGCTACTGAACTTTTGTTGTATGGAAGAAGATTGACTGCTGAACAAGCTTTGCGCCATGGTTTAGTTTCTGAAGTCTTGTGGCATTCAAATCTGATGAACGAAGTTATTCCTCGAGTACGAATGATTGTTTCTAGGCCATTGCAGGTAATTAATTTATATTTATATATATTTATACAAATAATTAGAAAATAAATGTTTTGCCACTGTAAAAATTATAAATTTGAAAAAAGAATACTACTAGTGTTGTTATGCTGAATAAGTTAAGATCAAAATCAATTTGTATTAGCTGAAAATTCAGCATATATATAATTGGACAATGCAATAATTATGTATTTCAGAAATCTATCCTGAAAAACGGGCCAATTTTATTTCTAAGAAGTCAGGTAATAACTGCCACTAGTAATTTATTTCAGTTAATGTAAGTTTTGATAATTCATCTTGTAATAGTCCCTATTTTGACATTTGATTGAAGAAATATTATGTTTTTCAGCTACAAGGAAAGAGGGGGGGGGGCATGTTTTGTTGTTATAGGAAGTAAACGTATAATTTAAAAATCAGCTTTAGAATGTTAATTTTATCAATGAGTGTAATTTAAATGTAAATACTGACAATAAATGATGAAATGATCTGCAATTTAAGCAGTCATGCACAAAATTATCACATATTTTGGAGATCAGCTTTGAAAAAAGTAAAAATTTTATCGTTTAACAGCAAAATAATAGCATATTCCAACAATTAATTGCAGTGAAATGATCCCATATTTTGGGAATAGTCTGCAAAAATATCAAGACTCAGCTTTGAAGAAATTGTCAATCAGCTTTTAAAAAAATGTATCAATTGATAAGAAAAATCAGAAACTCATTACAAAGTTGTTAAACTGTTTCTGTTTCAAAAAATTATATTTTTCCCCTTATAAAAGTGAGTTTTTTTTTTTTTTTTTTTTTTTTTTTTTTTTGAAGAAAAGAAAAAAAGAAAATTAAGTAGGTAGTATTTACTAGGATCTGTGCTATTTTAGGAATTAACCCAGATTTAGTAAATACTACCAATCTCATTCTGCATAAAAACTACTTTAATAATAAAATTTACCAACAGTGTAAATGAGTTCCTGTGGGATAAAAGTTAGGAAATATCATATATATTTTTGGTATAGACAATAGATATCAGAGTTTAAGCTGAGTAAAAATTTTCTTTAGCATGTTATATAAGAAAAAAAAAAATAATAATAATATAAAATGGGTGGATTGAAATTTTTGGTTTTAAAATTTTGGATCGTAAATAATAAATTATGGCCGAAATCTCGTATAGTGGAATTTACCGTTAAATGGTGCCACGGCACATAAAGCAAATATACTAAATATTAAAATTTTGAAATTTTAAATTAAATCAAAATAAAGATTAAAATAAAATCAGGAAAAAAACTTTAACTTACCCCATTTAGATGAGACGTTGCTGAAATAAAATATTCTATTATCCAATAAAGGCACACAGCTTTATATCACTAATCGAGACATAAATATCATAAAATAGATTTTTATTTTTTCTAGAATATTTCATTTAAATATAGTGCCGGCACACAAAATCTTAACTCATTATCGAAATAGAACACTTGGAGGAACACAACATCTCAACATTCTTATCATAAGAGGTTTGTATTAGCACAGAATTTTTTTAATATTTATGTAGATAGAGTTAAAATATTAATACCAATATTGAATCCATGCTTTCAATGTCACACATATATTGCGTAATCGATAGTTTAGTTAGTCGAAAAGATGTTGAAAAAATATATATGCTTGTTTACAACAAAACATTTGAGCATAATGCATCGTTTACGATGATTGGGGCATTTCAGAAATAATTAAAGCTCATTTATATTACTTGCAGCACTTAATTCCTGATTAATTATAATCACTATAATGAGACACATGATCATGTAGTAAAAGGATTGATTTAAGTCTGAAAAAAAAAATGCAGATAAAAATTGGCACAGGAATCTTGAAGCGATTTCATATATGTGCATCACAAGTTTTAATTCCTGTTGCTATGGTACGCCACTGTAAAAAAAATATATATTAAGTCATTATTTTTATTCCATTGCAATGTCGAGAGAAGATTTATTCACAATATAAATTAAGAAATCCACTAATGGAGAGGTTTTTATATCTTAGAGATAGCAGGTATTGGATCATCCTTACCAAGCCTCGAGTTAGGCCTAGTATTGGGTCAGCAGCCCCGTTGAGTTATAAAGATGTTATTCACTGTTAAGATCTTCTTTCACCATAAATTGTGTCCTTATAGTTTTTATATAGGATATATATTATATTTCATAAGACCGTAAGGGCACACATATAAGAGAGATTTATATATTTTGCAAACAAGCCTGACCGTGATACCAACTCGCTCACTATGGCAAGAAGCGGTGCCGCGGACCGGCGAAAAATACATCCTTCTTAGTCAGCTACCATCCAAGAGAGAGAGACGCTCATCCAAATTCTCGTGCTCGTGGAACGAACTACCAGCAAATTGATGCGCACTGTAAATAGTTCTTAATAAAAGTATTTTAATTCAATCATTTGCTCAAACAAAGTAAAAGAATTAAAATTAAATTAATTTTGATGGAGGGAAATTTACATCAGACTATTTTTTAAAGATTGATTATTATTATTAAAATTAACTCATTTTTTTAAAAAGGACGCTATTTTGAATCAGCGTAGTGATACAGTGTTTCTGCAGGCCTAATGGAACTTTCTAGAAGGAATTGTGAAAACGTAATTAAAAGTGACGTCATGAACTTTAATTAACGAAATATGAATGTCAGAAAAATTATTAATATTATTTTTAAATTATTTGAGCACGATCGAAAATGATTTTAAAATGATTTAACTGTTATTTTATTTTTTATTTTTTGATGAGTTAGTTTGTTTACCTTTTAGAAACATCGGTAGTTTGTTTATAAACAAACGCTTCACGTGAAATTTTAAACTTTTCTATTTCTTTGAATTTTGAGTAATTTAAAAGATTGATTGGGGGAAAATAAATAAATAAGAGCCAAACTATAGAGTTATACACAGAAGGTATTTTTTTTTTTTTTTTGAAATGAAAAACAAAAAAGTAATTAATAATTGTACTTACCACTGTAACCAGATCAATTCAAATATAGTACAAACATATATTTTAACACATCTATTGGCAGACATGAAAAATATTAAACTTTTTAGATTATTATTTTATATTGTAAACTTGAGATATGATTATCACTATAGCATGTAAAACTACATTAAGCTTATACTGTATCTGAAAATAAAAACATAACTTACAAAAATAAAAATAAAAAGAAAGTAATATAAGTGAAATTTGTTTATTACTATTCAAAGCTTTTTGGTTTACAATTTATAATTTTTCTATCTTTCATATGAGACCACTTTACAAATGCCTCATGTTTATTTACAAATTGATTTCCTGTATGCAATTCTTATGCATAGTTCAGTGTTTGATTTTCCTTATATACATAAACCGATGGATTTTTCTTGATCAGTGTTGCAATTTTTTTCTCATAAAAGATTCGTTATAATATTTTCGCCGAAGACTTTTTTTTCAGTTTGTGTTTAGTAATATGCTTTAACAAAAAAGCGAAAACATGTTATTTCATTTTCGCATTTTGGATAAGTCTTTTCAGGGGCGCGCCAGCAGTGTCAGGCGCCTGTGTGCAGAGAGTCAGTCGGCGCCCTATGTTAGACAAGGTGTCTACTAAAATCCCCCCCCCCACACACACACACCCTTTTGCCGGAAGATAGCTCTCAAAATTGGGTCATTAGGGGAAGTATTGACTGTACGGAATATGGATGATATTGAAGCCACGACAGATTTTATATGCATAAATTATAGTGATTTAAATATAATGCCTTTTCTAGGTATCGAACGTGAAATCTTCCAGTTCCCAGCTCAATGTTTTACTATCTATCTACCACGGCTTCTCAAAGATTATTCCGAACATAATTTTATTATTGCTACAAAATGCCAAAGATGACTTCCGCTAGACTCGTTTAAAAGAATTTTATTTTAACAGTATTTTCAATTTTTTTTTTTTTTTTTTTTTTTTTTTTTTTTTTCAACAACGCAAAGTTTTATGGCACGTTCAAAAGCTACTTTACATTGTATGATATATTTATAAAAATTTTAGATATTTCTGTTCAAAAATTTTTTTTTTTTTTTTTTTTTTTTTTTTTCTTTTAATAAATGCAGAATATATTGCGAATATATATGTTCCTCTTTTTCTTTTTTCCCCGATGCCACTTAATCCGAGATAACGGCTTAATATGTTTTAATTTTCATAAAATTTTCCAAAAAATCATTCGACATAGAAAATAAAATATTAATAAATTACAATAAACATCAACATGAATAAAAATACAGGTAAATTTCACATATAATAGCAGGAGACTTGGCGTTGGAATATTGAAACAGGAATAAACTACTACGTCAGAAACGCCTAAGAAAAATTATTGAGGTGCATACAGCTGTTTCGGTAGCCTAAAGCGTACCGTCTTCAGTGCAAAAAGAATTCTGAATCTGGAGAAGTGCTCGTATATATAGGAGAGGGACCGGATTTAGTTCAACCAATAGGATTACGGAAGAGGTGGGGAGTGTGGCCAATAGGAATTGAGGAATGTGTAGCTGTGTAAACAGTAGAAAAATTAAGGAAATGTGAACTAACATTGCTGGGAGGAAAATCATAATTTTAAATTTAATTCAGCTAAAATAATTTGCAGACCTAAATCCATTCATGAACTCGATTTCTTTGAAGCTTTTCATATTTATAAAAATTTAAAAAACCTTGTAAATTGTGATTTCGCTGTTCCCTATTTGTCTGATTGTTGGAAATTTTACATTCAGTCCACATTTCCTTAATTTTTCTACTGTTTACACAGCTACACATTCCTTAATTCCTATTGGCCACACTCCCCACCTCTTCCGTAATCCTATTGGTTGAACTAAATCCAGTCCCTCTCCTATATATAGGAGCACTTCTCCAGATTCAGAATTCTTTTTGCACTGAAGACGGTACGCTTTAGGCTACCGAAACAGCTGTATGCACCTCAATAATTTTTCTTTGGCGTTTCTGACGTAGTAGTTTATTCCTGTTTTAAATTTCACATAGTTACATATTCACTATTAAAAATAACGTTGTGAATTTATCAGAAAATGGAGAATTTAGTATTAAGAATAATCTTAAAAAGTTAACAGAACTGATTTCCAATTAATATAGATGCATATTTAATAGGTAAGAATTCAGATTAATCTTAATTCGATAAATTAATCCAAACTTTACAAAGAGCAAAAGTACAAATAATTAATTTTTCCTAACAGCTATAGTAAGTTGTAATATGTATTTAGCTTAATTTGTAAAAATACTATTATTCATAGTAATACTAATGTTTTATTATTATTTACAATTTTACTATTGTTTGTCATAGTAAATGATAAATATTTTTTAACATTTCTCAGTATACTTCAAAAATGCATATGACTGATGTTGGTTTATATAACTGCCCGTGCTCCAGGACTCGTAAATAGTATCTGATAAAAGAAATTAAGTTTATTGAAATTTATTGTAATATGATCGCATGAAAATAGTGTGCATTGCTTTTATACTTCTTTCATAGGTGCATTCTAAAAAACTGGATGCATTTTGGTTTAGGGGAGTAATAGTTTAAAGTAAATTTTAATAGTGATGTTATTGGTACACATTACTGATATTTACTTCAGCATCTACCTCCAAGAATATGGTGTTATAATATTCATAGCTATTTAAAGGCGTGTGCAAAAGGCAAATTTTCAACTGTAACTTTAGTGTGTATTCCGTGGTCACATTAGACTGCATTATTAAAATGTTATAATATTTTATTAGTAATTGTTATATCTGCTGTTCATTCACGGATGACAGTCATAAGAAAATTAGACGACTACTCCGAAAAAAGGGGTAACCTCTGAATCTAAGCTGGCACTGAAGGATTGCAGCTGAAAATATTAAAAATTCTTTTTCTCCTTTCATCACTATACTGATA
Source organism: Salticus scenicus (assembly GCA_963930645.1). Lineage (NCBI taxonomy): Eukaryota > Metazoa > Arthropoda > Arachnida > Araneae > Salticidae > Salticus > Salticus scenicus. Next base: position 344,939,395 of record OZ005648.1, read on the forward strand.
AAATCAAATTTGATACAGACTTGGCGCATGGATATAACTCCGACATGAAAATAAACAGCATAATTATTAAATGTCCATCTTTTGTGCATCCCAGTGTATGGGTTAAAGTTTTATACGCACTAAATAATATACAAAACTTATTCATGTAGAATACCCGAACACAAACAAGCGCACTTTGATCTTTCCCCCATAACCTGCAATATACCAATTTATATGTACTTTGCAGACTTTATACAAAGTAACGTAATATAGTAAAATTTAGATCAGCTTGGAGTTACATAATTAAAATGCTTACTTAAAAAATTCCAAAAATTATTTCACAATCAAAAATGTTTAAAATCTCTTTTATAAGTTTATTTAAAAAATATATAATTATTCCCTTCAACATTTATTTTTAAAAGTATGTAATAAAAAAAAATCAATTACATAAATCAATCACTTGTATTATGTTTCAAATGTCTTTGCCAAACATTAAACATATTATAAATTTTCATCGTTAATAATTCGTAATAGGGTTAAATATTATCTATATATATATATATATATATCATCTTTATTATATAAATATATATATATCTTTATTATATATATATATATATATATAAATGAATGTTTTGTCTGTATGTCCTTTATAAAATCGTAAACGGCTTGACCGATTTCGATCATTCTTTTTTTGTTTTTTTCCTTATAGGTCAGGGATGGTTTAGTGAAAAAAAAAATTAAAAACATTCGCCCCACAAGGGGGGGGGGGGGGGGCAAAACGTGAATTCAAAAGATCCTTCATATCTCAAACAAAAACAGATATCTGTAAAATTTTTGTTTTAAAATATAGCTAATATAAATGTCTAAAAACCAATTTCTGGAATTTTCGAAATTCGGTCCCCAAGGGGAAGGGGGGGCAAAACGGGATTTCACATGCGTAAAACGCGATTTCGCTTAATCCTATATATCTCAAAAAAAAAAAAAAAAAAAAAAAACAGATATACGTGAAATTTTTGTTATAAAATATAGCTAAAAACCAATTTCTGGAATTTTAAAAATTCAGCCCCCAGGTGGGGCAGCGGGGGCAAAAACAATTAGAAATACAGTTAGGCCTTTCAAAATTGGTACAGATAGGTTTCAATAGCCTGCAAGTTGAATGGGGATATTTTCGAAAGTGTAAAGTTATTAGGAGGGGAAAGGGGGGGGGGGGCAAAAGAATAAAAATAGAGTTAGATCGTTCAAATTTGGTATATAGAGGTTTTCGATACTTGCAAATCGATTGCGGATATTTTCGAATTTGTAAAATTATTAGGAGGTGCGGGAAGGGGTGGAGCAGTAAGGGGGGGCTATGGGCAAAAACAAATAGAAATACAGTTAGGGCATTCAAAATTGGTACAGATAGGTTTTAAAGGTCTGCAAGTCGAATGGGGATATTTTCGAAAGTGTAAAGTTATTAGAAGAGGCGAGAAGAGGGAGGGGATGGGGGGGGGCAAAAAAATAAAAATAGAGTTAGATCGTTCAAAATTGGTACACAAATGGTTTTCGATACTTAAAATCGAATGCGGATATTTTTAAATTTTTTAAATTATTAGGAGGGGCGGTAAGGGGGAGCTATGGGCAAAAACAAATAGAAATGCAGTTAGGCCGTTCAAAATTGGTACAGATTGGTTTTAGAGGCCTGCAAGTCGAATGGGGATATTTTCGAAAGTGTAACGTTATGAGGAGGGACGGGAGGGGAGGCGGAGGGGCAAAGAATAAAATAAAATAGAGTTAGATCATTCAAAATTGGTACATAGAGGTTTTCGATACTTAAAAATCGACATTTTTCCTAATCAGATTTTGTTTCGCTTTTTTTTTTTTTTTTTTTTTCACGTGATAAAAATTAATGCAATTTTGAGAATTCAGTAATTATAGTGATTCATTTAAAATAGGGTCTAGCGAAGCGGGCGAAGCCTGCTAGTTAAAAAATAAAATTACAGCTATATTTTTATTTTTTATATTACCCGGTAAATAAACAATAACTGACAAATATAAATATTTTATGCGAAATATGTCTTAATTTGATAGCTTATATAAATTTCCCTTAATTTGAAATGTTTTTACATTATTAAACTGAATTTAATTTTTTTATATTCATTGATTTTGAAGTATCTGATTTTTTTCCCCTGTGACGGACGCTGTTAACGAATGAGAACTGATACGAATTACTGATACGAATATGGTATTTCACTAGCCCATAATGAATCCTAATAATACAAATTAATTTTGTCATTTTGTAACATTTTCCATTGTTTATATATGAAATTTAAAAGGCAATTCATCAAACGGATAAACAGGCAGATAATAATTAAAAGTTTTCCAATAAGTGAATTGAACAATATTTGATTATTATTATTATCAAATATAAAAGCAAGAAATAACTAAACTTTGTAGAAGGGTTGGAATACCATTTAACGTACATCATTGCGGAATAATCAGTGAGCTATTTCAATTTCAGTAGTAAATTTGGTAAAGAAAAGAAATTTAGTAAAATTTGATAAAGTTGGTAAAGAAAAGAAAAGAAAGAAAAAAGAAACTTCAATATCTGTTTAAGATATTTGAAAAATTTGATAAATTCATGAGTTAAAAAAAAAAAAAAAAATCAGGTGCGCAACAGCTACACGATTCCCATTACCCACTACTACACATATGCTGTTTTGGGGAAATAGTGCGGACGTTGTGAAGGGATACAAAAGATTATTTACATAGCGAATTAAAAAAGAAAAAAAAATCGTTAGATCTGTTTTTTGAAATACTCAGTTATGAGATTTATAACTGGCCTATCTAATCAGAACACCTGTCAGTTTTCCTGTAGTAACCAAATAACATACACTAAAGAATATATAAGTTTGTGTAGCAAATTTGAAGAAAATCGTTAGATATGTTTTTGAGAAACCGACTTTTGGTTTTACTGTCGATTTTCACCAAACTGGTCTTCTCACCCAAACCTAACATTTATATACGAAAGAATATATCTATAAGGATGTTAATATGGCAAATTCGAAGAAAATGCGTAAAACTGCTTTTTTTTTTTTTTTTAATAAAAGACGTTTGTCAGGTGTTTATACAGCAAATTTGAAGAAAATCGTTAAAGCCGTTTTTGAGATACGGACCTCTATGGCAACACTTCTGTTTTTCCAATTTTCACCAAAAGTAAGGAAAACCATACGTACATTATTAAACCTGGCATTATTTATACATGACATTTACATACATTATTTTGAAGTTTTATCGTTCTATCTTTATTATATTTAGAGAAGTGATAGTCAAAATATTACACACATACATACGCACTTACACAACGGCGAATTTGCCAAAATCAACTTTTTTTCTTCACTCAGGAGACCTTAAAACAGGTGAAAACTCGATATCGAAATTTTTGGCCAAATATAATACCAGTTATAAAATTCAAAATAGTAATTACTTATACTTGAAACATTCTATCCATGAAGCAATTAAATTAATAAAACAATTAAGATATATAACCTTTTACTTATCTTCACGTTACATCTTGGTATACTAGTTTCATCTGGGGCGCCCCAGCTTGGTCACTACCTTTGCTTTGGTGTTCGAAACTGTGGTCTTCTTGTTTTCTTGTTCTTTTAAAGACTTTTCGCCATTGGCGGTTAAGGATAGCACCTTCGTTGCCATTACAACTGTCAGAATTAGCTAAAATTTCAATAGACTCCCTGATCGCTGCGTATCCGTGGTTATTATAGTTGGCCAACTATAATAACCACGATATCAAATTTGATGAATATCAAATTAATTTGATATTCATCAAAATTTGATTAATATCAAATTTGATGAAGTAAAAAAGTTGGCCAACTATAATAACCACGGATACGCAGCGATCAGGGAGTCTATTGAAATTTTAGCTAATTCTGACAGTTGTAATGGTAACGAAGGTGCTATCCTTAACCGCCAATGGCGAAAAGTCTTTAAAAGAACAAGAAAACAAGAAGACCACAGTTTCGAACACCAAAGCAAAGGTAGTGACCAAGCTGGGGCGCCCCAGATGAAACTAGTATACCAAGATGTAACGTGTAGATAAGTAAAAGGTTATATATCTTAATTGTTTTAGTAATTACTTAATTTGATAATTTTAAGTTGTACGCTTTTAATATTACAACGTTTTGATACATTTATTCCATGCTGTGGCCCGATCATATATATATATATATATTCAGAAGGTATAGTTACGTAAATACTCTTACATTACCTACAAGTGAAATATTCCATTGTATCTATGCGCTTTTTCTTTCTTTCTTTCTTTTTTTTTTTTATGTAGTACAAGGAAAGGGATAACAATCAAAATATAGTGTGGTAATATATTATTATATCAGGAAATCAAATCAATTAATGTGTATGTACAATGCCTTTTTCTAATACTAATTAAAAAAAAAAAAAAAAGGAAGAAACACATTTGGCAAAAAATTGAAAATGATATGCTTTTAGTTCTGGGTTTATTTATATAGAAATTGGTCGATTATAATCGTTTAATTTATCTCTATATATAATGTAAAATTTGCATCAAGTTAGTTTTCGAAATACTGAAATAATTCAAACCATAATTAGACATGAACAATGAATGGACTTACGATAGAAATATCTCAGACGAGTTCTTTAGATAGACTGATCCGCCATCTTTGTTTCAAAATGGCAGGTATTTCGAAAATTTGAACCGCGTATTTATGAGCAGATATTCTTGAAACTCGATAAATACATAGCTCGTATCAAGGTCTAAATTAAGTGTATTAAATTAATTCGATCCGCTACTTTGTTTCAAAATAGCGCTGGCGCCTGCTTGAAAAGGTAACAAAATCATTCTTCTCTTTCGACTAAGTTGGAAATACTTTTTTTAAATTTAAAGAGAAGTGGGATTTCATAAAAACAGATCTATCAAAGATAACCAAGATTACTGTACATTAAATAACGATATATCAAAATAAATGTAAAAATAATATCTTACCAATATTGGAATAAGATAAATCTTCTCCCTGTTCATTTTTCTGAAAATATGATTTGTTTCTTTTTTGTTTTTTGTGACATATTAAAATATTTAAAACATTAAAATATTAAAATAGTTAAAATCTAAGCAAAAGAATGATTTTAATGAATGTACAAGCACATATTAATCGTAGATTACCAAACGTGTATCTGACAAGCTTTAAATGTAAATGTTTTGCTCGTTTCGGCTGTAGGTGCAAATTTAAACACAAAACGCTGACTTAATAATTTCTCAGCGATAACAGAAAAGATGGGAGGAAAGAAAGAGGAAACAGGAAATACTTTTATTGCGGTTATTTATTAACTATGTTAGATAATTACTTAAAATCATTTCTTTGAAAATGTTGTTCATTCGCTTCGATAAAGAAAAATGACGATTAGCTCAAAATATTTTAGACAAATCAGCATTTTTTAGGGGGGGGGGGTGAACTCCTTCCAGATGGTGGGAAGGGGTTGTAGGGATCCGGTGGTGGCGGGGGGGTGGCCCCTCTTACCACCACCACCTAGCTACGAAACATCATTCACATTGTGTAGCATTGACATTATAAAAGGTTTTTTTTTTTTTTTTTTTTTCAGTAATTAGTTCTTGGTAGGCGCCTTTAGTTGCCTGGCGCCTGTGTGCGCCGCACACATTGCACACTGGGTCGGCGCGCCCCTGAGTCTTTTAGCATTTCGCGAAAAATGGTACCATAGCGGAAACACTGATAGATATGCACACAATGTATTTGCAGTTATACATAAAGACAATAGTACAAACGAAATCCTTGAAACATTGAATCAAATAGAAAATGAACTTAATTTTATCAAAGAGATTACTGAAAAAGCCAGTTATCCTAAAAATCTTGTTAACAAATTATATAAAAAATGTATTAAAATATTAAACTACATACCTAACCATCAAAAAGTCCCCTCTAAATTTACTTTATCTACCCCTTGCAATTGTGGTTCCTCAATCAAAATTAAAAACACAGCTGCTAAACACAACATCAGTATCCCAATTACACCTAACCAACTCATAAGAAATGAAAAAGACTCCATCCCTCATTTGAAACCACAGGAATTTATAAAATCTACTTTTTTAACAATGACAATAGTGAAGACTGTTACATAGGCATATCCAAAATGAAAATAAAAACAAGAATCAAGGAATTCAATAACGACATTAAATTCGGGAAAAGTACTACCACTTTAGCTAAAACCTATCAAAAAAAAAAAAAAAAAAAAAAAATATATATATATATATATATATATATATATATATATTGATTTTGAAAAAAAACCTTCAAAATAACTAATTACAATAATCCAAACTATGCATTCATCAGAGAAAACAGCAAAATTATCAGTAATTATAATTTGTGCAATGATAATGAGTTGACGGCAGGTTTGGATTGCCAGTGGTGCCACCTCGTGAAAGAGAGAAGCCAGCATACAGAAAGATGCACAGACAGGGTTCCCACAGATCAGAGAAACTTGGAAAAGTCAGGGAAATGTCAGAAAAAATTGCAAATATTGCCCAAAAACCTAGAACAATAACGTTATAAACCTGGAAAATGTTTTTTGAACATGCTTTTTATGTCATGAACTATGTTATGTTTTATGTTGTGTGCTATTTTTTATATCGCAAACCAATTTTTGTGACTAGAATTTTATTTAAAAAAAATTATCTGGAAAAGTCAGAGAATTTTAATTAATTTTGTGCCAGCTTCAAAAATTATTTGTTAATAGTAGTGTTTATGGTGTCTGGTGGGTCATTCCATGTTAAATCAACACAGCTAAAAACCTGACCTCTCCCTCAGATACTTATGCAATTGGGCTCATTTATTTGTCTTACAGAGAAATGAATGTATACCAATTAAATAAGCAGGGGTGTTTGTGTTCAGGGTTTACCCCTGATTTCAGGGTTTTTACTCTAACCCATGTGTATATTTTATTTCCTATAAAGTTATTTCTTGTTTTCATTGGTTGTTCATTTGTCATCCAGGTGATATGTGAATGAAATGTAAAAAGATTGAGGGCTTCTGCCCTAAATAGTTTGAGTATTATTTGATATTTTGGGTTTTTTCTAATTTGAGGCTCTAAATTTCAGGGTTTTTACCTTTGAGTCACAATCACCCCAAGTCCCTTTCTCTTTTAGTTTTTCATGTACACGGCTGCAAATGCAGGTAAAAAGTGCAAATTTTCAAAATTCTTGTGTTACAAATGTTTTTATGTCTTGTTCCCTAATTGTCTCAGAGATATAAGATTGGTATCGTAGAAAGCTTTCAATACAGGCTTTCAAAGGACATATCACATACACATATTTTTAAAAAAAATTATTTCAACGCCAAACACTTTGACCTTCAATATCAATATATTTATTTATTTTATTTATTTATTTATTTTTAAACTATACGTTATTCTTACGTTTATTGTCTATAATATGCAAGTGGGAAAAGTAGACATGAGTGCAGTAACACAATTGCTGTGTGTTTTTGCAATTTAAAGTTCTTATTTTTCATCTATTTCTAAATTATGTTTGATTAACTGTCATAGTCATTTATAATAATAAACAACATTTGAAGCAAAAAAAAAGTTTGTACATACAAGGATCACTCTGATATTTTTTAGGTAAGACTAAATGGTACATGTAAAACTTATCAAATCTAAGGAGTGTTCGAAGTAGTTCCCTCCAACATCGATGTACTTTTTTAGATGAATTTTCCAAAGATTAAATGCTTCAAGCCATCCATTTTTTGGAATCAATGAAAAATGTGCCTGTGTAGCCTGGCTCATCTATCTCATCTACGGAATGCAAATAACATCCGCATAAATTTTTCTTTAGATTAAAACACAGCTAAAAGTCATAGATAGCAAAATAAGGAAAATAGGGGTGATGTTCTATCAGTTTTATGTGTTTTTGTTCAAAAAATTCTTCTGTCAATCTTGCAGTAAGAGAAAATGCATTATCATTGTGAAGCATGAATGCTCCTATATTCACTTACTGAAAAAATTCTAGTCAACAATTAGTGGTGCACCAGTTAGCTATAACTGTGTTCGGTCCCTCCAGCTTGATGACTTTGATCAGTACTGTATTTCTGGAGAAAACAACATACATTACTTTTTTCATATATCGTTGTCTCACCATTGTTGATTTGGATCATCTTCAAAGTTCCATTCTTTATTTTCTTTTCATGTTCGAGCGTCAAAAATCAGTATGTACGTTTTATCATCAGTTATGATTTTAGAAATAAGGTGGTATGCACAGTCATTAAATAATTTTAAGATTTCTTTACAGATTCTGATGCAGTCTGATTTATGGTGTTCTGTTAAATTATGGGAGACCAACGACAAAAAAAAAAAAAAAAAAAATTCATATGCAGTTCTACATGAATAATATTTTACATAGCTGTGTTCCAATGTTAAGCTCCGTCTGTTTCATTTGGTAAGTGCAGCAATTCTAACTGATAAATAGTTTTCATATGGGCAACATATTTTCTAGGATTACAGCTAGCAAAGTCTTCCTGTATATTCTTTATCCAGAACACACCATCGACTTTCGAGAAATTTTGTAAACTATCTAAATATAGTGGCATGAGAAGGAGCTTTTTTTTCGTTTGCCATAGACTTTGATGCTATTCTTGATTTAACCTCACTTTAAAATCATAGTGTGATAACGCTGTCACATCAAATTCATTTTCTTTTCTTTTAAAATTTATTCTCCAACAGCTGTATTGCAGTTATTGTCACAAATTATGGTCTGTGGCCATAAAAAAACTCAAATTTACATATTTAACCTTTAAAAAAAAAAAAAAAAAAAAAAAAATCACATTGTCTGCCTCTGTCTCAAAACTTTCAATTACCTTTGTAGAAGGCTGAGAAAAAATCCTTTTTTTTTTTTTTTTTTTTTTTTTTTTTCTTTAATAAAAAAAAAAAAAAAAAAAAAAAAAAAGAGAAATTTCATATTATAATAGCTATAGCAAAATTTACCCCCAAAAAAATATTGTTTTAAGTAATATACATTTAAAACCACATTTCGTAAACATTGATTGTTCCATTATTAAAGAATGGAAAAAATTTCAATTTTGTATGCAGAATTATGTCTATCATAAACAGTTTGTTTGTATCAAATATCAGAATTGCTATCAAATGTAAGTTTTAGAAAATTAATAGTTAAAGTGTTGTCTCTTGCACTAATCCAAGCATTTGTAAACTTTATGCTAAAAGGGGCCATCATGCACTGCATCTAGTTGATTTAGCTTTAGCTAGCGTTAATGCTAATTTTTAATAATCTATAACTGAGAGCATTTATTTATTTTAATTACACAATATTTATATTTCATCTCCAACTCATTGAATACTTGATAAAAACAAAAATGTTTATTTCAGTAGTATGAAAATGATTCTAAAATTATTTTCTTACAAATGAATAAATTTTTAAAGATTTGTTGTTTTCATTTTAAATTAGCCTGGAATTACTTAGTTATGGTTAATTATAATTTTATTATTCATGTGTTTTGAAAAGATCACAAGTCTAATATGAAGAAGTATTTTAACTGTGATTATTTTTACAGTGGGTTAATAAATAGAATGATGTGATGAAATGATAAAATGAAAAAAGTGAACTGGTAAAAAATAATAAAGATTTATTTTTTAGTTCATGAACTTTATGTTTTAGACTTTTATAAGCTTTATTATATTTTAGTAAATGTTATAAAATTAAGTGAAAATATTTTTACATCAAAAGTCTTAAGATTAGATCTATAAAATGATATATAAATTTATTCCTTTATTCCATTTTATAGTATAAATTATTTCAAATGCAATTTTTTTTTTAACTCATGGCAAGCTAATTTTGCATCTGTAGTGCTCCATGAACATATAACTTGTAATGTTTATACTGGGAAAGGATCGGTGCTCTTCTTAGTGATATATATAGGATTAAATTTTGGTTTCTGTTAAGCTCAACATTTCTTTGTGAAATTCTTAAATAAAAGAATCGTACTTTTAGATTTGAGTCAGTTATGTTTTTCCATATGTTGATAATGTAAAACATGGTTAGGAATTAGGAGAAAAAAGTTAGGTGTCATTGGCATTTATTTATTTATTTTATTTTATTTTTCCTAGTTGATGAAAAGCTTTACCTAGTCATGATTTTAAAATAATTGAAATTGCTTAGGCACAGCTGACAACTATTATATATATCTATGTATAATATTTATCTTTAAAGTTTCTTTTGCATAAAATTAGAAGCATGCTTCAATTCGTATTCTGAAATTATTTTGATGCACTTATTTTCATTTGCACCTGATGAAATAAAATAAGAGTTAATCAGCTTTTTTTTTTTAGTTCATTGATCCATCAAAATAAAAAATTTGACTACAATACAAACACACAGGACACAGATAGGATGAATACATATTTCTATTTATCAAAAAGTGAGCAATAAAAAGCAAGTAGTGTGGCAGTTGTGGAATTCACTGATTATAAAAATAGGTTTGGGAATACAGAGGGGAAAGTTGAAAGCCGCAGTGAAGGGATAGACGGGAAAAAGAGAAACAAGCTAATGCAAAATTCACCTCTTGTCTGCTTGCGTTCATAAAATGGGTGTATTGATGTTTTTGATTTTTCCAAGCTCGATAGAAGAAAAATGGGAGATTGTTCTGTAAAAGTGAATTTTCGTATTATTAGTAGAAAATGTATACATATTAAATGATGACTAAATGCAAAATTACTGTCATCAAACTAAATTTTTTATTTTGAAAAATGTGTCCAATAATCGCTAATTTCAAACCCTGACCTAAAAGCCAACTGACTGCAGCAGCCATATTAATTTAATAAAAAAAAAAAAAATTCCACCACATTTTCTTATTTCAAATGTTCAATGAAAGCTATTTGAGTTTTTGTATAGCTGGTCGACTCCACCCATTTCAGTGTTTTCAGGGGCTACTTTTGAATTCAGGGATTTTGGAATTTTTGCTGTTTCTGAATTTCATGTTAAATTATTTTGTTTTTATAGAAATTTCTCATGTTTGTTTTATAATGTATTAAAAACTGTATATCACTTCTTTATAGGATAGGTATAAATGCTTTCAATAATAATCATATATCATTAATAAGTCTCTTCCACACCATTCTTTCTTCATCCAAGTAACAGTTTTCAAGAGTTTTGCATGTTAAGTAGTTGTTTTACCCCTTTATTATTATATTTATGTATTAAATTAGGTGTCTAATCAATGCATGAATGCCTTTTAATTCATTGCAATAAAGGAGATAAGTGCAATAATATGAAAAACAGTCTCTACAAAAACAAAATTGCCATTTCAGTGCCATAAAAATACACATTCATCATATTGGTAATCAAACAAACCTGTTTTGATAATAAGTCCAGTAGCTTTCAACTGTTATTATTTCTGCTTTCCAGATTCATCATAATCATATGCAGAATAGTAGTGCAACCTTCCGAACGATATACACCAAAATACGATCAAGATTAATTTATTTTATACACACAAAGTTTAAAGTGTTGCTTATTAACTTTTTTTTATATAAAATTATACAAGATTAAATTATTCCAGCAAAGTATCTGCCATCCGATATACATATAGAGTTTAAGTTGTTGCTGATTAAATTTGGCTGCTCCTGCAAGAGCCACCAAACAGAAGTTTAATATAGTTAGATTTTTGAAGGATTGCAAACCAGCTGGTCGCCGAAGGCAGCTTGTTGGTAATACAGACTTGCCAAGTCTCCAGATTTTTTAACTTTATTTTGATCTCCAGGTTCTTAACGAAAATCTCCTCTTTCTGATCGCGATACGCAAGTTTCGTTTCCATTCCCATGTAGCAGACGAGTCACGGACCTGCCAACTGCTACGAATAATTCGTAGTTGCTACGAATTTGGGCCGTAAACTACGATGCTACGAAAATTGGCTCAAAATTACGAATTTTTATCTAGCACCAAAACTGCAACATTTCTGACTACGTTTTGCTTTGCGATTTTCACTCTTTCTCCATCCAAGCCACAAATGTCAATTTTCATTTTAAACTTGCTTTATTAGGTTCTAGAATGTATAAAGAGAATTGTTAAATATTTCTCATTCATGTATTTTTTTGCTTCCCTCCTCGTGCCCAATCCCACCCCCTAACGATCGGCAAACAAACACTCCCCTTGGGATTCCTAATCTTTTTCCACCTGCAACATAAATGTCAATGTTCTTTTTAAATTTACTTTATTAGATGCTAGAACCTATAAAGAAGTATAATTGTTCAATATTTCTCACTCTTTTTTTTACCCACCCCCCTCCCCCTCCCCTAACAATCGATGATCAAACGCCTGCAGAAGCCTTTGAATGTGTTTAATATTTATATTTTAACATTTTTTAAATAATTATCCCAATGCTGAGATTATAATTTTTTGCAATAATTATAAATTATACATGTTGTAAATTATATACATAATTAAACACACACAAAAAAAATATTTATTGATTGGCTAGCATTTTTGCTGAATTACAATAACTGGTTGAATATAGTGTAAAAAGAGGAATTTTGAATAAAATTATTTTACACTTGGCTTCATAAATACTGTTTGTTTCTTAAACAGTACAGTCTTTCCTTATATATGAACACTAATGCAAATTATTTTGATAAAAATAACTTTAAAAATATTTAATCTGAGGGGGGGGGGGGTAAAAAAAAAACATTTAACATAATGTGGCCGGATTTCTGTGCCAAATAAAAGCCGGATGTCTGGCATCTGGCAGTGCGTATTATCTGTGGGAAATTTTTCACCAGGGCTGAAAGTAGTACCCCATGCATTATACTCAAAAAAATACGGTAATATACATAAATTTATTTGTTTAGGATTCATATGTTGCATGTTAAAAATGAACCAACCAACCATTCAATCCATTTTTAAAATTGGTGTGCTACTAATTGTCATTTTCAAATGTTGGCAGGTATGGAGTCATCAAAGAGCCGCTCCACGTGATGACGTCCTTGAAGAACCACCCCACTTGTTGACGTCTGTCAGTTTCTCTTGCGGCGTTGCGCGTAGTTCGCAATGCCGCAAGAGAAACGGACTTTTTCAATCTTTCCTGTGCATTTAAAACCAGAAAAAAATTCGTTTAGTGAAAGGCTAAAGTAGTTCCGAGCGGATTTTGTTTAGCTTTTTATAGGGGGAAAGGAGTTTATGCAGGGCTCCCACTAGATCCGTTATTGGGGAATTGGTCCGTAACTGTGTGTTTTTTCACTAATTGGTCCATAAAGTCCGTTTTTACAGGCAATTAACCGACTGTAAAATTTTAATCAATGCTCAGCTAAATGCCGAAAATCGTTAAAATTTTAACAGCGAGAGCCAAATCTTTTAAGCTGATCATTTTATATAGAAACAAAATTTAAATAGATTTAAGACAGTGTACTAATATCTTATACTCTCTATGCAGGCGTTAGAACATTCTGCCTGTCTTTTTAAAAGTTTTCACCAAATTTGCCGATTTTACTCTTTTGCCCCTTCCTTTCTCTCTTTCGATAATTTCTATCGTGCGCACGTGATAGACATTACTTTGTGATTCCGTGATCACGAAATAAAATTATTCCTTGTTCTAATTACGTTATATATATATATATATATATACATATATACCGTATATTTCCATGTATAAGCCGAGAATTTTTGGAAATTTTTCGGAAGCTGAATTATAGTGGTCGGCTTATATACGGATCTACATTTCTAGCAAAAAACATACTTCAGAAACAAGGATTGAATACATACATTTTAAGCTTAAAAAGTATATATAAAGTAAAATAGTGATATTAAACCTTATTTTTAAATAATTATCACATATAAAACTCTTAAATTAGCAATTTTAAATTTATTTCATGAAACGCTCGATGTAGTCACGTGTGTTTACATTTCTTTTTGACCTGCCGGTAGGTAACTGAAGTCATCGGCAGAGTGCACAAACAGAGTAAATTCTCTGTCTGATTCAGAAATAGTATAAGAGAAACTTGAAAAAACAGGACTCCCGATCATATGTTTAATTTATACAATTAAATTTAAATCATCTCTGTTTAAAATGTTTCTAGGCTTACACTAGCAAAAGCGGCAAAGCTTCGTTTTTTTTATAGAAGTATTTTTATTTTTTGAAGATTGCCTTGAAGCACTGATAAAAATACTGAAATGTAGAAATATACAAAATAATTTAGATACGTCATTAAAAAAAATCGATGCAATCGGTCTTTACACGGCTTATTTATGTAAACATCCAGCGGCGGCATTGCTTCATCGACGTTAGGGTTAGGTCTCCCGGCATCCCGGCCCGGTATTACGGTAACCATCGTTTTCAGCTGCCGGGACTTGCGTTCACGTCTGTGTTTGCCTCGCCTCCCTTCTGATAGGGTTGCCAGAGTTAAAACTATCGCCGTTGCTGAACACACTGCGAACGTTTTACGTTATGGTTAAGCAAGGTAAGGAATTCTATTGGATAAGCACGCATTTCGCGCAATTTCATTGGACAGATTATCCTGAAGGTTGTATAGATTGGCAATATTTTCTCCATTTTGGCGATATACTCGAACTTTAAAAAGAGTATTTTTTCAATTCGGCTTATACACGGGTTTGCAATTTTGGGCAAATTTCTGATGGGAAAAATGTACTCTCAGCTTATATTCGGAAATATACGGTATATATATATATATATATTTTTTTTTTGTCTCTCTGAAAAGCGAAATTCTTTGAATAGTCATCGAATTTGCTTAGAGCCGAAATTCATGAGTTCGTTCACGCAAGATGGCGAGATTCACATCCAAATTTAAAATATCTGCCAACAAAAATTCCGTGAGCGTAAGCTCCGTGAATCTGAAGATAAAAATGCCGGTATGTCGATAAAGTAGCCTGCAAAATGTCTCAGGCTTTTTCATTTTGGAAACTTGGCATGTCTGGTAATATAAAAATATTAAAGAATACTTCTACTTGAAAAGGGTTTGTGACTATCAAAAAGTTACTTAGTACCTTAATATCAAGAGGAGCTGTTTGATTTATTGCTTTACAACATAAATTTTTATTTTTAAGATTAATTAATTGTTATTGGCATATATTATCAAAATTTTGAATCCAAAGAGAATTTGGTTTTCTACAGATAAACAATTTAGAAAAATGGGGATTGTAATAGTTTCCCTCAGACAATTTCAAGAGGCTGCTGCACCCTGTCTGCCCTTAAAAAAAAGGGGGGGCTTCCTCCTTGCCTTTTATCAAAAAAAAAAAAAAAAAATTCAGCCTTATTGCCTTATACATTACAGAAGTCTTTTGCATTGATAAACGCATATTTGGTAGTTGTTTTCAATCATATCCAAACACTTTTTAAAGCAATTTTTTAACTTTTTAAATAAGACATGTTATAGCACTGGCAAATTGAGCATTGTTCTGAGACCCTTGAATTTGAGGGGTCCCCAAATCTGTTATTTAATTATTATTAAAATACTTTTACTAATATTTATAATTTTAAGAAATTTTCAAGCAAAGCTGCAATCAGCTGTGTTACTTAAAGTCGACATGCAATTCAAGCAGTTCTAAAATAAATAGTTTGGGTCTCATTTATTCTGAATAATATTACTATTATTTCTTTCCTGATTTAATCAAGACTAATGCAATAACATGAATACAGAGTATTTTAAAAAAATACAGAATATTCTTATTTTGAAGATATTTTATTCATGAAAAATGTGCTAAATAAAAATATTGACTAATGTGATAATTGAATTATTATTATTAATCTTATTTATACATTTAAACTCCTAATATATAGTGATTCATTGAGTACTTATTATGCTTTGCTTTATTTTTAGAATAAGAAATGCAATATATATACATATTTTGTCATATTTCTGTTATAAGCAAAACTTACAGGTTGTGCAAATAAGATAAGTATATACATTTTATGGAACCAGCAGGGGTGTTTGTGTTCAGGAGCTACCTCTGATTTCAGAGTTTTAATCTAATCCATTTGTATTTTTATATTATCTTACAAAGTTATATTTTGTTTTCATTGATTATTAATTTGTCATCCAAGTGATATGTGAATAAATTGTAAAAAGATTTAGGGTCTCTGTTCTAAATAATTTGAATGTCATTTGATAGTCTGGGTTTTTTTTTCTTTTTTCTTATTTGAGGCTCTAATTTTCAGGGGTTTTACCTTTGAGTCACAATCGCCTCTGCAAATGCAAAAATTGAGTATTAGTGCTCAAATTATGTAGCATTGCATTCACATGTGATAGATGAGAGGAGTGCCTAATAAAATTTCTCATGTCCCGTGGCTCCAACTTGTCATGATTGAGTCATGTTTCTCTTCTAATGTATTCTTTTATTTTAAACTCTTCACAAACAATCATTTTTTGCTCATATATCATGTTACAATAGGAAAAGCCACTTATTGATATATTAATAAAACTTCAAATAAATTGTTTCTTTATAAGAACTTCAGCACGTACTAACTAAATAGCTACTTAAAATGATGTTAGTATTGCTGTGACAATTATTATCTTTTTGAGAATTATGGGACATAGGAAATATTAGACTCTGTGAGAAATTTTTCAAAGGAATCCTAACTCATGTTTAGGGGGAGGGGGGGGGGGAATATATATATATATATATATGTATATATATCAAATTGATGTTAAATGATATACATGTAAAAGTAAAACTATTATTTGCATCCATCACCATTTGTTTATAGATCAGTAATAAGCAAAACTGAAGAAAATTAAAATATATTTTTTATATGCGTACTTATCACTGAATCTTGAAATTAGTTCTCAGATTTTAAATGTTCTCTTAAGTGTCTAAAACTGTTTTCAAGAAGGAAGTCAAATATGTCCTTTATTATTACTTTTTTTTTTTTTTTTTTTTTTTTTACTTTGCGGCATCTTGCTCTTTGTTAAACCTGGGGGGGGGGGGGGGGAACTCTGACTATAATACACATTAATATTAAGCTTGTTGTGAAATTGACTTAATTTTACTCAACTTATCACAATCTTAAAATAAATCATTATCCTTCAAGAGAAATTTTCTTTTGATGAACTTGATTTTTTTTTTTTTTTTTTTTTTAATGACATAATAATTGAAGTAATGCTTGTGTATATGTGTTTTCAGAAGAGCCCTAGTAATAATTTTCAAAATCTACCTAATTATATCTACTTGAAAAGAGTAATCCAGAAAACTTCCCTAATCAGTTTGTATGTTAATCCTCATATTACAACATGGGAATTATTAATTAAAAACTTTAATAAAACATACAACCTTTTATTACTTCATGTTTTCAAATTGCCGAACTAGTTTCCTCTGGGGCGCCCCAGCTTGATCACCAGCATCTTGGTGTGTGAAGTCGCTCGAAACTGATGTTTCTGGTTTCTTCCCTCTTATATAGACTCTTCGCTATTGGCGGTTGAGTAATGCCCCATCGTTGCCATTACAGCAATTTGAATTTGTTAAAATTTCTACGGATTCTCTCACTGTAGCGTAACTGTGGTTATGGTAGTTGGCCAACTTTTTTACTTTATCAAATTTTATGTCTATCTCCTCGTTTTTATTTACCTGGGTTAAAGCGGTTGTTATTTTTGCTGTCATTATGTCATGGCTATGTTCTTTAATTCGCGTTTTTCTTTTTGTTTTTCCTATATAGCACATTTCGTTATTTTGTTTATTGGTATAAGGTATTTTATAAATTCCCGCGGTCTCTAAAGGATTTAGTTTATCTTTGTCATTTCTGATTAATTGAAAAATATTAGGGTTTGGCTTGACAGGTATGTTTATATTATGTTTTGCTGCTACTTTTTTTATTTTATTTGAGATTGCGCGATCATAAGGAATTGAAGTGGTGTATTTGAGTTGAGGTTTTTGAAAGTTATTAATCTGATTTAAACTTTTTAATCTTTTTTTAAATAAGTTATCTATTAATTTATTTGAGTAACCTGCTTTTTGTGTAAATTGTTTAATATTTTTTATTTCATTTTTTAGAATTTTAGGGTCTTTACAAACTGTTATTGCGCGATTTATATGGGCCTGTATTGCATTTATTTTATATTTAAAGGGGGTACTACTATTTTTATGGATAATTTCATTACTACAATTAGGTTTTCTGTAAACTTGGGTGGTTATTTTATTATTGTGGCGGTTGATGGTAACATCTAAAAAATTTAACTGACTATTATTTTCTTCTTCAAGGGTGAATTTTATATCCGGGTCTATTTGATTTAGGGAGTTTAAAACTTCTGTGGGGTTAGTTTTTTGGTCTATTATTGCAAAAACATCATCAACATAACGGAACCAATAAAAAAAAATTTCTTTAAGTCTTTCATCCAAGTTATTTTCGATTTTACGTAATTTATACTCAGCAAGGAAGCCCGAAATGGGAGATCCCATTGGGACTCCCTTGACTTGTTTATAATAATTTTTATTGAACATAAAATAGTTTTCATTTAACAAAAAATTAGTAGCTATATTTAGGGTTTGGGCTATTGCGGGGTTTGTATATTGTTCATTTATTTTTTCGTTTATTAATTTAGCAATATTTTCAATGTTTATTGATGGATAAAGATTAACAACGTCAAAACTAACAAACTTAAAGTTCTTCTTTATTTCTATTTCATAAATTTTTTGGATAAATTCTTCTGTGGAAATTAGGCTATGTGGTGAGGGGGGAAGTAAATTTTTGTAGATTTCAGCCATATATTTTTCTAATGAATAGGTTGGTCCTTCGCTTTTGCTAACAACTGGTCTTATTTTGGGGGGGTTCTTGTGATCTTTGTATCTACCAAAAATTCTTGGTGTATTAGAAGCAAAATTATTGTAAGTAGGGGGTTTTCCATCTGGCCAGGTACCTTCTTTAATTATTTTTTGTGTTTTTTCAATTATTTTATTTATGGGATCTTTTTTTATTCTTTCGGTGCCTATTTCATTTATGGTTTCTTCCATTTTATTTGTGTATTCTTGTCTATTTAAAATTGCAATTTTTCTAGTTTTGTCTGTTTAACATGCAAGTAATATTTTCATTTTTCTTTAATTCATTAAGGGCTTTAAGGTCTTCCTGATTTATCTTATTATTTTTATTTTTAATGGTTTTATTAATTTCTTGTATAACAGTGTTTCTTATATCAATTTGTGCATCTTCTGGAACTTTTTTTATTGCTGATTCTAACTTAGCGATACTATCTAATTTTAATTGGTTGATCCAAAATATATTTTTGTCCCATTTTTAATAGACTATCCTGATGACTATTAAGCTTGATATCTGAAGTATTAATGTATGGATAACAATTTTGAGTAGGGGGCTTGATATTATTTTTCTTTATCCAATTTTGCAGTTTTTGATTTTGTCTTTTTATGATCGAATTTCTTTCCATCGTATTATATATATTGATCTTACTTGAAAGGGTAGTCCATTCTTCTCTATTGCAACAGTCCTTTAAATTTTTATATAATTCATCATATATCTTTTTACATTTAAACATATGTGCTTTTCTATTACGAATGATTTTATTAAGCAATTTTCTTTCGAATTTTTTAACATCGTTCATATAGTTATTTAAGAGTGTTTTATTTCTTATTTTCATAAAATTTGGTGTTATCTTAAAATATTTGCAATCTTTCAAAAATTGGACATTTCGTTCTGCATTTATTAATTTTTTACTGGCCCTTTTTACTTTACCAAGAATCCGTAGAAATTTTAACAAATTCAAATTGCTGTAATGGCAGTGATGGGGCATTACTCAACCGCCAATGGCGAAGAGTCTATATAAGAGGGAAGAAACCAGAAACATCAGTTTCGAGTGACTTCACACACCAAGATGCCGGTGATCAAGCTGGGGCGCCCCAGAGGAAACTAGTTCGGCAATTTGAAAACATGAAGTAATAAAAGGTTGTATGTTTTATTAAAGTTTTTAATTAAATCAACTTCATGGTTATAAATTATTTCAATGGGAATTATTGTTAGTATAAAATAGGGCCATTTGGAAGCATAAAGGTTTAACAAATTACACCATGTAAATTTCTGTTGAATATTATTAAATTTTGCATCCTTTTAATATTTTCCATTTTGAGTACACAAACTGACTTTTAGAAGCATTAGATTATTTTCACATTTATGCATTGCACTGTGTGGAATAATGAAAAGGGTCACTTTTATAATTTTTTATACACTTCCCTTTTATGATAAAAATCTTTTTTTTTTTTTTTTAATTAATATGCTGAAAATTTTGTCATAGCAATATTAATAAAATTGAATTTTTAAATGAATTTTTAATTTGCACTTCTCTGTTAGAAATATTGGCTTGTAAAAGGGTAAAACTTATTTCATTTTTAAGTATTTAAACTCATCTGGGATCTTTTACTACTATATAACCATTTACTTCATGCACCACTTTAATCAGTTCTTGCTTTTCAATAAGATATGCTTTTGTCTTAGTTTCTTATCTTTCTTTCTATTAATTTTAATAAGCGTTAATTTCTTATTGTGAAATTTCATGATTTTAGATATGTATTGTGTAAGTTTTTATGCATGTCACATGTAGTAAAGATCCATGACGTCATGAAATGTTATTAGACAGGAGATGAGTGGCAACAGGAGATGAGTGGCAAAGCTAAAAAGGAGAGAACGGAGTTGGGTGGATGAGAGAAAGGACATGTTTTAGTTTCGTTCGAGAAGAATACTTTTATTTTGTGTTTAAATGTTTTATATATTATGTTTTGTGAAGTTCAGCAATGTGTTATTAAAATGTTTCGTCTTCAAGTACGATGTTTCTATTTCAAGGCCATGACTGAATTTAATTAAATTTGTTATTGTGTCTCCAATCATACGAGATCAAGCATAGACTAGGATCTATTCAACTGGCACAGCCAGTAGGATTGAAAACGTAATCTAGAAAATGGGGAAGGTAAGGGCTTTTGTGTATGTGCCCAAACAGTATAAGTGTACATTTTAAAAATAATGTTTTTTTTTTTTTTTTTCTAAAATAAAATGAAAATAGAACGTCAGTTCTAAGATTTTTGAATGTGTTCGATAAGAAGCACGCCAGTGCAAAATCAATATTCGATAAGAAGCACGCCAGTGCTAATTTAGTGTTAAAAATTTTTGTTGGTATTATAACGTAAAATTATATACATAAATTTGCCAGTTGTTGGTATTATAACGTAAAATTATATACATAAGAATGCCAGTTCTAAGTTTTTGTTTTCGAATACATTCAAACAAAGTTCACGCCAGTGAATGTCAATTTTAATACAGTGTTAATTAAATGTATTAATTACATTAATTCCCACTTAATTACAGTGCACTTAATTACAGTGTATTAAGTGCATTATATTTATGCCGGTAAATAACAGCATACAATGTCACGCCAGTGATTGTCAATTTTAATGCAACGTGAATGTATTAATTTTATTTTATTTACGTCGGTAAATAACAGTTTACCTATTTCATGCCAGTGAATTTCAATTTTAATACAATGTGATTTTTTTTTTTTTTTTTTTTTTTTTTTACTTCAAAAAATATAGAGTTGTTTATCTGTTAAATATCTACAACTGTAGATCTTGATATTTTCCCCCTCAGTTTGATATATATACATATATGTATATTTGTTTGTTTGCTCTCCGAAATATAGAGTCAAAAGTATTTTGTGTGATGAAATAAATAAGAGTAAATGTCATATTTTGTTTCTGAAATTGGAAAATCTATTTTTTTTTTTTTTTTTTAAGAATATTTATATTTTAATGAGTGTAATATGAAATATATGAGAGTTGATTCATTTTAGTTATTAAGTGCTGAAATCATCCAAATAGTGTTTTGTTTATTTCATTCAATAAGGAGCCATAATAAATTAATGAGATTGCTTACAATGGAATAGCTATAACTGATGTCAGCCGCAACTGTCTATGTTATTATTATTATTTTACTTTAGCTTATTTAAAACCTTCCTCAGACGTTGCTCGAAACGTTGAAAGAAACCACTTACCACTCGGGCAACGTCTGAGGAAGGTTTGGGGCCCCAGACCTAAAGCAGCTCACAAATAATGAAGCAAAAATAAGGTAACTTATTAAATTTATTTTTATTATTATTTTGTTTCATTGTTTTATTGAAAGAGGGTTTTTTTTTTTTCTTTCTGTGTTTATGGTTATGACAGATGATTCAGAAAATCTAAGTTTCTGATAAATAGAAGATTTAGATAGTATTAATTTTTTTTTTTTTTTTATTGTTTATTTTATTTTATTTTATTTTTTTTACAAATGTTGAAGTAAGCTAATGATAGAAATTGTTGTTTATTCATTTCATATGAAATAAAAGTGTTGGTTTCAATAAAAAATAAATTGGATAAATAAGAAAAGATTTTTATTTTATATTTCATTGTGTAAAGAAATGTAAATATGAACGACAGTGTATTTAAATTATTTTAAATTTATGAAAATATCATTAAGTCCATTTAATTCATAAGCTAAGTAAAGAAATTCATATAGATATCAATTAATTCAGGTATAAATTATGGGTTTTGCATATGGTATACAATTTTTTATTAACAAAGTGTTTTAATCAGTACCACCTTGAGGAATTTTGCTCAGTTTCTCGTTCAGAAAATTTTGGGTGTATAAGATGCATACTTGCCATTTTTTCCGGTTTTCCCGGAAGACTTCTGGTTTTTTAACGTATCTTCCAGTCTTCCGGGCAGATGATGAAATCTACTGTTTTTTAAAAATTCGCTGATATCGTTCGTTTTAAAAAGAAAACCCAAATGTTCTATGAAAACTCCTGATTCCCAATCTTTCTCTATCCATAAAATAAATGTCAATATTCATTTCAAACTTGCTTTATGAGATTAGAACATTCAAAGAAATAGAATTGTTAAATATTTCTTGCTGATATAATTATTTTTTGCCCCTCCCCCCAAACTTCTTTCATTAGATTCTGGAAGTAGAGTTGAAAGAGCTTAATATTTCTTACTCTGTAATTATTTTTGTATCCATATGTCCATTATAAACATTATTTGCATTTATAATGAGTAAGCTAATTACCACAAAATTTAGTATATTGATGATTAATGGTTGACACTCGAGGAATTAAAAAAAAAAAAAAAAGGAGAGAGAGAGAGAGAGTTAAAAAATGTTCACTAGTGTGTGATTTGTATGAAAAATGGAAAATATAGGAGAGGGCTCATATTGAGTTCATAAATAATTTGAGCATTTATTGATTAGTTTTTGATTCTCTGTGGGTCATTTAATTTGATAAATTTGTCATTTTTATCATGAAAATTGCCCACTTGGTGGATATTTTTTTTAATAAAAACATTTCCTTTTCTCTCTCTCCCCCCCCCCCCCTTAGTGCATCTCAAGGTTTATAGATACACCAAATTTGGTGGCAGTCTGCTTGCCTGTTTTAGTTGCAGGATGATGTTTTAACCTCTCCGCACCTGAAACTGTAATAACAACATAAATAGCATTTGAAGGTGACCACATATGTTCTGATTATATATTACAGAAAAGTGCATTTTTCTGTAACTGATAATTTAGGGTGCTAGTAATATATATGGTATATAAGTATGGACTTTAAACAACTAAACTCTAAATTACTCAGTTACTTAAATCTGCTTAACTGTAGCACAGTTAAAATTTGATGCCTGTAAATAAATTAATCTGTGGTGCAATTTATTTTATTTTATTTTTATTCTATAAAAATCGGAGTAACAATTTTAAAAATTACTTTTTTTTCCCCCCTGATCACACTGTTTAGAAGTTATTTTGTGAAACTAGATAAAATAGCATTCTATTTTAGAAATAAACTAAATTTTATGCTGCCATATATTGGTATTTTTTTTTTAAAGCCAAATCATTCAGCATTTTAGTATTCTAGTAAAAATGTTAAATGGTTTAGATATTATACAGTAAAGAATAGAGGTCCACATATGGGGACTGCTGTAATGAAGATGTTTTAGTGAAAGTTCAATTATAATCCCCTGTATATTTTTCAGGCGTAGTATATGTCCTGCTGTTCCCAAAAACTTAAAAAGTGTCCTAAAATGGTCCTTAAATATTATATGTTTTCTTATTTTTCTGAAATTTTGAGCTATTGTGCTGTGTATTGATCTTTAAACTATTCAAATTAAGCAATTAAATCTCAATTTCGTGCTGTACTCCAAAAATATTTTGCCATGATCCTTAGTTTAAGTAATAAATAAATCTTTGTAAGCAGACACCATAAATTTAAAAAAACTCTCCACGATTTTTTGGGCTAAAATAATTACATATCCTGTCATCCTGCAAAATATTGTAGGGCAAATTTAGAGCAGCTTTGAAGCAGGGTTGGCAAAAACCCATCTGCCTATATGCTCATCTATTTTTTGGCTAAATTTAACTTTTAGGAGATAAAGAAAAAATATTTTTTTTTTTTCACTAATTATCACAATTTGTTTTATTCTTATGGTGATCTTGTTAACCAAAATTCATGACATGCTGTTAATACGAAAGTATTCCTTAATTAATTGCTTAAAAAAAAAAAAAAAAAAAAAAAAAAAAAAATTCAAGAAAAGCTGTTCTCTAAATTTATTTCATGCTCATGTTCTAAAATTCCTTTATTCAGGGCTAATTGTGACTATATTTTAAGAATTCCGAAATTACATGTAGAGAAAAGTCAAAGGGCAGTTTTCTTTCTTTCTTTCTTTCTTTTTTTTTTTTTTGTAACCAATAAAATACATGTACTAAAGTTTTGTAATTTAAAAATATATATATATTGATAAATTATAAAAGATTTTTCTAAATTTCCATGATGCAGTTATCTTAATTGTCGAAAAGTTGAAAGAAAAAAGTCCTTAAATCAAAATATATTAAATGAAAATTCCTGAAATCCGATGAGCAGTTTTCATTTTTTATATATGATGATTTATGAATATGCAACCTTTTTTATCTACAAATCTATAAGTTATATAATATAACAGATGTAAAGCAACTTTTGACTCTTGATATAAAGATCTCGAATTACTTGACGAATTTTAAATGATCAGCAATGTATGTAATCATCGTCAAAAAAAATCTATTTTATTTTCTGTTGTACTATAAATATGGGAAACTCTAGTATTCATGAAAATTTTCAACCTCAATTTTTTAACATTTTTATAAATTTTGCAGTACAAGGAATCCTAAAATCACAAAAAGGATTGTAGTGTCCATATTTAAGTTAGTCAGCTCATTGTTAATTTGTGTAGACTACTATAAATGAATGATGATAAAAAATTTAGACCAGTTTTAAAATAGTACCCTTATTAACTGGCCAGAACCCCAATTTTAATTTTCTAATTTATAATCTTTGTAAACTTATACAAAATTTAAAATTTTCATAACATAGTTGAATAAGGCAAAATTTTGTATAAATGTGCATTATGAATATTTGCATAACCAATTAAATACAAAATTGATATCTATAAGATTAAGAGCAAACTAGTGAAGGGCTGTGAAGTGTTAAAGCAAGTGAAGGTTAGCCTAGTTGGTGTAGCATTTCAATCTGTGACTAAAAAATGGCCACCAGCAAAGTTCATTGCTCTAATCTCTAATAGTATGTTCTATAGTAAATATTTATGAGAGCAAATATATGATGGAGAATTAAACAGATATTACCCATGCCAGCTATTTTCTAGTTGTTGCACTATTGTAGTAAGTATCTAAATGTAAATGTAATGCTAAATCTTCTGTTTGTAAAAATTATAACTCAAAACTAATTTTTTATGTAAACTGTTTTGTTAAAAAATAAATGAAAAAATTGAGTTTCAGTTGCTTAGTATTTTGCTTTTTTTTATCGAAGAAAGTCTTATAAAATTGAAAAAAAAAAAAAAAAAAAAAAAAAACTAGCCAACCCTTTCAAAGTAGCAAAGTACTTAGAAGCTACTCTCTTAAGGAAAACATGCGTTTTGATAGAGATTATTAAAAAAACGAGTCTAATAAAGTTTTTGTAATGACCACTGTACATAAAAACATGTGTTAGCAGAGTTTCAGATGCTGCAGTTAAATTGGCTTCTTTTTCCAAAATAATGAGCTAAATGTTCTATTTTTATGCCATTTAAAAAATTTTTGTATTTAATAAAATATGTTAGCTAACTTTCATTTTATTATATATTTTAACCATAAGTAAAATTTTGTAAGTTCAGTTGTTTTTACTTTTTTTTACTTTCCGAATACTATAGTGAGGAAAGTATTGTAATCATGTCAAAAATCCGAATTCGAGATTTTGATGTTTCTATACGTTTCGAGGTCCAACGAGTCCGTTTTCACTATTTTTACGATGATGTATGTATGTGTGTGTGTATGTATGTGTGTGTGTATGTATGTGTGTATGTCTGTGTGTGAACACGCTAGCGTCTAAACGCTTTGTTCGAATAAGCTGAAAGTTGGTACGTATATTGTAAGTCACCATAGTACGAACCCTATAGATTTTGGTGAATCTAGCACTTATAGTTTTTTTACAGGGACACAAAGAAAAATTCTTTATCATTATGGCCAAGGGACCAAAATCTTAAAAGTGCGATAGCATCTAAACGCCTTATTCAATTGAGCAAAAACTTTATACACATATTATAGGTCACAGATACTCAATCTGTATAGATTTTGGAGAATCTATCACTTATAGTTTTTTTACAGGGACACAAAGAAAAATTCTTTGCCAAATTTTTAAAAGTGTGATAGCGTCTAAACGCCTTATTAATCTCAGCAAAGAATTTGTACACATGTTATAGGTCACATTTGAACCAACTGTATAGATTTTGGTGAATCTAGCACTTACAGTTTTTTTACAGGGACACAAAGAAAAATTCTTTGCCAAATTTTTAAAAGTGTGATAGCATCTGAACGCCTTATTCAATTGAGCTGAAAATTTGTATGAATATTATAAATCACTGTTGCACTAACTATAAACATTTTGGTGAATCTAGCATTTATAGATTTTTACAGGGACACAACAAAAAATTCTTTATCCTTATGATCTAAGGGCTCAAAGTTCAGTAGCGTTAAATAAAACCTCGTGCGATATATGGAGAAAAATACTCAAACACTCTGTTATGGTTTTCTTTTTTTGTTTGTTTAGCAACTCCTCTTTCTTTATTTTATCTACAAAACTGTTAGTTACTCAATGTTTGGAAAGTCGAGTGGAGTCACTCCAGATTTTTTTTTTTTATGCTTGATTTCTACACATTGAAAAATTATCTGTAACTACCTAAAAATTTTAATTTTATTTATTTATTAATCTTTTATTATTATAGATTCAGTTAACATTATTCTATATCTTATTAAAGTGAAACAACTTCTAGATCATGTTAAATTTTAAGGTTTAGTGTATAGTGTTACTGAAGAGAGTGATCAGCAACTGTTTTTGACTTTGAATGATTTAGACATTCTTCCAAAAGTAAAATAGGGTAGTAAAGATTTTTTTTTTTTTTTTTTAATCTATCAGGGGGGTGATTATGTGTAGGGTATTTTCTTGATTTCAGGATTTTTTTTTTTTTTTTTTCCAATTAATTTTCAGTGACTATTAAGAGAAAACTGTTACATAATAGAAATTTAGAAACATCTTTTGTAAGTTTCAACTATATTTTTTGATTTCCTAAAATTGTACGTGTATTGACTAAGTAAGTAAAATTGCCTTTTTTTTTTTTTTTTTTTTTCAAAAAAAAAAAAAAAAAATTTGGGGGGCCAGATCAGAAAAAAGTTGAACAACGCTGCCAAACTTAGAGTTTCATCAAAACTTATTCCGCAGTTCCACACGAATGTGCAATACCAGAGATTTTATGAATTTCAATTTTATTTTATTTTATTTTTATTTATTTATTTATTTATTTTTATTTTTTATTTTTTGCTTTATTCTTACATTTTTTATTTATTTATTTATTTATTTATTTTTTCAAATATATTTATCACTGTCAGCTATTTTTCTTTTTAATTTCTCAACCTCTTACATTATAATAAATCTTTAATTACCATTTTTTGAAAAACACAAGAGGTGGGACTTAAAAGCAATATAGTTCAAATGTGTGTTACAGATAAAGAAAATATATTCTCTAAGTCCACGAAAGCTAGACAAAAATATCTTTATCAGAGGTTACCCCTGAATTCAGGGTTTTTGAAATTTTTGCTCGACATCTCGTTCACAGACAGGCATTGGAGGCAGCCCCTTCTGTTGACAGGTGAAACAAGCTCGTCCCACTTACATATATAATATAGACAATTAGGGGGGGGGGGATATACACTTACTTGGCATTATAATAAAAGTGTATCTAATAAATTTAAAAACAAAGCCTCTAAACAGGAATAAATGTTTTCCATAAAACCCATTAGAAACAATAAAGACAAAATTTACTTCTCATAAACTACAGGAATTTATTATTTAAATTTTAAAAACAGTGAAGGTGAAACTGGTTCTTATAGAGGCATTACAAAAAAGAAAAAGAAAATACCATTTTACAGAGTATTTTAGTGTAATAAAATATAATAAACCTACTGAGCCATTACAAGAACCCATATGAAAAAATAACATTAGAGTCAATTTAAAAGATGGTGCAACCTGCTGCAAGAAGCATACTAGGATGATTAAGTGATTGATTGAAAATGTTTACAGTTTTAACTGATTTTAACTTTTAACATTTTAGTTCTTTTTAAATGTTTTTAAAAGATGAAAATATGTTCAAATTCTTTGTGAACCCTTGCACAAGGCCCCACCAGTGGCTTAAAGGTTCTGCTGTCAAAGCTTGGAGACCTGAGGCGCCATGTTCAATCCCAGGTTGTATTTGTTTGTCTAGCTGTTTGGAGTTTTCATAGTTTTTTCTGAAAATCGTTTAAATATGGGCAAGAGCCAGTTAGAAAGACCCTGTCAAAAAGCATTCTGGCCAGGCTAGAACCCTAGTAATGCAGTCCATGGGTCTTAACCCATATAACCACAACAGCCCCTATGCATATCAGTTTTAATATTTATATCATTGTCAATAGGAATCGTATCATATTGTATATGAATATAAACTAGACTTTAAGATTATGTATACATTTTCTAAAGTATGATACAATGATTAGAAAATTAGAAAGATGAAAAATTGAATGCAAAGGAATGTATCAAGTTTATTAATACATTTTAACAATTTAGAAATTAATTTGGATAATTATAAAATAATTTTATACATTTTATTGTACAAACATCTTTGTTCTTCTTTTAATTTCTTGGAATGCAAACTCCTCTGTAAGCCGCTCCTTTATAGAGAAATTCATCAGCATATACCTTCATTCTATCTTTTAACACACAAATGTGTTTGGCAGGACATGTGCACATATGATATGTTTCATATGAATTTGCTGTGATATGTCCACAGAGGTCACCTTTCCAGCAAGATCCATACTAAAAAGATTTTTTTCACTTAGTTTATACATATATATAATTTCTTTCACCTGTGTTGCATAAAATAACTTTCTGTAAAATATTTCATATTTAGTACCAGAGGTCTGTTTCAGTCATCTACATTAAAAACATTTGTCTCCAAATTTGTGGACCACTTGCACTATAGATAACATCAATATGGGTTTTTTCTTGACTTTCAGAAAAAGTTAAGAAAACTTTTGTATTCAATATGGAAACAAGACTTAAAGCTGTGCATATCACATCAGATTCCCCCTTTCTTCCTATGTTATCCTATAGGATTTTTATTGCTTCATTTTATAAGGATATCTCATTAAAAAAAAAAATGAAGTTTTTTGAATTCTGTTTTTTTTTTTTTTTTTTTGTATACTTTTTGAACATGCCACTTTTTAGCTTAGAAGATTTTTTTTTTTTTTTTTTTTTTTTTTTTTTTTTAAATAAATTTAAATATTTTATTTTCTGAAGTAATTTTAGTGATTTAGTTTTTAATCTCTAAAAAATTCAAAACGCAGAATTAAAAAAACTATATTTTTGAATGAGATTTTTATCAAACGAAGCAATAAAAATCCCATAGGATAACATGGGAGAGAAGAAAGGGCAAATCTAACTAATGTGCAGCTTTAAATATATTAACAGCTGCTTTAGATAAAAAAAAGTATGCTAAATAAATAGCTTTGTAAATGTTATGCTTTATTATTATTATTATTATTATATATTTGTAAATCTTGAAAGAATAGATTCCTGGCACTAAATTTTAAAAATAACATTAACACCAATGATAATATAGTTACACAATCAAAAAGAAAAAGAGTAAGAAATCAATTTATTAAGATAGGATAATTATATTATAATGCTCTTTTAATTTATACTAATAATCTTGGATGCATTATTCAGTAATATTCTTTTATATATGTCATCATTAATAATATTAAACACAAACAAATACTTGTATAATCTAAATTTGATGCAGTGTATTTTTTGTCTATGTAATCACAAAAACCATAATTTTTGATATGTACAGAAAAGTTAAAAATTTTTTTGCAGAATAAATGAATAAAATTTTTGTCAGTGTATGATGTAGTTATGCAATAAAGCACCCCCCCCCCCCCCCCAAAAAAAAAAAAAAAAAAAAAACTCAAATGTTACACTTAACCTCAGCCTTATTTATTTCCTGTTATCAAAATTCTTAAAATACAGTGCTCTTTGTACACACACACACACACACACACAAAAAAAAAAAAAAAAAAAAAAAAAAAATGCATTCAGTTTCTATTCAACTGGTTTTTTTTTTTTTTTTTTTTTTTTTAGAACTTAAATTATTTTATTGCCTAGATTTAATTACTTATTTTAATATTATCCTATTATACATTTGTTTAAATATATAATTAAGTACTTTTATAATTTATTGATAATAATTCTCGCAGGCTAATTGTTACTAACAAGCTGAGTTTTCAAAATAAAATAAAAGATCAGACAAAAATTTGAATATAATTAATTATATAAATTTGAATGTTTAAAACTGTTTCTTAAGAGGTTATACAATATTCTAATTGGGGGGGGGGGGGGGGGGGAGGTATAGAACTCTCATCATATTCAACTTCAATAATTTCATTTCACCTGATAAATATATATATATATATATCAGGGCATTTAGTGTGGTCCCTAAAAGTCCCTTAACTCTTTTCAGGTCCCTAAAAGTCCCTTTTTTTGCCAAAATGGTCCCTAAGTCCCTTTTTTCTCTCTCTCTCTCCACTAAAATTCATAAGAGTTTTAGTTATGCCCAAAAAATTATTCGAATGTGATAAATTCGTGTACGCACATAATATATAATAGGATATTAAAATGATTACCTTTTGGTGGTCAATGATCTGATGTGTAACAAGAACACTATTATTCATAGATAACTCAGCGAATGGGCTTGGGGGCTAAAATTAAAAAGACCATTTTGCTGACTGTCCCTCACTGTTGCATAGTACTAGAATCATTACAGTTGTACTGGATACATTTGATCTGGAAACGAATTATTTTCAATTATGTGTCCAGTAACAAGTTTAAACCCTGATGACCACCAAAGACATCTGTAAACGCCCAGGATAATACTTGGATATTCACTTTACTCGGAATTGCCACAATTTTAATTTATTCTGTAACATTATTAGTACCAGCCAATTTTTTTGACACCACCTTTTCTGTAAAATAATTTTCTCCAATATGCAGTTACAATTAAATAAGAAGAAAATCAGCTTTCAAAAAAAATTAAATAGGAGGGGGGGAGGAGAATAAAAAAGGGAGTACTAACATTGTTATGGTATAAGTTAAAAATGTGCTTGATTGTCGTCTTCTGCATGGTCTGACAACTGGGAGTTGTGGTATGGGGTGCAATTTTATTTGAGAGACTTCATCGATTCATGACACTTTTATAGCTCAGTGCTGTGATTCTATATTCTGTTGTATCACCCCTTTTCTCATAAATCCTAGATTACATTTGGTAATTATTACATGTATGTTATGAACAATTCACATCTCCATCTTTGCTGCTTGTGTGATGGTCAATTATTGTGGTGGCTGATTCTTCTGTTGTTCGATTTCTCGATCCTAGTAGGTAACCATCTCTGGTCAATACTCCTACTGCCCTCCACACAAATGCAACTGCACTTTGGCTAAAATCTCTTGTTTCATGATTTTTTTTTTTTTTTTTGTACATGTAAGATTTTTGAAAGTTACTAGTTGTTTTACATTTTATTTTAAAGTCTATTTTTATATTTTGTTCTTTATTATTTTTGGTTAGGGCTGTAGTTGCTCTATTATATTTACAGTCATTTTCATGTTCTTAATACCTGTTTGTATTTTCCTCTGTTTGATATTTTATTTCATAAATGCCTGCAGTTTCTAAGAGGTTTATGGAGTTTTTGTCATTACTGATATGCTGGAAAATATCTGTTAGGTTTAGTGGGGTTATTTATGTTTAGTTTTGAAACTTCATTTTTAAGTTTATTGGATGCACCTTTATTAAATGAAATTGCTGTAGTATATTTTTCTTTTGGTTTCTGTCTATGCGTTAATTCTATTTTTATACAGTTATATACTCTAGGTTTTTCTTATAATCAGCTTTTCTCATATTTTATTTAGTTTATAAGTTCTCATATTTTATTTAGATATTAGGGTTTGTTTTATTTAATTTTTTTTTGGGTGTTTTTTCAATTTTTAAGTTTTTGTCATTGACAGCTAAAACCTCATTGGCATATTTAAACCAACATTTAATTTCATCTTTAAAATTTCAAAAATTATTTCTTCTGTTAACCTAAGTTTTAATTCAGTGATGAACCTGAATAGTGGGATTCCATTGGGACACCCACTCCTCTTTTTCTTTTTTTTTTTTTTTTTTTTTTTTTGGTAACATTCGCTTTTAAATTTTCTCTTCACTTACCGTCGCCGGAAGCCTGAGCCAATGTTATTCTATGGAGAAATTTTCTTTACAAATAACTTATTAACTAATACATATTTTTAAATTCTGTTTTCACATTCAGAAAATTCCCAACAGTTAAATTGACGGACCTTTTTTAAAAATGTATTTTTTTGATTTTTAATATTTTATTTTGAAATTGCAAAATGAAAAAAAATTCACATATTGAAAATTCGTATTTTACAACTTCAAAATAAAATATAAAACATTAAAAAAAAAAAAAAAATTTTTAAAAAAAAGGTCCGTCAATTTAACAGCTGGGAATTTTCAGAATGTGAAAACAGAATTTAAAAATATGTATTAGTTAATAAGTTATTTGTAAAGAAAAATTTCCCCGTAGAATAACATTGGCTCGGGCTTCCGGCGACGGTAAGTGAAGAGGGCCGTTAATGTTGTGCTGATTTAATTTGAAGGAGGAGGATTTCATGGTAAATGCCTTTCATATATATTCTGAAGGAAAGTTGAACTTTATTTTTCTTCTGTTACTTTCTTTTTATTTCGTAGACTATCACACAAGCATTGAGGGCAGTTGCCAGAAAGCTTCTGTGTAAAACTTCAAATAAAGCTTATAATTTAATTAAAACATGTTTTATTTTGTCATTGAAACTTTCGCAGAGATATACTTTTTAATTATTTGCAAAAGTTTATGACTGTTACATGCAGCATAATTATTGCTTTCCATGCAAAACACAGGCTGATGCATGTGTTGTAATTGTACAAAAATGAATTCACCAGTTGTTGAAAGATTCTTTTCTTAAAGATGAGGGAGCAGAAATTCCGTATTCATACTCAGGTCACACCGTGGGCCTAGCTATTTGAAAATTTCTGTGGTTTTCTGAAAAACTCTCATAAATATAGGCTAACAATTCTTTAAGAAAATCTCCAATGGAGGTTAGGGGAGGGGTGCACACACATTCATGCACAACACACTTAGAATGGCAAATTTTGAGGACAATTAATTCATTGACAGATAAAAATTCATTTAAACATAAAATCTGACATTTTTTCATTTTGCATTACGAAGAGCAGTAAAATCTTTAAAATTTTAGAGATGGAGGGGCCGAAGCCCCATCTTATTGTATGTTTTATCTTAAGGTATTCAGCATAACTGAAAGTATGGCACTGACTCTACATATTTTTATATTTTGACACTGACTGTATATATTTTTAAATTATTTGATTTTAGGTATTATTCGGGTTACACATGGTTGGGGATCATAGGGAAAAAAAATCAGTATATATATATATATATTCCAGAACATGTAAAATGAATAGGTCCCTAAAGTTCCTATTTTGTTTATTTTGGTCCCTAAAGTCCCTTAATTTTTGAGAGAGTTGTGCTAAATTCCCTGATATATATAGAAAAAAGCAAATTTTATTCCAGGGTTGTAATATTTCTTATTAATGCTAGATAAAATACTATAAGAACTATGATTTAATGACAAAAATATGCATATTTAATCATTTATATTAATGCTAATACTATCATCAGAAAGAATTTTTAGTGTCAGTATTTATTATTAACCAATTCACTGGCTATCCCAAGATTACTTGAGGGAAACGTAGCCTTCTGCACTCTACAGTGGCCTGTGAAGTGGTTAAACATGTAGATCAGGTGAAAATTTGATATCAAATTTTCAGACCGAAAAAATAATAACAAAGATTAAGAAAATTGCTATATATATATAATGATTTATTAAGCGTAGTAGAAGCCAAGCAACAGTTACAGGATCACTGAAACCACAAAGACCAATAAGAATGAAAAATTTCTTTATATAGGAGAAGCTCAGAAAGGTGAAAAAAATTCATCAAATACACATATTTAAAGAAACCAAATTTATTAATTAACAGCCTGCATAACAAACAAAACAATAAACTAACTCAACAAAATCGTAACAAAAAAACATAAACTAAATCAAAATTTATGATAAATTAAGAAACTTAAGAAAGGAAGGAAGGAGGCAGGACTTGTGACTGGCCTGTGGGGTTAAACTAGTTTCACACCGGCAACACTCCCCCAGCCTGCCAAGACCAGAATAGAAGTCATATGGATTAAAAAAAGCAAAATTTCATAGCAGATAAAGAATAATGAAACTATGAAGCAACAATAAAATTTATAGATTGATTACTCTGTGTTTAATAGTATGATTAGATTTTTGAGAATAGTTGATAACTCAATAATGAAGAAACTGAAAATTTAATGGAAAAAGAAAGATTGAAAATTAATACAAAGTAAATGCAACAAGCCTTCTGCCTTATTATTATTATTTTTTTTAATTTCACAATCCCACCCAACCATCCATCCAAACACCACCACCCATCCTCCGTTATCAAACATCTGCCCACCCAACCGCCACCTTTTTTATAGTCTTTTATTATTTTGTAATTTTTTTTGTTGTTAAGATACACTAAAGTGTGCACTTTTTTTTGTTTATGTACTGACAGAGAGACATGATTAGGGATATAAAATAGAAAATACAAAGTTTTTAGGAAAACCCATTTTATTAGTGGCTGTGGATCAGTTTATTAATATTCTTGTTTTTATACTTCGGAGAGCATAAATTATTAATTCGAAATAAATTGTTAATGATGATGTTTTTAAATACTGAAAGATGCAGACAGGAATTAAAATGTGTAAATAAGTTTACTTTAAATTTAAAATCGTGCCGTTTGTCATAGATATCTGTGTAAATTTTATTACCATCAAAAATTATTTTTAGATCTAAAAAGTTTATTGATTGATTAGTAAGAGTATTTTGAGTTAGCTTTAAGTTAGATGGATAAATTAAGGAAAAGGCACTTCGTGATTTCTTGTTAAGATAAAATACAATAATATCATCTATGTAATGATAAAGCCAGACATCATCATAACAAAATTGCTTTTCATAATAATAAAGACAGAGATCTGCCAATATACTGGAGCTACTACCTCCTTGTGGGATTCCTACTTGTTGCAAATAGATATTGTTGCTGTGGAAGATATAATTATTATGGATAACAAAGTTAAGAAGTGTTTTGAATTTTTCTGCTTTAAAATTGCGAGGAAGATTAATTTGAGTTTTATATTCTTAAAAAAGACTGTAAATGATATTACTAAGATCTGATAGCTCAGTATTATTGAAAAGATCTTGAAAGTCAAAAGTCATAATATTGTCTATTGAATCAAGCAATTTAATGTATTGAATTAATTGAAAGCTATTTTTAAGACAGTGTAAATTATCAACTTTGCAAGTACAATTGTAAATTTGTTTTAGAATATCCAGTAGAGTTTTATTGGCATTGTTGTTATAAGTGTTACAGCCAATAGTGACAGTGCAAAATTTAATTGGAGATTTGTGAAACTTAGGTATGTAGATAGTAAAAAGGTTGTAGTAAGGGCTGCAACATTTACTTTACATGCATGTATTGTTTCTTAGCTAAACATTTTACAATATTTATAATAAGAAAGAAAATTGATACTTACTGGCTCGCATTTGAAGTATTCTCCCGAAGCATTCTTATAAATTCTTTTATAAAAATGATGAGGACTACAGTAGCAGTGGATGTGTATGGTTCCATTTGATCTGATTTCAGCTGCTATTTTATTTTTACTACAGTGTTCAAGCTCTCCAACTCTGCTGCAAAACTATGGAAATGATAATAACAGTCATAGTGCATAATCATAAGTATTCTACTATAAACATAAAATATTAACATTATGTCTTTATAGTTTTGTGTACAACCTTGGGAGAAGGGGAAAATTTCTCTCATCTAATTCTATGGAAAGTCATCATATAAAATTATGTTGGTTAAAAGTAATAGCCATATATTATAACATGAGCAGCGGAGCCTATGGTATAATGGACCCTATGTCATGGGGGCTCATGGTATAGGGTCTTCCTAAATCTAAAGCTGTAGGGGGGAGACAATACCCTCCCTACAGCTACAGAAAAAAAAAATATATATTAAATAATTTTATTAAACATTTTCACATGTTTTTCCAATGTTTCGAATGATGATTAGTTTTTTCTTTTTTCCTAATAGAAATATTTGTTATTTTGAACATTTACTAGCCATAAATAAACGGTGACTCACAAAAGTGTTTGTACACTTGCTTATTTTAATGAAATACTTTTTTATTCATTATTAAAATTAAATATATCAGAATGAGAATTATTAATAATTCATGTTCGATTAATCCGAACATTTCAACTCTGCAATCACTCCCACTCAACTTTCTGTTTCGCTTTCAGTTTGACTAACCAAACATCTCAACCCTGTAATACTTCTCAACTCAGTTCGAATCAATATCCACATAACAAACCGGCTAGGCTAGATGTTTTAGGTTAAGAAGGAATATGCACATTTTATAAAAAAATTCACTTTAAAACGTTTAATTAAAATTATCTATATTACATCTTGTCAAGGCCTTTCACTCTGAGCATCAGGGCATCATCAGGACAAAGCCATTTTTAGTTAAAAGTACAGTAACAGTTTAATTATATATACAAAAAAAACAAATTACAGTTATTATAGATGAAACAGATTAACTACAGATGAAACAGTCTGAAAACGTAAATTCTAAATTTAGTCGAGCTTCCCTTGGTTACCATGAAGACACTTATTGTGCAACGGTTGAGGCTCTCTTGGACTTAAATCAAGTTGAACTTTATTCTGCTTCTATGGAGCAGCTTATAGTCTGTATTAAAGGGAACTTGTATTAATTTAGATTTCTACAGAAAACATGGAGAAAACTTTTTAAAAGTTGCAATGGTTGAGTCACTTTAATGAAGAATTCTTTGGGTGGAATAGTAGAGGAAAACTTGCAATATAATAACTATAGAAGTCTCTAGATCATTTGCATTAAGGAGAGGCCAGACCAGCACCAAGAGGAAAGAACAGGGCAGATTAAAAAACTTTCGCTGTTAACATTCATTGTGTTTAAATCCAAAGATTGTCGAGATGTTTTAAAATTTTGTAGATGACTACAAGTAAATGATAAGAGTAGTGTGTTTAGGATCATTATCCTGGTAAAAACAAAGCTCTCTCCAATACTCAAATTTTGCACTAATAATCTTAAATTTCTTTTAAAATATTGAAATAAAGATTATGATTCATTACTCCATCAATAAATACTAAATAACCTAGTCCTGATTCTGCTATGTATCCTCGCACAAGAACACCTCCACCACTATGCTTTACTTTTCCAACTAAGTTCTTTGGATTGAGTTCTTTCTTCTCCATACAGTTATATGCCCATTAGAACCAAAAGTGTTAAATTTGCCTTCATCTGTAAATAAAACACAGATTCCAATGTGTTTCGGGCTTATTTATCATCGATTTCATGAAGGGAAGTCTAAACTTTCTATTTTTTATACTAACAAAACCAAGGTTCCCACTCTGTTTCAAAAATTAAATTTCCTGACTTCTGGATTTCTAGATCTTTTTTTTATAAAATTCCAAGTCACAACATTTGTTTGGTGACGTAAAAGGTAGAGTGTCTTGTAATAAATGTAATCTAATTTTGTCTTCAGTTAATTTTATTAATGACTAAAATTTATTTATCATAAGTGTTTGTATATTGGCAATAAATACTGCAAAATAACCTGGAATTATTCTTTTAAAGTGCAATAAAATATTTACTTTTTACTTAATAAAATATAAAAAAGGGTAAAAGCATTTAGGACCACAGAATTCATTACAGATACAGTGGCGGATCCAGAACTTGACTTTTGGGGGGGGCTAAGATTTTTCAAAGTGTTATTCTAGACCAATAAAAAATTTACAATTGCAATATTCAGTTGTGAATGTCAGTGTTTTGGGGGGGGGCTTCAGCCCCCTAGCCCCCCCCTTAAATCCGCCACTGTACAGATATACTAGTTTGTGAGTAAGTGAAATTTCTCTACTCACATTTTGTTACAACTCAATCCAAATTTAACCTTTTACCAAGTAATATAAAAGAAAAAAAAATCAATATATTTGTGAATTCGCATTATATTAAAAGCAATATAAATATGAAAGCCATTTAATTTACTGAATCAGACAAAAAAAGCAACCTTTGGTATAGAAGATCTTACTTTTATATAAATGGCTAACAGATTTCCTTGGACTCTGTTTGTGTGTGGACACAAATTGCCACCAAATTTTCATACTTTAGTTAATTTTTAAAAATTCTAATTGCCCGATTGATAAGCTGTTTAATCCGACAGATTCAAAAAAATTGCCTCTTTTATTTGGTACCCCCCCCCCCTCAAAAAAAAAGGGGGGGTTAAGGTTTTTTTTTTTTTTTTTGCCAGCATAAAATGAAATATGCTTTCACGGGAAAAATAAATAGTAAGTTTGCTCATGCATATAAAAAAATAAAATATGAAAATGGAGTAAAAACAAATAATATACCTCAATTTTAGATTTTTTTCCCCCTTTTGTTTAAATAGTATGTTCTTGGCAAGGATGAATCGCACTTGGCATGAAAGCTAATTCAGCATTATAGTAAAGAGCTTTACTTATTGATAATCCTGGGTAATTTTTAAAATTTTGATGCTGAAATAGATCGGACATTTTTCACCAAGGACTCCACTTTCGCAAAAGCCACTTTAAGCCAAGTAGTGCATCAAAAATATAAAATATTAAAAAAGAAAAAAGAAAAAACTGGTAAGAAAAGAAAGGAAAGAAACAGAAAAAATAATCACATAATGTGTGTGTTTTTGTGTAAAGTGGCGATAAATTTTCAAAAGTCACCAAGGGGAGCTATACTAAGGCTGTACCATGATCAGGTTTACATATTTCATTATTTTTCTACATACCAACTACTATTAACTAACTCAACTACTATTAGATCCCCAAAAATTATCTCATGCTATAGACATAACTGATCATTAAATGAGATCGCCTATACTAGGCGAGTTGTATTAATCCTGGACGATAGGACCCATGCCCCAGCCCGCCCGGTTCCCGCTGTTCAATGTATTTTTCTAGTCAACTTTGTCCCCTTATTACTTCCGGTGTGAATTTTTTTTTTTTTTTTTTTTTTTTAACACACTTGACATTGTGAGTTTTTTTGCTTTGGTTCCCATGCTATTTCTATGGGGTTTTTAGCCTTTTTTCCCCTCTTTTTGTACATTCTAAAGAAAGCACATTGTATTATATTTGGCGTGAAATTGTTGTCATTTTATGGTTGATCGAATAAATCAAATAAATATAGAAAATATTACGTACACTACGTATAGTGTTGTTCACATGTAACTGGGATTCAAATATAAAATTTCTACTTCAATTTTTTTGAAAGTGTCATCTGATAAGCACCCATATGGAAGCCCACTGGTAAGCTGTTGTCACGGGCAATAGACACAGGCACCTGAGAGTCTGTAAATGAGTGGGTCACTGCCGAAGACAGTGGGGAACCAAAGCAGGCTTTAGAGCAATTTCATGATTTATATATATATATAAAACGATGTAAAAAAAAAAAAAAAGTTTCCTTTAAATATAGTGACCAACGAAGCGGGCAAAGCCTTCATTGATTCGCTATCTTTATTGATTTCATAAATTTAAAAATGATTTCATTAACAAACTTCGATCTATCGGCACGAAAGCAGCATCTGGCCGAGTTTTGTACATTTAGAGTTTGGTTTTAAAATTTTTCCTACATTCAGAATTCGGTTCGTTCCCGAACCGGGGCTTTTCTAGTAGAGACGAAAGCAAGCAAAGATTAAAGCCAAACGATTTTTTAAATGTCACTAAAACGAGGGAGAAAAAATGCGACAGATGATGATTGTAGTTGCGAATTTATTCAAAAATGTTTCATGCATTGTTCCCCCCCCTTTTTTTTTTTTTTTCAGTATCACATAGGGAGGACATTAAAAGGAAAATGGGCTTCTACTCTAATTTAATTTCGGGCTACGGGATCGTTTTAATTAATTGCAAAAAAATCTATAAGTTTGTGAATAAATTTTGAATAAAAATAGTTTTTAAAAACTGATTTACATTTGTTTCCAGACCTTAGAAGAGATTCTGTTCAGAAAACTGATAGATAGGAAATGCCAGACTCTAAGCGAAATCGCTATCTTTAGCGACCTGCATCGTCCTGCCATTCGGAGTTTTCCCATAATTTTCTCAAAACTTGCATAAAACTGGATAGCACTCCTTGTAATGACCTCCCCCTCCCCTCAACTCACACACACACACTCCCTCCCTATATGGAAGGCATCCCATGCAGGCCTACGTCTTTCGGGCAGGCTATCTACACTGCAAAAACTCAGGCATTTGTTTCTCAAATGAAAAACTAAACATAAATAGTGATGCTAAATCCCGAAGTCGAAAATAATACTGACAAAGCAACTAATCACCTACTGAGAAATTTAATCAAAATCATGTAAAGGTAGTTGTTATTAGTAATTATTGTTCGCATTTTTTTACATCGATGAAATTCATTTTGGTTTCGAAAATATTTTCGAGAACTGAATGACTCAATGAACCCTAAATTATCCTATTTCGATAAGATGCCTAGCCTAAGAACGAAACAGTAAGTAAATTGTTTTTCAATGTATGAAATGAAAAATTAATATTCCTTTTTTAAAAGTTTTATTTGTTGGTTTCATTGTGAAACTGGATTTCTTTTTGTTTCTCGAATGACAAACGAATGCTGCAAATATTCATGTTTTAGAATTTTTCACTTCTGTAGTCCCTCAGAAGATATATATAACAGTTAAAACAATCCTTTCCTACCCTACAAATCAAATTTACAGCCATAAAATTACCAAAAAGTAATTTATAAAAAAATAGGGGGCATCCCCCCAAAACAGTGGGTGATATGGCAAAACGGGCGTCATATTCGGATTCAGGAGGTCATAAAAATTTGCAAAAATGGTGTTGGGGCCAATTTCAGGCCTAGGAGTTGTAAAACACTCTTGAAAAAGAGAGAAAAGAGACTAAAATGTCTAAAAAGGAGACTGAAAAGAGACAAGTTTTTTCCTAATAAATGAATATTATAAACAAAGATGTAAAATTAATGTATGTACTGCAGTGGCATACCATGGGGAAGGTGGAGGGAGTGGGCACCCTGGGCCTCTGATCATGAGGGGGGGGGGTCTCTGAAGAAACTTAATCTTTAAGTATATATATCTAGTGAAGCTGTCGTGCCATTATTTTCTTCCCTGCAATTCCATTAAGGTTCCTGTCAAAGGAACTTTAAAGTGTAAAATGTGACCATAGTGTGACAACTCCAAAACCAAAAGAAAACTCATCTATATTTCTGCAAATCCTAAATAAAGCAGGGCAAATGAGGCCACCAGTGAGAATTTCGTCCCTGGCTTCTACAGTTGTAAGTCTGCCACTCATATACTGTTTTTTAATATTTTACATGGGGGGGGGGGGAAATGTGTACAATGTATTGTTTACAAAACTGAATGTCAGCTTGCATCGTATGTAAGAAAAATTATCTTTGTAACAAAATTTATAGTAATACCAGAATTACAAGTATTTGCTAAATCTTATAGAATCCAAATGTTTACAGAATTGTTCTATGGAAGTTCTAAATTAAAATGCATCACAGATGCTGCTAAATTCTAATTCCTGAATACTGAAATAAGAATAGCATATATGTTACTTATATGTAAAATAATTTTTAATAACACGTAAGGTACTGGTACAAATATAACGAGGTGGGGGAATTCACCAAAAATCTTACCAGCCAGCAATATAAAATTGGAAACTTAAGACAGAATAGCAGTTACATTACATGTACTACATGATATGCCCAATAACAAAATTTTCTATACCAACCTGCAGTAAAATGAAATTTAATTGTGACCTAAAAATGTTTGACCAAGTTTGCTACTTTAATAGGTAACAAAAACTCGTAAAATAAGCAAAATTTGTATTTACAAAAAAAAAAAAAAAAAGTATTATAGAAATTCAGTAACATAAAATATGTTTTAAGCTTAGCATTTCTTTTTAAATTGTTAAATTGATTTACCTACATTCTGAATAAAGAAAACGAGCTTAAATTCTGTGATTACTTCATTGCCCGTTGCATGTGGTGAAGGAATAAACTTATTGCACCATGACAAGAAAAGTGACACAAGTAAAAGAATAGCAATTTTCAGTTTAATTAAAAAATATATATGATGTGCCCTCAACGTGCAACCTTTTTTCTTGAATCTAATTTTCATTTTTTTTTTTTTTTTTTAATTCTGTATTTTACATTTTATATAATACTTTTCACATCCCTCTTTAAGAGTTAAAATCTATTACATTGATCTGAAAGTGAATCTTTGCGGAAAAATGGGTAAAGAAAAAATATCATTGGAAAAAGCATGAAAAAAAGCTAGAAAAGAGATTAATTTAACAAAAAAGAGACAAATGTGAAAAAAAAAAAGAGACAAATAGCTAGAATAGCTAGCCACTCCTGGGTCTTCAATTTTCATGCAGAGCAGCAGTGTTATTAACACTTTCCAAATGTGCGTACTCATTGCATCGTTTAACCTTCAATGTACTTTGTCTTTGTGATCTCACAACAGACGAAAAAAAAAAAGACAGACAGACTAACTGAATTCATAATCACTCTTAAACAACTTTGTTGGAAAGATTTAAAAACACTTAACGCAAACAAAGATACAATCCCAGCAATTTCCAATTGTAGCCCTTAGTGTATTTGAATATTTTAGTGTAATCCTGTA
Source organism: Salticus scenicus (assembly GCA_963930645.1). Taxonomy (NCBI): domain Eukaryota; kingdom Metazoa; phylum Arthropoda; class Arachnida; order Araneae; family Salticidae; genus Salticus; species Salticus scenicus. The sequence goes on from OZ005648.1 coordinate 344,982,940, forward strand.
AATCTCAACGTTAAACATACTATATTCTATAGAAAACATTTTTTTAGCATACACATAATAAATGCCACTGTCTGAATGATTTGTGCAGTACGAAGTTATTTAAATATGATTTATAAAAATACGTTTCATAAAATGTTATACAATGGCATTCTTTTGGGTATCTCTGTACACAAAACAGTTGTGCTATTTATACCATTTTTAATAGGGAACATGCCATAGTGAACTTTAATAACATAATTATTTTGAAGAAATCCTGAAAATATTTACAGTTGCTAGAGGCAGACAGACCGACAGATAGATACATAAACGGACAAAGTAACCGAATTCATAATTGCTTTTAAACATTGAAGTGTCAAAAACGCTTAATAAAAACGAATACAATTGTAGCTCTTAATGTATCAGAATATTTTTGTGTGGCCCTGAATATCTTAATGCTAATTATACACTAAGCAACAAGAAAAAAAAGCCGCTCTACAGAAAAATTGTTTTACACCTTTTGGGTTTGTAATAATTTAAAAACTAATGATTGCAACAAATACAATTGTTATGTTTGTATAATACGGAAGTCATAACATGATACCTATGTACATTTTTGATTTAATAATTCATTTTATTACACTCTACGAAGTATTTAATGAAAATATACATTTTTTTTTTAAACGTAATGTAATAAACATATACTTTGTATTCTATCATGATTTATTGTATGAAATAAACAAGTGTTATTTTAATGTATGAAATAAAACTATTTATTTGTTAGACCTAAACAATTATTTAATAAAAATATGTATTCTGGATTGGATAATTAGACTTTTATATAGAATTACTGCTTTAATATGCAATGGCATTGTATTTTACAGTTTTTTAACATGAAATTCAGAAATTTCACTGTGCCAAATATCATAAATATTTTTTTTCTAGTTCTTTCAAAGTTGTAGGCTACAAATTTCTAATCCCCACCCTCTTTTATAGACTAAACATTTTCAAGCGAATTGAGATTAGGACAATTTTCAGGTCTAATAAAGAAGAAATCCTGCGATATTCTTTGTGGAATTTTATTTTAAGTAAAACAAGTTATGACAACTTACAAAATTATAGATGCTCATGAAAATGGATAAGTAATTTTAACAACTTGAATCAAATAAATGTATCACAATCGCCATATAACAAGGTGCATTATCATCTTGAAATGCTGATTATGGAAGAGTCTGAAATAACCCCAAAGTAGTTGGTCAGGTATTAATTTATTAATGGTCAAATTTTATTTTGGGTTAATTGATCCCTTGAACGTGAAAAATTGCCAGACTCACCGAAAAATTTTGCATTTTCGTATCGTAATGTACGGAGAACATGTCATTTTTTTAAAAGTGCGATTTTCATTAAGTCAGTCACATTTTCGTGATCAGATCTGCTAGTTTCCCTCAGTTCGAAATAAGTTAAACTTGACTCATCAGAGAGAGCAACTTCAGCCCGATAATTAATTGATCATTTTTTAATTTTTTTAACCCTCTAATGTCTTGGTTTTCAAATTCTTTTCGTTAAAATTGAATTTTTTTCAGATTTTCTGGCAATTAAACCTGCTTTATGTAATTGTTATTTCACTGTATTTAAAAAAATTATGTTACTAAACACTTTTTCCGAATCCTTACTATGTTCTATATGTAATAGGGGAAGGGTGGGCAAATGGAGTACTTAAGGTTATTCTGACCAATAACTCTGTGACAAATAGAAAGAAATGCAATAAATAATATTTATTTCAATTTTACAATCTTAGCGGTTATTCTGCAGTATTGGAATTTTAAATTCACCGCATATTTTATGATCTGCGTATGAATATATTCAAAGCTGCAAACTTCCCCATTTTGCCCTACGGGATAGGACAAAATGGGGTACCTCTCAACTTAACAAACTTTACTGACACAATTCACATATGAACCAGTCATCGTCCTCATCAACACCGGCGCACAAGTCATGAGCCCATTAGTTACATTCACTGCACTTAATTCATCCATCTCCTTGTGCTGATCTTGCCCATATTTCGTGACAGTACATGTATGTAACATCCACATCGTCTGGATCACTGTCTGACGATGACGATATGTAGTCTGCTGGTAGGGTAGGAATGCAACTTCTCTTGGCTTGTGAACTGCCCGACACCCAACCTTTTTGCCTTTTGACCCCACCTCGAGATACCCCATTTTGCCCTACAAGCAGCCATGCAAAACAACTAATCACACTGAACGTATTTCTGCACTTTCATGCAATTGACTTAAAAAACATCCCTTTTAGCTAATACAAACTTTCACGTTCGTATCTTCAAGCTAACCTAACAATTAAAATGCAAAACACCACACTTACCTTATATTAGGGTAATAAAAAAGTACATAAATTTTGGGAGCATATCTGTCTGACTCTACAAGCAGTATCTCACGTGGAAATGAATATCCGATACGATGCATATAACCTGTAGCAATGACATACAAATGGCATCATTGTATAAGTGGGGTTATCAAAAACCCCATTTTGCCCTACCACCCCATTTTGCCCACCCTTCCCCTACAAACTGATTTTTTAAGCGCTGGCTTTATAACTTGCGGTCATCTCTACTGGAAGAGTAACGTGGCCGCCTAAGGACAAATGTGCAGTTTAAACAGCCAAAAAATATTATATCTTGCTAAAAACAAGATCACTAATATTTTGTTAACATTTAATCATTTTGACATCCCACATATTAAAATATTTTTTTGATTTTTGCTCTAAAATTAATATTTTTTGTGGTATCGTTAATTGCCTTATTCTTGCCATTTTTGAAATACCTTCTAAAATTATAATTTTCTGAACAATTGCATCTCGTTTTTAACACTTGGCTCAATCCTAGATTTTATGTGGAACACAATGTTATAAAATCTGTCCAAAATTTACTTTTGAAACAATAAAATTAGCGATTACAGAAAGAAAAATGGAAAATATCCAAGTGCGGCTTTTTAATTTTTCTTTTTTGTCGCTTTGTGTATATTCTTTGGAAAACAATTTTTTTTTTTTTTTTTTGTGCATATAAATAATAAATGTCAATTTTACTTTGACTTGTGCAAAATAAAAATATTAAAATGTAGTTTGTAGAAATACCTCTTATCTATAATAATAAAAGAAGATGTCTGTCTGTCTGTCTGAGCATCTATACATACGTTCAGCCCCTACTGAACGCAGAAGTATAAAATTTGACATACGGGTACTCAGAAGCCTTCCCGAGGGGATAGTGAAAACAGAATTTAAAAATTTTAATTAGTTGCGGAGATATTAATTAAAATGTCGACCCATGTCGATCGAAAAATGAACAGCGAGATTCAACAGCTAATACTTAAAAAAAAAAAAAAAAAAAAAAAAAAACATTCTGTCAGCAGACGATTTTCTCCGCTGTCTGGAAAGGAAACAAAACATCTCGAAATCATTAATGTCACATGTTCTTGAAGTGGAATTAAAAATTACAAATTTCAAAATTCTTCAAATTTTCATTTACATTACATTTAAATTAATATTCGGATTTCACAGCATATTATAAAGCTACTGTTCAATTTTCATGAAAATATATGAATAAGCAAATAAATTACATATATATTGGGAAAAGATTAAGTTTTCTTTGATATTTTGCAGTAATTTGAATTGAGATATGCCGTTGAAATTTCGTAGTATTTGGTTTTAATGCCCGATAATTCGATTGTGAATATTTTTGAAAGAATATAATTATTAGGGAGGCAGGAAAAAGGCAAAAAAAAAAAAGAGTGACAGCGTTTGAAATTGATATTTTTAGGTATTAAAAGCAAGATAAATCGATTGCGGATATTTTCGAGTGTAAAATTATTAGTAGGAACGGAAGGGGGGGGGGGCAAAGATGTAAAAAAGAAACGGGAGTTTCAGAGAAAACCACGGAAAACCCGGTCATGATGCAGGCTTTCGAATTCCGATACTCCGTTCACACTTCGTATTAAGGATTTTTAATACGCAAGTTTCAAAGAAAAACTACGAAAAAATCAGACACAAATTTTGTTATAACAATGCTAATATTACCTTTGTATCTCAGCTTCTAATTAACATAATTTCTTAGGTAAAATATCACTTTAAAAGTCTTTTAAACTGAAATTGAGGAGTACATATTGCAAATCTCTGTCGCCAGAAGGCACTTTGACATTTTAATAATTCAATATCTCCAATTCTGATTATCAGTAAATTACTTATAGGGAGAAGATTGGGTGACCGTAGGCCCCACCGTGTTGCGGATTTGCCACGATCAAAAATTTCAAAGGTCCTTTACATGGTGAGTGGACAGGCTATTTCAAATCCTGAAACATAAAGCGGCTTCTTAGTCGCCACAGAGCGAAAATATGCTACAGTTAAAATTTTCAAATCTATTTGCGGTATGAGCGTGGAAGCTGTTGTAAGTTCTAAAACGGGGATAAGGCGCCGCATGCGCCACCGAGCTGGACTTTGTTAAAATCAGAATTTTGAAAGTTCGTAACACGGTGAGCGAACAAGCTGTCTGAGATATTGAAACGAGAAGAGGGCGCCGTAGGCGCTACCGTGCGAGAATTTACAGCGATTAAATTTTTCAATAAAGTTATTTTCACTATATGTTAGTGAGCTGTTGTAGGACCTGAAACGGGAAAAAGGCGCCACCAAGCGGGAGTTTCGTAAAGTCGGACTTTTCAAGAATCGCGAACCAGCTGGTCGCCGAAGGCGGCTAGTAAACATAATGGTTTGGAATTCTTTCGTGTGTCCTTGTACACAAACCAATGGTGGTATCCCCCCCCCCCCCATCCTCTCCCCATCACCTAATCATACATACCTTTCAGCTTTGTTGGAAAGTGAGTGTTTGAAGTTCAAATTATGTTTTGTCGAATATTTAAAGAAATACTTAATAGATACTCTTGGAACTCCAGAGATGTAAAGAACACCTCCGTTATATCATGTATATTTCTGTGAGGAATTTGTCACGAAAGCAAAAAAGGGGAGCAGTAATAAATTGAATAAGAAAAAATATTTGTAAACACCCAGTGAAAAATAGAGCTTGATATGTATTGTAGCTGTAGCATGTCATTTTAAGTTTTTAATATTTTGGATTCGTTTGTATATCGCTTCACATAATACATCGGTCAAAAAGTCCCACGACTAATCCGCAGATGATATCGCAAATAAAATTTCCATAGCATTTGCGATTTGAATGTATGAAACTAACCAACCTTTTACTTTGTACTCAATTTTTTTTTTTTTTTTGCCCAAAACATACACGTGAAAGTTTCATGATATAGAGGTGCCAATTATTACGATTTGTCCGTAATTATTACGGATTTACGGTAACAATTACGGCATTACGGACAACATATAAAAATTACGGAAGAAATTACTTTTAAGAAAATCGCGGATATCGATCGTTAAAAAAAAGAATCCCTACTAACGATTGACGATAAAACGCACAACGGAAGCCTTCCAGTTCTCAATCTTTCTCCATCCACAGCATAAATGTCAATATTCATTTTAAACTTGCGTTATTAGATTCTAGAAACTATAAAGAAATAGAATTATACAATATTTCTCGTTGATGTAATTTTTTTACACCCCCGCCCTCTTTTTTTTATCTCCAACTAGCCATCGACAATTAAAAGCTCTGCAGAAGCCTTTTTAGGCTTTATTACTGAACTTGATGAATCTGTTTTTCCTTAATAAATTTAAAATATATACTGTATCACCAAGCAAAAAATATGCAAGATGCATAAAGAAAAGAACAATGTTTTACTATTTAATGCCATAAAAACAGTTGTCTGAAAGAAAAAAAAAATGACTATTAAAAAAATAATAATAGTAAATAAAATTAATTTTTGTAACATCCCCCCCTCAAAAAAAAAAAAAAAAAAAAAAAAAAAACTTTCATTTTGTAAGAAGGTAAAAAAATACATATTTATTTACTTTTGTTCAGAAATTTTTCTAATACTTAATTAATATATTATATATTTGCTTACAAAAACTGTGCAATTCGTTATTAAATATGAGTTTGTGCGTAAAAAATATTCTGTGAGGCAGTTCACGTTTCATAAATGTATAACTCTGATTACTGATAGCCAGGGCCAGACTAACAAAATTTTGTGCCCAGGGCACTTTCAATTTTTAGTGCCCCCCCCCCCCCCCCCCCCCAAAAAAAAAAAAAAAAAAAAAAGCCCCTTTTTATACTACGATTTATAGCAGGCGAGGCAGACTGACTGGAAAAAGTATTTGGACAAAAAAAATTTTCTTTTTCTATTTTTGGCTTTAATAAAATTACTTCACTTAGCCAAATATAGCTGCTGCCAGATAATAATTTTTCGGATTATAAATGATAATTTAGATCAGATATTTTTAACCGTTAGTAAAATTTGTGCCCCTCAGAAATTTCATGCCCAGGGCACGAGCCCCGGGTGCCCGTGCGATAATCAGGCCCTGCGATAGCTGTTATTGAAACTTGGCACCTCTAATGATATTTCGACCGTTCGTTATAGAGACAAACAAAAGAATGCTATCTCTTTGAGAGGCATTTTTAAAGTCATATTTAAATACCTTTGTACTTCACAAATCGTAATGAAATCGATATTTATTATTCAAATGCACAAAAAAATATTTTCTTTATAAAATAAGATTGGCATTAAACATTTTTCAAAAGATACGTGTCAAAGTTTCATGATATTTCGACCGTTCGTTATAGAGACAAAAGAATGCTATCTCTTTGAAAGGTATTTTTTAAGTCATATTTAAATAGTTACCTTTGTACTTCATAAATCATAATGAAATCAATATTTATTATTCATATACACAAAAAATTTTCTTTATTATATAGTAGAAAATATAGAATTAAAGCTTACGAAGCCACATAGATGTAAATACATTGAAGGTTAAACTACTCAACAGGTACTTAACGAAAGCAATGTTGTTTTTAGAAAATTTGACACATTACGTTAGACACAACCTATCGCAATCAGAATATAAAAATATTAAATGTCTAATCAAATAGGAGCATTTTTACTTATTTTTTGGCTGCATATACGCAAGCCTTAACAAAATTTCTTTTGTACAGTTTATTAGCGACATGTATGTTGATTAAAATATGTATATCCAGGCAAATATCGTAAAAAATCAAAAAGTTGAGTGTTACGTCGCTATGGGCAATTGGCGATGGTCTGGAACTCAACACTTTGAAGCGCAAAGTAATTTTCCGCTATGTTATAAAAGAAAGAAAAAAAAAAATCCAGGATGAGTTTTTGCAGTTGGGACTTAATGATTGTTTCCTCGCGGCGAGAACACTGCACGTTAAGAGATTAAAAGTGGTCCAGAGACATGTCGTCACAATATTGATTCTGCACGAATGGGATAATTCTCCCACTTCGATGACCCCGAGATATATTGAAGAAAAATTTAAAAAGATATATCGTCTATAGAATTAATTGGATTTCAAACACTCTCAAAGAAAAATAAAAGATTTTATCCACATTTTTGTTATGAATCGATTCATGTCAATATTTTGTACTTGGCGTTCTCATTGTACTTACTTTGTCCACCTGACGAAGGGTCGTATTATTATTTCGATCCAAAACAATTGTTGCTTTTTTTATGCTGTTTGTATGCAAAGTTTTACAAACACTGATTATTCGATGCATTTTTAATTGTTATTCGTAAAAAGTACTTTTTAAATATCCTACCTTCAGCTGTGCTCTGACATTGAATGCAATGGTTCTTTTATCCGATAAGTTCGTAAACTGTGTAGGACATATAGTTCTATCTGGACATTTACACACCCTGTAAACTACCTGAGGTAGCCAGAAACGTTGTCGTATTACATTACATGCTTCTCTTGGTCCAGCACATAATGGGAGATTTCTCTCTGATGTCGCCTATGAAAAAAGATAACATATTTTTGATTAAACTAAGAAGTTAAAATTTTGAAGGCGTAGAAATGTTTAATTTTTATTTATTTGGGGGGAGGGGAGTCTTATTGACATCTAGATCTAAAAAAATTTATTCTTATCTTTTCACACCGTGAATTATTACATGATATTCGAACTGAAATTTAATATATATTATGTACAAAACAATGTTAATCAAAATTACGGGACATGCAATGATTATTGCTTAATTCAAAAAAAATTTAAGTAAAAATTCTAGAAAAAAATTCCATAAAATCTCTAAGGCATAGGCATATCTAACTAATATGATGTGGCCACCACATGACTTTCTTTTTCTTCTATGTAATTTTACACAAAATTTATTCAATACAAATTATTTATTAAATTATCAAATTATTTTCCATTATAAATGCTGACAATCGATAACTTTGCTTTAAATTATCACAGATCTATAGTTCAACCATTCGTTTTAAAGGTATTGACAAATCTTTCGAAAGATACCCATATTGAAAATTTACTCCCCCCCCCCCCCCCAGGGGGTAAGCGATGCTCCCACATGCACAAATTTTTTTCCTGGTTAACTACTACTATTATCAATAATTCATATTAATTTTATAATCACGCGATTAAAATAACTCATTATGTAAAAATATATGAAAGTTTGTCCTATACTGCCATGTTAAAAATTTAGAAAAAGATACGATCATAGCGCCACTTGCCGAGCAATTGTTCCACAAATCTAATCAGCACCAGTTTATGTCAGGGTACAACTAAATACAAAGTTTGGTTAAATTTCGTTCATTGGTTCGTGAGATACAGCGTCCACAAAATTTGTGATATTCACACAGACAGACAGAACTTTTCTAAAAACAGTCAAATCGTGTTCAGGACATCCGAAAACGTGTAAATTCATCGAAAACTGGAGTTCGAAAATTTTCATGAATCCAATACTTTCTCTAGATATACATATAGAAGAAAGTAAAAATCGAATGATAGTCATACAACTTAATTTTGTACTTTAAAATTGTTCGGACTAGTGCTAGCCTAAACAAAGTTATCTAATTACTTTTTTAAGGGAAAAAAATGGGGGCGGGGGGGGGTTAAAAAACAATTTAAGCTCTGATTTTAAGTTTGTTATATTTATTTCTTAACTATTTTAATATTTAGTTTAGCTTTTCTCCAACCAGAATATTTTTTGTGAAAGATATATTTTAAGTTGTCAACATGCTTCGCCTACGTATAGCACATCACTTTTCATATATTGCATCGTACAACCAATAAATATTGCTATTATAATGTAACTTTTTTCTGCTATGATTTGTTAGTACTTCAGCTTTAGTTAGCTTTTCAAAAGGCAAAAACCGATATTTTTCCTTTTATGTCTATATTATTATTTCTACTAACTATATACATACATACACACATATGTAAAACTTCTTTGAAATTTGTTTTAAAATTTTTTGTTCCTAGTGATTCTAAACTACGTTTCATTAGGAAAGGGGAAAAGAGAAACATGGCAATACACTCATGAAAAGAAAAAACACATTAGCATTTTGATTTCATGGTTTCTACTCGTCACTTTTTTGAACACCGGAATTTTCGAATACTAACTTTTTAAAATATTTATTTATTTTTCACGATTAATTAATCTTGAAAAAAAATAATAATAATAATAATAATAATAATTTAAAAATTCTGGTGCCCAAAAAGTGACAAATGAGAACCCTGTGATTTTTTTTTTTTTTTCTTTTTTTTTAATTATTTTTATCAAATTCTGTATTAAATAATCAGTTTTGAAATATTCAGACTTTACCCCATTTGTGTAAACGACATATGCCTCGTCATCATCGTATGCATCTATCTCCGACAGGAGCAGCAACAGTATAAGCAGCATCGCTCCACTAATTCCTCCTCTTTTGCTTATTAACCGATTGTTGTTTTTTCGTTTGCAGGTGATGGAAGCGACTAAAACCATGGTTCGCGCTCAGCTCTGGGACAGGCTGAAGTTTCACATGGAACAAGAGTGGCGTCTCCTGCCCCCACTCTGGCTGGATGCCCATTGTCAGAATAATCTCAAGAAAGTCTTGCAAACTGGATGGCAACTCGATTAATGTTTTTATGTGTAACTTGATGCGCGTAATTAATTATGTGTGCACACTTGCCTGTTTTTCTCTGTATTTTGGGAATAAAGAATCTAGTTTTCGTATAAAGCATTCTAGTATTTCTCTTTTTACTTTTCTTCTCTCATAAATATGCCGGCACTAGTGACATATACGATTATTAAAAGCTTGCAGTATTCCGTGCTGTTTTACATTGCTCCAAGCTATCTATCTGTCGATATATATACAGTAACCGCCGCTTAAAAAATTCACTGCTTAATAAAATCAGCCACTTAATCTGATCAAATTGCCAGGACCAGAATCACATCAATACAAATTACTTTTAAAGCCGCCGCTAATAAAATCAGCATCGCCGTTTAATAAACTAAAAAAGATCTCTTCAGCAGCCAAAAATATCATTTATGCATACTAAAAAAAAATTATTTCCATCTTAAAAAAAATAATAATAATACTAGGGGGCTCTGTTCCCTGCTCGCTCCGCTCACCAACCCCCGAGGACCTCCCTCCCCCCGACTTGCTTCACTTAATAACCATAACAACTGCGGCACTCTGCCAATCTGTTCGCTTCTTTACCATTCACTGAATAGGAAAATTGATACTGCGTAAAAAATATATATATATATATGTATGGAAATACCCATATTTAAATGCCAAATTGAAATACATAATACTTATTGCCATTTTTTATGAAATAATATGCTAAAAACCAATGTATATATATATATATTATTTTTTTTTTCCAGAAAAGAAAAAAAATCCGTAATATCTAGACCATTTTGTGTTATAGTATATGAACCCCTTGGCGACCTTTAAGTTTTTATCACTATTTGGCGATAGATTTTTTGGTAGAATTGTTTGTTAAAAAAAGAGCCTTTTACTTAAATTAGAGTAATCTTTAAAAAAAAAATTAGAACCTATTTTTTCTAATGCCCGTACTTTACTATTGAATTTTTTAGTTCCCCATCATACTATAGGTATGGGGAACTTAGGTAATCGTGAAAATTTTCGACCTCGGTTTTTTGACTTTTTTACACGTTTTCAGGTGTAAGGAATCCAAAAATGACAAAATTTGTATGGTGTCTGTTACTGTGTTAGTCCGTTAGTTTGTTAGTCTGTGTACACGATATCTCAAGAACAAATTGTCGCAGAGAGGTCAGATCAGTTTTTAAATATTACTTTCGACACTGGCAAGAACCCTATTCATTTGCAACATTCGAATTTAAAAACTTCGTACGTTATTAGAAATTTACGATTTTCTTAACATGGGAGAATAGGACAAAAATTCACTTAAACGTGCATTAAATGGAAACTTTTTACTGTAAAAATGTCGAACCAGTTTTAAAATATCAGTTTTGATGCCGGGATGAACATCAGTAACTATAAATATGCTACTTTGAAAATTTCGCAAGTTACTGGAAATTTACGAATTTCTTAACGTGGCAGTACAGCGCAAAATTTCACATAAAGGTCAATTTTTAGATATATTTTCATCGTAAAGATGTCAGACTACTTTTGAAATATTATTTAGGACACTGGCATGAATATTAATGACTATGAATTTTCCAAAATAAAAATTTCGTAAGTTATTGGAAATTTACGAATTTCTTAACATGGCAGAATATAGCAAAATTTCACATAAACGTCAATCTTGAGGGATATTTTCATCGTAAAGATGTCAAACCACTTTCGAAATATTTAGGATACTGGCATGAATATCATAAACTATGATTTTTCCAATTTAAAAAATTCGTAAGTTATTTGGAATTTACGATTTACTTAACATGTCAGAATAAGGCAAAATTGAGCATAAACTTCCATTTTGAGGATCATAACTACATTAGACAACTTCAAAAGGACATTTATGATATTTGTTTGAACATGATTGAATAAAAATATTCTAATAGGAAAATTTCGTAATTTACGATTTTATCAACATAGTGAAATTGTAAATTTTTCATATAAATATGAATTTTGAGGATTATTGCATTGGAAATAGTAGCATGAAAACTAAACAACGGAATTGACTCTGATAAAATAAATTAATAGATTAGAAAAGATAAATATATCGAAGTGAACGGTGGATAGCCTATTATATGCCAACTAGTTTAGTTAATTTATGGCCGTATATAATACTCTCTGTATATATTTATTGTACTGCTAGATAATCTTAGACATTCGAAAATATCTGAAAAGAAAAAGTTTATGCGTATTCTTATTTTAATGTCGAAAAACCTCCTACAGCTTCAATTATTAATTCTCCGATACATTTCATTTTGCCCGTGCAGGCGATAAAGTCGTAAAAAATGATACAACAAACGCCAGTCATTAAGCACCTAAAAGAGAGTAATTGTTTCAAAACACTTCGAATAATAATAATAAAAAAAAAAAAAAAAAAAAAAAAAGTCTTATGTGAAACAGCCATACGACTTCCATTACCCCTATTACACGTATTATATGCATTTTTTGGAGATAATATGATCAGAAAACATAAAAGTGACCTAAAGAAGTAGTAGGAACCTAAAATTTTTCTGGTAAGAGAAACTTTATACGCATGTAAAGACATATAAAATGAAGCTTACACATAGCAAGATAAAAAGTAAGAAAAAAATATCAATATTTATTACTAGCTGGCTACTCCCGCTTCGCTGGTCACTATTTTTAAATAAATCACTAAAATTAATGAATTCTTAAAATTGCATTAATTTTTATCATGTGAAAAAAAAAAAAAAAAAATCTGATCGGGAAAAATATCGCACCGGGTCCCCACTGCCTTCGGCATCGTAGACCCGTGCGCGATGCGCGCGAACAAATGCATATATATGAGCGCTGCGCGCGTGTATTCCTTCACCACCCTTATGATTTCTCAAAATTCCTTGTTATTACTCACAAACTTTTATTCTTAAGAAAAGGAATTAAAAAAAAAATCATTTCTGATCGGGTAAAAACTCATACCGGGTCCCCTCTGCCTTCGCCCGCTTTCGGGTCAGTATTTTTAAATGAATCACTATAATGAATGAATTCTCAAAATTGCATATTATCACTCATTAACATTACTCTTAAGAAAAGAAATTAAAAAAAAAATCATTTGTGATCGGGTAAAAACTCACACCGGGTGCTCACTGCCTTCGGCAGCGTAGACCCGTGCGCTGCGCGCGCGTATTCCTTCACCATCCTTATGATTTCTCAAAATTTCATGTTATTACTCATAAACTTTCATTATTAAGTAAAGGAATTTAAAAGAAAATCATTTAGCATCGGGTAAAAACTCGCACCAAGTCCCCATTGCCTTCGGCAGCGCAGACCCATGCGCGCGCACGTGTGAGGATATACGTGCGCTGTGCGCACATATTCCTTCTCAACTCAAACTTTTATTATTAAGAAAATAAGTCATTTATCATCGGGTAAAAACTCGCACCGGGTCCCTTCTGCCTTCGGCAGCGCAGATCCATGCGCGCACACATTCCTTCTGAAATCAAACTTTTATTAAGAAAGAAAGATTAAAAAAATCCTTTCTCATCGGGTAAAGTCGGACCGGGTCCCCATTGCCTTCGGCAACGCACTCCCGTGCGCGCTGCGTGCGCACAGGTTAGGAGATACGCGCTTTGCGTGCGCCTATTCCTTCCCCACCCTTTCTGCTCCTAATTAACCTACATATACCAATTTTGAACGGTCTAACTAAATTAGCTGAGGTGCAAAAGAAAACCTAATCAGGACATCTTAAAACGTGTAAATCAGGTGAAATCTCGAATTCCACTTTCGATAATATAAAAGAACTTTAAAATATCTTTCGAATAATGTATTAATAATAATTTAATCATAATTAGAATTTGAAATTTTAAAATATTACAGCGCCATATGGCGGTAAAAAATTTCCGTAATCTACTGTTCAATTCCAAATCAACAAACCTTTCAAATGATGTATTACTTATGAAATTATTTTAATTAGTAGCTGAGATACAAAAGAAAACCCATTCAGGAGACCTCAAAACGTGTAAATCTTATGAAATCTTGAAATCCACTTTCGATAATATAAAAGAACTTTAAAATATCTTTGGAATGATGTATTAAAAATAATTTAATTAGAATTATAAATATTGAAATTTTAAAATATTACAGCGCCATCTGGCGGTAGAAATTTCTGTAATCTACTGTTCAATTCCAAATCAACAAAGCTTACAAATGATGTATTACTTATGAAATTATTTTAATTAGTAGCTGAGATACAAAAGAAAACCGATTCAGGAGACCTCAAAACGTGTAAATCAGGTGAAATCTCGAATCCCACTTTCGATAATATAAAACAAAAGTACTTTAAAATATCTTTCGAATGATGTATTAAAAATAATTTAATCGTAATTAGAAATTGAAATTTTAAAATGTTACAGCGTCATCTGGCGTAGAAATAGAAATTTCTGTAATCTACTGTTCAGTTCCAAATCAACAAAGCTTTCAAAAGATGTATTACTTATGCAATTATTTTAATTAGTAGCTGAGATACAAAAAAAAACCTAATCAGGACTATTAAAAAAAATCTGGTGTGAAACAACCACACGGCTTCCATTACCCGCTATTACATGTATTATATGCATTTTTGAGAGATAATGTGATCAGAAAACATAAAAGTGACCTAAAGAAAAAATCGTTAGAGCCGTTTTTGAGATACCAACTTTTACAAAAAATCAATTATTGACCGGAAAACAATAATTACATGCAAAAGCATATTTAAAAGTGAGTTAAAATGGCGAGTTTGAAAAAAATCCGTACAACCGTTTGTAAAGGAACGCCTTTGCGAAGCCTGAAATTGAGCTATTTATACAGGACGCCTATCAATTTTCCTGAACTAACCAACTATATCATTCGAAAGGACATCTAATAGAGTGTTTATATAGCAAGTTTGAAGAAAATCGTTAGAGCCGTTTTTGAGATACGGACTTACTACCGGTTTCCGATGTCCCACTTCCGGTTTTTCAATTTTCACCAAAATTTGGAAATTTCATCTGTACACCAGACGTATTTCAATTCTAAAGTTTCGTAGCTCTATCTTTATTAGTTTCTGAGCTATAATAGCCAGAAGATTCTCCACATACATGCACACTGACCAATTGCCAAAAACCACTTTTTTGGACTCAGGGGACCTTAAAACGTGCAAATCAGGTGAAAACCCGATATCGAATTTTCAGACCGAATACAATATTTCCATTACCTACGGTAGTAGGGTAATGGAAGTAATAATTTAATCATAAATTTTTTAGGCCCCCAAAACCTATATAATGTTACCGTTAAAGCTCGAAATCCGTTAACGTGCAGATTACCTAGCCAATCTTCAGATTAACTAAAATGACCCGTTAAAGTGCGGAATTAAGAGTTTTCCGCATTTTAACTAGGTAATCTGCACATTAGCGGCTTCTGTATCGTTAAAGTTCAAATGTTTTTTCGAGCCTTAGTTTTTTTTTACATTCACTATGACGTCAAACAGTCATGTGATACAGATACGCGAATGACCTTCAAACATAAATTAAAACTTTTACCCCTTCCGCTCCGCTATGATTATCACATGATTGAGCAGACGATGCTGGGAAGAGTCCATTATGACTATTTTAAAAAGCCATCCGGGCTTAAATATTAGTTAAAGTGTTCGTCAAGAAAACCATCCTGTTGCTTTTTTTTTTAATGTTTTTTAAAGTGTGGCATCCACCCAGGTTTGTCACAATTTTTCATATATTTGAACTTTTTTTACTTCCTTATACAAAGTATAAGGAAGTATAGTAATCCCGATTTGCGAAATGGATTTTGTATTTCACATTGCTCGAAAACGAATGATCGCTGAATGTTGCTAATTTATACGTGTGACTTTCATGATGTCTAGTTGCACACCTGCAAGTGTCATCATAACACGAGCTCTCGTTTTAGAGATATAATGTATTTTACACGATTTTTCGTGACGTCTGTATGTGTGTGTGTGTGTGTCTGTGTGTGGGTATGTCGCATAACTCAAAAACGGTTGGACGTAGAAAGTTGCGAATTGGTACATAGGTTTGTTATAACATCTAGTTGTGCACCTCCCTTTTTGGACTTTCTATGATTTTCCGTTTTGGAGATATTTAGGAAAATTAGGTTCATAATGACAAAAATTTGGCCATAATGTATCAAAAAACGGTAATAACTCAAAAACGGTTTAGACAAATCTTGCAATTTAACTGACTTTCCGATTAGCTAGACATTTGAAACTTTCAGAAAAGCTCAGAACACGTTGACAATGCATTTTTTTAATATTTTTAGCCAACTGTTTCCGATACCTGCTGCCTTCAGCAGCGTTTATGCGATTCAACAGAAAATTTATTTAACTAACTTCCCGACTTGCTAGACATTTGAAACTTTCAGATTAGATCAGAACACGGTGAAAATGCATTTTTTAAATACTTTTAGCCAACTGTATAGGGTCCCTGCTGCCTTCGGCAGCGTTACCAGTTCAAATCTTGGAATCGATTTGTAACTAACTTCCCGACTAGCTAGACATTTAAAACTTCCGGAAAAGCTCAAAATACGGTGACAATGCATTTTTAAAATATTTTTGGCCAATTGTTTCGGGTCACTGCTGCCTTCGGCAGCGTTTACATGGTTCAACAGAAAATTTATTTAACTAACTTCCCGACTAGCTAGACATTTGAAACATTCAGAATAGTTCAGAACACGGTGAATATGCATCTTTTTAATACTTTTAGCCAACTGTTTCAGGTCCCTGCTGCCTTCGGCAGCGTTTATATGGTCCAACAAAAAAATTATTTAACTAACTTCCCGACTAGGTATACATTTGAAACTTTCAGAATAGTTCAGAACATGGTAAAATTCCTTTTTTTAATACTTTTAGCCAATTTCTTCGGGTCCCTGCTGCCTTCGTCAGCGTTACCAGTACAAATCTTGCAATCGGTTTTTAGCTAACTTTCAGAAAACTCAGAACACGGTGATAATTCATTTTTTAAAAATATTTTTAGCCAACTGTTTCGGGTCCAATGTCAATGTTTTTTAACATTATGTATATTTCTAAAAGTGTATAAGGAAGTCATGTGGTGCCCACATCAGATTTTTTTTTTTTTTGTGGACCATCCTGGTCACCTACTATAGAGATAGCCACCCAGGCTTTTGTAATTTCGTCATTGTTCTGAGATTAGTTTTATGTGGACCGTCCTGGTCATATATAACTAGTTACCAATACTCCAGAGAAATGCTACCCCAGCTTCATATATATATATATATTGTGTGTGTGTGTGTGAAGAGGCCAGTAGGGCCAAAAATCATGTTATAAGGGAAAGTGCTAATTTGTTCTTGTTTTCATCTGTGTTATATTTTCATCTGTGTCTTCGTGCGTGAGTGTCAATAAAATATTGTTGTGCGTGAATCAACGAGTGATTTTCTATGTCCGTGATGTCATAATTTTTCAACTGATGATCACATTTTTGAAATGCTACCAAGGGAAATTTCTAGAATTGATTATGTTACGAAGTTACACTGTTATTCACAACTATTAAATTCTTATTTTTGAAAATTGATTTTTCATATTTTTAGCATTTCATTTTGGAGTTATAAAATTCGAAAAATGCACCTGTTTCTGAAGTTATGTTTGTATGTTGTAGTTCATGTGGGTCATTTGATAATAAAGAAAAATGAATGTGGATTAGAAAATCAACCAGAGCACTCTAACAGCTATATTCTGCTAAGTTGATTTTTTAAAAACTAAATTTTTTCTCGTTTATTCAGACCAGAGTCTTATTTCTTTCAGACAAGGGGAAAATAAAGCTTCGTTACCATTTGCGTTAGGCTACTTTGAATTTTGTATAATAAGGAATAGTGTATTACAGAATCTAAGCGTTATCAAATACATAAAGACAGGAGGCAAGATCTCAGTTAAACCAGGACTCTGTACAAATAAAATTAAATTCTGCGTAGGAAAGATTTTTTAATTTATTTTAATTGATATTTTTTTGTTTGATTGACTTTACTTTGCTGTGTCAGGGGTGATTGTGTTCAGGTACAGTCGGCAGCAAAATTATTAAAACACGCATCCACAGTTTTCGTTTTTTTTTTTTTTTTTTTAAGTTTGATCGCTAATTTTTATCAGCAACTTACTTTTTTATAAACAGCATAAAGACTAAGATAATGACTCGGCAAGTTTTTACTTAACAAAACAGTATTAGGTGCGCATCTTTTAAATACGAAGTTTTGCTAGCGCTTCGATAATTTTGCTGCCCACGGTAATTTGCCTGATTTCAAGCATTTTTTTTTTTAATTTTCAGTACCAGAATTCAAGTTTTTTTAATGGATAAATTCATAAAATGTCAAACAAATCATATATATATATATACATATATATATCTTGATATTTTTTGTTTGATTGACTTTGCTGTTTCAGGTGTGATTGTCTTCAGGTTCAGGTACAGTCGGCAGCAAAATTATTGAAGCACAGATCCACTTTTTTTTTTTTTTTTTTTTTTTTTTTGTAAGCTTGATTGCTAATTAAATATATTTTTTAATTATCATCAACTTACTTTTTCATAAGCGCATAAACACTAAGATCATGACTCGTCAAATTTTTACTTAACAAAACAGTATTATTAGTTGCACATCTTTTAAATACGAATTATTGCTAGCGCTTCTATAATTTAGCTGCCCACTGTAATTTACCTGATTCCGGGTATATTTTTCATTTTCAGCACCAGTTTTTCTGATAGATAAATTCATAAAATATCCGACTAAAATATAAAATTCATATGACTGCTAAACCTTATTGAAATTGATATTTTTCATAATGAGAGGATTGGATCTCTCTGCAATAAATTATATCTCTCTATCCATACGAAAACCTTTCCTTGCTAAAATTTCAGGTGTTTTTTCAGGAATCCATAACCACCTCTGCTATTTTTCGTTTTATTCAAAAAGTTACATGAGTGAATAGAGTGATTCTATATTTGCGCAGAAGAGAAATTCAGCGGCTCTGGCACTGTCTTATGAAGAAGTCCCCAGATTTAAGTTTGTCACTATCTGAATACGTGACCTTAAAAAATATGTATTTTATATTTTGCTTATAATTGAAAAAAATATAATGAGACAATCAATTCATGGTTAGCGTACTAACTATGTATATATGAAGAACTTATAAGAAAATTCAATACTGCACAGCATATATATATATTCTAAAAACACAATACTAAGACAATTTCGAATCGAAAATAACTATGTATTCAGTTCAATAAGTCATGGGTAGACATCTTTTCGTAAGTTGATATATTTTAAGTATTTTTTTTAGACCCTGCCAAAGTATTTTTTGGACGAAGTGTAGCTTGATTATTATTGTTCATGAACTTCGCTTTATATGGAAATTTATCATTTAATAAAGAAATAAGTATTTTCGTCTATAATGTTGACGTCTCTATTAAAGAACGAGTAGGGGAGGGGTAGTCAATTTCTTAAAAATAAATAAAGTATTAAAAAAAAAAAAAACTAGAGGACTGCACTGACCGCAAAATTTCGGCCCGATCCAATTAAAAAATTAAAGAAAAAAAAAACGCATTTCCATTAAAAAAAATTTTTAATATCTACTTTCTAGAGGTTTATATAGTCAAACAACAGAATATATTTATTGACAAAACTACTGATCTTTTAGTAGACAATTACATGTAAACAGAAATTCATTATTAAGGATGGACAGAAGACAAAAAGTGAAATCGAAAATATAGTGTTCATCAAACAATATAGTAAGGTTTTAAAAAATAGTTAATACTACTAAAAATCTATTTTCATCCATTTCTACATATTTCGTAATCTATCTTAATCCTATTATGCTATCCTGTAAACAAAATATTAATGCTAATTTGACCATTATCGATGGAAAAAATGCTTTTGCGCATCTGAAGAATGATGCTAATTTCATTTCATTTACTGCCCTGAAAAGTAGCGGAAAGTGCTTAAAAATATCCTTCATAGTGCCTAGACTCTATAGACCCATACGACATAAAGCCTCATAGACAGTAACGTATGTAATTTCTTTTGTTTGTACATGTGCGCAAACTAGTAGCGATACAGTACTATTTTACCACGTTTTTATTAACTCGCTTTCTTGTTTGTTCAGTACAAATCTTGCAATCGATTTTTAATTAACTTTACGACTAGCTAGACGTTTGAAACTTTTAGAATAGCTCAGAGCACGATGGCAATGCATTCTTTTAATACTTTTATTCAATTAATAAATGTTCGAAAATTTCTTATAATTACTCTCTTTATTACGCATTTGATCATTTTCTTTCATTGATGCGATAATTCATAAAAAAAAAAATAATAATAATAATAAATAAATAAATAAATAAAGTATTTATTAATACATAGAATTGTCAAGTTTATATGATTCAACAGAAAATTTAAAAACGTCGTACATAAAAAGTTCTTTTTATCTTGTAATTATTGACTAGAAAACCTCGTATTGTAACTTTAAATAACACATATTAGTTTCGAGACATGTTAAAAATATTTGTGGAAATCAGAACGCGAACGTAAAGACAGTCAGACAATCAAATTTAAATTATAAACACTTTAACAAAACAAAACATGTATTTCACAGGTATTTCATGTAACATACTAGCCTATAAAATTATGTAAAATAAATAACTAAAGATACGTTTTATCATTTACCTTTTTCATTAATTAACGAGGAAGGTGGAAGTAAATTTCTGGGTCGACATAGCCCGGAAAATTTTTAATTCTGGCCCAGCCCGAGAGCTCCCGGACCCGTGTAGGCATCTAGTAGTAATCACATACCTTCCATTATTCACTACTGCACATGTCATAAATTCTTTTTTGAGATTGGTCTATTTTATCTCTTCTAACGTTACTAGCAAATTAAATATTTAACATTTTTCCTGTAAGAGCAAACTAATACATACGTCATGAATGAACCCATATTAAAGAGAATATGCATAGCGAGTTTAAAAAATAATAAAATATCGGTAGAGCCCCCTTCTTATCTCCTTAATAATTAAAAAAATAAATAAATAAATAATGTGAGATCTGAAACTGTCCTATCTGAGCTGGATGTCTGTCCATTTTCCTGTAATAACCAAGTAACACATGCGAAAGGAGTTTTAAATAATCTATTTAAAAAAAACTTTTAAAACCCAAATTCTTAATGTGCCATATCACATAAATCTTTTCGAAGTTATGATTTTGCAATTTTTTTTTTGTATTAAGGCGAAATGATAAATTTCAGCTGAAAAGAATTTGTACTCTTTTTATAAACCATGAAAGTCTAGGCGGTAAGGCAGTCGAAGATTCGATACACGCCTGACCGAGTTTCAAAAAAAATTTCTGAGGTATTTGATCCATTGACTATGCCATTGGCATTGCTATGATTGGCCATTAGTTATTGCTCTGATTGTGCCATCTATCGGTCATTACAAACGTAAATATGTTTTTTTTTTATTATTATTATTAACTGCATAATTGTTTTAGAATTATAAAAATATGCATACAATGTTACTCCCTGCAAACAATTTTTTAATTTTGAGTTTTAAAAAATATTTTAAATATGTTTGTGTACTACTTTGTGAATTTATCGATGTGTTAATTTTTATAACATTTTTATGTTTGAATACTAAATTTTTGCCTTAAATTTCAGCATTTGAACATAAAAAAAAGGCTTCTTAAAAAAACTCTTCAAAAATTCTTAGGATACTGTGTAGTTAACGAAAAATTTTCTTTTATCAATTGACATCTTTTCTACTAATTATCTGCAAAAATTAACGCTCCAGACCTTCGAGGTATCGAACGCTCGACCACCGCGTTACTAACATGGCGCTCTAACTACCTCAGCCACGGAGAGACAAATAAAAAAGCTTATATTTACCTTAAAATAGAGGCGCATTTTTTATTAGCTTGAGATTAACAAACATACCATAGTGAATGACAGTAAGTACATAAGAATTTGGGGAAAGTATTTATGTAAAAAATTTGAAGAAAACTTTAAAGCTGTCTGTCTGTCCAATCTCTAACGCCCGTAAATATTCATGGAATTTCTTAAAACTGATATATGTTATTCGAGCTCACTGTCGGATGTTCCGTATTGAAAATGGAGTGAATACCTCTACTGGTTTATGTACCGGGACACCCCAAAGTATAGTGTCCTATGAGAGGTATTTCTGTAAACCATATTTTCATACCTTTATACAAATATTCATGAAGTTTAAATATGTTATTAAAGTTCGCTGTCGAATGTTTTCTATAGAAAAGGGAGTAAATATCACCACTGGTTTGTATACAGGGACACTCAAAAGTATTCCAAAGCATTGCATTCTATGAGAGAGATTTCTATAAACCAAATTTTAATAACTTTACTTTGCACAAATCTTAATGAAATAGAAATATGTCATTCATATGCAGAAAAGAATGCTTTCTATGGAATAATGTATGAATAGCAATTGATTTACAGGGCCACACAAAAATATTGAGTTACATTAAGGGCCGTTATCGAAATTTGCTGTAATTGAATTTTCGATTGCATTAAGCGCTTTTAGTCTAATTTGTTAGATCAATTTTATGTCTTCTGACCACATTGTCTCTAAAAAGAACATATATATATGTGTAATAGTGAGTAAGGGAAAACGTGTGGCTGTTATACATCAGATTTTTTATTTTTTTTAATTGGAGGGGGGGGGGGTGATTTGACAGTCATATGCACAAGGTAATATCTTGCTATATCATGCTCAGTTCCTCGTTTATATTGCGTAATTGGTTTAAATAGAAGTTTAGAATTTCATTCTAGAATGAGAGCAATATTTATTAAAGATAATATCACTTAATATGTCACAACTATTTAAAAGGTTTCAAAATAAATGACAGTCGTGACAAATTGAAGGTCAAAACTAAAGATGACAGAAGAGAAAATGCGCTTCTGTTGTAGGAATATAGAAAAAATGTTCATAATTTTCAGAATAAGAAAAGCCTTAATTTCCCCTGTTTCAAGCTTGAAACTAACGTCCTAGCTAAGTCAGTGTATTGAAATAAAAAGACTAAAATTTTATTCATAGTTTTTAAACGAATAAAACAGTTTTTAAAAATATAGCTCTACTCGTTTTTCCGAACATTTAATAACAATCAGTCGTTTAAACAAATTTCAATCTCTGAATCAATTAGTAATTAATCAGAAGTTTTGAAAATGTAATAAGGTGTTTGAATATCTTTTCCTAAGTTTGAATATTTTGTGCAATGGACGTTAATGTTTTCGAACTTTTTCGTACGTCCCTATAAAAGAATATAAGTAGTAAGCACACAATTTCCAGTAACTATAATTCTGTATCAAAAGTATACAATTTATATTAGTTTCAGTTTCTTTTAATAATTTAATAAACTTCAGATAATTAATCCTAATAGAACGTTATAAAAGCAATGTGACATAAACCTATAACTAAATATAAAGACTGTAAATACTACAGTAATAGTAATCTATATTACAGTTCTATCGACGATGACCTATAACATGCCTACCCAATTTTGTGGAGGATTTAGACGCAAGTACACTTAAAATAATTTGAGCACATTATAGGCCGTAGTGATAAAGCAATTTTCTTTGTTTCCCTGTAAAAGAGCTATAAATCCTGCAGTCATGAAAATCTGTACTATTCGGACGACGATGACTTATAACATACAGTCGGTAACAAAAGTGTCCGAACACTATCAAAAATTCCTATATAATGGAATTAATGAACAGCATTTATTGATTTTTGACTGATGGTTAATTAATGTACTCTTCCCAGTTTCGTCTGCTCAATCATGTGATAGAGGAAAACGAATAATCGAATTCAATTAAATATTGTTCTTAAGAACAAAAATGTTAATATTTAATATAAAATAAAATAAAAGTAATATTGTGCATTTGTAAGCAGAATAGTTGTATTTGTAAATTTAATAATATTTTAAAAACACTTTATGTGTTTATTTATTTTCAACTGTAAGAATCTATATTTGTATGTTCTAGTGTAACTGTTACATTAACTGATCTAGCAATAAATAATAGCTTGTTTTTGTGGAATGTTTATGGATTATAATTTGAAAATTTAAAATGTTTTCATTTAATTTAATTGTATAAAGGTGTTACAACAAGTTCATTAACTTAGTTACTGGTCTAAATGGATTAACGCAGTACGATATTGCACTTGTCACTGATTTAAGTACCAAAAATCGGAGTATTTAACATGTTCTTCATGAACATCAATAACAAATATAAACTAAATGATGATTGTAAATGTATACAGCAAACAAAAGATGATGAATAATGATATAAAATGGATTAAAAATGATGATGTATAAAAAATAACACAGATTAAATACGATTGATCAAAAATAAGAATAGAAAATACCTTATTTCAGCAATCGCTATAGATAAACAAGACTTTGTCTAATATTTGTTTTTCCTCTATCATGTGGCCTCTGACGTCAGGTGGGAAGAGCCCATTAATCTTTTCAAAAATGATATTAATTTTAAGATAATAAATAAGTTTAATCAACAATAAGTTCTTAATAAAAATATCGTTTACATATTTGCATTAAATTACCAAACGATATTTTCAATTTGTAAAAAATTGTAATTATTCTAATATTTTGAACTAGCAAAGCCCCGGTTCGGGAACGAACCGAATTTCGAATGCGGGAAAAATTTCAAAATGAAACTCGAAATGTACAAAACTCGGCCTGATGCTGCCTGCATGCCAATAGATCAAAATTTGTTAACGAAACCATTTTTTAATTCATGAAATCAATGAAGGTAGTGAACCAACGAAGGCTTTTCTCGCTTCGCTGGTCACTATATTTAAAGGAAACTCTTTTCTATATCGCTTTACAAACAAAAATAAAATTTAAAGAAATCATGAATTTGGAAAACATCCAATAATTCCGTGCTCTGTTATTGTTCATTTTCTCTGAGTCAGATGACTGTCACCCCTATTTTAGCATTGGACTCGTTGAGTTAGCACTTGCGCAGATGCTTCCATGGTTTCATGAAATGTGGTCGAAGAATAGATCAAAGTTTGTTAACAAAACCATTTTTTAATTCATGAAATCAATGAAGGTAGTAAATCAACGAAAGCTTTTCTCGCTTCGCTGGTCACTATATTTAAAGGAAACTCTTTTCTATATCGCTTTAGAAACAAAAATAAACTTTAAAAAAATCATGAATTGCTTTAAAGCTCGCTTTGGTTCCCTGCAGCCTTCGGCATCGACTCACTCATTCGCAGACTCTCGGGTGTCTGTCCCTATTGCCTGTGACAATAGCTTACCAGTGGACTTCCATTTGGGTGCAAATTTGGTCATTTGGGTCCATTTGGGTCATTTTGTTTCAAAATGGCGGCTACAAATTATTAATGCACTTGATAGAAATATTGATGTAGGCTATGCCCATATGGAGTTTTAAGCAAATCGGTTCATAAATACCTTTTTATGCGAATTTAAAATTTTCAAGTGACCGGCGCTTGGAAACAAAATGGTGAGTTAAGTTGACAAATATATGAAATGTATTTGTGAGATAAGTCTAATCGTCTACTGTACACATATAGTTCGAATTAATTCAAAATCTCAAAATCCTCGTGTTGAAAAATT
Organism: Salticus scenicus; assembly: GCA_963930645.1. Taxonomy (NCBI): domain Eukaryota; kingdom Metazoa; phylum Arthropoda; class Arachnida; order Araneae; family Salticidae; genus Salticus; species Salticus scenicus. Next base: position 345,008,615 of record OZ005648.1, read on the forward strand.
AAGTGGCTGGCACTTCGATCAAAATGGCAGAGAAAGTTGCTCATCTAAGATATCGTTGCAAATTTCAAATTTTTTTTTTTTTTTTTAGAAAGTCTTTCAAAGAGGGTTGATAAAATGTTAGTTTTCTGCATTTCTAGTTTGTTTTAGCATTAAAATAGCCTAATTTTTCCTTAAAAACGCATTAAAAAGATCCAGTAACGCAGGTAATGGATTTGGCGCCAAATTTGGCGACTTTTCCCCTATGGCGAATTTTTTGGCGACCTTTGGCGAGAAAATTCTTATTATCGATATTCCAAAGATGGACGTTCTAATGTGATTGGTTAAAGAGTTACCGGAAATTTGAATTTTAAAAAAAAAGTTGGTTTTAAAAATAAAATATTAATCCTTTCCGAACAACATATATTTGCATCATGAACTACATTAGCACCAACGAGATATATATCTCGTTGATTAGCACTTTATCATTGTGTAGGAAATCTTTAAAATGATAACGACGTCAATTTTTGCCAAATGCATAATTTAACTTTTAACAATTTTTTAACGCTCACGTTTAATTAAATGTATTTATTTTTAGGTCGAAAGAAAATGAACTCGTAAATTTTTTTTGGCAACAATTAAATTATAGCTAATATTTTAATGACTATTTTTATTGCTATTAGGAGCTTATCATTTTCACATTTTAATTAATTAAAAGAAAACTATTCGAAAATTCGAAAATCTGACTTCGAAGTATTGTGTTGTCACCGGGTTCTGAGCTACTGTGAAAGTTTCAAATGTCTAGCTAGTCGGGAAGTTAGTTAAAAATCGATTGCAAGATTTGTCCCTGACAAACACACAAGAATCGAAGTTAATAAAAACATGGTAAAAAATGCAGGACGCGCTAAACAGTAATGTGGCTAATTAAATAAAAGAGCGAATCGATAACTTTATAAAATTACGGATGATGGTAGAATACATATAATTAAATAAATTCCGATCATATATTATATACGAGAAATATTATCATGGAAAAATTTAAATTTGACATTTTTGTGTTTCTATGAGATTTGAGGTCTTCTGAATTCATTTTTTATAATAAAGAGGTATACATGTATGTGTATCAGTGAATACGATAGCGTCTAAACGCTGCATTTGATATGTATGCTGGAGGTGACCCACAACTAATGATTTTAATGATGTAGAACTTTTTTTTTTTTTTACCATGTTTTTATTAACTTCGATTCTTGTTCGTTTGTTTGTTTTTCCAGTACAAATCTTGCAATCGATTTTTAACTAACTTCACGACAAGCTACACATTTGAAACTTTCAGAATAGCTCACAACACGGTGACAATACATTTTTTAACACTTTTAGTCAACTGTTTGAGGTCCCTACTGCCTTCGGCAGCGATTATATGATTCGACAGAAAAATTATTTAACTAATTTCCTGACTAGCTGGACATTTGAAACTTTCATAATAGTTCAGAACACGGTGAAAATGCATTTTTTTAATACTTTTTTATACTTTTATACCCCAACTGTTTTGGGTTTCTGTTGCCATCGGCAGCGTAACCAGTAGAACAAATCTTGCAATGGCTTTTTAACTAACTTCCCGATTAGCTAGACATTTGAAACTTTCAGGATAGCTCAGAACATGGTGACAATACATTTTTTAACACTTTTAGTCAACTGTTTCAGGTCCCTACTGCCTTCGGCAGCGTTTATATGATTCGACAGAAAATTTATTTAACTAATTTCCCGTCTAGCTAGACATTTGAAACTTTCAGAATAGTTGAGAACGCGGTGAAAATGCATTTTTTTAATACTTTTAGCCAACTGTTTCGGGTTACTGCTGCCTTCGGCAGCGTTACCAGTACACATCTTGCAATCGCTTTTTAACTAACTTCCCAACTAGCTAGACATTTGAAACTTTCAGGATAGCTCAGAACACGGTGACAATACATCTTTTAACACTTTTAGTCAACTGTTTCAGGTCCCTACTGCCTTCGGCAGCATTTATATGATTCGACAGAAAATTTATTTAACTAATTTCTCGACTAGCTAGACATTTGAAACTTTCATAATAGTTCAGAACACGGTGAAAATGCATTTTTTTAAATACTTTTAGCCAACTGTTTCGGGTTCCTGCTGCCATCGGCATCGTTACCAGCACAAAGCTTTCAGTCGATTTTTAACTAACTTCCTGACTAGTTAGGCATTTGAAACTTTCAGTATAGCTCAGAACACTTTGACAATACAATTTTTAACAGTTTTAGTCAACTGTTTCAGGTCCCTACTGCCTTCGGCAGCGTTTATATGATTCAACAGAAAATTTATTTAACTAACTTCCCGACTAGCTAGACATTTGAAACTTTCAGAATTGATCAGAACACGGTGACAATACACTTTTAATGCTTTTAGTCAACTGTTTCGGGTTCCTGCTGCCATCGGCAGCGTTACCAGTACACATCTTGCAATCGCTTTTTAACTAACTTCCCGACTAGCTAGATATTTGAAACTTTCACTATAGCTCAGAACACTGTGATAATACATTTTTACCAATTTGAAAATCATTTGAGGACAAATGTTCTCGAATTTACAAATTTGTCCTCAAATGTCCTCAAATTAAAGCATAATTTAACTCTGCCCTCAAATGGCTTTTCAATTTGAGGACGCTGCGACGATTTGTCCTCAAATTGGGTTTAAAAAATTTGGTCGCCTTAGTTAAACCCAGTATCAACGTGAGTTTCACCAGAAAACGCGGCTTAAATAACAGCTGACAACATATAAATCACAGCACAAACGATACCATAGTCATAACATTAATATATATAATGATCCTCATCCTCATCTGTCATGAACGAATCCGGTTAGTACCACTTCAAAACAGAAACTTTTGGCAGCCATTTTTTTTTCCGTTTGTTTAATTCAACTTAGGAAACATACATATCATTTTCATACATGTTTTGTATCGCACATATTCTTATTTCCTATAAAACCTTGAAAAACTATTCAATTGTAATGTTTAAATGGCTAAATTAAGTATAACGGATCACTGGCTATTATAAACATGAACCTATAAATAGAATTATGTAACTTCATGATTATAAACAACAAAGCAAGACCAAATAAAAACAAACCAAAACTGTTGCCATTCAGAAAATACAAATTCCAAATGGACAACTTTTTAATTCCGAATGAACGACTCTTTGACTGTTTCATTAAAAAAACGCTTAAAATATTTCTAAAACATATTAAAGCCTTAAAAATCTTAAAATATTTGTAAAAACGCATTAAAGCCTTTAAATATTTTTATCAAACTTCATTGTTTGTTTACATTGTAAGGTATGATTGGCGCCGAGTTTAGTACGTAAATGCCGCCAGTTGATTTTAGTTTTGAAATTAGTGTAAAATGATAGTTGGGATAGAATGTTTGGTTGGGCAAGTAAAAGTCACCAGTTGAAATGAGTATTGAAATTAGAGTAGTCTAAGGTGATAATGTCGAGTCAAGGTAAAATGTTCGGTTGAGAATGAGAAAGTCCCTAGCTGGATCCTGGATATTTTGGCGATGTTGAGGGTGAGATAGCTGGTTGGAGGTATCGAGTAGAGGTGAATTTGGGTTAGCATGGAGTGTCTGTAGTTATTGGATAGTTAGTTAGAAAATTTGAAAACAGGATCTACGATAGTCTTAAAAAAAAAGTATTTTGGTAAAATGAAGTGAATCGTTTTTTCTTATTATGAGGACTTTAAATACGCAAGCGAAGTGATGACGTCACTGGCCGTTCGTGGATACAAGAAAAATATTTCCTATGTTTAACGCCCAATGGATTTTTCGTAAAAAATTATTAAAAATCGAGGGAAATTATTTCCCGATTTTAATCCCCATATTTAGGTTTAGATATGTAATAGTTATCATGTGCATGCGTTAGATTAAGTTGTTTTTGTTCTAAAATTGATAAAATTTGAATTTTAAATTTCAAAACTCTAGATAAAAAAAAAAAAAAAAAAAAAAACTTTCATATTCCATTGAAAACATAAACATTTCATTTCAAAGGATGATATTACACAATAAATATCCAACTAATATACTAATTAAAAGGAAAATGATAAATATTCTATCATAATTTGAAGTGAAATTTGTTTTCAAATGTCTAAATAAAGTATCTGATATAAAATACTAATATGTTGCAGCGGAATAGATTTGATATCGGTCATCCTTGGCAGAAAAAAAAAAAAAATATATATATATATCGCCAAATTATCTGGCGAATATAATTTAATTCCTTTCAAAAATCATGGTTATTTAAAAAATTTATATTAAGAGAGTAAGGAATAATATGAAACAATATTTCGCACAACACGTATTACGAAAGTATACATCTGGCATGTATATTTTCGTAGTACGTTTTTGATCGCCAAATACAAAAACGCCAAGGACAACAGAGTTTTGAAATTTAAAATTAAAATTTTGTCAATTTGACAGCAAAATAACTCAATCTAACATATGCACATGATAACTAATACATATATATACCCAAATATGGGGATTAAAATCGGGAAATAATTTTCCTCGATTTTTAATAATTTTTTACAAAAATTCCAATGGGCGATTAACATAGGAAATCATTTTCTTACATACACGGACGGTCAGTGACGTCACACTTCGCTTGCGTATAGAGCACTTAATGGAACACTGGGATGTGTTGTTGCTGTTGTGTTGTCGGGCCTATATTTTTTGCCAACCAGCAGTTTTTTTATTGTCATTCATATTTATTGATCGGGTAAAATTTTTGAAGTGAAAACTTCTTTAGGCGCGTTGAGCACTTTTGGGTGAACAAAAATCATTGAACTCCCGTCATCGTCAGCTAACGCTTTCCATTTGAAGTGAAAACTTTTGGGTGAAGAAAAATCATTGAATTCGCGTCATCGTCAGCAAACGCTTTCCATCCTTGTATGATACAAATAATGTATCATACAATTAACTTGCTAATGTGATGTGTTAATAATTATATACTGTATATTGTTTTAAAATCTGGTGCGGCGTTACACGACTTCTCTCATCTCAGGCACTGTCTCTATTGCAGTTAGACCTCACAAAACCGTGAGAAAGGCCAAAGCCGCCATTTTTCTCACGTTTTTACAATCTGGTGCGGCTCAACACGACTTCACTTAACTCCGGACACTGTCTCTTAACGATTGCATCCGGAATCGTTGCAGTTAGACTTCACAAAACCATGAGAAAGACCAAAGCCGCCATTTTTCTCACGTTTTTAAAATCTGGTGCGGTTCTACACGACTTCTCCAGAGCTTCCAACCTAATCCGGCAAATTGTTAGTACCGCCCCTTTTTCTACACCACTTAATTTTTAGAGTATTTTTCTTCTTAATTCATCGTAGATACATTTGAAGAGAATTTCTCTAAAAATTAAGTGGTGTAGAAAAAGAGGCGGTACTAACAATTTGCCGGATTAGGTTGGCAGCTCTGCTTCTCTCATCTCCGGACACTGTCTCTTAAAGATTGCAGCCGGAAACGTTGCAATTAGACCTCACAGAACCGTGATAAAGGCCAAAGCCTCCATTTTTCTCACGTTTTTACAATCTGGTGCGGCTCTACACGACTTCTCTCATCTCCGGACACTGTCTCTTAAAGATTGCAGCCGGAAACGTTCCAGTTAGACCTCACAAAACCATGATAAAGGCCAAAGTTGCAATTTTTTTCACGTTTTTACAATCTGGTGTGGCTCTACACGACTTCTCTCATCTCCGGACACTGTCTCTATTACAGTTAGACCTCACAAAGAACGCAAATTACAAAATATCGAAACACATTTGATTTATAAACAAAAATTGAAAATACATTTAAATGATCACGTGGTAACCATCATGATCTAAACATTGTTTTCAAGATTTATCGTTCACATTCCGTCATTTTTGACGGGGTTATATACTAGTACAGAAATAAACTACAATTCAATGGTAGAGACTTAGTCAAGCAGAACTTTCTATTCCGTAAAGTCTTAGCGAGAAACTCACCTCACTGGTCGGAACGGGACCCCTTTTATAGCCTGCCATTAATCCTGAAATTTACAGTAACTCCCGTAATAATCGAGTTACAGCTTGGACAATGGGTCTATCGATAATAAAGGTTTTTTCACCGAGGTCGTCAAAATAGTTGTCAAGGTGCTATGAAGACGCCAAATTCATCGCCAAGTCCATTACGTGCCCTGATAAAGTGTGTTTTTAACGGAGAAGGATCTTTTTTAACACGGAAACAAGCTAGAAATGCGAAAAATTGACATTTTATAATGTGACTAAACCTCTTAGAAAGAAATCACATAAAAATAACTAGTACTAGTTAGAAATCTGTGACACTATATTTACATCTATGCATATATCTACGCACGATTTTTATTGATCTATTACACAAATATATTCATTATGCATACGTATTATATTTATAAAAGCACATACATAACCTGCAAAAAGAAGTGATATCTCATAAAGAAAACAATACTATTGTAAAAGTCACCCCACCCAGCAAAATCACTTACCTTTCTTATGCATACGTATTATATTTATAAAAGCACATACATAACCTGCAAAAAGAAATTATATCTTATAAAAATAAACAATGCTATTGTAAAAATCACCCCGCCCAGCAAAAACTCTTACCTTTCTTAAGCAGCCTAAAAAAGGATTGATATCAAATTTTGCCGCCGCTATTGAATCTCGGGTACTCAATGCCTTGCTTAATGAAGATCTGCCAATAACACTGCATGTATCTTTCTAATAAATCCTAATCTCTTTTAACATTTTTTGTTATCTGTGCTTTTAACACTTTTAGTCAACTATTTCAGGTCCCTTACTGCCTTCGGCATCGTTTATATGATTCGACAGAAAATTTATTTAACTAATTTCCCGACTAGCTAGACACATGAAACTTTCAGAATAGTTGAGAACGCGGTGAAAATGCATTTTTTAAATACTTTTAGCCAACTGTTTCGGATTACTAGCTAGACATTTGAAACTTTCAGGATAGCTCAGAACACGGTGTATAGTACATTTTTTAACACTTTTAGTCAACTGTTTCAGGTCCCTAATGCCTTCGGCAGCGTTTATATGATTCGACAGAAAATTTATTATACAATAAATTTTTTCGCTGCATTATAAAGTTATAATTTAAAGTATTTTTACGGTGGGTTGCGTCCCCTATGTAGAAGTTTTAATTAATAAAAAATTTAGTTAGTAAAGATTAAAATATTATTATACACCCCGCCGTAAAAATACTTTAAATTATAACTTTATAATGCAGCGAAAAAACTAACGCAGATAACAACGAATGTTGTAGGATTTATTAGAAAGATACATGCAGTGTTATTGGCAGATCTTCATTAAGCTAGGCATTGAGTACCCGGGATTCAATAGCGTCGGCAAAATTTGATATCAATCCTTTTTTGGACTGCTTAAGAAAGGTAAGAGTTTTTGCTGGGCGGGGTGACTTTTACAATAGTATTGTTTTTTATGAGATATCACTTCTTTTTCAGGTTATGTATGTGCTTTTATAAATATAATACGTATGCATAAGAAAGGTAAGAGTTTTTGCTGGGTGGGGTGACTTTTACAATAGCATTGTTTTTTTATGAGATATGTATAAGTTTTGAGGTAACCTGAGTTCGATTCTGCTATTTTTACGGTGAAGTGTGTGTGCGTGTATGTGTGTGAGTGAACACGCTAGCGCCTAAACGTTTTATTCGAATGAGCTGAAAGCTGGTACATATGTTGTAAGTCACCGTAGCACGAACCCTATTGATTTTGGTAAATCTAACACTTATAGTTTTTTTTTTTTTTTTCTTTTTTTTTACAGGGACACAAAGAAGAATTCTTTATCATTATGGCCTATGGGCTCAAATTATTTAAAGTGTGATAGTATCTAAATGACTTAATCAAATTAATTGAAAATTTATACACACATATTATAGGTTATCGTCACACGAACTGTATTGATTTTGAAAAATGTAGCCCTTATAGTTATTTTACAGGAAACAACAAAAAGTTATTTATAATTACGTCTACGGGCTGAAATTATTGAAAGTGCGATAATGTCTAAACGCCTTATTCAAGCTAGTATGTTGTGGTCACCACAAGACTTTCTTCTATAATTTCCTATATAAATTCACTCAGTTCAAATAATTTACAAAAACTATTATTACTTTCCGAACACTATAGTGAGGAAAGTATTGTAATCATGTCAAAAATCCGAATTCGAGATTTTGATGTTTCTATACGTTTTGAGGTCCCCTGAGTCCGTTTTCACTATTTTTACGATGATGTATGTATGTGTGTGTGTATGTGTGTATGTATGTGTGTATGTCTGTGAGTGAACACGCTAGCGTCTAAACGCTTTGTTCGATTAACCTGAAAGTTGGTACGCATATTGTAAGTCACCATAGTACGAACCCTATAGATTTTGGTGAATCTAGCACTTATAATTTTTTTACAGGGACACAAAGAAAAATTCTTTATCATTATGGCCTATGGGAGCAAAATCTTAAAAGTGCGATAGCATCTAAACGTCTTATTCAATTGAGCAAAAAATTTATACACATATTATAGGTCACAAATACTCAATCTGTATAGATTTTGGTGAATCTAGCACTTACAGTTTTTTTACAGGGACACACAGAAAAATTCTTTATCATTATGGCCTATGGGACTAAATTTTTAAAAGTACGATAGCATCTAAACGCCTTATTGAATTGAGCTGAAAATTTATATGAGTATTATAAATCACTGTTGCACTAACTATAAGCATTTTGGTGAATCTAGCATTTATAGGTTTTTACAGGGACACAACGAAAAACTCTTCATCATTATGATCTATGGGCTCAAAGTTCAGTAGCGTTAAATAAAACATCGTGTAATATATGGAGAAAAATACTCAAACACTCTATTATGGTTTTCTCTCTTTTGTTTGTTTAACAACTCCTCTTTCTTTACTTTATCTACAAAACTGTTAATTACTCAATGTTCGGAAAGTCGAGTGGAGTCACTCCAGATTTTTTTTTTAAATTATCTACCATAATGAATGCAGACGATTTTCATCTTAGAGAAAACTAACACTAAATATCCAAAGAAACACAGTTTAACTAATATAGTGAAACCCCGATCTATCGTTCCCGCATTAATCGTTTTATTTCTATCATGCACAAATTATATTTAAATAATGTTAACGAAACTCGCATGTATCGTGCTTCAAAAAGTCGTTTTCCCACGTTCATCGTAGTAAAATTTTTCTCCTGACTTTTCAAAAATTTTCTCCTGAAGGTCAAGTAGTTCCATAAAGACAGGACTTCCTTCTTTCATCCTAAAATAACTCTTTTCCCAATTTCCATTGAGGATCAAAATTGTAATGCCATGTCTCCGGACCATCTATTCATTTTGTAATTTCAGCATGGCAGAAAGTAAGTTCTTCAGTAATCCAGAAAATTATTTCGTGAAATTCGATTGGTTACGTGCGAAAAAATGATGAATACCAAACAGAAAGGCGAGAAAATGAGGATGATGAGAATGCTGATAATGCAGATGAAAAGTAGTAGCGTGTAGCAGAGGATGCGTCTGGCACAAAATTTAGTGATAATATTTGCATTAATCAAGACGTTGCGACATGCGGTGCTAAACGTCTAATGCTATCCTAAAGCATAGAAGAAATGTGTGATTTCAAAAAATGAAAATAATGGCGAAAAGAAACAGAGGATAATTTTCCAGCCCATGACTCAATTATTGCGTTTAAAAATGCGCGGAGTTTTACATAAGCACATGAAATTACAGAAAAGGGCCAGAAAAATGTTGCAAATCTGGATCAAAAGACCAAGAAAGACACCAATGAGTCGTTGGAGAGATAAAATTGTGAAGTTTGGAAGATCAAAATGGAGAAGAATTGCGGAAAACAGGGCAGATTGGAATCACCTAGAAGAGGTCTTCATCCCTCAGTGGACTGATAAAGGCTGAAATTGATGATGATAATGATATATATAATACGGAGTAAATAAATATTATCAATGATCTATTGAATAATAAGTGATGAAAATAGGATGTTGAGGCTTCTGATCTGCAGATCAACTAGTTATTACTATTTTACTTTATTTAGCACTTTTTTTCAGGAATATGACTTTAGCAATTGTGTGCAAGCTAATTTAAAATTTATTCAACGAATCACAATATTGCTAGAAATATAATGCGCACAGCTATAAACCAGCATCGTAAAAAATGTAAACTCAATTCTTTCAAATTGGAATCAATTTTACAAATTTATGTGCAAAGTTTACTTCCAGAACATTTGATATTTTCATTAACTATCTTAAAAAGAATATCTTAGCAACATTTTCAGATTACCGCCGAAAAGTTGAAACGAACTTGTTTTTAAATAACTTTTTTAGCATATGGCCCACGGTCTATGTCGTGGGAACGGACAGCAGACAAATTTAAAGGCATGACTATCACGGTGAAATTGTTTCAAAATAAGATTAAAAAAAAAAAAAAAAATCTCTCGAATTGCTTTTCTAATTCAAATGAATATGTCATTTTACCGTCTGCTGCAATAAAAATAAAATCATCAACATCAACTGGGAAATTATTAAGGCTAATCCTTTGTTAGCTGTTCGCTGATTAATTGTCTATGTTGGACATAACAAAAAGGCTCGGATTTTTTTTTCTTTCTTACCTCTGGCATCGTCAGTCGCCTTAACAGAATTTTGTATCGATGATATACTGTTGGGTGAATCGTTGCTTGAAAGAGCCAAATTACTTCAGTCAAAACTCACTGTATTGTTATCTCTCGGTAAAATGAAATTTCGTAAATAATGCTCAGATCCGATCCCCCTGAACTACTTATACGTCTGAAAATAAAGTTGATTTCGATTATAATTTCGATGATCACTCAGAAGTTTCTCAGTAAAGACCTTAGGAAGGGAATCCTAAGTCGGACTGTTTCTTATATAAAATTAAAATTTCTGAATTGGACTCATACCGCAAACGAGATGTAACTTTCGCTAATTTCGAAAATTTTCGACCCTCTTGGTCTAATCGGACCTGTGGTAAGAAAGGCAAAAGTTTTCATGTAGAGTCTTTGGCTGTCTAAATTACACTGGAATGAGACTTTACCTAATGCAATGGCTGAAAAATGGACTAATTTCGTATCTACACTCACAACTTAAAAAAAAAAAAAAAAAAAAAAAAAAAAAAAAAAAACTGGAAAATTTTTGGATATATATTTTTTTATGAGCATCACGGAATCATATCGCTTCACTGATGCCTCCTCAGCAGCCTATTGAGCCGCAATGTATTTTCCAGTTGTTGCATCTCTTACTGTTCAACTTCTGTACAACAAATATCGATAGTGTCTTATAAAGACATTCTCAGTTCCTAAGCTTGAGTTGATCACATGCCTGTTGCTTTCGAAGCTGCTTCACAAAGTACTACCGGCTGTGAATATTGAAATTGATTACAATCACACAATACTGTGAACAGATTCGTCTATTTCTCTTGCTTGGATTCGAAAATCACCACATTTACTAAAAATCTTTGAGAACTTTCTGATTCTTATTAATAAAAACATATTTCTTTGGAAGGTAATCCAGCTGATGTAATTTCTGGAGGACTGGATGCTTTTAACACCTTGTCACATGATCTGTGGTGGCATGGACCAAACCTGCTGCAAGAGACAATGCAGCAATAAGAATCTCAGTTAGAAACTGTATATTTAAAACATTTTTAACTTGAACTAAAATCTTTTACTGATTCTAAATTTCCACTTTAGGAAACTAATTCTGTGTTACCTAATATTTTGAGTGTAAGTAAAAGTTATTTTAAATTAATTGGAATTGTAGCATATATTTTCAGATTTGTAAATAACTGTTGAAGTATGGATAAATTTAAAGATCATCTCAGTCAAAGGGAGATTGTCTTTGTCGAGAGTTTTCTTCTTCAGAAAATTCGGGAGACCAGTTTTCGTTCAGAAATCATAGTTTTGGAGGGGAGGAGGGGGGAGTTCCAGTTTCGCAATCAAGTTAGTTAAAATTTCTTAACCTTTTTCTTGGTGAAACTGGACTTATTAGAAACGGTGGTCGTCGGAAGAATTTGACATTAAACTATGACCATAAACACCAGATTGCCTTACCCTCAAATAATAAATTAGTTCAAATTATTTTCCAATTCCTTCATGAACGAGATTTTCATGGGGGACACCAAACCCTTTTTTAAACACGGTCAGATTAAAATATTGGCCTATAGGCTGCGGAAATATGGCACGAAAAGTAGTACATGAGTTTGTACAATGTTTTAAGACCAAACCGGTGCGTGCACGTTAAGTCATTTCAGACCTTCCGCCGGAAAGAGTATCCCCTAATTCACGATTTCTAAATGTCGCAATACATTTGTTTCGTTAAAAAAAAAAAAAAGGTCAGAGAAAGGGGAATCTTCAGAATATCTCTAGTTGCCAATTTTTATGTGTATGGCAACTGTGCATTTAGAGTTTATATCAGATCTAATATCAAAGGCTATAATTACAACACTTAAAAGATTTTTTGTTCGTCGTGGTAAAAGCTCTATAATTTTTTAGCGGCAATGCTATGAATTTCGTTGGCACTTCAACAGAACTGTAGAAATTAGTAGCTCTAGTATTAAAATATGAAGACATTTCAAATATGTTATCCTCAAACCTCAAAAAATGTTAGGTGGAGGTTTTTGCCTCCAGACGCAGGGCACCAACTTTGGTTTCAGGCTTTAACACCAGAACATTTTTTTTATAGAAAAACTTTTCAATTCCATTCCAGAACCAAATTTTTTAGATAAAAATGATAATCTTTTAAATCGGTGGCAGAGAAGTACAAACGGTCTGGAAACGCTGGCAAAAGAGCTACTTAAGCTATTTGCAGCAACGTTCCAAATGGCTTTTCAAAAAGCAGAATCTGCTGCCTGGGATGCTCGTGTTATTAAGAAAGGGCCGGTTGCCAATTTGCACTTGATCTCTTGGACGTCGTGAAGGTTTTTCGGGGTTCTGACGGCAATGTTAGAGTTGCGGACATCCGTGCACCTAAAAGGGAACTTTTGATGTCCAATTTTTTTATTAAAATCACACAATCAACTGTGGAAGAAAATCATATTTATTGAAATTTTATTTTTCCGACTGAGTGAAAATAATGCCTGGACCGGGAGTCGAACGGTCGAACCCCGGATCTTTGACTTACAAGGTCAAGGCTCTACCAATTGAGCTATCCAGGCCGACAACCCGGTCAGCATTACTCACTCAGACAACCTTTAGGCAGAAACATCTCTGGTCTATGATGTAGATAGCTCAATGATGTCCAGATAGCTTTGATGTCCAGTCTCCGAAATCAGTATGGATAAAGTATGGATAATCCTTTGTGGATAATAATTAATAATTTTCAGATCTGGGCATGTATGCTCTAAATAATCTTGTTTCCTTATTGTTAATTATTTAATAATCTTTGTTTACTTTTTCTTAGTGTATATTTTATATTATTGTTTATATGGGACTTTTGAATATTTTATTAATTTGTATAATTTCTTATATTGTATTTTAATCTAAGCCATAAAATTGGATATTGGTTGAAAAGATGTTTCATTGGAGGCATGTATGTATAATCATCATCATCATCATCACGTGAAGTTCAGGAATACCTGTGGGGATCGAGACCACCGCTTACCTCCACCTGAATTTGAACAAGTAATATAAAAGAAGAAAAATTTAAAGTCAATTCCTACTTACAAACACTATCGAAAAAGTTTTTTTTTTAATAATTTTAAATTAGGAAATAAGAAGCGCGAGTGCAAAATGAAATAAAACTAATTATAAGATTTAAAAAAAAAAAAAAAAAATTGTGTACCACGTTTTAAATTTTCTGAGGAATCATAGAGCTCTTACCAATGTGCATGAAATTTTTAAAGTAATAATGACGTCAATTTTTGTGAGATGCATAATTTGATATTTTATAATTTTTTAATGTTTACATTTAATTAAATGTATTTATTTTTATGTCGAAAGAATATGAACTCGTATTTTTTTTTTTTTTTTTTTTTTTTTTTTTTGGCAACAATTAAATTATAGCTAATATTTTAATGGCTATTTTAACGCTATTAGGATGTTATTATTTTCATATTTTAATTAATTATAAGAAAACTAATAAAAAATTCGAAAATCGGACGTCGAAGTATTGTGTTGTCACCGTGTTCTGAGCAATCCTGAAAGTTTCAAATTTCGAGTTAGTCGGGAAGTTAGTTAAATATCGATTGCAAGATTGGTACAAGATATATATAGGGAGAGTGTGAACTAATAGTAGGAATTGAAAAAAGCATGATAGGGCGTTACAGAATCAACCATTTTCGGTTTTCTTAAAAGTAGGGAGTTCAAGCAGAACTCGGCGTGATGATACGATGAAAGGGAAAAAAAAAAACATGCCAGCCTGAGGAAAGCAGGTAAAATGAAGGGGGTGGTGCATATCTGGAAGCTATTAGGTAGTACGTGGTGGAATTCCGAAGGTCCCGCTCTGTCAAAAAAAAAAAAAAAAAAAAAAAAAAAACTAGAATGTTGTGGGCCCCACATGACTTTCTTCTATATTTACCTATACAAATTCACTCAGTAAAAACAATTTATTAAAATTATTATTTAAAAAAATTATCTTCCATGATAATGCAGTACGGTTTCCATATTACAGAAGTAGTGTAACACACACACACACACAAAAAAAAAGTCCATTTTATTCTCGATATTACATTTTTTTTTTTTTTTTTTTATGAAAAATAATAATAATAATAATTACTTTATTTTAAATTATCGCAGATCGATGGTCCAACGATTCCTTTTAAAGATACTGGTGAGCTCTTTTTAAAGATACCCATTATGAAAGTTTACTCCCCTCGAGGGGCGAAGGCGAGGCTCCTACATATACAATTTTTTTCCCCAGTTGACTATCTCTATTATAAATTAGAATGTTGTGGCCACAACATGACTTTCTACTGTATTTTCCTATGTAAATTCACTTTGTAAAAATAATTTATTAAAATCATTATTTAATAAAATTATCTTCCATGATAATGCAGTGCGATTTCCATATTAGAGAAGTAGTATAACAAAAAATATCCAAAAAAAGTTCATTTTATTCTCGGTACTACATTAATATATATATATGGGAAATTGTATTTCTCAGCTATCATATCCGTTATGTGATGTCACTGTGTACGCAGCTGTCACGTGTTACCACGTCACTGTTTTGTATCATCCTTTCACTGTATGCGCACGCAGCTGATGCGCGCCAGTTTAGTTATTGAGTTGACGTTGAGCGGTTGTGTGAAACACAGATGGTGTTTTCCGCTCGTAAAATGCATCAATATAAGTCTTTATGTAATGTCCCCTTTTTGTTTTAAATAAATGTTGTTAAATGTTATGGTCTGCAGCCGTTTCTCTATATTTTTGGGGGCTCGACCTGTCCCGAAATATCTACCCCTAGATAGACGTTACTAACGGAAAGCCGCTACTTCTGTTTTCAAAAACAGTAGCGTGAAGACGAATGTTTCATTTATTTTTTCTTAATAAAATGACTAGACGTAGTATTCTATATTCGATAAAATGTCTCGCTGATATTTAATAGACGTTCTATACTTTCATCACGTACTGGATATTTTTTACGAAGCTATTTTTTTTTCTTCTCTGCATTTGTGTTCTTCAATTACTCTACAATTGTTCTTCTTTTCTGGACGTGAAAGATGATTTCCATATAAACGTGCTTGCTCATCATTATATTTTTTCCCCGATGAATAGTTCGATGTAATAAATTCATCATTGCTGCATATGGGACTGCCCTTAATGTCAGGTAGGAGCATGCATTTTTTTCCCCTCTTTGTATGATAGTATATAAAGAAAAAAAAATTCATTTGTAGTTTAAATTTGGACTGAAATGCATTCATTGCCGTTTTATGCCCTTTAAAAATGACTTGCTTGTTCATTTTTATATAAATAAAGAATTTTTTCCCCCATATTTAATTGCTTTCCCTCAATAAAAGGATATTCTGTTCCCCAATATTTATTTATTGTTCCTAAAAATATATATGTTCTGGTTTTAATCCATCTTTTCCCCCAATATTTACTTAAAAAAAAAAAAAAAAAAAAAAAGAACAATTTTTTTTATTTACTTCGGTTTCCTTATTTTATTTTTCTTGCATCCTAAAAATGGCCCTTAAATTAGGCGACCTTCCGCCAGTTGCAAATTCTTTGAAATATTCTAAAACAAATACCATAAAATTACTTAACACGCTGTTATGATACCTAACATTTGATCATCAATCGCGTAAACGTATGCGAAATTTTAGCGGTTTTACTGCCGATTTCGACATTAATAAACATCAAGAACAGATTTTAAAATCATTTTCTTTGTCTGATTTTATATCAATCGCTAATTTGCTACACTTAGAACCAGTCGGTAGTAAGGAAAATTTATGTAAAGAAATTTTTAATGCACTTACTAATTTATCTGAGTTTCAGAAAACATTAGATACTAGTTTTTTGTCAGACGAAGACGATCTCAGTGTAAATACACATTCTCTTGAAACCCCTTCTTCGATCGTTCCAAATACTTCTGTTTTTGAATCTCAAACCCAAACCTTTCCTTCGGAAGTTCGAAATATTTCTCCGAATGACGCTGCAGACGCGATGTCTGATTTGAGTAATCATTTCTGGTTTCTTCTCCGAGATCTAGCTAGCACGTGTAGACCTTTTTCTGGGAATTATTCATATTCTATACGTAATTTCTTTAATGACATTGAGGAACAATTCTGTTTATTTCCTAGTCTTACCGATCAACAAAAACTTATTTTTGCTAAATGTTTAATTAATGGTTCTGCTAAAACATTTTTATTTTCGCAACGAAATCTTAATACTTACGAGTCATTTAAAGCCGCGTTAATTTCTGAATTTTTGGATACAATACCATCCACTAAAATACATAAACAACTAGAAAACAGGAAAATGCGTCCTTATGAAACTGCTACGCAATATTTTTTAGCGATGCGCGAAATTGCTAACCGCGGTAACGCTATTATTGACGATTCTTCAGTAATTCAGTACACCATTCAAGGCATACAGGGCAACCCCTCTGAAAAAATTCTTCTTTGTGGAGCAAAATCTTTTTCAGAATTTAAAGAAAAATTGCGTGTTTATGAAACTGCTCTTAATACAATAAACTTAAATCAACGAAATTCAGTTAATTATAAACAAACATATGACAGTCGAAAACGTAGTACTAGTCACACACAACCAGCTTTCACTCGCGAATCCAAATTTAATATTGGTCCGGCATCTCAAAATAAATGACGTTGTTTCAATTGTAACGATATCGGTCACTTATCTAAATTTTGTCCTAACTGTTCTCGTGGCCCTAGGTGCCTTGCATGTGGTCTTTTTGGACACAAGTCTACCGATTGCCGCCGAACCGCTGCAAATGACGGACCTCCTTCCAGAGATAGAGTTAACACTGTACATGAATTGCATGCTTCTCATATGTGTAAACAAGTTATAATTAGTGGTAATGAATTAACTGGTTTGGTTGATACTGGTAGTCAGTTAACCCTTTTGAAACATTCTGCATGGATAAAAATAGGTTCCCTACCGTTGTCAAAAATTAATAAATCCTTAACTGGTTTTGGCTTAATTTTGGCTCCGCGCGTATACATGTTATCGGTACTTTTAATTCTTTTATTACTATAGACGATCAAGAGTTTTCAGCAACTATTTCAGTTGTACCCGACGTGTCCACATTTTATGACCTTATAATTGGATGTGACGTCATCCAACAAGCCAACATTAGCATTTCACCCACCGGTGTTACTTTTTCTAGTTTTTCACAACAAAATGAGTGTACCGCAGATCCAAATTTTATCATGACGATAATCCCAAATTTGATATTGGTCCTAATGTTTCACGACATATTCGTAACATTAACAAACTGTTGTCGACCTATAAACCTAATAAAATCAAAACTGCGAACATTGAACTTAACATCACTTTGACTGACGATACACCTATTTTTCACACACCCCGACGTCTACCCTTTACCGAACGAGACATTGTAGACGCACAAGTCTCTGAATGGCTTAAGGATGGTATTATCGAACCAGTGTCCTCCCCATATGCCAGCCAAGTGGTAGTCGTTCGAAAAAAAGATGGTAAACACAGAGTTTGCATCGATTACAGGAAGCTCAATCGTAAGTTAGTTAAAGATCACTACCCCCTCCCCCTAATTGATGATATTTTAGATCGACTTCAACATGCAAAAATTTTTAGTACGATAGACCTACGTAATGGATTTTTTCATGTACCCGTAAACAAACAGAGCCGCCCTTTCACTAGTTTTGTAACCCATAACGGTCAATTTCAATTCCGCTACATGCCTTTCGGACTTAGCTCCTGCCCTTCAGTGTTCATGAGATATATAAACGCTGTTTTTAGAGACTTGATTGCTGCCGGCATAGTACTCCCTTATATGGATGACCTTGTAATTCCCGCGAGTAACGAACTTGAGGCCATAGAACGTCTAAAAACTGTTCTTCAAACAGCAAGAGAGTATGGACTCGACATAAATTTTAACAAATGCCCATTTTTACATACCAAAATAGATTTCCTCGGTCACATAATAGAAAATGGTAAACTTTTGCCATCCCCTTCCAAAACTAAAGCTGTTTTAAATTACCCAGATCTGAAAAATGTTAAAGACGTACGTAGATTTCTTGGCCTTACAGGATATTTTAGGAAATTTATCCCTCATTTTTCTACCATTGCAAAACCCTTAAGTGATCTTCTGCATAAGGACACCCCTTTTCAATTTCAAAATGAACAAAGAGCCGCATTTCAAAAATTAAAATATTTACTTTCCCAAGAACCAGTTCTCAATATTTTTAATAAAAATTCCCCTATTGAGGTACATACAGACGCGTCTATAGATGGCTTGGGGGCAGTCCTGTTGCAGAAAAACAAATCTGTACAAATTTCTGTATTCCACTGTTCGATTCCAAATAAACAAATCTTTCAAATGATGGATTACTTATGAAATTATTTTAATTAGTACCTGAGATACAAAAGAAAACCGATTCAGGAGACCTCAAAACGTGTAAATTAGGTGAAATCTCGAATCCCACTTTCGATAGTATAAAAGTACTTTAAAATATCTTTCGAAAGATGTATTAAAAATAATTTAATCATATTCAGAATTCGAAATATTGAAATTTAAAAATATTACAGCGCCATCTGGCGGTAGAAAATTCTGTAATCTACTGTTCAATTCTAAATCAATAAAGCTTTCAAATAGTGTATTACTTATAAAATTATTTTAATTAGTAGCTGAGATACAAAAGAAAACCTAATCAGGAAACCTTAAAACGTGTAAATCACGTGAAATCTCAAATTCCATTACTTATGATAGTCGGTTAATGGAAGGTGACAGAAATTTGTGGCGTCTACCCTTGAAATTCCATTCAAATAAGTTTCAAAATGACATATTACTTTTGAAATTATGCTAATTAGAAGCTGAGATACAAAAATGATATAAACACTATTATAAAACGATTTATGTCTGACTTTTTCGTGGTTTTCTCCGAAACTTGGGTAATTCCGGGCTAAATACTTCCCTTCTAATAATTTTACACTTGAAAATATCCGCAATCGATTTATCTTTCCTTGAAACCTAATAATAACAATTTCAAACGCTGTAACTCTTTTTATTTATTTATTTTTATTTATTTTTTTTTATTTTTTTTTTCTGGCCGTTTGCTTGCCCCCCCCCCCCTCCCCTTCAAGCCCTTCCTAATAATTCTACACTTTCAAAAATATTCAGAATCGAAATATCGGGCGTTAAAAACACCAATATTACGAAATTTCAACGGCATATCTCAATTTAAAATAGTTGAAAATATAATACAAAATTTAATCTCATTTTTTTGTTTATCCACATATTTTCATGAAAATTGAACAGTAGCTTTATAATATGCTGTCTAGGTCGAATATGAATTCAAATGTAACGTGAATTAAAATTTGAAAAAAATTGAAAATTGCAATATTTTTCCCTACTACAAAACACGTGACATCTTGATCGGTTGCAATCATTTCCTTTTTGATGACAGACGATGGGTCTTCATTACTGGCATTTGAAATGATGTTGCCACAGAAAATTCATACTTTAGTTAATTTTAAAAAATCTAATTGTTGTACCGATAAACCACTTGCACACTTAGATTCAGAAAAAATGCCCCTTTCATTTGGTATCGAAATTGTAACGATCGGACAAATATTTCTAATTTATTTTCCACTTTTTCTGCTTTGAGATCGCTTTTAGATTAGACATGAGTGGACATTTTAATTAATATCTCCACAACTAATTAAAATTTTTAAATTCTGTTTCGAGGAAAACATCGGAAAGGCTCCAGAGCATCCGTATGTCAATTTTTGTACTTCTGCGTTCAATAGGGGCTGAACGTATAAAAGAACAGACAGACAGACAGACAGACAGACAGACAGATAGACAGACAGACAGACAGACAGACAGACAAACCTTTCCTTTTATTATTATAGATATATATATATATATATATATATATATATATATATATATATTTTTTTTTTTTTTTTTTTTTTTTTGTTAAAAATGAAAAAAAAATCTATAACTTTATATTAAACTATCGCAGATCGATGGTTCAATCATTCATTTTGAAGATATTGGCGAGCTCTTAAAGATATCCATCATGAAAATTTATTCCCCTCGAGGGAGGACTTCCCCCCCCCCCAGGGGGGAGGCGATGCTCCTACATATACAAAAAAAATTTCCCAGTTGACTATCTCTATAAAAAATAAGTCTTGTAAATTTCATAAGGATTATTAAAAAATAATTCTCTTTATGCACATTCATACAAAATTTTGTCCTATACCACCATGTTAAAAATTTAGAAAAAGCGGGATGGCAACGCAAGCTGTAAGACAATTTTTACCAAAATTTAATAGGCGCTAATTTATGTCAAGGTGTAACTACATATTAATTTGTATGAAATTCTGTGCAGTAGTTCCTGAGATACAGTTGCCACAAAATTTTGTCACACACACACACAGAGACAGGCAGACTGACAGATATTTTCTAAAAATGGTCAAATCGTGTTCTACAGCTCTCAAAACGTGTAAATCCATCAAAAACCCGAGGTCGAAAATTTTTACGAATCCAATACTTTCTTCTATTGAACATAGAAGAAAGTAAAAATGTTTTTGATGAATTTACACGTTTTGTTGAGAGCTGTAGAACACGATTTAACCATCTTTAGAAAATGTCTGTCTGTATGTGTGTGCGTGACAAAATTTTGTGGCAACTGTATCTCAGGAACTACTGTAAAGAATTTCATACAAATTGGTATGTAGTTGCACTTTGACATAAAATAGTGCCTATCAACTTTTGGTAAAAATTGTCTTACAGATTGCGTTGCCATCCCGCTTTTTCTAAATTATTAACAGGGTGATATAGGACAAAATTTTTCATAAATGTGCATGAATTATTTTTTAGTAATCATTATGAAATTTACAAGAATTATTTATAATAGAGATAGTCAACTGGGAAAAAGTTTTTGTATTTGTAGAAGCCTCGCCACCCCCCCTGGGGGTGAAGTCCCCCCTCAAGGGGAGTAAATTTTCAAGATGGGTATCTTTTGAAAGGTCTCTTCCATACCTTTAAAACGAATGGTTGAACGATAAATCTGTGATAATTTAAAACAAAGTTATCGATTTTTTTTTTTACTATTAACGAAAAAAAAAAAAAAAAAAAACCTAAAAATTCGTTTTTTTTTTTTTGTTTGTTTGTTTTTTTTTTTTTTTTTTCTTTTTTTTTTTAACGAAATTTAACCAAACTTGGTATTTAGTTGGCCCCTGACATAAACTGGTGCTGATTAGATTTGGGGATCAATCGCTCAACAGGTGGCGCTGTGATCGTATTTTTTCTAAATTTTTAACATAGCAGTATAGGACAACATTTCGTATAAATGTACATTAATGAAAGTTACTCTTAACCTGTGATTGTAAAATTAATATGAATTATTGATAATAGTAGTAGTTATTTAGGAAAAAAAATTGTGCATGTGGGGGCATCGCTTCCTCCCCCCGGGGGGGGGAGGTAAATTTTCAAGATGGGTATCTTTCGAAAGGTCTCGTTAATACCTTTAAAACGAATGGTTGAACTATAAATATGTGATAATTTAAAACAAAGTTATCGATTTTTTTTACTTTTAGCGAAAAAAAAACTTGGAAAAAAAATCTTTCTTTTTTTTTTTATAATATTGTTACTGAGTGAATTTGTATAGGAAAATACAGAAGAAAGTCTTGTGGTGGCCACAACATACTAGTTTTCTTTTACAAACATAAATGTATCACACATAGTCTCGCCCCAGGACCCTCTCGATCTGTCCGAGACAGTTCTGCCTTGAAAAAGGCACCTTTGGACACACCTGTGTACAGAACTGCATACTTTCCAGAATTTTCCTATACGTGTAAACTTAAAAAGACTATATACAGATAGGTATGTACCGGAATGCCTCACCCACATCTATGGTAGAGACTTGGAGCACTGCAACGCCCTCCTACGATATGAGCAGCAATCAGTGATGCCAGATCGGGGATTTTGTCCCCATTTTGAGGATTTTTGAGGCTTCTGGGGACAATTTTGGGGACCAAATGTTTGTGAGGACTTTTTTGGGGAATTCTAAAATTTTTGGGGACAAATCTGGGGAGTTCTTCAACTTTCTGTCAATGTTGGCAACGTAATGATTTATCCCTATGACTCTAGACTTTCAATAGCATTATTGTTATTTGGGGATTTTTTTCAAAAATTACCTTCATTTGGGGAAAAATCTGAGCTTATATCTTCTTGATATTTCTTTTTGAAAAAAATTTTATTCTCCCTTTTTAGTAGAAAATGGTAGAAATCAAGTTGAGAATTTTTCGAAAAAAAAATCCTGCTTTAGGGAAATTTGAAGACCAGTTTGGAGAAATAATTTTCGACCATCTGGCATCACTGGCAGCAATGTAACACAGGACAGTTTGTTCGAAGTCGCATCCGCAGCGGACCTATGGTGGTTTTCCGATACCGGAATCCCATATTTGTATCTTGTATGTGCTATGGTGCTCACATCCATTATTTATATGTGCTATGGAGCGCAGATTAGTTTAATTAATTGTACATATGTAAATACAGTATTCCATTAAAGTTCAGTCATTAGTTTTATGAACCATTTACGGTCCACTATTTAACAAAGCCTAACATAAAATTCTAGCACTAATGTTAGTTTTAGAAGAATTTTCATATTTTTGAAAAAATTTTCATATTTTTGAGACAGGCAGACTGACAGATATTTTCTAAAAATGGTCAAATCGTGTTCTACAGCTCTCAAAACGTGTAAATCCATCAAAAACCCGAGGTCGAAAATTTTTACGAATCCAATACTTTCTTCTATTGAACATAGAAGAAAGTAAAAATGTTTTTGATGAATTTACACGTTTTGTTGAGAGCTGTAGAACACGATTTAACCATCTTTAGAAAATGTCTGTCTGTATGTGTGTGCGTGACAAAATTTTGTGGCAACTGTATCTCAGGAACTACTGTAAAGAATTTCATACAAATTGGTATGTAGTTGCACTTTGACATAAAATAGTGCCTATCAACTTTTGGTAAAAATTGTCTTACAGATTGCGTTGCCATCCCGCTTTTTCTAAATTATTAACAGGGTGATATAGGACAAAATTTTTCATAAATGTGCATGAATTATTTTTTAGTAATCATTATGAAATTTACAAGAATTATTTATAATAGAGATAGTCAACTGGGAAAAAGTTTTTGTATTTGTAGAAGCCTCGCCACCCCCCCTGGGGGTGAAGTCCCCCCTCAAGGGGAGTAAATTTTCAAGATGGGTATCTTTTGAAAGGTCTCTTCCATACCTTTAAAACGAATGGTTGAACGATAAATCTGTGATAATTTAAAACAAAGTTATCGATTTTTTTTTTTACTATTAACGAAAAAAAAAAAAAAAAAAAAAAACCTAAAAATTCGTTTTTTTTTTTTGTTTGTTTGTTTTTTTTTTTTTTTTTTCTTTTTTTTTTTAACGAAATTTAACCAAACTTGGTATTTAGTTGGCCCCTGACATAAACTGGTGCTGATTAGATTTGGGGATCAATCGCTCAACAGGTGGCGCTGTGATCGTATTTTTTCTAAATTTTTAACATAGCAGTATAGGACAACATTTCGTATAAATGTACATTAATGAAAGTTACTCTTAACCTGTGATTGTAAAATTAATATGAATTATTGATAATAGTAGTAGTTATTTAGGAAAAAAAATTGTGCATGTGGGGGCATCGCTTCCTCCCCCCGGGGGGGGGAGGTAAATTTTCAAGATGGGTATCTTTCGAAAGGTCTCGTTAATACCTTTAAAACGAATGGTTGAACTATAAATATGTGATAATTTAAAACAAAGTTATCGATTTTTTTTACTTTTAGCGAAAAAAAAAACTTGGAAAAAAAATCTTTCTTTTTTTTTTTATAATATTGTTACTGAGTGAATTTGTATAGGAAAATACAGAAGAAAGTCTTGTGGTGGCCACAACATACTAGTTTTCTTTTACAAACATAAATGTATCACACATAGTCTCGCCCCAGGACCCTCTCGATCTGTCCGAGACAGTTCTGCCTTGAAAAAGGCACCTTTGGACACACCTGTGTACAGAACTGCATACTTTCCAGAATTTTCCTATACGTGTAAACTTAAAAAGACTATATACAGATAGGTATGTACCGGAATGCCTCACCCACATCTATGGTAGAGACTTGGAGCACTGCAACGCCCTCCTACGATATGAGCAGCAATCAGTGATGCCAGATCGGGGATTTTGTCCCCATTTTGAGGATTTTTGAGGCTTCTGGGGACAATTTTGGGGACCAAATGTTTGTGAGGACTTTTTTGGGGAATTCTAAAATTTTTGGGGACAAATCTGGGGAGTTCTTCAACTTTCTGTCAATGTTGGCAACGTAATGATTTATCCCTATGACTCTAGACTTTCAATAGCATTATTGTTATTTGGGGATTTTTTTCAAAAATTACCTTCATTTGGGGAAAAATCTGAGCTTATATCTTCTTGATATTTCTTTTTGAAAAAAATTTTATTCTCCCTTTTTAGTAGAAAATGGTAGAAATCAAGTTGAGAATTTTTCGAAAAAAAAATCCTGCTTTAGGGAAATTTGAAGACCAGTTTGGAGAAATAATTTTCGACCATCTGGCATCACTGGCAGCAATGTAACACAGGACAGTTTGTTCGAAGTCGCATCCGCAGCGGACCTATGGTGGTTTTCCGATACCGGAATCCCATATTTGTCTCTTGTATGTGCTATGGTGCTCACATCCATTATTTATATGTGCTATGGAGCGCAGATTAGTTTAATTAATTGTACATATGTAAATACAGTATTCCATTAAAGTTCAGTCATTAGTTTTATGAACCATTTACGGTCCACTATTTAACAAAGCCTAACATAAAATTCTAGCACTAATGTTAGTTTTAGAAGAATTTTCATATTTTTGAAAAAATTTACAGTTTTTCTGGATAAGCTTATTTCACTATATTTATTAACTAAAAAGTGCCAGTTAGAAAGTCCAATTTTTCGTCTGTATACCTAATTAACATCTTTCCACAACAATGAGTTAAACCAGGCATACATTACATACTTATCAAATTTTTCTAATCTTAAGCATGTTAAAATTTTGCTTCAAGCATTGTAAAAGTTAAAACACAGAGAAACTAAATTACATTGATCTTCAAAATCTATCGGTTTTAGAATTCTTTTTTTTTTTTTTCCCCTCTCTACAACTGTTAGACTTTGTAAGCATTATATTTACATCTGCAAACATTTTTTTCCCTTTGAGGATAACCATAAGTTTAAGAAGCTACCGTAACGCAATAATGTAGCTTGAGGTCTCGTTATCTATCTATGTTCTGCTCCATTAAAATTACAGAAGAATTCTTTAGCCGCTAATTTTCTGCGGAATAATCTAACATGAAAGCTTGTTGACAAAATCTGTTGTGTTGCCTGCCTTGGTGTAAGAGATCGTAACTTCGCTTCTATTCTCTAGTTTTTTATCTCCTATTCCATTTATTCTCCGATGGGTTTATTCTTATATTATTGTGAAAGAAATGGATATTCATATGCCTAGCTAAAGTAAGATTTTTTTTTTTTTTTCAATTTGTATAGTAATTATTAAAGTGTACAGAAGATTACCAAATATGACGGATGAAAAAGAATATTTGAAAATAATTTTTTAATAAAATTATTTCCATTGCTATTTAATGTTTCGTTTTGAGTCTTTTTTATTTATTTATTTATTTTGCCCATATATATAGTAAAGAAAGTATTGTTTTGGGGTCAAATTTTCGAAATTGAATTTTTGTTGTTGTTATATTTACACGTTTTGGGGTCCGTTGGATTCGGAAATCATGTTTTTAGCGGTTGGTCTTTGTGTGTGTTTCTGTGTGTCTTTTATCAGCTTAGCATATCTCGAGAATCAACAGTAGCAGGAAGTACAAACTCGGTATTCTAAATCTATATCATGTAGTGATGCTACACTAAACTTTTCTTTGAAATCGAGCCAATGGTTCGTGTACAGGGCCATCCAAGAGAAATCAAATACATTACGTCTATGGGAGAAATTTCTGGTAAGTTCAATGTAACATCTATAAGCTACGCTAAACAAAATAGAATGGATATATATATATATATATATATATATATATATTTTTTTTTTTTTTTTTTTTTTTTTTGGCATAAAAACATGTTTTGTGTAGATTGTAATATGAAAATCATTGGTCATTATTCGTTTACAGGCGACCCAAAGTTTTTGGATATATTGGAGCTTGGAGCTATAACTGAAAATTGCTGGAAGAAACAGGTTGTGTTACGTGTTTTTCATATAGGAATAAATGTAGGTACTCACTGTGATGTGTATATAGTTTATAGACAATGTATCTTTTCTATTGAATCCAGTTGATGAATACATGTGCTACATTTGCTTTACTACATTTTTTTTTTTTTTTTTTCCAATTCCTACTATTAGTTCACATTTTCCCTATACCCAAGTTAAAATTCTTGCTGGTATTTGTTTGCTAGTCTAGTATTAAATGCGGTATCCCAGCAAGTAAAATAGCATAAAATACCAAAAATATTTGCTGGTTCCACCAAAATTACCAGCAAGTCATGGTGTGTATTGGCACAGTTTATTGCTTGTCCAGCATACATAATCCAGCTTCTGTTGCTTGAATAGTATGTTGCTGGTCCAGCAGTAATTATGACTACTATTTGCTTGAAGTTTCTGCTATACTAGCAGTAATTCACAACCAACAGATGCTTTTTTGTTGCTATTTTCTCACTTCTCACTGGCATCTAGCATGCCATGCTATTTCTACTTAAGCTGCCGACATAACATATTACGCTGGCAAGCATAGAAAAGCACATAATAGCTTGTTAAGGTACATACCTCTCCAGGCTTTGGAAAAGCTTAAACAACAAATAAGCATAAAATGCTTGTATATAGCTTGTCGTGCTATTGCTGTGTAAGCTAGCTAATATAGCATTTTATGCTGGCTAGCATTATAAAGCATATAACAGCATGAAAATCTAGCAGACAAAGCAGAACATAGCAATAACTAGCCTATTTTCTTTGCTGGTACTAGCATGGATTTTAACTTGGGTATGTATCTTGTACAAATCTTGCAATCGATTTTTAACTAACTTCCCGACTAGCTAGAAATTTGAAACTTTCAGGATTGCTCAAAACACGGTGACAACACAATACTTCGAGGTCAGATTTTCGAATTTTTATTAGTTTTCTTATAATTAATTAAAATATGAAAATAATAACATCCTAAAAGCGTTAAAATAGCCATTAAAATATTAGCTATAATTTAATTGTTGCCAAAAAAATTTTTACGAGTTCATTTTCTTTCGACATAAAAATAAATACATTTAATTAAACGTAAACATTAAAAAATTATAAAAAGTTAAATTATGCATCTCACAAAATTGAAGTCATTACCACTTTAAAAATTTTATGCACATTGATAAGAGCTCTATGATTCATCAGAAAATTTAAAACATGGTATATAATTTTTTTTTTTATCTTATAATTATTTATATTTCATTTTGCAAGCGCGCTTTTTATTTCCTAATTCAAAATACGCAAGCGAAGTGATGACGTCACTGGCCATCTGTGGATGCAAGAAAAATATTTCCTATGTTAATCGCCCATTGGATTTTTTGTAAAAAATTATTAAAAATCGAGGAAAATTATTTCCCGATTTTAATCCCCATATTTGGGCATAGATATGTATTAGTTATCGTGTGCATGCGTTAGATAAGTTGTTTTTGCTGTAAAATTGATAAAATTTGAATTTTAAATTTCAAAACTCTAGAAAAAGAATGGCAAACTTCCATATTCGATTGAAAACATAAACATTTCATTTCAAAGGATGATATTTACACAATAAATATCCAACTAATATACTAATTAAAAGGAAAATGATAAATATTCTATCATAATTTGAAGTCAAATTTGTTTTCAAATGTCTAAACAAAGCATCTGACATAAGATACTCATATGTTGCAGCGGAATAGATTTCATATCTGTCATCCTTGGCGGGAAAAAAAAAAAAAAAAATATATATATATATATATATATCACCAAATTATCTGGCGAACATATTTAATTCCTTTCAAAAATCGTGGTTATTTTAACAACTTATATTAAGAGAGTAATGAATAATATGAAACAATATTTCGTACAATACATATTACGAAAATATACATCTGGCATGTATATTTTCGTATTACGTTTTCGATCGCCAAATACAAAAAACGCCAAGGATGGCAGTTTTGAAACTTAAGCTTAAAATTTTGTCAATTTGACAGCAAAATATCTCAATCTAACACATGCATACGTAAATCTGTACTGATAAGTATAAAGGATTTAAGTCCATATTCTTGATTTTTCAAGAGACGAAAAATAAAGTTAAACTAACTAAAAACTAATCAGAAGAATCGATTAGGAAAAAGGGATTATGTTGATTTATACCCTTTATACCATTCATTGATTGTCAACCTTCATTTAATAAAGGAAAAAAAATGAATTAAATATTATATATCAAAGATTAATGCTAAATTTCTGACTTGAATCTTTTTTTACCAATGGATTTTCTCAAAGACTAAATGACATGGATTTAAATCCTTTATACCAATCGATAGAGATTTTTTTTCTGAGTCTGACTATGTACTTAACTCAAAATCGACATTTTTTGACTTAAATCCTTTATACTTATCAGTACAGAAATAATACATATCTATACCCAAATATGGGGATTAAAATCGGGAAATAATTTTCCTCGATTTTAAATATTTTTTTTTTACAAAAAATCCAATGGGCGATCAACATAGGAAACCTTTTTCTTGCATCCACGGACGGTCAGTGACGTCACACTTCGCTTGCTGCGTATTATTAAAAAAAAAACTTTTTCGATAGTGTTTGTAAGTGGAAATTGACTTCAAAAAATTTTCTTTTATATTACTTGTTCTAAGTTCAATTTTCAGCTTTTTTTTTTTTTTTTAGTCTATCACGTTTTGAGGTCCCTTGAATATGAAAATCAAATTTTCAACAGTTGATCTGTATGCATGTCTGTTATCAGCATAACGGAAAAATAAATAACTGCAGGAAATTCAAATTTTGTATTTTGGAGTTCGTATGAGGTTGCCACTTGAAAAGTTTAATCGAGACTGGTAAGTTTCAAAGTGTATTAATGGTGAAAGTTGTCTGAATAATTTGGAGTGAACATTTTAATTTAATAGCAGCCTTGATTTTTTTTTCAAATAAATGTAAGTATTATAATTGAAAAGGGGTTTGAGGCACACACAGGGATGGAACACGGGCGCAGTATTCATACCACTATCAATGTAAGAAAATTTTCTACTTCTTAAATCAACGATATTATAGGTAGTAAAATTTCTTAAACAGATTCCGGTATGAATTCTGCGCCCGTGTTCCATCCCTGCACACAGAATTATATGTCCAATAAAACTGTTCCTAAACCTATTTTAGGTCATTTTAAAAGTAGATTGAACTTTATTATCTTACCACATTGATTTTGCGCTTTAATCTGCAATGTGCTTTTATAGTATTGAAAGGCAGGGTAAGAGAAAGTCGTGTGAGTGTTACACAAGCTTGTTTTTTCACTAATTAAAACTAAGAAAGGATAAAATGGGATTTTAATTCAAAACATTTATCATTAGATGTTTTAAATTAATATGAATGGTGCATTCGAATATTCATACCTTGTTATTTTGAAGAATGAAACAATTTTCTAGAGAATCTTCTTCTAACATAAATACACAAGCTAAGAAGCTTTTTGGAATAATGTTTATCGTCATGCTGTCACAAAAACATCATATGCAATGCATTGTTCAAAGGAGACATTGCATGTAGATTTTGTTATAGAAGATAATGAGTTCATTCCTTTATTATTACATAAAATCATTTTAACAAGTACTTTAAGTACTTTATTGAAATAATAAAATATACTACTATAAATAAAATATACTATCTATACTCGTATAATACAATTATAAAAGTGTTATAAAAAAAACTCTCATGGTGTTGAAGTGACAGTCTATCCCTTTATTTATACTCTAAAAAGAGAAATGAAAATAGTTACATCGAATGACATGAATATTCAACAATACGCTACCATTTTGTCGCGTTTTAATCACGTTCCTGTAGTGGACGTGAATTCGCAACATGTTATTTTGATCCACTGGAAAGAAATGAAATGGAATAATTCACTCTTGGGAAGACTTTTAAAATTTGACAAAATCGTCCATCATTCGATCGGTATAGGAGATTCTAAGCCGTGGATCAAGGCACTCAAAGTCTTTTATCGAACAATCAATAATGATTTTGTTTGGAATAAACGCTAGTTTTACGTGACGCAACGTTAAATCCGTGGGATGTACAGCGCAGTTGTCCTAAATCAGAGCAATATTTTCAATTAGCTTTTTTTTCTCATTGTACGAAAACATTAGTGAAGATTGCAGATTATTGCGTTAGTTGACAGAGGAATTATTTATTCTTCTAAGGCCGTGAGTTTTCTTGCTTTCTTGCAATAACTAAAATGTTTTCGCGACAGTTCTCGTCATAATACACGATAGAAGATCAGTTGCTTAACTTTCTTGCATCCTAAAACCGTTTTCAATCATAGCCTTTCAGTAAAACTTCTGTTTTTCAACAATCATCGTGAAAATCTGAATCCTACTTTTCTTCGTTAAGTTTGCAGTAAACAACGTTTTTCGTTTTTAAATCTTATCAAACAGCTATCTACAGCTATCTGTAGGAGTGGAAGTTACATATTTCCTCATTCATGTGAATTTTTCAGTTATGTTGGACAAAACTATACAAGTATTGGGAATTTTCTTCAACCTGGAATTCTTGAACCAATCTACTGCCCCAACTTCTGCTTTTTCCTACGTGATTCAGTTTGTGATACAAGTTAGGTATTAATATTATTTCAATTCTCAGGCAAACTGCAAAGCAAATTCAGTAATCCTAAGTTCCTATGCGCCTCTCTTTGGCCTCATTTGAGGAAAATTATCATTACTTTGCCAAAATTTCACACTTTTCTTTTAAACTTCGTGCTTCTTAGTATATAATAAGAAGTAGAAATTATTTTTAATAGTTGAAAATTTAATTAAAAAAATTATCGTTGATGAAAGCAAGTTTGTAACTTATTACCGCTCTTTGAAAAGTACATTCCTTGAATTTATTACTAAGACAAGTCGTGGAGCGTGTTTGTTTTGTTACTATGCTGCAGGTGTAAAATTTTCGACAAAAAGAGATAATGGGATAACTTGCTGTCTCTTTATTTTCTTTTTCATTCAAAAATTAAAAAACACAGAGAAAAAAATCTGGAGTGACTCCACTCGACTTTCCGAACATTGAGTAATTAACAGTTTTGTAGATAAAGTAAAGGAGGAGTTGTTAAACAAACAAAAGAGAGAAAACCATTATGGAGTGTTTGAGTATTTTTCTTCATATATTACACGATGTTTTATTTAACGCTACTGAATTTTGAGCCCATAGATCATAATGATAAAGAATTTTTCGTTGTGTCCCTGTAAAAAACTATAAATGCTAGATTCACCAAAATGCTTATAATTAGTGCAACAGTGATTTATAATATTCATATAAATTTTCATCTCAATTGAATAAGGTGTTTAGATGCTATCGCACTTTTAAAAATTTGGTCCCATAGGCCATAATGATAAAGAATTTTTCTTTGTGTCCCTGTAAAAAAACTGTAAGTGCTGGATTCTCCAAAATCTATACAGATTGAGTATCTGTGTCCTATAATATGTGTATAAATTTTTTGCTCAATTGAATAAGGCGTTTAGATGCTATCGCACTTTTAAGATTTTGGTCCTATAGGCCACAATGATAAAGAATTTTTCTTTGTGTCCATGTAAAAAAACTATAAGTGCTAGATTCACCAAAATCTATAGGGTTCGTACTATGGTGGCTTACAATATACGTACCAGCTTTCAGTTTATTCGAACAAAGCGTTTAGACGCTAGCGTGTTCACTCACAGACATACACACACATACATACATCATCGCAAAAATAGTGAAAATGGACTCGTTGGACCTCGAAACGTATAGAAACATCAAAATCTCAAATTCGGATTTTTGACATGATTACAATACTTTCTTCACTATAGTGTTCGGAAAGTAAAAATTAGCATGCATAAAAGCACATTTTTGCTACCATAAAGATTATTATTATTATAATTTGTTTATTTATTTACTTATTTATTTTGAGTTTATTAACCGGCGATGCTGTATTTATTAAGTGGCGGTTTTAAAAGTAGTTTGTATTGATTTGATTCCGGACCTGGTAATTTTATTAGATTAAGCGGCTAATTTTATTAACCAGTGAATGTATTAAGCTGCGGGTACTATATGTATATATACACTACACGCACACAATAGAAACAATGTTAATTTTATCACACTACGCCCTACAGTAATAAGTAACATTATGTTTGCTTTTTTGGGGTATTGTCACAGTTATTACTTTCTCCTATATTCAATAGAAGAAAGTATTGGATTCGTAAACATATTTGATTTCCAGTTTTCGATGGATTTATACGTTTTGAGAGGTCCAGAACACGATTTGACCATTTTTAGTAAATGTGTGTATGTGTGTGTGTGTGTGTGTGTCAAAAATTTTGGGGCGACTGTATATCAAGAACTACCACGCAAAATTGCATATAAATTTATAAGTAGATGGACCTTGACATAAATTAGTGCCTATCAACTTTTAGTGTCAATCGTTCAACTGTTGGCGCTGCAATACAGCGACTTCCGCAATTTCAGGGAAGACTATATCTCAAAAACTACTGCACGAAATCGCATATAAATTTATATGTCGATGCACCTTGACATAAGTTAATGCTTAACAACTTTTGATGTCAATCTCTCATTAGGTGGTGCTGCCATTCAGCGATTTATACAATTTAATGGAAGGCTATGCCTCGGTAACTGCTGCACAGAATTGCATATAAATTTATATGTAGATGCATGTTAACATAAATTAGAGTCTATCAACTTTTGGTGTTAATCTTTTGACATTTGGCGCTGCTATACATCGATTTCCGCAATTCCAGGGAAGGCTATGTCTTAGATTCTCTTGCGTATAATCAAACAAAATTTGATATGTGAGAAAGTCATTATGAAACATTATGCTTATTCAATTTGGATGCATATCGGCCAATAGATGGTACTACTATACTGCAATTTTCCCGAGAACGGGAAGGCTATATCTCAACTTCTAGGGCATATAACTGTACGAAAATTGATATGTGAGATAATCATTATGAAAACGCATTTTTAAGATCTTATTTATAAAGAATAAAACTATCTTTCTTTGGATATTTCGTGTTAGTTTTCGCTCAGATGAAATGTATTATGTTAACTACATTCATCATGATTGATAATTTTAATAAATAATAGTTTGTTATATAGTATATATGTTACCGCTAAAGTGCAGAAATCAGTTAATCTGCAGATTAGCTAGGTAATCTGCATATTAACTAGGGCGATCCGTTAAAGTGAGGAAAATTGTTTCATTTCTCAAATTACCTAGGTAATCTGCGAATTACCTAGATAATCTGCACATTACCTACTAGGCACTCGTTTAAGTGAAAATAAGATCTCTGGTGTTGTAATTTTACAGCACGCTGTGTTGCATTTGTTTTTTTCATTCGGGGAAAAAAATAGTTTTATTCCCTTTACTTTCTTTCTTTACTTATTTTAATCTGTATGTGTTTTATTTTTTATGTCTTTTAAAGTTATATTTGTTTTAATTTTTTTACTTATTTCATCATTTTTATTTTGTCAATATAAGTTTGAAGATGTTATGCATTTTTAATATGAAATATAATAACTTTAATAGCTTTCAATAAATTCTATTTTATAAATGAATGTTAGAATTGTAATAAAATAGAGTAATGATTTCTTTTCAAAATAAAAATATTTAACCATTTAAATTTAAAAAAAAAAGTTTAACAACTTACATTCCTATTACTAATATTTAAAAAAATTAAGCACCAATTTTTAATTTGATAAAGACATATTAAATTAGACAATTCAGAAGCATTATTTACGAAGTACTTTAAATAATTAAAACTGCTTTAATAACTTTTAGACCGCAGGAAAATTAAAATGACTGTTTTCCAAAGCTTTATTAAACTACATTTTGCAGCATATATATTACAACAACAAGTACAAGTTTAGCAAATATATTAATTTTACAAAAAAAAAAAAAAAAAAAAAAAAAACTTTATTACCACATTTTATGTGATAAACTACAACGAAATTGTCTGAAAAAGCGAACAAAATAAAAATAAAAATGTAATCATGATATATAAAATATATAAAGGAAACTTGAAATTGAAAGAAACAACAACAAAAAGCAATGAAATGCTAAAAAATGCATAAAAATTTCATATTAAGTATTTATTAAAGAAAGCCATAATATTGAATGCCATATTTTTCAGAGTTAAAAATTAAAACTTTTTTTTTTTCAGTAAGTAATAGTAATTTAAATCAATTTTTAAATAAATTAGTTTTAAAAAGTTGTGGTTTAATAGTTTTATTTCGGGAGGAAATAACTACTGTGTTGTAAATTTTAATATTCATAATTCAAAATAAAGTTTCAGGAGATAGAACGTTTAGATTAAGATTCGATTTCAATAAAAAATGCAGTGCAGACCCTTATCAAACTTATATTGACAGAATTAAAAAACAGAAGAAATAAAATCAAAATTAAAACAATTATAACTTACTTGTTACTTTGTTGTGATGGTCATGATAAGAAACCTATAATAACCATGTCTTCGATGCTCCGAGTTTTGCGTTTACCAATTATCAATATCATAGCGGAAGCGGAGCGGAAAGGATGAAAGTTTTGGTTTGTGTTTGAAGGTCATTCGCGTATCTGTATCACATGACTGTTTGACGTCATAAAGAATGTAAAATACTAAGGCTCGAAACAAACATTTGAACTTTAACGACACAGAAGCCGCTAATCTGCAGATTACCTAGTTAAAATGCGGAAAACTCTTGATTCCACACTTTAACGGATCATTTTAGTTAATCTGCAGATTAGCTAGGTAATCTGCACATTAACGGATTTCGAGCTTTAACGGTAACATATATATATATAGTATATATATCCCCCAGTAATATATATATATATATTACTGGGGGAATTTGTAACGGAAAATGTAGAAGAAAGTTTTCACAGCATACTAGTTATTTCGTGGTTTTTATTTATTATTATTATTATTATTATTTTTTTTTTTTTCATTATCTCTTAGTTAAATGATGATTTTTTTTTTTTTAAATCTTCTGTTGAATTGGTTTCATTATTAATTTTTAATAATTTTTATCTCAATTTGTATCCTGGTTTCTACGCATTGTCGTAATGAAGTATGATTTATATATAGAAATAGATTGACAATAAAATACATAAATATAGATAAATACAGATATCGCACACCAGCAAGAAAAGCAACACAACTCAAAAATGCAGTATTTGAGAAAAATCAATTTAAAAAAGCACGATAATACATTAACTAGCCTATAATAAAACTAATGTAACTGCCTTTTAAGTGGATAAATTTCAAGATACAAATATTACGCTTTTCGTGCGCATTGGGACACTTCATACACATTTTATAACGGCATAAACTCAAAATTGTATTTTTTTTTTTTACTTTGTTACTTTTCTTGCCAGAATGCGATATCTATATCTATCTATATATATATATACAGCTGCTCCGCACAATACATATTAAAATAATTTTAAAAAATAACAAAAAAAAAGTTAATTGCTGCTATTATTATTATTATTATTATTATTATTATTTATTAGTTACCTATAATATATTGGATCAGACCGATTAAAATTAAGATTAAAAAAACAAAAAAATAAATTTTGTAAATGTTGGCCTGGCCTTAATTTGTCGTACTGTCCTTTCACTGCGTGTCATAGGTCTATCTAGAAGGTGAGAAAAAGGGACGGAAGACGGAAGTGTGTTGTCCGTTCCGCTTGGACGACGTAAAATCGAGGGTGGAGAAAGCGAGTCAGCTCCACTGGCAGTCTTGTTTGCCGATGCAGACCATTCACAAGATGCCTAATTACTCGCCACAAGTGGACGAACCAGCCTCCTTTGTTGATGGACCACCACCGGTGAGTGTTTCTTTCATTAGCGTTACTTCAAAGTAGAAAATAAATGACTAAAATAAAATAAACTCCTGAAGAGTACTTTTTTGTTCTATAAAACTTTTACCGCAATTTATTTGTTTTGAAAACGGCTGAATTGCGCAAATGCACTGAAAATTTTAACTGCATTCAAATAGGAACAGTAAACAATAATTTGATTTATTTTGTTGAAAAATTATTTACACATGGAATATAGAAAATAACATATAAGATATCGATCCTGAAGCTCGGTGGTGCCGCGGTATCCCGGTCGGTAAAGCGCTGAGCTCGTAATTGGAAGATTACAGGTTCGACACTCGAGCCGGCCGAAGACCATCGTGTACGCTAATGGTGGCTGGTGCACATAAAATCCGTCGTGGACACATTGTCCTCCATGTTCCCCTCCAAGTTATACCTCTGGGGATGGGGTCACCGGAGTGGGGGAGCCATCCCCTCCATGGAGGATCAAAATTGTGATGGCATGTCTCTGAACCATCCTTAGGGATGCGTCCCAAACCATCGCCAGTTACCCCTAGCGCAGTATTAGTGCAACGTTAAATCCAACCAACCAACCTGAAGCTCTTACAAAACAAATGAACCTTTGAAACAAATAATAAATAAATAAACTATGATATACAGTTTAGCAAATGACACACTGTAAAGTAAATAAATAAGAAAAATAACCAAAATCTAAATGTAAAATTAATTTACGTAAATTTAATCACAGAAGGGTTTCAGAAGAAAAGCAGTTTTGTGACCCATCAGACAAACTATACAGACGATCTCCCCAACAGAAAGAATACTGCTCTGTAAACCAAATCTACGTTCCGCAACCACCGCTACATCGCAGACAAAGTATACAGGTGATCTCCCAAAATAAAAACTGCTGCTCAGTAAATCTAATTTCTGAAACTACCATTTGCATGGTAAAAAACTGAGAAATACGCCAAAAATTACGTAAAATATAAATATCATGCAGGAAAACGCGCAATGACAAACGTGAAAAAACAAAAAATCAGCTGACCCTGGTCAAATAAAGAGCACGAAATGAAGAGTCACGAGATCGTTTGGCTACATGTTGAGACATCGAGATTTTCACGTTTATTAGGAGCAAACAAATGATCACGGATTCTGACGTGATAATTATATAGTGATTTTCTGTGTTTTATATATGGCCATGGTCCAAGTGATAACATTTTACAACTAGCTAATTTTGTGCCGTGATGTATAAAATAAAGTTCATAGGAGGCAGATGGGGGAGAGGAAAAAAATATTTAAACAATTTAAAGTAGAGGCCATGAAAATTCAGACTTTAAAATTTTTGTGGTGACGAACCGCTTGCTCATACATTCAAAGGCATGAAATTATTAGTATGAAGGAGTTAAAGGTACCACAAAGCGGGATTTTGATATGGACAGAATTTTCAAAGGTGTTTGTAGGAAGCGAGCAGGCTATTGTAGAATGGAGAAAATGCACTCCGAGCAGAAGTTTAACATGGTAAGATTTTTCAAAGATTGCGAACCAGCTGGTCGCCAAAGGCGGCTAGTATAGGCATATAATTTTATAAGGATTTTCTTTAATTATTAATTGACAAATAGGAACAATTATGGTAATTCCATTACTTGAATTCCACTACATGAACAATTTATTACTTTCTTCTATATTCAATAGAAGAAAGTATTGGATTCGTAAAAATTTTCGACCTCGGGTTTTTGATGGATTTACAAGTTTTGAGAGCTGTAGAACACGATTTGACCATTTTAAGAAAATGTCTGTCTGTCTGTGTGTGTGTGTGTGTGACAAAATTTTGAGGCAACTGTATCTCAGGAACTACTATACAGAATTTCATACAAATTGGTATGTAGTTGCATCTTGACATAAATTAGTGCCTATCAACTTTTAGTAAAAATTGTCTTATAGGTTGCGTTGCCATCCCGCTTTTTCTAAATTTTTAACATGGTGATATAGGACAAAATTTTGTATAAATGTGCATAAAGAGAATTATTTTTTAGTGATCATTATGAAATTTACAAGAATTATTTATAATAGAGATAGTCAACTGGGAAAAAATTTTTGTATGTGTAGGAGCCTCGTGAACCTCCCTGGGGGGGGGGGGGTGAAGTCCCCCCTCGAGTAGAGTAAATTTTCAAGATGGGTATCTTTCGAAAGGTCTCGTCAATACCTTTAAAACGAATGGTTGAACTATAAATCTGTGATAATTTAAAACAAAGTTATCGATTTTTTTCACTTTTTACGAAAAAAAAACCTTAGAAAAAAAAAAAAAAAAAATTAACGAAATTTAACCAAACTTGGTATTTAGTTGGCCCTTGACATAAACTGGTGCTGATTAGATTTGGGGATCAATCGCTCGACAGGAGGCGCTGTGATCGTATTTTTTCTAAATTTTTAACATGGCAGTATCGGACGAAATTTCGTATAAATGTACATAATGAGAGTTATTCTTAACCTGTGATTGTAAAATTAATATGAATTATTTGATAATAGTAGTAGTTAATTAGGGAAAAAATTTCGTGCATGTGGGGGCATCGCTTCCCCCCCCCCTGGGGAAGTATCCCCCGGGGGGGGGGTTACATTTTCAAGATGGGTATCTTTCGAAAGGTCTCGTCAGTACCTTTAAAACGAATTGTTGAACTATAAATATGTGATAATTTGAAACAAAGTTATCGATTTTTTTTTTTTTTTTTTTTACTTTTAGCGAAAAAAAATTGATTTTTTTTTTTTTTTTTTTAAATATTGTTACTGAGTGAATTTCTATAGGAAAATATAGAAGAAAGTCTTGTGGTGGCCACAACATACTAGTTTAAAAGCAATTGTAGCAATTATTAAAGTGAAAACTAATCACACTGCGCATATTCATTCCTTATTTTAGAGTGCATTTATTTTATCTTTTGCTAAAATAATGTTACTCTTACATATATATTAACACATTCATTGCAGCATTGACGTGCGTTCATCCGAGTAAACAAGTAAGTTAATTAAGATATTAAATAATTACTTAAAATAAGTTTATTTAGTAAAAAAGTCAATGTACACGCAGAAACCATTTAGTAAACATTGTATTGAGGATGTGTTAACTCGTCCCTAGGGCACAGTGAATAATCTTGGAAGACGAGATAACTCGTCTGTTGCGGGTTTTACCTGAATTTTTATTTTGAATCAATTAACGTTAATATTATGTAGGTTCACTCACTCGAAAGAGAAATGTGAGTAAAACCCCTAATTTAGTTCTTTTTTGGAGCACTTGCAATTGAACTCATTCTGTCGATAATATCCTTTTCACTTTTCGCGATATTTCGTTTTTTTTTTTTTTTTTTAACACTCTCCAACAAGGTTGAAAAGTATTTATGACTTCGGTTTGCCTGTCCGTCTGTCCGCGCTCTAACTCCCGTAAATATTTATGGAATTTCTTGAAACTGATATATATTATTCAAGTTCACTATCGGATGTCCCCTATTGAAAATGGAGGGAACATTTTTACTGGTTTGTGTACAGGGACACTCGAAATTTTTCCAAAACATTGTGTCCTATGAGAGGCATTTCTATAAACCATATTTTAATACCGTTACTTTACACAAATCTTAATTAAATTGAAATATGTTATTCAAGTCCACTATCGGATGTTTCTCATTGAAAGTGGAGTAAATAACATCACTGGTTTGTATACAGGGACACCCGAAAGTATTCCTAAGCATTGTGTTCTATGAGGGGTATTTCTATAAACCAAATTTGAAGAACCTTACTTTGAACAAATATTAATAAAATTAAAATGTATTATTCATATGCACAAAATAATGCTTTCCATAGAATACAGTATTATTAGCATTAGATTTACAGGGCCACACAAAAATATTCAGTTACATTGATGGGTATTATTAGAAATTTGTTGGAATTGCATTATCATTTATATTAATTTTTTATCGTTTTCTAAATGTTTTTAACACTTTCCAATAAGGTTAAAAAGTGTTAATGATTTCGGTTTGTCTGTCTGTCCGCGCTCTAACTCTCGTAAATATTCATAGCATTTCTTGAAACTGATGTATGATATTCAAGTTCACTATCTGTTGTTCCCTGTTGAAAATGGAGTGATTATCTCTACTGGCTTGTGTACAGAGATACCCAAAAGTATTCCAGAGCACTGTGTTCTACGAGGGGTATTTTTATGAACTACTAGCAGGCTTTGCCCGCTTCGCTGGTCATTATATTGAAATGAATCCCCAAAACAGCATATCATTAATAATAATAAAATATCTTAAAAAAAAAAAAAAAAATCATTAAAATCCGTCAAAATCTAATTTTAAGTTCCTGCTACTTTCTGTCGCGGTATTCCCGCTCGTCACAGTCGAGTCTGGAGCCCCAATGCCTTCGGCAGTTCCTTACCTGCTTTTTACTCCCCCTCCCTCGCGGTTACAGTTGAAAGTTTTACAAAATCTCATCAAAGTGCATATTTCGCACACTTAATTAACACCCACACACCAAAATTCGCCATTCTTAGGTAATTTGGACGGATTTAAGCTTCAAAATGTGGTTTTTGCCCTGCCCGCCCCAAGAGGAAGGGGAGGGGGGGGGGGGTAAATTTTCAAAATTACTTTATATTGCATGTTGCATACACATACCTAACCGACACATAAAAAAATTGAGATCCTGAAATTATTTAAAGCTGAGCTATGCCTTAAAACTTTTTTTTTTAAAGCTCTCCCCCCGTTCTTAAAGGAGGGAAGGAGGAGGGAATTTCGCAAAATCTCTTCATACTATGAGTTAGGATACATATAATCGTCCCTTACATAAAAAATTTCCAACCTTAGGTAATTTAGTGCAGCGTTACGTATGAATACATGTTTTTGCCCCCCATTCTCCAAAGGGCGGTAGGGTGGAATTTCATAAAATCCCTTTGTAGTGTGTGTTCAGTTCGATTTCCTCGTGTGTTGAGTACCCTTCTTCTAAAACCTTTTCCTTTCCCTCCCCCCTTAAAAATCCAAAATTCCAAAATCGCAGAAAATAATTTTTTTGTACTCAAGACTGGTCTTTCCATCTGCAATTTCTTCACCGTTAAGTAATTTGGAGTCGAGTTAAGCCTTCTGCCCCCCAAGGGGGACAGGGGGGGGGTATTTTGCAAAGTTCCGTCTTAGTTGGGGGTCAGGCTCCGAAAACCAACCTGGTCACTAAAATTTGTGACCCTCTTTCCCACAGAATCGTCATGGCAGTGTTGAGTCAGTGAATCAGTGAGTTTACTCTTTTATATGTACAGATTTGTTTATATTTTTATGGACTACTTCGCTTAAGGTTGCTGTCACAAAAATAGAGTCCTTGGCGTAAAATGTCCTATCTACTTCAGAATTAAAATTAAAAATATACCCAGGATTATCAACTAATAAAGCTCTTTAATACAGATCTGAATTAGCTTTTATTTTCTTATTATTTAATTTTGATAATAACGTTATGTTGCCATGTGCCTAAGCAAATTTAATATTTATTATTTTTTTTTATTATTATTCGCGTGAAATATTCTTCGGCAACAATTAAAAATTAAAATAAATTATTTTAAAGTTTTATTATAAAAGAAATATCTATATTATATATTAATTAAAAATTTACATTTTTTTTCGGTATAAATAGTAGCCTATGTCTTATTCCAGACTATTATCTATCTCTGTACAAAATTTCATCCAGATCCGTTTAGCCGTTGTGGCGTGATTGAGTAACAAACATCCATCCAAACTTTCGCATTTATAATATTAGTATAGATTACATGTGCATGTGTTAGATTGAGTTATTTTGCTGTCAAATTGACAAAATTTTAATTTTGAATTTCAAAACTCTGTCGTTCTTGGCGCTTATTGTATTTGGTGATCAAAAACGTAATGCGAAAATATGCATGCCAGATGTATATTTTCGTAATATGCATTGTACGAAATATTGTTTCATATTATTCATTACTCTCTTAATATAATTGTTAAAATAACCATGATTTTTGAAAGGAATTAAATTATGTTCGCCAAATAATTTGGCGATATATTTTTTTTTCTGCTAAGGATGACCGATATCAAATCTATTCCGCTGCAACATATTAGTATCTTATATCAGATACTTTATTTAGACATTTGAAAACAAATTTGACTTCAAATTATGATAGAATATTTATCATTTTCCTTTTAATTAGTATATTAGTTGGATATTTATTGTGTAAATATCATCTTTTGAAATGAAATGCTTGTGTTTTCAATCGAATATGGAAATTTGCCATTTTGTTTTTTCCCCTAGATTTTTTAAATTAAAAATTCAAATTTTGTCAATTTTACAACAAAAATAACTTAATCTAACGCATGGACATGATAATTAATACATACCTATACCTAAATATGGGGATTAAAATCGGGAAATAATTTTCCGCGATTTTTAATAATTTTTAACAAAAAATCCAATGGACGTTTAACATAGGAAATATTTTTCTTGCATCCACGAACGGCCAGTGACGTCATCACTTCGCTTGCGTATTAGCACTTTATCAATGTGTAAAAGAAATTTTTAATTAAAAATGACGTCAATTTTTGTGAGATGCATAATTTTTTTTTTATAATTTTTTATCGTTCACGTTTAAATAAATGTATTTATTTTCCTGTATTTATTTATAATAAATAAATTCGTTTTTTTTTTTTTTTTTTTTTTTTTTTTTTTTTTTTTGGCAACAATTAAATTATGGATAAATATAAATGGCTAATTTTTTGCTATTATTAGCTTACAAAATTGCTATTTTATGCATAAAACTCGCAAAAACAAATTTTTTTTCGGAATAAAAGGTAGCCAACTTTTTAAGTTAGGGTATAAGCTATCTCCATTACAAATTTCATCGAAATCCGTCGAGCAGTTTTGGCGTGAAACTCAGTCAAATAAATTCACGGACATTCACATTTATATATATATAGATAGGGAATAGAAATAGAAAAGGGCTGTTTTTAGGGTTTTCCCGGAAATTATTCGATTTTTTCTCGCCTTTTAAACCTTCCCTAGACCTCCACGAACATTTCAAGACTAAGATAAGATAAATCCGTTCAGCCGTTCTCGAATTTTAGTGAGACTAACGAACAGCAATTCATTTATATATATATAGATATTTTAATTTCTTTACTTTACACAAATTTCAAGGAAATTGAAA
This sequence comes from Salticus scenicus, assembly GCA_963930645.1. Lineage (NCBI taxonomy): Eukaryota > Metazoa > Arthropoda > Arachnida > Araneae > Salticidae > Salticus > Salticus scenicus. The sequence continues at coordinate 345,052,701 of OZ005648.1, forward strand.
GATATTGTTCAAGTTCACTATCAGATGTTTGCTATAGAAAATGAAGTAAATACCACCAGTGGTTTGTGCACAGGGACACTCAAAAGTATTCCAAAGCATTCGTACTATGAACAAAATTTTAATAACTTTACTTCGAACAAATCTTAACAAAATTGAAATGTTATTTATACGCACAAAAGAATGCTTTCTGCAGAATGTAGTATGATTAGCTATTGATTTACAGAGCCGCGCAAAAATGTTTAGTTACACTGAAGGCTTTTATTACAAATTTGCTGAAATTGCATTTTCGTTTACATTAAGCGATATAACACTTTAAAAAAATTTTGTTGTTGTTGTTTTAATGGGGAATATGATTTCAATTTAAGTATCTATCTGTGCGACTGTCCGCCCCAGCGTCCGTAAATATTTTCAGAATTTTACAAAATTATATATGTTATTCAAATTCACTATGGAATGTTCTCTATTTTAAATGACATTAATAGGTCCTGTGCAACTGGTTTGTGTAAAGGGACACCCCCCAAAAAATGCCAATGCATTTTAGGACAGACATTTTTATAAACTACATTTAAAGAACTTTCTATCGTAAAATTTATAAAGAAATTGACATTGATTTTTAATATGCTAAAATATGATTTTGTATAAAATATGATTTTGTTATCTTTCAGATTTACAGCGCTACACTAAAATATTCAGATACATTATGGACTGCAATTAGAATATCAGGACTACGTTTTCTTTAATGTTAAGCATTTTTAACACTCTCTAACAATGTTTAAGAATGATTTGGAATTCAATTAGTCTATCAGTATGCCTTTCAGAACTACTGTTTGTCCGTTGTGTGATTACGTAGGCAAAGAGTATTGAAAATTATACAATATAACAATTGCGCACATTTGGAAAAGATTAATAATCAATGCGTACCGCATGATTTTGCGTTCTCGTTTAAATAAGAATAGTTTTACACAATTGACTGATTATGGAAAATAAATTTTGTTAACGTTTGCGCATGTGTTGTAAACCATATTTAATAAAAATGCTCATGTTTTATGAAATATTATTTTTATAGTCTGATTACAATATATTGTCTATATACTGTAGTATATGAGTTTTTAAAAATATTTTATTGCATTGATTTGAAAACCCTGAATATTATAAACAAAAAGTTTTCGATGTTGTTAAGCTTTTATATCTCCCTGAATATACGAGCTATTTTTCATACAAATGAATATCCGTTGTTAAAACAAACAGCACAACCGTATACTACAACGCATTTCAAACATTTTTTACAGGATGATTCGAAACTTTTAGTTCCCCATCATACTATAGGTATGGGGAACTTAGGTAATCGTGAAAATTTTCGACCTCGGTTTTTTTACTTTTTTACACGTTTTCAGGTGTGAGGAATCCGAAAATGACAAAATTCCTGTGGTGTCTGTCTGTAGGGTGTCTGTTAGTGTGTTAGTGTGTTAGTCCGTTAGTTTGTTAGTCTGTGTACACGATATCTCAAGGACAAATTGTCGCAGAGAGATCAGATCAGTTTTAAAATATTACTTTCAACACTGGCAAGAACCCTATCCATTTGCAACATTCGAATTTAAAAACTTCAGCAGTTATTCGAAATTTACGATTTTCTTAACATGGGAGAATAGGACAAAAATTCACTTAAACGTTAAATGGAAAATTAAATGGAAACTTTTTACTGTAAAAATGTCAGACCGGTTTTAAAATATCACTTTTGATGACAGAATGAACATCAGTAACTATGAATATGCTACTTTGAAAATTTCGCAAGTTATTGGAAATTTACGAATTTCTTAACATGGCAGTATAGGGCAAAATTTCACATAAACGTCAATTTTGAGAGATATTTTCCTCGTAAAGATGTCAGACTACTTTTGAAATATTATTTAGGACACTGACATGAATACCATAGAGTATGATTTTTCCAATTAAAAAAATTCGTAAGTTATTTGGAATTTACGATTTTCTTAAAATGGCAGAATAAGGCAAAATCGAGCATAAACGTCCATTTTAAGGATAATAAATACATCAGACAATTTCAAAATAACATTTATGATACTTGTATGAACATGATTGACTACAAATATTCTAATAGGAAAATTTCGTAAGTTATTCGAAATTTAAGATTTTATCAACATAGCAAAATGGGGAGGTATTTCATAAAAATACGCATTTTTAGGAAAGTTGCATTGGAAATAGTAGCATGAAAATAAACTACGAAATTGATCCCAATAAAATGAATTAATAGATTAGAATAAGATATCGAACTGAATGGTGGGTAGCCTATTAGGCGAGGATTTCGTTCTGTTACTGTGTCAAGCGTTTGGTCAAATTCATTTCTCTTAGCATGTATATAATAAGTCCTGTACAAGAAATTTATGAGAACATACATATGATGGGGAACTGAGCAGATTCCACCTATGCCAACTAGTTTTTCTTTTAGTTGTTGCTTGTCTTGGGGACAAAATTTTCACTGAAATATATGCAATGTAACGTGTTTTTTACATCTCTGATTCCATCAAGTATTCTTTTAAAGATATTCGACAAGACTTTTAAATTCGTAAGTGACTAATTACTTTTGCCTATACGGGCATTTCATACTCATTTAAATATTACTATAATACATATTTCAATTTATGATGTATGCATCTTAATATTATTACACACATATTACATACTCTTAAAATACACATATTGTGATGGATATACGTACACACACTCATACTGGCACACACATTACACATATGCATATACATATGCACACAAACAGTGTCTTGGTCTTAATAGTGATATGGTATTGGCAGTTATCTCACATTTTTCATATACGTTTTTTAATTTCAAATTTTGCGCATGTGTGTATATGAACGCAATCACACACACACATATACAAAAATGACCAATTTGTTAATAGCATTAAAAAATAAATAAATAAATAAATAAAAATGTGTAAACAGTAGTAAGAAAAAAGAAATTTCTGAATGTATTTGTTGTTTTAAGTAACATCATAGCAGATTGTAATCTAGTTTATATTGAAAAAATATTATATGTTATAAAAATTATATATGTTTCAAATATAAAAATCTGGAGTGACTCCACTCGACTTTCCGAACATTGAGGTTTTGTAGATAAAGTAAAGTAAGAGGAGTTGTTAAATAAACAAAAAAAAGAAAATTATAATAGGTTGGTTGGGTATTTTTTTTTATATAGTACACGATGTTTAATTTAACGCTATTTTACCAAACACGTAGATCATAATGATAAAGAATAATTCATTGTGTCCCTGTAAAAACCTACAAATGCTAGATTCACCAAAATGCTTATAGTTAGTGCAACAGCCTCTTATGATATTTATATAAATTTTCAGCTCCATCGGATAAGGCATGTAGACGCTATCGTACTTTAAAGTTTGAACCCATATGCCACAATTATAAAGAAATTTGTATTTTGTCCCTGTAAAAAGAACCACAAATGCTAGATTCTCTAAAGTTCATAAAGTTCGTGTGACGGTGACGTATAACATGTATATACATTTTCAGTCAATTTGAATAAGGAGTTTAGTCGCTGTCGCACTTTAAATAATTTAAGTCTATAGGTCTTAATGATGAACAATTTTTAATTGTGTCCCCGTAAAACTCGTTAAGTGCTAGAGTCACCAAAATCCATACAATTTCTGTGATGGTAACCTATAACACGTATATAAATTTTCCACTCAAACGGATTAGGCATTTAGATGCTATCGTACTTTAAAAACTTTCACCCCATACGCCATAATGATACAGAATTATTTGTTGTGTCCCTGTAAAAAAGCTTAGAAGTGCTAGATTCACCAAAACCTATATAGGTTTTGGTGAATCTAGCACTTCTAGATCGTGAAACTGTGACCTATATAATGTGTGTAATTTTTTTGTTCAATTGAATAAGGCGTTTAGATGATATCGCACTTTTTAAAATTTGGTCCCATAGGCCGTAATGATAAAGAATTTTTCTTTGTGTCCCGGTAAAAAAAGTATAAGATCTAGATTCACCAAACTCTATGCAGTTCATGCAACTATTACCTATAATATGCGTAAAAATTATTTTCTCAGTTTAATAAGGCATTTTGACATTATCGCACTTTTTAAAATTTGGTCTCATAGGCCATAATGATAAAGAATTTTTCTTTGTGCCCCTATAAAAAAAACTATAAGTGCCAGATTCTTCAAACTCCACACAGTTCGTGCAACTGTGACCTATAATATGTGTATAAATTTTTTGCTCAATTAAAGAAGGCGTTTAGAGGCTATCGCACTTTTAAGATTTTGGTCCCATAAACCATAATGATAAAGAATTTTTCTTTGTGACACTGTAAAAAAACTATAAGTGCTAGATTCCCCAAAATCTATAGGGTTCGTACTATGGTGACTTACAATATACGTACCAACTTTTAGTTTATTCGAACAAAGCTTTTAGACGCTAGCGTGTTCACTCACAGACATACACACACACATACACACATCGTAAAAATAGTGAAAACGGACTCATGGGACCTCGAAACGTAAAGAAACATCAAAATCTCGAATTCGGATTTTGACATGATTACAATACTTTCCTCAATATAGTGTTCGGAAAGTAAAAATGAAATATAGTAATGCCAGTACACAATCATAACTGACTTGCTATTCTAATTAATTAGGTAGTGTTTTTAAAGTGATCTTGAATTTTTAATTTCATTTTTTGTAACATATATCATAACAAATAATGGCTTTAAAAGAACGCGCAGATATAACAGGTAGTTTATCTATAGTCCTTTGAGAAAAAGAGAACAAAATTAAGCTGATTAGTTTATTTATAAAAAATATATTGAATTATAAGTTTACATGATTTTCCATGTCATTTACCGAAAAAGTCTTTAAAATACTGTAATAACGACACGAACATCTTTGAAAATATATTCACTTATGTATAATGATTCAGTTAATCCTATTAAAATTTGCTAAGCTTTGTTTACATTTATTACTTTCTTCTATATTCAATAGAAGAAAGTATTGGATTCGTAAAAAATTTCGACCTCGGGTTTTTGATGGATTTACACGTTTTGAGAGAAAACGATTTGACCATTTTTGGAAAATGCCTGTCTGTCCGTCTGTCTGTCTGTCTGTCTGTCTGTCTGTCTGTGTGTGTGTGTGTGTGTGTGTGTGTGTGTGTCTGTGTGTGTCTGTGTGTGACAAAATTTTGTGGCAACTGTATTTCAGGAACTACTGCACAGAATTTCATACAAATTTGTATGTAATTGCACCTTGACATAAATTAGTGCCTATCAACTTTTGGTAAAAATTGTCTTACAGGTTGCGTTGCCATCCCGCTTTTTCTAAATTTTTAACATGGTGGTATAGGACAAAATTTTGTATAAATGGGCATAAAGAGAATTATTTTTTAGTAATCATTATGAAATTTACAAGAATTATTTATAATAGAGATAGTCAACTGGGAAAATTTTTTGTATGTGTAGGAGCCTCGCCAACCCCCCTGGGTGGGAAGTCCCCCCTCGAGGGGAGTAAATTTTCAAGATGGGTATCTTTCGAAAGGTCTCGTCAATACCTTTAAAACGAATGGTTGAACTATAAATCTGTGATAATTTAAAACAAAGTTATCGATTTTTTTTTACTTTTAACAAAAAAAAAAAAAAAAAAAAAAAAAAAAATTTTTTTTTTTTTTTTTTTTTTTTTTTTTTTTTAAACGAAATTTAACCAAACTTGGTATTTAGTTGGCCCCTGACATAAACTGGTGCTGATTAGATTTGGGGATCAATCGCTCAACAGGAGGCGCTGCGATTGTATTTTTCCTAAATTTTTAACATGGCAGTATAGGACAAAATTTCGTATAAATGTACATAATGAGAGTTATTCTTAACCTCTGATTGTAAAATTAATATGAGTTATTGATAATAGTAGTAGTTAATTAGGAAAAAAAAATTGTGCATGTGGCATCGGTCCCCCCCCCCCCCCCCCGGGGGGTAAATTTTCAAGATGGGTATCTTTCGAAAGGTCTCGTCAATACCTTTAAAACGAATGGTTGAACTATAAATATGTAATAATTTAAAACAAAGTTATCGATTTTTTTTTACTTTTAAGGAAAAAAAAAAAAAAAACCTTGGAATATTTTTTTTTTTTAATATTGTTACTGAATGAATTTGTATAGGAAAATATAGAAGAAAGTCTTGTGGTGGCCACAACATGCTAGTTTTCAAAGTAGATTAAGAAAACTTATTTTAGAGAAATTAGTTGAAACATTTTAGCATTAAATTTCAAGTGAAAAATTCTTGCTGCAACCCATTGTGTTAAAAATATTTTCATAATAAACTATTAATATGTGTAATGTTAATTAGTAAAAATTCAAAGATAAGGAACTCATGAAGAACTAAAGAGCAAAAAATATTTTAAAGATATAAAAAAGTATTAAAAAGCGGGGGGGGGGGGCGGAAATCTTATGACCATGCCTAACTTAATTAATAACCATGCCGGAATTTTTCAACAGAATTTTATTATAATTTCTTGGAGAAATTTATTTTTATATTTCTATTCTAATTTTGTCCGTAGATTCTGAAGGCTTTCATTATTAAATGAAGTATAATTAAATTCAATATATTAATATCATACAATCAACTGATTGGGAAGAAAATCATTTATTGAAATTTATATTTCTCACTGAGTGAAAATAATGCCTGGACCGGGAGTCGAACCCCTGAACTTTGACTTACAAGGTCAAGGCTCTACCAATTGAGCGATCCAGGCCGACAACCGGTGGACATTACTCACTCAGACAACCTTTAGGCAGAAACATCTGGTCTATCATGTAGATAGCTCAAGAGAAAAAAGCCGCAGGTAAAGGAAAACACTATTAAACAATGGGAGAAATTAATACAATATATTAATATCACACAATCAACTGATTGGGAAGAAAATCATGTATTGAAATTTATTGTTCCGACTGAGTGAAAATAATGCCTGGACCGGGAGTCGAACCCCTGAGGGAGTCGAACCTTCAGGGGTTCGACTCTCGGTCCAGGCATTATTTTCACTCAGTCGGAAAAATAAATTTCAATATATAATTTAAATTGTCCCTGAAAGGATTAAATAGTAAAAGTATTAGAGGTCCTTTGAAAGGGGGGTCATACATTTACAGAATGTCGAGTGCTGTCGGTGTTCAATGGCTATTTTTTTCAGTCAGTCTATAATTACAAAAAACTTTGAAATTTTCAAAATAAATAGAAAAAATTCTGAAAAAGTATAAACACATTTTTATAAAATTCTGCTATTTAAACTTTGTTATAGCTCCTCAACACTTAAGTTTTAAAAAAGCACGCAGTAATTGGTTTGGATTGAAATAACAAAACATGAACCTTCGTAAAAAAAAAAAAAAAAAAAAAAAAAAGTAGGCACGAATGCCACTTGAAAGCACAGCCTAATGAATGATCGTGCTTAATTATTGTGACTCTAAACAAATATTGCGAATTTTCTAAATTTATTGCGTGTCTGTTTGCAAAGTTTTTATTCAAGGCTACATATTTTAAATCCAATATTTACCCCGATTTTTTTATCAATTTATTATAATTACCATAGCATTACGGCACCGTAAAAATATCGCAAAATATAGTGTTCAATTGTTTATTTATTTATTTATTACTTTTTTATTATGTAAAAATCTGCAGTGACTCCACTCGACTTTCCGAGCATTAAGTAATTAACGGTTGCACAAATAAATTAAAGTAAGAGAAGTCGTTAAATAAACAAAAGAGAAAATTATAATAGGATGTTTGAGTATTTTTATTCATATAGTATGTTGTGTAATTTAATACTATTTCCCTTCAAATAATTTGAGCCCATAGATCATAATGATAAAGAATTTTTCGTTGTGTCCCTGTAAAAATCTGTAAGTGCTAGACTCACCAAAATCTATGCAATTTGTGTAATGGTAATCTTTAACATGCACATAAATTTTCAGCTCAGTCGGATAAGGCGTTTAGACGCTATCAAACTGTAAATAATTTGAGCCCATAGACCATAATGATAAAAGATTTTTTGTTGTGTTCCTTGTAAACAAATTGTTAGTGCTACATTCCCCAAAATCCATATTGTTCATGTGAATGTGACTTAAATGATTTGTGTAAATTTTCACCTCAATCAAATAAGACGTTTAGACGCTATCGCACTTTAAACAGTTTGAGCCCATAGGGGTTCGGTTGTGGGAATTAAGTAAGGGGCCCTAGACCATAATTACGTAAGCTTCGGAGAAAACCACGGAAAACTCCGAACGGCTAGGTCAACGAGCGCTACCTGGGATCAAACCCGGCGCATCACGTCTACCAGCTTTGAGCGCAGAACCGTTCGGCCGCTGGTGGGCCTCTCAGCCTATATATATATATTTTTTGTCCCTGTAAAAAAAATTATAAGTTCTAGATTCGCCAAAATCAATAGGGCTCGTGGTACAGTGACCTATAACGTACGTTCCAACTTTCAGCTCATTCGAACAAAGCGTTTAGACGCTAGCGTGTTAACTCACATAGTACATACACACATACATATACACATATATACATACGTCACTGTAAAAAGAGCAAAAATGAACTCAGGTGACCTCAAAACGTGTAGAAATACCAAAACTCAAAGACGGATTTTTGACATAATTACAATACTTTCCTTAAATATGTATGTTCGGAAATTAAAATTGACTACATGTCATACGCTTTTATCTCTCTTGCACACTCATGGGCAAATTATTGCTAGGTGTTATTTGGCAAAGTGATAGGTCACCGTCGCATGAATTGTATAGATTTTGGTGAATTCAGCACTTATATTTATTATTATTATTATTATTTTACAGGGACACACACACCAAAAAAGAAAGAAAAAAAAAACTCTATTATGGCCTATGGCCTCAAATTATTTAAAATGCGAGTGCGCCTAAACGCCTTATTCGAATAAACTGAAAATTTATATACTTGTTATAAGTCACTGTCATGCGAACTGTATAGATTTGGGGGAATTCAGCACATATAGGCTTTTAAAGAGACAAAGAAAAATTCTTTATCGTTATGGCTTATGGGCCCAAATTATTTAAAGTGCGATAACGTCTAAACGCCTTCCTCAAATCAACTGAAAATTTATATACATTTTATAGGTCACCGCCACAGGAACTGTATGAATTTTAGAGAATGTAGCACTTATAGTTTTTTTTTTTTTTTTTTTTTTACAGGGATACAACAAAATATTCTTTATCATTATGGCCTATGGGCTCAAATTATTTAAAGTGCGATAGCGTCTAAACGCCTTATTCGAATAAACTGAAAATGTATATGCATGTCACCTTCACACGAGATGTATACATTTTGGTAAATCTGGCACTTATAGCTTTTTTTTTTTTTTTTTTTTTTTTTTTTTTCCTTTTCAACAGGAACGTAACAAAAATTTCTTTATCATTAAGGTGTTTGGGCTGAAATTATTTAAATTGCGATAACTTCTAAATGCCTTATCCGATTGAGTTGAAAATTTATATTCATGTTATAGGTCACCGTCGCACAAGCTGTGTAGATTTTAGTAAATTTAGAACTTATAGATTTTTACAAAGACACAACGAAACATTCTTTATCATTATGACCTATAGGCTCAAATTATTTGAAGTGCAATAGCGATAAACGTCTCATTCGATTGAGCCTTTTACTGCAAATTATTTAAATAACAATGCCCACCTATATACACCACCACACCATGATTAACTTCCTCAATAACAACTACTAATGCTGTTAGCACAAACAATAAATTTTACAAACAACTTTTGTGTGTAAATCAAAAACTTGCACGTGAATATTCAACGCACTCTAGAATTATATAACTTTATTTTCTCTGGAGTTGGTTTAAATGACAGAGAAGACTCTATCTAAAGAGTAAAAACGGTTCTGTTAATTATTATTTTCATTATTTTATATATATTTAAGTATCTGTATGTTTGATGTTTGAATGTGTGTCACATTTTCTAAAGAAATTTTCTGTACTCAAAATTTACACAAACTTACAAAGCAATGAAAAATCAATGAAAAAATAAATTCCAAGTTGTTTTGCTTTGAAAATACAAACCATACTTTTTTTTTTTTTTTTTTTTTACGCATAATTAACGTAGAATTGTAATAACATGCGAAACATGAGCGGAAATGGAGAATCAACACCAAAACCTTGGAATTTTCTTCCTCGAATGGGATTATGAAAAAAAAAGAAAAATACTCTTTGAATAATAAATTAAATTTGATCTTTTTACACATGAATGAATGTGCAGCCAGACTGAACTGTTATAACAATATGTTTATATTTTTACAGAGAACCTAATAAACTTAATCGAACCTGCTTTTTGGATGTTGGGGAAAAAATAATTTTTATTCGGACACTAATTAAATGTTTTAAAAGTTATTAAGCTATATTTGTAAAATAATCAATTGCAAACCTTTGATCTTCGAGGAAAAAAGATTTTTGAACCATCATTATTCATATCAAATAGATATATGGAGGGAACATGAAAGTTGTTTTTTATATGGAGTCGTTATTAGTTATTACCCGTCCTCTGAAAACATTCATAAATTGATTACAAAATTATGTCACTATATAGGTAACAGATGCTAGTAAAATGTATATTATCTAGATTAATGTGTAATAATGACAGTAATAATAAAATTCGTTTTTTCAGAAAGGATTTTATAAAATTCAGCAATAGGAGCCATGAAGATTATTATTTTATGTTACAAAGTTGTTATTAGCTGTTCTCTTAAAGCATTCATAAATTGACTAAGAGAATTATGGCACTATATCGATAGCAGATACTAGCTGAAAGAATATTATATAAATTAATGTGTAATAAGAAAAATAATAATATATAATTCGCTAATACAAGAGGAATTTTATAAATCCCAACAGCATTTTCATTTAATTGTACTTTTCACATCATAATACTTAATATATCTAGTTTTAAAAAATCTGATGTGATAATCACACTACTTTCTCCAAATTAATCTAGACTTATTATTGCAATTTAAGGTGTATGAAGAGCTTTATTTGAATATTTCCAGGGTAGTTTAAAAACATGTCAAAACAGTTTTAGAAGCAGTTTTATTTGACATATACTATTTATGCACGAGGTGGAAGGCTATCCCCTTTTTCACTCCCTACCAACCTGAATATTGTAGCTACGTTTATACAGCATTTGAAAATGCTATTAAATTAAAAATATATATTTAAAATTATTCAAAAAATTTTCGAATACACAGCTCTTTAAAATTTATTAGACTAATTTTGAGTAGCCATGTGCATTGTTTATAAATTGTATATGCACTAAATAGTGTACTTAAATTTAGCGCAACAAAATAAATCATAACATACTGCAATACCCTTCGAGACATTTTCCACCATAGCCCTAATATATCCGATTTCTTTTGTATGAGCCTGCAAACGAAGGTTGAATGTTTTCCATATCATATTCTATGAAAGACATGTTTTCGCGTATATAAAAATATATATGCCAGTTGTTAATTTAATCTTATGTGGTGCAATCTAAAGATGCTAAAATGTACGAACAGGAAATTTTGCGCATGAAAATTATACATTAGGAAAATAAATGTATGCTCCTGTTTATGTACTACCATTTTTCGATCTCAATAAAAATTTTCAAATAAAATCTCTTTATGATCCAGATCTAAATACTGAGTTTGGACTTCATCTTTTTGTCTGCTCAACAGACTCAAATTCACACAGGCTGACACACGTAGACCAGTTAGTTACTAAGCATGTATATCTTAAGAAATTCTTAAATTTCGAATAACTTACAAAATTTTCAAATTAGGACATTTATAGTCATTAATGATCATAGCGGTATCATAAATGATGTTTTTAAAATAGTCTGACATACGTTGAAAATATTTATCATAATGCGCGTTAATGCGAAACTTTTTCCTATTCTCCTATAATAATAATAATAATAATAATAATAATAATGATATAATAATATAATAATAAAATCTTAAATTTTGAATTTTGAATTATGAAGTTTTCAAATTAGAATGTTTAAAAGAGATAAATTCTTGCGAACATCATAAATGATATTTTAAAACTGGCCCAATCACTTTATGATAATTCTATTTTAAGATATTATTTACACAAACTAACGAACACACTAACTAACGAACCAATTGGCAAACTGACTAACCTACTGAATTAGCACTACATCGATTTTGTCATTCCTCACATCAAAATGTGTAAAGAAGTCAAAACACCAAGACTGAAAATTTTCACGAGTACTAAAAATAAAGTGAACTGAATTAACACTACATCGATTTTGTCATTCCTCATACCTCAAAATGTATAAAGAAGTCAAAACACCAAGACTGAAAATTTTCACGAATACTAAAAATAAAGATAAGCAAAATAACTAATACAAAATGTTGCAAAGCTTTTAATAAAAAAGAACTCCTTTTTCTAACATCTCACACTGTTACTTATAATATCTATTAAAAAATGAATCAGTGTACCTGCTAAAAGGATTTCAGTCCAATTTTTTTTTCAAAATTGACGTAGTAGTGTTTTTAGTGTCTTTGATGATATACCTATCAATGTATATAGAAAAGACGTCAGTCTAATAATTATTTAGGATGAGGCAGAGGGGCCAATATTCATGTTGCGAGCAAAAAGGGCTTCTGTCCTGGAGTGAAGCTCTTACTGCTTACAATAGACTCTAATGTCTCAGATGGCAGCAATGTATCGATTTAGTTACTTTTTTTACATTCCTGGAGAATATTAACAATTTTACAAACAAATAGTTGAAAATTGGCGACGAGTACTGAAAATGTTGATAATTAACAAGATATTTCAAATATTAATTTAGAAGTATGTGTGCAAAACTTTTTTTCTCCATACATACAATTAAGTATGTAAAGGGGATATTTCGCCTAATTTGGCAGGCATTTTAACCCCATGTTACTCTATGGAGAAATTTGTTTTATAAATTACTCATTACCTAATGAATTTTTCTAAATCCAATCTTCACATTTAGAAAATTTACAACGTTAAAATGTTTCTCGTTTTTCAAAAAAAAAAACTTTTTTTTCATATTTGATATTTAATTTTAATGTGCGAAAAATTAATTAACAGAATTTTTTGTGCACTTTATAGCTTCAAAATTAAGTATTAAAAAAAAAAAAAAAAAAAAAAAAAAAACTTTTGGAAACTGAGAAATATTTTAATCGTTGTAAATTTTCTAAATGTGAAAACGGAATTTAAAAAAAAAAATACATTAGATAAAGAATAATTTAGAAAACAAATTTCTTCGTAGAATAACATGGAGTTAGACTGACGGTCAAATAAGTGAAGTATCTCCTTAAAGAAATGTTTCATTATTTGAAAACATCATCCACACATAAATTAAAATAAATATTTAAAATTATTTCTTACTAGCAGGCTACGCCTGCTTCGCTGGTCACTGTATTTAAATGAATTTTGAATAGAATTTAATCACTATTTTTCTATATCACTTTATAAATGAAAACTTAAAAAAAAAAAAAAAAAAAAAAATTGAAATCACTCTAAACCTCGCTTCGGGTAACCGCTGCCTACGGAATCTCTTTTTCCGCCCACACTGCATCGGGTCTAGGTTCTCACTGCCTGCAGAAAGGTTTTTACCAGACACTTTGATTTGGGTATATATCGATGACAAGTGGATCTGCTATCCTTCAAGAACTACGATTTTAAAGATGACTGTATCTCAGCATCTATTAAATATTTTAGTTTTTGAACAAGCTCTTTTATAGCCCTCGCTCTTTACACTATATTATCATATGATTCCGACCAATATAATAAATATAAGAAAATGTTGATTTTTTCTTTAAAAAGAATTAAATAAACAATAAATAAATTAGTTTTTATTTTACTTAAAATTTTTAATAAGTTAATCATTTGTACTATATCACCATTTTTCCCGATAAATACAATAAATTAATATATACATATCCCTTTCAAAGGACTTAATTAAATAAATGAAAAATAAAAAGCTGATATGTATTATATTGTAAAAATTATACATAAACATAAGTGTTATAAATAGTTTTTTAATTAAAAAATTAATATGTTTATTTTATTTTATTTTTACTGTTTTACCGTTTGATTTCAATAAATGTAATAAATTTAAATAATCTGATGTGCTACTCACACAACTGGCTCTTACTCAGAAGTTTAATACTATAAATATAGATTGGTGATTAAGAAGTCAGGTGATGAGTATACTGTTGTTTAAACCTACGTTAAAAACAATTAAAATTTGGCCTCGAAACAGTTTTATTTGACAAATAATTCTGTGTGAGGGAGGACTATCGCCCACCTCAATCCCCTGTTTGATTATTTTACGTATATTTATATCGAATTCAAAACTATTATTAAATTTAAAAGATCATTTAAAGTTATTCTGGCAACTTTCACATGTACCATTCCTTGAAACTTCTCAATCTTGGACAAACGTTTCAAGTAACAAACTTATATTAACTTCAAAACACAACATTTGCGTGGGCTGAAATTATTGGTTTTTAAATTACTCTGAAAAGACACACAGACAAAGATCAATCGTTAAAAACTTAACTTCGGCATTCAAGAAACCTCAAAACGTGTAAATATAAAAACAAAAAAATCAGATGATGATTGGTCAGCTTAAAAAATGCTTTATTCACCGCATGGGTATGAGGAATTAATTTCAATTCCGGAGCAGTTTTCCTAGACATGGTAAAATATTATCGTAATGCACTTGCCCTAATTACATTTAATAAAAAAAGAATGTTTTTGCTTAATTATTGACAGCCCTGTATATCTTCTAAAAATTATACACACACCACATGGTGCATATAAATACAATTCTATATTAATAACGTACAGAACAACCGGGAATACATTTCCATCAATTTTGAAGTACTAGTTCTTTTGTGTAAACGAACGGTGAAGAATTTTACTACCACATTCTACATAAAACATGCTTTATGCATATGAAAAAAAAATTCATTTTATTTGGTTTAGTGCAGCCACAGGTGTTAAACTCTACTTATCTGCAATTTCCTCCATAGACGTAATATATCTGAATTCTCTTGGATGTCCCTGTACACAAACCATTTGCTTGATCTCAACGAAAAGTTTAGTGTAGCGTCACTATATGATACAGATTTAGAACACCGAGGTAGGACTTAAAAATTAAATTAATTTAAAACATTCAGATTAGAAATTAGAAAAAATCTCGATGAGGTGCATACCTGCAGGGTCGCAGCTACCCATATGTGAAGTTTTGTAGCTCTGTGATCAGTAGTTTGAACACCAGAGCGCAGACACACACAGACAGACAGACCCTTATCGTTATTTATATAGATGAGATTAATAGAAAATTGGGAGAAATGCACGTTTTTTCATGAATGCTGAGAGAGCTTCAGTAGAGTGTCTTAATTTTTTTTTCTGTGTGGCCTAAATATGTTAAATAAATGTTTCAATCTTTGAAATACATCACCCATGCAGAAATCAATATGAATATTTAAGATTATTCCCTAAATGATAATAGAAAATTGAGAGAAATCCATATCTTTACTAAATGCGGGGGGGGGGGGTATAATTAATAACTTCGTAGAAAGTTTCTCAAAGATATCTAAAGAGTTATTTTTATCCATCTAAACATACATTTTGAATATTAATTTCAGATTAAAATTGTTTAATATAACATCAATGGGAAAATCATTTTTTTTTTAAAGTAACAAAAAAAGTAATCATTTTTTAAAATATGCTAGTACTGGAAAAATAGGCAACTTTTGTACTACGGGATACTAATTAATAACAAAAAATCGTTCGCAAAAAATAACTTACAACCAAACTATTATTTTAATTATTTATTAAGTTTAAAACTTCTGATGAAAAAACTGTGGTCATTTATATGAAATCGATGATAATAATAATAATGATAATGAATAATAATAATAACAAATTTGAAATTTAATACAATCCGTTTTCATTTATTGTACCATTCTAACTTTTTGAAAAAAAAAAAAAAAATGCATGCACAAAATGAATACCCACTTTCACTGCTTTTTTTGCGCCGCGGAAATTCCTGATTTACAGGAAGTCTTATTATATCGTAGCGTTGCCAATTTGTTACACACTTGTTCACAGAAGCTCTTTAAAAATTACCTGAGCATGAAGTTAGATTAAGTCATTAAACTATCAGATGGAAAGAGTGTAAAAGGTCATTTCCTCTAATTTAAAGTGATTTCTTTTTTGATGTCATGTTTGAATTGTAAACAAGTAATTATTTTTGAAATTATGTAAATGAGCTTAGAATACTATAATACTTTCTTTTCACTCTTTCACTCTTCTTACCCAAAAATCGACTTATTAACGCAAATTGCCAACTTATGTCATAAGAAGTGAGAATGTTATTTTCTTTATGCTTTTTGAAAAATCCTGCAGGCCTTCTGTGCCATTTGACCAGCATTAAATTCGGGACCAAAAGCAGGGAATCGAGCAATCCAATAGTTAAATTCGGGATGGGACCCACATTTGGTCCCGTATTTACCTATGCTTCTTTGAAGGGATAGAATAACTCTCTTTTAGATTCGTAAAACGCGAGGGATCAGTCACAAGTTTAAAAGATCTTCATTTTTCCGATATTTCGTAGCCTAAGTTTGATATCGTAGCATAATCCTAGTTTGATATGCGTGTTATTATTATTATTATTATTATTATTAAAGTTTAAAAACATTTTTTTAAAGTAAATTTTAAACAGTTTTTGGCAAAAGTTAGAAATTTACAATAAATAGTGATTATGAGATCACAATTCTAATATCGCTAAACTCGGCAGAAAATTTAGAGATTTAAAAGAAAAATAATCTGGTGTGTCACTCACACAACTTTCAATATTATAAAGACATATTTTAGATTAGGTGGTAGAATAACAAGTACAGGGTGTTTATAATTAAACTTACCCTATAAACAGCATCGTACAGCGCAAACGGGTGAACGGAGTGCAACGAAATTCGGTATATAGAATACACACGAGATGCGCTCACGGAATTTAAAAAAAAAAAAAAAAAATGTTCCAAAATGTCCACCATATTGTCTGAGGGGAAGGTGTTACCTCCATTCTTAATCCCTCGATTTACCATAGTACATACATTAATAAAAAATTTAAGGTGGTTATAGAATTTAAATGTTTATTACAAATTATTAAGATAATTTTCTCACATATCATTCTTTGAAACCCACCAATCTTGGTCAAAATTTTTATACGGTAACCTTATGCAAAATTCAAAATACTCTATTTGAATTTCCTGAAATAATTTGTTTTTATGTTATGCTGATAACAGAAGTGTACGTAGATCAACCATTAAAAACATAATTTTCGTATTCATGGGACCTCAAAACGCGTAATTACAGAAATAATCAGCGTTGAAATTTAGAATCCAAACTAATACTTTGCTTACCATGAGTCTGAGGAAGTAATTATCATTCCTCGGCAGTTTTCTTGGTATTGGTAAAATTTAATAAAGCACATACTGTATTTAAATTTAGCAAAGAAACAAAGTATGAAAAACGTATAACACAATTTGAAATGCACTTCCAGCAATTTCCTAGTAATGTATCCGAATTCTTTTGCGTGACCTTGTCATGAATGGTAAATGATTCTCGTATTATATCCAATGCTAAATATGCTTTCATTCCTATAAAAATTATGCAGTCTAAAGTTGTTAAACTTTATATACCAGAAATTTCGCCCGTAGACTTAATGTATTTAAGTTCTCTTGGATGTTATTGTACACAAATTATTTGCTCGATCTCAACGAAAAGTTTACTGTATCATCACTATATAATACAGATTTTGAATACCGAGTTTGGACTTTCTGCTACCATTTGATCTTGGGTATGGTATGGTATTAGGATTAAGACCGATTGACTGCACTAGGGTCCTAGGTTTGAGGGGGAGTGCCTTCTGTGGAGATTTTTCTAATGGGTCCTATCCCGTGTTTACGCAAGTTTCATTTGATATTGGGATATGCTGATAACAGACACACAGGCAGACCCATAGACGGACACACAGACCAGCCGATAAAACCCTGATTTTCGGATTTGCGGCACGTCGAAATGCGTAATTATAGCAGAAATTCAATTTCAAAATTTGATTGTTTTT
Organism: Salticus scenicus; assembly: GCA_963930645.1. Taxonomy (NCBI): domain Eukaryota; kingdom Metazoa; phylum Arthropoda; class Arachnida; order Araneae; family Salticidae; genus Salticus; species Salticus scenicus. The sequence continues at coordinate 345,070,935 of OZ005648.1, forward strand.
TTCAAATTCAAATTTCAAATTCAAAAATTTGACTCCAAAACATTACTTTATCTAGCATTATATCAATCTTGAAACATATAAGGAAAATTTATTATTTGATTTCTTTTAAAACTTTAAAACTATTTAAAATTTTAAATATGTTCAGACTAATATTAAACTAAAGTCTGTGTATATTTTAAATATTTTAATCATTTACTCTTTAAAAATGTATTTTGGGTTCTTTTATAAGATTATACTTAGCTTTAATATACAACAGAAATTGTACAAACCCAGTAATATGGATTAATAATTTTTGAAATTGCAATTATTAATATAATACCAAACTTAAGCAGTTTAAATTTTTAAATCACTTGTTAAATTAAAATAATCTGGTGTATCACTCACACGACTTCCTCTTACCCTGAAATTTAATACTATAAATACAGGTTGCAGATTAAGAGGTAAGTTAACGAGTACTGTTATGTAAACCTGTGTTAAACAATTCAAATTAGGCTTCGGAAGAGTTTTATATGAAAATTAGTTGTGTGAGAGGGGTCTACCGCCCCTCAACCCCCCGTTACATTAATGCACCTACATTTATGTAGAATTTAATTCGGTTATTAAAAAATAATTCTGTTTTTAAAAAATAATTTACTAAAACTATTATTTAAAAAAATTATATTTTATGAAAATGCAGACGATTTCCATATTAGAGAAGTAGTATAACACCAAATATCCAAAAAAAAGTCCATTTTATTCTCAATATTAAAAAAAAAAAAAAAAAAAATTGATAACTTTGTTTTAAATTATCGCAGATCGATGGTTCAACCATTCGTTTTAAAGGTATTGGCGAGCTCTTTTGAAAGATATCCACCATGAAAATTTACTCCTTTCGAGGGGGGACTCCCCCCCCTCTACTTACCTGCAATTTCTCCCAATAGACGTAATGTATTAGAATTCTCTTGATTGTCCCTGTATACGAACCATTTGCTTGATCTTAACGAAAAGCTTACTGTAGCATCCCTATATGATACACATTTAGAACACCAAGTTTGGAATCTCTGCTACTATTTGTTCTTGAGATATGCTGATAACAGACAGACACACACACAGACATACACACAGACCATTTGCTAAAAAAAGATTTTCGTATTCAGGGGACCTCAGAACATGTAAATATAATAAAAACTCGCGTTCGAAAATTTGACTCAAAAACAATACTTTCTCTACCTCATGGGTAAGAGAAAGTAAAAAGTTAAATTTGTTCTCAATATTACATTTTTTTTTTTTTTTTTTTTTGTTAAAAATGAAAAAAATCGATAACTTTATTTTAAATTATCGCAGATCGACGGTTCAACCATTCGTTTTAAAGGTATTGGCGAGCTCTTTTGAAAGATACCCGTCCTGTCAGGAAAATTTACTCATCATGAAATTTCCCCCCGGGGGGGAAGGCGGGGGAGGCGAGGCTTCTACATACACAAAAAAAATTTTCCCAGTTGACTCTCTCTATTACAAAAAATATAGATTCGTTTCATTTGGTTTAGTGCAGTCTATAGATGTTAAACTCTACTTACCTGCAATTTCCCCCATAGACGTAATGTATTTTTGAATACTTTTGAGTGTCCCTGTACACGAACCATTTGCTTCATCTCAACGAAAAGCTTACTGTAACATCCCTATATGATAGACATTTAGAATACCGAGTTTGAACTTCTGCTACTATTTGTTCTTGAGATATGCTGATAACAGACACACAGACAGACAGACACACAGACCATTCGCTAAAAATATGATTTTCGTATTCAGGGGACCTCAGAACATGTAAATATAAGAAAAACTCACGTTAGAAAATTTGACCCTAAAACAATACTTTCTCTACCCTATGGGTAAGAGAAAGTAAAAATAGCCTTATTAGCAATATAATTTGTATTAGTGGAAATTCCCTCAATTGTAAAGATTCGGGACCAACGTTTGGTTCCGAAATTAGCTATGAGGTTGATCGTGAGGAAAGCTATAATTACTTTGGTCTCGAATTTACCTACTCCGCTTTTGAAGTATTCCCATGAATGATTCAAAAAATAATTAATTTAGCTTTTTCTAAATGCAGTGAAACTTCACAGATTTCAATTAAATCTTCGCTTCCATCACTTTTGTTAAGCCATAGATTCAAAGAGCATTTTTTTTTTTTTTTTTTTTTGTAAATCTGAACCACGTATTTAATATATATTTGTAACAATTAAAATAAATAAATAAATAAGATGACCATAAATAATATTATATAAAGATTTTTGATGAATCACTATCTATATATTTTCTTAAACACATTACTATGCACATTTTTAAAGTAATAAGTATTATGGTCTACTTCAACTACTCATTAAAAGTCTGTTCGTCTCGGAATAATTTTACGATTTTATAATTCGATGGAACAGACAAGGTAACTATACGTTTAAGTATTTTAATAATTGCCGAAACGTCAGTGGAGGCCCTCTGTTGAGACTGAAAATGGTTTTGGGCTGTGTCTGTGTGTCTTTCTGTCTGTCTGTCTGTCTGTCGCGCGATAGCGGCCGCAAAATTAGCGCTATTGACTTGAAATTTGGTACACATGTTTATGAGCCCTACGAAATCAGCTGTATAGTTTTTGGTATGTATTCCATTTGTTGTTCGTATACAGGCACACGCCAAAGTTTTTCTTATCATTACGGCCTATGGGAGGAATTTGTATGTATCGCGATAGCGGCCACAAAAATCACGCTATTGACTTGCAATTTCGTACGCGTGTTCATGAGCCCCACGAAATCAGCTGTATAGTTTTAGGTGTGTATTCCATTTGTAGTTCGTGTACAGGGACACGCCAAAGTTTTTCTTATCATTACGGCCTATGGGAGGAATTTGTATGTACCGCGATAGCGGCCACAAAAATCACGCTATTGACTTGCAATTTGGTACTCATGCTCATGAGCCCAACGGAATCAGCTGTATAGTTTTAGGTGTGTATTCCATTTGTAGTTCGTGTACAGGGACACACCAATGATTTTCTATCATTACGGCATATGGGAAGAATCAGTATGTACCGCCATAGCCACCTCAAAAATCCAGCTATTGACTTCCAATTTTTGCCGAAACGTTAGTAAAGGCCCTCTGTTGAGACTCAAAAGGATTTTGGGTTTCGTCTGTCCATCTTTCTGTCTGTCTGTCTGTCGTGCGATAGCAGCCGCAAAAATCACGCTATTGACTTGAAATTTTGTACACATGTTCATAATCCCCACGAAATTAGCTGTATTGTTTTGGGTGTGCATTCCATTTGTTGTTCGTGTACAGGGACACGCCAATGGGACGGCCTATGGGAAGAATTTGTATGTACCGCAACAGCGGCCGCAAAAATCCTTCGATTGACTTGCAAATTGGCGCACACGATCCAGCTTTGCATATAAGTAGCTGTATAATTTTTATTGCTATATTTTTTATAAACTGTGTACAGGGACACGCCAAAATTCTTAACATTACGGCGTATGGGGTGAATTTCGTTTCAACGCACTTTAATATCATTACTTTGCAATGAAGAAAATGAAATTAGCGTACGTGAGTAAGATGTTTAAACTTATGTTGCTTGAAGAAAACATGTGCTCTTAAGCTTTTTAATTAATGTACAGGACCTTACAAGAGTGTATTACAAGATCAGGTATATTACAAGATCAGGGGTATACAGCAGGAATGTATCTGATTATGGTAATAAGTCGATCGAATCAATATATACTATTATATAATAAGAAATAAATAGAAATGACCTATTGAATAATCTCTGATGCAAATAGGACGTGAGGCTCCTGATCTGCAGATCCACTAGTTGCCGAAACGTCAGTGGAGGCCCTCTGTTGAGACTCAAAACGGTTTTGGGCTGTGTCTGTGTGTCTGTCTGTCTATCTGTCGCGCGATTGCGGCCGCAAAAATAGCGCTATTGACTTGAAATTTGGTACACATGTTCATGAGCCCTACGAAATCAGCTGTATAGTTTTTGGTATGTATTCCATTTGTAGTTCGTATACAGGGACACGCCAAAGTTTTTCTTATCATTACGGCCTATGGGAGGAATTTGTATGTATCGCGATAGCGGCCGCAAAAATAGCGCTATTGACTTGAAATTTGGTACACATGTTCATGAGCCCCACGAAATCAGCTGTATAGTTTTTGGTATGTATTCCATTTGTAGTTCGTATACAGGGATACGCCAAAGTTTTTCTTATCATTACGGCCTATGGGAGGAATTTGTATGTATCGCGGTAGTGGCCGCAAAAATAGCGCTATTGACTTGAAATTTGGTACACATGTTCATGAGCCCCACGAAATCAGCTGTATAGTTTTTGGTATGTATTCCATTTGTAGTTCGTATACAAGGACACGCCAAAGTTTTTCTTATCATTACGGCATAAGGGAGGAATTTGTATGTATTGCGATAGCGGCCACAAAAATCCCGCTATTAACTTGGAATTTGGTACACATATTCAAGAGCCCAACGGAATTAGCTGTATAGTTTTAGGTGTGTATTCCATTTGTAGTTCGTGTGCAGGGACACGCCAAAGTCATTCTATCATTACGGCCTATGGGAAGAATCTGTATGTACCGCGATAGCCACCGCAAAAATCAAGCTATTGACTTCCAATTTTTGCCGAAATGTCAGTGGAGACCTTCTGTTGAGACTCAAAATAATTTCGTGTTCCGTCTGTCCGTCTGTCTGTCTGTCTGTCTGTCGTGCAATAGCGGCCGCAAATATCACGCTATTGACTTGAAATTTGGTACACATGTTCATGATCCCCACGAAACTAGCTGTATAGTTTTGGGTGTGCATTCCATTTGTAGTTCGTGTACAGGGACACGCCGAAGTTTTTTTTTTTATCATTATGGCCTATGGGATGAATTTGTATGTACCGCAATAGCGGCCGCAAAAATTCTCCGATTGACTTGCAAATTGACATATAGATTCAGGCTCGGTATAGAAATAGCTATTTATTTTCTTAGGTCTATACTTTTTATGGCTTGTATACAGGGACACGCCAAAATACTTCACATTACGGCGTATGAGGTTAATTGCGTTTAAACGCATTTTAACATCTTTACTTTGCAATCAAGAAAATTAAACTAGCGTACGTGAGTAAGATGTTTAAACATATGTTGTTTAAAGAAAATATGTGCTCTTAAGCTTTCTAATTAATGAACCTTACAAAAGTGTTCTGACAATGTCACGTAGTCATCCAAACGATGTTAAATTTGGAACAATTATTAATTTTAAACGCAAAGTAAGCTGAATAGTTTTTACTGATGTATACAATGTTTATGGTTTGTTTACAGAGACACGCAAAATAATTTCGTAGCATTAGAGCCTATGGACAAACTTTTATTTAAGCGCGCACTTTAATGCATTTATGCTGAATTGAACTTAATAAAATTAACATACATTATAAAGATGCTTAAAATTATGTTTACTCTTAAAAAAGGTTATGTATAGACTAAATAATTTATGGGACCACACAAAATAATTCCGAGTATGTACTGTAATCATCCAAATGATGTCAAATTAGTTTGAAAAATTAATGAGTTATAATTAATTAGGTTTATTCTTATTATTGGCGTTTATAATGACTGTGGCTACTTTTCCGGGATACGAAAATAATTTCGTACTATCACGGTCTATAGTCGATATTTCTTAAAAGTTTATTTTAACATGGTTACACCCCATCAAATATAATGAAATTTTGTTAGAATTTTAAAAGCATGTTTTCTTGTTGATAATTGTGGGCATAGAATTGGAAATTAGTTTAAAGGTTACGCAAAATATTTCCGATATGCTATGTAATTTTTTTGTATGATATTTGGTAGTTATGAAATTTGGTATTTATGAATTTCAGGGAAATAATACAAGACCGTCGTTTATTAAGAATACATATTGTTGCGTACTTGGGGGGTCCGTAAGTTGTCCGAGAATGAAAGGCAAAACTTGGAAAAATTCAGTGATGAATTCACAGGAAGTTCCAGAAAAATACAGGTCTATAAACCAAGTATCAGCTTCAATTCAACCAGTAAACACAGCTTAAACAACAGCCGTTAACAGCAAATCAACAGTACAAACTGTTCAGCAATAACACATAAAGAAAGTCTCATCTAAAGAGGCTCAAAGCAAAGCAAGCATTTGCCGAAACTGACACAGATCTGAGACTGACCGCCTTGGCGAAAAAATGCTCCTTTCATACTTTTCTATCGAACACAGACTGTTCTGGAAAATTCTCGTATCTCATAATGAGATTAGAGCTTCCATATTTGGTATATCCCTAATAAGGATTTTCTCGCCAAGATCACCAAAAAAAATCGCCAAGGAGGGAAACAGTCGCCAAATTTGGCGCCAAATCCATTTCTTCCCTTATTTGAGCTTTTTTAAGTGTTTTTAAAGGAAAATTAGGCTATTTTAGCACTAAAACGACTAGAAATGCACAAAGTTAGCATTTTATTAACTTTACTAAACCTCTTTGAAAGAATTGATACAAAAATAAATGCAATTATTTACAATTCCGGAACACTTTATAAGATATGCAAATAGAGACACAGCGGGGGGTTGAGGGGGGCGGCAGCCCCCCTCAGGAATGTATCTGATTATGGTAACAAATCGATCGAATCAATATATACGATTATATAGTAAGGAATAAATAAAAATTACCTATTGAATAATGTCTGATGTAAATAGGACGTTGAGGCTCCTGATCTGCAGATCCACTAGTTTTAATTGTGACAGATTTTTGCTCTCTATATTTTCACAAAAATTAAATAAAATATTAGAAAATAGAGAAAAATAAAAAACATCATACGTATATGACATTCAAACGGAACAGATATTTTAAATTACTGCGGCTTTATTAATCATCTTTACTTTCTCTTATCCATAAATGGTAAAGAAAGTATTGTTTTTAGGTCAACTTTTCGAAATTGAGATCTTCTATATGTATATTTTGAGATCTCCTAAATACGAAAATCAAGTTTTTCCTCCTGTTATTTTGTTTGTACGTCTGTTAATCAGTTATCAACATAACTAACAAACAATTATCAGTAAGATGTCCAAAAACGGTATTCTAAATATGTATCAAATTTCTAACAGGTTCAATTTTACATTTTTAAACTGCACTAACCAAAATGAAATTGGCATACATTCTTTATATGCACTAAAGCATGTATTCATAAAATATGGTATGAAAAATATTAATCCTAGTTTTATAAGACCACACAAAAGAATTCCGATATATTAGTGCAGCGTTTTAAAATTGATCGAAATGCATTCCAAGTTTTACCAGTCTTTTATATTTGCTTATTATTTATTATATTAGTTATTTATTTTTGTGCTGTGCTAAGTTTAAATTCCTTTTTGGTACATAATATAATTTATAGATAATATACAAGGCTGCTCAAAATTAGTTTGAGCAGCAATTCTCTGTATGAGAATAAAGAATAGTTAAAGAATAATTATTTGAATAATGAAATACCATAACTTTATGTGCAATAATTAAAAAATAATTACTTTTTAAACTTATAAATTTTAACAGGTATTTAGAAAAGTTTTTTCTCTCTCTATTACAGCCATTAAAATAATTCTACATTTTTAACTTAATTATTTTTCTTTTTAATTTAAGAATGTCTGAGCGAATTTTTTGTCCATGTTATGATCTTACGCGCAGAATATCTCCTTGATGGTTAGTCAAAATTTAATGAAAGCTTAACAGCTTTTACGTAATATACACTTCCTTTCCATAAATGACCGGGCACTTTCGATTTCAGACGTTTTGCCAAATATTCCAAAAAGTACTGAATGAATCATTTTAAAACTTCTTGAATGTAAAGAACATGTTATTTCAGAGAAATAACGCATATATTTCAGAGAAAGCGTTGCCTCGAAAGCAAAGGGGGACCAGTAAATAAATAAAGAAAGAAAAATGAAAATGTTTGTGGTCACCCTGTAAAAAGTAATGTTTGAAATGTGTTCTGGCAGTAGTATGTATTTAAGAGCCTTCTTCATCTTATCTGAATAAAATTTTTATGAGACTACCACACATATTTATGGAAAATGAAATGGTTTCTTTAAAAAATTAAAAAAAAAAAAAAAAAAAAAAAAAAAAAAAAAAAAATGTGGAGTGACTCCACTCGACTTTTCAAACTTTAGGTATTATCGTTTGTTTAAACTCACATAAAATCTCACATAAAAAAATTGAGCCCATAAGTCATATTGATAAAGAATTTTTTGTTGTGTCCCTGTAAATAAATAAATAAATAAATAAAAACTATAAGTGCTTGATTCTCTATAATTCATACAGTTCGTTTGATGGTGACCAATAAAATGTATATATATATTTTAGTTCATTTGAATAAGGCGTTTAGACGCTTTGCGCTTTAAATAATTTAAACCAATAGGACAAAATGATAAAGAATTTTTCTTTGTGCAACTGTAAAAATCTATAATTGCTATAAGGGTCATCAAAATATATACAGTTCGTTCGATGGTGACCTAGATGCTATCGCACTTTAAATAATTTCAATTCGAAATAATTAGCCGTAGGCCATAATGATAAAGAATATTTGTTGTGTTCCTGTAAAAAAAAAATCTATAAGTTCTAGATTCACCAAAATTAATACAGTTCCTGATACGGTGACCTACAGTGCAAGTACCAACTTTCAGTTCATTCGGACAAAGTGTTTATACGCTATCGCGTTCATTCACACGCATACATGCATCATCTAAAAAATATAAAAAATGAACGTAAGGGGACCTTAAAACGTATAGATGCACGAAAATCTGAAAGTCGAATTTTTGTCATGATTACAACACTTCCCTTACATAGTATGTTCGGAAAGTTAAAAAAAAAAAAAAAAAAAAAAAAACCTCCTTTTTTAATTATGCAGGGTGTTATATCCACTGCAAAGCCATTTTTTGTAAAATTGATATACTATATTAGACACAGCATACTGCAATCAGAATGCAATAATATTTAAAATCTAATGAAATGTAAGCTTTTTTACTAAATAATTTTTGACTACGCATGCGCAAACTTTAACAAAATTTCATTTGCATAATTTAATAGCCCAAATTATTGATCTACTTACATGAAAACCCAAAACAAATATTTTGTAAATTCAAAAAGTTGTATGCGATAGAATGAATTGAATTTCAGTTCCTCTCAAAAATTGGAAAATGGTTTTATAAATATTTACTTACAATCAACGAGCGTTATATTACCATTGATTGAATCAAAATAAAGATATGAGTAAAACTCCTAATAGGTTAGCCTTTTTTTTTTTTTTTTTTTTTTTTTTTTTGTTTGCTTGTTTGTTTTGAGAGGAACTGAGTATCAGTTCATTCTATCGAGTACAACTTTTTGAATTTACACAATATTTGTTTGGGGTTCTTATACAAACAGCTCAAACTTTGAGCTATTAAATTATGCAAAATTTCATTAATGCTTGAGTTAACAATTATTTAGTAAAAATACTCATATTTCATTAGAAATTTAATATTTTTGCATTCTGATTGCAATTTGCTGTGTCTAATGTAGTATGTCAAGTTTTCTAGAAGAGGCTTTGCACTGGGTTTAATACCCTGAGTGTTAGAATGTAAAAAGTGGCAATTGTTTTTGCAGTTTTTTAAAGAATCAGTTATATCTCCATCAATGTATGTGCTTACTTCATAAAAATTCATATATATAATAAGAGAAGCCTGAATGTTACAGCCAGAAAGCATTTCAAGCATTACTTTTTACAGGGTGATCCCAAACATTTTTATTTTCCTTTAATTTTTTACCGGTTTCCTTTTTGCTTTTGAGATAAAATTTTCGCTGAAATATAACATGTTCTGTACATTCCTGAAGTTTCAAGATGATTCGTCTCGTACTTTTTGAGATATTTGACAAAATATCTGAAATCAAAAGTATTTGGTCACTTATGGGAAAGTAGTGCATAAATATATGAAACGACACGAACAATTAGACTTTTAGCATAAAATTTTTGTAATTATAATTACGCCAAAAACTATGATAAATTTTAATAATAATTATATTTATATATATTAAAAAAAAAAAAGAATGGAGCTTTACATCAAAATTATTTTTTATCATTTTAATTATAGGGTATTGTTCCATGTGCACAATTTATTTTAGGTTCATGTGATGTATCATTTGCATATAACCCTGCGCGCTAGGCTTTATATACACAAAAAATTAGCTGACATTATAAAAAAATTAAATTAAAAATGCACAATTATTCTAACAGCTGCAATAGAGAGATAAATTGTTTCTTAACAACTCTTAAAAATTACAAATTTCAAAATAAATTGTTTTTCAAGTTATTGTAAAAAGAATTATGATAATTTTTTACGGATATTTCCATCATTTAAAGGTACCTTACGATAGGCGTAGCCAGCTTTCCGTGTGTGTGGGTAGGGGGGGGGGGAACTTTGAATTTAAATTTGCAGTAGGAATATATATCATGAAAAACGGCAGTTTTTCGAGTGACGCAAGCGGAAGGACAAACGGACGGAAAGCTGCGAACTCATATATACGCCTAGTCTGACATCAAAGAGATTTGTAAAAGCCGACACTTAATATCTCAGCAAATAAGCCATATTTTGTTCTGATTTTTTCAAAATAGTCTTTTATCTTCGGTCTTAATCTATCCTGAAAATTTTACATTTCTACATGCAGTATGTTTTGAGATCTGAATCTCAATTTAAAGCCAAAATGGGAAAACGGTTGGAGTAATGGACTGAAATTTTGAAAAATATCTCTAAAACGGCTCGAAGGATTTTCATATAATTAATATATGTTGTTAATAGGATCTTTCTGAATCTAGTAACGTCTTCGTTTTTTTCAGGAAAACTCTTGTTTTTTATATAAATCGCTTTAAATATGGAACTATATTACTCCGCCAATTACATATGTTTCTTCGGGTGAAAACGCTGTTATTCGGTTCTTACTTGTAAGGTATGTGGGTTGGTTTGTTGACCGACTTGAATGCAGCCAATGAATTATTTAGAATTTTTTTTTAACGCAAAAGTACTTTATTACATGTTTAAAATATTTATTGTATATATACTAAGTCAAATTCACTTAAATATATTTTCTCTTCTGTTATGAAAAAAATAGTTTTGATTTCAAAATTTCATATTTAGTCAAAGAAATATTTAGATAATATTTTAAATAAGGAAGTATTTTGTAATTTTAGATATTCCATTTTATCATAATAATGATGAATTTACAATTTTTTAAAGCAAAAATTTTTTTAATCATTCATGAAAATCGATTTTATAATAACTCAATGATTTGCGATTTCTATTCATGTATCCTTACGCTCCGGGAATGGAAAAAAAACAGCAAATACAGTTTTGGCGCCATCTATCGTTTTTATTTAAAACATACCCTTTCGTAAATACACATATATATATATTTCTTTTTAAAAATTAAAAATCTCTTTTGAAAATACAGTTAGTGTTTATTCATTTATTTATTTTTCAGACTTTAAAATGATACATATTTTAAATATTAACATAATCAATTTTTATTATTATTATTATTCAAAGCAATGACTAGAGGATGAAACAGTGTTTGCACTGTTTATTAGAAAAAACAGTGTTTTAATAAACAGTGTTTAAACAGTGTTTTAATAAAATTCATTTTTCATGAATTTCAGTAAAATTCATGAAAAATGTGTCAAATAGCAATTATTAAAAAACACGTCAAAATAAATAAATAACATCTTTACTTTGAAACCCATAATAATTTATTTTTAAAAAATTATTCTTTCTTTTCTTTTTTTAATTAATTAACTTGTGCATGAAAAATTCTATTTCATAATTTACAATTACAGTAAACAAAAAATCCTCCTTTAATTTTAAATAACTATTTGTTCCGGTTTCTAAACAAGTTTTTTTTTTTTTTTTTTTTTTTTTTTTTTATGAAAAAAAAAAAAAAAAAAGTTTAATCTGTATGTATATGATTTTAAAAAAACCTACTAGATGGCGCCACTACATTTAATTTATTTTCCTTAAAAAAAAAAAGAAAGAAAGAAAGAAAGAAAGAAACTTTTAATAGCTTCGAAACATGTAGAAATAATTATTTAAAATTAAAGGAGCGTTTTTTGTTTATTGTAGTTGTAAATATATTTATGAAATAGTACTTTTACGCAGAAATTTCATTTTTTTTAAAGCTTAACTTATATTTTCCATAAAATTTTTCTCCAGGTGATTTTATCTTATTTTTAAAATTATAGAAATGTAAAGCTTAATTTATATTTTGTCTATTTTCCCCCCCAAACGTTCTATATGAAAATATATAGGAAGTAATTTTTACCTGCACTTTTGATGAAAATTTAAATTGTGAATATTGGAGCAGTATACTTAGCCTCAAAAGGGGAAAGAAAATATATAAAATTCCATTTTTAATATTTACTTGATATATTTTTTTAATTGTTTAATTTGTAATTCTCTAAAAAGAAACTTGCAAAATGTAAATTACGTAATTCTAACTTAAATTTGAAAATTTTCACTTACTTTTTTTTTTTTTTTTTTAAGAGTTTGAGAATCCCAGTCAATAAATTTTTCTAGTGCGAAGCTTCTCCATTTTGTTTCCAAGTGGCAGGCTACTTGAAAATTTGTGAGTATGAAATGGTTTGAAATACTGAATTAATTCACACTAAATTTGTAGTGTGGATTTATCTCAGAAATGTATTTGATATGTTCATTTGCCAACTTTCCCTGTGCCAACACACTGAAAATTTCAAATTTACATTAGAAAGGTTTTATGAACCGATTTGCTTAAAACTCCATATATAAATAGCCTTCATTTATAAATCCACTAAGTCCATTGATAAATTGTAGCTGCCATTTTGAAAAAAAATGGTGACAACTTCATACGAAAAGATAAATTAGTTTACCCTTCCTAGGAGCCAGAAGGACTTGTTTTAATTTTTTGATCAATAACCACTAAAAAGTAATGATATCAGTACAAAAAACCCTTAACGGCTTAAAAGTTTGTGACGCCGCTACTTTGTGGCTATAAGAATTTGAAATATGAGTCTTAAAAATAATGATATTAAATTTTAAGTGACGCTTTGCAATTAGTTAAAATATACATAGATTTTCTTATTTGATCATTCACTTTTATCTTTTATTTATATTTCTAATGCAAACGTAATATTTTTAACTTCAAGATCAGACAGATATTTAAAATACACTCACTGATGCTTTTTCATTCGCATTTCAAATTCAAAATAACAGTTTTAAAAGGAATGATATAAAAATTCCAGTGGCGCCTCGGTGTTATTTTAAAAGATTTGTTTTTAGATTCCATTAAAATTACTTTTGTTTTGCTAATAAAATATATTTACACATTTAAACAGTGCTTTTAATTTTCAAATATACTGTCAAATAATTATACTTTCACTGAGTTAGCATTATAAAGTAAAATTATTTATTTCAATAAATTGATTTATCCTTTGCGTCACGCTATCCAAAACTGCAAGTAAAATTTGTGTAAATGTTTTCTTTACGTCACACTACCTCTTTGAGCAAATTTTCACTTAGTTGGACACTATGATACTATGTTTTGGATAGCGTGATGCAAAAGATAAATCAATTTATTGAAATAAATAATTTTACTTTATAATGCTAACTCAGTGAAAGTATAATTATTTGACAGTATATTTGAAAATTAAAAGCACTGTTTAAATGTGTAAATATATTTTATTAGCAAAACAAAAGTAATTTTAATGGAATCTAAAAACAAATCTTTTAAAATAACACCGAGGCGCCACTGGAATTTTTATATCATTCCTTTTAAAACTGTTATTTTGAATTTGAAATGCGAATGAAAAAGCATCAGTGAGTGTATTTTAAATATCTGTCTGATCTTGAAGTTAAAAATATTACGTTTGCATTAGAAATATAAATAAAAGATAAAAGTGAATGATCAAATAAGAAAATCTATGTATATTTTAACTAATTGCAAAGCGTCACTTAAAATTTAATATCATTATTTTTAAGACTCATATTTCAAATTCTTATAGCCACAAAGTAGCGGCGTCACAAACTTTTAAGCCGTTAAGGGTTTTTTGTACTGATATGCCCCATACGCATAGATATGTGTGTGTGCTTTATCACGAGCGCATTTATATGTATGCGTTTATAAGTATGTAATGATTGAATTAAATTACTGCGCACACACACACGGACACACGCACACGCACACACACACACATATATATATATATATGAAGTATGTGACATTAATATAATAATAATTATAAACATAATTTAAAATTCTGTCTGTTCGCTAAATTGATATATTTTAACAGATTAGAAAGAAAATTGGTACACATGTTCGTAGCACCTGGAAGGTACCACTACGCTATTGAAAAGTTGTTCGACCTTTTAAGAGGGTAAAAGAGGAGTATACGAGCTATCTGGGAATCACTGGGGCTATAAACTTAATATTTGTATTCCCTCTAAAATGGATTAAAATTGGAGTAAAAAGAAAGGGAGTTGTGTGCAATTTGAAAATCAGTTGAGTTATAAAACTTGATAGTTTCTATAAAATTCTTCATTCAAGTTCATATTTATATTATAGTGTTAAATAATTGCTCAATCCCTTAAAAGGAGTGAAACTAAAGTAAAGAAGAGCGTTTATGATATATTGTGTAATTTGGAAATCGCTTGAGCTAAAAACTTGATTATTTGTATGAAAATTTTGCATTTGAGTTTATATTCATTACATTGTAAGAAGGTTTCTCAATACACATAAAAAGGTATGTAATAGGGATTAAACAAACAAAACAAAAAAAAAAGTGGTTCTGTAGTACAATTTGAAAACTGCTGGAGCTACAAACTTGTTATTTGGTGTCAAAATTCTCCACTGCATCACTATGTGGAGATGAATTCAACAAATACAGCAAGGTATTTCAGCTAGAATTTAAACTATGTCAATAAAAAGTTTAAAGATAGAGTTTTGCGTACATTTTTGTTGAGAAGAAATAAATTGAGCAAGAGCTATAATTTAGAAAAGTAACAATATCAGAACTCGACATAACATAGCACGCCTGTACTCTACAAATGGAGCTACACGGTTGACATAGGACCAGCATTCATTACTCTGATGGAATTTTTCATGATTTGCAAATAGAGATGCAGACGGGTTAGGATTTTGACATAAAGAGCAATTAGATCTAGTCAGATGCCCACCGTGTTTTAGTTGATTATACAGATAATCTTATCACAATATAACAATATGCTGTAAAACTGTAGTAACTAAAATATGAAGACGTGATGTTACTAAAAATCGCACCGAAAATCAGCTTAAGATAAATATATTGAAGCAGAGTGAGGGTATCAGGCAGGTAGTAGAGCATATTTTAATCTCCGATAGGGAAATGCTATCAACTAAACAGATTTCCAATAACCACTGCACGCAAGAATTTGATAAAATGTTACATAGAATATTACGGAAACAACAAAAGGAATTTACACCTATAAAAATGCACAGAAAATCAGTACAAGTTAAATTTTTCGAAGCGTATGATAGGTAGGAACGCAGGTTGGCCATTTCAATCTCTGAACAGGAATTGGCCTTCAACCAAATAGACTGCAGAACGACTACTGCGCATAGAATTGAATAAAAGTTGCATAGAATAGCACGAGCAAACAACAAAAGAAACTTCAACCAATAAAATTACACAATAAATCTGCATAAGGTCACAAATTTGCTGACTATAACAAGGCAATTTGTTGAATATGTTTACAACTTAAAATTATTAAAAATATTGAATAATGAAGTATAATTTTCTCATACCTTCCTGTGCTCAGTGTATTTTCTATAGCATACTCTTGAGCTTCATCTTTAAACTCTTTTTCTTTGGCAGGCATAAATATCAAGATTTTGACACTTTTTTGCAGATATTTTTGGAGCATCCTTTCTTTTCTTTGGTTGTCCCATATTTTTAAATTCAACTATACACCCTCTTCTACAGAATTTTCAAAAAGCGAATCTTTTTTATACGTCATCGCATAAGACAAACGAATCCGAATAAATATTAACACTGATGCCTAATTTTTAATAATTTTTATTCAATTATAAATATCGTCTGCATTTAATTATAAATATACTCGCAATCGTATAACAGAATTTATTTTCACTTGCGCTTTTCTTAAAAAATCGTCTGTGAAAGTTCAGAAGCAATAGTAAATGTTTTATTTTTATTATAATTATTACATAAGTAGTATTTAATTTGAGTGATAGTTATGTAAAAAAAAAAAAAAAAAAAAACTGGCAATTTCACTTTAAAAATATGAGGTACACTATTTTTAATGTTTCCGCGGAATACATTAAAAACCACTGCATAATTTGAAAGCAGTTTTAGAAATAGTTTAATTTATCATGTGTTTTTGAGCAAATGGGGGGAGAAGGGGGGGGGTTCAGAGTCTACCTCAGACTTCAACTTTCTGTTTGAATATTGTACATAGATTCTTAAAACATTTAAAGCTTTTATTAAAATTAAAATATTTACCCAACAATTCAGAAAGCTTTTACCCATCCTCTCTGAAACTTACCAAATTTGACGGGGCATCTGCCTCTCTATGGTCAGTTTTGCACATAGACCGAGACGTATGGCGTCCTCATAGGATATGCATTGGGAAAATTGAATTTGAACATTTTGTTATTACCTGGTTTTAAGTGTAATGGAAAATCACCATAAAAGATTCATCCGTTATGTTACTAAAAACTACATAAAGATCAGCTATTAAAATACTGATTTTCGTATTCAGGGAACTTCAAAACATGAAATTATAGGAAAAACATTGTTTATATAACTTAATCCTCTAAACATTTTTTTTTTTACTGTATGAGGAAATAACTATCATTCATACGCGTTTTATTTCCTGGACATGATAGCATTTGATGAAACATTTTCAACAATTATAGTCAGTAGAAAAGGATATATTCGACTAATTTTGGAGAGCCTAGTGTATTTATCTATGTAAACTATACATATCTTATAGTGTACTTAAATTTATTACAGTTAAAAATAACGTAGTTTGAAATACATTTTGAGAAAATTAAAATTATAGCCTTTAATATTTCTGAATATTAATTCTTGTTTTTTTTTTTAAAAAAAAAAAGCCTTTTAAACAAATAAAAATACATTTTATATACTTTTTTTTTAATGAATATATATTTTTTATTTTTTTATGTTTAGTGCAATTTAAAGATGTTAAAATGTACTAACGAGAAATTCTACCCATAAATAATAATACATTTGAATTTTTCCCTATAATCTGTACAAGAACCATTTGCATAGTTGCCAACCTACTAGAAACAGAAATAGAATACTTTGCACAAAAGAGGAATTTACGATTTTCGGCCATACTTACGCATTATATAAACATAAATACACAAGGTTTCTCAACACTTAAAATAATTTGGTACATAAATTAAATATAGGGAAATCTTTGTTAATTATTATTCAGTATAATTTTACTCTAGCTATAAAAAATGTTCATTAAACAGGAAAGAGGTGTGCTTAAAAAATAAATGTGTATAAGAGATATTCTGTCTGTTTATTGGTTCTATAATCTAATAAAGTACGCTTAAAATTGTCATCGACAATTATGTTGCATATGAAGAAAAGCTGGAAATCACAGGGATTCTTGCAGGGCATTTGATTACAAATCGTTAGCCGGCAGTGAAGGTGGGGATAAAACTATTATAAGAAAGAGAGATATTGAACTATTTTACTTATTTATAGGTTATAGATTCTAATAAAGTTATAATAACAGGAGACTCGGCGTTGGAATATTAAAACTCGAATAAAGGACTACGTCAGAAACACCCAAAAAAATATTGGAAATGCATACAGCTGTTTCGGCAGCTTTAAGCGTGCCGTCTTCAGTGCAAAAAGGATGCAGTGCAAAAGGATCCTTTTTGCACTGAAGACGGCACGCTTAAAGCTGCCGAAACAGCTGTATGCATTTCCAATATTTTTTTTTTTTTTTTTTTTTTTGGTGTTTCTGACGTAGTCGTTTATTTGAGTTCTAATAAAGTTACTTTAAGAAGAACATTGACGTTTATGTTGTGGACAGAAAAAGATTGTTAATCGCAAGGATTCCGCGAGCACTTGATCGCTGATTGCCTGATGGTAAGGGATGGGACAAAAATTACATAAATAAGAAATAGTACAAATTTTAAAATATTTTTTGATTCTAGAATCAAATAAAGTATATTTAAAATAAACATTGTCATTTACGCTGTGGATAGAGGAAGACTGGAAATCGCAAGGCTTCTATCAGGCATTCAATCAATGATCTTTTTTTTTTTTAGGTTGTGAAACAGAAAAATCGGACTATTTTCGAATAAAATCGGATTTCTAGATCAAAACTGAAAAAAAAAAAAAAAAAAAAAAAAAGCGCAACAAATATGGGAAAATTGGAACAATTGGCAGCAATACATTTATCTGATCTCAGTAAAAAGTATCATGTGCTATGATCATATTTAGAATATCAAACATATATTTCCTCATAATATCTATTTTACCATGTTTTTATTAACTTCGATTCTTGTGTGTTTGTGTGTTTGTCAGGGACAAATCTTGCAATCGATTTTTAACTAACTTCCCGACTAGCTAGATATTTGAAATTTTCAGGACAGCTCACAACACGGTGACAATACATTTTTCTAATAATTTTAGTCAACTGCTTGAAGTTCCGCTGCCTTCGGCAGCGTTTATATGATTCGGCAGAAAATTTATTTAACTGACTTCCCGACTAGCTAGACATTTGAAACTTTCAGAATAGTTCAGAATAAGGTTAAAATGCATATTTTTAATACCTTTAGCCAACTGTTCCCGCTGCCTTCGGCAGCGTTATCAGTACAAAGATTGCAATCGATTTTTTCCTAACTTTCCGACTAGCTAGACATTTGAAACTTTCAGGATAGCTCAAAACACGGTGACAATACATTTTTTTAATACTTTTAGTCAACTGTTTCAGGTCCCCACTGCCTTCGGCAGCGTTTATATGATTCAACAGAAAATTTATTTAACTAACTTCCCGACTAGCTAGACATTGGAAACTTTCATAATAGTTCAGAACACGGTGAAAATGCATTTTTAAAATATTTTTAACCAACTACTCCGGGTTCCTGCTGCCTTCGGCAGCGTTACCAGTACAAAGCTTGTAATCGATTTTTCACTAACTTCTCGACTAGCTAGACATTTGAAAACTTCAGGATAGCTCAGAATACAGTGACAATACATTTTTTTTTATACTTTTAGTCAACTGATTGAGGTCCCTACTGCCTTCGGCAGCTTTTATATGATTCGAACGAAAATTTATTTAACAAACTTCCCGATTAGCTAGACATTTGAAACTTTCAGAATAGTTCAGAATACGGTTAAAATGCATTTTTTTAATACCTTTAGCCAAATGTTTCGGGTTCCTGCTGACTTCGGCAGCGTTATCAGTACAAAGATTGCAATCGATTTTCCCTAACTTCTCGACTAGCTAGACATTTGAAACTATCAGGATAGCTCAGAATACAGTGACAATATATATTTTTTTTTTAGTTTTAGTCAACTGTTTCAGGTCCCTACTGCCTTCAGCAGCGTTTATATGATTCAACAGAAAATTTATTTAACTAACTTCCTGACTAGCTAGACATTTGAAACTTTCAGAATAGTTCAGAATACGGTGAAAATGCATTTTTTAAATATTTGTAACCAAATGTTTCGGGTTCCGGCAGCGTTACCAGTACAAAGCTTGCAATCGATTTTTCACTAACTTCCCAACTAGCTAGACACTTGAAACTTTTATAATAGCTCAAAACACGAGAGCAATGAATTTTTTTAAAAATTTATCCAATTGCTCCGGGTTCCCGCTGCCTTCGGTAGCGTTTATATGATTGAACAGAAAATTTAAAAACATGGTATATAAAAAGATCTTTTTATCTTGTAATTATTTACTTTCTCTTACCCACAGGCTCGAGAAAGTATTGTTTTAGGGTCGAATTTTCGAACGTGAGTTTTTGTTATATTTACATGGTCTGAGGTCCCCGGAATACGAAAATCATGTTTTTAGCGAATGGTCTGTGTGTCTGTTATCAGCATATCTCAAGAACAAATAGTAGCAGAAATTCCAAACTCGGTATTCTAAATGTGTATCATATAGGAATGCTACACTAAGCTTTTCGTTGAGATGAAGCAAATGGTTCGTGTACAGAGACACTCAAAAGTATTCAAATACATTACGTCTATGGGGGAAATTGCACGTAAGTAGAGTTTAACATCTATAGACTGCACTAAACCAAATGAAACGAATATGTATATTTTGTAATAGAGATAGTCAACTGGGAAAAAAATTTTGTGTATGTAGGAGCCTCGCATCCCCCCCCCCCTCCTGGAGGGGAGTAAATTTTCATGATGGGTATTTTTCAAAAGAGCTCGCCAATACCTTTAAAACGAATGGCTGAACCATCGATCTGCGGTAATTTAAAATAAAGTTATCGATTTTTTTCATTTTTGACTTTTTTTTTTAATGTAATATTGAGAATAAATTCAACTTTTTTTGGATATTTAGTGTTATACTACTTCTCTAATATGGAAATTGTGTGCACTATCATAAAAGATAATTTTTTAAAATAATAATTTTAATAAATTATTTTTTAAAAGCAGAATTATTTTATAATAACGGAATTAAATTCTATATAAATGTAGGTGCATTAATGAAACGGGGGGTTGAGGGGGGTGGTAGCCCCCGTCACACAGAACTAATTATCATATAAAACTCTTCCGAAGCCTAATTTGAATTGTTTAACATAGGTTTACATAACAATACTCGTTATCTTACCTCTTAATCTCCAACCTGTATTTATAGTATTAAATTTCAGAGTAAGAGAAAGTCGTGTGAGTGGCACACCAGATTATTTTAGTTATGCTAATAACCGACTGAAAACGAGTTACGCTAATACATGTTGTCAACTTTTACACTTATTGGCTGCCGAAAAATCTAAATAGAAATGTTTTTGTATATTTTTATAGTATTTCATTGATTAAATAAAATAAAAATTTCTTTTGACATTTTCTGGTGAAAGTGTAAGAGCTGGCAACTATGCTAAGTAATGAAATGAGAGAACCGCTAAGAACCTGATTATTGGATTGAGGAAAGGTCATATGAATATAGTAAAAATTCAGTTTCAAAATTTCGACCACAAAATAAAATTTTCTCTATTCTAAATGGGTAGAAGAAAAATAAATAAATAAACGAAAGTGTTTTAAAAATCCCATAAGAAAAAAATTACAAAAATGGGATTTTCCGGTCATGATGTAAAACAAACTTTTATTTTAAAACCCGCTTTTCCCCAAGGGGAAAAAAAAATCAGTTTATTTGTAGAAAATGAGGAAAGATGAACTTTCTTAATAATTGGTACATTTTTGAATTTACAAATAAAATGGCTTCGAAAGTGTACGCCAGAAATGAGCGAGTTTAGAGTTATGAACAATTTTAATTGGCCATGCCTAAGAAAGAACTATTTTATTACGCAGAAGAAAAAAATAAAAATATTTTTTTCCTTTAACCTTTCACTCTTTCTTAATTTTCAATAAATTTTAATACATATGATATTTTGTTGCAAATATTGTATATATGTACATGAGCCAGGGGGTGGGGGTTGTCCGGGCACCCAGGGCACCCCCCTCCCCCCCCCCCCCCCGGGCTACGCGCATGCTTACCCTTTAAATTATAGGATTCTGATACAACATACACACTCACACATAAATGTACTATTGTTCGATTTTAATTTATTGATAAGTTATTTTACAGCTCTCTATCATAAACTGTTATGTGCTTCTGTTACCATGACCATCTATGTTGTTTTTACTCAAAAGACAGAATGGATTTATAGACATTTTTGCTGTGTTACCAGGCGATATCAATTAAATGAATTCTTCCGCAAATCGCAAAAATTTACAGAACGGCCGCAGGAGGTGGCCGCCCGGGGACTGCAGGTTGGCCCTACCTGCTATAAGACGTATACTCTGAACAAGAATACTTGAAAATTTCTTGAAGTCATTTTTATTTGCAAATACATATAATATTTGCAAATGAAAATGATTTTGTTAAATTTGAACAATTGTATATTTATGTAGCATTATTATTTTACACTAAATAAACAAAATAAATTAGAATATTGGAACTTATATTCAAAAACGGGCAAATGAAAAACTGCAACATTTACTCCAAGACTTGGATATTTACTTGTCTTTTTCTTTTATGGTAATACACAAAAGTGAACCATTGAGATGAACGGAACTATTAGAGCTCTTCAAGTACTCTACATATTCTGTTCTATTCTATATTTACAGTTAGGCGTTGAAATTATACAGCTGTTTACACCCATTCGTTTGTCACACTTAGTGCTCTTTTTATGTACGTTACACTTTATTTATAGAGCTTATTTTCCCTCTTCCTCGATTTTTCTTAGAGACGATATCACCTACACTTTTTCAGGACACGTTCCGGCCAGAAATTTCCAAGCTTTTACGTATCGCTGCGTTTGTCTCTCCAAAACATATTATAATACCGCCAATGAAATGAGCTTTGTGCTAATAGGTTCCTAATTGGGACAGGCGTGATGCAATCTTCTTTTGTGTACTTACAAACAAAACATGCGCTACACCCATATTTTGCAATATTTCAGCCTTTGTTTAGTTCGTAGTAAATAGGACAGTCATAAGCAACAAAAAGTTATTGTAATGCATTGTTATGGAATTGTAAGTAAATAAATAAGACGATAAATATGACCTTTTGAAAACAGCCAGTTTTATCACATTAAAAATAATCTGGTGTGGCACTCATACGACTTTCTCTTACCTTGCATTTCAACACTTAGAGACACATTTTAATTAGTGAGTAAGATAACAAGTACTGTATATAAATCTACGATAAATGGAAATCAAATTACTTTTAGGAATATTTCTGTTTGAAAAACAATTCTGTGTGAGAGTTCTACTGCTTCCCCCCCCCCCCCAACTCTCCGTTTAAACATAGTACATACATTTATATAGAATTTAAGGCTCGTATTAAATTTTCCAAAATATTCAGACAACTTTCTCCCGCACCATTTCTTGAAACTTATCAATATGTTGATCAAACTTTTCAAGTAGCAACCTCATATAAACTTTAAAATACAACATTTGAATTGCATACAATTTATTTTTAAGCTACGTTGCTAACACAAAGATAAGCCAATAAAAACTTGGCTTTTATTCAGGGGACATCAAAACGCGTAATTGGGGGGAAAAAAAGCACTGAAAATTTAACTAAAAGAATTATTTACCGTAGGGGCATAAGGAATTAGTTTTTAGTCCTGAGCAGAGCCCTGAATGGTGAATGCTTTTCATACCACATTCTATATGAAACATGCTTTTATGCTTATTAAAAAATATATATGTTCATTTATCAAACAAAAAGTCTAGTGTAGCATCCCTATATGATACAGATTTAGACTACCAAGTTAGTTGGGATTTCCTGCTACTATTTGTTCTTGAGATATTCTGATAGCAGACACACGCATAGGCACCGCAGACACAGACCAATAACTGAAGGTCTGATTTTTGGATACTGGGACGCCAAAATGTGTAAATGTAATAAAAACTCAGTTTAGAAAATTTGATCCGAAAACAATACTTTCTCTAACATATGTAGGGTAAGAGAAAGTAAAAATGATAATTATAAATGAAAATAATAATAATGATGATGATAATAATAATAAAATGAACTTTTTTTGGATATTTTTTGTTATACTACTTCTCTAATATGGAAATCGTACTGCATTATCATGGAAGATAACTTAATAAATAATGATCTTAATAAATTATTTTTACAGAGTGAATTTACATAGGAAAATACAGTAGAAAGTCATGTTGTGGCCACAACATTCTAATTTATAATAGAGATAGTAAACTGGGGGAAAAATTGTATATGTAGGAGCCTCGCCTTCGCCTCTGGAGGGGAGTAAACTTTCATGATGGGTATCTTTAAAAAGAGCTCACCAGTATCTTTAAAAGGAATGGTTGAACCATCGATCTGCGATAATTTAAAATAAAGTTATTATTATTATTATTATTTTTCATTAAAAAAAAAAAAAATGTAATATCGAGAATAAAATGGACTTTTTTTTTTTGTGTGTGTGTGTGTTATACTACTTCTGTAATATGGAAACCGTATTACATTATCATGGAAGATAATTTTTTTAAATAATAATTTTAATAAATTGTTTTTACTGAGTGAATTTGTATAGGTAAATATAGAAGAAAGTCATGCGAAGCCCAGAACATTCTAGTTTTTTTTTTTTTTTTTTTGACAGAGCGCGGGACCTTTGGAATTCCACCACGTACTACCTAATAGCTTCCAGATATGCACCACCCCCTTCATTTTACCTGCTTTCCTCAGGCTGGCATGTTTTTTTTTTTTTTTTTTTCCCTTTCATCGTATCATCACGCCGAGTTCTGCTTGAACTCCCTACTTTTAAGAAAACCGAAATTGGTTGATTCTGTAACACCCTATCATGCTTTTTTCAATTCCTACTATTAGTTCACACTCTCCCTATATATATCTTGTACAAATCTTGCAATCGATATTTAACTAACTTCCCGACTAACTCGAAATTTGAAACTTTCAGGATTGCTCAGAACACGGTGACAACACAATACTTCGACGTCCGATTTTCGAATTTTTTATTAGTTTTCTTATAATTAATTAAAATATGAAAATAATAACATCCTAATACCGTTAAAATAGCCATTAAAATATTAGCTATAATTTAATTGTTGACAAAAAAAAAAATACGAGTTCATTTTCTTTCGACATAAAAATAAATACATTTAATTAAATGTGAACATTAAAAAATTATAAAATATCAAATTATGCATCTCACAAAAATTGACGTCATTATCACTTTAAAAATTTTATGCACATTGGTAAGAGCTCTATGATTCCTCAGAAAATTTAAAACGTGGTACATAATTTTTTTTTAAATCTTATAATTATTTTTATTTCATTTTGCACGCACGCTTCTTATTTCCTAATTCAAAATTATTAAAAAAAAAAAAAAAAAAAAAAAAAAAAACTTTTTCGATAGTGTTTGTAAGTAGGAATTGACTTTAAAAATTTTTCTTTTACATTAGTGTTGTTCATATGTAACTGGGATTCAAATATAAAATGGCTACTTCAATGTTTTCGGTACTGTCCGTTTCGAAACTGTCATCTGATAAGCACCCAAATGGAAACCCACTAGTAAGCTATTGTCACAGGCAATAGGGACAGACACCCGAGAGTGCGAATGAGTGGGTCGATGCCGAAGGCAGCAGGTAACCAAAGCGAGCTTTAAAGCAATTCATGATTTTTTTTAAGTTTATTTTTGTTTCTAAAGCGATATAGAAAAGAGTTTCCTTTAAATATAGTGACCAGCGAAGCGAGAAAAGCTTTCGTTGATTTACTACCTTCATTTTCATGAAACCATGGAAGCATCTGCGCAAGTGCTAACTCAACGAGTCCAATGCTAAAATTGGGGTGACAGTCATCTGACTCAGAGAAAATGAACAATAACAGAGCACGGAATTATTGGATGTTTTCCAAATTTCAAACTTCTCGGCCAAGCTGGCATCCCTCCAACATTTTGGACGCGCCCTCAATGCTAGTTTCAGGATATGTGGTCGCACTGTATTGGCACGCAGGCGGCATCAGGCCGAGTTTTGTACATTTCGAGTTTAATTTTGAAATTTTTCCCGTATTCGGAATTCGGTTCGTTTCCGAACCAGGGCTTTGCTAGTTATATACTATTTCTCTTAAGTTCTGTTGAATACAATCTTAAATTTTTATTAATTAAAAATTAAACTTATATATATATATATATATATATATATAGAGAGAGACAGATAAATAGATACTACGCAAATAAAAGTGTGTCCAAAATTATACACAGAAAGCAATAAAATGAAATTTCGGCACTAGCAGGAATAGCACATTATTTTCTCAACCCTAAGTATCACAATATGTTTACCTTAATATAACCTTTGTTCCTTTCTCTTAAATCAGATATTTTATTCGTTCGAAACCATGGATAACATTTTATTTCCTTTTTCTCAATAAATTGCAGCAGCTGTAGTGTCACTTTTTTCTGTTAAATTACCATTAAAAAAAAAAAAAAAAAAAAAAAAAAAAAATCCAAACCACGGATAAAATTGTATTTTTTTGCTTCAATATATTGTCTTAGTTATGACGTTAGTTTCATGTAGAGTGGTTTAAACTGAAATCTTGATTGCCGTCTTTTCTTATTACGAAGATAATTAATATATATATATATATATGTGTGTGTGTAGGCTCCAGTCGATTGTGGGCGTTTCAGAACAATAAAAATACTAATTCGATTAATTACTAATTACTTAAAATTTAATAAAGAAAGTTAAGATTTTGTACATTATTTACAGGAATGCTAATGAGCATTAAAATTGCTTATCCAAAGTGAGTTTAACAATTCGTTGAATTATTCATAATTCGTGGCATAAATAAATCACTCAGTACTTCACCAATTACGTCGAACATGAAATACAAAGTTATTAAAAAACAAGCAGTACCGCCATCTAGTCTGTATGCCTCGTCAAAACTCTCCGTCGTATCTGAATTTCTATCCTCCAACGCTCTTAGCAGCGGCGTGTTCAGGAAGTGGCGTCACTCACGTCATAAGCACGCATTTCCTCTAATATTCTGATACTCCGTCGACGATCAGCTGGCCAGGATTCTGGGTACGGGAAACAGAAACTAAACTACGTAGCTTTGGATTCAGCAGTTGCGGGAAAGCAAGGTTAGGGGGAAAGAAGGGCTTGTCACTACAAGCTCGGCCGTCCTGCATCCGGCTGGTCCTCCAGGCGGTCACACTGAAAAATACAAAAAAAAAAAAAAAAGAAAAGAAAAGAAACACAAAAGCAACACAAAATAATAACATACTATTTACAGTTTATGAGAATTTTCATATTTTTGCTTTTAAGCTAAGTGATCCTATGTCTGAGGATCTTAGCATGAGTGAGTGTGCAATAGGAGCCTTCATGGCATCCATTTCTAACTTTTTCATCAATATTATCATTTTTATCTTTCACTGTCTTGTAATCACAGAAAAAAGTTAGTTTTGGCTTTACGGCAACTTGGTTGCTTATGGTAACAGGTTTTGGTGGTTGTCTACTCAACTTGCATTTTGCTTTATTTTTCTTTTTAACTCTAGAAAATTGTTTATTGATATGTGTACTCAAATCTTTATTTTGGGACTCGAACTCGAGACCCTCTAATCGATCATTTTCAGTTTTAATGTCTTTTAAGGCTTCTGTTGCATCGTGTTCAGTCGAAAAGTCTATAGTTGCATTCTTATATGTTGGGAAAACTTCTAATTTTATTTGTACAGCTTTGGGAAATAATATGGCTATTTCACTGGTTGTGGTTTTCAATGGAAGTGATGGAATAAACAACTTTCTTAGATCTATATCGGCAGTCTTTTCTTTCGGGAAATTCTGTCTTTTACACTCGATGGAATCTATCGTCGATGACTTTTTTCTCGATTTCTTTCTTTTAAGGAGTTTGGAATTTTCGTCAACTTTTCCTTTTAACTCTTTCAACTCTTCGGCTAACTGTGAAATTTTTTCAAGTAGGAATTGTTTTTCATCTTTCTTCAAATAAATGTTTTCTGGATTTGGTGACTTCATTCGGGAAACATTTGTCTGACTTCGTCCCTTTTGGCGCGGCTCCTCCTCTTCCTCACTATCATCATCTATCTGGAAAATACTCGTCTGACTTTGTTTCTGTCGTCGAGGCTCCTCTTCTTCCTCACTGTCATCATTTACACTAATATCGTCCTCTAAAAGCATCTTATCGTCATCACTTTCGTCATTTTCGTCTTCATCGTCATTTTCACTTACGGCTTTTTCGGAAGATTCTAATGATTTTTTTGACAGCATAATAGGTTGAGGGGTTACATTTTTACATTTTTTAACATTATTCAATGTTTCATTTATTTCTAGGGATTTTTCAGGAATTTTGTTCTCAAAGTTAATGGGGGTACCAATAACAACATTCGTTTTACTTTCTTTTTCATATGCATTTACTGGAAGTACTGTTACTAAATTTACCTCGAGAGAATTAGACTTATTTTTTACAAAGATACCTTTTCATTTATTGTTGTTTCACCCAGCATTAATACGTTCATGCCGATAATTATATCATAGGGTATTACGTCATTTTCTACAACATAAATGTTAGTTTTGGTTTCAAAATCATCAACTTTAAGATCGACATCCAATGAGCCTAACGGCTTTGTTGAACTGTTGAACTTTTCCCGATCCCCTTCAAAGTAGTACTCATAAAATTTAATTTATTCACATTTAATTTATCGAAAGCATTTTTTCGCAACAATGTTGCTTCACTTCCTGTATCGATTATACCGCTGAAATTTACATTATTAATCAAAATATTTTTGTTCAAATTACGATTTACACCAATATACAATGCATCAACTTCGGGTTTTGAACCTGGGCACTCCGAACTTTTATGCCCAAACTGTTTGCATCTGAAACACTTAAAACCCTTCATTCTATGGAGGCAATCTCTAGACAAGTGGTTTTTATCACCACAATTATAGCACAGTTTATTATTTACTTCAATTTTAGGACTAAATTTTTCATGTACAGTCTGTCAAAAAAAAAAAAAAAAAAAAAAAAAAACGAAACACCCTCACCTATCTCATTACCTAATTATCACAGAAACATGCAGTAGGCACCAATCGTCAGGAATTTATGTCTACTTTTATTATATGTAGGAAAAAATGACATTGGAGGTCGTCTATATATTAAAAATGGGTCCAACTTTGAAAATTCGAATGTTAACCCACTAATTTGACGACAGAAAACGATTCTAGAGCATCAAAATAGCCTAGATATAAATTTGCACGAAGATACCAACATTAGTTCCTGAGATATTTAAGGTTTTTCTTGAGGGGGTTATCTCAAGGTTTAATTTTTTTTCTTTTAGGTCAGATTCAAAGAATTTATTATAGCGCTCTTCTATTATTCAATGCGTTTCATTCATCTACAAATCTCTAAATACATCAAAAGGAATATAATTTCAATGAACATATTAATGTGGAAATTTCGAACTATAAAAAATATTCTGTCCAAAAAGGTTAACACAGGAGGATCTGATAACTCATGTGTGTGTGATGGGAGGGTGTGGGGAGGGGCACCGGGATTCAAAATTGATGTTTTATTATCGTATTTTCAGAAGAATTTTATTGAAATTAGATTTCTGTTATGTTTTTTCCCCCTAGGTATCAGACTATAAACCAACGCGTCTCTAGTTTACTGAAGTGTGTGTGTATATACAGAAGTTGGGTTTACTCGAAAATGATTCTAGGGATTTTGATTAAAGTTTCGGGTTAAGTGTTTTCGGAATATTAGACTTACCACCATCTTCAGAATTATTTGCGTTGGCTGTTAACCCCTTATCGGCCAATGGCAACAAATGAAATAAATTGGGTATATTCGGAAACTGATATAAGGATTTTGATGAAAATTTTGCGTTATATGCTTTTGAATATACTTAAACGAATGGAATTATCCCCATCGTCATAAAAATTCATTGTCGATGTTAACCCTTTAAAGGACAATTGCAACGTTATGACAGAAATCGGCTTTACACGGTAATGGTCGAAGCAAATTTTATGAAAGTTCGATGTTAGGGCTTTTTCATGAGAAAAAAACAATTGGATTTCATCTTCAGATAAATTAGCGTTTACAGTTAACCCTTTACCGGCCAATTGCAAAACATAGCAAAAATTGGGTTTATTCGAAAATGATTCTAGGGATTTTGATGAAAGTTTGGGGTTAAGCGATTTCCGAATATTAGACTTACCACCATCTTCAGAAAAATTTGCGTTGGCTGTTAACCCCTTATCGGCCAATGACAACAAATGAAATAAATTGGGTTTATTCGGAAACTGATATAAGAATTTCATGAAAGTTTTGCATTAAGTGATTTTGAGGATGCTTAAACGAATGGAATTATCCCCATCCTCATAAAAATTCGTTGTCGCTGTTAACCCTTTAAAGGACAATTGCAACGTATGTCAGAAATCGGCTTTTCACGGAAATGGACTAAGCGATTTTTATGAAAATTCGATGTTAGGGCTTTTTCATAAGAAAAAAATAATTGAATTTGTTCTTCAGATAAATTAGCGTTTATAGTTAACCCTTTACCGGCCTATTGTAACACATAGCAGAAATTGAGTTTACTCGAAAATGATTCTAGGGATTTTGATGAAAGTTTGAGGTTAAGTGTTTTCGGAATATTAGACTTGCCACCATCTTCAGAAAAATTTGCGTTGGTTGTTAACCCCTTATCGGCCAATGGCAACAAATGAAATTAATTTGGTTTATTCGGAAACTGATATAAGGATATCATGAAAGTTTTGCGTTAAGTGATTTTGAGGATGCTTAAACGAATGGAATTATCCCC
The DNA here is from genome assembly GCA_963930645.1 of Salticus scenicus. Lineage (NCBI taxonomy): Eukaryota > Metazoa > Arthropoda > Arachnida > Araneae > Salticidae > Salticus > Salticus scenicus. The sequence goes on from OZ005648.1 coordinate 345,101,530, forward strand.
ATCCTCATAAAAATTCGTTGTCGCTGTTAACCCTTTAAAGGACAATTGCAACGTATGTTAGAAATCGGCTTTTTACGGAAATGGACTAAGCGATTTTTATGAACATTCGATGTTAGGGCTTTTTCATAAGAAAAAAACAATTGAATTTCTTCTTCAGATAAATTAGCGTTTATAGTTAACCCTTTACCGGCCAATTGTAACACATAGCAGAAGTTGGGTTTACTCGAAAATGATTTTAGGGATTTTGATGAAAGTTTGAGGTTAAGTGTTTTCGGAATATTAGACTTTCCACCATCTTCAGAAAAATTTGCGTTGGTTGTTAACCCCTTGTCGGCGAATGGCAACAAATGAAATAAATTGGGTTTATTCGGAAACTGATATAAGGATATCATGAAAGTTTTGCGTTAAGTGATTTTGAGGATGCTTAAACGAATGGAATTATCCCCATCGTCAAAAAAATTTGCTGTCTATGTTACCCCTTTAAAGGCCATTGCAACGTATGTCATAAATCGGCTTATGGACTTAATCGAATATGGACTAAACGATTTTTATGAAAATTTTAAGTCCGGACTTCTTCATGAGGAAAAACAATTGGATTTCATCTTCATATAAATTAGCGTTTATAGTTAACCCTTTACCGGCCAATTGCAATTCATAAAAGAAGTTGGGTTTACTCGAAAATGATTCTAGAGATTTTGATGAAAGTTTGGGGTGTTTTCGGAATATTAGACTTAGCACCATCTTCAGAAAAAATTGCGTTGACTGTTAACCCCTTATCGGCCAATGGCAACAAATGAAATAAATTGGGTTTATTCGGAAACTGATATAAGGATTTAATTGAAAGTTTTGCATTAAGTGCTTTCGGGGATGCTTAAACGAATGGAATTATCCCCATCATCATAAAAATTCGTTGTCTCTGTTAACCCTTTAAAGGACAATTGCGACGTATGTCAGAAATTGGCTTTACACGGATATGGACTAAGCGATTTTTATGAAAATTCGATGTTAGGGATTTTCTAGGAGAAAAAAAAAACAATTGAATTTCATCTTCGGATAAATTAGCGTTTACAGTTAACCCTTTACCGGCCAATTGCAATACACAGCAGAAGTTGGGTTTACTCGAAAATGATTCTAGGGATTTTGATGAAAGTTTGGGGTTAAGTGTTTTCGGAATATTAGTCTTACCACCATCTTCAGAAAAATTTGCGTTGGCTGTTAACCCCTTATCGGCCAATGGCAACAAATGAAATAAATTGGGTTTATTTGGAAACTGATATAAGGATTTTGATCAAAGTTTTGCATTAAGTGCTTTCGGGGATGCTTAGACGAAGAAATTATCCCTATTGTCATAAATATTCCTTGTCATTCTTAATCCTTTAAAGGCCAAATGCAACGTATGTCAGAAATTGTCTTTATACGGAAATGGAGAAAACGATTTTTGTGAAAGGTTGCAGATAGGGCTTTTTGATGAGAAAAGACAATTGGATCTCTTTTTCAGACAAATTAGCGTTCACAGTTAACCCTTTACTGACCAACTGCAACATATAGCAGAAATTGAGTTTACATGGAAATGGATATAGCGATTTTGATGAATATTTCGGATTAAGTTTTTTCGGGGACTGCTAAAACGAATGGTCTTCCCTCATATTTAGAAAAAAAAATAACGTTCTCATTTAACCCTTTATCGGCCACTTGCAACATATGACAAAAATTGGGTCTACTTGTAAATAGGTATAAGGATTATGATTAAAATTTGAGGTTGCATAATTGATTAGAATTATTTTATTCTTCAGAAAATTTCTTGTTCTCTGATAAACCTTTAAAGGCCTATTGCGACGTTTGCCAGAAATACGGTTTACACAGAAATAGACATAGCGAATTTCATAAAAGCTTGGAGTTACGACTTTTTGATGAGAAAAGGCTTTTGGAAATATCCTCATCTTTAGAAAAAATCGCATTCGTTGTTAACTCTTTATCGACACATTACAACATACGGTAGAAATTGAGTTTATTCGGAAATGGCCAAAGCGATTTTTATGAAAGTTCGGAGTTACGGCTTTTTGATGAGAAAAAATGATTGGACTTATCTTCAGAAAAAATCGCGTTCTCAATTAACATTTTACCGGCCAGTTGCAAATTATAGCAAAGTTGGGTTTATTTAGAAATTTATATAGGGATTTTGATGATAGTTTGGGGTTAAAGTCTTTCTGGGTGCTTAAAGAACTGGACATATCCTCATCTTCAGAAAAAAATTGTTCGCAGTTTACCATATATTGACCAGTTGCATCAAGTTTTAGAAATAGGCTTAATCAGAAATGGATATAGTGATTTCAAATAAAGTTTGTGGTTAGTGTTTTAGGGATGCAAGAACGTTTGGATTTATTCTCATCTTTTGAAAAAAATGGCGTGATCAGTTAAACCTTTATCTACAAATTGCAACATACCGCCCAAATTCGGGTTACTCGAAAACGGATGTATCGATTTTGATGAAAGTTTGGGGTTAAGTGTTTTTGAAGGTGCAGAAAGTTTGGATTTATACAGAAAAATTAGCGTTCGCTGTCAAAATATATGGTAAAAAAGGATTCGGGTTCCAGTTCATGACATCATTTGTTATTTTGTTTAAATTTAGAACGGGAGAATGTAATCGATTCAGGCAATATTTGTGTGTATCGAAATATTTGGTAAATAATGAGGCAGGTTCAAGTCTATAACTGTATACTTATTGTGTATCTTGTTTTCTTTCTTTTCTTTCTATTTATATATATTTTTTTAATACGATTTAATTTAATCAAAGGTAGCTGATATTTGTGCGTGTTGAAGTATTTGGAAAAAAAAGGAAGCAGGATCCAGTCCATCATTGAAGTTATAGATATTTTTTTAAATAAAAATGCCTAAATTCAAATAAAAGTAGGTGATATTTTCAAATGCCTAGCTAGTTGTTAATTTAGTTTAGCGATTGCAAGTTTTGTACTGGTAACACTGCCGAAGGCAGCAGGAACCAGGAACAGTTGGCTAAAAGAATTCCGTGAGAAAGGCCGTGATAGGGGGAGTAAGGGTCCAAGTGTTTGAAGTGGGATTTGGGATCAATTAGACAACTGTTCCTGGTTCCTGCTGCCTTCGGCAGCGTTACCAGTACAAAACTTCCAATCGCTATTTAACTAAATTAACGACTAGCTAGGCATTTGAAAGTATCACATACTTTTATTTGAATTTAGGCATTTTCATTAAAATAAATTTCTAAAAAATGCATTTTCACCGTGTTCCGATCTATTCTGAAAGTTTCAAATGTCTAGCTAGTCGGGAAATTAGTTAAATAAATTTTCTGTCGAATCATATAAACACAACCGAAGGCAGTAGGGACCTGAAACAGTTGACTAAAAGTATTAAAAAAATGTGTTGACACCGTGTTCTGAGCAATTATGAAAGTTTTAAATGTGCTAGTCGGGAAGAGTTGAAAATCGATTGCATGCTTTGTACTGATAATGCTGTCGAAGGCAACAGGAACCAGAAACAGTTGACTACAAAGTATTTTAAAAATGCATTTTCGTCGTGTTCGGAACTATTCTGTAAGTTTCAAATGTCTAGCTTGTCGGGAAGTTAGTTAAATAAATTTTCTGTCGAATCATATAAACGCTGCCGAAGGCAGTAGGGACCTGAAACAATTGACTAAAAGTCATAAAAAAAATGTATTGTCACCGTGTTCTGAGCTATCCTGAAAGTTTCAAATGTCTAGCTAGTCGGGAAGTTAGTTAAAATCGATTGCAAGATTTGTACTGGACAAACAAACAAACAACAATCGAAGTTAATAAAAATAATTACAAGATAAAAAGAACTTTTATATACCATGTTTTTAAATTTTCTGTTGAATCATATAAACGCTACTGAGCGCAGCGGGAACCCGGAGCAATTGGAAAAATCTATTAAAAAAATTCCTTGCTATCGTGTTTTGAGCTATTATAAAAGTTTCAAATGTCTAGCTAGTCGGGAAGTTAGTTAAAAGTTGATTGCAAGCTTTGTACTGGTAACGCTGCCGAAGACAGCAGGGTCTCGAAGCAATTGCTTAAAAATATTTTTAAAATGCATTTTCACCGTATTCTGAACTATTCTGAAAGTTTCAAATGTCTAGCTACTCGGGAAGTTAGTTAAATAAATTTTCTGTTGAATCATATAAACGCTGCCGAATACAGTAGGGATCTGAAACAGTTGACTAAAAGTATTTAAAAAAATGTATTGTCACCGCATTCTGAGCTATCCTGAATGTTTCAAATATCTAGCTAGTCGGGAAGTTAGTGAAAAATCGATTGCAAGCTTTGTACTGGCAACGCTGCCGAAGGCAGCAGGAACCCTAAACAGTTGGCTAAAGGTATTAAAAAGATGCATTTTCACCGTGTTCTGAACAATTCTGAAAGTTTCAAATGTCTAGCTAGTCGGGAAGTTAGTTAAAATTGATTGCAAGATTTGTACTGGACAAACAAACAAACAACAATCGAAGTTAATAAAAATAATTACAAGATAAAAAGAACTTTTATAGTCTAGTTTTATTGCTAGTCGGGAAGTTAGTTAAATAAATTTTCTGTCGAATCATATAAGTGCTGCCGAAGGCAGTGGGACCTGAAATAGTTGACTAAAATTATTAGAAAAAGGCATTGTCACCGTGTTGTGAGCTGTCCTGAAAATTTCAAATATCTAGCTAGTTGGGAAGTTAGTGAAAAATCGATTGCAAGCTTTGTACTGGCAACGCTGCCGAAGGCAGCAGGAACCCTAAACAGTTGGCTAAAGGTATTAAAAAGATGCATTTTCACCGTGTTCTGAACAATTCTGAAAGTTTCAAATGTCTAGCTAGTCGGGAAGTTAGTTAAAATTGATTGCAAGATTTGTACTGGACAAACAAACAAACAACAATCGAAGTTAATAAAAATAATTACAAGATAAAAAGAACTTTTATAGTCTAGTTTTATTGCTAGTCGGGAAGTTAGTTAAATAAATTTTCTGTCGAATCATATAAGTGCTGCCGAAGGCAGTGGGACCTGAAATAGTTGACTAAAATTATTAGAAAAATGCATTGTCACCGTGTTGTGAGCTGTCCTGAAAATTTCAAATATCTAGCTAGTCGGGAAGTTAGTTAAAAATCGATTGCAAGATTTGTACTGGACAAACAAACAAAAAAACAAAAACAAAAAAACAAACAAACAAACAAACAAGAATCGAAGTTAATAAAAACATGGTAATATGGTAAAATATTACAGGGAATTTAAGTATTTTCTCCCCTTGCTCAATTTTACGCTATTGCACTTCATAAAATTTTAAACCATATAATTATATGATATATAATTTTTGTCGTGTTCCTGTAAAAATCTATAAAGGTTATCTTTACCAAAATCTATACAATTCGTGCAACGGTAATGTATAACATGTGCATAAATTTTCAGTTTAATAGAATAAGGTGTTTAGATACTATCGCATTTTAAATCGTTTGGGCCCATAGACCATAATGGCAATTTTTATTTCTGTCCTTGTAAAAAGAAAAAAAAAAAACTATACATGCTAGATTTTTCAAAATCTATACAATTTCTACGACGGAGATTTATAACACGGGTATTAGCTCAAAAAAAAAAAAAAAAAAAAAAAATGGTGTATAGACGCTATCGCAGTTTGAAAATCTTGGCCCTATAGGCTATAACGATAAAGAATATTTCTTTTTTGTTCCTGTAAAAAGTACTTTTAAGTGCTAGATTCACCAAAATCAACAGGGATCGTGCTATGGTGCCATACAATATACTTACTATATTTCAACTTATTTGAACAGAGGATTTAGGCGCTATCGTATTCACTCACACACATACACCCGTTTATAATCGAAAACCAGTAAAAATGAATTCAGTGTAATTCAAAAGTATAGAAATCCCATAATCTCAAAGGTCGGATTTTTTGTCACGATTACAATACTTCCTTTACATACGTATGTTCGGAAAGTAAAAATCTGATCTCTCAGCTATGAAGTTCTGTCCAACTCAAAGAAATAATTTTATCTGTAATAATATTATATTATTTTAATTGGTTAATTTATATTTTCAACGCTATTAATAATAGCGACTATAGAAATTAGAAATCACAATTCTTCTAAAGAGAATTACGAAAATATTATATAACATAGTAAGGAAAGAGATAAATAAAAAAAAAATAAATAAATAAATGTTAAACTACATTTTTAAATTGCATGCAATTCTTCAATGAGCTCTTGTATTTCAATTTACACACATGTCTAATATTATACTACAATTTATTTCAGAATTAAATTCCAATTTATTTCAGCTGAAAAAAAAAAAAAAAAAAAAAAAAACATTGTGGAAATAATTAAAAATATATGAAAGTGAATTAAAACTTTTTTTTCTTAATATCGTCTGCAATAAAATTCCAAATTGATTGTTGTGAATGCTACTTGTAAATACAGTTTGTAATCGTTATATGGTCCCCAAACTTGATCTTCGATCGTTTTTCTGGAATATCTCGAGAACTATTTGTCCCAATGAGCTGCAAATTTGCATACGCGTATTTTAAGATGCTAGAAATCGATATCTGTTAGAAAAATTATAGGTCACAATACATAATTTTTTTAAATATTAATTTAATAATTTTTATTCTATAGATAAAAAATCTTAAAATCTTAATGAAACTCATAAATATGTTTGGAAAACCTATTATTAACATCATAAAAAAAACCAGGTAAAAAAAAATAAAAATGTAGGAGATATGAACATAAATGTGTAATCAGACTTTAACATTAGAAGCTCGAAAGTTTAGACGTGCAGAACTCCTAAACTTATACACCATATGACTTCCAAATTTATATCTGGAGATGAAATTGACTGTAGAATCGATATCCGAAATCAAAATTATAGGTTACCATTGAAAAAATTAAAGTTTGACACGATTTCAATATGGAGACGACCCCTTAAGCTATTTTTTTCCGATTAGCTTAAAAGAGAACAAAATTCCCTGACGAATGGTACCTTCAGTGTCTTTCTGCAACAATTTACTGATGAGATAGGTGGGGGTGTTTCGTTTTTTTTTTGACCGACTGTACATTATAGGCTATGTGCTTCGGTTTTACATTATAATCTACTTTATCAATTCTATCAAATTTAAATTTACTTTTCTCATTATCTCTTTTATACATTTCATATAATTTTATTTTCTCTTTGAATTCGCGAAGATTTTTTGCACCATATAAAATTACTTAGTTTTCACTTTTATCATTGATTCCTTGGATCACGTAGTGCATTAACGCGGCATCATCAATGTGCCCGTTCTTACTTAACTCTCTTATTTTAAAAAAATACTCTGTAACAGTTTCATTGGCTTTCATTTTCTTTTTACTCAGTATTTCGTGCAAAGAGGCAGAATTTATCTCGATTTTGAATTCGTTGATTAGTGCATTTTTTTTATTTTTTATCTTATATATATTATAGATGTGAATGTCCGTTTATTTGAGTCAGTTTCACGCTAAAACTGCTCGATGGATTTCGATAAAATTTGTTATAGAGATAGCTTATACCCTAACTTAAAAAGTTGGCTACCTTTTATTCCGAAAAAAAAATTTGTTTTTTGCGATTCTTATGCATAAAATAGCAATTTTGTAAGCTAATAATAGCAAAAAATTAGCCATTAATCCATAATTTAATTGTTGCCAAAAAAAAAAAAAAAACGGATTTATTTATTTTTTTCAACAGGAAAATAAATACATTTATCTAAACGTGAACGATAAAAAATTATAAAAAAAAAATTATGCATCTCACAAAAATTGACGTCATTTTTAATTAAAAATTTCTTTTACACATTGATAAAGTGCTAATACGCAAAGGAAGTGATGACGTCACTGGCCGTTCGTTTATGCAAGAAAAATATTTCCTATGTTAAAAGTCCATTGGATTTTTTGTAAAAAATTATTAAAAATCGAGGAAAATTATTTCCCGATTTTAATCCCTATATTTAGGTATAGGTATGTATTAATTATCATGTCCATGCGTTAGATTAAGTTATTTTTGTTGTAAAATTGACAAAATTTGAATTTTTAATTTCAAAACTCTAGGGAAAAAAAAAAAATGGCAAATTTCCATATTCGATTGAAAACACAAACATTTCATTTCAAAAGATGATATTTACACAATAAATATCCAACTAATATACTAACTAAAAGGAAAATGATAAATATTCTATCATAATTTGAAGTCAAATTTGTTTTCAAATGTCTAAATAAAGTGTCTGATATAAAATACTAATATGTTGCAGCGGAATAGATTTGATATCGGTCATCCTTAGCAGAAAAAAAAAATATCGACAAATTATTTGGCGAACATAATTAAATCCTTTCAAAAATCATGGTTATTTTAACAACTTATATTAAGAGAGTAATGAATAATATGAAACAATATTTGGTACAATACATATTACGAAAATATACATCTGGCATGTATATTTTCGTATTGCGTTTTTGATCACCAAATACAATAAGCGCCAAGAACGACAGAGTTTTGAAATTTAAAATTAAAATTTTGTCAATTTGACAGCAAAATAACTCAATCTAACACATGCACATGATAACTAATCTATACTAATATTATAAATGCGAAAGTTTGGATGGATGTTTGTTACTCAATCACGCCACAACGGCTAAACGGATCTGGATGAAATTTTGTACAGAGATGGATAATAGTCTGGAATAAGACATAGGCTACTATTTATACCGGAAAAAATGTAAATTTTTAATTAATCTTCTATATAATATAAATATTTCTTCTATAATAAAACTTTAAAATAATTTATTTTAATTTTTAATTTTTGCCAAAGAATATTTCACGCGAATAATAATAATAATAATAATAATAATAATAATAATAATAAAACATGAAAATCTGACATTGACAGATTTTAATTTAGTGCCAGAGGCCTACTGCTAAACTTGTTAATATCGACAAATTCTTCTTTAGTTAATTCTTGACGATCTAAATTCCATGATAAAGTTTTCATTAAATCAAACCAATGTGTTTCAGCTGCAGATACTGTAACAAATAACGTTGGAAGTCCAAACTGTCTTATAGCCGCAAAACAACCTTTCTTCTCTTTTTCCCAATGAGGGGGAGGTGTGGCTTGGGGGGGACTCATGTCAAAGATGTGCCTTGGAGGGGGACTCATGTCAAAGTTGTACCTTGGAGGGGGACTCATGTCAAAGTTGGGCCTTGGGGGGACTCATGTCAAAGTTGGGCCGGGGGGGGGGCCTCATGTCAAAGTTGGGCCTTGGGGGGACTCATGTCAAAGTTGTACCTTGGGGGGGACTCATGTCAAAGTTGTGCCTGGGGGGGACTCATGTCAAAGTTGTGCCTTGGGGGGACTTCATTCAATAAATCCCCATTCAATAAACCGACTGAAATAGGCCCTTAGCACTATTAAGAGTGTATTATAAAAATTCGACAACGCTGTACCGACTGAAATAGGGGTACCTTGGGGGGGACTCATGTCAAAGTTGGGCCTGGGGGGGGGGGACTCATGTCAAAGTTGTGCCTTGGGGGGACTTCATTCAATAAATCCCCATTCAATAAACCGGCTGAAATAGGCCCTTAGCACTATTAAGAGTGTATTATAAAAATTCGACAACGCTGTACCGACTGAAATAGGGGTACCTTGGGGGGGACTCATGTCAAAGTTGTGCCTTGGGGGGACTTCATTCAATAAATCCCCATTCAATAAACCGACTGAAATAGGCCCTTAGCACTAATTAAGAGTGACGTATAAAAATTTGACAACGCTGTACCGACTGAAATAGGGGTACCTTGGGGGGGACTCATGTCAAAGTTGTGCCTTGGGGGGACTTCATTCAATAAATCCCCATTCAATAAACCGACTGAAATAGGCCCTTAGCACTAATTAAGAGTGACGTATAAAAATTTGACAACGCTGTACCGACTGAAATAGGGGTACCTTGGGGGGGACTCATGTCAAAGTTGGGCCTGGGGGGACTCATGTCAAAGTTGTGCCTTGGGGGGACTTCATTCAATAAATCCCCATTCAATAAACCGGCTGAAATAGGCCCTTAGCACTATTAAGAGTGTATTATAAAAATTCGACAACGCTGTACCGACTGAAATAGGGGTACCTTGGGGGGGACTCATGTCAAAGTTGGGCCTGGGGGGACTCATGTCAAAGTTGTGCCTTGGGGGAACTTCATTCAATAAATCCCCATTCAATAAACCGACTGAAATAGGCCCTTAGCACTAATTAAGAGTGTATTATAAAAATTCGAAAACGCTGTACCGACTGAAATAGGGGTACTTTGGGGGGGACTCATGTCAAAGTTGGGCCTGGGGGGGGGACTCATGTCAAAGTTGGGCCTGGGGGGGACTCATGTCAAAGTTGGGCCTGGGGGGGGACTTCATTCAATAAATCCCCATTCAATAAACCGGCTGAAATAGGCCCTTAGCACTATTAAGAGTGTATTATAAAAATTCGACAACGCTGTACCGACTGAAATAGGGGTACCTTGGGGGGGACTCATGTCAAAGTTGTGCCTTGGGGGGACTTCATTCAATAAATCCCCATTCAATAAACCGACTGAAATAGGCCCTTAGCACTAATTAAGAGTGACGTATAAAAATTCGACAACGCTGTACCGACTGAAATAGGGGTACCTTGGGGGGGACTCATGTCAAAGTTGGGCCTGGGGGGGACTCATGTCAAAGTTGTGCCTTGGGGGGACTTCATTCAATAAATCCCCATTCAATAAACCGACTGAAATATGCCCTTAGCACTAATTAAGAGTGTATTATAAAAATTCGACAACTGTACCGACTGAAATAGGCCTCTAGCACTAAAAAAAATAATAAATATTAAATTTGCTTAGGCACATGACAACATAACGTCATTATCAAAATTAAATAATAAGAAAATGAAAGCTAATTCAGATCTGTATTAAAGAGCTTTATTAGTTGATAATCCTGGGTATATTTTTAATTTTAATACTGAAGTAGATAGGACATTTTTCGCCAAGGACTCTATTTTTGTGACAGCAACCTTAAGCCAAGTAGTCCATAAAAAATATAAACAAATCTGTACATATAAAAGAGTAAACTCAATGATTCACTGACTCAACACTTCCATGACGATTCTGTTGGAAAGAGGGTCACAAATTTTAGTGACCAGGTTGGTTTTCGGAGCCTGACCCCCAACTAAGACGGAATTTTGCAAAATACCCCCCCCCCGTCTCCCTTGGGGGGCAGAAGGCTTAACTCGGCTCCAAATTACTTAACGGTGAAGAAATTGCAGATGGAAAAACCAGACTTGAGTACAAAAAAATTATTTTCTGCGATTTTGGCATTTTGGATTTTTAAGGGGGGAGGGAAGAAAAAAGGTTTTGGAAGAAGGGTACTCACATACTACACACTACAAAGGGATTTTATGAAATTCCACCCTACCGCCCTTTGGAGAAGGGGCAAAAACATGTATTCATGCGTAACGCTGCACTAAATTATCTAAGGCTGGACATTTTTTATGTAAGGGACGATTATATGTATCTAACTCATAGTATGAAGAGATTTTGCGAAATTCCCTCCTCCTTCCCTCCTTTAAGAACGGGGGGAGAGATTAAAAAAAAAAAAGTTTTAAAGCATAGCTCAGCTTTAAATAATTTCATGATCTCAATTTTTTGATGTGTCGGTTAGGTATGTGTATGCAACATGCAATATAAAGTAATTTTGGAAATTTACCCCCCCCCCTTCCTCTTGGGACGGGCGGGGCAAAAACCACATTTTGAAGCTTAAATCCGTCCAAATTACCTAAGAATGGCGAATTTTGGTGTGTGGGAGTTAATTAAGTGTGCGAAATATGCACTTTGATGAGATTTTTGTAAAACTTTCAACTGTAACCGTGAGGGAGGGGGAGTAAAAAGCCGGTAAGGGACTGTCGAAGGCATTGGGCAACTTAAAATTAGATTTTGAAGGATTTCAATGATTTTTTTTAAAGATATTTTGTTATTATTAATGATATGCTGTTTTGGGGATTCATTTCAATATAATGACCAGCAAAGCGGGCAAAGCCTGCTAGTAAGTCAATAATCCTTTTTCGGATTTAATGAAGAGAAGAGCGTTTCCGCTCAACGATCTCTTACAGAAAACAATTTTTTGTAATTCACTTAAATTAAACATTATTGACAATTCTTCAAATTCGGAAAAAAATTCAATAATATTTTCATGCGGCTCGCCGCTAAATTTAGAAATAGTATTTTCAAAATCATTGAAAGAAACAGTTGCATCAAGTGATCCATTATTACTACAATTTGCACTTTTTTTAATTTTGCCATCATCATAATTACCATCATAGCACTTATTATCATTTATATGGCATTGCACAGAGGAGTCAATTTTTGTGACGTCATTATCGCCACTACTTTCGGATTCACTGCTCGATTCATTCTGAGAATCTTCCTCATCTGAATTATTTTCGGAATTTTCGTGTTTTAGTAATTCTGTGTCACACAAATTTAACAACAGTCGATCTCGCAATTCGTTTTTGCTCCCATCAAAAGGGACATTTAATATATTACAAATAAGAATAAGTTCGTTCAAAGAAAAATTGTCATCAATTATTTTTTGTTTTTCAAGGTATTTTTCGTCGCCAATGGCTAAAGTGAATCCTGTGAATTTTTTTATTCTGCATCTGTTCCTACGATCGCCGTTGTCATCGAATAAAAACCGATGCAGAATTTTAATTTTACTATAGTTCTCTGTCCTCAGTGCAGCACCAATTTTGGGAATATCCCCTAAGGAAACCATTGTACAACAAAATAAAAGTACGTACCTTTGTAGAGCAGAAACAGCTGTTGTTCTGAGTTTTATTTAAATCTCCATTCGGTCGATTTGTCGTTTTTTAATCCTTGCATTTTGTAGAACATATTTCACATTGTATCACTCATTTATCCACATAGTTGTCGGATGTCACACCATAAATATCAATAGCGAGAAAAACTTTATAATTCACCACTTATCACAGTTCAGCTGTTCAACAACAGTTTTTTAAAATAAATAAATAGTTCAGTTCATAAAATGTTTATTTTAATTAAAGTTTGTAGTTCATCACAATTTTACTTTATATTAAAATTTGCGTTCAATCCGAAGTTTAAGTTAAATTAAAATAATCGATTTATCCTTTATCAAGTAAATTTCACGATTCATTCTTGATCCCACTTCTGATGTAGTCTCCAGTCGATTGTGGGCGTTTAAGAACAATAAAAATACTAATTTGATTAATTACTAATTACTTAAAATTTAATAAAGAAAGTTAAGATTTTGTACATTATTTACAGGAATGCTAATGAGCATTAAAATTGCTTATCCAAAGTGAGTTTAACGATTCGTCGAATTATTCATAATTCGTGGCATAAATAAATCACTCAGTACTTCACCAATTACGTCGAACATGAAATACAAAATTATTAAAAAACAAGCAGTACAGCCATCTAGTATGTATGCCTCGTCAAAACTCTCCGTCGAATCTGAATTTCTATCCTCCAACGCTCTTAGCAGCGGCGTGTTCAGGAAGTGGCGTCACTCACGTCATAAGCACGCATTTCCTCTAATATTCTGATACTCCGTCGATGACCAGCTGGCCAGGATTCTGGGTACGGGAAACAGAAACTAAACTACGTAGCTTTGGATTCAGCAGTTGCGGGAAAGCAAGGTTAGGGGGAAAGAAGGGCTTGTCACTACATATATATTCTTGTTATCATTTTTATCTAAAGCAGTTTTTTAATCATTGATATAATTTTACTGTAATAATATTTTTGTGTTATTCGCATCCTTCGCATTTTTGTGTTATTCGCAGTCCTTCCGCAAGCGGAAGGACAAACGGACGGAAAGCTGCGAACTCATATATACGCCTAGTCTGACATCAAAGAGATTTGTAAAAGCCGACACTTAATATCTCAGCAAATAAGCCATATTTTGTTCTGATTTTTTCAAAATAGTCTTTTATCTTCGGTCTTAATCTATCCTGAAAATTTTACATTTCTACATGCAGTATGTTTTGAGATCTGAATCTCAATTTAAAGCCAAAATGGGAAAACGGTTGGAGTAATGGACTGAAATTTTGAAAAATATCTCTAAAACGGCTCGAAGGATTTTCATATAATTAATATATGTTGTTAATAGGATCTTTCTGAATCTAGTAACGTCTTCGTTTTTTTCAGGAAAACTCTTGTTTTTTATATAAATCGCTTTAAATATGGAACTATATTACTCCGCCAATTACATATGTTTCTTCGGGTGAAAACGCTGTTATTCGGTTCTTACTTGTAAGGTATGTGGGTTGGTTTGTTGACCGACTTGAATGCAGCCAATGAATTATTTAGAATTTTTTTTTAACGCAAAACTACTTTATTACATGTTTAAAATATTTATTGTATATATACTAAGTCAAATTCACTTAAATATATTTTCTCTTCTGTTATGAAAAAAATAGTTTTGATTTCAAAATTTCATATTTAGTCAAAGAAATATTTAGATAATATTTTAAATAAGGAAGTATTTTGTAATTTTAGATATTCCATTTTATCATAATAATGATGAATTTACAATTTTTTAAAGCAAAAATTTTTTTAATCATTCATGAAAATCGATTTTATAATAACTCAATGATTTGCGATTTCTATTCATGTATCCTTACGCTCCGGGAATGGAAAAAAAAACAGCAAATACAGTTTTGGCGCCATCTATCGTTTTTATTTAAAACATACCCTTTCGTAAATACACATATATATATATTTCTTTTTAAAAATTAAAAATCTCTTTTGAAAATACAGTTAGTGTTTATTCATTTATTTATTTTTCAGACTTTAAAATGATACATATTTTAAATATTAACATAATCAATTTTTATTATTATTATTATTCAAAGCAATGACTAGAGGATGAAACAGTGTTTGCACTGTTTATTAGAAAAAACAGTGTTTTAATAAACAGTGTTTAAACAGTGTTTTAATAAAATTCATTTTTCATGAATTTCAGTAAAATTCATGAAAAATGTCTCAAATAGCAATTATTAAAAAACACGTCAAAATAAATAAATAACATCTTTACTTTGAAACCCATAATAATTTATTTTTAAAAAATTATTCTTTCTTTTCTTTTTTTAATTAATTAACTTGTGCATGAAAAATTCTATTTCATAATTTACAATTACAGTAAACAAAAAATCCTCCTTTAATTTTAAATAACTATTTGTTCCGGTTTCTAAACAAGTTTTTTTTTTTTTTATGAAAAAAAAAAAAAAAAAAGTTTAATCTGTATGTATATGATTTTAAAAAAACCTACTAGATGGCGCCACTACATTTAATTTATTTTCCTTAAAAAAAAAAGAAAGAAAGAAAGAAAGAAAGAAACTTTTAATAGCTTCGAAACATGTAGAAATAATTATTTAAAATTAAAGGAGCGTTTTTTGTTTATTGTAGTTGTAAATATATTTATGAAATAGTACTTTTACGCAGAAATTTCATTTTTTTTAAAGCTTAACTTATATTTTCCATAAAATTTTTCTCCAGGTGATTTTATCTTATTTTTAAAATTATAGAAATGTAAAGCTTAATTTATATTTTGTCTATTTTCCCCCCCAAACGTTCTATATGAAAATATATAGGAAGTAATTTTTACCTGCACTTTTGATGAAAATTTAAATTGTGAATATTGGAGCAGTATACTTAGCCTCAAAAGGGGAAAGAAAATATATAAAATTCCATTTTTAATATTTACTTGATATATTTTTTTAATTGTTTAATTTGTAATTCTCTAAAAAGAAACTTGCAAAATGTAAATTACGTAATTCTAACTTAAATTTGAAAATTTTCACTTACTTTTTTTTTTTTTTTTTAAGAGTTTGAGAATCCCAGTCAATAAATTTTTCTAGTGCGAAGCTTCTCCATTTTGTTTCCAAGTGGCAGGCTACTTGAAAATTTGTGAGTATGAAATGGTTTGAAATACTGAATTAATTCACACTAAATTTGTAGTGTGGATTTATCTCAGAAATGTATTTGATATGTTCATTTGCCAACTTTCCCTGTGCCAACACACTGAAAATTTCAAATTTACATTAGAAAGGTTTTATGAACCGATTTGCTTAAAACTCCATATATAAATAGCCTTTATTTATAAATCCACTAAGTCCATTGATAAATTGTAGCTGCCATTTTGAAAAAAAATGGTGACAACTTCATACGAAAAGATAAATTAGTTTACCCTTCCTAGGAGCCAGAAGGACTTGTTTTAATTTTTTGATCAATAACCACTAAAAAGTAATGATATCAGTACAAAAAACCCTTAACGGCTTAAAAGTTTGTGACGCCGCTACTTTGTGGCTATAAGAATTTGAAATATGAGTCTTAAAAATAATGATATTAAATTTTAAGTGACGCTTTGCAATTAGTTAAAATATACATAGATTTTCTTATTTGATCATTCACTTTTATCTTTTATTTATATTTCTAATGCAAACGTAATATTTTTAACTTCAAGATCAGACAGATATTTAAAATACACTCACTGATGCTTTTTCATTCGCATTTCAAATTCAAAATAACAGTTTTAAAAGGAATGATATAAAAATTCCAGTGGCGCCTCGGTGTTATTTTAAAAGATTTGTTTTTAGATTCCATTAAAATTACTTTTGTTTTGCTAATAAAATATATTTACACATTTAAACAGTGCTTTTAATTTTCAAATATACTGTCAAATAATTATACTTTCACTGAGTTAGCATTATAAAGTAAAATTATTTATTTCAATAAATTGATTTATCCTTTGCGTCACGCTATCCAAAACTGCAAGTAAAATTTGTGTAAATGTTTTCTTTACGTCACACTACCTCTTTGAGCAAATTTTCACTTAGTTGGACACTATGATACTATGTTTTGGATAGCGTGATGCAAAAGATAAATCAATTTATTGAAATAAATAATTTTACTTTATAATGCTAACTCAGTGAAAGTATAATTATTTGACAGTATATTTGAAAATTAAAAGCACTGTTTAAATGTGTAAATATATTTTATTAGCAAAACAAAAGTAATTTTAATGGAATCTAAAAACAAATCTTTTAAAATAACACCGAGGCGCCACTGGAATTTTTATATCATTCCTTTTAAAACTGTTATTTTGAATTTGAAATGCGAATGAAAAAGCATCAGTGAGTGTATTTTAAATATCTGTCTGATCTTGAAGTTAAAAATATTACGTTTGCATTAGAAATATAAATAAAAGATAAAAGTGAATGATCAAATAAGAAAATCTATGTATATTTTAACTAATTGCAAAGCGTCACTTAAAATTTAATATCATTATTTTTAAGACTCATATTTCAAATTCTTATAGCCACAAAGTAGCGGCGTCACAAACTTTTAAGCCGTTAAGGGTTTTTTGTACTGATATGCCCCATACGCATAGATATGTGTGTGTGCTTTATCACGAGCGCATTTATATGTATGCGTTTATAAGTATGTAATGATTGAATTAAATTACTGCGCACACACACACGGACACACGCACACGCACACACACACATATATATATATATATATGAAGTATGTGACATTAATATAATAATAATTATAAACATAATTTAAAATTCTGTCTGTTCGCTAAATTGATATATTTTAACAGATTAGAAAGAAAATTGGTACACATGTTCGTAGCACCTGGAAGGTACCACTACGCTATTGAAAAGTTGTTCGACCTTTTAAGAGGGTAAAAGAGGAGTATACGAGCTATCTGGGAATCACTGGGGCTATAAACTTAATATTTGTATTCCCTCTAAAATGGATTAAAATTGGAGTAAAAAGAAAGGGAGTTGTGTGCAATTTGAAAATCAGTTGAGTTATAAAACTTGATAGTTTCTATAAAATTCTTCATTCAAGTTCATATTTATATTATAGTGTTAAATAATTGCTCAATCCCTTAAAAGGAGTGAAACTAAAGTAAAGAAGAGCGTTTATGATATATTGTGTAATTTGGAAATCGCTTGAGCTAAAAACTTGATTATTTGTATGAAAATTTTGCATTTGAGTTTATATTCATTACATTGTAAGAAGGTTTCTCAATACACATAAAAAGGTATGTAATAGGGATTAAACAAACAAAACAAAAAAAAAAGTGGTTCTGTAGTACAATTTGAAAACTGCTGGAGCTACAAACTTGTTATTTGGTGTCAAAATTCTCCACTGCATCACTATGTGGAGATGAATTCAACAAATACAGCAAGGTATTTCAGCTAGAATTTAAACTATGTCAATAAAAAGTTTAAAGATAGAGTTTTGCGTACATTTTTGTTGAGAAGAAATAAATTGAGCAAGAGCTATAATTTAGAAAAGTAACAATATCAGAACTCGACATAACATAGCACGCCTGTACTCTACAAATGGTTGGACGGACACGGTTGACATAGGACCAGCATTCATTACTCTGATGGAATTTTTCATGATTTGCAAATAGAGATGCAGACGGGTTAGGATTTTGACATAAAGAGCAATTAGATCTAGTCAGATGCCCACCGTGTTTTAGTTGATTATACAGATAATCTTATCACAATATAACAATATGCTGTAAAACTGTAGTAACTAAAATATGAAGACGTGATGTTACTAAAAATCGCACCGAAAATCAGCTTAAGATAAATATATTGAAGCAGAGTGAGGGTATCAGGCAGGTAGTAGAGCATATTTTAATCTCCGATAGGGAAATGCTATCAACTAAACAGATTTCCAATAACCACTGCACGCAAGAATTTGATAAAATGTTACATAGAATATTACGGAAACAACAAAAGGAATTTACACCTATAAAAATGCACAGAAAATCAGTACAAGTTAAATTTTTCGAAGCGTATGATAGGTAGGAACGCAGGTTGGCCATTTCAATCTCTGAACAGGAATTGGCCTTCAACCAAATAGACTGCAGAACGACTACTGCGCATAGAATTGAATAAAAGTTGCATAGAATAGCACGAGCAAACAACAAAAGAAACTTCAACCAATAAAATTACACAATAAATCTGCATAAGGTCACAAATTTGCTGACTATAACAAGGCAATTTGTTGAATATGTTTACAACTTAAAATTATTAAAAATATTGAATAATGAAGTATAATTTTCTCATACCTTCCTGTGCTCAGTGTATTTTCTATAGCATACTCTTGAGCTTCATCTTTAAACTCTTTTTCTTTGGCAGGCATAAATATCAAGATTTTGACACTTTTTTGCAGATATTTTTGGAGCATCCTTTCTTTTCTTTGGTTGTCCCATATTTTTAAATTCAACTATACACCCTCTTCTACAGAATTTTCAAAAAGCGAATCTTTTTTATACGTCATCGCATAAGACAAACGAATCCGAATAAATATTAACACTGATGCCTAATTTTTAATAATTTTTATTCAATTATAAATATCGTCTGCATTTAATTATAAATATACTCGCAATCGTATAACAGAATTTATTTTCACTTGCGCTTTTCTTAAAAAATCGTCTGTGAAAGTTCAGAAGCAATAGTAAATGTTTTATTTTTATTATAATTATTACATAAGTAGTATTTAATTTGAGTGATAGTTATGTAAAAAAAAAAAAACTGGCAATTTCACTTTAAAAATATGAGGTACACTATTTTTAATGTTTCCGCGGAATACATTAAAAACCACTGCATAATTTGAAAGCAGTTTTAGAAATAGTTTAATTTATCATGTGTTTTTGAGCAAATGGGGGGAGAAGGGGGGGGGTTCAGAGTCTACCTCAGACTTCAACTTTCTGTTTGAATATTGTACATAGATTCTTAAAACATTTAAAGCTTTTATTAAAATTAAGATATTTACCCAACAATTCAGAAAGCTTTTACCCATCCTCTCTGAAACTTACCAAATTTGACGGGGCATCTGCCTCTCTATGGTCAGTTTTGCACATAGACCGAGACGTATGGCGTCCTCATAGGATATGCATTGGGAAAATTGAATTTGAACATTTTGTTATTACCTGGTTTTAAGTGTAATGGAAAATCACCATAAAAGATTCATCCATTATGTTACTAAAAACTACATAAAGATCAGCTATTAAAATACTGATTTTCGTATTCAGGGAACTTCAAAACATGAAATTATAGGAAAAACATTGTTTATATAACTTAATCCTCTAAACATTTTTTTTTTACTGTATGAGGAAATAACTATCATTCATACGCGTTTTATTTCCTGGACATGATAGCATTTGATGAAACATTTTCAACAATTATAGTCAGTAGAAAAGGATATATTCGACTAATTTTGGAGAGCCTAGTGTATTTATCTATGTAAACTATACATATCTTATAGTGTACTTAAATTTATTACAGTTAAAAATAACGTAGTTTGAAATACATTTTGAGAAAATTAAAATTATAGCCTTTAATATTTCTGAATATTAATTCTTGTTTTTTTTTTTTAAAAAAAAAGCCTTGTAAACAAATAAAAATACATTTTATATACTTTTTTTTTAATGAATATATATTTTTTATTTTTTTATGTTTAGTGCAATTTAAAGATGTTAAAATGTACTAACGAGAAATTCTACCCATAAATAATAATACATTTGAATTCTTCCCTATAATCTGTACAAGAACCATTTGCATAGTTGCCAACCTACTAGAAACAGAAATAGAATACTTTGCACAAAAGAGGAATTTACGATTTTCGGCCATACTTACGCATTATATAAACATAAATACACAAGGTTTCTCAACACTTAAAATGATTTGGTACATAAATTAAATATAGGGAAATCTTTGTTAATTATTATTCAGTATAATTTTACTCTAGCTATAAAAAATGTTCATTAAACAGGAAAGAGGTGTGCTTAAAAAATAAATGTGTATAAGAGATATTCTGTCTGTTTATTGGTTCTATAATCTAATAAAGTACGCTTAAAATTGTCATCGACAATTATGTTGCATATGAAGAAAAGCTGGAAATCACAGGGATTCTTGCAGGGCATTTGATTACAAATCGTTAGCCGGCAGTGAAGGTGGGGATAAAACTATTATAAGAAAGAGAGATATTGAACTATTTTACTTATTTATAGGTTATAGATTCTAATAAAGTTATAATAACAGGAGACTCGGCGTTGGAATATTAAAACTCGATTAAAGGACTACGTCAGAAACACCCAAAAAAATATTGGAAATGCATACAGCTGTTTCGGCAGCTTTAAGCGTGCCGTCTTCAGTGCAAAAAGGATGCAGTGCAAAAGGATCCTTTTTGCACTGAAGACGGCACGCTTAAAGCTGCCGAAACAGCTGTATGCATTTCCAATATTTTTTTTTTTTTTTTTTTTTTTTTTTTTGTGTTTCTGACGTAGTCGTTTATTTGAGTTCTAATAAAGTTACTTTAAGAAGAACATTGACGTTTATGTTGTGGACAGAAAAAGATTGTTAATCGCAAGGATTCCGCGAGCACTTGATCGCTGATTGCCTGATGGTAAGGGGATGGGACAAAAATTACATAAATAAGAAATAGTACAAATTTTAAAATATTTTTTGATTCTAGAATCAAATAAAGTATATTTAAAATAAACATTGTCATTTACGCTGTGGATAGAGGAAGACTGGAAATCGCAAGGCTTCTATCAGGCATTCAATCAATGATCTTTTTTTTTTTTTAGAGTTGTGAAACAGAAAAATCGGACTATTTTCGAATAAAATCGGATTTCTAGATCAAAACTGAAAAAAAAAAAAAAAAAAAAAAAAAAAAGCGCAACAAATATGGGAAAATTGGAACAATTGGCAGCAATACATTTATCTGATCTCAGTAAAAAGTATCATGTGCTATGATCATATTTAGAATATCAAACATATATTTCCTCATAATATCTATTTTACCATGTTTTTATTAACTTCGATTCTTGTGTGTTTGTGTGTTTGTCAGGGACAAATCTTGCAATCGATTTTTAACTAACTTCCCGACTAGCTAGATATTTGAAATTTTCAGGACAGCTCACAACACGGTGACAATACATATTTCTAATAATTTTAGTCAACTGCTTGAAGTTCCGCTGCCTTCGGCAGCGTTTATATGATTCGGCAGAAAATTTATTTAACTGACTTCCCGACTAGCTAGACATTTGAAACTTTCAGAATAGTTCAGAATAAGGTTAAAATGCATATTTTTAATACCTTTAGCCAACTGTTTCGGGTTCCCGCTGCCTTCGGCAGCGTTATCAGTACGAAGATTGCAATCGATTTTTTCCTAACTTTCCGACTAGCTAGACATTTGAAACTTTCAGGATAGCTCAAAACACGGTGACAATACATTTTTTTAATACTTTTAGTCAACTGTTTCAGGTCCCCACTGCCTTCGGCAGCGTTTATATGATTCAACAGAAAATTTATTTAACTAACTTCCCGACTAGCTAGACATTGGAAACTTTCATAATAGTTCAGAACACGGTGAAAATGCATTTTTTAAATATTTTTAACCAACTACTCCGGGTTCCTGCTGCCTTCGGCAGCGTTACCAGTACAAAGCTTGTAATCGATTTTTCACTAACTTCTCGACTAGCTAGACATTTGAAAACTTCAGGATAGCTCAGAATACAGTGACAATACATTTTTTTTTATACTTTTAGTCAACTGATTGAGGTCCCTACTGCCTTCGGCAGCTTTTATATGATTCGAACGAAAATTTATTTAACAAACTTCCCGATTAGCTAGACATTTGAAACTTTCAGAATAGTTCAGAATACGGTTAAAATGCATTTTTTTAATACCTTTAGCCAAATGTTTCGGGTTCCTGCTGACTTCGGCAGCGTTATCAGTACAAAGATTGCAATCGATTTTCCCTAACTTCTCGACTAGCTAGACATTTGAAACTATCAGGATAGCTCAGAATACAGTGACAATATATATATTTTTTTTTAGTTTTAGTCAACTGTTTCAGGTCCCTACTGCCTTCAGCAGCGTTTATATGATTCAACAGAAAATTTATTTAACTAACTTCCTGACTAGCTAGACATTTGAAACTTTCAGAATAGTTCAGAATACGGTGAAAATGCATTTTTTAAATATTTGTAACCAAATGTTTCGGGTTCCGGCAGCGTTACCAGTACAAAGCTTGCAATCGATTTTTCACTAACTTCCCAACTAGCTAGACACTTGAAACTTTTATAATAGCTCAAAACACGAGAGCAATGAATTTTTTTAAAAATTTATCCAATTGCTCCGGGTTCCCGCTGCCTTCGGTAGCGTTTATATGATTGAACAGAAAATTTAAAAACATGGTATATAAAAAGATCTTTTTATCTTGTAATTATTTACTTTCTCTTACCCACAGGCTCGAGAAAGTATTGTTTTAGGGTCGAATTTTCGAACGTGAGTTTTTGTTATATTTACATGGTCTGAGGTCCCCGGAATACGAAAATCATGTTTTTAGCGAATGGTCTGTGTGTCTGTTATCAGCATATCTCAAGAACAAATAGTAGCAGAAATTCCAAACTCGGTATTCTAAATGTGTATCATATAGGAATGCTACACTAAGCTTTTCGTTGAGATGAAGCAAATGGTTCGTGTACAGAGACACTCAAAAGTATTCAAATACATTACGTCTATGGGGGAAATTGCACGTAAGTAGAGTTTAACATCTATAGACTGCACTAAACCAAATGAAACGAATATGTATATTTTGTAATAGAGATAGTCAACTGGGAAAAAAATTTTGTGTATGTAGGAGCCTCGCATCCCCCCCCCCTCCTGGAGGGGAGTAAATTTTCATGATGGGTATTTTTCAAAAGAGCTCGCCAATACCTTTAAAACGAATGGCTGAACCATCGATCTGCGGTAATTTAAAATAAAGTTATCGATTTTTTTCATTTTTGACTTTTTTTTTTAATGTAATATTGAGAATAAATTCAACTTTTTTTGGATATTTAGTGTTATACTACTTCTCTAATATGGAAATTGTGTGCACTATCATAAAAGATAATTTTTTAAAATAATAATTTTAATAAATTATTTTTTAAAAGCAGAATTATTTTATAATAACGGAATTAAATTCTATATAAATGTAGGTGCATTAATGAAACGGGGGGTTGAGGGGGGTGGTAGCCCCCGTCACACAGAACTAATTATCATATAAAACTCTTCCGAAGCCTAATTTGAATTGTTTAACATAGGTTTACATAACAATACTCGTTATCTTACCTCTTAATCTCCAACCTGTATTTATAGTATTAAATTTCAGAGTAAGAGAAAGTCGTGTGAGTGGCACACCAGATTATTTTAGTTATGCTAATAACCGACTGAAAACGAGTTACGCTAATACATGTTGTCAACTTTTACACTTATTGGCTGCCGAAAAATCTAAATAGAAATGTTTTTGTATATTTTTATAGTATTTCATTGATTAAATAAAATAAAAATTTCTTTTGACATTTTCTGGTGAAAGTGTAAGAGCTGGCAACTATGCTAAGTAATGAAATGAGAGAACCGCTAAGAACCTGATTATTGGATTGAGGAAAGGTCATATGAATATAGTAAAAATTCAGTTTCAAAATTTCGACCACAAAATAAAATTTTCTCTATTCTAAATGGGTAGAAGAAAAATAAATAAATAAACGAAAGTGTTTTAAAAATCCCATAAGAAAAAAATTACAAAAATGGGATTTTCCGGTCATGATGTAAAACAAACTTTTATTTTAAAACCCGCTTTTCCCCAAGGGGAAAAAAAAATCAGTTTATTTGTAGAAAATGAGGAAAGATGAACTTTCTTAATAATTGGTACATTTTTGAATTTACAAATAAAATGGCTTCGAAAGTGTACGCCAGAAATGAGCGAGTTTAGAGTTATGAACAATTTTAATTGGCCATGCCTAAGAAAGAACTATTTTATTACGCAGAAGAAAAAAATAAAAATATTTTTTTCCTTTAACCTTTCACTCTTTCTTAATTTTCAATAAATTTTAATACATATGATATTTTGTTGCAAATATTGTATATATGTACATGAGCCAGGGGGTGGGGGTTGTCCGGGCACCCAGGGCACCCCCCTCCCCCCCCCCCCGGGCTACGCGCATGCTTACCCTTTAAATTATAGGATTCTGATACAACATACACACTCACACATAAATGTACTATTGTTCGATTTTAATTTATTGATAAGTTATTTTACAGCTCTCTATCATAAACTGTTATGTGCTTCTGTTACCATGACCATCTATGTTGTTTTTACTCAAAAGACAGAATGGATTTATAGACATTTTTGCTGTGTTACCAGGCGATATCAATTAAATGAATTCTTCCGCAAATCGCAAAAATTTACAGAACGGCCGCAGGAGGTGGCCGCCCGGGGACTGCAGGTTGGCCCTACCTGCTATAAGACGTATACTCTGAACAAGAATACTTGAAAATTTCTTGAAGTCATTTTTATTTGCAAATACATATAATATTTGCAAATGAAAATGATTTTGTTAAATTTGAACAATTGTATATTTATGTAGCATTATTATTTTACACTAAATAAACAAAATAAATTAGAATATTGGAACTTATATTCAAAAACGGGCAAATGAAAAACTGCAACATTTACTCCAAGACTTGGATATTTACTTGTCTTTTTCTTTTATGGTAATACACAAAAGTGAACCATTGAGATGAACGGAACTATTAGAGCTCTTCAAGTACTCTACATATTCTGTTCTATTCTATATTTACAGTTAGGCGTTGAAATTATACAGCTGTTTACACCCATTCGTTTGTCACACTTAGTGCTCTTTTTATGTACGTTACACTTTATTTATAGAGCTTATTTTCCCTCTTCCTCGATTTTTCTTAGAGACGATATCACCTACACTTTTTCAGGACACGTTCCGGCCAGAAATTTCCAAGCTTTTACGTATCGCTGCGTTTGTCTCTCCAAAACATATTATAATACCGCCAATGAAATGAGCTTTGTGCTAATAGGTTCCTAATTGGGACAGGCGTGATGCAATCTTCTTTTGTGTACTTACAAACAAAACATGCGCTACACCCATATTTTGCAATATTTCAGCCTTTGTTTAGTTCGTAGTAAATAGGACTGTCATAAGCAACAAAAAGTTATTGTAATGCAATGTTATGGAATTGTAAGTAAATAAATAAGACGATAAATATGACCTTTTGAAAACAGCCAGTTTTATCACATTAAAAATAATCTGGTGTGGCACTCATACGACTTTCTCTTACCTTGCATTTCAACACTTAGAGACACATTTTAATTAGTGAGTAAGATAACAAGTACTGTATATAAATCTACGATAAATGGAAATCAAATTACTTTTAGGAATATTTCTGTTTGAAAAACAATTCTGTGTGAGAGTTCTACTGCTTCCCCCCCCCCCCCAACTCTCCGTTTAAACATAGTACATACATTTATATAGAATTTAAGGCTCGTATTAAATTTTCCAAAATATTCAGACAACTTTCTCCCGCACCATTTCTTGAAACTTATCAATATGTTGATCAAACTTTTCAAGTAGCAACCTCATATAAACTTTAAAATACAACATTTGAATTGCATACAATTTATTTTTAAGCTACGTTGCTAACACAAAGATAAGCCAATAAAAACTTGGCTTTTATTCAGGGGACATCAAAACGCGTAATTGGGGGGAAAAAAAGCACTGAAAATTTAACTAAAAGAATTATTTACCGTAGGGGCATAAGGAATTAGTTTTTAGTCCTGAGCAGAGCCCTGAATGGTGCATGCTTTTCATACCACATTCTATATGAAACATGCTTTTATGCTTATTAAAAAATATATATGTTCATTTATCAAACAAAAAGTCTAGTGTAGCATCCCTATATGATACAGATTTAGACTACCAAGTTAGTTGGGATTTCCTGCTACTATTTGTTCTTGAGATATTCTGATAGCAGACACACGCATAGGCACCGCAGACACAGACCAATAACTGAAGGTCTGATTTTTGGATACTGGGACGCCAAAATGTGTAAATGTAATAAAAACTCAGTTTAGAAAATTTGATCCGAAAACAATACTTTCTCTAACATATGTAGGGTAAGAGAAAGTAAAAATGATAATTATAAATGAAAATAATAATAATGATGATGATAATAATAATAAAATGAACTTTTTTTGGATATTTTTTGTTATACTACTTCTCTAATATGGAAATCGTACTGCATTATCATGGAAGATAACTTAATAAATAATGATCTTAATAAATTATTTTTACAGAGTGAATTTACATAGGAAAATACAGTAGAAAGTCATGTTGTGGCCACAACATTCTAATTTATAATAGAGATAGTAAACTGGGGGAAAAATTGTATATGTAGGAGCCTCGCCTTCGCCTCTCGAGGGGAGTAAACTTTCATGATGGGTATCTTTAAAAAGAGCTCACCAGTATCTTTAAAAGGAATGGTTGAACCATCGATCTGCGATAATTTAAAATAAAGTTATTATTATTATTATTATTTTTCATTAAAAAAAAAAAAATGTAATATCGAGAATAAAATGGACTTTTTTTTTTTTTGTGTGTGTGTGTTATACTACTTCTGTAATATGGAAACCGTATTGCATTATCATGGAAGATAATTTTTTTAAATAATAATTTTAATAAATTGTTTTTACTGAGTGAATTTGTATAGGTAAATATAGAAGAAAGTCATGCGAAGCCCAGAACATTCTAGTTTTTTTTTTTTTTTTTTTTTTTTTTGACAGAGCGCGGGACCTTTGGAATTCCACCACGTACTACCTAATAGCTTCCAGATATGCACCACCCCCTTCATTTTACCTGCTTTCCTCAGGCTGGCATGTTTTTTTTTTTTCCCTTTCATCGTATCATCACGCCGAGTTCTGCTTGAACTCCCTACTTTTAAGAAAACCGAAATTGGTTGATTCTGTAACACCCTATCATGCTTTTTTCAATTCCTACTATTAGTTCACACTCTCCCTATAAATATCTTGTACAAATCTTGCAATCGATATTTAACTAACTTCCCGACTAACTCGAAATTTGAAACTTTCAGGATTGCTCAGAACACGGTGACAACACAATACTTCGACGTCCGATTTTCGAATTTTTTATTAGTTTTCTTATAATTAATTAAAATATGAAAATAATAACATCCTAATACCGTTAAAATAGCCATTAAAATATTAGCTATAATTTAATTGTTGACAAAAAAAAAAAATACGAGTTCATTTTCTTTCGACATAAAAATAAATACATTTAATTAAATGTGAACATTAAAAAATTATAAAATATCAAATTATGCATCTCACAAAAATTGACGTCATTATCACTTTAAAAATTTTATGCACATTGGTAAGAGCTCTATGATTCCTCAGAAAATTTAAAACGTGGTACATAATTTTTTTTTAAATCTTATAATTATTTTTATTTCATTTTGCACGCACGCTTCTTATTTCCTAATTCAAAATTATTAAAAAAAAAATAAAAAAAAAAAAAAACTTTTTCGATAGTGTTTGTAAGTAGGAATTGACTTTAAAAATTTTTCTTTTACATTAGTGTTGTTCATATGTAACTGGGATTCAAATATAAAATGGCTACTTCAATGTTTTCGGTACTGTCCGTTTCGAAACTGTCATCTGATAAGCACCCAAATGGAAACCCACTAGTAAGCTATTGTCACAGGCAATAGGGACAGACACCCGAGAGTGCGAATGAGTGGGTCGATGCCGAAGGCAGCAGGTAACCAAAGCGAGCTTTAAAGCAATTCATGATTTTTTTTAAGTTTATTTTTGTTTCTAAAGCGATATAGAAAAGAGTTTCCTTTAAATATAGTGACCAGCGAAGCGAGAAAAGCTTTCGTTGATTTACTACCTTCATTTTCATGAAACCATGGAAGCATCTGCGCAAGTGCTAACTCAACGAGTCCAATGCTAAAATTGGGGTGACAGTCATCTGACTCAGAGAAAATGAACAATAACAGAGCACGGAATTATTGGATGTTTTCCAAATTTCAAACTTCTCGGCCAAGCTGGCATCCCTCCAACATTTTGGACGCGCCCTCAATGCTAGTTTCAGGATATGTGGTCGCACTGTATTGGCACGCAGGCGGCATCAGGCCGAGTTTTGTACATTTCGAGTTTAATTTTGAAATTTTTCCCGTATTCGGAATTCGGTTCGTTTCCGAACCAGGGCTTTGCTAGTTATATACTATTTCTCTTAAGTTCTGTTGAATACAATCTTAAATTTTTATTAATTAAAAATTAAACTTATATATATATATATATATATATATATATATATATATAGACAGATAAATAGATACTACGCAAATAAAAGTGTGTCCAAAATTATACACAGAAAGCAATAAAATGAAATTTCGACACTAGCAGGAATAGCACATTATTTTCTCAACCCTAAGTATCACAATATGTTTACCTTAATATAACCTTTGTTCCTTTCTCTTAAATCAGATATTTTATTCGTTCGAAACCATGGATAACATTTTATTTCCTTTTTCTCAATAAATTGCAGCAGCTGTAGTGTCACTTTTTTCTGTTAAATTACCATTAAAAAAAAAAAAAAAAAAAAAAAAAAAAAAAAAATCCAAACCACGGATAAAATTGTATTTTTTTGCTTCAATATATTGTCTTAGTTATGACGTTAGTTTCATGTAGAGTGGTTTAAACTGAAATCTTGATTGCCGTCTTTTCTTATTACGAAGATAATTAATATATATATATATATATGTGTGTGTGTAGGCTCCAGTCGATTGTGGGCGTTTCAGAACAATAAAAATACTAATTCGATTAATTACTAATTACTTAAAATTTAATAAAGAAAGTTAAGATTTTGTACATTATTTACAGGAATGCTAATGAGCATTAAAATTGCTTATCCAAAGTGAGTTTAACAATTCGTTGAATTATTCATAATTCGTGGCATAAATAAATCACTCAGTACTTCACCAATTACGTCGAACATGAAATACAAAGTTATTAAAAAACAAGCAGTACAGCCATCTAGTCTGTATGCCTCGTCAAAACTCTCCGTCGTATCTGAATTTCTATCCTCCAACGCTCTTAGCAGCGGCGTGTTCAGGAAGTGGCGTCACTCACGTCATAAGCACGCATTTCCTCTAATATTCTGATACTCCGTCGACGATCAGCTGGCCAGGATTCTGGGTACGGGAAACAGAAACTAAACTACGTAGCTTTGGATTCAGCAGTTGCGGGAAAGCAAGGTTAGGGGGAAAGAAGGGCTTGTCACTACAAGCTCGGCCGTCCTGCATCCGGCTGGTCCTCCAGGCGGTCACACTGAAAAATACAAAAAAAAAAAAAAAGAAAAGAAAAGAAACACAAAAGCAACACAAAATAATAACATACTATTTACAGTTTATGAGAATTTTCATATTTTTGCTTTTAAGCTAAGTGATCCTATGTCTGAGGATCTTAGCATGAGTGAGTGTGCAATAGGAGCCTTCATGGCATCCATTTCTAACTTTTTCATCAATATTATCATTTTTATCTTTCACTGTCTTGTAATCACAGAAAAAAGTTAGTTTTGGCTTTACGGCAACTTGGTTGCTTATGGTAACAGGTTTTGGTGGTTGTCTACTCAACTTGCATTTTGCTTTATTTTTCTTTTTAACTCTAGAAAATTGTTTATTGATATGTGTACTCAAATCTTTATTTTGGGACTCGAACTCGAGACCCTCTAATCGATCATTTTCAGTTTTAATGTCTTTTAAGGCTTCTGTTGCATCGTGTTCAGTCGAAAAGTCTATAGTTGCATTCTTATATGTTGGGAAAACTTCTAATTTTATTTGTACAGCTTTGGGAAATAATATGGCTATTTCACTGGTTGTGGTTTTCAATGGAAGTGATGGAATAAACAACTTTCTTAGATCTATATCGGCAGTCTTTTCTTTCGGGAAATTCTGTCTTTTACACTCGATGGAATCTATCGTCGATGACTTTTTTCTCGATTTCTTTCTTTTAAGGAGTTTGGAATTTTCGTCAACTTTTCCTTTTAACTCTTTCAACTCTTCGGCTAACTGTGAAATTTTTTCAAGTAGGAATTGTTTTTCATCTTTCTTCAAATAAATGTTTTCTGGATTTGGTGACTTCATTCGGGAAACATTTGTCTGACTTCGTCCCTTTTGGCGCGGCTCCTCCTCTTCCTCACTATCATCATCTATCTGGAAAATACTCGTCTGACTTTGTTTCTGTCGTCGAGGCTCCTCTTCTTCCTCACTGTCATCATTTACACTAATATCGTCCTCTAAAAGCATCTTATCGTCATCACTTTCGTCATTTTCGTCTTCATCGTCATTTTCACTTACGGCTTTTTCGGAAGATTCTAATGATTTTTTTGACAGCATAATAGGTTGAGGGGTTACATTTTTACATTTTTTAACATTATTCAATGTTTCATTTATTTCTAGGGATTTTTCAGGAATTTTGTTCTCAAAGTTAATGGGGGTACCAATAACAA
This sequence comes from Salticus scenicus, assembly GCA_963930645.1. Lineage (NCBI taxonomy): Eukaryota > Metazoa > Arthropoda > Arachnida > Araneae > Salticidae > Salticus > Salticus scenicus. The sequence goes on from OZ005648.1 coordinate 345,133,041, forward strand.
CATTCGTTTTACTTTCTTTTTCATATGCATTTACTGGAAGTACTGTTACTAAATTTACCTCGAGAGAATTAGACTTATTTTTTACAAAGATACCTTTTCATTTATTGTTGTTTCACCCAGCATTAATACGTTCATGCCGATAATTATATCATAGGGTATTACGTCATTTTCTACAACATAAATGTTAGTTTTGGTTTCAAAATCATCAACTTTAAGATCGACATCCAATGAGCCTAACGGCTTTGTTGAACTGTTGAACTTTTCCCGATCCCCTTCAAAGTAGTACTCATAAAATTTAATTTATTCACATTTAATTTATCGAAAGCATTTTTTCGCAACAATGTTGCTTCACTTCCTGTATCGATTATACCGCTGAAATTTACATTATTAATCAAAATATTTTTGTTCAAATTACGATTTACACCAATATACAATGCATCAACTTCGGGTTTTGAACCTGGGCACTCCGAACTTTTATGCCCAAACTGTTTGCATCTGAAACACTTAAAACCCTTCATTCTATGGAGGCAATCTCTAGACAAGTGGTTTTTATCACCACAATTATAGCACAGTTTATTATTTACTTCAATTTTAGGACTAAATTTTTCATGTACAGTCTGTCAAAAAAAAAAAAAAAAAAAAAAAACGAAACACCCTCACCTATCTCATTACCTAATTATCGCAGAAACATGCAGTAGGCACCAATCGTCAGGAATTTATGTCTACTTTTATTATATGTAGGAAAAAATGACATTGGAGGTCGTCTATATATTAAAAATGGGTCCAACTTTGAAAATTCGAATGTTAACACGATTCTAGAGCATCAAAATAGCCTAGATATAAATTTGCACGAAGATACCAACATTAGTTCCTGAGATATTTAAGGTTTTTCTTGAGGGGGTTATCTCAAGGTTTAATTTTTTTTCTTTTAGGTCAGATTCAAAGAATTTATTATAGCGCTCTTCTATTATTCAATGCGTTTCATTCATCTACAAATCTCTAAATACATCAAAAGGAATATAATTTCAATGAACATATTAATGTGGAAATTTCGAACTATAAAAAATATTCTGTCCAAAAAGGTTAACACAGGAGGATCTGATAACTCATGTGTGTGTGATGGGAGGGTGTGGGGAGGGGCACCGGGATTCAAAATTGATGTTTTATTATCGTATTTTCAGAAGAATTTTATTGAAATTAGATTTCTGTTATGTTTTTTCCCCCTAGGTATCAGACTATAAACCAACGCGTCTCTAGTTTACTGAAGTGTGTGTGTATATACAGAAATTGGGTTTACTCGAAAATGATTCTAGGGATTTTGATTAAAGTTTCGGGTTAAGTGTTATCGGAATATTAGACTTACCACCATCTTCAGAATTATTTGCGTTGGCTGTTAACCCCTTATCGGCCAATGGCAACAAATGAAATAAATTGGGTATATTCGGAAACTGATATAAGGATTTTGATGAAAATTTTGCGTTATATGCTTTTGAATATACTTAAACGAATGGAATTATCCCCATCGCCATAAAAATTCATTGTCGATGTTAACCCTTTAAAGGACAATTGCAACGTTATGACAGAAATCGGCTTTACACGGTAATGGTCGAAGCAAATTTTATGAAAGTTCGATGTTAGGGCTTTTTCATGAGAAAAAAACAATTGGATTTCATCTTCAGATAAATTAGCGTTTACAGTTAACCCTTTACCGGCCAATTGCAAAACATAGCAAAAATTGGGTTTATTCGAAAATGATTCTAGGGATTTTGATGAAAGTTTGGGGTTAAGCGATTTCCGAATATTAGACTTACCACCATCTTCAGAAAAATTTGCGTTGGCTGTTAACCCCTTATCGGCCAATGACAACAAATGAAATAAATTGGGTTTATTCGGAAACTGATATAAGAATTTCATGAAAGTTTTGCATTAAGTGATTTTGAGGATGCTTAAACGAATGGAATTATCCCCATCCTCATAAAAATTCGTTGTCGCTGTTAACCCTTTAAAGGACAATTGCAACGTATGTCAGAAATCGGCTTTTTACGGAAATGGACTAAGCGATTTTTATGAAAATTCGATGTTAGGGCTTTTTCATAAGAAAAAAATAATTGAATTTGTTCTTCAGATAAATTAGCGTTTATAGTTAACCCTTTACCGGCCTATTGTAACACATAGCAGAAATTGAGTTTACTCGAAAATGATTCTAGGGATTTTGATGAAAGTTTGAGGTTAAGTGTTTTCGGAATATTAGACTTACCACCATCTTCAGAAAAATTTGCGTTGGTTGTTAACCCCTTATCGGCCAATGGCAACAAATGAAATTAATTTGGTTTATTCGGAAACTGATATAAGGATATCATGAAAGTTTTGCGTTAAGTGATTTTGAGGATGCTTAAACGAATGGAATTATCCCCATCCTCATAAAAATTCGTTGTCGCTGTTAACCCTTTAAAGGACAATTGCAACGTATGTTAGAAATCGGCTTTTTACGGAAATGGACTAAGCGATTTTTATGAACATTCGATGTTAGGGCTTTTTCATAAGAAAAAAACAATTGAATTTCTTCTTCAGATAAATTAGCGTTTATAGTTAACCCTTTACCGGCCAATTGTAACACATATCAGAAGTTGGGTTTACTCGAAAATGATTTTAGGGATTTTGATGAAAGTTTGAGGTTAAGTGTTTTCGGAATATTAGACTTTCCACCATCTTCAGAAAAATTTGCGTTGGTTGTTAACCCCTTGTCGGCGAATGGCAACAAATGAAATAAATTGGGTTTATTCGGAAACTGATATAAGGATATCATGAAAGTTTTGCGTTAAGTGATTTTGAGGATGCTTAAACGAATGGAATTATCCCCATCGTCAAAAAAATTTGCTGTCTATGTTACCCCTTTAAAGGCCATTGCAACGTATGTCATAAATCGGCTTATGGACTTAATCGAATATGGACTAAACGATTTTTATGAAAATTTTAAGTCCGGACTTCTTCATGAGGAAAAACAATTGGATTTCATCTTCATATAAATTAGCGTTTATAGTTAACCCTTTACCGGCCAATTGCAATTCATAAAAGAAGTTGGGTTTACTCGAAAATGATTCTAGAGATTTTGATGAAAGTTTGGGGTGTTTTCGGAATATTAGACTTAGCACCATCTTCAGAAAAAATTGCGTTGACTGTTAACCCCTTATCGGCCAATGGCAACAAATGAAATAAATTGGGTTTATTTGGAAACTGATATAAGGATTTAATTGAAAGTTTTGCATTAAGTGCTTTCGGGGATGCTTAAACGAATGGAATTATCCCCATCATCATAAAAATTCGTTGTCTCTGTTAACCCTTTAAAGGACAATTGCGACGTATGTCAGAAATTGGCTTTACACGGATATGGACTAAGCGATTTTTATGAAAATTCGATGTTAGGGATTTTCTAGGAGAAAAAAAAAACAATTGAATTTCATCTTCGGATAAATTAGCGTTTACAGTTAACCCTTTACCGGCCAATTGCAATACATAGCAGAAGTTGGGTTTACTCGAAAATGATTCTAGGGATTTTGATGAAAGTTTGGGGTTAAGTGTTTTCGGAATATTAGTCTTACCACCATCTTCAGAAAAATTTGCGTTGGCTGTTAACCCCTTATCGGCCAATGGCAACAAATGAAATAAATTGGGTTTATTTGGAAACTGATATAAGGATTTTGATCAAAGTTTTGCATTAAGTGCTTTCGGGGATGCTTAGACGAAGAAATTATCCCTATTGTCATAAATATTCCTTGTCATTCTTAATCCTTTAAAGGCCAAATGCAACGTATGTCAGAAATTGTCTTTATACGGAAATGGAGAAAACGATTTTTGTGAAAGGTTGCAGATAGGGCTTTTTGATGAGAAAAGACAATTGGATCTCTTTTTCAGACAAATTAGCGTTCACAGTTAACCCTTTACTGACCAACTGCAACATATAGCAGAAATTGAGTTTACATGGAAATGGATATAGCGATTTTGATGAATATTTCGGATTAAGTTTTTTCGGGGACTGCTAAAACGAATGGTCTTCCCTCATATTCAGAAAAAAAAATAACGTTCTCATTTAACCCTTTATCGGCCACTTGCAACATATGACAAAAATTGGGTCTACTTGTAAATAGGTATAAGGATTATGATTAAAATTTGAGGTTGCATAATTGATTAGAATTATTTTATTCTTCAGAAAATTTCTTGTTCTCTGATAAACCTTTAAAGGCCTATTGCGACGTTTGCCAGAAATACGGTTTACACAGAAATAGACATAGCGAATTTCATAAAAGCTTGGAGTTACGACTTTTTGATGAGAAAAGGCTTTTGGAAATATCCTCATCTTTAGAAAAAATCGCATTCGTTGTTAACTCTTTATCGACACATTACAACATACGGTAGAAATTGAGTTTATTCGGAAATGGCCAAAGCGATTTTTATGAAAGTTCGGAGTTACGGCTTTTTGATGAGAAAAAATGATTGGACTTATCTTCAGAAAAAATCGCGTTCTCAATTAACATTTTACCGGCCAGTTGCAAATTATAGCAAAGTTGGGTTTATTTAGAAATTTATATAGGGATTTTGATGATAGTTTGGGGTTAAAGTCTTTCTGGGTGCTTAAAGAACTGGACATATCCTCATCTTCAGAAAAAAATTGTTCGCAGTTTACCATATATTGACCAGTTGCATCAAGTTTTAGAAATAGGCTTAATCAGAAATGGATATAGTGATTTCAAATAAAGTTTGTGGTTAGTGTTTTAGGGATGCAAGAACGTTTGGATTTATTCTCATCTTTTGAAAAAAATGGCGTGATCAGTTAAACCTTTATCTACAAATTGCAACATACCGCCCAAATTCGGGTTACTCGAAAACGGATGTATCGATTTTGATGAAAGTTTGGGGTTAAGTGTTTTTGAAGGTGCAGAAAGTTTGGATTTATACAGAAAAATTAGCGTTCGCTGTCAAAATATATGGTAAAAAAGGATTCGGGTTCCAGTTCATGACTTCATTTGTTATTTTGTTTAAATTTAGAACGGGAGAATGTAATCGATTCAGGCAATATTTGTGTGTATCGAAATATTTGGTAAATAATGAGGCAGGTTCAAGTCTATAACTGTATACTTATTGTGTATCTTGTTTTCTTTCTTTTCTTTCTATTTATATATATTTTTTTAATACGATTTAATTTAATCAAAGGTAGCTGATATTTGTGCGTGTTGAAGTATTTGGAAAAAAAGGAAGCAGGATCCAGTCCATCATTGAAGTTATAGATATTTTTTTAAATAAAAATGCCTAAATTCAAATAAAAGTAGGTGATATTTTCAAATGCCTAGCTAGTTGTTAATTTAGTTTAGCGATTGCAAGTTTTGTACTGGTAACGCTGCCGAAGGCAGCAGGAACCAGGAACAGTTGGCTAAAAGAATTCCGTGAGAAAGGCCGTGATAGGGGGAGTAAGGGTCCAAGTGTTTGAAGTGGGATTTGGGATCAATTAGACAACTGTTCCTGGTTCCTGCTGCCTTCGGCAGCGTTACCAGTACAAAACTTGCAATCGCTATTTAACTAAATTAACGACTAGTTAGGCATTTGAAAGTATCACATACTTTTATTTGAATTTAGGCATTTTCATTAAAATAAATTTCTAAAAAATGCATTTTCACCGTGTTCCGATCTATTCTGAAAGTTTCAAATGTCTAGCTAGTCGGGAAATTAGTTAAATAAATTTTCTGTCGAATCATATAAACACAACCGAAGGCAGTAGGGACCTGAAACAGTTGACTAAAAGTATTAAAAAAATGTGTTGACACCGTGTTCTGAGCAATTATGAAAGTTTTAAATGTGCTAGTCGGGAAGAGTTGAAAATCGATTGCATGCTTTGTACTGATAATGCTGTCGAAGGCAACAGGAACCAGAAACAGTTGACTACAAAGTATTTTAAAAATGCATTTTCGTCGTGTTCGGAACTATTCTGTAAGTTTCAAATGTCTAGCTTGTCGGGAAGATAGTTAAATAAATTTTCTGTCGAATCATATAAACGCTGCCGAAGGCAGTAGGGACCTGAAACAATTGACTAAAAGTCATAAAAAAAATGTATTGTCACCGTGTTCTGAGCTATCCTGAAAGTTTCAAATGTCTAGCTAGTCGGGAAGTTAGTTAAAATCGATTGCAAGATTTGTACTGGACAAACAAACAAACAACAATCGAAGTTAATAAAAATAATTACAAGATAAAAAGAACTTTTATATACCATGTTTTTAAATTTTCTGTTGAATCATATAAACGCTACTGAGCGCAGCGGGAACCCGGAGCAATTGGAAAAATCTATTAAAAAAATTCCTTGCTATCGTGTTTTGAGCTATTATAAAAGTTTCAAATGTCTAGCTAGTCGGGAAGTTAGTTAAAAGTTGATTGCAAGCTTTGTACTGGTAACGCTGCCGAAGACAGCAGGGTCTCGAAGCAATTGCTTAAAAATATTTTTAAAATGCATTTTCACCGTATTCTGAACTATTCTGAAAGTTTCAAATGTCTAGCTACTCGGGAAGTTAGTTAAATAAATTTTCTGTTGAATCATATAAACGCTGCCGAATACAGTAGGGATCTGAAACAGTTGACTAAAAGTATTTAAAAAAATGTATTGTCACCGCATTCTGAGCTATCCTGAATGTTTCAAATATCTAGCTAGTCGGGAAGTTAGTGAAAAATCGATTGCAAGCTTTGTACTGGCAACGCTGCCGAAGGCAGCAGGAACCCTAAACAGTTGGCTAAAGGTATTAAAAAGATGCATTTTCACCGTGTTCTGAACAATTCTGAAAGTTTCAAATGTCTAGCTAGTCGGGAAGTTAGTTAAAATTGATTGCAAGATTTGTACTGGACAAACAAACAAACAACAATCGAAGTTAATAAAAATAATTACAAGATAAAAAGAACTTTTATAGTCTAGTTTTATTGCTAGTCGGGAAGTTAGTTAAATAAATTTTCTGTCGAATCATATAAGTGCTGCCGAAGGCAGTGGGACCTGAAATAGTTGACTAAAATTATTAGAAAAATGCATTGTCACCGTTGTGAGCTGTCCTGAAAATTTCAAATATCTAGCTAGTCGGGAAGTTAGTTAAAAATCGATTGCAAGATTTGTACTGGACAAACAAACAAAAAAACAAAAACAAAAAAACAAACAAACAAACAAACAAGAATCGAAGTTAATAAAAACATGGTAATATGGTAAAATATTACAGGGAATTTAAGTATTTTCTCCCCTTGCTCAATTTTACGCTATTGCACTTCATAAAATTTTAAACCATATAATTATATGATATATAATTTTTTGTCGTGTTCCTGTAAAAATCTATAAAGGTTATCTTTACCAAAATCTATACAATTCGTGCAACGGTAATGTATAACATGTGCATAAATTTTCAGTTTAATAGAATAAGGTGTTTAGATACTATCGCATTTTAAATCGTTTGGGCCCATAGACCATAATGGCAATTTTTATTTCTGTCCTTGTAAAAAGAAAAAAAAAACTATACATGCTAGATTTTTCAAAATCTATACAATTTCTACGACGGAGATTTATAACACGGGTATTAGCTCAAAAAAAAAAAAAAAAAAAAAAAAAAAAAATGATGTATAGACGCTATCGCAGTTTGAAAATCTTGGCCCTATAGGCTATAACGATAAAGAATATTTCTTTTTTATTCCTGTAAAAAGTACTTTTAAGTGCTAGATTCACCAAAATCAACAGGGATCGTGCTATGGTGCCATACAATATACTTACTATATTTCAACTTATTTGAACAGAGGATTTAGGCGCTATCGTATTCACTCACACACATACACCCGTTTATAATCGAAAACCAGTAAAAATGAATTCAGTGTAATTCAAAAGTATAGAAATCCCATAATCTCAAAGGTCGGATTTTTTGTCACGATTACAATACTTCCTTTACATACGTATGTTCGGAAAGTAAAAATCTGATCTCTCAGCTATGAAGTTCTGTCCAACTCAAAGAAATAATTTTATCTGTAATATTATTTTAATTGGTTAATTTATATTTTCAACGCTATTAATAATAGCGACTATAGAAATTAGAAATCACAATTCTTCTAAAGAGAATTACGAAAATATTATATAACATAGTAAGGAAAGAGATAAATAAAAAAAAAAATAAATAAATAAATGTTAAACTACATTTTTAAATTGCATGCAATTCTTCAATGAGCTCTTGTATTTCAATTTACACACATGTCTAATATTATACTACAATTTATTTCAGAATTAAATTCCAATTTATTTCAGCTGAAAAAAAAAAAAAAAAAAAAAAAAAAAAAACATTGTGGAAATAATTAAAAATATATGAAAGTGAATTAAAACTTTTTTTTCTTAATATCGTCTGCAATAAAATTCCAAATTGATTGTTGTGAATGCTACTTGTAAATACAGTTTGTAATCGTTATATGGTCCCCAAACTTGATCTTCGATCGTTTTTCTGGAATATCTCGAGAACTATTTGTCCCAATGATCTGCAAATTTGCATACGCGTATTTTAAGATGCTAGAAATCGATATCTGTTAGAAAAATTATAGGTCACAATACATAATTTTTTTAAATATTAATTTAATAATTTTTATTCTATAGATAAAAAATCTTAAAATCTTAATGAAACTCATAAATATGTTTGGAAAACCTATTATTAACATCATAAAAAAAACCAGGTAAAAAAAAATAAAAATGTAGGAGATATGAACATAAATGTGTAATCAGACTTTAACATTAGAAGCTCGAAAGTTTAGACGTGCAGAACTCCTAAACTTATACACCATATGACTTCCAAATTTATATCTGGAGATGAAATTGACTGTAGAATCGATATCCGAAATCAAAATTATAGGTTACCATTGAAAAAATTAAAGTTTGACACGATTTCAATATGGAGACGACCCCTTAAGCTATTTTTTTCCGATTAGCTTAAAAGAGAACAAAATTCCCTGACGAATGGTACCTTCAGTGTCTTTCTGCAACAATTTACTGATGAGATAGGTGGGGGTGTTTCGTTTTTTTTTTGACCGACTGTACATTATAGGCTATGTGCTTCGGTTTTACATTATAATCTACTTTATTAATTCTATCAAATTTAAATTTACTTTTCTCATTATCTCTTTTATACATTTCATATAATTTTATTTTCTCTTTGAATTCGCGAAGATTTTTTGCACCATATAAAATTACTTAGTTTTCACTTTTATCATTGATTCCTTGGATCACGTAGTGCATTAACGCGGCATCATCAATGTGCCCGTTCTTACTTAACTCTCTTATTTTAAAAAAATACTCTGTAACAGTTTCATTGGCTTTCATTTTCTTTTTACTCAGTATTTCGTGCAAAGAGGCAGAATTTATCTCGATTTTGAATTCGTTGATTAGTGCATTTTTTTTATTTTTTATCTTATATATATTATAGATGTGAATGTCCGTTTATTTGAGTCAGTTTCACGCTAAAACTGCTCGATGGATTTCGATAAAATTTGTTATAGAGATAGCTTATACCCTAACTTAAAAAGTTGGCTACCTTTTATTCCGAAAAAAAAATTTGTTTTTTGCGATTCTTATGCATAAAATAGCAATTTTGTAAGCTAATAATAGCAAAAAATTAGCCATTAATCCATAATTTAATTGTTGCCAAAAAAAAAAAAAAAAACGGATTTATTTATTTTTTTCAACAGGAAAATAAATACATTTATCTAAACGTGAACGATAAAAAATTATAAAAAAAAATTATGCATCTCACAAAAATTGACGTCATTTTTAATTAAAAATTTCTTTTACACATTGATAAAGTGCTAATACGCAAGGAAAGTGATGACGTCACTGGCCGTTCGTTTATGCAAGAAAAATATTTCCTATGTTAAAAGTCCATTGGATTTTTTGTAAAAAATTATTAAAAATCGAGGAAAATTATTTCCCGATTTTAATCCCTATATTTAGGTATAGGTATGTATTAATTATCATGTCCATGCGTTAGATTAAGTTATTTTTGTTGTAAAATTGACAAAATTTGAATTTTTAATTTCAAAACTCTAGGGAAAAAAAAAAAAAATGGCAAATTTCCATATTCGATTGAAAACACAAACATTTCATTTCAAAAGATGATATTTACACAATAAATATCCAACTAATATACTAACTAAAAGGAAAATGATAAATATTCTATCATAATTTGAAGTCAAATTTGTTTTCAAATGTCTAAATAAAGTGTCTGATATAAAATACTAATATGTTGCAGCGGAATAGATTTGATATCGGTCATCCTTAGCAGAAAAAAAAATATCGACAAATTATTTGGCGAACATAATTAAATCCTTTCAAAAATCATGGTTATTTTAACAACTTATATTAAGAGAGTAATGAATAATATGAAACAATATTTGGTACAATACATATTACGAAAATATACATCTGGCATGTATATTTTCGTATTGCGTTTTTGATCACCAAATACAATAAGCGCCAAGAACGACAGAGTTTTGAAATTTAAAATTAAAATTTTGTCAATTTGACAGCAAAATAACTCAATCTAACACATGCACATGATAACTAATCTATACTAATATTATAAATGCGAAAGTTTGGATGGATGTTTGTTACTCAATCACGCCACAACGGCTAAACGGATCTGGATGAAATTTTGTACAGAGATGGATAATAGTCTGGAATAAGACATAGGCTACTATTTATACCGGAAAAAATGTAAATTTTTAATTAATCTTCTATATAATATAAATATTTCTTCTATAATAAAACTTTAAAATAATTTATTTTAATTTTTAATTTTTGCCAAAGAATATTTCACGCGAATAATAATAATAATAATAATAATAATAATAATAAAACATGAAAATCTGACATTGACAGATTTTAATTTAGTGCCAGAGGCCTACTGCTAAACTTGTTAATATCGACAAATTCTTCTTTAGTTAATTCTTGACGATCTAAATTCCATGATAAAGTTTTCATTAAATCAAACCAATGTGTTTCAGCTGCAGATACTGTAACAAATAACGTTGGAAGTCCAAACTGTCTTATAGCCGCAAAACAACCTTTCTTCTCTTTTTCCCAATGAGGGGGAGGTGTGGCTTGGGGGGGACTCATGTCAAAGATGTGCCTTGGAGGGGGACTCATGTCAAAGTTGTACCTTGGAGGGGGACTCATGTCAAAGTTGGGCCTTGGGGGGACTCATGTCAAAGTTGGGCCGGGGGGGGGCCTCATGTCAAAGTTGGGCCTTGGGGGGACTCATGTCAAAGTTGTACCTTGGGGGGGACTCATGTCAAAGTTGTGCCTGGGGGGGACTCATGTCAAAGTTGTGCCTTGGGGGGACTTCATTCAATAAATCCCCATTCAATAAACCGACTGAAATAGGCCCTTAGCACTATTAAGAGTGTATTATAAAAATTCGACAACGCTGTACCGACTGAAATAGGGGTACCTTGGGGGGGACTCATGTCAAAGTTGGGCCTGGGGGGGGGGACTCATGTCAAAGTTGTGCCTTGGGGGGACTTCATTCAATAAATCCCCATTCAATAAACCGGCTGAAATAGGCCCTTAGCACTATTAAGAGTGTATTATAAAAATTCGACAACGCTGTACCGACTGAAATAGGGGTACCTTGGGGGGGACTCATGTCAAAGTTGTGCCTTGGGGGGACTTCATTCAATAAATCCCCATTCAATAAACCGACTGAAATAGGCCCTTAGCACTAATTAAGAGTGACGTATAAAAATTTGACAACGCTGTACCGACTGAAATAGGGGTACCTTGGGGGGGACTCATGTCAAAGTTGTGCCTTGGGGGGACTTCATTCAATAAATCCCCATTCAATAAACCGACTGAAATAGGCCCTTAGCACTAATTAAGAGTGACGTATAAAAATTTGACAACGCTGTACCGACTGAAATAGGGGTACCTTGGGGGGGACTCATGTCAAAGTTGGGCCTGGGGGGACTCATGTCAAAGTTGTGCCTTGGGGGGACTTCATTCAATAAATCCCCATTCAATAAACCGGCTGAAATAGGCCCTTAGCACTATTAAGAGTGTATTATAAAAATTCGACAACGCTGTACCGACTGAAATAGGGGTACCTTGGGGGGGACTCATGTCAAAGTTGGGCCTGGGGGGACTCATGTCAAAGTTGTGCCTTGGGGGAACTTCATTCAATAAATCCCCATTCAATAAACCGACTGAAATAGGCCCTTAGCACTAATTAAGAGTGTATTATAAAAATTCGAAAACGCTGTACCGACTGAAATAGGGGTACTTTGGGGGGGACTCATGTCAAAGTTGGGCCTGGGGGGGGGACTCATGTCAAAGTTGGGCCTGGGGGGGACTCATGTCAAAGTTGGGCCTGGGGGGGGACTTCATTCAATAAATCCCCATTCAATAAACCGGCTGAAATAGGCCCTTAGCACTATTAAGAGTGTATTATAAAAATTCGACAACGCTGTACCGACTGAAATAGGGGTACCTTGGGGGGGACTCATGTCAAAGTTGTGCCTTGGGGGGACTTCATTCAATAAATCCCCATTCAATAAACCGACTGAAATAGGCCCTTAGCACTAATTAAGAGTGACGTATAAAAATTCGACAACGCTGTACCGACTGAAATAGGGGTACCTTGGGGGGGACTCATGTCAAAGTTGGGCCTGGGGGGGACTCATGTCAAAGTTGTGCCTTGGGGGGACTTCATTCAATAAATCCCCATTCAATAAACCGACTGAAATATGCCCTTAGCACTAATTAAGAGTGTATTATAAAAATTCGACAACTGTACCGACTGAAATAGGCCTCTAGCACTAAAAAAAATAATAAATATTAAATTTGCTTAGGCACATGACAACATAACGTCATTATCAAAATTAAATAATAAGAAAATGAAAGCTAATTCAGATCTGTATTAAAGAGCTTTATTAGTTGATAATCCTGGGTATATTTTTAATTTTAATACTGAAGTAGATAGGACATTTTTCGCCAAGGACTCTATTTTTGTGACAGCAACCTTAAGCCAAGTAGTCCATAAAAAATATAAACAAATCTGTACATATAAAAGAGTAAACTCAATGATTCACTGACTCAACACTTCCATGACGATTCTGTTGGAAAGAGGGTCACAAATTTTAGTGACCAGGTTGGTTTTCGGAGCCTGACCCCCAACTAAGACGGAATTTTGCAAAATACCCCCCCCCCGTCTCCCTTGGGGGGCAGAAGGCTTAACTCGGCTCCAAATTACTTAACGGTGAAGAAATTGCAGATGGAAAAACCAGACTTGAGTACAAAAAAATTATTTTCTGCGATTTTGGCATTTTGGATTTTTAAGGGGGGAGGGAAGAAAAAAGGTTTTGGAAGAAGGGTACTCACATACTACACACTACAAAGGGATTTTATGAAATTCCACCCTACCGCCCTTTGGAGAAGGGGCAAAAACATGTATTCATGCGTAACGCTGCACTAAATTATCTAAGGCTGGACATTTTTTATGTAAGGGACGATTATATGTATCTAACTCATAGTATGAAGAGATTTTGCGAAATTCCCTCCTCCTTCCCTCCTTTAAGAACGGGGGGAGAGATTAAAAAAAAAAAAAGTTTTAAAGCATAGCTCAGCTTTAAATAATTTCATGATCTCAATTTTTTGATGTGTCGGTTAGGTATGTGTATGCAACATGCAATATAAAGTAATTTTGGAAATTTACCCCCCCCCCCCTTCCTCTTGGGACGGGCGGGGCAAAAACCACATTTTGAAGCTTAAATCCGTCCAAATTACCTAAGAATGGCGAATTTTGGTGTGTGGGAGTTAATTAAGTGTGCGAAATATGCACTTTGATGAGATTTTTGTAAAACTTTCAACTGTAACCGTGAGGGAGGGGGAGTAAAAAGCCGGTAAGGGACTGTCGAAGGCATTGGGCAACTTAAAATTAGATTTTGAAGGATTTCAATGATTTTTTTTAAAGATATTTTGTTATTATTAATGATATGCTGTTTTGGGGATTCATTTCAATATAATGACCAGCAAAGCGGGCAAAGCCTGCTAGTAAGTCAATAATCCTTTTTCGGATTTAATGAAGAGAAGAGCGTTTCCGCTCAACGATCTCTTACAGAAAACAATTTTTTGTAATTCACTTAAATTAAACATTATTGACAATTCTTCAAATTCGGAAAAAAATTCAATAATATTTTCATGCGGCTCGCCGCTAAATTTAGAAATAGTATTTTCAAAATCATTGAAAGAAACAGTTGCATCAAGTGATCCATTATTACTACAATTTGCACTTTTTTTAATTTTGCCATCATCATAATTACCATCATAGCACTTATTATCATTTATATGGCATTGCACAGAGGAGTCAATTTTTGTGACGTCATTATCGCCACTACTTTCGGATTCACTGCTCGATTCATTCTGAGAATCTTCCTCATCTGAATTATTTTCGGAATTTTCGTGTTTTAGTAATTCTGTGTCACACAAATTTAACAACAGTCGATCTCGCAATTCGTTTTTGCTCCCATCAAAAGGGACATTTAATATATTACAAATAAGAATAAGTTCGTTCAAAGAAAAATTGTCATCAATTATTTTTTGTTTTTCAAGGTATTTTTCGTCGCCAATGGCTAAAGTGAATCCTGTGAATTTTTTTATTCTGCATCTGTTCCTACGATCGCCGTTGTCATCGAATAAAAACCGATGCAGAATTTTAATTTTACTATAGTTCTCTGTCCTCAGTGCAGCACCAATTTTGGGAATATCCCCTAAGGAAACCATTGTACAACAAAATAAAAGTACGTACCTTTGTAGAGCAGAAACAGCTGTTGTTCTGAGTTTTATTTAAATCTCCATTCGGTCGATTTGTCGTTTTTTAATCCTTGCATTTTGTAGAACATATTTCACATTGTATCACTCATTTATCCACATAGTTGTCGGATGTCACACCATAAATATCAATAGCGAGAAAAACTTTATAATTCACCACTTATCACAGTTCAGCTGTTCAACAACAGTTTTTTAAAATAAATAAATAGTTCAGTTCATAAAATGTTTATTTTAATTAAAGTTTGTAGTTCATCACAATTTTACTTTATATTAAAATTTGCGTTCAATCCGAAGTTTAAGTTAAATTAAAATAATCGATTTATCCTTTATCAAGTAAATTTCACGATTCATTCTTGATCCCACTTCTGATGTAGTCTCCAGTCGATTGTGGGCGTTTAAGAACAATAAAAATACTAATTTGATTAATTACTAATTACTTAAAATTTAATAAAGAAAGTTAAGATTTTGTACATTATTTACAGGAATGCTAATGAGCATTAAAATTGCTTATCCAAAGTGAGTTTAACGATTCGTCGAATTATTCATAATTCGTGGCATAAATAAATCACTCAGTACTTCACCAATTACGTCGAACATGAAATACAAAATTATTAAAAAACAAGCAGTACAGCCATCTAGTATGTATGCCTCGTCAAAACTCTCCGTCGAATCTGAATTTCTATCCTCCAACGCTCTTAGCAGCGGCGTGTTCAGGAAGTGGCGTCACTCACGTCATAAGCACGCATTTCCTCTAATATTCTGATACTCCGTCGATGACCAGCTGGCCAGGATTCTGGGTACGGGAAACAGAAACTAAACTACGTAGCTTTGGATTCAGCAGTTGCGGGAAAGCAAGGTTAGGGGGAAAGAAGGGCTTGTCACTACATATATATTCTTGTTATCATTTTTATCTAAAGCAGTTTTTTAATCATTGATATAATTTTACTGTAATAATATTTTTGTGTTATTCGCATCCTTCGCATTTTTGTGTTATTCGCAGTCCTTCCGCAAGCGGAAGGACAAACGGACGGAAAGCTGCGAACTCATATATACGCCTAGTCTGACATCAAAGAGATTTGTAAAAGCCGACACTTAATATCTCAGCAAATAAGCCATATTTTGTTCTGATTTTTTCAAAATAGTCTTTTATCTTCGGTCTTAATCTATCCTGAAAATTTTACATTTCTACATGCAGTATGTTTTGAGATCTGAATCTCAATTTAAAGCCAAAATGGGAAAACGGTTGGAGTAATGGACTGAAATTTTGAAAAATATCTCTAAAACGGCTCGAAGGATTTTCATATAATTAATATATGTTGTTAATAGGATCTTTCTGAATCTAGTAACGTCTTCGTTTTTTTCAGGAAAACTCTTGTTTTTTATATAAATCGCTTTAAATATGGAACTATATTACTCCGCCAATTACATATGTTTCTTCGGGTGAAAACGCTGTTATTCGGTTCTTACTTGTAAGGTATGTGGGTTGGTTTGTTGACCGACTTGAATGCAGCCAATGAATTATTTAGAATTTTTTTTTAACGCAAAACTACTTTATTACATGTTTAAAATATTTATTGTATATATACTAAGTCAAATTCACTTAAATATATTTTCTCTTCTGTTATGAAAAAAATAGTTTTGATTTCAAAATTTCATATTTAGTCAAAGAAATATTTAGATAATATTTTAAATAAGGAAGTATTTTGTAATTTTAGATATTCCATTTTATCATAATAATGATGAATTTACAATTTTTTAAAGCAAAAATTTTTTTAATCATTCATGAAAATCGATTTTATAATAACTCAATGATTTGCGATTTCTATTCATGTATCCTTACGCTCCGGGAATGGAAAAAAAAACAGCAAATACAGTTTTGGCGCCATCTATCGTTTTTATTTAAAACATACCCTTTCGTAAATACACATATATATATATTTCTTTTTAAAAATTAAAAATCTCTTTTGAAAATACAGTTAGTGTTTATTCATTTATTTATTTTTCAGACTTTAAAATGATACATATTTTAAATATTAACATAATCAATTTTTATTATTATTATTATTCAAAGCAATGACTAGAGGATGAAACAGTGTTTGCACTGTTTATTAGAAAAAACAGTGTTTTAATAAACAGTGTTTAAACAGTGTTTTAATAAAATTCATTTTTCATGAATTTCAGTAAAATTCATGAAAAATGTCTCAAATAGCAATTATTAAAAAACACGTCAAAATAAATAAATAACATCTTTACTTTGAAACCCATAATAATTTATTTTTAAAAAATTATTCTTTCTTTTCTTTTTTTAATTAATTAACTTGTGCATGAAAAATTCTATTTCATAATTTACAATTACAGTAAACAAAAAATCCTCCTTTAATTTTAAATAACTATTTGTTCCGGTTTCTAAACAAGTTTTTTTTTTTTTTTTTTTTTTTTTTTTTTTTTTTTTATGAAAAAAAAAAAAAAAAGTTTAATCTGTATGTATATGATTTTAAAAAAACCTACTAGATGGCGCCACTACATTTAATTTATTTTCCTTAAAAAAAAAAAGAAAGAAAGAAAGAAAGAAAGAAACTTTTAATAGCTTCGAAACATGTAGAAATAATTATTTAAAATTAAAGGAGCGTTTTTTGTTTATTGTAGTTGTAAATATATTTATGAAATAGTACTTTTACGCAGAAATTTCATTTTTTTTAAAGCTTAACTTATATTTTCCATAAAATTTTTCTCCAGGTGATTTTATCTTATTTTTAAAATTATAGAAATGTAAAGCTTAATTTATATTTTGTCTATTTTCCCCCCCAAACGTTCTATATGAAAATATATAGGAAGTAATTTTTACCTGCACTTTTGATGAAAATTTAAATTGTGAATATTGGAGCAGTATACTTAGCCTCAAAAGGGGAAAGAAAATATATAAAATTCCATTTTTAATATTTACTTGATATATTTTTTTAATTGTTTAATTTGTAATTCTCTAAAAAGAAACTTGCAAAATGTAAATTACGTAATTCTAACTTAAATTTGAAAATTTTCACTTACTTTTTTTTTTTTTTTTTAAGAGTTTGAGAATCCCAGTCAATAAATTTTTCTAGTGCGAAGCTTCTCCATTTTGTTTCCAAGTGGCAGGCTACTTGAAAATTTGTGAGTATGAAATGGTTTGAAATACTGAATTAATTCACACTAAATTTGTAGTGTGGATTTATCTCAGAAATGTATTTGATATGTTCATTTGCCAACTTTCCCTGTGCCAACACACTGAAAATTTCAAATTTACATTAGAAAGGTTTTATGAACCGATTTGCTTAAAACTCCATATATAAATAGCCTTTATTTATAAATCCACTAAGTCCATTGATAAATTGTAGCTGCCATTTTGAAAAAAAATGGTGACAACTTCATACGAAAAGATAAATTAGTTTACCCTTCCTAGGAGCCAGAAGGACTTGTTTTAATTTTTTGATCAATAACCACTAAAAAGTAATGATATCAGTACAAAAAACCCTTAACGGCTTAAAAGTTTGTGACGCCGCTACTTTGTGGCTATAAGAATTTGAAATATGAGTCTTAAAAATAATGATATTAAATTTTAAGTGACGCTTTGCAATTAGTTAAAATATACATAGATTTTCTTATTTGATCATTCACTTTTATCTTTTATTTATATTTCTAATGCAAACGTAATATTTTTAACTTCAAGATCAGACAGATATTTAAAATACACTCACTGATGCTTTTTCATTCGCATTTCAAATTCAAAATAACAGTTTTAAAAGGAATGATATAAAAATTCCAGTGGCGCCTCGGTGTTATTTTAAAAGATTTGTTTTTAGATTCCATTAAAATTACTTTTGTTTTGCTAATAAAATATATTTACACATTTAAACAGTGCTTTTAATTTTCAAATATACTGTCAAATAATTATACTTTCACTGAGTTAGCATTATAAAGTAAAATTATTTATTTCAATAAATTGATTTATCCTTTGCGTCACGCTATCCAAAACTGCAAGTAAAATTTGTGTAAATGTTTTCTTTACGTCACACTACCTCTTTGAGCAAATTTTCACTTAGTTGGACACTATGATACTATGTTTTGGATAGCGTGATGCAAAAGATAAATCAATTTATTGAAATAAATAATTTTACTTTATAATGCTAACTCAGTGAAAGTATAATTATTTGACAGTATATTTGAAAATTAAAAGCACTGTTTAAATGTGTAAATATATTTTATTAGCAAAACAAAAGTAATTTTAATGGAATCTAAAAACAAATCTTTTAAAATAACACCGAGGCGCCACTGGAATTTTTATATCATTCCTTTTAAAACTGTTATTTTGAATTTGAAATGCGAATGAAAAAGCATCAGTGAGTGTATTTTAAATATCTGTCTGATCTTGAAGTTAAAAATATTACGTTTGCATTAGAAATATAAATAAAAGATAAAAGTGAATGATCAAATAAGAAAATCTATGTATATTTTAACTAATTGCAAAGCGTCACTTAAAATTTAATATCATTATTTTTAAGACTCATATTTCAAATTCTTATAGCCACAAAGTAGCGGCGTCACAAACTTTTAAGCCGTTAAGGGTTTTTTGTACTGATATGCCCCATACGCATAGATATGTGTGTGTGCTTTATCACGAGCGCATTTATATGTATGCGTTTATAAGTATGTAATGATTGAATTAAATTACTGCGCACACACACACGGACACACGCACACGCACACACACACATATATATATATATATATGAAGTATGTGACATTAATATAATAATAATTATAAACATAATTTAAAATTCTGTCTGTTCGCTAAATTGATATATTTTAACAGATTAGAAAGAAAATTGGTACACATGTTCGTAGCACCTGGAAGGTACCACTACGCTATTGAAAAGTTGTTCGACCTTTTAAGAGGGTAAAAGAGGAGTATACGAGCTATCTGGGAATCACTGGGGCTATAAACTTAATATTTGTATTCCCTCTAAAATGGATTAAAATTGGAGTAAAAAGAAAGGGAGTTGTGTGCAATTTGAAAATCAGTTGAGTTATAAAACTTGATAGTTTCTATAAAATTCTTCATTCAAGTTCATATTTATATTATAGTGTTAAATAATTGCTCAATCCCTTAAAAGGAGTGAAACTAAAGTAAAGAAGAGCGTTTATGATATATTGTGTAATTTGGAAATCGCTTGAGCTAAAAACTTGATTATTTGTATGAAAATTTTGCATTTGAGTTTATATTCATTACATTGTAAGAAGGTTTCTCAATACACATAAAAAGGTATGTAATAGGGATTAAACAAACAAAACAAAAAAAAAAAGTGGTTCTGTAGTACAATTTGAAAACTGCTGGAGCTACAAACTTGTTATTTGGTGTCAAAATTCTCCACTGCATCACTATGTGGAGATGAATTCAACAAATACAGCAAGGTATTTCAGCTAGAATTTAAACTATGTCAATAAAAAGTTTAAAGATAGAGTTTTGCGTACATTTTTGTTGAGAAGAAATAAATTGAGCAAGAGCTATAATTTAGAAAAGTAACAATATCAGAACTCGACATAACATAGCACGCCTGTACTCTACAAATGGTTGGACGGACACGGTTGACATAGGACCAGCATTCATTACTCTGATGGAATTTTTCATGATTTGCAAATAGAGATGCAGACGGGTTAGGATTTTGACATAAAGAGCAATTAGATCTAGTCAGATGCCCACCGTGTTTTAGTTGATTATACAGATAATCTTATCACAATATAACAATATGCTGTAAAACTGTAGTAACTAAAATATGAAGACGTGATGTTACTAAAAATCGCACCGAAAATCAGCTTAAGATAAATATATTGAAGCAGAGTGAGGGTATCAGGCAGGTAGTAGAGCATATTTTAATCTCCGATAGGGAAATGCTATCAACTAAACAGATTTCCAATAACCACTGCACGCAAGAATTTGATAAAATGTTACATAGAATATTACGGAAACAACAAAAGGAATTTACACCTATAAAAATGCACAGAAAATCAGTACAAGTTAAATTTTTCGAAGCGTATGATAGGTAGGAACGCAGGTTGGCCATTTCAATCTCTGAACAGGAATTGGCCTTCAACCAAATAGACTGCAGAACGACTACTGCGCATAGAATTGAATAAAAGTTGCATAGAATAGCACGAGCAAACAACAAAAGAAACTTCAACCAATAAAATTACACAATAAATCTGCATAAGGTCACAAATTTGCTGACTATAACAAGGCAATTTGTTGAATATGTTTACAACTTAAAATTATTAAAAATATTGAATAATGAAGTATAATTTTCTCATACCTTCCTGTGCTCAGTGTATTTTCTATAGCATACTCTTGAGCTTCATCTTTAAACTCTTTTTCTTTGGCAGGCATAAATATCAAGATTTTGACACTTTTTTGCAGATATTTTTGGAGCATCCTTTCTTTTCTTTGGTTGTCCCATATTTTTAAATTCAACTATACACCCTCTTCTACAGAATTTTCAAAAAGCGAATCTTTTTTATACGTCATCGCATAAGACAAACGAATCCGAATAAATATTAACACTGATGCCTAATTTTTAATAATTTTTATTCAATTATAAATATCGTCTGCATTTAATTATAAATATACTCGCAATCGTATAACAGAATTTATTTTCACTTGCGCTTTTCTTAAAAAATCGTCTGTGAAAGTTCAGAAGCAATAGTAAATGTTTTATTTTTATTATAATTATTACATAAGTAGTATTTAATTTGAGTGATAGTTATGTAAAAAAAAAAAAAAAAAAAAAAAAAAAAACTGGCAATTTCACTTTAAAAATATGAGGTACACTATTTTTAATGTTTCCGCGGAATACATTAAAAACCACTGCATAATTTGAAAGCAGTTTTAGAAATAGTTTAATTTATCATGTGTTTTTGAGCAAATGGGGGGAGAAGGGGGGGGGGGTTCAGAGTCTACCTCAGACTTCAACTTTCTGTTTGAATATTGTACATAGATTCTTAAAACATTTAAAGCTTTTATTAAAATTAAAATATTTACCCAACAATTCAGAAAGCTTTTACCCATCCTCTCTGAAACTTACCAAATTTGACGGGGCATCTGCCTCTCTATGGTCAGTTTTGCACATAGACCGAGACGTATGGCGTCCTCATAGGATATGCATTGGGAAAATTGAATTTGAACATTTTGTTATTACCTGGTTTTAAGTGTAATGGAAAATCACCATAAAAGATTCATCCATTATGTTACTAAAAACTACATAAAGATCAGCTATTAAAATACTGATTTTCGTATTCAGGGAACTTCAAAACATGAAATTATAGGAAAAACATTGTTTATATAACTTAATCCTCTAAACATTTTTTTTTTACTGTATGAGGAAATAACTATCATTCATACGCGTTTTATTTCCTGGACATGATAGCATTTGATGAAACATTTTCAACAATTATAGTCAGTAGAAAAGGATATATTCGACTAATTTTGGAGAGCCTAGTGTATTTATCTATGTAAACTATACATATCTTATAGTGTACTTAAATTTATTACAGTTAAAAATAACGTAGTTTGAAATACATTTTGAGAAAATTAAAATTATAGCCTTTAATATTTCTGAATATTAATTCTTGTTTTTTTTTTTTTAAAAAAAAGCCTTGTAAACAAATAAAAATACATTTTATATACTTTTTTTTTAATGAATATATATTTTTTATTTTTTTATGTTTAGTGCAATTTAAAGATGTTAAAATGTACTAACGAGAAATTCTACCCATAAATAATAATACATTTGAATTCTTCCCTATAATCTGTACAAGAACCATTTGCATAGTTGCCAACCTACTAGAAACAGAAATAGAATACTTTGCACAAAAGAGGAATTTACGATTTTCGGCCATACTTACGCATTATATAAACATAAATACACAAGGTTTCTCAACACTTAAAATGATTTGGTACATAAATTAAATATAGGGAAATCTTTGTTAATTATTATTCAGTATAATTTTACTCTAGCTATAAAAAATGTTCATTAAACAGGAAAGAGGTGTGCTTAAAAAATAAATGTGTATAAGAGATATTCTGTCTGTTTATTGGTTCTATAATCTAATAAAGTACGCTTAAAATTGTCATCGACAATTATGTTGCATATGAAGAAAAGCTGGAAATCACAGGGATTCTTGCAGGGCATTTGATTACAAATCGTTAGCCGGCAGTGAAGGTGGGGATAAAACTATTATAAGAAAGAGAGATATTGAACTATTTTACTTATTTATAGGTTATAGATTCTAATAAAGTTATAATAACAGGAGACTCGGCGTTGGAATATTAAAACTCGAATAAAGGACTACGTCAGAAACACCCAAAAAAATATTGGAAATGCATACAGCTGTTTCGGCAGCTTTAAGCGTGCCGTCTTCAGTGCAAAAAGGATGCAGTGCAAAAGGATCCTTTTTGCACTGAAGACGGCACGCTTAAAGCTGCCGAAACAGCTGTATGCATTTCCAATATTTTTTTTTTTTTTTTTTTTTTTTTTGTGTTTCTGACGTAGTCGTTTATTTGAGTTCTAATAAAGTTACTTTAAGAAGAACATTGACGTTTATGTTGTGGACAGAAAAAGATTGTTAATCGCAAGGATTCCGCGAGCACTTGATCGCTGATTGCCTGATGGTAAGGGGATGGGACAAAAATTACATAAATAAGAAATAGTACAAATTTTAAAATATTTTTTGATTCTAGAATCAAATAAAGTATATTTAAAATAAACATTGTCATTTACGCTGTGGATAGAGGAAGACTGGAAATCGCAAGGCTTCTATCAGGCATTCAATCAATGATCTTTTTTTTTTTTTAGAGTTGTGAAACAGAAAAATCGGACTATTTTCGAATAAAATCGGATTTCTAGATCAAAACTGAAAAAAAAAAAAAAAAAAAAAAAAAAAAAGCGCAACAAATATGGGAAAATTGGAACAATTGGCAGCAATACATTTATCTGATCTCAGTAAAAAGTATCATGTGCTATGATCATATTTAGAATATCAAACATATATTTCCTCATAATATCTATTTTACCATGTTTTTATTAACTTCGATTCTTGTGTGTTTGTGTGTTTGTCAGGGACAAATCTTGCAATCGATTTTTAACTAACTTCCCGACTAGCTAGATATTTGAAATTTTCAGGACAGCTCACAACACGGTGACAATACATATTTCTAATAATTTTAGTCAACTGCTTGAAGTTCCGCTGCCTTCGGCAGCGTTTATATGATTCGGCAGAAAATTTATTTAACTGACTTCCCGACTAGCTAGACATTTGAAACTTTCAGAATAGTTCAGAATAAGGTTAAAATGCATATTTTTAATACCTTTAGCCAACTGTTTCGGGTTCCCGCTGCCTTCGGCAGCGTTATCAGTACGAAGATTGCAATCGATTTTTTCCTAACTTTCCGACTAGCTAGACATTTGAAACTTTCAGGATAGCTCAAAACACGGTGACAATACATTTTTTTAATACTTTTAGTCAACTGTTTCAGGTCCCCACTGCCTTCGGCAGCGTTTATATGATTCAACAGAAAATTTATTTAACTAACTTCCCGACTAGCTAGACATTGGAAACTTTCATAATAGTTCAGAACACGGTGAAAATGCATTTTTTAAATATTTTTAACCAACTACTCCGGGTTCCTGCTGCCTTCGGCAGCGTTACCAGTACAAAGCTTGTAATCGATTTTTCACTAACTTCTCGACTAGCTAGACATTTGAAAACTTCAGGATAGCTCAGAATACAGTGACAATACATTTTTTTTTATACTTTTAGTCAACTGATTGAGGTCCCTACTGCCTTCGGCAGCTTTTATATGATTCGAACGAAAATTTATTTAACAAACTTCCCGATTAGCTAGACATTTGAAACTTTCAGAATAGTTCAGAATACGGTTAAAATGCATTTTTTTAATACCTTTAGCCAAATGTTTCGGGTTCCTGCTGACTTCGGCAGCGTTATCAGTACAAAGATTGCAATCGATTTTCCCTAACTTCTCGACTAGCTAGACATTTGAAACTATCAGGATAGCTCAGAATACAGTGACAATATATATATTTTTTTTTAGTTTTAGTCAACTGTTTCAGGTCCCTACTGCCTTCAGCAGCGTTTATATGATTCAACAGAAAATTTATTTAACTAACTTCCTGACTAGCTAGACATTTGAAACTTTCAGAATAGTTCAGAATACGGTGAAAATGCATTTTTTAAATATTTGTAACCAAATGTTTCGGGTTCCGGCAGCGTTACCAGTACAAAGCTTGCAATCGATTTTTCACTAACTTCCCAACTAGCTAGACACTTGAAACTTTTATAATAGCTCAAAACACGAGAGCAATGAATTTTTTTAAAAATTTATCCAATTGCTCCGGGTTCCCGCTGCCTTCGGTAGCGTTTATATGATTGAACAGAAAATTTAAAAACATGGTATATAAAAAGATCTTTTTATCTTGTAATTATTTACTTTCTCTTACCCACAGGCTCGAGAAAGTATTGTTTTAGGGTCGAATTTTCGAACGTGAGTTTTTGTTATATTTACATGGTCTGAGGTCCCCGGAATACGAAAATCATGTTTTTAGCGAATGGTCTGTGTGTCTGTTATCAGCATATCTCAAGAACAAATAGTAGCAGAAATTCCAAACTCGGTATTCTAAATGTGTATCATATAGGAATGCTACACTAAGCTTTTCGTTGAGATGAAGCAAATGGTTCGTGTACAGAGACACTCAAAAGTATTCAAATACATTACGTCTATGGGGGAAATTGCACGTAAGTAGAGTTTAACATCTATAGACTGCACTAAACCAAATGAAACGAATATGTATATTTTGTAATAGAGATAGTCAACTGGGAAAAAAATTTTGTGTATGTAGGAGCCTCGCATCCCCCCCCCCTCCTGGAGGGGAGTAAATTTTCATGATGGGTATTTTTCAAAAGAGCTCGCCAATACCTTTAAAACGAATGGCTGAACCATCGATCTGCGGTAATTTAAAATAAAGTTATCGATTTTTTTCATTTTTGACTTTTTTTTTTAATGTAATATTGAGAATAAATTCAACTTTTTTTGGATATTTAGTGTTATACTACTTCTCTAATATGGAAATTGTGTGCACTATCATAAAAGATAATTTTTTAAAATAATAATTTTAATAAATTATTTTTTAAAAGCAGAATTATTTTATAATAACGGAATTAAATTCTATATAAATGTAGGTGCATTAATGAAACGGGGGGTTGAGGGGGGTGGTAGCCCCCGTCACACAGAACTAATTATCATATAAAACTCTTCCGAAGCCTAATTTGAATTGTTTAACATAGGTTTACATAACAATACTCGTTATCTTACCTCTTAATCTCCAACCTGTATTTATAGTATTAAATTTCAGAGTAAGAGAAAGTCGTGTGAGTGGCACACCAGATTATTTTAGTTATGCTAATAACCGACTGAAAACGAGTTACGCTAATACATGTTGTCAACTTTTACACTTATTGGCTGCCGAAAAATCTAAATAGAAATGTTTTTGTATATTTTTATAGTATTTCATTGATTAAATAAAATAAAAATTTCTTTTGACATTTTCTGGTGAAAGTGTAAGAGCTGGCAACTATGCTAAGTAATGAAATGAGAGAACCGCTAAGAACCTGATTATTGGATTGAGGAAAGGTCATATGAATATAGTAAAAATTCAGTTTCAAAATTTCGACCACAAAATAAAATTTTCTCTATTCTAAATGGGTAGAAGAAAAATAAATAAATAAACGAAAGTGTTTTAAAAATCCCATAAGAAAAAAATTACAAAAATGGGATTTTCCGGTCATGATGTAAAACAAACTTTTATTTTAAAACCCGCTTTTCCCCAAGGGGAAAAAAAAATCAGTTTATTTGTAGAAAATGAGGAAAGATGAACTTTCTTAATAATTGGTACATTTTTGAATTTACAAATAAAATGGCTTCGAAAGTGTACGCCAGAAATGAGCGAGTTTAGAGTTATGAACAATTTTAATTGGCCATGCCTAAGAAAGAACTATTTTATTACGCAGAAGAAAAAAATAAAAATATTTTTTTCCTTTAACCTTTCACTCTTTCTTAATTTTCAATAAATTTTAATACATATGATATTTTGTTGCAAATATTGTATATATGTACATGAGCCAGGGGGTGGGGGTTGTCCGGGCACCCAGGGCACCCCCCTCCCCCCCCCCCCGGGCTACGCGCATGCTTACCCTTTAAATTATAGGATTCTGATACAACATACACACTCACACATAAATGTACTATTGTTCGATTTTAATTTATTGATAAGTTATTTTACAGCTCTCTATCATAAACTGTTATGTGCTTCTGTTACCATGACCATCTATGTTGTTTTTACTCAAAAGACAGAATGGATTTATAGACATTTTTGCTGTGTTACCAGGCGATATCAATTAAATGAATTCTTCCGCAAATCGCAAAAATTTACAGAACGGCCGCAGGAGGTGGCCGCCCGGGGACTGCAGGTTGGCCCTACCTGCTATAAGACGTATACTCTGAACAAGAATACTTGAAAATTTCTTGAAGTCATTTTTATTTGCAAATACATATAATATTTGCAAATGAAAATGATTTTGTTAAATTTGAACAATTGTATATTTATGTAGCATTATTATTTTACACTAAATAAACAAAATAAATTAGAATATTGGAACTTATATTCAAAAACGGGCAAATGAAAAACTGCAACATTTACTCCAAGACTTGGATATTTACTTGTCTTTTTCTTTTATGGTAATACACAAAAGTGAACCATTGAGATGAACGGAACTATTAGAGCTCTTCAAGTACTCTACATATTCTGTTCTATTCTATATTTACAGTTAGGCGTTGAAATTATACAGCTGTTTACACCCATTCGTTTGTCACACTTAGTGCTCTTTTTATGTACGTTACACTTTATTTATAGAGCTTATTTTCCCTCTTCCTCGATTTTTCTTAGAGACGATATCACCTACACTTTTTCAGGACACGTTCCGGCCAGAAATTTCCAAGCTTTTACGTATCGCTGCGTTTGTCTCTCCAAAACATATTATAATACCGCCAATGAAATGAGCTTTGTGCTAATAGGTTCCTAATTGGGACAGGCGTGATGCAATCTTCTTTTGTGTACTTACAAACAAAACATGCGCTACACCCATATTTTGCAATATTTCAGCCTTTGTTTAGTTCGTAGTAAATAGGACTGTCATAAGCAACAAAAAGTTATTGTAATGCATTGTTATGGAATTGTAAGTAAATAAATAAGACGATAAATATGACCTTTTGAAAACAGCCAGTTTTATCACATTAAAAATAATCTGGTGTGGCACTCATACGACTTTCTCTTACCTTGCATTTCAACACTTAGAGACACATTTTAATTAGTGAGTAAGATAACAAGTACTGTATATAAATCTACGATAAATGGAAATCAAATTACTTTTAGGAATATTTCTGTTTGAAAAACAATTCTGTGTGAGAGTTCTACTGCTTCCCCCCCCCCCCCAACTCTCCGTTTAAACATAGTACATACATTTATATAGAATTTAAGGCTCGTATTAAATTTTCCAAAATATTCAGACAACTTTCTCCCGCACCATTTCTTGAAACTTATCAATATGTTGATCAAACTTTTCAAGTAGCAACCTCATATAAACTTTAAAATACAACATTTGAATTGCATACAATTTATTTTTAAGCTACGTTGCTAACACAAAGATAAGCCAATAAAAACTTGGCTTTTATTCAGGGGACATCAAAACGCGTAATTGGGGGGAAAAAAAGCACTGAAAATTTAACTAAAAGAATTATTTACCGTAGGGGCATAAGGAATTAGTTTTTAGTCCTGAGCAGAGCCCTGAATGGTGAATGCTTTTCATACCACATTCTATATGAAACATGCTTTTATGCTTATTAAAAAATATATATGTTCATTTATCAAACAAAAAGTCTAGTGTAGCATCCCTATATGATACAGATTTAGACTACCAAGTTAGTTGGGATTTCCTGCTACTATTTGTTCTTGAGATATTCTGATAGCAGACACACGCATAGGCACCGCAGACACAGACCAATAACTGAAGGTCTGATTTTTGGATACTGGGACGCCAAAATGTGTAAATGTAATAAAAACTCAGTTTAGAAAATTTGATCCGAAAACAATACTTTCTCTAACATATGTAGGGTAAGAGAAAGTAAAAATGATAATTATAAATGAAAATAATAATAATGATGATGATGATAATAATAATAAAATGAACTTTTTTTGGATATTTTTTGTTATACTACTTCTCTAATATGGAAATCGTACTGCATTATCATGGAAGATAACTTAATAAATAATGATCTTAATAAATTATTTTTACAGAGTGAATTTACATAGGAAAATACAGTAGAAAGTCATGTTGTGGCCACAACATTCTAATTTATAATAGAGATAGTAAACTGGGGGAAAAATTGTATATGTAGGAGCCTCGCCTTCGCCTCTCGAGGGGAGTAAACTTTCATGATGGGTATCTTTAAAAAGAGCTCACCAGTATCTTTAAAAGGAATGGTTGAACCATCGATCTGCGATAATTTAAAATAAAGTTATTATTATTATTATTATTTTTCATTAAAAAAAAAAAAATGTAATATCGAGAATAAAATGGACTTTTTTTTTTTTGTGTGTGTGTGTTATACTACTTCTGTAATATGGAAACCGTATTGCATTATCATGGAAGATAATTTTTTTAAATAATAATTTTAATAAATTGTTTTTACTGAGTGAATTTGTATAGGTAAATATAGAAGAAAGTCATGCGAAGCCCAGAACATTCTAGTTTTTTTTTTTTTTTTTTTTTTTGACAGAGCGCGGGACCTTTGGAATTCCACCACGTACTACCTAATAGCTTCCAGATATGCACCACCCCCTTCATTTTACCTGCTTTCCTCAGGCTGGCATGTTTTTTTTTTTTCCCTTTCATCGTATCATCACGCCGAGTTCTGCTTGAACTCCCTACTTTTAAGAAAACCGAAATTGGTTGATTCTGTAACACCCTATCATGCTTTTTTCAATTCCTACTATTAGTTCACACTCTCCCTATAAATATCTTGTACAAATCTTGCAATCGATATTTAACTAACTTCCCGACTAACTCGAAATTTGAAACTT
This sequence comes from Salticus scenicus, assembly GCA_963930645.1. Taxonomy (NCBI): domain Eukaryota; kingdom Metazoa; phylum Arthropoda; class Arachnida; order Araneae; family Salticidae; genus Salticus; species Salticus scenicus. The sequence goes on from OZ005648.1 coordinate 345,163,140, forward strand.
TCAGGATTGCTCAGAACACGGTGACAACACAATACTTCGACGTCCGATTTTCGAATTTTTTATTAGTTTTCTTATAATTAATTAAAATATGAAAATAATAACATCCTAATACCGTTAAAATAGCCATTAAAATATTAGCTATAATTTAATTGTTGACAAAAAAAAAAATACGAGTTCATTTTCTTTCGACATAAAAATAAATACATTTAATTAAATGTGAACATTAAAAAATTATAAAATATCAAATTATGCATCTCACAAAAATTGACGTCATTATCACTTTAAAAATTTTATGCACATTGGTAAGAGCTCTATGATTCCTCAGAAAATTTAAAACGTGGTACATAATTTTTTTTTAAATCTTATAATTATTTTTATTTCATTTTGCACGCACGCTTCTTATTTCCTAATTCAAAATTATTAAAAAAAAAATAAAAAAAAAAAAAAACTTTTTCGATAGTGTTTGTAAGTAGGAATTGACTTTAAAAATTTTTCTTTTACATTAGTGTTGTTCATATGTAACTGGGATTCAAATATAAAATGGCTACTTCAATGTTTTCGGTACTGTCCGTTTCGAAACTGTCATCTGATAAGCACCCAAATGGAAACCCACTAGTAAGCTATTGTCACAGGCAATAGGGACAGACACCCGAGAGTGCGAATGAGTGGGTCGATGCCGAAGGCAGCAGGTAACCAAAGCGAGCTTTAAAGCAATTCATGATTTTTTTTAAGTTTATTTTTGTTTCTAAAGCGATATAGAAAAGAGTTTCCTTTAAATATAGTGACCAGCGAAGCGAGAAAAGCTTTCGTTGATTTACTACCTTCATTTTCATGAAACCATGGAAGCATCTGCGCAAGTGCTAACTCAACGAGTCCAATGCTAAAATTGGGGTGACAGTCATCTGACTCAGAGAAAATGAACAATAACAGAGCACGGAATTATTGGATGTTTTCCAAATTTCAAACTTCTCGGCCAAGCTGGCATCCCTCCAACATTTTGGACGCGCCCTCAATGCTAGTTTCAGGATATGTGGTCGCACTGTATTGGCACGCAGGCGGCATCAGGCCGAGTTTTGTACATTTCGAGTTTAATTTTGAAATTTTTCCCGTATTCGGAATTCGGTTCGTTTCCGAACCAGGGCTTTGCTAGTTATATACTATTTCTCTTAAGTTCTGTTGAATACAATCTTAAATTTTTATTAATTAAAAATTAAACTTATATATATATATATATATATATATATATATATATATAGACAGATAAATAGATACTACGCAAATAAAAGTGTGTCCAAAATTATACACAGAAAGCAATAAAATGAAATTTCGACACTAGCAGGAATAGCACATTATTTTCTCAACCCTAAGTATCACAATATGTTTACCTTAATATAACCTTTGTTCCTTTCTCTTAAATCAGATATTTTATTCGTTCGAAACCATGGATAACATTTTATTTCCTTTTTCTCAATAAATTGCAGCAGCTGTAGTGTCACTTTTTTCTGTTAAATTACCATTAAAAAAAAAAAAAAAAAAAAAAAAAAAAAAAAAATCCAAACCACGGATAAAATTGTATTTTTTTGCTTCAATATATTGTCTTAGTTATGACGTTAGTTTCATGTAGAGTGGTTTAAACTGAAATCTTGATTGCCGTCTTTTCTTATTACGAAGATAATTAATATATATATATATATATGTGTGTGTGTAGGCTCCAGTCGATTGTGGGCGTTTCAGAACAATAAAAATACTAATTCGATTAATTACTAATTACTTAAAATTTAATAAAGAAAGTTAAGATTTTGTACATTATTTACAGGAATGCTAATGAGCATTAAAATTGCTTATCCAAAGTGAGTTTAACAATTCGTTGAATTATTCATAATTCGTGGCATAAATAAATCACTCAGTACTTCACCAATTACGTCGAACATGAAATACAAAGTTATTAAAAAACAAGCAGTACAGCCATCTAGTCTGTATGCCTCGTCAAAACTCTCCGTCGTATCTGAATTTCTATCCTCCAACGCTCTTAGCAGCGGCGTGTTCAGGAAGTGGCGTCACTCACGTCATAAGCACGCATTTCCTCTAATATTCTGATACTCCGTCGACGATCAGCTGGCCAGGATTCTGGGTACGGGAAACAGAAACTAAACTACGTAGCTTTGGATTCAGCAGTTGCGGGAAAGCAAGGTTAGGGGGAAAGAAGGGCTTGTCACTACAAGCTCGGCCGTCCTGCATCCGGCTGGTCCTCCAGGCGGTCACACTGAAAAATACAAAAAAAAAAAAAAGAAAAGAAAAGAAACACAAAAGCAACACAAAATAATAACATACTATTTACAGTTTATGAGAATTTTCATATTTTTGCTTTTAAGCTAAGTGATCCTATGTCTGAGGATCTTAGCATGAGTGAGTGTGCAATAGGAGCCTTCATGGCATCCATTTCTAACTTTTTCATCAATATTATCATTTTTATCTTTCACTGTCTTGTAATCACAGAAAAAAGTTAGTTTTGGCTTTACGGCAACTTGGTTGCTTATGGTAACAGGTTTTGGTGGTTGTCTACTCAACTTGCATTTTGCTTTATTTTTCTTTTTAACTCTAGAAAATTGTTTATTGATATGTGTACTCAAATCTTTATTTTGGGACTCGAACTCGAGACCCTCTAATCGATCATTTTCAGTTTTAATGTCTTTTAAGGCTTCTGTTGCATCGTGTTCAGTCGAAAAGTCTATAGTTGCATTCTTATATGTTGGGAAAACTTCTAATTTTATTTGTACAGCTTTGGGAAATAATATGGCTATTTCACTGGTTGTGGTTTTCAATGGAAGTGATGGAATAAACAACTTTCTTAGATCTATATCGGCAGTCTTTTCTTTCGGGAAATTCTGTCTTTTACACTCGATGGAATCTATCGTCGATGACTTTTTTCTCGATTTCTTTCTTTTAAGGAGTTTGGAATTTTCGTCAACTTTTCCTTTTAACTCTTTCAACTCTTCGGCTAACTGTGAAATTTTTTCAAGTAGGAATTGTTTTTCATCTTTCTTCAAATAAATGTTTTCTGGATTTGGTGACTTCATTCGGGAAACATTTGTCTGACTTCGTCCCTTTTGGCGCGGCTCCTCCTCTTCCTCACTATCATCATCTATCTGGAAAATACTCGTCTGACTTTGTTTCTGTCGTCGAGGCTCCTCTTCTTCCTCACTGTCATCATTTACACTAATATCGTCCTCTAAAAGCATCTTATCGTCATCACTTTCGTCATTTTCGTCTTCATCGTCATTTTCACTTACGGCTTTTTCGGAAGATTCTAATGATTTTTTTGACAGCATAATAGGTTGAGGGGTTACATTTTTACATTTTTTAACATTATTCAATGTTTCATTTATTTCTAGGGATTTTTCAGGAATTTTGTTCTCAAAGTTAATGGGGGTACCAATAACAACATTCGTTTTACTTTCTTTTTCATATGCATTTACTGGAAGTACTGTTACTAAATTTACCTCGAGAGAATTAGACTTATTTTTTACAAAGATACCTTTTCATTTATTGTTGTTTCACCCAGCATTAATACGTTCATGCCGATAATTATATCATAGGGTATTACGTCATTTTCTACAACATAAATGTTAGTTTTGGTTTCAAAATCATCAACTTTAAGATCGACATCCAATGAGCCTAACGGCTTTGTTGAACTGTTGAACTTTTCCCGATCCCCTTCAAAGTAGTACTCATAAAATTTAATTTATTCACATTTAATTTATCGAAAGCATTTTTTCGCAACAATGTTGCTTCACTTCCTGTATCGATTATACCGCTGAAATTTACATTATTAATCAAAATATTTTTGTTCAAATTACGATTTACACCAATATACAATGCATCAACTTCGGGTTTTGAACCTGGGCACTCCGAACTTTTATGCCCAAACTGTTTGCATCTGAAACACTTAAAACCCTTCATTCTATGGAGGCAATCTCTAGACAAGTGGTTTTTATCACCACAATTATAGCACAGTTTATTATTTACTTCAATTTTAGGACTAAATTTTTCATGTACAGTCTGTCAAAAAAAAAAAAAAAAAAAAAAAACGAAACACCCTCACCTATCTCATTACCTAATTATCGCAGAAACATGCAGTAGGCACCAATCGTCAGGAATTTATGTCTACTTTTATTATATGTAGGAAAAAATGACATTGGAGGTCGTCTATATATTAAAAATGGGTCCAACTTTGAAAATTCGAATGTTAACACGATTCTAGAGCATCAAAATAGCCTAGATATAAATTTGCACGAAGATACCAACATTAGTTCCTGAGATATTTAAGGTTTTTCTTGAGGGGGTTATCTCAAGGTTTAATTTTTTTTCTTTTAGGTCAGATTCAAAGAATTTATTATAGCGCTCTTCTATTATTCAATGCGTTTCATTCATCTACAAATCTCTAAATACATCAAAAGGAATATAATTTCAATGAACATATTAATGTGGAAATTTCGAACTATAAAAAATATTCTGTCCAAAAAGGTTAACACAGGAGGATCTGATAACTCATGTGTGTGTGATGGGAGGGTGTGGGGAGGGGCACCGGGATTCAAAATTGATGTTTTATTATCGTATTTTCAGAAGAATTTTATTGAAATTAGATTTCTGTTATGTTTTTTCCCCCTAGGTATCAGACTATAAACCAACGCGTCTCTAGTTTACTGAAGTGTGTGTGTATATACAGAAATTGGGTTTACTCGAAAATGATTCTAGGGATTTTGATTAAAGTTTCGGGTTAAGTGTTATCGGAATATTAGACTTACCACCATCTTCAGAATTATTTGCGTTGGCTGTTAACCCCTTATCGGCCAATGGCAACAAATGAAATAAATTGGGTATATTCGGAAACTGATATAAGGATTTTGATGAAAATTTTGCGTTATATGCTTTTGAATATACTTAAACGAATGGAATTATCCCCATCGCCATAAAAATTCATTGTCGATGTTAACCCTTTAAAGGACAATTGCAACGTTATGACAGAAATCGGCTTTACACGGTAATGGTCGAAGCAAATTTTATGAAAGTTCGATGTTAGGGCTTTTTCATGAGAAAAAAACAATTGGATTTCATCTTCAGATAAATTAGCGTTTACAGTTAACCCTTTACCGGCCAATTGCAAAACATAGCAAAAATTGGGTTTATTCGAAAATGATTCTAGGGATTTTGATGAAAGTTTGGGGTTAAGCGATTTCCGAATATTAGACTTACCACCATCTTCAGAAAAATTTGCGTTGGCTGTTAACCCCTTATCGGCCAATGACAACAAATGAAATAAATTGGGTTTATTCGGAAACTGATATAAGAATTTCATGAAAGTTTTGCATTAAGTGATTTTGAGGATGCTTAAACGAATGGAATTATCCCCATCCTCATAAAAATTCGTTGTCGCTGTTAACCCTTTAAAGGACAATTGCAACGTATGTCAGAAATCGGCTTTTTACGGAAATGGACTAAGCGATTTTTATGAAAATTCGATGTTAGGGCTTTTTCATAAGAAAAAAATAATTGAATTTGTTCTTCAGATAAATTAGCGTTTATAGTTAACCCTTTACCGGCCTATTGTAACACATAGCAGAAATTGAGTTTACTCGAAAATGATTCTAGGGATTTTGATGAAAGTTTGAGGTTAAGTGTTTTCGGAATATTAGACTTACCACCATCTTCAGAAAAATTTGCGTTGGTTGTTAACCCCTTATCGGCCAATGGCAACAAATGAAATTAATTTGGTTTATTCGGAAACTGATATAAGGATATCATGAAAGTTTTGCGTTAAGTGATTTTGAGGATGCTTAAACGAATGGAATTATCCCCATCCTCATAAAAATTCGTTGTCGCTGTTAACCCTTTAAAGGACAATTGCAACGTATGTTAGAAATCGGCTTTTTACGGAAATGGACTAAGCGATTTTTATGAACATTCGATGTTAGGGCTTTTTCATAAGAAAAAAACAATTGAATTTCTTCTTCAGATAAATTAGCGTTTATAGTTAACCCTTTACCGGCCAATTGTAACACATAGCAGAAGTTGGGTTTACTCGAAAATGATTTTAGGGATTTTGATGAAAGTTTGAGGTTAAGTGTTTTCGGAATATTAGACTTTCCACCATCTTCAGAAAAATTTGCGTTGGTTGTTAACCCCTTGTCGGCGAATGGCAACAAATGAAATAAATTGGGTTTATTCGGAAACTGATATAAGGATATCATGAAAGTTTTGCGTTAAGTGATTTTGAGGATGCTTAAACGAATGGAATTATCCCCATCGTCAAAAAAATTTGCTGTCTATGTTACCCTTTAAAGGCCATTGCAACGTATGTCATAAATCGGCTTATGGACTTAATCGAATATGGACTAAACGATTTTTATGAAAATTTTAAGTCCGGACTTCTTCATGAGGAAAAACAATTGGATTTCATCTTCATATAAATTAGCGTTTATAGTTAACCCTTTACCGGCCAATTGCAATTCATAAAAGAAGTTGGGTTTACTCGAAAATGATTCTAGAGATTTTGATGAAAGTTTGGGGTGTTTTCGGAATATTAGACTTAGCACCATCTTCAGAAAAAATTGCGTTGACTGTTAACCCCTTATCGGCCAATGGCAACAAATGAAATAAATTGGGTTTATTTGGAAACTGATATAAGGATTTAATTGAAAGTTTTGCATTAAGTGCTTTCGGGGATGCTTAAACGAATGGAATTATCCCCATCATCATAAAAATTCGTTGTCTCTGTTAACCCTTTAAAGGACAATTGCGACGTATGTCAGAAATTGGCTTTACACGGATATGGACTAAGCGATTTTTATGAAAATTCGATGTTAGGGATTTTCTAGGAGAAAAAAAAAACAATTGAATTTCATCTTCGGATAAATTAGCGTTTACAGTTAACCCTTTACCGGCCAATTGCAATACATAGCAGAAGTTGGGTTTACTCGAAAATGATTCTAGGGATTTTGATGAAAGTTTGGGGTTAAGTGTTTTCGGAATATTAGTCTTACCACCATCTTCAGAAAAATTTGCGTTGGCTGTTAACCCCTTATCGGCCAATGGCAACAAATGAAATAAATTGGGTTTATTTGGAAACTGATATAAGGATTTTGATCAAAGTTTTGCATTAAGTGCTTTCGGGGATGCTTAGACGAAGAAATTATCCCTATTGTCATAAATATTCCTTGTCATTCTTAATCCTTTAAAGGCCAAATGCAACGTATGTCAGAAATTGTCTTTATACGGAAATGGAGAAAACGATTTTTGTGAAAGGTTGCAGATAGGGCTTTTTGATGAGAAAAGACAATTGGATCTCTTTTTCAGACAAATTAGCGTTCACAGTTAACCCTTTACTGACCAACTGCAACATATAGCAGAAATTGAGTTTACATGGAAATGGATATAGCGATTTTGATGAATATTTCGGATTAAGTTTTTTCGGGGACTGCTAAAACGAATGGTCTTCCCTCATATTCAGAAAAAAAAATAACGTTCTCATTTAACCCTTTATCGGCCACTTGCAACATATGACAAAAATTGGGTCTACTTGTAAATAGGTATAAGGATTATGATTAAAATTTGAGGTTGCATAATTGATTAGAATTATTTTATTCTTCAGAAAATTTCTTGTTCTCTGATAAACCTTTAAAGGCCTATTGCGACGTTTGCCAGAAATACGGTTTACACAGAAATAGACATAGCGAATTTCATAAAAGCTTGGAGTTACGACTTTTTGATGAGAAAAGGCTTTTGGAAATATCCTCATCTTTAGAAAAAATCGCATTCGTTGTTAACTCTTTATCGACACATTACAACATACGGTAGAAATTGAGTTTATTCGGAAATGGCCAAAGCGATTTTTATGAAAGTTCGGAGTTACGGCTTTTTGATGAGAAAAAATGATTGGACTTATCTTCAGAAAAAATCGCGTTCTCAATTAACATTTTACCGGCCAGTTGCAAATTATAGCAAAGTTGGGTTTATTTAGAAATTTATATAGGGATTTTGATGATAGTTTGGGGTTAAAGTCTTTCTGGGTGCTTAAAGAACTGGACATATCCTCATCTTCAGAAAAAAATTGTTCGCAGTTTACCATATATTGACCAGTTGCATCAAGTTTTAGAAATAGGCTTAATCAGAAATGGATATAGTGATTTCAAATAAAGTTTGTGGTTAGTGTTTTAGGGATGCAAGAACGTTTGGATTTATTCTCATCTTTTGAAAAAAATCGCGTGATCAGTTAAACCTTTATCTACAAATTGCAACATACCGCCCAAATTCGGGTTACTCGAAAACGGATGTATCGATTTTGATGAAAGTTTGGGGTTAAGTGTTTTTGAAGGTGCAGAAAGTTTGGATTTATACAGAAAAATTAGCGTTCGCTGTCAAAATATATGGTAAAAAAGGATTCGGGTTCCAGTTCATGACTTCATTTGTTATTTTGTTTAAATTTAGAACGGGAGAATGTAATCGATTCAGGCAATATTTGTGTGTATCGAAATATTTGGTAAATAATGAGGCAGGTTCAAGTCTATAACTGTATACTTATTGTGTATCTTGTTTTCTTTCTTTTCTTTCTATTTATATATATTTTTTTAATACGATTTAATTTAATCAAAGGTAGCTGATATTTGTGCGTGTTGAAGTATTTGGAAAAAAAGGAAGCAGGATCCAGTCCATCATTGAAGTTATAGATATTTTTTTAAATAAAAATGCCTAAATTCAAATAAAAGTAGGTGATATTTTCAAATGCCTAGCTAGTTGTTAATTTAGTTTAGCGATTGCAAGTTTTGTACTGGTAACGCTGCCGAAGGCAGCAGGAACCAGGAACAGTTGGCTAAAAGAATTCCGTGAGAAAGGCCGTGATAGGGGGAGTAAGGGTCCAAGTGTTTGAAGTGGGATTTGGGATCAATTAGACAACTGTTCCTGGTTCCTGCTGCCTTCGGCAGCGTTACCAGTACAAAACTTGCAATCGCTATTTAACTAAATTAACGACTAGCTAGGCATTTGAAAGTATCACATACTTTTATTTGAATTTAGGCATTTTCATTAAAATAAATTTCTAAAAAATGCATTTTCACCGTGTTCCGATCTATTCTGAAAGTTTCAAATGTCTAGCTAGTCGGGAAATTAGTTAAATAAATTTTCTGTCGAATCATATAAACACAACCGAAGGCAGTAGGGACCTGAAACAGTTGACTAAAAGTATTAAAAAAATGTGTTGACACCGTGTTCTGAGCAATTATGAAAGTTTTAAATGTGCTAGTCGGGAAGAGTTGAAAATCGATTGCATGCTTTGTACTGATAATGCTGTCGAAGGCAACAGGAACCAGAAACAGTTGACTACAAAGTATTTTAAAAATGCATTTTCGTCGTGTTCGGAACTATTCTGTAAGTTTCAAATGTCTAGCTTGTCGGGAAGTTAGTTAAATAAATTTTCTGTCGAATCATATAAACGCTGCCGAAGGCAGTAGGGACCTGAAACAATTGACTAAAAGTCATAAAAAAAATGTATTGTCACCGTGTTCTGAGCTATCCTGAAAGTTTCAAATGTCTAGCTAGTCGGGAAGTTAGTTAAAATCGATTGCAAGATTTGTACTGGACAAACAAACAAACAACAATCGAAGTTAATAAAAATAATTACAAGATAAAAAGAACTTTTATATACCATGTTTTTAAATTTTCTGTTGAATCATATAAACGCTACTGAGCGCAGCGGGAACCCGGAGCAATTGGAAAAATCTATTAAAAAAATTCCTTGCTATCGTGTTTTGAGCTATTATAAAAGTTTCAAATGTCTAGCTAGTCGGGAAGTTAGTTAAAAGTTGATTGCAAGCTTTGTACTGGTAACGCTGCCGAAGACAGCAGGGTCTCGAAGCAATTGCTTAAAAATATTTTTAAAATGCATTTTCACCGTATTCTGAACTATTCTGAAAGTTTCAAATGTCTAGCTACTCGGGAAGTTAGTTAAATAAATTTTCTGTTGAATCATATAAACGCTGCCGAATACAGTAGGGATCTGAAACAGTTGACTAAAAGTATTTAAAAAAATGTATTGTCACCGCATTCTGAGCTATCCTGAATGTTTCAAATATCTAGCTAGTCGGGAAGTTAGTGAAAAATCGATTGCAAGCTTTGTACTGGCAACGCTGCCGAAGGCAGCAGGAACCCTAAACAGTTGGCTAAAGGTATTAAAAAGATGCATTTTCACCGTGTTCTGAACAATTCTGAAAGTTTCAAATGTCTAGCTAGTCGGGAAGTTAGTTAAAATTGATTGCAAGATTTGTACTGGACAAACAAACAAACAACAATCGAAGTTAATAAAAATAATTACAAGATAAAAAGAACTTTTATAGTCTAGTTTTATTGCTAGTCGGGAAGTTAGTTAAATAAATTTTCTGTCGAATCATATAAGTGCTGCCGAAGGCAGTGGGACCTGAAATAGTTGACTAAAATTATTAGAAAAATGCATTGTCACCGTTGTGAGCTGTCCTGAAAATTTCAAATATCTAGCTAGTCGGGAAGTTAGTTAAAAATCGATTGCAAGATTTGTACTGGACAAACAAACAAAAAAACAAAAACAAAAAAACAAACAAACAAACAAACAAGAATCGAAGTTAATAAAAACATGGTAATATGGTAAAATATTACAGGGAATTTAAGTATTTTCTCCCCTTGCTCAATTTTACGCTATTGCACTTCATAAAATTTTAAACCATATAATTATATGATATATAATTTTTTGTCGTGTTCCTGTAAAAATCTATAAAGGTTATCTTTACCAAAATCTATACAATTCGTGCAACGGTAATGTATAACATGTGCATAAATTTTCAGTTTAATAGAATAAGGTGTTTAGATACTATCGCATTTTAAATCGTTTGGGCCCATAGACCATAATGGCAATTTTTATTTCTGTCCTTGTAAAAAGAAAAAAAAAACTATACATGCTAGATTTTTCAAAATCTATACAATTTCTACGACGGAGATTTATAACACGGGTATTAGCTCAAAAAAAAAAAAAAAAAAAAAAAAAAAATGATGTATAGACGCTATCGCAGTTTGAAAATCTTGGCCCTATAGGCTATAACGATAAAGAATATTTCTTTTTTATTCCTGTAAAAAGTACTTTTAAGTGCTAGATTCACCAAAATCAACAGGGATCGTGCTATGGTGCCATACAATATACTTACTATATTTCAACTTATTTGAACAGAGGATTTAGGCGCTATCGTATTCACTCACACACATACACCCGTTTATAATCGAAAACCAGTAAAAATGAATTCAGTGTAATTCAAAAGTATAGAAATCCCATAATCTCAAAGGTCGGATTTTTTGTCACGATTACAATACTTCCTTTACATACGTATGTTCGGAAAGTAAAAATCTGATCTCTCAGCTATGAAGTTCTGTCCAACTCAAAGAAATAATTTTATCTGTAATATTATTTTAATTGGTTAATTTATATTTTCAACGCTATTAATAATAGCGACTATAGAAATTAGAAATCACAATTCTTCTAAAGAGAATTACGAAAATATTATATAACATAGTAAGGAAAGAGATAAATAAAAAAAAAAATAAATAAATAAATGTTAAACTACATTTTTAAATTGCATGCAATTCTTCAATGAGCTCTTGTATTTCAATTTACACACATGTCTAATATTATACTACAATTTATTTCAGAATTAAATTCCAATTTATTTCAGCTGAAAAAAAAAAAAAAAAAAAAAAAAAAAAAAAACATTGTGGAAATAATTAAAAATATATGAAAGTGAATTAAAACTTTTTTTTCTTAATATCGTCTGCAATAAAATTCCAAATTGATTGTTGTGAATGCTACTTGTAAATACAGTTTGTAATCGTTATATGGTCCCCAAACTTGATCTTCGATCGTTTTTCTGGAATATCTCGAGAACTATTTGTCCCAATGATCTGCAAATTTGCATACGCGTATTTTAAGATGCTAGAAATCGATATCTGTTAGAAAAATTATAGGTCACAATACATAATTTTTTTAAATATTAATTTAATAATTTTTATTCTATAGATAAAAAATCTTAAAATCTTAATGAAACTCATAAATATGTTTGGAAAACCTATTATTAACATCATAAAAAAAACCAGGTAAAAAAAAATAAAAATGTAGGAGATATGAACATAAATGTGTAATCAGACTTTAACATTAGAAGCTCGAAAGTTTAGACGTGCAGAACTCCTAAACTTATACACCATATGACTTCCAAATTTATATCTGGAGATGAAATTGACTGTAGAATCGATATCCGAAATCAAAATTATAGGTTACCATTGAAAAAATTAAAGTTTGACACGATTTCAATATGGAGACGACCCCTTAAGCTATTTTTTTCCGATTAGCTTAAAAGAGAACAAAATTCCCTGACGAATGGTACCTTCAGTGTCTTTCTGCAACAATTTACTGATGAGATAGGTGGGGGTGTTTCGTTTTTTTTTTGACCGACTGTACATTATAGGCTATGTGCTTCGGTTTTACATTATAATCTACTTTATTAATTCTATCAAATTTAAATTTACTTTTCTCATTATCTCTTTTATACATTTCATATAATTTTATTTTCTCTTTGAATTCGCGAAGATTTTTTGCACCATATAAAATTACTTAGTTTTCACTTTTATCATTGATTCCTTGGATCACGTAGTGCATTAACGCGGCATCATCAATGTGCCCGTTCTTACTTAACTCTCTTATTTTAAAAAAATACTCTGTAACAGTTTCATTGGCTTTCATTTTCTTTTTACTCAGTATTTCGTGCAAAGAGGCAGAATTTATCTCGATTTTGAATTCGTTGATTAGTGCATTTTTTTTATTTTTTATCTTATATATATTATAGATGTGAATGTCCGTTTATTTGAGTCAGTTTCACGCTAAAACTGCTCGATGGATTTCGATAAAATTTGTTATAGAGATAGCTTATACCCTAACTTAAAAAGTTGGCTACCTTTTATTCCGAAAAAAAAATTTGTTTTTTGCGATTCTTATGCATAAAATAGCAATTTTGTAAGCTAATAATAGCAAAAAATTAGCCATTAATCCATAATTTAATTGTTGCCAAAAAAAAAAAAAAAACGGATTTATTTATTTTTTTCAACAGGAAAATAAATACATTTATCTAAACGTGAACGATAAAAAATTATAAAAAAAAATTATGCATCTCACAAAAATTGACGTCATTTTTAATTAAAAATTTCTTTTACACATTGATAAAGTGCTAATACGCAAGGAAAGTGATGACGTCACTGGCCGTTCGTTTATGCAAGAAAAATATTTCCTATGTTAAAAGTCCATTGGATTTTTTGTAAAAAATTATTAAAAATCGAGGAAAATTATTTCCCGATTTTAATCCCTATATTTAGGTATAGGTATGTATTAATTATCATGTCCATGCGTTAGATTAAGTTATTTTTGTTGTAAAATTGACAAAATTTGAATTTTTAATTTCAAAACTCTAGGGAAAAAAAAAAAAAATGGCAAATTTCCATATTCGATTGAAAACACAAACATTTCATTTCAAAAGATGATATTTACACAATAAATATCCAACTAATATACTAACTAAAAGGAAAATGATAAATATTCTATCATAATTTGAAGTCAAATTTGTTTTCAAATGTCTAAATAAAGTGTCTGATATAAAATACTAATATGTTGCAGCGGAATAGATTTGATATCGGTCATCCTTAGCAGAAAAAAAAATATCGACAAATTATTTGGCGAACATAATTAAATCCTTTCAAAAATCATGGTTATTTTAACAACTTATATTAAGAGAGTAATGAATAATATGAAACAATATTTGGTACAATACATATTACGAAAATATACATCTGGCATGTATATTTTCGTATTGCGTTTTTGATCACCAAATAGAATAAGCGCCAAGAACGACAGAGTTTTGAAATTTAAAATTAAAATTTTGTCAATTTGACAGCAAAATAACTCAATCTAACACATGCACATGATAACTAATCTATACTAATATTATAAATGCGAAAGTTTGGATGGATGTTTGTTACTCAATCACGCCACAACGGCTAAACGGATCTGGATGAAATTTTGTACAGAGATGGATAATAGTCTGGAATAAGACATAGGCTACTATTTATACCGGAAAAAATGTAAATTTTTAATTAATCTTCTATATAATATAAATATTTCTTCTATAATAAAACTTTAAAATAATTTATTTTAATTTTTAATTTTTGCCAAAGAATATTTCACGCGAATAATAATAATAATAATAATAATAATAATAATAAAACATGAAAATCTGACATTGACAGATTTTAATTTAGTGCCAGAGGCCTACTGCTAAACTTGTTAATATCGACAAATTCTTCTTTAGTTAATTCTTGACGATCTAAATTCCATGATAAAGTTTTCATTAAATCAAACCAATGTGTTTCAGCTGCAGATACTGTAACAAATAACGTTGGAAGTCCAAACTGTCTTATAGCCGCAAAACAACCTTTCTTCTCTTTTTCCCAATGAGGGGGAGGTGTGGCTTGGGGGGGACTCATGTCAAAGATGTGCCTTGGGGGGGGGACTCATGTCAAAGTTGTACCTTGGGGGGGGACTCATGTCAAAGTTGGGCCTTGGGGGGACTCATTTCAAAGTTGGGCCGGGGGGGGCCTCATGTCAAAGTTGGGCCTTGGGGGGACTCATGTCAAAGTTGTACCTTGGGGGGGACTCATGTCAAAGTTGTGCCTGGGGGGGACTCATGTCAAAGTTGTGCCTTGGGGGGACTTCATTCAATAAATCCCCATTCAATAAACCGACTGAAATAGGCCCTTAGCACTATTAAGAGTGTATTATAAAAATTCGACAACGCTGTACCGACTGAAATAGGGGTACCTTGGGGGGGACTCATGTCAAAGTTGGGCCTGGGGGGGGGACTCATGTCAAAGTTGTGCCTTGGGGGGACTTCATTCAATAAATCCCCATTCAATAAACCGGCTGAAATAGGCCCTTAGCACTATTAAGAGTGTATTATAAAAATTCGACAACGCTGTACCGACTGAAATAGGGGTACCTTGGGGGGGACTCATGTCAAAGTTGTGCCTTGGGGGGACTTCATTCAATAAATCCCCATTCAATAAACCGACTGAAATAGGCCCTTAGCACTAATTAAGAGTGACGTATAAAAATTTGACAACGCTGTACCGACTGAAATAGGGGTACCTTGGGGGGGACTCATGTCAAAGTTGTGCCTTGGGGGGGACTTCATTCAATAAATCCCCATTCAATAAACCGACTGAAATAGGCCCTTAGCACTAATTAAGAGTGACGTATAAAAATTTGACAACGCTGTACCGACTGAAATAGGGGTACCTTGGGGGGGACTCATGTCAAAGTTGGGCCTGGGGGGACTCATGTCAAAGTTGTGCCTTGGGGGAACTTCATTCAATAAATCCCCATTCAATAAACCGACTGAAATAGGCCCTTAGCACTAATTAAGAGTGTATTATAAAAATTCGAAAACGCTGTACCGACTGAAATAGGGGTACTTTGGGGGGGACTCATGTCAAAGTTGGGCCTGGGGGGGGACTTCATTCAATAAATCCCCATTCAATAAACCGGCTGAAATAGGCCCTTAGCACTATTAAGAGTGTATTATAAAAATTCGACAACGCTGTACCGACTGAAATAGGGGTACCTTGGGGGGGACTCATGTCAAAGTTGTGCCTTGGGGGGACTTCATTCAATAAATCCCCATTCAATAAACCGACTGAAATAGGCCCTTAGCACTAATTAAGAGTGACGTATAAAAATTCGACAACGCTGTACCGACTGAAATAGGGGTACCTTGGGGGGGACTCATGTCAAAGTTGGGCCTGGGGGGGACTCATGTCAAAGTTGTGCCTTGGGGGGACTTCATTCAATAAATCCCCATTCAATAAACCGACTGAAATATGCCCTTAGCACTAATTAAGAGTGTATTATAAAAATTCGACAACTGTACCGACTGAAATAGGCCTCTAGCACTAAAAAAAATAATAAATATTAAATTTGCTTAGGCACATGACAACATAACGTCATTATCAAAATTAAATAATAAGAAAATGAAAGCTAATTCAGATCTGTATTAAAGAGCTTTATTAGTTGATAATCCTGGGTATATTTTTAATTTTAATACTGAAGTAGATAGGACATTTTTCGCCAAGGACTCTATTGCTGTGACAGCAACCTTAAGCCAAGTAGTCCATAAAAAATATAAACAAATCTGTACATATAAAAGAGTAAACTCAATGATTCACTGACTCAACACTTCCATGACGATTCTGTTGGAAAGAGGGTCACAAATTTTAGTGACCAGGTTGGTTTTCGGAGCCTGACCCCCAACTAAGACGGAATTTTGCAAAATACCCCCCCCCCCCCGTCTACCTTGGGGGGCAGAAGGCTTAACTCGGCTCCAAATTACTTAACGGTGAAGAAATTGCAGATGGAAAAACCAGACTTGAGTACAAAAAAATTATTTTCTGCGATTTTGGCATTTTGGATTTTTAAGGGGGGAGGGAAGAAAAAAGGTTTTGGAAGAAGGGTACTCACATACTACACACTACAAAGGGATTTTATGAAATTCCACCCTACCGCCCTTTGGAGAAGGGGCAAAAACATGTATTCATGCGTAACGCTGCACTAAATTATCTAAGGCTGGACATTTTTTATGTAAGGGACGATTATATGTATCTAACTCATAGTATGAAGAGATTTTGCGAAATTCCCTCCTCCTTCCCTCCTTTAAGAACGGGGGGAGAGATTAAAAAAAAAAAAAGTTTTAAAGCATAGCTCAGCTTTAAATAATTTCATGATCTCAATTTTTTGATGTGTCGGTTAGGTATGTGTATGCAACATGCAATATAAAGTAATTTTGGAAATTTACCCCCCCCCCTTCCTCTTGGGACGGGCGGGGCAAAAACCACATTTTGAAGCTTAAATCCGTCCAAATTACCTAAGAATGGCGAATTTTGGTGTGTGGGTGTTAATTAAGTGTGCGAAATATGCACTTTGATGAGATTTTTGTAAAACTTTCAACTGTAACCGTGAGGGAGGGGGAGTAAAAAGCAGGTAAGGGACTGTCGAAGGCATTGGGCAACTTAAAATTAGATTTTGAAGGATTTCAATGATTTTTTTTAAAGATATTTTGTTATTATTAATGATATGCTGTTTTGGGGATTCATTTCAATATAATGACCAGCAAAGCGGGCAAAGCCTGCTAGTAAGTCAATAATCCTTTTTCGGATTTAATGAAGAGAAGACCGTTTCCGCTCAACGATCTCTTACAGAAAACAATTTTTTGTAATTCACTTAAATTAAACATTATTGACAATTCTTCAAATTCGGAAAAAAATTCAATAATATTTTCATGCGGCTCGCCGCTAAATTTAGAAATAGTATTTTCAAAATCATTGAAAGAAACAGTTGCATCAAGTGATCCATTATTACTACAATTTGCACTTTTTTTAATTTTGCCATCATCATAATTACCATCATAGCACTTATTATCATTTATATGGCATTGCACAGAGGAGTCAATTTTTGTGACGTCATTATCGCCACTACTTTCGGATTCACTGCTCGATTCATTCTGAGAATCTTCCTCATCTGAATTATTTTCGGAATTTTCGTGTTTTAGTAATTCTGTGTCACACAAATTTAACAACAGTCGATCTCGCAATTCGTTTTTGCTCCCATCAAAAGGGACATTTAATATATTACAAATAAGAATAAGTTCGTTCAAAGAAAAATTGTCATCAATTATTTTTTGTTTTTCAAGGTATTTTTCGTCGCCAATGGCTAAAGTGAATCCTGTGAATTTTTTTATTCTGCATCTGTTCCTACGATCGCCGTTGTCATCGAATAAAAACCGATGCAGAATTTTAATTTTACTATAGTTCTCTGTCCTCAGTGCAGCACCAATTTTGGGAATATCCCCTAAGGAAACCATTGTACAACAAAATAAAAGTACGTACCTTTGTAGAGCAGAAACAGCTGTTGTTCTGAGTTTTATTTAAATCTCCATTCGGTCGATTTGTCGTTTTTTAATCCTTGCATTTTGTAGAACATATTTCACATTGTATCACTCATTTATCCACATAGTTGTCGGATGTCACACCATAAATATCAATAGCGAGAAAAACTTTATAATTCACCACTTATCACAGTTCAGCTGTTCAACAACAGTTTTTTAAAATAAATAAATAGTTCAGTTCATAAAATGTTTATTTTAATTAAAGTTTGTAGTTCATCACAATTTTACTTTATATTAAAATTTGCGTTCAATCCGAAGTTTAAGTTAAATTAAAATAATCGATTTATCCTTTATCAAGTAAATTTCACGATTCATTCTTGATCCCACTTCTGATGTAGTCTCCAGTCGATTGTGGGCGTTTAAGAACAATAAAAATACTAATTTGATTAATTACTAATTACTTAAAATTTAATAAAGAAAGTTAAGATTTTGTACATTATTTACAGGAATGCTAATGAGCATTAAAATTGCTTATCCAAAGTGAGTTTAACGATTCGTCGAATTATTCATAATTCGTGGCATAAATAAATCACTCAGTACTTCACCAATTACGTCGAACATGAAATACAAAATTATTAAAAAACAAGCAGTACAGCCATCTAGTATGTATGCCTCGTCAAAACTCTCCGTCGAATCTGAATTTCTATCCTCCAACGCTCTTAGCAGCGGCGTGTTCAGGAAGTGGCGTCACTCACGTCATAAGCACGCATTTCCTCTAATATTCTGATACTCCGTCGATGACCAGCTGGCCAGGATTCTGGGTACGGGAAACAGAAACTAAACTACGTAGCTTTGGATTCAGCAGTTGCGGGAAAGCAAGGTTAGGGGGAAAGAAGGGCTTGTCACTACATATATATTCTTGTTATCATTTTTATCTAAAGCAGTTTTTTAATCATTGATATAATTTTACTGTAATAATATTTTTGTGTTATTATCAAGCTTTTAAAATAAAAAATAATTTTATGTTATTTCCTTTACAGGCATATCCTAAAGGATATTCTGTTCGTTTGCAGTTGATACGCCTTGCAGCTACGACTGGAGTATGCATGGTCGCTTTGATCGGTGCTTTTGTTTTGCTTGCAGCATATCTGCATACGTCTGCATCATGTTCCTGCTTACCTGTAAGATGAACAGGCTTAGTTTAAAATATCTTTATCATATAGCATCAATTAAAATGGTCACTCTCTTCATATTCTTCTTTTTTCAAGTTCAGCTTCAGTTTGAAAGAACACAACTTTTATTTATTTTTTTTTTTTTTTTTTAATCTTGATATTATTTTTATTAGGGACAAAAACAAAGATAATGTATAAGGGAAAATGTAAATAAATGTCTCTTTAACCCTTTACCGGCCATGATGCTCTAAAACGAACTAAACAGTGTCGACAAATTTAGGGATTCTTTTATTCAACTACCACGAATAATTTTGAGGAGTGATATTTGGTGGGAAGTTAGGATGGAATGGTTGGGAGGCACCTGTGACAGCGTCACCCATCCTCCTTTACCTAAAAGTGGAAGCTAACGGAGTGAGAGTCCCGAACAACAATTTCACTGCAATGGAGAGAGGGGAGGGGACATAAAAGGAACAAAAAACAATAACAAAGGAATTTTAGAGCTTATAGAAAGAGGAAACACAATAATAAAAATTAGTAGAAAGGTTAAGTACAGCATTACACAACTAAGAGAAAGTTTAGGGATAGTAAGAATAATTTTTATTTTTCAAGGAGCAAATTTTATATATATATATATTTTTTTTTTTTTGGTATGTTAAAACACAAATTTTTTAATTTTTATTATTATTATTATTATTTAAACACAAGGACAAAAAAACACACAACACGAGAGAACACAAAGACAAGGACAGGATATGATATCCGAAGAGAAGTCAAGGCCCGAAGGCGATAGAAAAGTGAAAAGGCAAAAAAGCTAATAGACTGAGGCCCGCTTTGGGTCTGCGTCTATTAAGAGGATCATTATGGTCATATGTTGCGAGAGTGTTTAAAGCAGGGTTATCTAAACTTTCAAGTGCCAAATGAAATTGAACATTTAAGTGTTGGATGAAATCATTAAGTTGAGGAGTATTTATTCTTTATAAATATGAAATTTCTAACGTACCAAGGGATATCAAGAATTTGCCGAATAGTTGAATTTTTAGCCCTAATGAGTAATTTGATATGCGATTTGGCAGCATATGCCCATACCATACAAGCATAAGTTAAAATGGGTCTTAAGTAGGAAGTGTACAAGAGCAATTTGTTTTTTAAGTTTAATGTACTATTCCGAGCTAAGAGGGGAAGTAATTTACTTTTAGCTGTACGGAATTTATTACGCATGGTGAGAATGTGTTGTTGAAAAGTGAGAGATTGTTTTAGAATAACACCAAGGTATTTACAGTGATTTGACCATTGTAGGGGGAGTGGCGCCGAGACTAATTTGGAATTTATCTCATTTATCAGATGCCATTGCATTTCTTCCACGTGAAAAAAAGAATAGCTTCAGTTTTGGTGGTATTAAATGCTATTCTCCATTTATAGAACCAGTTAACTAAAATTTTGAGGTGACGAAAAATCGCCGAAATAGCATAACGCCTGTTGACGCTTGAAGCGAAAATACAGGTATCGTCTGCAAAAATAGCCAATGAGGTATGAGGGTAACGGGGAATATCGTTAATATAAAGATTAAATAATTTAGGGCTAATTTTGGAGCCTTGTGGAACGCCGAAATGGGCAAAAAAGTTCCGTGAAAGAGTGTCTTTCACCTTCACGTGGAAGTTCCTGTCAAGTAGGTAACTAAGAATTAATTTAATAAGGGGTTTGGTATACGTAATGGAAGTTATTAGGCAATCGTTACAGTTCAAATTTAGTGGTGGATATTGAATAAAATAAGTCTCTAAATTTAGCAATACTGACCAGAGGAGCGAAATTAAATTGGACCGGCAAAGGGTTTAAATGTTTTTTTAAGTAAAAATATAAAATTATATTTAAGCTATTACTTCAGGTCAGTGTTGGGGGGAAAAAAAGTTATTATTATTATTATTATTGTTGATGTTGTTGTTTTTGTTTAGGCCGAGTTTTTATTAATATATCTTTCCCAGTCCCATTATAAAAGTTTATAAATAAAAATTGCTACTTAAAAAAAAAATAATAATTAATATTCCAATATTAATTATTACTTCATCTAAAAATCATTTAAACAAATAATAATAAACAAGAATGAGATATTTAAGCTTTTTTGTAAGATTGTGACGATTTTCTTACTATAATCTACAAATAACGAAGCTTGAGCTTTGAAAATCTTTTATTTTCTGATATAAAGTTCAGTTACATCATCTAATTAAATTAAGGTTGTACATATTCATGTCAGTGGATACAATTAGTTGTGCTTTTTATATGTTAAAGATAAAGCAATCAAATTATTTCTTTCAGTAATACTCGTACAAGGCTTTTGTCATTTAAATACTTGTATTTTGTTTTAATTTTTATTTTCTGCATAAAGTTTTACTCTTATTTTTGCACTTTTGTCAGTCTTATTCTTGAATAAAGAGCTGTTATATCAAAGTGCGTTAAATTTGATTACAGTTGAAATCTTTTATACTCAAAACTTCCATAAATATTCAATAACTGTAGTATTTTACAAAACGAAAAATCACATTTAGTGTTATCAGCAATGTTGCCAGATCTGGCAGACTTTTAATTCAATAATCACTAATAATTTTTTATTGTAACGTTTGCCTAATCACTTCGAAGATTGATAGTCTATTATGCATATCGAATATAACTTTTCAAAATTATTGATCATTATTGAATAAAAAATCCGCCAGATCTGGCAACACTGGTTATGAGTTTTCTTAAAATAGTATATTACAATGAATTAAAAAAATATATATATATATATAAAGTTTTTTTTTTTTTAGAATGAATGTTAAACCTAACATGCCTTACAGTTACCCTATACGATTCAATAATTAAAAATAAATAAATAAATAAAATAATTACAAGATAAAAAGATCTTTTTATATACCATGTTTTTAAATTTTCTGTTCAATCATATAAACGCTACCGAAGGCAGCGGGAACCCGGAGCAATTGGATAAATTTTTAAAAAAATTCATTGCTCTCGTGTTTTGAGCTATTATAAAAGTTTCAAATGTCTAGCTAGTTGGGAAGTTAGTGAAAAATCGATTGCAAGCTTTGTACTGGTAACGCTGCCGAAGGCAGCAGGAACCCGAAACATTTGGCTAAAGGTATTAAAAAAATGCATTTTAACCGTATTCTGAACTATTCTGAAAGTTTCAAATGTCTAGCTAGTCAGGAAGTTAGTTAAATAAATTTTCTGTTGAATCATATAAACGCTGCTGAAGGCAGTAGGGACCTGAAACAGTTGACTAAAACTAAAAAAAAAAATATGTATTGTCACTGTATTCTGAGCTATCCTGAAAGTTTCAAATGTCTAGCTAGTCGAGAAGTTACGGAAAAATCGATTGCAATCTTTGTACTGATAACGCTGCCGAAGGCAGCAGGAACCCGAAACATTTGACTAAAGGTATTAAAAAAATGCATTTTAACCGTATTCTGAACTATTCTGAAAGTTTCAAATGTCTAGCTAGTCGGGAAGTTTGTTAAATAAATTTTCGTTCGAATCATAAAAACGATGCCGAAGGCAGTAGGGACCTGAATCAGTTGACTAAAAGTATAAAAAAAATGTATTGTCATTGTATTCTGAGCTATCCTGAAGTTTTCAAATGTCTAGCTAGTCGAGAAGTTAGTGAAAAATCGATTACAAGCTTTGTACTGGTAACGCTGCCGAAGGCAGCAGGAACCCGGAGTAGTTGGTTAAAAATATTTAAAAAATGAATTTTCACCGTGTTCTGAACTATTCTGAAAGTTTCCCATGTCTAGCTAGTCGGGAAGTTAGTTAAATAAATTTTCTGTTGAATCATATAAACGCTGCCGAAGGCAGTGGGGACCTGAAACAGTTGACTAAAAGTAATAAAAAAAATGTATTGTCACCGGTTTTTGAGCTATCCTGAAAGTTTCAAATGTCTAGCTAGTCGGAAAGTTAGGAAAAAATCGATTGCAATCTTTGTGCTGATAACGCTGCCGAAGGCAGCGGGAACCCGAAACAGTTGGCAAAAGTATTAAAAATATGCATTTTAACCTTATTCTGAACTATTCTGAAAGTTTCAAATGTCTAGCTAGTCGGGAAGTTAGTTAAATAAATTTTCTGCCGAATCATATAAACGCTGCCGAAGGCAGCGGAACTTGAAGCAGTTGACTAAAATTATTAGAAAAATGTATTGTCACCGTGTTGTGAGCTGTCCTGAAAATTTCAAATATCTAGCTAGTCGGGAAGTTAGTTAAAAATCGATTGCAAGATTTGTCCCTGACAAGCACACAAACACACAAGAATCGAAGTTAATAAAAACATGGTAAAATAGCCTGTAACAATAAAATTTTTAATGTGATTTTAGGAACTAACAAAAAAAAAAAAAAAAAAAAAAAAAAAAAAAAATCAATGCAATAAAAATATTTATAAAGAAAGGTTTAAGAAAAAAATATGCTTTACGATTATGTAATGGAATATTACAATCAAATAAAAAATTACTTATTGAATTGAATTTTCATTATACATTTTAAATAACTGCTTTATAAAATTTTTTTGAATCTCAATTTATTACAATTTTGATAAAAGATAGAGTAAAAATTTTGAATATTTTGGAAAGGAAAAGAGACAGAGAGAGAGAGAGAAAGAGAAAGAAAGAATTATAAAAAAAAAAAAAAAAAAAAAAAAAAAAAAAATTTGGTTTAAACTGTGCCAACCTGCTTGCTTTAGGGAAAGAATTCTAACAATTTTTTAATCCCGTTGTCACTGAAAGATGAAATTTTAAAATATTCAGCAACTACCAACTTTAAAAGCCACAATTTTATTGCTTTTATTCAAATATTTAAGATGATTTCTTCTACAACATAATTATTATACTATAAGCTCATAAATGTTGAGATTAGCATTCTAAGAAAGTGTACGAGTTCGCAAGAATAATTTTCGGGGAAATTTTTATCTGTACATCTCTAAGAAGATAATTTATACGAAAGAGCGGTTAAATCGATAATTTCAATATTTACTAGAAGTTTTTATAAAGCGCAAGTAATTGAACGTAGAGACATCGTTTAATGCGATGATTTTTATAATTAACTTAATTTTTCACTCAAATTTCTTTTTTCTCTCTCTTTTAACTGTTTTTATACAAAATTATAGGTATTTATCAACGAGATATATATATTAGAGTGCTGAT
This sequence comes from Salticus scenicus, assembly GCA_963930645.1. Taxonomy (NCBI): domain Eukaryota; kingdom Metazoa; phylum Arthropoda; class Arachnida; order Araneae; family Salticidae; genus Salticus; species Salticus scenicus. Next base: position 345,187,535 of record OZ005648.1, read on the forward strand.
TCAATGGATGAAGGATTAGCTTTCCGTGGTTCAAGATGAATCACGTGACATGCTCCAATAGGTTGCTGTGTTTGACCCTTTGTCGCTATTTTGGCATTTAAAATATCCGTTCGACAAATTATCATTATTATTAGGTAACATGACACTCCTATGACCGAAATAAATTGTTTTAAAAATAATTTTACACATATTTCACATTTTAATAAATAATAAAATACCTTTTTTTTCATCGTTTCCCAACAAAGTTTAAAAGTGTTTATAAAAGAAAATTTAAACTTTTTAGGAGCTAAATTTAACAACAAATAATAATTTTTCAACTATTTTTAAGCATTTTGTCGGTTAAAGTTCAACTACACGAAATAAAAAAGAAGTAAAATCAAGATAAAAATGATTTAGAACAAAAGAATATTAAACTACGTTAGTAAACAAAAACATTGGCTGTTATGACTTATGCGAAGAACAATCTCCAAACTGTTGCCATAGAAATTTACTGAAAATAAGCTGTTACCAAGGGAACCACCGAATGCGCAGGTGCAAGGAGAGCATGTCACATGACTCATCTTGGATCTTCTCAAGGGTTACCATTTATCACTCTACTTTATATATCTCGTTGGTATTTATAGCGTCTACATATTTCATTCTAAAAACTGAATTATTTCATTTATACCTTTAATTGCGCAGCACTAGTGCGACGTAAAACCCATCCAACCAACCATTTATACCTCTATTTTAAAATAATAATAATAATGCTTTTATTTTTATTGATTTATTTATTTCAAATTTCTCTTTAAGAATGGCAGAAAAGAAAACAAGAAACTATAACTTACCTTTATATTTTCAGCAAGAAGAATTTTATTCTACATTTCAACACAATAATAATTATTAATACTGTTTATAAATGTAGAGGATTTATAATCGCTTAAAATTACATTTATCATCTAACTTTGTATTTCGCAACTTTGAATTGCCCGTAAATGCTTACTAAAATTGCCCGTAAACCGTAAATGCTTACTTAACGATAATTTATTTAGCTGTTATTTAATTACTGTATGATTACTGTTGCTGGATAATATAAATTGCATTTAATTCAAGTATCATTTATTTATTTAAAAATATGCATTACTTAATAATTCCTTGTTATTTTTAACTGTAATTTAGGAAATAGATAGCCGATTTGATGCTGATCCTTTGATCGCCGAACCTACACATGAAGTGAAACTTCAAATTGGAGAAAATTTGAAAGTATGTCTTATTATTATATAAAGCTGGTTATTATTTTTCTTTCTTTCTTTTTCTTTGAGAAAAGTATAAAAATATACTGAAACGAATAATAATAATTTTAATAATGAAAATTTAAGATAAATTTCATGCTAAAGTGAATAATTTTTGCTTTTTAACTATCTCATTTATTTTTAATTTTTGTTGATAGAAAACATAAGAAACGTATCAAATAATATAACACATTATATATATATATATATATATATTATATACGTCATTTCTCTTCTGCGTAAGTACTTTAACATGTTTTTACTAATCAATGAATTTTAATTAAATGGTAATTGTGACAATAACTTTATACGTAATACATCTAATTTTTAATTTCATTGTTGGTATTTTCATCTTTCTCTCATTTGCTGAGTATTGTAAAGGAATTAAATTATTCATTATATATATATATATATATATGAAAGGATAAAGAGAGGTAAGTTTTTAAATTATTATTTTATTATTTTAAATTAATAGTGAGCAATAATTTAAAGAAAATCCCATTAGAAAGTCTTAACTTAAAATTAATTCTAAAATTTCTCCTGTAAAGTAAGTTTTAGTACAAGGCGCAAGCATAACGCAAAAATCATAAAAGAGAACCAATTTTAAGATAAGAAAGTGATGAATAAGTGCAACCTGCAGCTTTTTGTGGTTAGGAGCTACATAGTAATTAATCCTAGAAATCTGGACCTCAGCTAAGCTGTCAATCATTAAGTTAATATCCAATAAGCATAGGAAGGAGTGGTGTGATTTCCCGCCAAAAATGCCAGTATTTAAGTGAAAACACGGACAGAGGAGCTCTCTCTTCTTGTGTGCTCTTGCTTAGTAAACTTACGGCAAAATAACGGCCCGAGAGGGGTCACGGGATCGCATTCGGCTTCACTGCACTGCATCCATTTGCTCAACTCACAATTATGGATTGTACTTTATATGTTCCAGATGGATTAATAAATAGCTGTGGTTTAATTCGGAGTATTTACTGAGTGCCAGCCTCTTTCCTTCATAGCTATTATGTGACTCAAGTAAGGAAATTCGTCACATTAAAATAAGTCAACAGGCATGGAACATCTGCATAAAATAAAAAATAATGGTACTCAATAAGTTATGGCTGCAAGAAAGTTAATTATGTTATTTCGTGACTCCTCTCCGGATGCACATAGAAAGAAAAACAAACTAAATCCGCAGAAGGAAAGAAAATAATAAATTAAAGCTATATGAATAAAGGCAGCCTTTTTCAAAAGAAAAATATCGTTCCTTATCTTTAATACTTAATGGAGAAAAGAAGATAAAGGAGAAGATATTCATTCATTCAATTAGTCAAAAAAGAGCTTTTTCTGCTATCTTTCATTCAACAGAGAATTAATCGCCTCTCAAATAAAGTGGGTCAAATTGTGTTGATCTCTCTGCATTCATAATGTGTTCTGTCATTATCAAGAGTGTGGAGTCAAGGTCAGAGCCATGTGTTGATAAAAAGGAGAAAGGCCAGAACAGATGGACTCAGTAAAGTAAACAAAGATAACAGAATTTTAATAACTGCAGACAGAGTGGAAGTAGCAATTTTTTTATTTATTTTCTTCTTTATTCCTCGCACGTGAAGCTAAGTGAGTAAATTATTTATTTATTTTAAAATAAAGAGGAACTTTAATAATAATAAAAAAAAAAATCAATAAACTGGACCAGTCTCTACAAACAATAGATTTTAGGAAAATGATACATATTTAATTTATACATTAAGTTGAATTTTTATCATTTAGAAATAATAATAATAATAATAATAATACAATAAGTATTTTAATATGTGTTACTTGATATATTAGAAAGAGTATTTTTTCATTATAATGCAATTTTATTATATGTAAGGAGTATATAAATTATTTTTGATTGTTCATTTTCTGCATAAGTATTTAAAAAATTTTTGATATTTTCAAGGTTAAAGTGTATTATTTTCTGAAGTTTTATTTTTATTTGAAATTTGCATATTATTATGTTTAAGAGTTATCTAAATTAGTGGTGGTTTTTAATGTCTGCATAATTATTTTTAAAAATTGATATTTTCTCAAAGTTGGTATTATTTTCTAAATTTTTATTTTTATTTGAAACTTGAATATATTTCATAAAAGTTGAATTTCTTTGAAAAAAAAAATTGATTTTTTTAAATTTGATGTTAAAAAATAGAAGTTAAAATGGCCAAGGACCCACCCGAAGATCCAGTGGTCCCTGAGAATACAGGTGAAGGTGATTTAGGTGCCATTTCAGAGACAGAGCAGGATAATTTAACTGAATTAAATAACTCTTCCTCTTCTACAAACACACCGGTAAAAGAGGAAAATGTGCTTATTGAATTTTGCCCTGAAAATGGAATGTTATGGACGGCGTGGTTACCGTATTTTGACACGTGGTGTCAGGAGAATAAAAAAGATGCGATTTGGAAGGTTAGGAACATACAAATGTTTTTAAAGGGGAGAGCCCTAACAGTTTATGTTAATAATAGCTTAAATATGATGCACTGGGAAGAAGTAGTAGAAATTTTTAATGAGCAATTTACTGCACCTGGAGAGACCTCTTTAAATGATTTTTCAAGTATTGTATTCAAACAGGGTGACAATGTTATAGATTACTATCACAAAAAACTTCAAGTGGGACGAGCTTTAGGTCTAGAACCTAAATTCTTGTTGGACGGGTTAACAGACGGATTGCCTTTAACGTTAAAACAACTTGTGGTGGTTAATTCCCCGAAAAGCATAAATGAATGGAGGGATTTGGTTCATCGCTTAGATAAATTGCAACTATCGGAAAAATCAGCTGAACCCCTCCCACCTAAGTCGGATCAGTATCCAAAATATAACTACTCTCAAGTCTTCAATAGGGCCCCTGTGCAATACAATCCCCGTCCACAACCTTGGAGTTATCGATTTCCTAATGTAAATAGACCCCATATGGGATACTCTAATCAAAATCAACCCACTAGGACTCATGATAACCGACCCAATTTACGAGGGCCTAGACCCCAGCAGTCAAACGCAAATGCACGACTACATTTTCAAGGACCTTTACCTCCTTTTCCATGTAAATATTGTACTAAAATTAACATCCCTAACGCGTTTCATGGGCATAGAGAATGCCCTTTCAAGCAGGAACAACCGACTCATACCACAGAAGAGTCCACAGTAGGAAACAGTACGACAGAAGGTGTAAATAACACATATTGACAGTTTGCCGCGACCGGTCGCATAATTCAAAATAAGGGTACCCAAAGAAAGAATCAGCAAACAAGTCAAAGTGTTAAAAACCCAAACTCGTATTCTAATCCTATTCCTTTAATTTTCGACACAGGCAGCAGTTTAAGTATTCTTCCCCAACATTTTGTTAAGAAATATCGACTTCCCACAAAAAATATCTCGCCAATAAATGTTGTACAAACACAAGGGATGTTGAAGATTACCAAAAAAATATTCCCTGTTATTACAAATGGGTAATATTACAAAAAATATTGATATGTTTATTTTTAATAATAACTTACCGTATGCTCTCCTTAGCTTAGATCATTGTGGACTATTTGAATTAACTTTTGATTGTGCTAAAAAATGTGTAACACAAAATATCAATATTCTACCATTGTTAAAAAATATACCAAGTTGCTCTCAAACCTTACATTTAATTCCTGAAAGTGAAAATACAATTAAAAGTGAAAATGTTAATGTTCAATCAAATAATAGGGTAGAGAAGATAGAGTACACTCTTGCCACTGAAGAAAATCACGTAACTCCTCAGTCTGCTAGAGAAGGAAAACTTCCTACTTTATTATCAAAATATGTCAAAATTTTTGCTAAATCAAAATATGACGTTGGAAGAATTCGTATGGAACCCCAGAGAATATATTTAAATTCTGATTTACCTATTTCACTCAGAGCATATAGAACTTCCCCTAAGGAAGAAGAAGAAATTAAAACCCAAATTCAAAATTTATTACAGGCAGGTATAATAAAAGAAAGTTGTTCCCCTTATTCGGCACCTGTAACCCTGGTGTATAAGAAGGAAGAAGGAAAAAAGAGTCGATTATGTGTTGACTTCCGTAAACTTAATTCGATAACAAAAAGCGATACTGAACCACTTCCCCGAATAGATACTTTATTAGATAAATTAGCTAAAGCAAAATTCTTTTCCACCCTCGACTTGGCAAGTGGATATTGGCACATTCCTATCCACCCAAGAGATACGGAAAAATTGGCTTTTGCTACAACTTTTGGATTATATGAATGGAAATACCTGCCCTTTGGCCTCAAGAATGCCCCCGCTATCTTCAATCGAACAATTAGAAGAATCTTAAATAAATACAAAATAGATTTTGCATGTAATTATTTTGATGATATTATTGTATTTTCACAGTCAGAAGAAGAATATTTCAAGCACTTAGAGCAACTTTTTGAAATCTGTGTTAAAGAAAACTTAAAATTAAAATTATCAAAATGTAATTTTGTCAAAACAAAAATTAATTTTCTAGGATATGAAATTACTAATGGACTTATTACACCTGATAATCCCAATATTGAGGTCATAAAAAATTTGAAACCGCCAAAAAATGTCAAGGAATTACAGAGAGTTTTGGGATCCGTAAATGTTTATGCTAGATTTATTCCACAATATGCAAAAACTAGAGCTCCATTAAATAATTTGCTAAAGAAAAATGTCCCCTATGTTTGGGACCGAAAATGCGAAAATTCCTTCCAAAAATTAAAAAAATGCTCTAATAAGTAAACCCATTTTAAGACTCTATGATCCCAAAAGTCCCTGTCATTTATTTGTTGATGCATCGAGTCATGGTGTGGGATGTGTTGTTAAGCAGGCAGATGAGAATGGCACTTTACATCCAGTAGCATATCATTCTAGAAACTTACGTAATTATGAAAAAAATTATGCCATTACTGAATTAGAATGTTTAGCAATCATTGATGCTTTAGATAAATTTTATCATTATTTGCACGGTCAAAAATTTGTCGGCTCTCACTTGGCTAAAAAATGTTAAAAATTTAAGAGGAAGATTATTCCGCTGGTCCCTTAAACTTAGTATGTTTGACTACCAAATTCAATATCAAAAAGGTTCAACTAATATTGAAGCTGATATGTTATCCCGATTGCCTGTTTTAGAAAATGTGTCACACCATGTACACCTCCTTGACTTAAATGAAATTAAAGACAATCAGAAAAAAGAAAACATAATTATTAATGGTAAGAAAATTATGGAAATTGATGATGTAAGTGTAATTAAAAAGAAAGGTTTGTATAAGATAATAGTCCCTATGTCATTAAGATTATCCCTACTAGAGAAAACCCACACTCAATTTGGACATCCTGGAATTTATAAAATGGTAAATTTAATTACACCCCAGTATTATTGACCTAATATTAATAAAGATATTGAAAGTTTTGTGAAACATTGTCATATTTGTCAATTAAACAAAAAATTTAAACAAAAAAGATTTGGCTTGTTACAACAAGTACCACCAACAGATAAACCTTTTGAATGTTTGTCTTTGGACACTGTTGGTGGACTTAATTATTATAATTCTACAAAAAAGTATTTGCATTTGGTCGTGGACCATGCAACCCGTTATGTGTGGGGATTTCCATCAAAAAGCGTTACCACTGAAACTTATACAAACTTTTTAAAACAAATATTTCAAATTCAAGTGCCTAAAAAATTGTTAACGGACAGAAATGCAGCATTCACTTCATCCCGTTTTAAAAAATTTCTTCGAAATTATTATGTTAAACACCTATTAACAAGTAGCCATCATCCCGAGTGCAACGGGAAAGTCGAGCGGCTCAATCAGACTATTGTTACGCGTTTAAAGTGTAAAGTTAATTCTTCTTCAAACAAAATTCCCTGGACTAAATTACTTGAAGAAGTTTTAAATCAGTATAACTCAACACCTCATTCAGTAACTCAGTTTCCACCTAAATATTTATTATTAGGAGAATTACCATATGACTCCTTATTGGCAAATAATAATTACTACCCTTCAGTTGATGAAGCTAGAAAAATAGCAAAAGAAAAAACAATACAATATCATAATAAAAACAAAGTCAGATATGATGCTCGATTTCTCCCAGTGGAATTTAAAGTTGGAGATGAAGTAATTTATGAGGAATTTCAGTATCCAAACACGCGTAAATTGAGTTCACCTTATTCAGGCCCATATAAAATCTTAAGACAATTATCTAACGTTAATTTTGAGATAGACAAACCCAGCCTTCATTTTAAGAGAAATTCAGAAATTGTCCATTCATCTAAGTTAAGATACTATAATAATCCTAAAAATTTCAAATTAAGTCATGAATAAATTAGTTAGGTATCAGCTTCCAGTCCCAAGTTTTTTTTTTTTTTTTTTTGCTCTCCTATTTCCCCATACGCATTGGATGAGGAGTTAAGGAAATCGGAGGGATGTCGGGAGACATATCTTCCTTTATTTGACACAGTGGCACTAGCGTGCCCTTAACTTTTCTTTTTTACAAATATACCTTTTCGGTTTATTTAATTTTCTTCTTAAATATCATGTAGATGGTTTCGTGAAATGAGGATCCTCCGCGCCTAAGCCCCTTTTCTATAAGCAATTTGTTTTCTCGTGGTCTCCTGATCTTCACCATTGTGATGTGTTCGGAGAACACAGGAAAACTGATTTGTTTTCGCTCTCTGTAGAAGTTAGCCAGTTTCCACCTTTATCCCAAACTACTTTTTTTTGGAAAGGCTTGACATTCTCAGAGTTTCAAGGGTTAATGTACCCACCATATAATTTTTTTAGATTGCCAAACTTGAAGTTTATAGCAGTCTGTAATATTTTGAAGACAAATAATTACTCACAGAAAGTAATTAACTTGGTTTTAGGTGTAAATAATTTGTAAAAATTTTTTGCTATTATTAATATTATTATTGTTTGTATCTTTAGTAAGTATTTTTATATAATTGTTTGAAAATGTGTTTTACATTAACCAGGAAAAAGTATCAATGATCTGAAATGATAGAAAAGTATTCATAGTGTCATTTTTTTCAGAGATGTGGACTTGTGAGAAAACTGCAAGTTCCGTATATATATTTTTTAAATAGATTCCTTGCAGATGTGTAATATTTTGTTCAACCTCATTATATTTTTATGTAATTTTAAAGACTCTGTGCAAAACCCAAAGGACTTCTTCGCCAAAGAAATGAACTATTTTTCCTACTGATCAGTTACAAAACTTATTTACAGGACCTTGTTATAATGGTTCATTATATATGAACACAAAACTATTATAAGACTACAGGCGTCACCACTAGTTGGGAGCTAGAAATATCTGCTTTAATATTTTCTGCTTTATATAATATTGTATACGAGTGCTACATTAGGTTTTATTTTATATTTTTACATTACTCCTATGAAACTATTGTATGTATAGGGTTGAGCACATGGAACGTGCAGGACTACAGGAAAAAAAATCAATAAACGGGATTAAAGTAGTAATTAAAGAGACAATATACGCACTTCTCCTTCTACACAATAATACAGACCATCTTTTCCTGGACTATCTACCGTCTCTGATTGAGTTCCCATGGACTTGCAGGCAAGCCCAGGGGAACGTTGTCTTGGAGGGGGGGGGGGATATCAAAGGTTAAAGAGAGGTAAGTTTTTAAATTATTATTTTATTATTTTAAATTAATAGTGAGCAATAATTTAAAGAAAATCCCATTAGAAAGTCTTAACTTAAAATTAATTCTAAAATTTCCCCTGTAAAGTAAGTTTTAGTACAAGGCGCAAGCATAACACAAAAATCATAAAAGAGAACCAATTTTAAGATAAGAAAGTGATGAATAAGTGCAACCTGCAGCTTTTTGTGGTTAGGAGCTGCATAGTAATTAATCCTAGAAATCTGGACCTCAGCTAAGCTGTCAATTATTAAGTTAATATCCAATAAGCATAGGAAGGAGTGGTGTGATTTCCCGCCAAAAATGCCAGTATTTAAGTGAAAACACGGACAGAGGAGCTCTCTCTTCTTGTGTGCTCTTGCTTAGTAAACTTACGGCAAAATAACGGCCCGAGAGGGGTCACGGGATCGCATTCGGCTTCACTGCACTGCATCCATTTGCTCAACTCACAATTATGGATTGTACTTTATATGTTCCAGATGGATTAATAAATATCTGTGGTTTAATTCGGAGTATTTACTGAGTGCCAGCCTCTTTCCTTCATAGCTATTATGTGACTCAAGTAAGGGAATTCGTCACATATATATATATATTAAGTATTATTAATTTTAAAAGGAAATTTAAAATTAAATAAGTAAAAGATAATTCTAAATTTTTATATATGACATGTCTGTCACGTTATTATGTAATTTTTTACATTGTTATTTATTAAAATTTTAAAACTTTTTAAAAAATTAGATATCAGATAAAAATCCTGCTTGTATAAATTAAAATCTCTGAACATCAAATGTGTTACAATTTCGAGCAACGAGTGATAAAGATTAATGGCTAAAAATAAATCTGTTTTTCGTCATGCCAATCACACTACATTTTTTACCTTATTAAGTGGTTTTTTTTTTTTTTTTTTTAATTAAAAGTTTTGTATTACTTATAAGCAAGACATACAGATACATCAAAATTCATTAAGATAAATTAATGTTTAGTATTTAAAATTGGACAAGTAAGTTGTCTGATGTCTAGTTCCTCCTAAATGAATTTAAATAATTTATCAGTGAAAACTGTATTTTATTAACATTATTCGTTTTATGTAAGATTATTTTGGCAACTGATGCAAACACTGGAATGCGATGGAGATATGAAGCGTCAATTTCGTTAAAATTTCGTTTCATAATTCTAATTACTCAATGTGAATTTCATTTCGGATTCACCCTTACCTTATTTATCTTTTTCTGTATTTTCCATAAATCAATATTACTAATGTATTATTATTATTAGTTATAAATAGACGGAATCATATACAAATGCGTATTTTTACACGCAAAATCTACATGCATATTTAGCACACTTTATATATAGATGTCCTCAGTAATTTGCACCGTGTCTTTTATTACTGCGTACATTTTTGAAAATTGGTAAATATAGTTATTTTATTTAAGGCAAAATAAAGAATGGTTAATGGGTATAAAATTTATCGTTTTACTAATATTAAAATAATAATACTGATCATTAAAAAAAAAAAAAAAAAAAAACGTGAATAGATTTCCTTTAGCCGCATATCGTTCTAGACAGTACTAAAAGAAGTTAACAAAATTTCAGGTAACAACTTGAACCATGAAACACTATTAAAATTATATCAATAGTATGAGTATGAAAATTTTCCTTGTGCATTTACTTCTTAGATGCTATTTAAATTTAAGCTCTGTCTTTTCATATTAGTGTATATCGAATGAGTTTTTTCTTTCCTATCCTTCTCTCTCATATAAATGAAAATGTGTCGTCCATGGTGTAAAAAAGAAAAACACAAAATAAATGTCAATGTTGCTATTAACAACAAAGAAATTTATCGTCTGCAAATAAATAAAAAGCGTTAACTTAAACATTTTCAATAATAATAATAATAATAATAAAAGAATTTAGAATTGTTATTAATCGTCTGCAGATACCTTTTGTCCTACTTTTAGAAAATTAAATTTCTTACTGGCAATTTCTTATGTTGTTATCCACGAGTTTTACTTCCTTCAAAAAATATTTGCATAAAATTTAAGGGGATGATAGACGTCGAAAATCGTTCTTTGAAATTGCTCTCTTAGAACTGTGAAAGTTAATATACATAAGCATTGAAATGTACACGTGTTGAACGAAATAATGGAAACATTCTCTTATCTTTTATTTTATTTTATTTATTTATTTTATTTATTAGTTTTCTCGGATATCTTGAAAAATACTTAATGGGTTGTTCTTGAATTTTGGGATTAAGTAAAGCACACCTTTCCTCATATTTTTCAGCAAAGATTTCGTCACGAAGTCATTTAGACGGCGAATAATAAATTCAATAGTAGGAGAAATATTTGTGATTTCCTTATATCTGTGAGTGCGTCGATTCATCTGCAAATTTTAGATATGTTTGTAAATGTTATATTTCGTATGTGTGTAGCGTTTTGTAAGGATAGCTCAAATATTTAAAAAGTTATAAATATTTTATTAAAATTTTTTCGCAAGTTTTTACTTTATAATTCTAAAAAAATTTATCCAAATTTCATGACTTTCAGAAAACATAACAACATATGGCTAAATCATTATACTGTAGTTTAAAACAAATGCATATAATATTCAGAGAGATATGGACGGTTGTAGTAAGTAATTTATCACTGAGCATGCGCGGATTATAGGGAAAGGAGAGGGGAAAAAAAAAAAAAAAACTTTGACATAGTTTAATGCTGAACTGTATAAAGTACCTTATAAAAAAAAAAAAAAAAAAAAAAAAAAAAAATCCAGTATCACAGTTGAGTATCATGAAAATTCATAGATATTGGTGGTTAAATGAGCTGTTTTTCAGCTATTTTCTAAAATGAGCTTGATGATAAAGGTCATTCGCAAAATTATCATTTTTATCATATAGGTAAAAGATTAAAGTATTAGAAATGCTTTTTAATTTAGACGCATGGAATCATTTAATTTCAATCACTTGGAGTCGCGGAAGTCCAGTTAGTAGAGCATTCAGTTCGTAATAGGTGGATCATAGGTTCGATACTCGAGCCGGTCAATGACCAGAGTGTACGCTAATGGTGTCCGGTGCACGTAAAATTCGTTGTGATTGCAATATTCTCTATGCTCCGTAAAATTTATATCGAACAGCCATCCCCTTCGCAGACGATTAAAATTGTGTCCAGAATATCTCTAGGGTTGAATCCCAAACCGTCGACGGTTGCCCACTACGTTATTCTAGTGCAGCGGTTCTCAAACTTTTAGCAGTCAGGGCGCATTTAAAAACCTACTAATAAGTGTAGACCCACTATATGCACATTTTTGAGAAATATGTTATTAAGTTAAATATTTCAAAGATAAAACTCTCATTTCCTCGTCAATACACAGGAAAATAATTTACTTTTACAGTTGATCGAGGCGAGTGTAGAAAATCTTACTTTACATAAAAATGACATTGAAAATAGCTTTATTTCCGAATAGACTGCGATTTTGCTTTCCTAATGGCATTTAACTTTTGTTCACTGACAGAGTAAGATTGTTTAATATATTGCTTTAAAGCGCACACTCGGAAATTTTCAGTGTGCCTAGGCACCAAAATTTCCACACAGGGAAATTTGGATACCACTATTTTCATGTAGTGTTTATAGACTTGAATAATTGTTGATGTCAGTTGATAACTATTTTTGAAATTAATTAATTAATTAATTAATTAAAATAAAATTAAAATTAAAAATACTGTCAAAAACAGAACGGACTATTGATTTCAATTTGTAAAATTTTAATTTAAATTTTTTATTTAATTTTTAATTTATTTTTTATCTAATTTTTTGACCGTAAAACTGGGCCACGTACTTTTTAAAATGACTGAAATGAATTAAAATGTTTCTACCTAAATTTCATACTTTAGTTAATTTTAAAAAATCTAATTCTCGTGTCGAAAAACTGTTTGCACCCCTAGATTCAGAAAAATCTCTCTTTTCATTTGGTACCGAAAGGACTGATCTATGTAATTTATTTTGGTGCTAGACAAAACTGGTCTACAAAAACTCCAGATTGAAACTAATAGTCCTTCGTCCTTAAAAAAAAAAAAAAAAATGCTATCCAAATTGTCCTTTGTGAGAACCCTGCTTGGCATCCCCTTTGACAACCACTGTTCTCGTGCAATATTAAATCCACTCAAACACTCATCAAAAAATAAATAAAAAAGCGTGTATTTATTTGGGAGAAATAAAATATTATATCAATGTTAAATTAACTGCTTTCAATGTTTTAAAATAAATAAATAAAATCTGGAGTGACTCCACTCGACTTTCCGAACATTATGTAATTAACAGTTACATAAATAAATTATGTCGTTAAATAAACAGAGAAAATTATAATAGGGTGTTTGATTATTGTTTTCCACGTAGTATATTGTTTAATTTTACGCTATTGCATTTCAAATAGTTTGAGTCCATAGATCATAAAGATAAAGAATTTGTAAAAAAAAACTATAAGTGCTAGATTCTCCAAACTTTATGCAGTTCTTGCCGCGATGACCTATAATATATGTATAAATTTTCAGTTCATTCAAATAAGGCGTTTAGACGCTATCACTCTTTAAATAATTTGAGCCCATTTCCCATAATGATAGAAAAATTTTCTTTGTGTCCTGTAAATAAATAAATAAATAAATAAATAAAAAATAAAGTGCTAGATTCACCGAAATCAATAGGTTTCGTACTACGGTAACCTATAATATACATATCAACTTACAGCTCATTCAGACAAAGCGTTTAGATGCCATCGTGTTCACTCACATACATACGCACATACATCACTGTAAAAATAGCAAAAATGAACTCAGGGGACCTCAAAACGTGCAGATACACTAAAATCTCAAGTCGAATTTTTTCATGATTACAATACTTTCCTTCGGTATGTGTGTTCGGAAAGTAAAAATTGGAAAATATTCACTAATCAGAACATTTTAAATCATGACATATGAATTTCCCTGTATTGCCCCATGTTTTTCGAGAATTACTCGAAATTACTGTTATTTTTTTAGCTGCTAAAATGAATTTGAAATCTAAGTATTAATTTGTATTTATGTAAAACTAAATCTTATTTTTCTCACTTAGAAATTGTTTGTTTCACATTATTTCTGCTGATTTTAACAAGGGAAAAATATTTAAAAGTGTTATCTCGCTAGCACACCTTTTATTACTTATGAAAAAGGCATATTGCTAACTAGAAGATGACAAAAAATTTAACGTGTTATGATGTTAAGAAATCCCAGTGCGTGACGAGAACAGACTTCCACATGACTCAGTGAGTTGTTTTACAAAATCTAAAGAATTAGAGCGCAGAGTTTATAGTACGCAACTTTGACTATGTGGGACAGAAACGTGTACGTAAAACTGCCATTTTACTTTCACTGTTGCCAGATTTTTTGTTAAAAATATGTAAATTAACTGTCATGTAATTAATCATTAATCCATCAATGCGTGTGTGTGTGGGGGGGAGGGGGATAAGCTATTATAATGTTTGTAAATCCCTGACATAAGTTATTTATGAGCTTTAAGAACTTAAATTTTTTTGTTGTTGTTTAAATCTTTTTTATTTATGTATAGTAGAACAAGTAATATAAAAGAAAATTTTTTTTAAAGTCAATTCCTACTTACAAACACCATCGAAAAAGTTTTTTTTTTTTTTTTTTTTTTTTTTTTTTGTATAATTTTGAATTAGGACATGAAAAGCGCGTGTGCAAAATGAAAGAAAAATAATTATAAGATAAAAAAAAAAAAAAACTTTTTATATACCATGTTTTAAACTTTCTGATGAATCATAGAGCTCTTATCAATGTGCATGAAATTTTTAAAGTGACAATGATGTCAATTTTTGTGAAATGCATAATTTAACTTTTTGTAGTTTTTTAATATTCACGTTTAATTAAATGTATTTATTTTTATGTCGAAAGAAAATGAACTCGTTTTTTTTTTTTTTTTGTTGTTGTTGTTTTTTTTGGCAACAATTAAATTATAGCTAATATTTTAATGGCTATATTAACGCTATTAGGATGTTGTTATCTTCATATTTTAATTAATTATAAGAAAACTAATAAAAAATTCGAAAATCGGACTTTGAAGTATTATGTTGTCACCGTGTTTTGAGCAATCCTGAAAGTTTCAAATTTCTAGCTAGTCGAGAAATTAGTTAAAAATCGATTGCAAGATTTGTACAAGATATATATAGGGAGAGTGTGAACCACGGAGGTGTGAACTAATAGTAGGAATTGAAAAAGTAAGGTTTTTAGGACAATTTTTTCATTATCGTGTTTTTGCTATAATCATGCGTTTTGAGGTCCGTTGACTGCAAAAATCGGGTTTTTAATGGTTCGTCTGCATGTTTCTCTCTCTTTCTCTCTGTGTGAGGGTCTATTGCCAGCAGAATTCAAAAACAGATATTAATGGTTGTCTAAATTTGAAATTCTAAATCTGCATCATATGTGGATATTGCTTGAAACTTTTTATTGAGATCGGGAAAATGACTTGTGTACAGGAATATGCAAAAAGAATTAAGATACGTTACATCTGTGGGCAAAATTCCTCGTTGGTACATTTTAAAATCCCTAGACTGCACTAAAAAAATTGAAAGGAACATATATTTTTATACTAGCCGCCTTCGGCGACCAGCTGGTTCGCGATCCCTGAAAAAATCCGACTTTACGAAACTCCCGCTCGGTGGCGCCTTTTTCCCGTTTCAGGTCTAATAACAGCTTATTGATATATCGTGAAAATAGCTTATTGAAATCGCAGTAAATTCCCGTGCGGTAGCGCCTTCGGCGCCCTCTTCCCTTTTCAATATCTGAAACAGCCTGTTCGCTCACCATGTTATGATCTTTCAAATTTCTGACTTTAGCTAAGTCCCGCTCGGTGGCGCCTTATCCCCGTTTTAGAACTTACAACACCTTCCTCGCTCATTACAATTTGAAATATTTAAATATTTAAATATCACAGCGCCATCTGGCGGTAGAAATTTCTGTAATATATTGTTCAATTCCAAATCAACGAAGCTTTCAAATGATGTATTACTTATGAAATTATTTTAATTAGTAGCTGAGATACAAAAGAAAACCTAATCAGGACACCTTAAAACGTGTAAATCAGGTGAAATCTCGAATTCCACTTTCGATAATATAAAAATGAAATTATACTAATTAGAAGCTGAAATACAAAGATAATACGAACATTTTTTAAAAAGATTTGTGTCTGACTTATCTCTGGTTTTCTCCAAAACTTGCTTAATTCCGGGCTATATACCATTAAAAATTATTAGTACGAAATGTGAGCGAAAATCTGAATTTGAAACTCTGTAAAATATAAAAGAATAAAAATTTTCTGGTTTTTCCGTAGTTTTCTCCGAAAGTTTCATACAGAATTTGAACGGCTTATATCATTTTAATAGCCTGCAATAAAAATACTTTAAAATATCTTTTGAATGATGTATTATGTATTACAATAATGAATATCTTTGATATATTTTAGACTCAAAATGGCTAATCTATCAAGTGCGATTAACGATTTCTATTGAAATCCGTCTAAAATTTAAGAATTCCAAAACTGCTTTTTTACAACCGAATTCATAAAAAAAAGGGGGGAAAATCAATATTATTCTGTTAAAAGTAACTTTTGGTGTCATTAACAGATGAAATAAAAATTAATTTAAATAAATATAATGTCTATTTATTTTATTTTTAAAGCTATACTTTAGATTTTTTAACTGCATACAGGTGAGCCATAATGACGGGCAATTTCGAAGTTCTGCTTTTGATCGATTTTAAATTGAAAAAATTCAAAAACTGTTTTTTTTATTTCCAGTACTTTGTCACATGGGCGGTGGGCGAAAAACGAAAAGCAATTTATCGAATTCTTTCTTCTCTGTCAAGGTCAGTTGCCATGGTAACCCACCCCATGAATCGAGTTAGCAAGCAGTATTCAGTTCATTACGGAATGGCGATGGCAGTTTTCAATGCTTTAATGCCTAAAATTAAAAAAATTATAACTCATTCAGTTTTTGAAATTTTCTCTCAATCTTTTGGGAATTCAATTGTTGAAGCGAGATCTATATACAAAAGAAAAAAAAAAGAAATGATTTATCTCTAAACGCTTTTGAGTTATAAAATGTTTTGTGAAAAAATCGATGTTTCGTAAAATATAAAAATATGGATCGCTAATCCGTATTTTATAAAAATGTTTATATGGTTCGAAAGAGGATTAAATGACCTTTCCGAATATACCAGTTGTTAAGAAAAAGAAATGGAACAGTTACTCGGTCGTACAGGGCGTTTCAAAAAAGACGATCGAGAAAAAGAGAAATTTTCGACCCTTGTTAAAACTCTTTTTAAAAATATAAAAAATCCGTATTTTTTAAAAAAAAGTTGTGCCGTAAGAATCGGTAATAAATGCTCTTTCTCGAGGTACAGGTGTATTTTCGCTATTTCCAACAGATCGGCAGCGATCGCTTTAGAAAAACCCGCGAAATTTTTCTCTCTCTGCTTTCTCTTTTGAGGAACACGCTGAAGGGCGGAAATTACGATCCGCTCGTTTTTTAATTAGACATTGGTCGACGTTTTTAATTAATATCTCCGGAACTAATTAAAATTTTTAAATTCTGTTTTCACTATCAACTCGGGAAGGCTTCTGAGCACCCGTTATGTCAAATTTTATACTTCTGCGTTCAGTAGGGGCTGAACGTATAGATGCACAGACAGACATCTTCTTTTATTATTATATAGATGCACAAAAGCACGTCTCGCATAAAATATAATAAAAAAAAAAAAAAAAAAAAAAAAAAAAAAAAAACATTCATCGTTCATTTACTGGATTGGGAATTGTTCAAAGTGCACTTCAATTTATGTCATTCGATTTTCTTAATGTGCTAAATTTAAATATATTATGTGGTGCGTATAAAATTTATATACAAATATAAAGAAGTAACCAAAATTAAGGGAATACATTGGATATGATTGATGGAAGTCCTTTGATAAATTATACCAGGTCCAAGAAAATTGTTTAGATATGATTATTATCTTCTCTCACCCATTTGGTAGATAAAGTATTGTTTCAATCCATCTTCGAGGTGAGTTTTTTTACTATAATTATTAATTACGCATTATTGAGTTAAGTTTTGAAAACCATACATAGATGCCACTTGAAAATTCAAAGAGTGGTGCGGTTAAAAGTTCTTTGAATATTTTGAAATATATATAACAATAAAAAGGCATTTTTAAACGCTTTCTAAATGTAAATATTACTAATTTCAACGAGGGTGGGGGAAGACAATTTTCTCAATCATTCCTCTTCGCTCTTCGGTGAACAGGGATTCCACGATATATTCAGTTCAATAACGTAAGCTTGTTGCAGAATTGAGCCCCGTTCACAATCAGGCCCTGACTAACGGCAGGGCATACGGGGCAAATGCCCTGGGCCCCCCTTCTGGAAGGGGGCACCCTACAGGCGTATGCAGAAGTTCTGCAACCTAAAGACCTCTTATGCCACTGCAAGGGGGCCCCCCAGAATAGGCTTGCCCCGGGGCTCCAGGCAGTCTAAGTCGGGCCCTGTTCACAATATTATACTAACACGCAAGCATATTTTTTGCATTCGAACCGATGGCAAGAATTTTGAGCAAAAAATAACTCTTATTTTATTATTCGTATGCTTGCTAATTTATATACTTTTTAAAAATTAATTGGTTAATTTTTATCATTTAAACTTAACAATTTAACAAAAAAAAAAAAAAAAAAAATGAGCGTGAATTTTAATTTTTTTTTTCTTAAACAAAAGTTTAGTTTTAAATCCATTTTTACTAGTATTACTTTTCCATGGTTAAATTATAATACATTTCATAACTGGTTAGCAATTTAGAGCAATTTATTTATATATTCATTTATTTTGTACCATTTCATAATTGTAATAAGACACCTGATTCACATTATTATTATTATTATTTTTTTTTTTATTTTTTTATATATTTCCGGTATATATCATGGCCTGTACAGTCGGTAACAGAAGTCTCCGAACACTAGCAAAAATTCCTATATAAAAAAAGTACACTTAATACAGTTTTGTTAGATAAATCCTTGTCGAATCCTGTTTAAGAAATTAAATAAATGAACAATAATTTAAATAAAGTAGGTAAATATTCTTAAAACTGGCTAAACGAAAAATAAATAAATAAATAAATAAATAAATAAATAAATAAATGTTTTTATATACATTTTATTCAGTTTGTGTACAGCCCCTCAATTACAATTTTTATGAAATTCTCATGCGCGAAAAGAACAAATGTTGTAAAACATATCACAATCTACTTGAAAAATAACATAAAAAAAAGAAATAAATAAAACTGATAAATATATTTTAAAATGATGAAGAAAAAAAATCTTTATTAAATACTAGCAGGCGTTGCCTGTTTCGCTAGTCGCTGCATTTAAATGAATTTTCAAAATTGCATTTAACTTATGAATATAAAAATTCGTAAAATAATAATAATAATAATAATAATAATAATAATAAAATCATGAAACTTGATCAAAACCTCAGTCCCCCCCCCCTCCACAAAGAAGGAAAAATTAGCAAAATTCCTTTATAGTGTGTTGGGTACACACAACCAACCCACACATCGAAAATTCGTCTTCCTGAGATATTGGGTGAGTGCGAAAGTTCTACCCGTTTTTAGATATGCAAATTTGCAATGGAACTGACGTCACATATGACATTGTAATGACACAATCGTCGGCCAATCAAACGTGTGGATGTCTCACATATAAATGCATCGTGTCTCACAAAGTTAATCATCTAAAATATATATATATATCAGAGGGTGTAACATGGAAAACGAGAAGGAGCATATAAGACATTGTTTGTTATACGAGTTCGATAAAAAGAGTACGGCAGCCGTAGCATGTCGCATTGTTTGTCAAGTTTATGGGGAGGATGCAATACACGAAAGCACATGTCGTCGATGGTTTCGTAAATTTAGGGAAGGAGGTAGAAGCTGCCAAGATCAGGCTAGGAGTGGACGGCCATCACACATTGGAGACGACGATATTGACTAAGCCATAAGGAACAACCCGAACCCAACTGTGCAAGAATTAGCGGAGACTTTCAACGTACATCGGACAATGATCGAGAGACGGCTGGTTAAGTTGGGTTTTACGAGAAAGTTGGATCGTTGGGTTCCACATAACCTGACATCAACGGGTTGACCGAATCGCCACCTGTGTTTACTTGCTTTCCCGGTACAAAATTGACCCATTCTTGACACGAATTGTGACAGGAGATGAGAAGTGGGTTATGTATCGTAACGTAAAGCGTCATAGAACTGTGTGTCACTCTTCTGATCCCCCTGCATCGACTTCGAAAGCTGAACTTCATCCCAAGAAGGTGTTATTGAGTGTGTGGTGGGATGTGCAGGGAATAATTCACTGGGAGGTCCAGCCACTCAACCAAACCATCAATGCTGCCTACTATCTACAGTTAGACAGGCTGTATTCAAATTTGGTAGCAAAGCGGCCAGGTCTCATCAATCGTCGCAGTGTTATCCTTCATCACGATAACGCCAGACCACATGCTGCTGTCATCACTAGCCAAAAGTTACTGGGATTTGGTTGGGAGGTCTTACCGCACCCTTCCTATTCTCCTGACTTGGCACCAACTGACTATCACCTATTCCGTGCGTTGAACAATTCCTTCAGTGAGAAAATTTTTGATGATCTTGATGAAAACTGCCATCCAAGACTTTTTTGACTCGAAACCGCCGTGAGATTTATCTCATACCAGAAAGATGACAAGAGGTCATAGATAGCAATGCGGATTATGTACAATAATAAGTACTGTTCATTTTGCGTTTATTTGCTCTTCTTTATGGGTAATAAAAACGGGTAGAACTTTTGCACTCACCCAATAATTTAGAGTAGAGTTTCAATTGGAAACGTGTTTTCTACCCCTCCCCTTTCCCTTAAGAACTTGTAGAGGGAAAGGGGTATATTTCACAAAGTTCCTGCATATTGGGTACACATAGCTTACCCACGTACCAAATAGTCTTCTTGAGATAATTTTGAATAGAGTTACGCTTAGAAACCTGTTGCCCCCACCCACGCCTAAAGGAGAAAGGGGAACATTCACAAAATTGCTTTATAGTGTGTGTTGAATACACATAACAACCCGCATCCTTCGTGAGAGAATTTAGAACAGAGTTACGATTGGAAAAGTGCTTTCTACCACTCTGACCTCAAAAAGAGCAAGGGGAATATTTCGCAAAATCCCATTATAGAACATGTTAGGTACACATAGCACAACCACACACCACAAAATCACCTTCCTGAGATAATTTGGAACAGAGTCACGCTTGGATAGGTGTTTTTTGTCAAATGGGACAGGAAGATATTTCTCAAAATCCATTTATAAAGTATTTTAGATACACATAACCAATTTATACGCCAAAGAAATCGTCTTTCTGAAATAATTTAGATGAGAATTAGAACTGAAAACGTGTTTTAGCTCCCCCTCCCACAAAGAAAAGGAGGAAAGAAGACGCATCGCAAAACCTATTTACTTTTCAGGTGTTAGGTACACATAGCACACCCGCATACCAAAAAATTGTCATCCTGAGATAATTTGGAACAGGCATTATACCTTGGGAATAATGCTTTTGTCCCCTCACAGGAGGAAAAAGGGAGGAATTTCAGAAAATCCCTCATAGTTCGATACAAATAACCAACCCACACAACAAAATTCGTGAATACAGCTCCATGGATTCCCAGGACAAATTTAATGTAAAATGGAAGGCTCACGAATTAATCTCCTCGTAAATTCTTGTGAAATTACGTTTTGCCCTTCCTCCTCCCCTCCCCTTGGGGTGGCCGAATTACTGAAATTCCAGAAATTATTTTTTAGATGTTTGTATTTAGTATATTTTCAAGCAAAAATTTTACGAATATATTTTTTTTTTTCTTTGATGTATGAAGCTTTTTGTGAAATCACATTGTGCCTCACCTGCCCTTAGGGGTGGCGAATTTTGTAAAATCGCTTCTTCGTGGGTGTTTACGTCACAGAAAAAATGTTTTCACCAAGTTTCATGTTTCTGGGTGCTGGGGTTTGGGCTGGGCAATGATGAATCCGTCTGTCAGTCAGTCAAGACAAACGATTATATATAAGTTTTTATACTGTGTTTATACTCCATTTTATTTTTGTGGTGTTGGTATTATCATGTATCTATTAAAAGTTAAAATTTATAATGATATCTTACATTTATATATATATGTATATATATATAATGAAAACCTTTTCAAACATTGAATAGATGAAAACAAGAAACATTGAAAAAGATAAAACAGAAAAATTCAAAGAGATTGCGACTATCAAACATCCATTAATGCAATTTTGAATAGATGACATTAATACAATGTTACAAGTTCTCAGAAGTTAATAATATATAAATATATATTAATATATAATTAATATATAATATATATATATATATATATTAAAATATATATATTTAAATATATATAAAAATATATATAATATATATGTATATATATTATTAACTATATAATATATATTTAAATATATATATTTAAATATTAATATATATATATATATTAAAATATATATTTTTTCCTTTTCTTGCATTGCATCAATGCAAGAAAAGGAAAATCAATTCAACATAAAGTAGGTATTTTTAGAACTAACAATAATACTAAGATTGTTGCGCAATTGCAGCATAACAAATCATGTATTAGTGAACTAAGTTTATTAAATAGATTTTGCCAAACATGGGCAATACTAAAATAACAGAGATTGCAATATTTTGCATGTAGAGAGAAAAATAAAATCATTCCAAAATCATTCCCATATATATATATATATAGAGAGAGAGAGAGAGAGAGAGATTATTTCTTGACAATAATTTTAATTACGAATTTTAACATAGGAAAGATTTTTTTTAATAATATCTCTTGAAATCATATTTTAACTAGCTGGAACTCGTCGAATTCGACGATCACTTTACTGACCGTAATGTTTCAAAAACCGTCGCATCATTATTTAAATGTATTTCATGTTAAAATATCTAATATAATTTACGACATTTCACTTAAAAAAAGAAAGTCGGAAAAATGCTTATAAATCGAAATACTATGTATGACATCACTTTCTACAAAGTACTCTCAATGTGACGTCAAACTGACTTCAAATAAACAGATGCTATCTTTTATTTTCTATTTCGTTTAATACTGAGACTATATGTTAGCTGACCCGTCCGGCGTTGCCCGGGCCCATGATACCTTAAATGAACCTTAAATTTGTATTATTTTATACCTTTAACTCGATTTTGTTTGAATTTCTGTTTTTAAATGAAAGCATCACGAAAAAAATAATCATCTGTAACAAAACAATTACCTCGATCCGAACGAAACTCTGCCTTGAGACCTCGGTGCTTGCAGCAGCGCATACACGGCGCTAACAACATAAAAAGATTCCCAAAAATTAACCGGGAACCGAACGAACCAGCCCGGCAATGCCTGGGCCTGTGATAATAACCTTAAATGAACCTTAAATTTGTTAGATTTTATATCTTTAACTCGAATTTGTTTGAAATTCTATTTTTAAATAAAAGCATTGCGAAAAAAAATAAACAGCTGTAACAAAAAATAATTATCTCGAACCGAACGAAACTCTGCCTTGTGACCCCGGTGCCTGCGGCAGTGCATACGCGGGCCGCTAACAACATAAAAAAAATTCCCAAAAATTAACCTGGAACCGAACGAACCCGCCCGGCAATGCCCGGGCCTTTGATAATAACCTTAAATGAGCCTTAAATTTGTATGGTTTTATATCTTTAACTCGATTTTCTTTGAATTTCTATTTTTAAATGAAAACATCACAAAATAAATAATCATCTGTAACAAAAATAAATTACCTCAAACAGAACGGAACTCGGTTTCGTGACCCAGTGCCTGCGGCACGTATATGCAGGCCGCTAATAACATGGAAAAATTCTCAAAAATTAACCTTGAACCGAACAAACCTCTGACTCGTGTTACCGCTGCCCGTGGCAGTGGCACCGTATAGCAGGCATGCTACGTACGCGCTGCAAAATCCACTTTCCTCCACCAGGGAGCGCAGTATGTTGTACACGAACATCATCAATCGCCTTGAATTTCCAAGACCTTTCAAATAAGGTGTCACATGGTGGTGTCAACTGCAAAATCCTTTAGTTACACTTTCCACCGCCAGGGGGCGCAGCGTATTCTATACATAAACACCAACGGTCAGGAAATATCAAGACCTTTAAAATAAGTTGTAACATGATAGGGTCTACTGCAAAATCACCTAGTTCCATTTTTAACCACCAGGGGGCGCACTATATTGTATACAAACATCCCCAATCAACATGAAATTTCAAGACCTCTATCAACAATCGCCTTGAATTTCCAAGACCTTTCAAATAAAGTGCCACATGGTGGTGTCAACTGCAAAATCCTTTAGTTGCACTTTCCACCACCAGAGGGCACAGTGTGTTCTGTACGAAGATCACCAACCGTCAGGAAATACCAAGACCTTTAAAATAAGGTGCAACATGATATGGTCTACAGCAAAATCACTTAGTTCCATTTTGCACCACCAGGGGTCGCACTATGCTGTATACAAACATCCCCAATCGACATGAAATTTCAAGACCTTTAAAATGAGGTGGTACATGTGTGGGTCTAGAACGGATTTCCCTCTCAAACTAATTTATCCCCTTTCTTTCCCCCCTCTTCTCCAAATCTACTTTCCCCTTTTTTCCCCCTTTAAAATCGAAAATTCCAAATTCGCAGATATTGATTTTTTAGTATTCGACTCTAGTCCCCATATGTACAATTTCTTCACCGTGAAGTAATTTGAAGCTTAGTTAAGCTCGTAAACGTGTTTTTAACCCAAACGGGTGGGAAGAAACGTTTTCCCACCCGTTTCCACCGGGGCAGAAACGGTTTCCCCCCGGGTGGGAAAGCGTTCTCCTTTTTTATATTTTTCTCTTCTCATAGCACATCTACAGACCAAGACCTTTCTTTAGACACCTCAACCAAATTTTTACACCGAGTAGTTCTCTCAATATAGTGGAGACAGGCAAAAACATGTTTCAAATTAATATATAGATTTTTTTTTTTTTTTCTTTTGATTTTTTTTTTTTTTTTTTTTTTTTACAAATGTTACTTAATTGCTAATCTATGAATCAACCATGGCTTGCATCTAAAACTTTTTTACTATCCAATCATTTTCAATCAAATTTAATTTAAATAAATAAATGAATAAAATTATTGGTTGGGCAAACCTGGGCAAACGTTACATGTAAACCGCTTTTTGAAATAATAATTTGGGGCAGGATGGGGGACCATGTTTTTCACAAAACTGTTTTTGTGTTTTTTAACGTTATAAAGGGTGGGCAAAAAAGAAAGAATATATATATATTGGTTGGGCAAACATGAGCAAAACTCGGGTAAACGTTACGCACAAAACGTTTTTTGAAATTCTAATATGGGGATGACAACTTGACGCTTCTCAAATTACCTATTTTGTGTTTTATAAGCGTTATAAAGGGTGGGCAACAAAAACAATGGTTGGGTAAGCATGGGCAAACGCTACACATAAACCATTTTTTTGAAATTCTAATTTGGGGTACTAACTTCACCCTTCTCAAGTTACTTATTTCGTGTTTTATAGTAGGGTGGGAAAAAAATTAACTAGTGGATCTGTAAATCAGGAGCCTCAACGTCCTATTTGCATCACACATTATTCAACAGATCTTTTTTTTTTTTTTTAATTCTTTATTATATATCTATATCTATATATATATAGATATATATATATATTGATTCGATTGATTTGCTACATAAACAAAAACGTTTCTGAAGGGGCCGTTCTATAACTAACTCTCTCTATATATATGTATTCCTAATAACTGATTCTCTTGTATTAATTCCCTGTAATTCATAAATACTTGTACCTTATTTCATGCGAAATAATTACACAACATAACGGAATCATTTTGTGCAACCCTGCAAATCAATTACCAATTCTATGCCCACACTTCTCCACTGAAAAACATTTTTTAAAAATTCTAATGAAATTTCATTACTCGTATTTAATGAGGTGTAAGCATGTTAAAATACACTTTTAAGAAATACCGACTATAGGCCGTAATAGTACGAAATTCTTTTATGTATCCCAGAAAACGAGCCACAGTAATTATATACATTAAAAAGAATACACCTATTTAATTAATTATAACTCATTAATATTTCAACTTAGTTTGACATCATTTGGATGATTACAGTACGTCATCGGAATTTCTTTGTGGGGTCCCGTAAATAAATTATTTAGTCTATACATATTCTTTTTCTAGAGTACACATGCTTTTAAGCATCTTTATAATGTATGTTATGTTGAATGCAGCATAAACGCATTAAAGTGCGCTTAAAAAAAAAAAAAAAAAAATTCATAGACTCTAATGTCACGAAATTGTTTCATGTGTCTCCGTAAATGAACCATAAACACTGCATACACCAGCAAAAACTATTCAGCTTATGTTACGTTTTTCATGAATAATTATTCCAAATTTGACATAATTTGGCTGATTACGTTGCATTGTCAGAACACTTTTGTGTGGTCCTGTACATTAATTAGGAAGCCTAAGAGCACATATTTTCTACAGAAAACATATGTTTAATCATCTCAGTAATGTACGCTAATTTCATTTTGTCGATTGCAAAGTAATGTCAAAATGCGTTTAAACGAAATTCACCCAATATGGTAAGAATTTTGACATGTCCCTGTACACAATCCATAAAAAATATAGACATACAAAAATATTTCTGTACAGAGCCTGAACGTGTGTGCCAATTTCCAACTCAGTCGGAGGATTTTTACGGCCGCTATTGCAGTGCATACAAATTCTGCCCATAGGCCGTAATTATAAGAAATATTTTGGTGTGTCCCAGTACACAAACTACAAATGAATAAAATACACACCTGAAACTAAACAGCTAAAATTCCGTGTATCTCATAAATATGTATACCAAATTGCAAGTCAATAGCGTAATTTTTGCGGTCGCTATCGCGGTACATACAAACTCTTCCCACAGGCCGTAATGATAAGAAATAGTGTGGCATGACCTTGTACATGAACTACAAACGGGATACACACCTAAAACTATACAGCTAATTCTGTTGGGCTCATGAATATGTGTATCAAATTGCAACTCAGTAGCGTGATTTTTTTCAGCCGCTATCGCGGTACATACAAATTCTTCCCGTAGGCCGTAATGGTAAGAAAATCTTTGGCGTGTCCCTGTACACGAACTACAAATGGAATACACACCCAAAACTATATAGCTGATTCCGTGTGGCTCATGAACATGTGTACGAAATTTCACTGTCAATAGCGTGATTATTGCGGCCGCTATTGCGCGACAGACAGACAGAATGATAGACACACAGACGGAACGCAAAATCTTTTTGAGTCTCAACAGAGAGGCCTCCACTGACGTTTCGGCAATGATTGGACAAATATATGTCATAATTTGTTTTTAGTATTTCTGACATCGGAGTGCTGCTATGAAAATGAGGTCAAAGTTTATTTTTTGATTTTTAGTCTTTTGGTTAGTTGTGAAAAACATTACTGATTGGGCAAAACCTGGGCAAATGTTACACAAAACCGATTTTTTAAATTGTCATGTTGGGTGCCAACTTCGTACACACAATTCATTCTCTACTATATATTAGGTTTAATTCTGGAAAATTAGCTTTTCAATTGAGTAACATTTATGTGATGAAATTTTATATTTCTCTTTTTAGTATAGTACTGAGTTTTTATAAGTTATTATTTATTTATTTATATTTTCTTTTACCAGGACCACAAGGGGAAGAGTCATTTGGATTGTTTAGTTGAAAGACGAGAGCAATCATTAAATGCTATACCACCTAAGGTAAGTCCGATGTAAAGTTCTAATTATAATCTTTGTGTTTATTTTTAGATGCGCAGTGTGTCTCAAGACAATCGATCTATTTATATTTTAACTTTTTAACCGTTTAAAAATCAACAACAACATAAAAACAAAATTCTTCAAGTATTGTATTTTTGAATATGTGTATGACATGAAAAACAATGTATAGAAAAACAAAGTTAACTATCATAATAATAGGATGGATGGTTGTGTTTAACGTCGCACTAGTGCTGCGCAGATGGGCAATTGGCGACGGTCTGGGACACACCCCAAGAGGTGGTCCGGAGACATGCCATCACAATTTTGATCCTCCACGGAAGGGATGGCTCTCCCGCTTCGGTGACCCCCAGAGGTATAATTTTTGATGGGAACATGGAGGACTTTGCGGCCACGACAGATTTTACGTGCACCAGCCACCATTAATGTACACGACGGTCTTTGGCCAGCTCGAGTACCGAACCCGCAATCTTCCAATTACGAGGCCGGCGCTCTACCGACTGGGCTACCGCGGCCCATCATAATAATAGGAAACAGTTGTCTGAAAATGTTAAAGAGTTCATTTTTATCACAAAATAAAACATATTTACAGTATTTTTTGTACTTATTTTTACCCTGAGTCAAGCAACTGTTGAGAATCCCAAGCACATTTTAAAAATAAAATTTTTGTAACTTTAAAAATAGTTATTAAACAGAATTGTTATTTTACATAGCACATGGTTTTCTAGAATTAAATTTGTAAAATAAGAAAGAATAAACTAGACAGCTTTTCGAATTAAAATGTTTAAGCTGTGCCGGACAAGTATTAATTGCACCCGAAGGACGGTTAATGTCAATTTACTGAATGCAAATGTATAATTTATTATTTAGACTTTACATAGGATGTCCATATGGATGATTTGTCAGTAATAGACCACTTGAACATAAAAGTCTAAAAAACAAGAACTAATGACAGAAAGTTCTTAATCTGATTGGTAGAATACATAACTAACATCTAATAAAATCCTCTGATGCAATTTTTAATAGCAATTAAATTTTAATTTGATGTTAACATGGAAGGGAAAAAAAGTTATCCACAAAGCTTAAAGTAAGTAGCTGTTAGTATAAGCCAGGTGCTAAGATGTTTAATTTAATCTGGCTTAAAAATGTTTAATCCTTCTGAAAAAAAAAAAAATAATAATGGCAGCAAAAGATTTTTCTACCTTTTACTACAATATATGCTCATGTATAACTTAACCCCTAACTTTATTAACACGTTGAGCGCCACGCAAATTCTTAAAATCCATTAAAATTCCATAATGATTCCTCCTGTAATAAATAAAAATTAAGCAAATTTTTAATAAATTTTCCAGTACTTAGAGACATATGACAAAATATATTTATTGAAATTTATTTTTCCGACTGAGTGAAAATAATGCCTGGACCGGGAGTCGAACCCCAGATCTTTGACTTACAAGGTCAAGGCTCTACCAATTGAGCTACCCAGGCCAACAACCGGTGGACATTACTCACTCAGACAACCTTTAGGCAGAAACATCTGGTCTATAATGTAGATACCTCGACAGAAATAAGCCGCAGGTAAAGGAAAACACCATTAAACAATGGGAGAAAGAAATACAATATATTAAAATCACACAATCAACTGATTGGGAAGAAAATCATATTTATTGAAATTTATTTTTTCTACTGAGTGAAAATAATGCCTGGACCGGGAGTCGAACCCCAGATCTTTGACTTACAAGGTCAAGGCTCTACCAATTGAGCTATCCAGGCCGACAACCGGTGGACATTACTCACTCAGACATCCTTTAGGCAGAAACATCTGGTCTATCAAGTTACCCGACCCGATGCGGAATTCTATTCTAAATGACCTCAAGATGGTGTGAGTTTTGGTGTGTGGGTATTGGTTAAGTGCACATAATATGAAATTTGACTGGATTTCGTGAAATTTCTAACTTTACCCACAGAGAAAGTAAAAAGAGGTAAGGTGTCGCTGAAGGCAGTAGGGACCTGCACTCATCATGTTGTGGATGGGAAAATTACTGCTGAAAGCAGTGGGAAAGTTGAATGAGGTTAATTGTTATAAGTGCATATTTATCATTATATTTATAAGCATCGAATAAATTAAAAAACGATGATAATTAGGGTTCATGGAAGTATGGCAATAATTGCCACAAAAATCATACACTTAGGTGACAAATTTATTGCCTAAAATATTTTTAGAAACATTTTTTTTAAAATTATTTATTTATATATAAAAAAAAAAAAAATAAATGAATTTAGATATTAACAAAATCCTTAGGAAAATGAAGGATCATCCTTAATTATTTTGACCTTAAACAACTGCTGCACATTTTTATAATCTTCAGCGTATTTGTTTCCTTTATCTTTCAACATCGATTTTTCAGTGCAAGTAGCTACAAATTGTTAAAAACTGTTTCGCATAATTTATATATTAAAATAAATTACTGAAATTAAAATTTTATACCCTTATGAAAATCAATACTAATAAAAAAGAAACACACAGACAGTTAATATTTATAATATAAAAATAATTAAAGTGTCTGTTCTATTTACACATAAAAACATTGATTTATGCATTAAAAAATATATAATGTGTGCCTTTATCTACTATTTTATATTTCTGAACCACAAAATCATAACTTTGGTGTTTCTTATGGATCATTCAACTTACTATCAATTTCCAAAAAGCTACTAATTTGCTGGTGAAAACCCTAATGATATCGTTTTGAAATAAAATACCAACTACGGTTATTAAATGCAACATATTATAATATGGATTAGTTTATCATAGCTGCCAAGTCACCATTATTTTCAATAGAGACTTCATACTGAAAAGTTTTTATGAATGTTTTCAGTTTATTTAATTTTATTTATTCTTCAACAATATATGAACAGCTCAATGTAAAAGTGGTATAATTCCATATTTTTCAAATATGTATATTTTGTGTAATTATATCACATTTAGTCACATCTTTCAATATAAAAGTGAAGAAACTCCAGTAATTGCATTAAAATCCCATAAATGACATTACTTGTATTTTTCAGAAAACTAAAACTTCTAAATATTCATTATAAAAATGAAGTTTCTAAATTGCTTTAAATTATTTTCCTTATAATTTATAACTCTGATTTGTATTAAACACTAAAAATCGACTAAACACTTACTGAATCTTGACTTTTTTCCGACAAATAAATTTGCAAAAACCTCATTATTTCAAAATTCATTTAAAAGGAGATAATTCACTTTTACAATTAACAACCCATATGTGACAGACTCCTTTATAAAAAATACTATTGATAAATCTGATTTAAGAATTAATCATGCTGGCAGCTATGGTTTATTTTACTAATTTTATTCTATCAAAATGATGTGTATTCATTATGATATTATTATTATGATATCATTATTCCCTTAAAATGTGAATACTTTTTTTCATTATAGGGAAATGAAAGACTCTTAGTAAAAGGAGAAGAAACTGTTATATCCTGCAACATGCCGAAAGGTGAGCTTGGTTTTCAAAAGAAATTTTAAGAATATAAAACAAATGTTTGAAAAACTTGAACTCACTTTTGTTGTGTCAGTGAAAATTTCTTATTGTAGCAATTCATATAAAATGTAATAATTATAAGAATCAACTTTATTGCATGTTTCAAGCATAAAAGTTTTACCTCCAGATGACAAAATTTTACTTTTGTTTTTAAAACTATAGCTTTATTACGGAAAAAAATATTGGCATATATAATTAACAAATTTATTAATGCATTATATAACACATCAAATAATTTTTCAGTGTACAAAAAATCAGCGGATATTTAATTCCGCACATAATAAACTGTATGTTCTTCAGTCAAAGAAACTTTGAAATTTCTCTCTCTGTTACATTTTATTTATTCAGTTTTTTTTTTTTTTGTAAGATCTGATCCATTATTTTTATTTCTGAACAGGGCTTGTTATATTATATTGATCTGAAGTAAGATTTATAAAACTTTCATTATATTTTTTAATCAGATATATTACATCTAAAATGCGGTATACATTTACAAAAATGAAAATTCCATTTCAGTGTTTTAAATAAATCTAGTTTGAAATAAAGCTATATTAATTATAGATTTTTATTACCATGAAAAAAATCTCCAATCAAAATTAATCTGTAGTTACAATTTTTTATTCTTCAAAAAATATTTTTTACATTATTGACAAATTTACTTATATATATTTTTTCTCTTTAATATAGGAAAAAGATCTCGAAGATCGCCTGTTTGTGACTGCAGCTGTGCTTGCTAAAAAAATGTTTTTCTTCTTCTTTTTTTTTTTTTTTTTATAAAGCACATATTACTTCCTTTTTCAATAATACAAAAGAACATTTTTTTTAAATTGTATATTTACAAAAAGAAAATAAATAAATAAATCACAAATAAGCATTTTACATTAATTCAAAATCTGTTCACTAAATCATCTAAAAAAAAATTATAATGTACATCACTAAGCAATAAAATTGCTATATTTTAAAAGTTTTAAGTATAATCTTATTTTTTTACCACTGTGCATCACACAAACACAAATTGTTAAAAAAAAAAAAAAAAAACTCGAGATTAAGTCTGGATTCATAGAAAAATTATGGGCTTAAATTTCTATGCATTTTCAAACCATACATATTTGCAAAAAGCATTGGGATCAGCATTTCGTACATTTAAGATTTCTCCTTTTGAAAATCCAACACTTTATAAAGTCATGCGCTGTGTAAATAAGGTTACAGGACACTTTAAGAATTAATTTCATTCTACATTTTTAGATAAGGATTTTATTAATTAAAAGTACCAAACATGCAGAATATGTCAAAACAGCTACTTAGGAGACTTATTAATTATATAGTTTACAGGGTGGCTATTATGAGAACTTTTCCTAATATTTCGACTATTTTTCACCATTTTCCCCAACTTGTGCTGTTTATTTCCCTCAAAAATCTCACAAGATTAGTGAACAATTTAGCCATTTACAATAATAAGCTTTCAAATATGGCTTATTTCCCCAAAATTTGTTGAAATCCCCTGAATTTAAATAAAATTCCCTAATTTTTCCAGACTGACTTAAATTACCTGACTTTTCCACGATTCCCTGACATGGGGTTATCCTGGATTACTATTAAAAGCATTTATTTATACCAATAATAAGTAATATTTGGAAAAGTTTTAATATATTATAAGGCAAATTAAATATTCACAATGAGAAATTTCTATAAAAATAAAATAATTTAAGACAAAATTTAGAGATAGCAAAATTTTCAAAAACCTTGTTTGTTTTGTATTTGATTGTTCAAGGGATTCCTTGATTGAAAATATTTTAGAGGTGACTAAACATCCTTTAATGTAAGTAAAATTGCATCATAATCAATTATTGGTATCACTGTACATTATTCTTGTGAATTATCAGTGATTTTTATCTCTAGAGAACACCGAAGGGTGGTGCATTTATTTAGAAGCTATGACATGTTGAAAACTCACTTTGGTCTCTTTAATTGATTATATTCTCATAATTTCTCAACTCATTGCCAGAGGGATCAACACCACTTCCTGGGTTTTATTGACTTATTAGCTCAAGAGCGATAGTCTGGGTTCATTAAGAATGCCTGGGGTTTAATTTTTATGCATTTCCAAACAACAGATACAAGAGAACAGATGAAACAGCATTTTTATTTTTAAGATTTCTCCTTTTAATCAGATCTTGTATTATCAAGGGGAAAGTTACTACAACTTTTAAGGTTTAAGAAGTTTCTCAAAAAATTATTTATAAAAAAAAAAATCTGAAATTATATTAAAGAAAAAAGACAGTGGACGATACAATTAAAATTTTAATGACTGAACTTTGCTAATAGCAAATTTGTAACTTTGATTGTCGCAAATAAAAGTCATTAAAATAAATCTTATAAAGAAAAAAAAATCTCAAATATTTTTTCTCACTTTCCATGATGTATGCCAATTTTATTGCCATTTTGGTGTTAAAAAGAGATAAAAAATATTGAATAACTAGTATATTGTGGCCATCACAAAATTTCCCTCTATATTATTCTTTGGCTTGTAGTAGATGAAAACAACTGTTTTTAACAAACAAATATTTAATTCCAGCTGATTTCACACATGCATTTTTAATCAGGAGATGCTAAGATATAGCTATATGGAAAACCACAGAAGGTAACAGCAGTGTAATTTGTTGGCCAACACACATCCAAATTGAATCAGTATTCTTTTCCATAATGGCCATCTCACATATCTAGTATTATGACTGTAGAAGCTGATATTGTTCACGAACACAATTGCAGTATAGCAGTACTATCTGTCAGCCAATATACATACAAAATATATCAGAATTTATTAGCATAGAAGCTCAGATATAGCCTTTCCATACATAAGAAAAATTGCAACATAGCAACTTCATCTGTCGGCCAGTAACCATCTAAATTGAAGCATCATAGTATTTTTCATAATGGTTCTTGCGCATATTAAATATTTTGCAATTATACACAACAGAAGTTGAGATATAGTCTTCCCCAAAAAAGAGAAAAATCAGAGAATAGCGCCATTCCCTATTGGGCATTTGCACCAAAAGTTGATAGGCACCAGATAGATAGGGCAGATTTGGACTTTTCAAAACATGTAAATCCACTAAAATGCAAAAGTCAAAAACTTGAACTTTTTATATACCATGTTTTTAAATTTTCTGTTAAATCATATAAACGCTACAGAAGGCAGTGGGGACCGGAAACAATTGACTAAAACTATTAAAAAAATACATTGTCATCGTGTTCTGAGCTATTCTAAAAGTTTGAAATGTCTAGCTAGTTGGGAAGTTATATGATTGTTGAATCATATAAATGCTACTGAAGGCAGCGGGGACCCAAAACAATTAGCTAAAAGTATTCTAGCTAGTTGGGAAGTTATACGATTGTTGAATCATATAAATGCTACTGAAGGCTTTGAGTCATACTTTGAGCCAACAATTGGCTCAAAGTATTAAAAAATGCATTGTCATTGTGTTATGAGCTATTCTAAAAGTTTCAAATGCTTAGCTAGTCGGGAAATTAGTTAAATAAATTTTCTGTTGAATCATATAAATGCTACTGAAGGCAGCAGGGACCCGAAACAATTGGCTAAAAGTATTAAAAAAATGCATTGTCATCGTGTTCTGAGCTATACTAAAAGTTTCAAATGTCTATCTAGTCGGGAAGTTAATTAAAAATCGATTGCAAGATTTGTACTGGACAAACAAACAAGAATACGAGTTAATAAAAATATGGCAACATTGTCATTCGGGAACTGGATTTCGTTTTCAAAGGAAAATAATACTTTTCAAATAACTGTTTACAAACATCAAGTACTTTGGGTGCTTTGAGAAATGGAAGGCAAAAAATTCTTTACATGTAGTCTATTTTTACAGAAAAGTTGAAAAAAAAAAAAAATCATACTTTTTTTTTTTTTTTTTAAATAAAGAAATATTGAAATACCTCTTAACGAAGTTTAAAATACTTCAATGAACATACAATTATTTATCTATTAGTATAGCATGTTCTGGGTGATATTGAAGAATCAACAAACTTAATGCTGCAGTACTTCAACATCTCAATTCATGAGAATCATTTATTCAAGAATATTTTTCCATAATTCCATAAACGGAAATAAAAATTTGTGATATCTAGGAATGTAGAAGTTTATGTAATTGAAATTTTTCCATATACTGGAGATGCCAATATAATTTTATTAATACAATGCTGCCTGGTCATGAGTTAATTCATATCTTAATGCTCAGACATTGGCGACTAGTTATGAGTTAACTTCTGTTTTCATGTCTAAACATTGTTGGTCAATCACAAGTTAATTTGTGTTTGCACTTTCATTGGAGAAATCCATGGGAGCTGCACAAATTTTAGTGTGTGGCTTATTTACGTGTATCCAACACCCATTGTAACAGGATTTCGTGAAATTCCCCACTTATGGAAAACACATTTCCAAGCATATGACGACTTTACTTCAAATGATCTCAGTAAGATTAATTTTTATTTGTGGGTTAGTTATGTGTTTCCAACACGCACTATCAAAGGATTTTACGAAATTTCCCTCTCCCTCTCCCTCCCTCCTTTAAGGACGGGGTAGGTGCAAAAACACGTTTTTAAGAGTAACTCTGCTCCAAATTACTTCGGAAAAGTGATTTTTTGATATGCCGGTTAGTTATGTGTACTCAACTGTGATGTAAATACATCACCTCTTGTTTAATTCCTATGCCAAAATACATCGTTTTGCAGGCATCTCATCGCAGCCGTTCGTTCCTGGCTCAACGCACCCTGTAAAGTTTGCTTCCCGCGACACTTGTCAACGGGAGAATCGGCGATTGTTTCTCTTGCGTGCGCGAACTGTTCATTGGTTACTTTTGCGGTCCGATTAACGAATCAAAATCGCTTATTCGTGATTTTAGGTGTGCGGACCTGTTTTTTCTTTAGGAGCGATTTTTAAAATTTAAAAATCAGTCAGTTGGTGTTCCACCTTGGTGCAGAGAAGAATGGTCGGGCGCTTGCGTCCGTGCGTTATATTTTACCGTTATTTTTTTATATGTGGTCCCACACCCTGATACATTTTTAAATCTTTTCCATCGAAAGATTTTTTATTATTAACGGTTATTATGACTTGAAACTAAATTGTGAAAATGACCGGAGATGATTTTTTAAAAATATTTTTGTGAAATATCTTGCATTGATTTCTTTTAAAGAAAACTGGCTATGTTATTACAGATTTGAGATTTGTAATGGTTATACACATTCTACACTCTGGAAAATAAAGAAGCCAATTAATAAATACCTTTAAATTAGCACAATTGAATGCTGCCTTTCCTTTTTCAAGACTGGATATGTTTTACTTTAAATCTTTATTCTGAATTTTAAAATATCTTATAAATAAAAATAAAATAAAAATTGAATCTATCTTATACTTGGTATGTACCCATGTATGATCAGATCGAAGCCTTAGGGTTCATTCACTGTTTTCATACGATCACAATTTGTTAACATCTTTTGTTTTGTATTAAGTGCAGCCCCTAGTCATCTTTATTAAATAAAATTAAGATAAGTCTATATTCAAGAGCAGGTAGTATATAAAGTACCACCACATCAACATACACACTACAAAGGGATTTTGTGAAATTCCACCCTACCGTTCTTGGGAGGTGGGGACAAAAAACATGTATCCATGTGTAACTCTGCACTAAATTATCTTAGGAAGGAGATTTTCGATGTGTAGGTCAGTTATATGTATCTAACTCATAGTATAAAGAGATTTTGCAAAATTCTCTCCCTCGTCTCTCCTTTAAAATCAGGGGGGGGGGGGGTAAAAAACACTTTTTAAAACATAACTCTGCTTCAAATAATCTCATAATGTCTAGTTAGGTATGTGTATACAAAATGCACTATAAAGGGATTTCGCAAAAATTCACATGATAATATCTTAAAATAAGTTTTTTAATTTTGTATTCACACTTTGTAAGAGAAAAAAAGGAAGAAAAAAAAATAAAATTTGTAAACTAATCAAAAAATACATTTAAATTAGTTCAATACAGAAAAATAAAAAATAAAATCTA
The DNA here is from genome assembly GCA_963930645.1 of Salticus scenicus. Taxonomy (NCBI): domain Eukaryota; kingdom Metazoa; phylum Arthropoda; class Arachnida; order Araneae; family Salticidae; genus Salticus; species Salticus scenicus. The sequence goes on from OZ005648.1 coordinate 345,225,137, forward strand.
CAGTATTTTTGGTACAATTTTAAAGCACTTCTACAAAATGTAAAAATTAATTAATATGATAAAAAGCTTTGATTGTTTGTGAATTAAAACATTCATTATGTAGACCGAACATTTTTCATAGACTGAAATAAACAAAACTTATATAAAATATTTATTAATATTTAAAATCTTACACAGAAAATTAACAATTCATAAGTACAAAATCAATATAGTATATTATTTCAAATACAATAATTATAACAAGTATAATTTTAATGAGTAAATAACTTAAAATATATAATGATAAAATATACACAATGGGAGAGTACAAAACAAAACATTTCATTTTGCAAAATATTGAAAATTTTCTATAAAGCACTGCTTATACATCTCTCTTTTATATGTCAATTTAGTGCAGCTCCAATTGACTTCCATTCATTTTAATAGGAAAATACTTTGTTTATATGACACAAATATCAATTATATCACGTTTTCCATCTTTGTTTTAAATTTGCAAATTTTCAGTCCTAGTAATTTGTTATGTTATTATTCAAGATTATATACATATTTGTACTTAAGCTAAGCAATCATAATTGGTATTTCAAAATATGAAATCAAAATGCAATTTTTTTTTATTTTTAGAATAAATACTATGATAAAATAATAAATTAATTTTAAGAAACATAAAAATAATTATATAAAATATGTAGAGTTAAAATTTATAAGAATAAAATTTTTATATAATTGTTTATTAAAAATTCAATTATACACCTTTACATTAATGTGCCATTTTCTGTCAACCCCTTGAAATAAGCATAAAACAGAGCAGCTGTACTAAAAAAAGTGCTTCAATATAAAACAAACTTTCAGTAAATATCACAACACAGTTTGTATTATATTTCTGACTTTTTTTTTTTTTTTTTTTTTTTTTTCAAGAAAAGAAACAAACAATAAATTTTATTAAAACAAATACGATTTGTTTAAATTTTTATTGAAATTTTGTAAACATAAAAAAAAAAAAAAAAAATTAGCAGTTCAATATGATTAAATAATTAAATAGAGTAACATATAATAAATACATACTTTAACATTGAGGTATAGGAATTTTAAATTATTCTTCTTTTATTTTTTTTTATTTTTTTGTCTTTCTAAAACTTAAAGCATACTATAATGTTTATTATGTAAATATATAAAAGATACTGATGTGTAATTATGCACATTCATTTTGATTCGGGAAGATCTGGGAAATTTTTGAGTAAAAAAGTACTTATCATATTTTGTTTATGAAATACTTTTTTACTTCTCTCTCTTTGCTGGTGATGATCAGACAAATATTGTATTATTCTAATTACATTTCAAACATTACAGTTACAAAAAAAAAAAAAAGATTAAATAAACATAACATGAAATGAACAGTTCAGTTATCTAGATAAATAGAAATTATCTAATTAAATAAATAGAATATGATATAATTATTAGGCACACTGATTGTGATTCTGGGGTATAAGACACTTCAATAATAAATTAAAGAATTGTACTTATTTTTTTTTTTTTCAATTTAACCATAGCCTCCAAGATAGTAACACTTTTTTGCAGTCTTCTTTTTATCTCCAAGGTAATAGCACATGTTTTTGAAAACACAGCATATCAATACCACATGTTGGGCAATTACAGGCCATTGCCAGAATCTAACTAGTTCCATTTTATACCAAGATCAAAATAAGCAAAGTTTTATAAAAATCTGTCCACTGATTTCTCAGAAACAGTGCCCACAAAATTCATTCAGACACACAGCCAAACATTTTCTAAAAATGGTCAATTTTTGTTCCAAGACATTTCAAAATGTGTAAACTCATTGAAAACCAGAGGTAGAAGATTTTTTAAATACATTTTTCTTATGTGTTTAGAAGAAAGTAATAATGAATGAATAGTTTAATATACCAAAACAATTAAATAAATTATGATGTCGTTAGACATGTTCATTGTGATTGTGTATAAGACATTTTATATTCATCTTTAAATTCATTTCCGTTTTCTTTTTCATAATAATTAGGTACATACTGTAAGACATATTATGCAAATATACACAATTCATTACATTTATAACATATCATTTAAATATATATATATTTCAAGAAAATTCAATAAATATAGGAATAAATGAACAATTAAATGTACAATTGAGTAGACTGATATGTGACATGTTATTAGATAATTTTTCATCTTTTCTTTACTCTTTTTTTTTTTTTTTTTTTTTTTAATATACAAATCAAATACACATACAAAATAAATAAAACAAAACTACACAAAACATTTATGTAAAAATATCATGAATTTTCCAGTTAACATATATATTTTGCAAACATAAGTAGTTTTATATACTTATATAATTAGATTGATGTACAATTAAAAAACACTTATTTTGCTCCTGTGGATAGTTTGTCCTATATAAATTGCTTTCAGATCCCCCCCCCCAACTTCCTTCTTATCTATATATATAAAATCGTTCGTCCTGAGTGAGTAAGTAAGGGGGTGATTCATCATCGCCCAGACCAAACCCCTGGACCTAGAAGCATGAAATTTTGTGACAATGACATAGGCATCCACTAAGAAGCGATTTTACAAAGTTCGCCCCCCAAGGGGCGGGGAGGGGGGAAAACTTGATTTTACAAAATCCTTCATATCTCAAAAAAAAAAAAAAAAAAAAAACAGATATCTGTAAAATTTTTGCTTTAAAATATAGTTAACACAAATGTCTAAAAACCAATTTCTGGAATTTTAGAAATTCGGTCCCTAAGGGGGGAGGGGAGAGGGGGGAAGGGGGCAAAACGTGATTTCACATGCGTAAAATGTGATATCACATAATCCTATATATCTCAAACAAAAAAACAGATATACGTGAAATTTTTGCTCTAAAATATAGCTAATACAAATATCTAAAAACCAGTTTCTGGAATTTTAGAAATTCAGCCCCCAGGCGGGGCAGTAAGGGGGGAGGGCTATGGAGCAAAAACAAATAGAAATACAGTTAGGCCATTCAAAATTGGTACAAATAGGTTTTAAAGGCCTGCAAGTCGAATGGGGATATTTTCGAAAGTGTAAAGTTATTAGGAGGGGCAGAGCAAAAAAATAAAAACAGAGTTAGATCGTTCAAAATTGGCACATAGAGGTTTTCGATACCTACAAATCGATTTCGGATATTTTCGATTTTGTAAACTTATTAGGAGGGGTGGGAAGGGGGGCTATGGGACAAAAACAAATAGAAATACAGTTAGGCCATTCAAAATTGGTACAGATAGGTTTTAGAGTCCTGCAAGTCGAATGGATATATTTTCGAAAGTGCACAGTTATTAGGAGGGGTAGAGGGGAGAAAAAATAGATTTCATTTAAAAATAGCGACCAGCGAAGCGGGTGTAGCCTGCTAGTATATATATATATATAGCTTTTTTTTTTTTTTTTTTCTTTTTTCCAATATAAAAATATAAAAGGAAAAAGAAAATAACAGTATATGTGTTCACTATAATTGCTAGAAAAAAATTGCTCCTAGAATGACCATTGGCTAGAATGACTTGAAAAAAATTGCATGTTGTTTTTTATAAATGCCAATATCTGTTCTCAATATTGCTTTTCTTTCTTTTTTCCTAATATAAAAATACAAAAGGAAAAAGAAAATAACAGTATATGCGTTCACTATAATTGCTAGAAAAATATTGCTCCTAGAATGACCATTGGCTAGAATGACTTTGAAAAAAAATTCATGCTGATTTTTATCACAAATATCTGTATTTTCAATATTTTTTTTAAACACTTAAATATATAAATATTGCAAAATATATGCAAAATAATTTTACAAAGCATTTAGCATTAGTCTATCACAGTTTGGCTTTGTTCTGGAAAAATCTCATAATTGCTTCCATACAATCAGGTGACTGCCATCGTTCTGTAAGTCGCTCACATTCTTCTTTATTCACTTGATGCAAAGTTTTTCTTTCCCAGCCACGAATAAGAGATTTTGAATGAATCATAGACTACAATTGGCAAAAATTCAAAACAGATTAGAGAAGTTAAGTTGAACAGAAATATAAAATTTAAATAAATGATCAAAATAAAAAAAGAATTAAAATACATAAATAAAATTTTAATGTTCATTTAAAAATCAATCAGTAATTAAAAATTAACATCTATTAAGAAGTCTGTGAAAGTATAAGAATCATAATATAAATAAACAAGTTAATAATAAAAACTTCATAAGTAACCACCATAAAATGCAAAGACACAGAACATTTGTTTTGAAGTGAAATAATTTAGAATGATCCTTCATTGGGAAAAAATATTATACATTGAATACTAATTGCTTTTTATTAAACCTAATTCCTCTTTTTATTTTTGCAATGCTATAATACATACTACTCAGCACTTGGTAAGATATACTACTCGAGGAGGGAAGACTATTTAATTGATCACTGATTGACATTTTTAATTGATAACTTTGTCAAATAATATCTTATAACATCAGAAATTATATACATTAAACGAGACATTACTATAATTAAATTACATAAAAACCTTTAAACTTGCCTCATTATTGGGCCGTAAATTTTTCACCTAAGTTTAAAGGTTTTTATGTAATTTACATAATTATAAGATCTTATAAATCCCAAAACACAGAAAAACATGTTCCTTAGGTTTTTGTGCAAATGTCTGTATCTCTTCGAATCTCGTGCAAACCTTCTTGTACATGAGGAGATAAAAGTAACAAACAGTGGTGTTGCCAGAAAATTTTTAAGAAGGGGGCAAACTTCAGATGTAAAATTTTAGCATATTTTTTTTTAGTTGAGTTACATTCAAATGGTTGGCTGGTTGACTGAGGTGATTAAGCAACCCTGTGTATAAGCATTTACTACAACAAATTTTTAGGCATGTAATTTAAGCTAAAATATTTTATTTAAAATATATACAGTCCCTGGCCAAATTATTAGACGCACTATAGTTTTTTAATAATTACATGTTTTGCAGCTCAGAGAATGGTTTCCAAATGGATAACCGCATTCATTTTTATGCAAGATGGAGCTCCCTGCCTCACAGAACGGCCTGTTAAAGATTGTTTGGAAGTGCCAAAAATCCCTTGTTGGATTGGCCGGGTAATAGCCCAGATGTGAAACCTACTGAAAACGTGAGGGAGCTGATGACGAGAGAAGTGGCTAAAGGTGTGATCATAAACAAAACGCAACTCTTAGAAAAGGTCATTCATGTGTGGAATCACCATCCTCAGATGCATAATTGAAGCTCGCATAGCTGCTAAAGGTGGCTCAACAAAATATTAACATTTAATTGCATTAATTTCAAATTTTTTCAAGAGTTAATAAATACATATTTTTTCTATAACTATAGTATTTTATTTGTGTTAAAAAACAGGTAATAAGGTGGATAATTAAAAAAAAAAAATACATTGTATCTAGTAAAAACAATAAAGCTGTATAGTATGAACCTGATAATTAAGATTTTACATAGAATCTTACAGTGCGTCTAATAATTTGGCCAGGGACTGTATGTTATTCCAAACCAACACTTAACTCAGGGTGGCTAGCATTTAAACCTTTTCAAATTTTCTGACTTTTCCCTGACTATTTTTCAAGATTTTCTTCCATTTTTCCCTGACTCTCACATATTTTTTCGATGAAAATTTCACGACACTGGCAAAAAATTTAGTGATTTAAAATATCATTGATAATTTAATGATTAATAAAGCTCATTTTCACAAAATTTGTTAAAATTCCCTGACTTTTCCAGATTTTCTAAATTCCCTGACTTTTCCCTGATTCTTTGATTTTCCCTGACTGCTAGCCACCCTGTAACTAACTGTGAAGTCGATTTAAACTCTATTTGCAATGAAAGGTTAGAGACGAACTAAAAATGCAGGTCGGGTTGGTTTGACTCTAACTGGCTCTGTGACATAAATTTTATTTGCCTAATCATTTGAAATCTAATGATACAGTTTTAAAGCTTTAATTGTAATTTTTTTACTTATTAGAATTTTTCAGGAGGGGGCGCGTGCCTCCCCCTTGCCCCTATGTGCCGATGCCCATGGTCACAAACACACAAAATGAACATTAACTTATAATTTTTAAATTACATTACCAGGGCATAATCTAGGTTTTTTTTAAATGCTACCCCATTTGTGAATTTATAAAATAATTTGTGAGAAATATCAAGCAAATTTGTGAAAATTAATGAAGCTTCCAAACAATTCACCGAAATGCACAAAGCAGTTTATTTAATTTAAAAATACATTTAAAAAAATAAGATGGAATAGTTGTAAAATAAATATATATGTGGCACGAATAATTTCTAATGTTTACTAAGATATTTACCATTGTCTCCAGTAAATATACAAAATAAGGGTATTTATTATGTATTCGATGCAGCGAAAGCTCATAGAAATTTTTAATGTGCAGCTATATTACTAAGAACTGACTTAGTGAAGGTGCCTCTTTGCAAAGAGTTTTCATTGTGAAAGTGCCTCAAAACTGCACTAAATCTATTCTGGATTAATCTCTGATTACTTGAAATGATTATTTAAATAAAATATGGATATAATTAATGTAACAACTTTTCAATTATTTTGAGAAACTTAAGAAATCCTAGTTTAATATTGGTTAAGTAAATCATAACATGTTACAATAAGAAAAAATGTCATTCATAATACTGAAAAATTAATAGTTTTTTGTAAATGACTGATTATCTTACACAAATTTATATACAAAAACAAATTGCTGAAATGTGGTTATCTTGTTGTTAATGAAAATTATCATTAATTAAACAATTTAAAATTAGTAAAGAGAAATCACTCAATATTTTATTATCTTTAAAAATAAACAAATTTTTTGGATGTAATATCAAATTTCAAGGAAAAAAAGATTAAATAAACAGCAAATTTTATATAATTCCTTTTTAACATAGCAGTTTTAGCCTTTCCTGCCCCCCCCCTTTTTTTTATATAAAAATTAATGCAAATGTATTAAAAATAAAATCTTATACTATTAAGTGAGCAATATTTGTATATATATTTCACTGATCTCGAAAACGGTAGCTCGGACAGTCACGAGATTTAAAACAAAGGTGCCCCCCAAAGGGTCATTGTGCACATCGAAGTCAGATTTTCGAATTTTTGATTAGTTTTTTCTTAACTAATAAAAATATGAAAATAATAACCTTCCAATTTCTGATAAATAAGCCATTTAAATTTTATCCACAATTTAATTGTTGCCAATTTTTTTTTTGACAGAATAATAATAATAATAATAATAATAAAAATGTACATTTATTTAAAATGAGGAAAATAAATCAGAAAGATTAGAAAATAAATTAGAAATATCAGTCGTATCGTTACAAATAAGATACCAAATGAAAGGGAAAATTTTTTTAATCCGACGCATTAAACAGCTTATCAATCGGACAATTAGATTTTTTTAAATTAACTAAAGTATGAATTTTAGGTGGCAACAACAGAAGATTGTATGGAAACCGTTAGGAGAAAAAATAAAAAATAAAAAATCTGCTTCACATTAAGTCACATGTTTTTGAAATGGGATTAAAAATTGCAGTTTTCAAATTCTTTTAAATTTTCTCTCACGAACACAAAAATATAATATACAGCCTGTACCTCACAAGACCAACTTGCATTTCAAATTTCATCAATTTTTTTTGGTTACCTAATGAACAAAAAAGTTACTTTTTTTTTTTTTTTCAAATTAAGTTTTATTCTAATTTTGAAAAGATTTATGTGAATCATAGATATAATAATATATATAGATCTATCATCCCCATATTATCGTGCAAAGATTTTTTATGCCGAAAAAAAAAGCTTTGGAATCAGCCATTAAGTGGTATTGAAAAAGAAAGGAAAAGAAGAAAAATGAATTTGAAACTATATCTGGAGTTTTTCATTCACCTTTAGTAAATAAATTATTCATGAATTTGATTTGCTAAAATATTCGTGTGTACTCCCGTATGTATTCACTCGGGGAAAGACAGCCATATTTTGGTAAAATCGCCGTCTTTTCCCGAGTGAAAAGGAATCCCTTTTTTCTCCCCAATGATCAATCTATATATTATTACTATATCTATGTATGTGATACGATACATTAAGAATTTGGGTTTTAAAAGTTTTTTTAAATAGATTATTTAAACTCTATGAACCATATTTTTATTTTATCAGTTTCATTAACAGATCCTGCTGGGCGATTTTTTAAATTTTGGTGTTGAAGTACACCGAACGTTTTTCGACAAGAAGTTTAATGTAGCCATTTTAATCTAAGTAGCGCATCAAATATATAAAAACATAAATGATTTATTTTTACACAAAATTTACAGAAAAAATGCAGTTTTAAACATAGGAAATGTATTTCAACAAGCACTATTTTAAACCTAAAAGCCATTAAAAATATAAGCAGAATTTGAAGGATTCTTATGTATAAAAAAAAAAAAAGAGTCTGATAAAATTATTAGCAAAACAGTCTTCCCCTTTTCATACAAAAAAAAAAAAAAAAAAAAAAAAATCCATCGCTAATATGGCGACAAAAATTCAAAAGCTGCCAATGGAGCGACATAATAAAGTTGTGTAGCACGATAATGTTTACCTATTTATTTATTTTTTTATATAATAATCACTATGCTAATTTATCATACAAACAAATGAGCCTCTGTATTACTGCACTTGCACGCTGTTGAACAGAAATATTTGAATAATTCAAATTAATATTTAAATAAATAATTAAAAATAAAAATATGTTTAACGGGAAATAAATATAAAAATAAAAAGATCAGTTGTCTAAAATACAGCAGAAATAGCGCTCATAGCATATTGTTACAAGGGATTAAGTCTTATTGTTACAATGGATTAAAAGTCTAAAATAGTGACAAAAATTCAAAAGTTGCCAAAGAGATATAACTATATTAAGGCTGTACTATCAGGTTTACAAACCATGAATTATATATAAACACAAAAAATTAATTGTCTCATGCGACAGACGTAGCCGGTCACAGCATATTGTAATATTTGGCATGAAATTGCTGTCATTTTATGGTTGATTGGATAAACAAAATAAACATAGGAAATAACGTAAAAGCAAATATTATGTGCACCACGTATAGTGTTGTTCACATGTAACTGGGATTCAAATATAAAAGGGAAACTGCAATTTTTTAGATACTATCTATTTTGAAACTGTTATATAATAAGCACCTAAATGGAAACTCATTGGTAAACCATTGTCGCAGGTAATAGGGGACAAGCGCCCGAGTTGCAGTGGATGACCAAATTGCTGCCGAAGGCAGTAGGGACCTGAAGCGAGCTTTTGAACAATTTCAGTAATTTATTTTATTTTTATAAAGCTATATAGAAAAGAGTTTCCTTTAAATTTAGTGACCAGCGAAGCGGGCAAAGCCTGCTAGTATAACTTTAAGCATACATGAAAGAAATCCACTTAGAGTCAGAAAAAAAAAAAAATCTCTACCTAATTTTGCTGCAAAACATTGTATAAATATGTGGTTGGTGCCGATCAGTTAGTAATGTTAAGTTTTTAAAGGTAAACTTAGATTTTGCTCAGGGGGTTGTCAAAATATTAAAACTTGCACAGTCTTCATTTTCTCAAACAACAACACCCATTTTCGACAACTTTTTTTAGTTATTTGAATCAAATTAATCCAGAAAAAGGGCATAGTTCACACACTCTTCTGAAGTTTTTATTGAGTTATAAGCTGCCAAAATCTAAAGCTTGCTAATGTTAAATGAATATGACAAACTTTAATTCCTACCTTCTCGAAAACTTATTGAATTAAAATTTCTTTCTTTTCCCCTTTTAAGGCATTAGAATGAAATGATCCAAATATGCTCCATCATGGGTGTCGGCAGAATGGGGCAAGCCCCCCCCCCCCCCCCCCCCTGGGAAATTCTACTAAGCATTTTTTCTTTAAATTAAAAAACTATGTTATCAGAATTTTATTAAAAAAAATTTTTTTTTTCAAGTTGTGCCCCTCCCTGAATTTTTTTCTGCCGAAGCCACTGTGCTCCATGCATATTTTTGATTATCTTTAATTACAAACATTTCAACAAATTCATATTAAAAATATTATTAATTATGATCTACGTTATTTTTTCAGGAATAAAATAAGCATAATCAAAAATATACGTTTTTCAAATTTATAGCTCATTTCTATCATTAGCTTTCAGATTATTGTGATATTTTATTTTAAACTAGTGTCGGGGCCATCTCAAGTTATCATTTATATAATATATGATAGAAAGTCAAAATATCTTTTGGAAATATTTCACAGTTTCCTTTTTTTAAGTTTATTTTTATGTTTCAATTTCCAATGTAATTTTTATTGTTTTCTAAGTAATGTTTTGATGTTTACAATACAAATTAACTTTAAAACTTAATACATTTAACAACTTTACTTGAAATTTCTTGTGAAGTCTTTCATCCACGATTGGGGAATTTTGCAGCACCAGTTTTAGTCAATATTATTTAAAAAACTTCACAAGAAGTTTCAAGTAAAGCCATTAAATTTATTAAGTTTTAAAGTTTAATAACGAAGTTTCAATGTTTCCTTCAAGAAACAAATGAACTTATTTATGTAAGATAATCGCATTGCCAGTGGAAGATTATGATTGCAGTGGGGAAAAAAAATGAGCTTTGCCTGTACGCATTCCTCTAAAACAATACTTTACTTAAAAAAAAAATATTTTTCATAAGGAAACATAAGGAAAAAGGAAGAAGAAAAAGAAATTAACTGAGATTACGCTACTGTAATTCATGGGCTATGCTTTATTTTATGGAATAAATTTATGTAATAGTTTTATTTACCTGCTTTGATGCAGAAGGAAGAAAGGAAAGTTCTTCTTTCACGCTATCCAAAAAATTATCATGAGGGAAGATTTTTGATACTAATCCGATTTCTTTTGCCTCAGTAGCACTGAATTTCTTATTGAATAACAAAATTTCATTAGCCTGAAAAAAAAAATTAAAAGTAAAGTAAGAATAAATAAATAAATGAAGAATATTTTCATGTTACTTTAAAGAAATACAAATAATAGGCTTAGAAAATGGAATATTTTAATTAATTTAATCCTCCGAGCAGCTGATACACATTTCTATGTTCACTGAACAGTTGTTTTTCCCTAATGCACTTATAATTCAAAAGTGAATACAATAAAATTTTAAAAAATTTAAATTAAAGACATTTTCTGTTAGCTAGATTTGCACTAAAAGGTATAACAAGATTAAAATGAAGTGTTTCCACCTAAATTTCATACTTTAGTTATTTTTAAAAAATCTAATTGTTGTGTCCAAAACTGTTTGCACCCCTGTATTCAGAAAAACAGCCCCTTTCATTTGGTACTGAATTTATAATGATAGGTCTGATATTTCTAATTTATTTTCCTCCTTTTTCCATTCTTAACCCGAATTTGGCAGAATGTTTATGACACCGAAAGTAAGCTGAAAAAAAGTCTTTAATAATTATAGATTCTTAGCCTTTTTTTTTTAAATATTTATTTAAAGAAGGTTAACATAATATGCAGTTTATCTTTTTACATAGTTGGGTGATTCTCCAAAAACTTAACATTTTCGAATCACGAATTCTTTAAAAATAAAAATACTTAAAAAAAATCTAAAAAAAATTTATCACACTTTAAAAGACACTTAACAAAGGAAAAATAAAAGGAACTCACTTTAATTATACTAACTATCTGGCCATGCTAAATTATACTAATTATGCCAGGAGAGTGACTTTTTCTTATATTATGTCTGCTCTTCAGGCTTAGAGCAAAATTTGGGTTTATGAAGGTTTGTCTATTATTATCATCGTTTAATTACATAGAATATCAGGTATTATATTTGAAAAATTCTTTAATGTATAATAGAAATGTTGTACAAGAGAGAGACAAGCCCCAAAATGTTACACACCTCAGTTTAAAACTTTAAAACTATGACAAGAACGCTCTGCGATTGAGATCATCAAATCACTCTATGAATCCAACAAAATGGTGGAAATAAATAATATTGTTATGCATCAGCTAAAAATTTCTCCCCCCCACCCCTCTCTAAAAATTCCCTAAGACAGAAGAGTGACATGAAAACCTTAAGACAATTTTTAAAATGATATAACTCGATAAGTTAAATGATTAAATGAATTAAAGAAATATTATATTATACCTTTAAATATATACAGTTTATTGCAATGAATTTCATTTGTGAAATTTTTAAATAAATAAGTAAAGCTTAAGAAAAAGATTTGGATAGGCAAGAATAATAGCATTTCAGTCATTTTTATTTATTTATTTATTTATTTTTTGAAATATTAAATGAGTAAACTTTTTTATATCCATGGGAATACACTAGAAAAATTGTATGTCTATTAATAATAAAAAACAATTTTCTATGTCCAGCTATTTTTGTAATATTTTGCTCAGACATGATATTGTTAGGTTTTTGGGAGATTCAATTATTGTTTTAGTACATTTTAAAGGCTGTAACAGTGAAAACATCATTACAATTTTGTCTTTTTTGATGATGCTCAGTGAGTTAAAGAAGCTATTTGAAATAAAGCTGTAAAGTAAAGACATTGTAATGAAATTGCTTCAGCCTATAATTGATCAGAAAACTATTTGTACATCAACATAAATGTCTTTTGATTTTAATTTTTCAAATTTTAATATGAAATAATTAATACTATTTATGTACACTGCATTTTGAATTAAAATGTGCTGTCTTTATATAGATATTGCAACTGTACTTTTTGAGTTCATTTTGATAATGTCCCATTAGACCTATGGGATGTCCAATTAGACCCCAATTCAAGGGACTAATCAGACTAGTACAATAGTGTATAAATATTATTATATTTAAAAAACAACAAATGCTTTTTCTTCTAATTATTATTTATTTATTTTATAAAACCCATATTCTTATTATTATACATAAAAAAAAAGACAGATATTTAGTTAATTTAATTTCAGAATAATTAATGCTCTAAAACTGTCCCATTAGCCCCTACTTTTCCCTATGACAAAACCAAATACCTTTGAATATCCCATTATTTTAGGAAAAGTATAAGTAGCACAACCTTCAGGAGACTGGCCAAGTAAACTGAAAGGGGTGTAGAAAGTGGCCTATAAAAAATAAACAGAATTTATGCACTTAAATTATTTGATTCTTACATAGATCATCTATGATGTTTATTTTAGATTCTTATTTGAATTTAAATACAAAATCAACACCAATGAATAAATCTTTAAATAACGATTAATTTTATTGACACAATGAATAAAAACAGAAAAGTTTAAAAAGAAATAAAATTTTGTATACAAAATAAATAAAATTACCCCCCCCCCCTCCCTTCCCAATAAGATTTCTCTTATTAAATTTGGTGGAATTAGAGAGTTGAAAACTTTAAAATCAAAATTTGAACATATTTCTAATTAAGTTTGAGTGATTCCTTTAACATAACAAAAAATAAAAGAAAAACTATTTCTCAGAAATCCAAATCCTTTTTCACTACAGTTTAAATAATGCATTACTGATACAGATTTTTTTTTTTTTTCTACATTACTTAGTAAAAGTTTACTATAAATAATTTATTTATTTATTTTCATATTGAATTTTACTTGGACACATGTAAGAAACTATTCAATATGTGGTACACAATACTTTTTTTTTTTTAATGATGAAAAAATAATATTGTTATAATCCTAATATTTACAATTAGTACTTAAAATGAATCAATCTCATTGCTGATAATACACATTTCTAGTGAACAGACATCAAGAATTAAAAGATAGTGAAACATTTAAAATTTTCTTCTGTGTAAGCACACAGAATCATTCACTGCTGGGATATTACACAGGTTACAGTATAAGATTTAAATATTTAATCTCTTTCTTAAAAGTTTTCTTTAATTCTTACAGTAGATTTAAGAGGTATTGTTAACTCAAAAAAAAAAAAAAAAAAAAAATCCTGTATTTGAAATTTAGATTTTTTTTTTTTTTTTTTTTTTTTTTAAATAATTGTTAAAATTGAGTTAGTTCTTTTTACTTTAGTTTTAGATAATTATTCTGGTAAGAATAAAAATTTAAATTAACTATCTGACAATTGTAAATCTCAAAATTTATATAATAATAAATTATTTTAAATAATAATTTGTGGTGAAAGAATAAAAGAAAAGAAAAAAAAAATAACAGAAATAACAAACATAAAATAATATAGGATGAACATAACAAAAAAAACCTTATCTGATGCATAAACTATATCACATAAGCCAAGAAGAGTTACAGGAATACCAACAGCAGGCCCATTAACAGCAGCTACCAAAATTTTGGGAAAATCTATGAAGGCAGCAACAAAATCTCTAAAACACGCAAAGTAAAAAAAAAAAAATAATAATAATAAAAAAATAATAATAATAATAATACAAAAGAAGATATTGCTTAAATAAAATATTTAAACACATAAATATTTTTAATACAACTTTATTGTCTCTATCGCTCGTCTCATAGTTTCATAAATGATTGTAAAACAGAATATATATGATTATACTATATTTTTGTAAATCCAATGCAGAAAAAAAGAAATATTTAAAATATAAAATTTTCATTCATGTGTATATATATATAAAACGAGATACAATGGAAAATAAACAGATGATTAAATTGCCATAACAATCCACAAAAGCCTAAATGAGCTACTAATTAATTAAAATAAAATTATTTAAATAATTTGACCAGAAATATTTTAATTAGATATGAAAACAAAAATAAAATTATTTTATTTAAATGTGAAAACAAAAAATAATTCCAATGAGAATACAAACCATACAGAAATATCACAAGAAGGAGCTTTTAAATATTGTAAACAAGAATATTCTAAATGAACGAACAATCACAAGATGAACCACAAGAAAGATGGGAAAAGCTTAATTTCATGGATGAGTAAATAAATAAATTAAAAAATAAAATATTCAGAATGTAGATATAAATCTTCAGATATCACCATGTCTACACTGAGCTAAAACATGCAAGCTTTCATTTTGTGGCAATAATAATATAAAGCATTTTGTTAATATAAAGCAATATTAACACAAGCACACAAGCAATATTACAAGGTAACCGTATAATGAAAACATTGGTTTTGCAAAAAAAAAAAAAAAAAAAAAGAATGTATTAGTATATAGAAGACAAAAAAAAAAAAAAAAAAAAAGATTAAATGAAAACAGTTTTGGTTAGGATATATAAAATATTAGCTATAAAACAAGGTCTTTTTTTGTAAGTTATTTTTCAAATGACACTTTTACAATTTAATACTCATTCTGCAAAATGTGGCATTTATCACTATTCAAAATTTAAAGTTTTGGTAAAGTAATAACTCAAGTTAAAGTTAATAAAAAATATATCACTTAATACATATGAATGAATTGGAATGATCCAAGATTTGATCCTTGTGATCAATTTCCATCACCCAACTTCCTTAATCATGTTCTTACTGCTATGCTTTAAAATAAATAAATAAAAAAAAAAAAAAATTAATTAATTAATTAATAATAATAATAATAATCCATATATTGACATGAATGAGCAAAATGTCTTTCAAGGTCAATATAAATTGTCCAAAAGAGATACATTTGTTTAACAGATATTAATCTTCCTCTCCCAGTGTTTAAAAAGTATCCCATTGTTGCCACTGGAAATCAGGTTTGAAAGGAAACTTTTATTAACAGGTGCCAACAGTCTAAGAAGTTCATCCACAACCATTTCTGGGATAAATCTAAATTTTAATCTTTGGAACTTACTTTTGTTAAATATATATATGATGAATTATAGAGATGACAGCCGCTGGCACATAAGAAACATTAAGAATTCTTTTAGGAAAAAGCTTTATTTCACCAAAATAGCATGCCGGGCTTTATGGAAAGGCAATGAATTCTAGGCTGAGGTTTGGCTGGCACTTACGGCCTCTGCTACAATTGCCCTTCGTTAAGACGCTCTATGACAGAGCTCTTATTTAATTTCAGAAGGGAGAGCAGCATGAAGCGTTTAACAATTAAAAACTGTGGCAAAAGTCCTCTGGTTGTTTAAAGTTTGGCTTTATATATGCAATTTCCAAGCTCCTCATTGGACACTCAAGTCGCCTGGGGCTGTAAAAGAATTTCTGGGATCAATTAATATGCATGATAGATGCCGTGCAAGTTACAGATTGTATTAGTGTCAGCCCCAATGGCAGAAACACGGCAACATAGTCGTGGACACAGAAAAATGGCTTGTGGACAGTTTTTGACTACACTAATAGAAAAATTTGCCCGCAACTTTCGGACGGTCTTCGTCTGCACTAATAAAAAAAAAATTCTTGCAATTTTCCGTCAGTTTCTGTCTGCAGTCATAAAAAAATTGTTTTCAATTTATGGACATTTTTTGCCGCGACAATGCACTATCGATGTATAACACCTGCTCCAAAAGTGCTAATTTCATTTAAAACTGCTCCAAAACTTCTCCTCCACTTCAAAATTCACTTAATTTCTGTATCAAAACTAAAACTAATTATTTATAATTATTTATATTGTGTTGTGTCAAACATTGCTATAAAATATTTCATTCAATGAGTTCAACTTATTTTTGTATAATTGTTTATACTATATTATATTGTTCTGTAGTAAAACTGTATTCGTGTACTGCAGCGAATTTTGACTTATAATTTCGTTCATTTTCTGATTTCTGAGTGATGAAGTCTTTTGCTGTAAAACAAACTTTAAAGGGACAATTACAAATTATTCGTGATTTACAATTTCGACTAGCGATTTTCATAATTTGGGTTTTTAATCTTTTTTTATCCTTTTATATATATATATTTGTGAAATTACTGTTCTTTATAGCAAACGTTGTGTAAAACTTTCAATTTTAGCAGTCACTATGTATTTAATAAATCCCTCTTTAAATATAGAGATTTTCTAAAATGGACACTAGTAACTGATTTTTTAAAATTATCCTCTTTTCAAAAAACAGAGATTGTAGCTTAAATATAGCATTACCCCTCCCCCTTTATAACCTTAAAATCTATAACAACTGTGGTAACTACACAATAAAACAGACTCAGAATAATGAAAGAAAAAATTACCTAAGCATCTCAGATGCATTTTTTGCTGCTGTAGCAATATCTCCTTGAACAGATGAGAAATTACTCAAATCATTTCCACTGCTGTAATAATCACCCTGCCCTTATTTCAAAAGGGTTAAAAAAATAAAAATTAACATCAAACATAAAAACAAAAGCAAAGATAGTAAGAATCGTAATATATACAAGAGAAAATATTACCAGTAATTATTGTTACAGCAGTATAATTTTCACTAGCTTCTTTCAATGCAGAAATGATATCTTTATACATCTATATGGTAATAGAAAATTTTACTAAGGGAGCTTTTTAACTTACAAGGAGACGGCAAGGGTGTGGGCTCCTCAAATCGAACGGAGGTTCCGCGTGTAGTTAGCACTCAGTGAGTGTATTCATATACTCAAACCCTAGAGCGCATTACTTAGCCATCGCCGAGAAAAAATTCCTGAAGTTTGAAAAAGAAAATTTTTTAATTTGTATTAAAATTTAATAAATCGTTATAAACAATTTCTTTTCAACTTTTATACATTGTTAAATCGCAAATTTAATGATTTCTAACTTTTTAACATTAAACATATGGAAATTTATTATTCGCATGTGGTTGGAATTAAATAAAATTTAATATATCAAAAATAATATGAAGAATTTACAAATTACAAATTCATCTGTCGTAACGCTCCATTCCATTATGGAAATTTGTGTTTTTCTTGTTTTTATGATAAATATCATCCAGGTTTGTGCATTCGTAAAGATGAATGATTGAAAGAATTGCTAATGCTATAAACGTATAATCATAAATATTCATTGTATTTAATAATATGTTATTTTATAAAAAATAAATGGTAATGTTTAAAAGAACTGTGGCTTTTGTATTTATTCTATCTACAGTTCTAAGTTCTAATCGTTAAAAAGTTAGAAATCATTAAATTCGCGATTTAACAATGTATAAAAGTTGAAAAGAAAATGTTTATAACGATTCATTAAATTTTAATACAAATAAATTTTTTTTTTTTTTTCAAACTTCAGGAATTTTTTTCTCTGCAATGGCTAAGTAGTGCGCTCTAGGGTTTGAGTATATGAATACACTCACTGAGTACTAATTACACGCGGAACCTCCGTTCGATTTGAAGACCCCACACCCTTGCCGTCTCCTTGTTAATATAATTTATTCAAAGCAAAACAAAACAGAACAAATAAACTTTTATATAAGAAAAAAAATTGACATTAGTTAACAAAATTTGTAGTTGGGTAAAATATAAATTTTAGCATTTCTCTGAATGGGTGGATTATTTTGTATAAGATAGCCTAAATTCACAATTATTTTTTGAATGACCATTAAATAAAACTTTGGTAATTTTTTGAAATTAAAAATTTACTACAAATAGCATTTAAAATGAAAAGTAAATTCACCTAAAGTTTATTTTAAAAAAAGAAAAAATATTAGAAAGCTCCAATATTTACAATATTTTATTAATATTTCATGCCCAGAAAGATATAAAAATTAAATTTTTTAATATCGATTACCAACATGATAATAATATATTAAAAATAATTAACTAAATAATGTTTTACATTAATTCTATCATTTAAAAAAGTTCTATTTCAGTATCACCATAATATTGCACTTGTATTGACCAATTGACTTCTTAATGAGCTAAAACACATTACTTGTCCATGGCCAGTATTTTACACCCACTGTGTAAAATGCTTACTCTAAATAGGTGAAAAGGTTTAGAAGGTGAAATTACACTTCTAAAAAATAAGTGAGCAGAAAAATGTTAATAAGAATTAGGAATATCAATGTTTTAGGGGAGAGTATTTGTACATGCCTACCTTTCTGAATTCAATTTTTCGAATTAATTATTTTTTAAAATTCACAATCATGTGTTTTATGAATGTGAAATTATGTTGTAAATATTCCTGATTTATTAAATTTTTATAATTTACTTTAAGGATATAATGAATATTCAACAACTATTTGGTATTTAGACTGTTTGAACCTTTTCCTGAATATCGAACAAATATATTCGGTTGAATATTGTTGGATATATGGCAGAATAAATTCATGAGACAAAAAAAAAAAAAAAAAAAAAAAATGAATGTGCTTTTAAATATATTTAACAAGGAATATTTCAGAATTACATCGCACTACATTAGTTATTAGAAAATCTACCTACATTTACTTAATTTAAGTGGCATAATAAAGAAGTGTATATTAATTATGTATAAATTGCAAATGAAAATATTTTCTTATTGAAAATTTATCTTAGGTATTTAAACTAGCATTGGGCTTATTTCATTATTAAAATGCAAAATATACACCACATTTCACGGCAGTAAATTTCTTAATACAAAAATTAACAATTTTTATCTCACCTTCAAAATGAAATCTTAAACTACAAAATTAATAATTAAATAAAATTATTGTTCTATGTTTTCTGAAAAAAAAAAAAAAAAAAGTTAATTTCTACAGTAAAATGCATTATTTTGCTGGTTGTACTTTTAAGAATACAAACAAACATCTATAGGGGAGAGTGTTATACCTCAGGACACTTTTCACATTTTAATTTTTAACTTCTAAAACTGAAGTTAGATTTATATTCTAATATTCAAATACGCCAGCATTCTCCTGTATAATACATATTTTTTACTTATAGAAGTTTGAAAATAAAAAAAACTGCCAATCATTTTAAGTAGGAAGTGTATGTACACTGTCCCAAGGTACAACACCAGGTTGTAGATTGGGACATGCTTCAGAATTTATGCAATAGTCTTAGCCTAAACCAGTTTTATGCAAGATAAAAAAATTTTAATCTTATTGGTCATTGGTGTTTCAGTGATCTTGTATCTGTTGCTTGGCTTCTACTATGCTTAATAGATCATCTTTATTAATATATATATATATATATATATATATATATATATATATATTTAAGGCATTAAATTAAAAATGTACACTTAAGATGCATTACACAAATAATAATAAATTAAAAAGTTTAAATCTTATTCGTAAATTAACCAAGTATTGATAAAGTCTATATTTTGACATTATATGATGTAAAATTAACCGTGAGATTTCTCGTTCATATTAGGTTTAGAAATTTAAAATATTCGCATGTTCTTGACACTCAATATTTTATTCAGTTTCACTCCCTCTTCTTTTAACTATTTTCTTTCTTTTTTATTAAAATCAATGGTTAATTAAAATCTAAGTAATTTATCTTCTATTTACTTTTATAATTTTAAGTTAATAAACATTTAAAAGCTTATAGTTTATTTAAAATTTATTTTACAATAAAATATTATCTTAATACATTAGCCGAAGCTATCCATATGCAAATGACATAAGTCTACGTCATCTGCTTGAATTGAATAAGTAGCGTAGCAGTAAAGCAATCGTGTGGCTTTTTGGGTGCTAGTGCCGATGTGAATCCCGGCAATTCTGAAGCTGGTGTGAAACGTAGCTTGTATATTTCAGTCTAAGCTGCCTCGACAATAACCTTGACAATGTTAAAGCTTGTGTAGAAAGCTGTTCTTTTCCAGATGAAGTTTAGGTAAATGTTTAGATTAATTCGAGATTAATAGTCATTTTAAAACAAGCTACATTCAGTAATTATATAAGCGTCAGTAACTACTCTGTATTAATCTATCTGCCCTGAAGAATATTAAACGAATCGTCTAAATGTTTTATAATTTTTATTTTCGTTTGCCATATTTTTATTTCACTAGACAAATCAATCTAGTTTTTAAATAAATGAATTTATTTAAAAGAAAAACTTGTCATATTTCTTTTTACCTGCTCAATACAGTTTCCACTGGACTCTGTTATTTCAACTCTGCTTAACCTTGAAGCTTGAAAAATTGTGCAAACACATTGAAACAGGCTTGGACATCTTGGTGGGATTTGAAATTTGGCACTGAAGTAGCTTGGACGGTTCTCGCTAAAATGTTTACTTATGCATTTGCGATACCCATATCAACTCATTGCCGAAATGACAACAAAATTATAAATAATTATATTATAAGATAAATATGTATATATATATACCATGTTTTTAAATTTTCTGTTGAATCTTATACGAGGTGTGGCTATTAAATAACGAGACTATTGCTATAAAACATTTTATTTTAAATTTATACATATTTAGTTATTATCACCTTCAATATACACCCTTCCTCTATCCCTGCAACGCTCAATGCGAATTTTCCATTGTTCAAAACAGTGCTGGAAGTCTTGTCCTGTGAGCTCCTGCATGAAGCGTGTCGCTTTTTCTTTCACAGCTTTAACTGACTCAAATCTTGTTCCTTTTAATGCAGATTTAACTTTGGGAATGGATAAAAGTCACTTGGGGCCAGGTCAGGCGAATAAGGCGGATGGTCTAAAACTGGGATTTTGTATTTGGCTAGAAACGTTTTGACAGACAATGACATGTGAGCCGGCGCGTTGTCTTCATGGAGAACCCATGACTTGTTCTTCCACAATTTAGGTCGCTTTTTCCTTACCCCTTCACAGAGTTGAGCAAGCACCTCAAGATAGTAATGTTTGTTAATAGTTTGACATTCAGGAACCCAGTGAAGGTACACAATACCAAGAATGTCGAAAAAAAGGATCATTATCGCTTTGAATTTCGGTCATCATCTCCAAAGTCTTCTCAGCCATCTTGGAAATGGTTGAACCACTCAGAAACTCGCACACATGATAAACATTCATCGCCATAAACTTGTTTTAATAAAGATAAGTTTCACTGGTGATTTTACCAAGTTTCACGTGAAATTTCACGACAATTCGTTGCTCTACTTATAACGTTTTCGGCAAAACGAAACAAACACCTTTTACACAAACAAAGGTTACGGCCAGACTGATTTCTCTACAAACATGGGAGGCCCTGCAATCGAAAGAGAAGGCTTTACGCTGCACAGCTGTCAGTCGTTCGGATTTGACGCATATGTAGTTCATTTGTAGCAGCAATAGTCTCGTTATTTAATAGCCACACCTCGTAATTATAGAACAACATTAGCACTTTATCAATGAGTAGAAAATTTTAAAACAATAATGACGTCAATTTTTGTGAGATGCATATTTTAATTTTTTACAATTTTTCAATGTTTACGTTTAATTAAATGTATTTATTTTTATATTGAAAAATAATAATAATAATAATGAACTAGTATTTTTTTTGGCAACTATTAAATTATAACTAATATTTATTTTCATATTTCAAATAATTAAAAGAAAACTTTGCAACATAATATCTTTAATAACTTGATATATATAGTGTTCACAGAAGAAATGAACAATTTTTAGAGCTATTTTAAAAAGTATAACATCTATGCAGTATCTTTTTAAAAAAATCATCAGTTTTTACTAAAAAAAAAATCTCCAACTTTCATCACAAAAGTAGTTAAATCTAGACCAATCAAAAATAGGAGTGGTCCACCCGGAAGTGTTCCCGACAAACTCTTTGCTTTATTTATAAGATTGCCATCATCTGTGCTTGATAAAATTGGTTTATCAATATCTGAACTGCTAATTTGTTTTGTAGGTGATTTTTCCCCCCATTCTGGATGCAGTAGTTTTCTGCTTTGCAGTTTCGATTTCAATTTTACAGGAGAATATATTAAATGTAAGATTTTGTTTTTCTTATATTGCCATTGTTTTTTGAAGCTGAAACTTTGAGAAATGCCCAAATCATTACTGGTGATGTCCCATCTTGAGAACATGAAGATGAACAAGCTACACATACAGCTGTTAACTCATTTGTTGCATTTACTGCTGTTACTTCAGCAGCTTTATTTAACACTTGAGTTGAATCAATTGGTCTATCAGATATACATGAAGTTATACTAAAAAATTATTATGTCCCAAGGTACAATCACCACATGGTTTAAGTAAAATTAAAATGGTGATGAATCAAAATGCAGTATCACTACTTTTTCAATATCCATTTAAAATTGAGTAGAATAGTTTTACAAATACTAGTTCAGAAATTGAAATTAAAATGAGAAAAATATTTACTTTTAAGTAGTGAAATTTTCTTTCACTCACTAAGTCCTGTGTAATGTTCAGCGTTTATGTGCTGCTTTTCAATGTGCTGTTATCTATTTGTTAAAGTCACATTTAGAAAAAAAAAAAAAAAAAAAAAATTGATGTTGCCAATAGGCTTTTAGAAATTGGCAATGTCCCAAGGTACAAGCGTCCTAAAGTAGAACACTCTCCCCTATAACAAAAGTCTATTTCATACATTTCTGTATTTAATTAACCTTTTGTGGAATGTTCATAATATTTCTTTATGAATTAAACAAATAAAAGTTCAAATACTATTTGAAGCAGCAATTAAAATTTCTTTATAATGAATAAATACCTTTTGACAATATCAATAATGTACTATATGATTGAATTACAAAATGTATAATAATATTAATGTTTGAATCACAAAATATATAATTGTATTACATATGATATGTTTTCTTACCTGCACAGTGATAGCATTTTTTTTATTTGGACGAGCAAATGTAAGTTGGGTAACATGTTCGTTAACTTCATAAGTAATACCTTCATATTGTTTTCCAGTAGTTATATTCTTTTCAGTACTAGCATCCTTACCACATAATTCATTCACTGTAGAGATATATTTGCTTTTAGCTTCATCCTAGGAAAAAAATCTCTATTAAAAACAATAAAATGTATCATATATATTCATATATCACACATAAAGTTTCAATCAGAAACATGAGATCCATAAGTAATTAGCATGAATCTCGATTAATTTGTGCTTAATGTTACATAACAATATTTCTAAAGAAGTTTTTAGCAGCCTAAAAATAATATCTTGCCTAATCTAACTGTTCGCCTTTTTATTTTATTAGTAAAATGGAAAAACTTCCACTAAAGAACATGTACATATAAAAAAAGTTATATATATGTACTATGTAACTATAATTTTCTACTTTTTCACAAATAAAAAAGCAAAAGATTACCCCAACTTCAATAAATATAGCTATTATATATATATATATATATATATATATATATATGTTTTAAGTTAAGAAAAAAAAAAAAAAAAGAAAGAGGTGGTGTCATCAAATATAATCCCATATGTCAGGGAGTCCGTGCCTCTGGCCCCCTCCAATCAAGGACTACCCCTAAAATCTGTTGATGGAAAAATAATGATGTTTTCAATTTTTTCTCTTTTTAAGTAGCTGACTTTTATTAAACTTTATTATTTAACTATCAATTTTTCTCTTCTTGGCCTCCTACTTAAGAAATTACTAAGCTTTATTGTGACATATCTGTATGTTCGTATATGAGTCAGTTGAGTGAGTATCTTTCATTAATTTAGGAATTATGTAACCATCTACTTTTGCATCTCTCTCTTCAGTCACTATATGACCTCTGTTTGAAATATAAAAAATATTTTATTTATTTATTTATATTTTTCCTTTTAGATGGATTATGTTTTGAAATTATTTTAAAAATATTGTTGCAACTTACTGCACCAACACTATTTCAGACCATTAACTTCGGGATAATTTTAAAAATTTGAGAAAGCAATGCATAAGCGTTAACAAATTCCGAGGGGTAACATTGCTTTTTTTTATCCCTTATTCAGATACATATGTAAAGACATTGTCTCTCAGAAAGAGAGAATGGTTAAAAACACTTAGATATAAAAACATTACATTTAATTAAAAACTTATTTACAATAAAAGTATAATTTTTCGAAGCTTTTCACATTGATCAGCAAAGCATCACCAGGAAAACATTTAAAAAAACTTGTTCGTGAGGTGCAGTACAATATATACTTCAATATCTTACAGTTATAGATTAAATTAAGCTTGATGTAGAGGGAAACAATCTAAATGGCAATCACAAAAAGTCACTTTTAGATGAATCACAGGATAAGATAGGTAGGAACTGGGTTGGGTCACAAGGAGGTAATGTCATGTCATAGAACTGTACTTGAGATGTGAATCCAGTGATGTGATTGCTCGCACCATAGCAGAAAATGTGAGACACGAGACGTATGTTGTAGATTTTTTTTTTTTTTTTTTTTTTTTTTTTTTAAGTCTGCAGATTATTTCTAAAACAGTACTGTGAAGAGATTCCGTATTTCCCGATTTTGGCAGGAAAGATAGTGATTTTCAATATTTCTCCATTCATGTCATAAATGTTAATATTCATTTTAATACTTTATTAGATTCTAGAAGCTATAAAGTAGAATTTTTCAATATCTCTCACTCATGTAATTTTTTGTTCCCACTGCTAATGATCGGCGATCAAACAGACTATGGAATCCTTGCGATTTTCAATCTTTCTCTATCTGCAAAATAAATGTCAATATTCTTTTTAAACTTATTTAATTAGATTCCAGAACCTATAAAGAAGTAGAATTGTTCAATATCTCTCACTCATATATTTTATTCTCCCCCCCCCCCCCCCCGCTAACGATCGGTGAACAAACGCTCCACAGAAACGTTATGATTTACAGTCTTTTTCCGTCAATGTTCATTTTAAACTTATTTTATTAGATTCTAGAACCTATGAAGAAATAGAATTATTCAATATCTCTCATTCATATAATTTTCCCACCTCCCCCCCTTCCTCTACCATTTGCTAACGATCGGAAATGAAAACTCCCTGCAAAAATCTTGTGGTTTCCAGTCTTTCTCTATGCAGAATAAATGTCAATATTCTTTTTAAACTTGCTTTATTAAAAATTATAGAACCTATTAAAACGTAGTATTGTTCAATATGTAATTTTTGTTATTGTTCCTTTGAATATATAGATTTTGCTTAGTGCTAAGACTAGGTTAATTTGGCGCTCCACCAGGCGGCCCTTTTAAACACATTTTTAGCACTCAGCAGCCCTTTTAAAAACATTTTTATACCAAATTGGCCTTTTCTAACATTTTAAATGTTCAGAGGCCTTTACATTCTTTTCTTTCTCACATGTAACCTTCTAGCAATAATTTTACAGCTTTCTTGGAAGAACAAATACATAATATATCCTACATGTATACGTGTTAAATTAACCCCTTCCGCTCCAGGCTAGCTGTAGTGTAAATATGTTAAATACCAGATTATAATTTTGAAATAATGCAATACTTTCTTTGGACGTATGCACGTACGTCCATGGTATTAATGGCCATTAACACTAGGACGTACGCACGTACGTCCCTGGAGTGGAAGGGGTTAATAATTTACTTTTGTCTCAGAAAAATCCCAACATAGAAGACTGCAAATTATGCCCTTTTTATTGAATTACCCAGTGCAGCCTTTTTATTCTAGAGTCAGCACTATTGCATCAATTTCAAAGTTTGATGATCTTGATACACTTTTGTTTAAATACTAGTATTTTTGTAAATAGATCGTTTGCACTATAGAAAAAATTAGAACTGAAAGGATCACATATAAAAATTTTATAGAAAACATCGTGCTAGAGAGCTGTCAAAGAAAATACCTGTTCTTATTAAGTTAATTAAACACACAGTTTCAATTCCAGTGTCAGAAATTTTCTGTGAAAGTTGGGGTTCGGACATTGAGAAGGTGAGCAAAATGCAATTACGATGTACTGATGGCAATGATGAACAAACTATAAATAGTTAAAAGAAAATGTATACTTCTTAATATCCCTCTATCTGCTTACACAAGAACCAGAAAATTTTAGAAAGCTGCATTAATTTCAATGTTTAGAATCTCAGCTCTTTATCTAGCTATATGTAATTAAAATTTTATAACTACAAAGCTTTGACATACCTAACATATTAATAACATTAGATAAAATATGCTTACAGAATCCGGTAACTTCTTTCCCTTAATTTATTGTGAATTTATGCTGCAGATTATTTTCTAATGCATAAATAGCTGTCGCAGATTGACAAAAAAAATTCTGCTACAGTACGAAGCCGAAAATCCAGACAATTTCGGTGGCATTAATCATCATCATCAACAGCGATTTTTTCTTCTTCTATGTATAGATATATCTAAATAAAGAACCGAAAATGTATTTTATTTCTTAGTAATCTTCAAAACCGGCATTTGCAAAGTCTGAAAGAGGAGGGAGAAGATTATAATAATAGTAACTATTTTTTAAACATTTATCTAATTGAGAACTAAATTCTGTATTCTATTTCAATTATGCTCAAACTTTTAGTTGAAAAACAAAGTTCTTAAAAAAAAAAAAAAAAATCATGGAAATGTTTTAAGAATGGTATGTTTTTCTTATTTATTTTCTGTTACTGTAACTTGCACTAATTTTTGCATGCAAATATTATAATAAATCTGTTTTGTTTTTCAAGTTTAATTTTAATTATTTATTGTTAAAGTTGATAAAAAAAAATATTACAGAATATATTTAAAAATTGTAATATATTATTTTTTACTTGAATTTGCATATTATTCAAGTACTTAAATGAAAATATTATATTATTTAGGCATGACCGAAAATCTGAAAATCCGGAATCGGCGCGGTCCCTACGATTCCGGATTTTCGGCTTCGTACTGTACTGGGATTATTCAGAAAAGGTACCGCCATGCCGATTTATTCCATTTTCCATCTACAAGCATCTCCAGCTTCTCCTTTTCCAAGTAATCACCTCACTAGATCCACATCTCATGTACTGTTCTATGGCATGACATTACCTCCTTGTGATCCAAGCCAGATCCTACCAATCTTATCCTGTGATGCACCTAAAAGTGACTTTTCGGTGAATACCGTTTCAATGTTTTCCTTCTGCATCAAACTTATCCTCATCTATAACTGCAAGATATTGAAGTATATATTGTCCTACACTTCAAGAACAAGTTTGTAAAATTGTTTTCCTAATGATGCTTTGTTAATATAAAATTTCATTATAATTTAAAAGCAAAAAGCTTCAAAAATGCATATTTTTATCGTAAATAAGTTTTTAATCAAATCTAATGTTTCTACATATCTGCATGTTTTTAAAAAGTGTCTTTTAAAACATAATAATAGATGAAAAGAAGTACTTTGGTCTTTATGTATTCTGGTTGGGTAACAAATTCATGAGAAGAAAAAATTTTGGAGCTATTTAGCATTAGGTAAATATACTTCTGAACAGAATATTTGACAAATGGGGGTAATTGCTGCTATAGCCTTTGAATAGCTAGTTGATAAAATAAATTAATATATAAAAAAAAAAATGCATTAGTTTAAAGTTAGATAGCTGAAATTATTTTCATTCTTAGAATTACACAGGTCAAACTGTCTTTGTTTGAGGAGCAGAGATTCACTCTGGAGTACCATATTCCCCTGGAAAATACCTGAAAGAAACACCGTTCAAAACAAAACAGAGCTTTTAGGACAAGAAGACTTTCTTTCAGAAAGCAAAAAAAAGCAATGTTATCATTTTGTTGTAGAACACAATGAAGCCCCAAATTTCCCTCGTAGGTGTTAATACTAGTTTACCTCCATTAAAAGTTCATGTATAATTATGCCTCTTTCTTATGAATCATATTTTACAAGCACAAATCATTTTATTTTTCTTTTAACTTGAATTGATCAATTCCACAAAGTGAGTCTTCCAATTCAGTTACCAACTTTTCTCTTGGAGGTCCATATAATTTTTCAACACAAGCCTTTCCATGCGAGGGAGCAAGGCTCCGTTCTTTTTATATTCTTGTTACCTTGTCGCCCTCTGTCGTGTGAAAGCTCTGCTTTGGTGACCTCTGTAATTTTTTTTTTTTTTTCTGTTTATGCAATAAACAACAGAGGAGGTTTAATCTTTAGACACAGGCTCTTTTGAATCTCCACAGTGCCATCGGAGCCCCTCTCTAAAGGTTAAAATTGCTCAAAAACGCTGCATAGTGGTGAGCGGCCACCTTCTGTCTTAGAATCTCCACATATATAACAATTAACCTTGTCTAGAGAATAACTCAACAGATATAATGATAAAATGTTTAAACTCTTTTCTATATGCACCCTGTATACATTTATTATTAATTCTATGAAAAGAAAATAGTATGTGCACTCAGAGAATGGTATGGTGTTTTCCAAAATGGCAAGAAGCACTAAGAAATGAAATTGCGCAAATCAGTGTTGCCAAATTTAGGTATTATTTTATTCAATAATCACCAATAATTTTAAGGAGTGATAATTGATATATATTATACATAAGACGATCAATCTTTGAAGTTTGAAGTGATTAGGTAACCTTTACAATTAAAATTTAATGGTAGATATTGAATAAAAAAGTTCCTTAAATTTGGCAACTGTAACACAAATAATAATATTGCAATGTAGATATTTCATATGGCAGACATAGAAATAGCATGATGCGGTACAGTGCTAAATATACATATAATAAACTTTCTCTATATAGAGTTTCCCCTCTATCAGGGAGGTGGTGTCCTCCTATCAGAGAATTTCTAGCACCAAAACTTGAAAAAAAAAAAAAAAGAAAGAAAATCAGATACTTACATGATTATATTATCATAGGTTATCTTAATATTACTAAAGATCCTTTCAATGTAAAAATTCATGAATTTTAGACTTAAATGTAGACTGCTATTTAAAGATAATATAAATGATGTTGTTATATAATTCAATTGTAATATTGGCATATTAATTTACAAACTTGCTATGATTTAATAGGGTTTTCACCACTAAAAAATGGATGTGAGTTTCTCACCCATACTCCGAAACTAATGAGATTAAAATAATAATAATAATAATAATAAATAAAAATGAATAGATGAATCTGACCACATTACTCAGGCTGTAATAAAAAAATAAAACCCACTCACGCCTATAATGAAATTTAATCAAACTATTAACATCAATAATAAAGATTGGTAATAAACATTTACCAATCTGAAACATTTAACACATAAGATGAACATTAAGAAATTTAATATCAAGTGGGAAATCGCTCAAAACCAGAAGAATTTCTCTTCAGAGAACGTACATTCTTCATAGAGCAGATCAGCAGCGCCGACTTTGAAAAATTTCTGGGGGGGCTCGAAACAAGGCCGTAGCCAGGATTATATTTGAGAAGGGAGGGGGCATCACATTTCTAATACAAGGTCATCAAATATGGTATAATAATGTACACATGCTTACCCAAGGAAAAGAACATATGCATACACAAACAACGGCCTGATTAACACAGGGGCACGTGCCAGGGGCCCCAAGACTGGTCCTGAAAATGCCATCATAATTTTTGCCATTTTTATAAAATTATGTAAATCGAATTTATAAAACAAAATTAGGAGTAGCAGGAAGGTCACTGGGATAATACGGCCATCGGCCACTTCAATTTGAAACCAATATTATGATTATGGTTAAGTTAAAATTGGAGGGAAAGGCAGAATCTCGAAATAATTTGTGCTGTATCTTCTCTTTAAGTTTTAAAAACAATATTTGTTCTTACTTTTCATTTTTACTACTTAAAATGTTAAAATTTCATAAACTATCTTTAATTAAATTTTTATAGAATGGAGTAGAAGGCTGATTTTTTACCAACTATGTGAAAAATGCCACAGCTGGAAATCAAACTCGGGCCATTCCGCTTAACGCGCGGATGCTCTAACCACTGAGCTGATAACCAGCTCGGCACTTCTCACATAATTTATATTGGCAAGGTCACTGAGTCTGCATTAGAGCAGCTATATCAAGTGACAAATTTGAACATGGCACAACTCCAATAGGCCATAAAATTTAATTTTAATCTTTTTTTTTAAATAGCTGTTTAAAAAAAAAAAAAAATTTCTAAATATATTTAATTAAAAGCAGAAGGCCCGGGTTCGATAACCAGATCTGGTATTTTTCACATAGTTGGTATAAAAAATCAACCTTCCACTCTAAAATTTTCTAAATGAACTTTCAGGGTTGATGAATAAATTTCTAAATTAAATTAAAATTTCGTGGTCTATTGGAGTTGTGCCATGACTATTAATGTCACTTGATATAGCTGTGTGTACAGACTCGGTGACTTTGCCAACGAATGTTATGTGAGAAATGCCTAGCTGGTAATCAGTCAGGTTAGCTCAATGGTTTGAGCATCTGCACGTAAAGCGGAAGGCCCGGGTTCGATACCCGACTCAGGTATTTTTCACATAGTTGGTATAAAAAATCAGCCTTACACTCTAAAATTTTCTGCAATGATCTTTAATTATTACATTTATAAAAGGATTTAAATTTATTAAAAACATTTTAAAATTACCTTACTAAATAATCCTTATGAGTTGGCGATATATTTCGGTCCTCATCCGAGGCCATCTTCAAAGCCAGATGATATAAACAATGATCGTCGGTTGCTCCTTCTTTTATAATTTTGCCGCTCTTCTTCTCTTCACTTCTCTTCTTTTATCAGGGTCGGTTTCCATTCAGGTGGTATTATGCTATGCTCAATGTCGTTAATTGCGTTTTGCGTTGATATGATCTCTATGGCCTCTCTTTTCATCGCGTACTTGTGCAAGTTGAAGGATGAAATTTTTTGAAAGTTAATAGAGTTAGTATCGATAGGATTATTGATGTTATGCCTAGAGAATGCTGTGGATGGTTTGTTAAATTTAATGTCGCTGAGGTGTTCGTTTATTCTATCTTTAATTTTTCTCTTGGTCATCCCAATGTAGCTTGCTTTGTTATGGTCGTGGTCTTGAAAATTAATTTTGTATATTCCGGCAGTTTGATTAAAGGGGATGGGATCTTTTTCGTTTCGGATTCGTTGGAAAATGTTTTTGTCTGGTTTGATGGGGATGTTGACGTTGTATTTTTTAGCTTCATTATGGATTTTGACAGATGCGCCGTTACAGTAGGGAATAGAGGAGGTGAAGGAAGGTTTTGTTTTTTGTGCGTTTGTGATCTGGTTGAGTTGTTTAATTCGTTTTTTATAGAGTTTATCAACAAGTTTTGGGTTGTAGTTAGCTTTTTTGGCGATATTTTTGATAAATTTTAATTCGGTATTTAGAAGTGATTTATTAGAGCATATTAGGATGGCACGGTTTATATAGGATCTTAAGGCAGCGTATTTATATGGAAGGGGGGTGTTACATTTATTGTTTATGATTTCATTATTATTGGTAGCTTTGCGGAAAACGGTGGTGTCGATTGTGTGGTTTTGATTTTTGGTGATGTAGACGTCCAGGAAATTTAGGCTATTGTTTTTTTCGGTTTCATTTGTGAATTTAATGAGGGGATCAAGTTTGTTAAGGTCTGAGAGAATAAGTTCAGGGTTGGTATTTTGGGGGGTGATGGTGAATATGTCGTCTACATATCGGACCCAGAGTTTACAATTTTTAATAATATTATTTGCGGTTTGTTCAAAAAGTCTTAATTTTAGTTCGGCAATAATCCCTGAGATCGGAGACCCCATGGGCACGCCCTGAGTTTGCCTGTAAATGTTACCATTAAAAAAGAAAAAGGAGTTGTTTAGAATTAGATTGCTTGTACGGATTAGAGTATCACTGATTTTGTTATCGCCAAATTGGTTAATAATTCTTTCGTGGATAATTTTACTAATTTCGGTTACGTCTATGGATGGATATAGGCCTTTTACATCGAAACTATTAAGGGTATCATGAAAGTGTATAGTGGTATATCCGTCCATAGACATAACCGAAATTAGTAAAATTATCCACGAAAGAATTATTAACCAATTTGGCGATAACAAAATCAGTGATACTCTAATCCGTACAAGCAATCTAATTCTAAACAACTCCTTTTTCTTTTTTAATGGTAACATTTACAGGCAAACTCAGGGCGTGCCCATGGGGTCTCCGATCTCAGGGATTATTGCCGAACTAAAATTAAGACTTTTTGAACAAACCGCAAATAATATTATTAAAAATTGTAAACTCTGGGTCCGATATGTAGACGACATATTCACCATCACCCCCCAAAATACCAACCCTGAACTTATTCTCTCAGACCTTAACAAACTTGATCCCCTCATTAAATTCACAAATGAAACCGAAAAAAACAATAGCCTAAATTTCCTGGACGTCTACATCACCAAAAATCAAAACCACACAATCGACACCACCGTTTTCCGCAAAGCTACCAATAATAATGAAATCATAAACAATAAATGTAACACCCCCCTTCCATATAAATACGCTGCCTTAAGATCCTATATAAACCGTGCCATCCTAATATGCTCTAATAAATCACTTCTAAATACCGAATTAAAATTTATCAAAAATATCGCCAAAAAAGCTAACTACAACCCAAAACTTGTTGATAAACTCTATAAAAAACGAATTAAACAACTCAACCAGATCACAAACGCACAAAAAACAAAACCTTCCTTCACCTCCTCTATTCCCTACTGTAATGGCGCATCTGTCAAAATCCATAATGAAGCTAAAAAATACAACGTCAACATCCCCATCAAACCAGACAAAAACATTTTCCAACGAATCCGAAACGAAAAAGATCCCATCCCCTTTAATCAAACTGCCGGAATATACAAAATTAATTTTCAAGACCACGACCATAACAAAGCAAGCTACATTGGGATGACCAAGAGAAAAATTAAAGATAGAATAAACGAACACCTCAGCGACATTAAATTTAACAAACCATCCACAGCATTCTCTAGGCATAACATCAATAATCCTATCGATACTAACTCTATTAACTTTCAAAAAATTTCATCCTTCAACTCGCACAAGTACGCGATGAAAAGAGAGGCCATAGAGATCATATCAACGCAAAACGCAATTAACGACATTGAGCATAGCATAATACCACCTGAATGGAAACCGACCCTGATAAAAGAAGAGAAGTGAAGAGAAGAAGAGCGGCAAAATTATAAAAGAAGGAGCAACCGACGATCATTGTTTATATCATCTGGCTTTGAAGATGGCCTCGGATGAGGACCGAAATATATCGCCAACTCATAAGGATTATTTAGTAAGGTAATTTTAAAATGTTTTTAAGATCTTTAATTAATTAATTATTTAAGGTAATAGGACAAATGAAGGTAATATCGCTACGTTCATGTTTTTCGTGCTAAATCGATTTATTACCCCAAAAATCATCTTTTTTAGGAATGTTGGTGTGAAAATTGCCTGAATAATTTTAAATGAACTTTTGAATTTAATAACAGATTTGAATTCTATAAAAATGTAGGTAAATTAATGAAACAGGGAGGTGAGGGGAGCTAGAATTACTCGTCGAATAAAGCTGTTCCGAAGCTTAATTTGAATTGATTTAACATAGGTTTGCATAAAAGTCCTCGCTATCTTACCCCTTAATCTCCAATATCTGCATTTATAGTATTAAATTTCAGGGTAGTCGTGTGAGTGACACACCAGATTATCTAAAATAAAAAGTTTCATAAAAAAAGGGGGCAATATTATATACCTTTTATTGTTTATAAATTCATGACTTACATCCAAAAAAGTTCATTTTTATTTAAAAATGCCAAGGGAAAAAAGAAGCAACCAAATAAATAAAATGCAAATATAAATAAAAGAATTTTTTAAAAAGACGAATTAAACATCTCAGAAACCTTTATAAAAATTATTTTCATTTAAACTTAGGGAAGAGAGTAGCATCAAGTGTATATAATATCAATAAAATTAAATTAAAAATGTAATAACAATATGGCAGTAACTTTTGTGAAAATAGTTGTATTACTTTGCATCAATGTTTCTGAAAACTTTTGCTCCTCATGCACATATCATAAGTGATTGGGATTCCCAAAGGGAATCATCTTCCTCTGAACTCCCCCCCCTCCCGCGCCCCATACAGAGACTTTCAGCCTTTCTTGGTTTTCTTTTTATCTTTCTTTCTTTTTCTTTTTTTTCTTAGTCTATTTATGTCCATTTTCAATTGAAACAACCTTACTTTACAGCTATGATTTTGGTAAAAAACTAAATAAGAAATAGAGGAAAGAATTTCATGTTTAATAGGGAATCAGTATTCGAAATTTCTGGGGGGGCTCGAGCCCTCGAGCCCCCACATAGTCGGCGCCACTGGAGCAGATAATCACAAGAATTCAAAGACTGTAGAGCTATTTTAAGCCAATAATCTGCAGTCATACGTCCCAATCTTGCAACAAACGCAACAATTAAAAGAAATAACAAAGAACCACATATGGAAATGAAGCTATAAGACTTTAAACATTATAATTTTAAAATTTTAACGAAGTTAATAAACATATAATAAATATAAATACCTTAAAATTTTACTTCGTATATGGCAGAAGAGCTCTTTTCGGAAGGGGGCCCCCTACTTCATCGGTGCCGTCTGCACACCGTGGCTGGCGGTCTTGTGTTTGATGTTCTTCTCTTTTAAGTAGGTGACGCCATATCTCTCCTATCTCAGCTGACTCGTGGTCATTGATTGCGTCATTATTTTGATGCGCGATTTCGATGCTCTCACGGATATATGCGTAGGTTGGGTTATTGTAATTAGCTATTTACGCGACGTTTTCAAAGTCAATTTCCATATTGTTTTCAAAATAATTTCTGGCAAGCGCGGTTGTATTACGGTTAAATTTAATGTCATTTTTATGTTCTTTTATTCTTAAGATTAAAACCAGAATTCAATGTAATTTTTTCATAACAACTCAGACACTATGCCTACAAACCACTAATGCTAATTTTTGTGTCAGTTGTCAAATCATAACAACATAGTAAGGGGAGATGGAGGTTATAGCCCCATAATTTGTTCTTTGTATTATTCCTTATTTTTGTAAATAAATACAATAAATAACATTTTCACATTATGATGCAACTGAACTAAATTTCTTGGCAAGTTTAGCAAAATACTTAGTAATAAGTTTGGTTTTGATAATAGAGTACCATATTGTTTAACAGCATGTTACTAAGTTGTAAAAACACATAATGCATGACAAAGAAATTTATTAATCTTACTTGAGACATTTCTCCTAAAGCTTTCCAAGCAGACCACTTTGCCTTCCCAACAAAATCGAAAGCAGACGAGGGTTTATCAGTACAGCATGGTCCTTCTGTTGACTAAAATAAGAGTCAATCAATAAAACACTTTGTATCATAAATAATCGCCCCCCCCCTCCCACCCCCACAAAGATAAGAGAAAATAAAATTACATTATAATTTCATTCACAACAATATATCAAACACTTATTGAAAACAACTGATTTCACCCTAGTAGCTCTCATTAAGGAATTACTAGACTTCAAGAATTTTGCCATCCAATCACCTTATCAATCAATGCATTGTTTTTTACCAATCTTACTGTTACATATTTTTTTTTTCTTTTTGAAATTTAAAAAAGCTAGTTTATAATAATAATAATATATATATATATATATATACATATATATATAAACGATAAAATGTACATTAATACTTAAATGAAATAATAAGTTTAATTAAATGACATTAAAATATATTTGAATTATTTTCTAGACGTTTTGATAAATATTTTTACCTGTTTGAACAGAGCATATAATTTTAATTTCATCTCATTTCCGGGATCACTTTTCAAAGACTTTAATTTTTCAGCAGCATTTTTAAAATCTGCAGTTAAAGAACTCATTTTTCGAAAATGATTAAAGATTGGCAATTTTCTAAAATGCTGAATTTTAGAAACTCTAAAAAAGTAAAACAACAAATTAAAAGTATACTTGGTTAAAAACAAATATATTCATTTTTAAAACAAAAAAGGGAATATGTTTAACTAAGATTTAAATAACAATAAAAACTAACTGATTACTCGGAATCTTGAATATTCTACTGTTAACTAGAAAGTTTCTGCTAAAAATTCTGAAACTATTAGCCACAATATACATTTGATGTAGAAATATATTACAAAGAGGAAAGAAAAAAACAGATGACAGATAAGCCAGTGGCAAAGTGCCGCAAGTGCAAGAATAAATAAGAATCGAAACCGGAAAAATATGATTGATAATCGAACATAATAATCGAATGAAATATTTCTGCTATTTTTTAATATACTTAAGACACATTTTTGATAGATTATTTTAAGAGAGGATGAGTTAGAATGTGAAATTCTTTGTATATTATTAACTTTTTTAATTCTTTAATAAACGTTAGTTACAGAAATGCTTAACATTGCGTCGATTACTAAATAATCGATTGTTAGTTGTAAGATGCAACGTCGACTGCTTCTTGATGGTAAACAAAACAACAGGCAAGCAAGAGGACAGGCTACAAAAACAGAAATTTATATATTTGTTTTCTGGCTAACATAAGATATAATGCGGATTTTGTTTTTAACAGATTGTTAATTATGTAATGATTTTAAAGGGAATGTCTACATTTTTTATTTAATATATTTATTTTTAGAATTGTACTAAATTGTTTATGTTGCGGCAAGTTACTCTGAAGAAAAAGAATATTTGCAGCAATGTCTTCAGATACTGAAGATTTAGATATAAACAGCATTGAAGATGCTAAACGTACATTTGAATATTACAGTGCTGAAGAGGTTAATGGGTTTAATACCAAAGCTTTATATTTGATTTTCAAGTATTTTCTTTTCTAGCGTGACGTCTGTTAGTTATTACACATCTAAATACACACATCACTGAACATTTATTAAATCTTGACATGTCGATTACTTTCTACAAATTTTACAATAACTTAGAATAATTGTAATAGTTAATGCGTGAATTTGCAAATCTTTTATTATCATAACTATAACTGTTAAATGATTAGGATAACCCTAGAATCGCTCCCCTGCGTTTTTCAAAAATCACCAACTTGGCACTATTCAGTCTTCTCACTGGGAATCAACCAAAAGTGACAATCTAAGAATGTGTTTTAAAAGAAGACTAAAAATGAAAAGAAATAAATACATTATACTGAAACAAACAGTTTAGAAATACAAGAAAACACAGTTTTAAAACAGCTATGAATCTCAAAATGCATATAATTTGACTCTTATAAAAGAAAAAGAAACATTAAAAACTACAATTTTTATGCAGATGAATCACAAGAACACATCCTTGATACAGTAATTAATGTACACATATGCAAACTTTGCTCACAGAAAAAAAATCACTGGATATTCCAATCTTGCATGTATTAAAAATAGGTTGTGCATGAAATTTTTTTTATTTACCTTGCATTTTCTTCATGAAGCATTTAAAGAAGTTCTAGTGTAAATTTTCATAACAGAAGCATAATGTCTTTCATTACATTCAAAATGTTTACTTAAACATAACTTAAAATTACATTGCATGTGGCTGGTGCTGGTACATGTAGTGTATTTTCAGACTGTGCATCAAGTATCGTTCCCATCCCAGTGGCAGTAACACAGCGGTGTAGTCATGGACACAGAAAAACGGCTTGCAGATAGTTTTTGTCTGCACTGATAAAAAAATTTGTCCACAACTTTCGGATAACAATTCACTTATAAAAATTTCTGTATCAAAACTAAAACTATACTTTTATTATTTATATTGTGTTGTGTCAAACATTGCTATAAAATAGTTAATTGAATGAATACAATTGTTTATACTATATTGTTCTGTAGTAAAATTGTATTCGTATATTGTTGCACAAGATCACCACTGATGGTTAGCCCCCCCCCCCCCCCCCAAATCAGCTTTCAGGCTTTTTGAGTGTAAGCCATTTTCACCCCTGATTACATGCAAATTTTGCAGACAAATTATGAAACTTTAAAAGCCTGTTGCAGACTGCTACAAAACTTTCTGCCACTGGGGTTCCCATTAGACTTTCTAAAGTCATATTGCCCTGATTTTTTTTTAAATTAGCAAAATGTGTTATCCTTTTTCAAAGTTAATAAAATATGATGTCCCCTTGCCCCACCCACTTGTGAAATATTTTACAAGGATCATCAAAAGATCGCTAGAAAAGTTACCTTGAATTTCTGATAAACTATTGCGGAAAAAAGAATAATTTTTTTTTAAGGATCATATACAAAACCTGTTTTTAGGTGTAGGATCATGTAGTAAACAATGATTTAGTCATATGACCACTTGGAAAACGGGCATTTTATCGAAGGATTGCCAGAAGACCCAAAACCAGTCTAAAGTTTGCTGCATAAAAGAAAGTCACATTTGTAAAAATGTGAATTTCTTCAAGAGATTTCCTGGAAATACAGATTTCTTTGAATAATCATGTAAAAGAATACAAATTTCATTGTAGAATCAGAAAAACGTGAATTTACTCATAGAATCACGTATAAGATGGTAATTTTGTTTAGAGCCATCAGAAAAATGCAGGTTTATTTAAAGAACAAAAAAGCACAAATTACATTGCAAAAGTTGTGAGTTTTATTGAAAAATTTTATGGAAATGTACATTTTTTCAGTATTGTATGGCAAAAAATACAAATTTCCTCAAAAAATGTGAATTTTGTCAAAAGGCCATTGCACTGCCATATCTGGCAGTATTCCAGCATTATTAAACTGGTTTAGTCTAGAATCAGATGTTCACATTTTTTTTTATGTTTCTGCATCAATATTTCACAGAAGATAAAGTATTTAAATTGGATAAACAATATTAGCGTTAAATAGATATTTTGTTTTACATCGATATGTAGCCCAGTATATATAATATAGACATTTAAAAAATATAGACAAATATAGACCCTAATATAGACATTTAAAAAAATGATAACAGCTTAGAAATTTATTATTTTACAGATAATAATTAACATAAAATTTTTAAAAAGCACATTTAAAAAAAATTTTTTTTTTTTTTTTAGTTCCATTTCCAATTTTTTTGAGGAAAAAAAAAAAAAAAAAATTGGGAAAGCAAAACTGGTTTTGGATCAAAATGATCCTTCCTGTAGTTCTAGTGTTAATGTGTTGATGCATTGTGCTGCAGAATATACTAAAATTTTATAAAGGTTCATCCCCAATTGAATTTAGAAGGTCTAGGTAAATTTACCTCTAGGGTACCTCTCTAATTAAAATAATATTCTATTCTTTAAATATTTATCAATCTATAAAATTTGACTTTGCTTAAAACTTACTTAAAAATTAAAATTTTTTTATTTGTTATCTTAGCCTGATTTCTAGTTAAAAGATTTAAAAAAAAAAAAAAGAATGTTATCAATCACTGTTTTTTATTTCTAGAATTTCAGTTCTTTTTGAAAAGATAGCAAATCTATCAAACAATCACCAAAACTTGGGCCAGAATGAGTATTTTGCAGTTAATTTTCCCATTCTTACAAACACAAGTATCTGAATTTCCAAGTACAGTTGAGGATCTATAATCCGCATACCGGTAATTCGCAATTGTCTATAATCCACACTCCCTTTGTAAATGTAAACAAAAGATTTTGCAGTAACGAAAATCCGATATTTTGGATGTATATGAGAAAATATGATGTTAATTCACATACTAAAATGAAAAAAAATGAGTGTAAAATTTAATTTAGATACACATAATTAATTTTAAAAGGAAAAAAAAATTATACTTTATTGCCATTATACTTTTTTAGCGAATCTGAACATTGTCTGAATAATATTCAATTAGTAATCAAACAAAACACATGCAAGTACAGTTTTCTAACTCCTGCCAGTAACAGCATTCAGGGGTGGCGCCAGCTAAGGGGCCGGGGGGGCACAGGCCCCCCTGTCGGGGAGTCTGTGACCCCCCGCCCCCCATCGGGGCATACTCCTAAAATCTCTCGGGGGAACAAATACAAAATTTTCAGTTTTTCTAGTTTTAGCAGCAATTTTCCTTCCTTTTACAAATTTGGAGCATTCCAGTTTTTCCATTCTATATTCAATAGAAGAAAGCATTTGATTAGTAAAAATTTTCTGCTTCCAGTTTTCCATGAATATACACATTTTGATAGGTCCAGAACACGTTTTGACCACGATATTTTTAGAAAATGTCTGTCTGTGACACGATGATCTCCAAAACCACGAGGAATACTAACAAATGGAATGGTACAAATATTAACAGTAATATTATTAACAGTATTGTAGTTTTTGATAAATACACATATAATAAACTCTCTTTATGTAGTGCCCCCCTGTCGGGGAGGTGGTGTCCCCCCGTCGGGGAATTTCTGGTGCCACTACTGACAGCATTCCTCATTGGTTGAAAAAAATGACATCATATGCGTTGGTGGGATTGTGTATTTTTTACACTTATTTTCACAGATGTTTAAGGACTATTAGTGTAAATGTTCTTTTTAGGGTGGTATTTCAAAAATACACAAAACTATTTAAAGAAAAATTTATACCAGCATTTGTTTTGAAGATAAGATCTACAATGCAGTCATTAAAAACTGCATCAAACTAATCACATTGCAAGTATCTGGCTGCATACTGTTAATCACAGTCTAGAAGTAGGAGTACAGTTTTTTAATGAATTACTCATTTAAGGTTTAAATTATACATTGCTTCTACTTCATTAAATAAATTTTATTGTTTTATATTTATTAGTATTACCTTCCTTATATAAAAACAAACAATTCTAATTCTAACTTTATTAAATAAAGTTTATTGTTTTATGTACCTTATAGTAATTCATATAGCGAGGAAATGGCATCATTGATCTATAATTTGCAAAAATCTATAATACGCACAAGTTCTAGAACCAAGGTGTGTGGATTAAAGATCTTCAACTGTATCTCCATGTGTCTTTCAACTTGTCGATGTGAACAAATTGACTTTTTCAGTCTGGGCTGCTTCTTATACTCCAATCCAGCTTATAATATTGCTATTTTTATTTGTGAAGTATAATGAATGTGGGTAAAAATATTGTAGTAATTTATTGTACACAATTATACATAATAAACCATTATTTCCAAGAGGTTTTTTTTTATTTATAAATTTTATAATTCTTGTAACCTGTTATTTAGATATACTTAATTGTGTATTACTTATAACTTGTCTTGAATATTTTTTTAGAGTATTAATCAATATCTTTTCAATTTTTAAATTTTTTGTTGCAGGAAAGATTGAAAACTGAGTTGCAGAATTTTATTGAACAACATGATAGTCAAGAAAGTAACATTTTGTCCTTACAAAAAATGTTGTAAGTTTAAATTAGCTGTTTGTTTCTTTCTAACCTAAAAAGGGGCAGAGGGCTAAAGATTTACGCACTGGGTTTTTAAGAAAGAATGTTGCATTTAATAGACATATCATTCCTTTTAGTTATAATTTATAAGATAGTGGATAATATATTCCTGCTCCAGAAAAGTAAATAAATAAATAAAATAGTTTTCACGCGTACTAATGTTCTAGAAATAAAAAAATCTCTCAAAGTTTATCATTTTAAGTAGAGATGCAACGATCATTTGGCCTAGGCCAAATAATGCTGTAAGAAATGTTTATATATTTATTACACTGTGAAACTTTTTAATGTGACAATTTACATTCATCATGTATAGTGAAAATTTTATTTAAAATTAACTAACACTTCCCCCCACCCTCAACTTTCATATCCTGAATGGGTTTTGTCTACTTATTTTTATATAAAAGGATAATTTAGGAATTATGTTAAAACTTTTATGCTATATCAAGAAATATAAAAAGAATATATGCAATAATCTAATGTAAGCTGTTAAGTTTAAAATAAATGTATTTTAATAATACAATCTATTATATTAATATACTAGCAGGCTTTGCCCGCTTCGCTGGTCACTACATTAAAATGATTTCTTTTTAATTGAATAATTGAAACGTTTAAATAAATATATATTTCGATTGGTGACTTTTTTCACCACAGCTTTAGTATGGGATTTGCTCAGTGATATTGAATATCTTTTTTAGCTTCTCGAATCTATACTACAAAACTATTATTAAAACGAATATTCTCGAAAACAATCCAATAGTAAAGCTTATTCTTCGACTATTCTGGAAACAGTTGAAGCTGTTACTCATATAGCAAAAGTCACTATTCGAGGAATGTTCTTGAACATTCTGAAAAACAGTCACTTGTTCCACAGGAGTAAAGCAAATAACGTCAAATACTACGGAGTCTACGAAGCATAAATCTTCGCAAGCTTAAGAAAAATGTTCATTTGCTTAGAGCTCAATCCTTAAAGTGCAATCACTCAGAATAGGTCTCTGAATAACTCTGATTCGCAGTGAGTACATACTCTCTCGCAGAAATCAACTCACTCCTATTTATAACTTTTTGCAATGAT
Source organism: Salticus scenicus (assembly GCA_963930645.1). NCBI lineage: Eukaryota > Metazoa > Arthropoda > Arachnida > Araneae > Salticidae > Salticus > Salticus scenicus. The sequence goes on from OZ005648.1 coordinate 345,268,332, forward strand.
TCCATCGAGAATCCCATGGAAAGCTCGAGATCTATGCTCCCGTGTGTCAAAGATCTTCGAAACTTGAGGAATTCTAAAGTACCATTTTTTATCAAACTTGTTTGCCCTCTCACCAAATTTGGTCACCCACTCACCAAGTTTGTCACCAAGGCTGACCCTACTGAAAGTGAATGAATGAACTGACCTTTTATTTTTACTTGGCCTGTAAAACTGCTTTCATTGCAACAGTTCTAATGATGCGGGGCAAAGAATTAATCCCTTATAACAATATGCTAAGAGCACTATTTCTGCCCATTTTAGACAACTAATATTTTTATGGTTATATATATTTCCCATTAAACGTATTCTTATTTTTATTTATTTATTTAAATATTAATTTAAATTAATCAAATACAGGGGTAGAAGTTGTCCAATATTTCCTATATTTTAAAAATAACCTTCAAAAATGTCCTATATTTCTATAACTGTCTTATATTTCTTATATTTTTCTACTTTCTATCTTATGTTTCTCTATTTTCTCGCTATCCGATGGCGTTTGCGATTGCTTTTGCTGTTTTGTTTACGATGATTTTCGTCGATGTTGAAGGTTTACTTTCTCAAAGACTTGCCCAAAGACTATCCTAGACTGATATAAAATGATTAATATATGTCAATTAAAAAAATGCTACAATCTCCATTAACATCAGTGTATTTGTGCTTTATAATCAGTGTAGGTGCAATATTTGAAGAAATTTTGAAGTTATTTCAAGAGAAATCTACGTTAATTCACATTTTATATCATGAACATTCAAAACTATTATTTAAGCTCATGAGACGTTTTTTGAACGAATCCGCACTGGAAAATAAATATGGTGAGGATTTGATGAATATTGATGTTCGCAAGGAAGCAGTTGCTTTGAAATCTTTAGATGTAGGTGTAGGTAATAGTACCAAAAATCTTTTGTTGAAGCTATCTTCAGACTTAAAATCTCAATTTTTATCTGATGCTAAAGAGTTTTATGTGAATATCACCAAATATTTACAGGAGAAGTTAAAGAAAAAGCTGTTAAAAAATTTAAAAATTTTGCATCCTCTTTTAAGATAAGAACTTTACACGGTAACACTACCATCTATAAGATGTCTTGCCAATATTGCCCCAAATAATACCAGAAGATTGTGTAGGTAAACTCACAGATGAATGGAAGATATATTCAACTGATCATGCTATCTATGAGGAATGGAGCTATGAAGAAACTTGGCAACCAGTAGATTACTACTGGAAAAATGTCCTTGCCATAATCAATGATGATGAACTTCCTAAATACAAATATTTGGGTATTTTAGTGAAAGCCATCTTGACATTTTCATATGGACAGGTGTCAGTGGAAAGAGGGTTTTCCATAAATAAAAGAATGTTAACATTGGAAAGAGCCTCGCTTTGCCTTGATACAATAACAGGTTTAAAGTTAATAAAAGATGCTGTGGTGGGTGGAAAAGCTAAGGATGCTTGCATAACAAATTAAATGATACAATTTTTCCAAGAGGCATATTCAAAATATGAAGCTCAAAAGGAACTTGAAAATTAAAAAAAAAGAAGATGAAAAGTCCGGGAAAAAAAAAAAAAAAAAAAGAATATTTCTGCATCAGCACCTCCAAAAACAGATAAGATGGTGGAATTTAAAAATGATGTTGATTCTGCTCTATCAATGATTGGCGAAGGTAATGAGAGACTGAAAAATGGACTGAAAAGAAAGTGCATGCAGGAAATCGAAAGAGCACAAGTGCTTATAGATGCTAGCAATAAAAAGCTAAAATCTGCTAATTAACAATCTCTATATTTTGTAAATAATCATACTATTTCTAACCTGTAAAGAATCATACTATACTAAACATTACATTTAATAAAATTAAACATAATTTATATGTCTCATTAATATATTAAAACCAATGTAACATTTAAAAAGAGATAATGATTACAAAAATTTTTAAAACTTTAAAAATTCATTTTAATTAAAAACCTTAAAATACACGACAGACGTTTCGGCTAGAATGCTAGCCCTCCTCAGTGTCAAACATACAAGCACAACATTAACAAAAAAATTCATAACAAGATTATATATTCAGTTCAGGAGGAATAGCTTTAGCTTCATTCAAGGCAGAATGTCGCATTTTAGTAAAAGCGCCCTCTAGAAAAATACGGGATTCATATAAATTTACATTAGAGGTTAGAATTTTAAAGTTGTCAAAATCAGGAATATGATCACTATTGAGGGAATGGATTACGAGTTTCGATCTTAAATCACCTGTTTTATATGAACATTTATGTTCCTTTAATCTAATTTCACCTGTTCTGCCAGTTTCACCTATATATGTAGAATCACAATTTTTACAGGGATACAATAGATTACACCTAGACGTTTAAGGGGGGGGGGGGAACAGCGGGTTTAATGTTTGAGTGGAAGTTACTAATATGGCGTTGAGGTTTAAAGCTAGTAGAGATATTAACTGTTTTAAGCAATTTAGCGATATTTTCGGAAATACCTTTATAATAAAGGATAGTAGTACGGTGAGTAGAATTTTTAACTTTAGGATAAATTGATTTAGATGAAAAATAGAACTCTTCTTTATAAATTCTTTTAATAAAATGAGGGGAGTAACCATTATTTTTTAAATCATAAAAAATTTTAGATAGTTCAATATTTAAAAATTCAGAATTACTACATTAATGCTTTGCACGATGTAAAAGAGTACGAATGATTGCAAGTTTATGAGATAAAGGATTAGCAGAATTAAAATTAAGATATTGACCAGAGAAGGTAGGTTTTCTATAAACTGAAGTAGAAAAATGTAAAAAATCATCGACTGTTTTATGCATTACAAGGATGTTTAGAAAGGGTAGCTCATTATTAATTTCAATTTCAAGGGTAAACTGGATATCAGGACATAAAGAGTCAGCAAAATCTAAAATATCAGTAGCAAAATGTTGCTTAGTAATTATAAAAATGTCATCCACATACCTTTTCCAGAAAAAAAAAAAAAAAAAAAATCTGGAAAAGGTATGTGGATGACATTTTTAATCATTCATACTCTTTTACATCGTGCAAAGCATTATTGTAGTAATTCTGAATTTCTAAATATTGAACTATCTAAAATTTTTTCTGATTTAAAAAATAATGGTTACCCCCCCTCGTTTTATTAAAAGAATTTATAAAGAAGAGTTCTGTTTTTCATCTAAATCAGTTTATCCTAAAGTTAAAAATTCTACTCACTGTACTATTATCCCTTATTATATAGGTATTTCCGAAAATATCGCTAAATTGCTTAAAACAGTTAATATCTCTACTAGCTTTAAACCTCAACTCTGTATTAGTAACTTTCTCTCAAACTTTAAACCCGCTGTCCCCCCCCCCTTAAATGTCTAGGTGTAATCTATTGTATCCCCTGTAAAAATTGTGATTCTACATATATTGGTGAAACTGGCGGAACAGGTGAAATTAGATTAAAGGAACATAAACGCTCATATAAAACAGGTGATTTAAGATCGAAACTCGTAATCCATTAGGTCACCCACCTAACCAAAAAATGGCTGCTTTCTATACTTTAGTAAACCGTGCCCTTAATATTTGTTCAAATCCTATTTTATTAAAATCTGAAATTAAATACCTGAAAGCCATTGCAATTGACAGAGGTTATGACCCTTCCATTATAGACAAAGCTATCCAAAAATTACAACTCCCTCGTATTTCATCTACTAAATCAGTCACTTCTAATATCAGTATTGTTTTACCCTATTTTCCTAAAACCAGTCAAACCATAGCTAAAATTCTCAAACAATATGATTTTAAAATAATATTTTCGCCTTCCAATAAACTCACCTTTTCTCAGTTAACAGATCCCATTGATATGCATAATTCTTGTGGCATTTATAGTATTTCCTGTCAGTGTGGTTTATCATACATTGGCCAAACTAAACGCAGTCTTAAATTTCATCTAAAAGAACATATGAATTACGTCCACAAACAAGAAACCAATAAATTGGCTATTTCTAAACATTGCTGGGAGGAAAATCATAATTCAGCTAAAATAGGGAGAAAGTTACTTTCTCCCATTGTTTAATGGTGTTTTCCATTACCTGCGGCTTATTTCTGTCGAGCTATCTACATGATAGACCAGATGTTTCTGCCTAAAGGTTGTCTGAGTGAGTAATGCCGACTGGTTGTCGGCCTGGATAGCTCAATTGGAGCCTTGACCTTATAAGTCAAAGATCCGGGGTTCGACTCCCGGTCCAGGCATTATTTTCACTCAGTCGGAAAAATAAATTTCAATAAATATGGTTTTCTTCCAATCAGTTGATTGTGTGATTTTAATAAAAATTGCATTTCGAAGTTAAAAATGTTTCAAATAAATATAGATTGTGATGAAGAAATATTAATAATTTAGTATTTTCAGGTGACAGTCTATTTATTTATTTATTTATTTTTTTCTTAAATGTTATCTGCTTCTGAAAGTAATCACTCAGTATATATCTGATACTTCTTGGTACAGAAAGATACTATTTGGCTTATTCTGAAAGGTTTGAAAAGTCTAAATATTTTGCCCACAACTTAAAAGGACACTGTTCTCTTCTTAGTTCTGGCTGGAAAAGAAAATTACTAATTTCTTTTACTTCACATTGAGAGGAATTTTCTATAGACATAGAGGCTTTACTCTGTAATTGGTTTGAAATTTCATTAAAGCATGCCCACAAAGAAATTGAAATTTGAGCTTGAGAATTATTGAGGCAATTTTGAAGTCGTACATAGCTGAATATCTTTTCAGAATAAAAAAATGCATTTAAAAAATAAAAACATTGCATATAAATAATTTTTTAAAAAGAAAATAATATAAAATTTTGAAATATATTATAATTGTGCTTTGTTAATTGTATTTTGTTTTTAGATAAAAATGAGTTCATTATTTAGTGACCGATAAAGCTGTATATTTGGTATTCAGTTTTTGGCCAAACCACTATTTGTTGCATCACTAATTTTAAGTATTTACAGTTTCGATCAATTTAAAAAAGATGTCAGATTATGGTTTGATGTGTCGCATGTGATAAATTAAATAGGTGCTGATTTTTTTCTTAGTTTTAAATATACCATTTTAATATTCGCCGCAATCAGGTTAGGTAACCTTATTATAAACAAACTTAATGAAAATGATATTGGTTTCAAACAGTTCAGCAACCAAATCACTTTTGCTTTCAAGAAAAAAGACAACTTTGCTATCACAAATGTGTATGTTTTGCAAGATGTTTTTTTTTTTTTTTTTTTGCTTTTTCTTTGCAAAATGCATTTTCTGGTGTTGGAGTGTATAATCCAGATCAAAAGGCACTGGGCCAGAAATATTGTTCCCAAAGGAAAGGTCAAATGGAGTAAAGAGCCTCATAAAACTTTGCATAAAATGAATCTTGTTGTTTAGTTCTAAATTTCTTCTAATATGTAGAATGTCCCAGCTAGACCTCACAATCTCTGTGAAGCCAGATTCTTCACCTGGAGGGCATAAAAATTGCCCAAAGAACTATATTTCTATAATAAATAGTTTTCAAGAAAAATGTAAAAGAAAAAATATGTTTTATCCGGTGTAATAAAAAAACTACTGGAAACATGAACATCAGTATTTGTCTTTGCATAGCTTTTTGGATGAATATGTAAAAAATAACCATTGTGCATATCAAGGATTGCATATGTGCACCTTTTCATTATGTGAAGCCTGCTTTGAATCATATTTAAAAAGTTGTATATAGTAGCTATCAATAATCTATGCATGATAATGTATATTGTTAGTGGTTGCGATGTGTATTTAATCTTACTAAAGAGGTAATGTGTGCAATCAGCCATTCCACGGTACACAATTGCATGGCTCAATATGCATGGTAAACATTTTAAACATCTTCCTTTGTATGCAAATACTGATATTAATGTTTTAAATGAAGTTTTTCCATATGCCAAATAAGATGTCATACTTTTTCGTTTGCATTTTTCTCGAAAATTATTTGTCATAAAGGTGTAGTTTTTGGAACATTTTTTGTATGTATTCTAGGCAAGAAATCTGGATGTGCAGAGTTTATGAGTACTTACATATTAATCACATGCCAGCATACCATTATACGAAATAAAATATAATGCTTATATGTTTATCTTAATGTTTATAGTAGATTTAATTATGGTTGTATAATTGAGTTTTTGCAATTCTTATTATAAGTTTTTAATAAATATAAGTTTATCATGGTGGCTATTAATTACTGGCATCTGGTTAATATGAAAGTAACAATGATTGTTATCTATGAAAAACACACATATTTTAAATTGGAATGTGAAAATATTATTTTTCTATTTCTATTTTGTTAATAGTGTTTTTGTTTCCTACAACAGGATAAAAAAATTAATCTTTCAATTCATTTTCGTAAACAAAGCAAGCTCATTTTTCTTGTATTTTTTCTGAAAAATCAGATTAATATTATCTTAAAAAGTGAGGGAAGATAGCACAATATTAATCAGAATATTGTTTTCTTAAAAAATTATGTCATATTAATATTTATTGTCTATACAGCACTGCCTTTCTTCAATAATTATTTATATATTTTTTAATGTAGACCTCAACTTCAGCTTGTACATTCTGATGCCGTACAACTTTCTAATATGGTATCTTTCACGGCTGCATTAGCTGAAAATATTAGCAGCAAAGTTAAGCAGTTGGATGTTACTAGAGTAAGATATTTCTTTTCTTTAAATTTATTGCAATATTATATACTATTTTGTATATATTTATGCTATTATTTTGTATATATATATACTAAATATATACTATATATATAACTATTTTGCTGAAATGTTTATCAATATATTTTTAAAATTATTTTTTAACTGCTCTCTCTCTCCCCCCCCCCCCCTTATAATTTTGAATTTATGCATTTTTTTTTTTTTTTTTTTTTTTTTTTTGGAAGAAATCTTTGAGTAATTGATTTTAAAATAAGCTGCAGACTAATATTATAGAAAGCACTGTTTACTGTTAATTTCTTAATCTTGATTCTAGCTATATATAATAATACCAAATGTCAACATGGCAGGCCATTTTTCCTCTATTTTTGCATCATTTATGCATTGTCTGTTTTAACAAGATTTTACTGTAAAAACAGTATATATATATATATATAGCAACTGTTTGTATTATATCATTTTATTAACATTTTAAAACTAATTTTGCAAACTTATTTCTCAAAAATTAATTATAACATCAAAATGCATTTGATCCAACCTATAGATAAACATGAAAATTATCATATTCGACATTCTTAAAAAAGAATTATGTAGAATAATATATCAATTTCTTTATTTTTGAAAATTTGACCCATGCAATCTTAATATAACAAAATATTTTTGTGATTTTTGCCATCTGCACTAGAATCAGCTCATTCTTCTATCTGATGCATGTGACCTTTTTTAAGTAAAAAATACTTTAAAATTCTTTTAAGATAACCAATTTTTTTTTTTTTTTTTTTTCAAGCATACAGCAAATATTTAGTACAACATACATCTTCCTCCTCGGTCCTCACTAAATCATGAGCTAAATACACTCCAGTGAAAGAAAGAAACATGAAATATGGATAACTTATTTTATGTTTGTCTTGTACATTATTAGTACATTGTATATCTGAAACTGCATGCATGATTGATGATCCTATCCATAAAGACAGCAGCATTATTTATTTATTTATAATATGTTAAATATACTGACCAGTTGGGAGAATAGCTTATACAGTAGAGTGCCGATTATCCAAACTCCAATTAACCGAACTTCCAATTATCCAAACAGCTTATTTTTTTATTTATTTTTCATTATCCAAACTTCCAATTATCCGAACAGCCTATTTCTCCCTCCAAAAAAAATTCCTAACTGAGCTTCCAAATATCCCAACACCCTATTTTTCTCAATCCCCCTCCACCCTCTTCGGATTTAGCATGCAAAATCAAATCTCAGATAAGTGTTTTGTTGGGAGCAGCAGGGCCGGCGTTAGGTATTCTGCCGCCTGAGGCAAGCATTTAGCTGCCGCCCATATAACGTCATCACTATGCAAATGTTTATTAGCATAAGAAAATCACCATGCTAACTTTAACTAGTGGATCTGCAGATCCTATTTGCATCAGGCATTATTCAACAGGTCATTTTTATTTATTCCTTATTATATAATAGTATATATTGATTCGATCGACTTGTTAGCATAATCAGATACATTCTTCAGGGGGCTACCGCCCCCCTCAACCCCCCCCCCCCAACACTGTATCCCTCTTTCTATACCTATCTACATATCATATATATGTATTCTTCATAACCGACTGTCTTGTATTATTTCCCTGAAATTCATAAATATTTGTACCAAATTTCATGCAAAAAGATTACATAGCATATCGGAAATATTTTGCATAACCCTGTAAACTAAATACCAATTCGTTGCCCACAGTTTTTTTAACAGAAAAACATGCTTTTAAAATTCTAATAAAATTTCATTATATTTAATGGGGTGTAACCATGTTAAAATACACCTTTAAGAAATACCGAGAATAGACCGTAATAGTACAAAATTCTTTTATGTAGTCTGGGAAAGGACCACAGTTATTATAAACGCCAATAATAAGAATACTACTAATAATTCATAACTCATTAATTTTTCAAATTAATTTGACATCATTTGGATGATACCAGTACGTCCACCCAATAATTTTGCGTTGTCCCATAAATTATTAATCTATACATCCACTTTTTAAGAGTAAACATCATTTTAAGTATCTTTATAATGTATGTTAATTCTTATGTTCAATGCAGAATAAACTCATTAAAGTGCGCGCTTAAATTTGTCCATAGGCTTTAATCTCACGAAATTCTTTTGTGTGGCTCTGTAAACGCACCATAAACATTGTATCCACTAGTAAAAACTATTCAGCTTATTCTACGTTTTTCATGAATAATTGTTCGAAATTTGACATAATTTTGATGATTACGTGACATTGTCAGAACAGTTTTGTAAGGTCCTGTTCATTAATTAGGAAGCCTAACAGCACATATTTTCTGCAAAAAAAAAACATAACTTTAAACATCACACTAATGCACGCTAATTTCCCTTTGTTGATTGCAAAGTAATAATGTTAAAATGTGTTTAAACAAAATTTACCCTATATGCCGTATTGATAAGAATTTTGGCGTGTCCCTGTGCACAATTCATAAACAATATACATATAAAAAATTATACAGCTATTTCTATACAGAGCCTGAACGTATGTACTAATTTACAAGTCAATCGGAGGATTTTTGCGGTCGCTATCGCGGTTCGTACAAATTATTCCCATAGGCCGTAATGATAAGAAAAACTTTAGCGTATCCCTGTTCATGAACTACAAATGGAATGCACACCCAAAACTATACAGCAAGTTTCGTGAGGATCAGGAACATGTGTACCAAATTTCAAGTAAATAGGGGGATTTGTGCGGCCGCTACCGCGCGCCAAACACACAGACAGAAAAACAGACGGAACCCAAAGCCGTTTTGAGTCTCAACAGACGCTGACGTTTCGGCAACTAGTGGATCTGTAGATCAGGAGCCTCAACGTCCTATTTACATCAGACATTATTCAATAGGTCATTTTTATTTATTCCTTCTTATATAATAGTATATATTGATTCGATCGACTTGTTACCATAAACAGATACATTCCCGAGGGGGGCGTCAGCCCCCATCAACACCCCGCTGTATCTCTCTTTGTATACCTATCTGTATGTCATATATATGTATTCTTAATAAATGACGGTCTTGTATTATTTCCCTGAAATTCATAAATACCAAATTTCATAAGTACCAAATTTCATGCAAAAAAAAAAAAAAATTACATAGCATATCGGAAATATTTTGCGTAATATTTATTGAAATTAATTTTTTCGACTGAGTGAAAATAATGCCTGGACCGGAAGTCGAACCCCAGATCTTTGACTTACAAGGTCAAGGCGCTACGAACTGGGCTATCCAGACCGACAACCGGTGGGCGTTACTCACTCAGACAAACTTTAGGCAGAAACATCTGGTCTATCATGTAGATAGCTCGACAAAAATAAGCCGCAGGTAAAGGAAAACACCATTAAACAATGGGAGAAATAAATACAATATATTAAAATCACACAATCAACTGATTGGGTAGAAAATCATATTTATTGAAATTTATTTTCCCGACTGAGTGAAAATAATGCCTGGACCGGGAGTCGAACCCCAGGTCATTCACTTACAAGGTCAAGGCTCTACCAATTGAGCTATCCAGGCCGACAACCGGTGGGCATTACTCACTCAGACAACCTTTAGGCAGAAACATCTGGTAAAATTAGATGTTTCTGCCTAAAGGTTGTGTGAGTGAGTAATGCCCACCGGTTGTCGGCGGTTCGACTATCGGTCCAGGCATTATTTTCACTCAGTCGGAAAAAAAAAATTCAACAAATATGATTTTCTTCCTAATCAGTTGATTGGGTGATTTTAATATATTTTATTTATTTCTTCCATTTTTTAGTGGTGTTTTCCTTTACCTGCGGCTTATTTCTGTCAAGCTATCTACATGATAGACCAGATATTTCTTCCTAAAGGTTGTCTGAGTGAGTAATGCCCACCGGTTGTCGGCCTGGATAGCTCAATTGGTAGAGCCTTGAACTTGTAAGTCAAAGATCTGGGGTTCGACTCCCGGTTCAGGCATTATTTTAACTCAGTCGCCAAAATAAATTTCAATGAATATGATTTTCTTCCCAATCAGTTGATTGTGTGATTTTAATATATTGTATTTCTTTTTCCCATTGTTTAATGGTGTTTTCCTTTACCTGCGGCTTATTTCTGTCGATCTATCTACATGATATACCAGATGTTTCTGCCTAAAAATTGTCTGAGTGAGTAATGGCCACCCGTTGTCGGCCTGGATGGCTCAATTGGTAGAGCCTTGAACTTGTAAGTCAAAGATCTGGGGTTCGACTCCCGGTCCAGGCATTATTTTCAATCAGTCGGAAAAATAAATTTCAATAATTATGATTTTCTTCCCAATCAGTTGATTGTGTGATTTTAATATATTGTATTTTGGGTAACCCTGTAAACTAATTACCAATTCTATGCCCACAAGTTACAATAGAAAAACATGCTTTTAAAATTCTAATAAAATTTCATTATGTTTAATGGGGTGTAACCATGTTAAAATACACTTTTAAGAAATACCGACTATAGACCTTAGTAATACGAAATTCTTTTATGTATCCCGGAAAAGTAGCCACAGTTATTATAAACGCCAATAAAAAGAATACACCTAATTAATTATAACTCATTAATTTTTCAAACTAATTTGACATCATTTGGATAATTACAGTACTTACTCGGAATTATTTTGTGTGGCTCCATAAATTATTTAGTCTATACATACCCTTTTTTTGAGAGTAAACATGATTTTAAGCGTCTTTATAATGTATGTTAATTCTATTAAGTTCAATGCAGCATAAACGCATTAAAGTGCGCGCTTAACTAAAAATTTGTCCATAGGCTATAATGTTACGAAATTCTTTTGTGTGTCTCCGTAAACGAACCATAAACATTGTATACACCAGTAAAAACTATTCAGCTTATTTTGCGTTTAACATTAATAATTGTTCCAAATTTAACATCGTTTGGATGACTACGTGACATTGTCAGAACACTTTTGTAGGATCCTGTACATTAGTTAGAAAACTTAAGAGCACATATTTTCATCAAACAACATAAGTTTAAACATCTAACTCACGTACGCTAGTTTAATTTTCTTGATTGCTAAGTAATGATGTTAAAATGCGTTTAAACGAAATTCACCCCATACGCCGTAATGTTAAGTATTTTGGCGGGTCCCTGTACAAAATCCATAAAAAGTATAGATATAAAAAATTATATAGCTATTTCTATTCCGAGCCTGAATGTGTATGTCAATTTGCAAGTCAATCGGAGAATTTTTGCGGCCGCTATTGCGGTACATACAAATTCTGCCCTTAGGCCGCAATGATAAAAATAAAAATTTTGTGTCCCTCAACACGAACTACAAATGGAATATACACCCAAAACTATACAGCAAAAATTCTGCGTAGATCATGAATATGTGTACCAAATGCAAGTCAATAGCGTGACTTTTGCGGCCGCTATCGCGGTACATACAAATTCTTCCTATAGGCCGTAATGATAAGAAAATCTTTGGTGTGTCCCTGTGCACGAACTACAAACGGAATGCACACCCAAAACTATACAGCTAATTTTGTGGGGATCATGAACATGTGTACACATTTCAAGTCAATAGCGTGATTTTTGTAGCCGCTATCGCACGACAGACAGACGGAACCCAAAATCTTTTTGAGTCTCAACAGAGGGCCTCCACTGACGTTTTGGCGAAAATTGGAAGTCCAATAGCTTGATTTTTGCGGTGGCTATCGCGGTACATACAGATTCTTTCCATAGGCCGTAATGATAAGAAAAACTTTGGCGTGTCCCTGTACACGAACTACAAATGTAATACACACCTAAAACTGTACAGCTAATTCCGTTGGGCTCATGAATATGTGTACCAAATTGCGAGTCAATTGCGTGATTTTTGCGGCTGCTATCGCGCGACATACAAATTCTTCCCATAGGCCGTAATGATAAAAAGAACTTTGGCGTGACCGTGTACGCGAACTACAAATTGAATTCACACCCAAAAGTATACAGTTAATTTCGTGGGGATCACGGTACCAAATTTCAAGTGAATAGCTGATTTTTTGCGGCCGCTATCGCGCGACAAACACACAGACAGACAGAAAGAAAGAAAAATAGACACAACCCAAAACCGTTTTGAGTCTCAACAGAGGGCCTACACTGACGTTTCGGCAATTACTTTCTCTTACCCATATGTATGGTAGAGAAAGTTTTATTTTGGGGTGGAATTTTCGAAAATGTTTCATAATCTATATAAACCACGAAATAGTTTTTTTTTTTCCTTCTCATAATGAATTCTATGTTCAATGTAAATGCGCCAAATGCCGCCCCTAGCATCATTGCGCCTGAGGCGGCTGCCTCAGTTGCCTCACCCCTGGCGCCGGCCCTGGGGAGCAGTAACAAGGCAATAAAGGGCTTGGTGAAAGGGGGTATAATCAAGAACAAAGCATAAAATTCCTGTTCATATCACTGCCCTTTCGCATTGTATCCTTCTTTTGTCACCTTCGCTATGACCTTTTCATAAATCTTTCTACCCCATAATACCCCTGCATAGCCGTATGCCTTAAAATCGTAGAGCATGGGGGATTATAGTGATGGATGGGATTAAGCAATTGAGAGTTGTGAACAGTCAAAGGAAACGTCTATGTTATCAGTAGTTTTACTCGAGAATTTTCAGCACCCGTTAATCTAACTATTGAGGTATGTTGCTTCCGGAAAAGTAACAGCTTAAAGAAGAATGCAAAAGAAGGACCCCACAAGCCATTCCAGTCCAGCTTATTGAAAGACCGGTTTCTTGGAAGAGTTGACTAATTGCATTCATGATCTGATACAGTTTGGTTCATTTCATTTAGAACTAAGGTGAAAATAAGATGTCTGGCAAGCAAAAAAGAATTGTTCTTTCATTAGGAGAAAAAGTAAAGATATTGGAAAAGCTTAAAAATGGCGAAGCAGATACAAAATTAGCAGTGGAGTATAGTGTAGGAAAGTCAACAATATCAGAAATTAAAAAGAATCAAGATTCCATAATAAATTTTATAACGGCACTTAAAAGTGAGGAAGGAAGCTTAAATATTAAAACGAAAATCTATGAAAAGATCGTATGATGATGAAGTTGATGAAGCTCTGTACATGTGGTTTTTACAAAAACGCTCATCTGGTCATCCAATATCTGGACCCCTATTATGTGAGAAGGCACTAGTTTTCAATAGAAAGCTGAATGGAGAAAATACATTCCAAGCAAGTTCTGGGTGGATTAAAAATTTTAAGTTACACCATGGTATATGAGAAATCGGATTACATGGCGAAAAATTGTCTGCTCCTATGGAGGTCGCTACAAAATTCATAAACGAATTTACGAAATTTATTGAATCCGAAAAATATGAAGAAGAATTCATTTATAATGCAGATGAGACTGGCCTTTTTTGGAGATCTCTACCACGAAAAACATTATCATCTAGATTTGAAAAAAACGCTTCTGATAATAAATTAAATAAGGAAAGAATAACGATTCTCACATGTGCAAATGCAACAGGAAATCATCAAATGCCACTGTTTGTGATAGGAAAGTCAAAGAAGCCTCGATGCTTCAGAAATTCAAAAACTTTACCAGTTATTTACACTTCTCAGAAAAAGGCTCGGATGACTATGGACATTTTTATTAATTGGTACAATAACACTTTCATTCCTAAAGTTAAAGAACATCAATAAAATTTGAAAAAAACAGGTAGAGTGCTATTAATTCTTGATAATGCACCTTCACATCCGTGTGAAGACACCCTTGAACGTGAAAATGGAAAATTCTGGGTAAGTTCTTACCACCTAATGTTACATCTGTAATCCAACCCATGGATCAAAGTGTGATAGAGACATTCAAACACCGTTACAGAAAGCAAATGTTAAGAAAGCTCTTTTTAACAGAAGATTCTGATTCCCAACATATGAAAATTGATTTGAAAGATTGTTACATTATGGCTGCTGATTCCTGGAATCTACTAAAGTCCTCAACATTAAAAAAGGCTTGCAATACAATTTTAAATAAAGAAAAAAATTATAGTGGATTAGAACAATCTAGTAAAGAAAATGAAGAATGTAAAACAATGAAGGAGATGGGAAGAATCCTAAGTTATGAAGAAAATGAAATTAACGAATAGTTAAATAGTGACGTACATGACCCTGGATATCAGATTTTGAATGATGATGTGATTGTGGATGGGATTCAAGGTGAAAAAGAAAATGAAAAGGTCCATCACATAACGAAGCCTTTGAATGTTTGGAAACAGCTATGGAATGGCTCGAACGGCAGAACAATGCAGATCTTATTCAATTAACATGTCTAAGAAGAATTTGAGATATGGCAGAGTTGAAAAGAATGTCTTCTTTGAAGTAAGCAACAATCAAAAGTTTTTTTGCTTAAATCATAATTAAATTATAATCTCTAGAGTTAAAAAAAAAAAAAAAAAAAAAAAAAAATTAAACACGCCAGCACAAATTGGTACTGCCAGTCCTAAGCCTGGTTAAAGTGTGAAGGTTTCGCCATTGTCATAATATCCCTTAAATTGTCTGTCCAATTATCCTAACTTTTGCTTATCCGAACTAGGGTCTGTCCCGACATGTTCGGATAATTGGAGCTCTACTGTACATTGCTTCTTTTCATCTTCATTTATTTTCTGAATTAATACTATTGTACTTCTATAAGATACTCTTTGAAAAGCTTCATTTGTTTAATAATTAATTGTTATTAACTATTCTGGTGAATTTTACAGATGTCTAAAGATAACATTAACGAAGAAGTAACAGTCAAATATGGATATTGACTGAAATTTTAAAAGCTAAATCTTTATTGTCAATTCTTCTTTTGAAACAAATTTTCTTAAGTTTAGCCATTTTTCTAAATCATGATATGATATGATTGTTAATGAAAAATGTTAATCTACAATGCTAAAAAATGCTTGACCAAAAAAAAACTATATTTTTACCTTCCCCCCCCCCCCCTTTTTAAAAAAATTTCTTTCATTTTCTTCTTGTATTTTAATTTCTTTGTTCTTCAGTGCTTGAAAAAAAAAATGGTTTAACTATTATCTTTTGTCTCCTCCCCCCCCCCCCCATCCACACACACTTAAAAAATGTTTTTTGTGTTTTTCAATGCTTTCAAAAATTTTTAGTTATCCTTTATTTTAATTTTTAATTCCGTATTTTATTTTATATTTTAATTACTTTTAATTATTGTCCATCCTTTATTTATTTATTTTTAAGCCCCTCTCACATATACCATTTTTTCTTTGTATTTTTTCATTTATTATTAATCTCAGTTTATTTTCCCATGATCAGTACTATTGTTTTCTGTTGGTTGACCTTCCTCTCCTCATGTTGGTTATTTTTGTCGTTTTTCTTTCAGTCTGTATTTTGTAATCATAAAGCATATTTTCTTGTGCGTTTGATAAAGATGCAATATTTCAAAATACACTGTATCTTAATTTTGTGTGGTATCTTTAAGAAATGTTATTCCTTCTACCAGCAAATAAAACTTGTCCTATCTTTGTGTAGTGTCACATGGTATCAGACTAAGACAGGGGTTGAATAATCTGTTGAAATGTTAAATGCTAAGCTCAAAAACACAAAAGCCAGAAAAATAAATAAATAAAATAAAAGTAAGCATGAGATCTTTTTACCAACATTTATAAATGGAAGAGAAATGAACTGTTTAAGAAAAAGAAAAAAAAAATCATTAAAATAATATTTATGTGCATCATTTTGTTGAATCTTGTTCATCTTTAGTCAGATTCACCATTAAATAAATAAAAATAGAGTTAATCACTTGAAATTTAGTCACCAGATCTCAAGTTTTAGTTTCCGTGGTGACTAGGATCTTTCAAACCCTGGACTAAGATATTTCTCAATTTTTTACTAGTCTCATGCAGAACCTACAAGCTATCCATATAATTTCATATCTGTAGAAAGAGAAATGCAGAATTTAACATTAATAAATTTGTTACTATATTTTTATCTATTTTAAAAACAAGTTACATTTTCAAGTAATTCGTAGTAGACTGTGTGTTCGTATGCTTCTTAAAAATAATTTATCATGTTATCTTTCTTTTTATTGATTAGAATTTTTTAATGTCTCTTTTTTAGAGTCGTGTTACTGAATGTATGCAAAGAGTAGAAGATATTTTAGATCTGAAATTCTGTACTGATGGTGTACAGACTGCTTTGCAAAATGAAGATTATGAGCAGGTGCTTATGCATTTTTAAATTTCTATTTATAAACTTTAAATGGAAGTTTGCATTTTGATTTTGACTGACATTTATCATTATGTGTGTATACAGATATTCTCTATTACATTGCTTGAAATCAAATATGTATCAAATGTATATATAAAAGTGAGTAGTATTCTTTTTTTTTCAAAGAAAAATTAATTAAGTTAACTAGTTACCAAATTGGCTTTTGTGGGTTATTGTGGCAAATTATTCATCTGTTTGTGTTTCGTTATCATTCTTATTGTTATCATAACAAATATAGATTTATATATATATATGAAAGGGATAAAAATAAATAGTTTTAAATTATTAAAAAACCCAATTTAAAAGTGTTAAAAATCGCTAATTCAAATTATAATTGTGAATAATTCGTAATTGCCCCTTTAAAGATTGTTTCCTATCAGAAGACTTTATAACTCAGAAATCAGAAAAGGAACGGAATTATAAGTTGAAATTCGCTGACGTTAGTGCAATTTGCAACTGTCGTTGCATTAAGCTGCATATTAATTAATCCCAAAAATTCCTTTTAAGAGCCCAGACAATTTTAAAGAACCAATCAGCAGCTCGGAAAATTAGGTATAAAAGCCCAAACATTAAACAAATGGACACTTCTTGCCACAATTTTGTTAAACAATTGTTAAACAAACTTGTTAAACAATTCCACGCTGCAGTCTTCCTCCGAAATTACGTAGGTGCTATAGGCCTCCCCACAGATTTCTGCGGCCCGGGGCGCCTCTTGAGCCGCCCGTTGCCCGTGGATCGTCAGAGTGTCGGATTCAGACTCCATTCGCCTTACCCTGTCTCGACTTAAAAATACTGAAGCAATAAAGATATTTCCTAAAAGAAAGCCTAGTCGTCATTGTGTGCTGCGCCTGTCATCTCTCTCTTATCCAGTAATTAATCCATTACATATATATATATATATCTAATTTTTCAATATGTTATTTACTGATTTAAAATTTATATTATATTATGATTCTTGTAGTGTTGTGAAGTTTTGCGACAGTATTTTGTCACTGGCCCTGGATCATTTTTAACTAACTGTATAGTTGGCAACTTACTTTAATAATTTATTCTTTAATTAGATAAATATCTTTAGAATCATTCACTGATCCATCGTAAATTATGATAAAAAATATGTTGTGTATATGTAGTCGAATATTTAATTCTAATTATTATTTAGCATTTTGTGCCTGACATTTTGTGAATTGTGATGGTTAGTTTTTCTTACATTACTTATAAAAAAAAATAAAAAAAAAAATGGGCGGAATTTAATTTGTAATTGGAACCAAATCAATAGATTCGGTCAAAGGAGGTTTAGTGTAAATATGTACATATTATTTAATTATTATTATTATTATTTTTTTTTTTTTTTTAGTTCTCTCTTCACTTTTCATTAATCCAGATACTTATTAATCAAGAATCATTTTAATTAAGTAATTGAATTTGGTATAGCCCACTTTCGATAAAACTAATGTAAATACTTACTTGCCTTGTGATTTTTAATATACAAAAACATTTTTTCTCTATGACTCTGTTTAGTAAATTTTTAGATCCTGGCAAAAAATACTTAGCTTCACAGCAGTATTGTGCCCGGTACAAGGATATTTATAGGGATATCCTTGGATCGACATCCAGTTACCTATCATCTCCTCCTCCTTTACTTCAATTTAGAACATGCGGTTCTAATAGATGTAAAACTTGCCCTATGGCCTCTCACACACAATTGAATAATAATCACTCTTTGGTTCCATTTTGTCAGGCATACAATGTTATTTATAAAATCAGTTGTGGTCATTGTAAACTTAGTTATATTGGTGAAACTTCAACTCCTCTACATCTACGCATTAATCAGCATCGATCAGATTCTAAAAACCTTTCAGCTGCACCTTCTAAATCAACTATAGAATTACAACACTTTAAATCACATAATTTTAATTCATGTACCATAGAGATTGTAAAAATTCAGAAAAATATAAGTGAGCGTCTATTTCTTGAATCAAAATTTATGCAATATTATAATACAATTTATCCATATGGCCTAAATTCCGAATACTTTAGTAAAACTATTAAAGCATATTCTAACATCAACCCTCTACATGATTATTCGACTATTTATGCACAACTCAATCACAAAATTAACAATAAAACTTCTAGAACTAAACGAGGTAGTAAAAAAACAGATTTAATCTTTTCTAAAAGTGCCATTATTAAACTCATTTTAGATCTACAGACTAATTACTTATCTAACTATAACTGGTTCATTATTCGAAAATTTATTTTTGCAATTAAAAAGAAATACTTAGTAAACTTTCTGAATGTCTTTCAAAGCCAATCCTATAATAAACATTTTTCAGACATTTTTTATGATATTATAATGTACAAAATCAAACAATTTAATTTAAAAATTAATAAAAAGCCCAACAAATTTAAAACAAATACTCAATTAATTGTGAATTTTACAAATCAAATATTGAACAGTATTAACATTACGTCTATCATTAATGACAAAGAATGTTTGTTTCCGATTAAAGATTTAAATCTATCTCGTACCTTCAAATATCCTCTTCCTCTTGGCAGAAAGATATTCAATTATAATTCTGTATCTAAGTCTACCTCTTTTACTAACACTGTAACCTGTAAATGCAATGATCCTTCTTTCTCAAAATTTATTGACAGAGACCATGGACACATTATCACGGGTAATCTCAATATTATTGATAATTATCAATTAAAAAAATTCATGAAATTTGGCACCAAATTTAGACTTCCAGTTAAAACTAGCATTCCACAAATCTTTCAACAGTTTTCTTATGACCTAGATTTATTTATTTATAAAATATCTATTACTCATAATAAACCTATTGCCTACTTCCCTCAATGGAAAGTTTTAGTGTTACAAAAAATCAAAAATGCATTATTTATCAATTCTTCAAATCTGGTGTTATTTAAAAAATCTGTACTTCTTAACTCAATCAAATCACTACAGGATGACTTTGTGATCACTTATGTTGACAAATCACCTAATAATTATGCCATTATTTGTAAATCCTACTATCTCTCTATTTTAAACTCTTCAATCAATAATAGTAACATCTTCAGTTTAACTAATAATAACCTTATTATTAATAACCGAAAAATACATAATTACTATAAACTACTTCAACTTCCCTTCAATAACTTTAATTATCCTTATATTCTCATACCTAAGTTTCACAAATCTCCAATTAAATTTTGCACTGTCACTGTTGGGTGTAACACTTATAACAACAATGCTAATAAAGCTCTACTGGATATTCTAAAACAAATTTACAAATGTACTTGCAAAGTTGATAATTTACACTGTCTTAAAAATAGCTTTCAATTAATTCAATACATCAAATCGCTCGATTCAATAGACAATATTATGACTTTTGACTTTCAAGATCTTTTCAATAATATTGAGTTATCAGATCTTAGTAATATCATTTACAGTCTTTTTCAAGAATATAAAGCTCAAATTAATCTTCCTAAAGGGCGTATCAGATTCAGCAACTTTAGGAACAACCAATTTTTGAGCCGACTTTAGCGCCGATCTTTCCTCGACGAAAACAACGTAGAGGTTACAATAGTCGGGTGAAAAGTTGGATGAAAGAAGACTAACTTCTGACGCTTATCACTTTTCTTGGCGCGAATAAAATACGCAATGATTAGCATTAAAATTCCCTTTCATTTGTGTAAAATATCACATTATTATTTCTATTTTGATCTTTTTTACAACTATTGTCATAACGCCATACGAAAATAAAAACGATTAATTGAAAATTCTTATCATTTAACGGTAAAATAAACGTGCTTAACGATAATATTTCTTCTTTAAATCTCCACTTGAAGCTATTCACGTGTTCCGCCATCTTGGAAATATGACGTATCAAAATAGCGCATCCTGATTGGACGAATCCGAGGAGAAATTGAGTATACGGACAATTTTATCAAGGCAGCTCTGAAAAAGTTGGGCAACTTCGGTCTGCGCAATCACACTGGGAGTAGAGACAATTTTTTCCGAAAAATCGGCGCTAATCAGTGGTTGTCTCTAAAATCGCCTGTAAAGTCGTCGAGTCTGATACGCCCTTTACAATTTTAAAGCAGAAAAATTTAAAACACTTCTTAACTTTGTTATCCATAATAATTATATCTTCCAGAACAATGATATCTATTTGCAACAATTAGGCATCCCACAAGGAGGTTGTAGCTCCAGTATTTTGGTAGATCTCTATCTTTATTATTATGAAAAGCAAATTTGCAATGATGATGTTCGATTTTATCGTTACATCGATGATATTATTGTATTTTATCTCAACAAGAACTCACAAAATGGCTTTTCCTTCAATTATCCACCTAATTTAAAGCTAACTCAAAATACTCTGACTAATCAATCAATTAACTTTTTAGATCTCAAAATAATCATCGATGGTAATAAACTTTACACAGATATCTATGACAAACGGCAAGATTTTTGTTTTAATGTAAACTTATTTACACATTTTAATTCATGTCTGCATCTTTCGGTATTTAGAAACATCATCATTAACCATTTATTTCGAATTAATAATTTATGCTCTGCAAAGTTTAAAAACAAGAATATTAATAAACTGATCACAGCCACTGCTAAAATGGGTTTTCCTAAAAACTTTGTATTTTCTATTTTATATCCTTAACCATGTCTCTGTCAGTACAAAAAAAAAAAAAAAGCTGTGTACACTCTTGTGTATATCAACAAAAAAAATTATAAAATAATAAAAGACAATAAAAAAGGTGGCGGTTGGGTGGGCAGATGTTTGATTATGGAGGTTGGGTGGTGTTGTAAGGCTGGATGGTTGGGTGGGTTTGTGAAATTAAATTAAAAAAAAAAAAAAAAAAAAAAAAAAATAGTAGAAGGCTTGTTGCATTTGCTTTGTATTACTATGCAAACTTTCATTTTCCAATAAAATTTCAGATTTTTCCTTTTTGAGTTGTCAACTATATTTAATGTTCTAATTATACTGTTAAACACAATGTGAACAATCGGTGAATTTCATTGTGGCTTCGTGGTTTCATTGTTGTTCATCTGCTTTGAAATTTTGCATTTTTAAATCCATATGGTTCCTGTTCTGGTTGTGGCAGGCTGGGGGAGTGTTGCCGGCGTAAAACTAGTGTAACCCCACAGGCAAGTCACAAGTCTTGCCGCCTGCCTCCTTCTTCCTATCCTGTGTTTCTTGGGTTGTTTTTTCATTAATTTTGATAAGTTTATGGTTTTAAGTTAAGATTTGTTGTTTTACTTTATTGATTCGTTTGTTTTGCAGGCTGTTAATTAATAGATCTGGTTTCTTTACATTAGTGTATTTCATCCACTGATGATTTTTTTTTTTTTTTTTTTATCTTATTGGTCATTGGTGTTTCAGTGATCTTGTATCTGTTGCTTAGCTTCTACTATGCTTAATAGATCATCTTTATTATATATATATATATATATATATAGGGTGGTTTACCTCAGTCATGGCCATTCCACCAATTGTATTATTTTTCTAAGCTGTATTATTTTTCTAAGCTTTAACAAGAGTGAACTAATCAAATTGTAGACAACTACAAGCTACAAACGATCTACTGTAAGAGGACTGTAATTAACTTGTAATAACATGTAATAATAAGGTATGATATTTTATTTTTGTATTGAGCAGCAGTGCGAGATAGATTTCTTAAAATTTTGCTTCAATCCATAGAAATCTATGTATGTTTGAAAGGCTTCTTAATATTCACTGCTAAGATAAAACCATTTGAATAATTAATTTTCAGTTTTAATAAGTGCAAATTTTAAATTTTAGAAATAGTTGTATTGTTGTCTATTCTAAAACAATTTTTCCAGTTATGACCACTACTTGTTTATGTAATTTATTTCTTGCTAACAAATATATTTTAAAAATGGTATTAAAATCAATATTAGGGTTAAATTATAATAATGGAAAAATATTGACTTATAATATTTAAATTTTGTGTTCAATAAAAACTTTGAAAGTAATTATATGTCCAGTTATATTTAGTAATTATATTAGTAATTATTTATATTAATTGCTACGTCTTGCCAAATATTACTCTTTGTGGAGGTGGGTGGGTGGTCCATGATTTCAGGTTAAAATGTGGATAAGGCAGGAGGGACTGGTGTGGAAAAAGTAAAAGAATCTAAGAAAAAAGCACAGGGGAAAAAAATATCCAGAAAATACAGGAAAAATAGTAAAAAAAAAAAAAAATCAAAAAGCAGTAAGGATTAATTTTATCATGGAACTTTGGCAATATAATATTAGATTTTATATCTCTTTCTGAGATATGTTTGAAAAGATTCTTATATATATAAAGTTTATGGTTTTAAGTTAAGATTTGTTGTGTCACTTTATTGATTCGTTTGTTTTGCAGGCTGTTAATTAATAAATCTGGTTTCTTTACATTAGTGTTGTCTTTACATCAGTGTATTTCATCCACTGATAATTTTTTTTTTTTTTTTTTTTTATATTATTGGTCATTGGTGTTTCAGTGATCTTGTATCTGTTGCTTGGCTTCTTTCTACTATGCTTAATAGATCATCATTATTATACATATGTATGCAAACTTATAGTGAATTAACAAGATGGAAAAAAGATAAGATAAAATCAAAAATTGAGACTGTAATATAAAAGTAAGATATTACATAATCGCAAAAATGAATGAAGCAAGGATTTACAATATTCATAATTTCTTCAGAGGCATAATTTGAACATATACGGTTTTCTGTTCAATTTGTTTGTTCATTGTATTGCACATTTGCATTGTTCTGTGAGAACTATGCTAATAAAATCCCAACTGCTTATGCCCAAACTGTATAGGAAATAACAGTAAATGAGTTGAAAAACCCATAAAAGACAAAATAAGCCAAAATTTACATTATTACAAAATAAGTACATAGAAAAATAACAGTGAAACATGTTGAATTGTAAATATATGCAAATAACACTTATTGGTTAAAAGGTTATATATAGTATATATATATATATGTATTTAAATAGTAAGTAATAGCTATTGAAAGAATGGTTTTTATAAACATTTACTTAGGTTTAATAGATTATACCGTCTTAAATAACATCTGAAGAATTTTGTGATATTTTTCATTTTTTATAAACATTTATTTATTTAAATTTTATGTACTTTTTGTTTTATTCTAGGCTGCTGCTCATATTCATAGATTTTTGAGCTTAGATCAGTCAGTTTTAAAAAAGTCAGCAGCTGATAGCAATGAAGGTACATATTTAAATTATATGCTTCAATATGTTTTATTGTCACTTTGTTATTCCTCTGAACCTTTTGACTGCCCCTGTCGAATAAGCCCATTCACTGAGCTTTTTCAGTAATATGCTTATATTTCAAAATTACATAATTAGGAATTTTTAAGGTGGGGAGTTTATACATAATAGCTTTAACTTTTTAAAATTCACTACATATTTCCTTTTGAAAATTGCATAACTAAAATCATTTAAAAAATGATTACTAGACATACAGCTGATCCTAAATTTTGCAAAAAAAAAAAAAAAAAAAAAAAAAAGATTAATAATAATAATAAAAAAAAAAGCAGTCTTAATTTTAAAGAAATTTTTCGGTTCACAATGAAGCCAAAGAATGGTAACAATTTATTTTTCCTTCTTAAGCAAACCAATACAAAATATTCCTGAGAGTAAAAAATATTTTAGATTGTTTTATATAAAATTGAGTATATTTTAATCATAATAGCTCATATTCATATTAATACAAAAATAATATTAATCAAATTATATAATCAAATCAAGTAAATAAAATATATTTAGTAAATATGAATTATTTATCTGTATTTATAAGAGAGAATATATAAAAATATGTACACACATGCTCTCACACACATGATTATATTATATATATATCATTATATATTCATATTACACAAGACAAGAAATTTATTTAAAAAAATAAATAAATAAAAATACACGAAATAAAAATATATAACTTCTCAAAGAAAAATGTAAATACCTAACTCTATAATTATAAATGAAATTGTAAAAACTGTAAATGAAATGTTATAAATAAAAGTTATAAGTACTGTAAATGAAATTCTCTCCAATCCCTATGGAACTTTTCAGTCTTTTGTTTGACAGAATTTGACCATTACTGGAGTTTGGTTTTCCAGTAAAACAAAAGATTTTACTTAATTATTCTTACATTTTTATTCATTTTTTAATAAAAGATTGAAAGTTATAATTTATAATTTAGGAAAATTGTAATAAGCCAATATGTCATTATTCAAAATAAATAATAATAATAGGTAGTGGAATTTAAGAAATTTAAACTGATTTCTGCATGTGGATTCCTCTGAAGCATCTTTTGTTTAATTTTGGAATAATGCTTCAATTTAATAAGCAGGAAATGAGTAAAAGCTCAAAAATTGATTAAAACTAAGAAATAATATTGAAAATTTGTTGCATAAAAAATTTAAATGTTTGGTTTCAGTGCAAAACCTATGTTCAAATACATACTTGTATAGTTTTAATGTCAATGTAAAATAGCTTTCATTTTAGTGCATTATTAAAACCATATAACAACAATAAAGTTTTGTCCTTTTCATGGCAATCAAAAAGTTAAAGCTATATATTTTTTCATCTTTTATCAGCAATTATTTTTTCATAATTTGAAACTTGTAGTAAATTCTTGTTGATTAAATTTTTTTAACTTTAAAGAAGAATTTTTTTTTTTTTTTTCCTTTCAAGTTCCGTGTCAGATTTTAAAGTTTATAAATTAGGTTTAACTTTGTAAAAGTTCTCTAACACATGTAATAATATCAGATCTAGTAATGTAAAAGAATAATGAAAGCTGTTTTAGTTTTTATATTGTGATTTGTTTTGTCTAGATGTTGAATTTCTAGATATTTCCAAATTCAAACATTTTTACCATGTTTTTATTAACTTCGATTCTTGTTTGTTTGTTTGTTTGTCCAGTACAAATCTTGCAATCAATTTTTAACTAACTTCCCGACTAGCTAGATATTTGAAATTTTCAGGACAGCTCACAACACAGTGACAATACATTTTTCTAATAATTTTAGTCAACTATTTAAGGTCCCGCTGCCTTCGGTAGCGCTTATATGATTCGACAGAAAATTTATTTAACTAATTTCCCGACTAACTAGACATTTGAAACTTTCAGAATAGTTCAGAACATGGTAAAAATGCATTTTTTTAATACCTTTAGCCAACTGTTTTGGGTTCCTGCTGCCTTCGGCAGCGTTATCACTACAAAGCTTGCAATCGATTTTTCACTAACTTTCTGACTAGCTAGACGTTTGAAACTTTCAGGCTAGCTCATAACACGGTGATAATACATTTTTTTAATACTTTTAGTCAACTGTTTCAGGTCCCTGCTGCCTTCGGCAGCGATTATATGATTCAACAGAAAATTTATTTAACTAACTTCCCGACTAGCTAGCCATTTGAAACTTCCAGAATAGTTCAGAACACGGCAAAAATGCATTTTTTAAATATTTTTAACCAACTGCTTCGGGATCCTGCTGCCTTCGACAACATTACCAGTACAAAGCTTGCAATCGATTTTTCACTAACTTCCCGACTAGCTAAACATTTGAAACATTCAGGATAGCTCAGAACACAGTGACAATATTTTTTTTAATACTTTTAGTCAACTGCTTCATGTCCCTACTGTCTTCAGCAGCGTTTATATGATTCAACAGAAAATTTATTTAACTAACTTCCTGACTAGCTAGACATTTGAAACTTTCACAATAGTTCAGAACACGGTGAAAATGCATTTTTTTAATACTTTTAGCCAACTGTTTCGGGTTCCTGCTGCCTTCGGCAGAGTTACCAGTACAAAGCTTGCAATCGATTTTTCACTAACTTCCCGCTAGCTAGATATTTGAAACATACAGGATAGATCAGAACACGGTGACAATACATTTTTTAAAATACTTTTACTCAACTGTTTCAGATCCCTACTGTATTCGGAAGCGTTTATATGATTAAACAGAAAATTTATTTAACTAACTTCCCGAGTAGCTAGACATTTGAAACTTTCAGAATAGTTCAGAATACGGTAAAAATGCATTTAAAAAATATTTTTAACCAATTGCTTCGGGACCCTGCTGCCCTCTGCAGCGTTACCAGTACAAAGCTTGCAATCAACTTTTAACTAACTTCCCGGCTAGATAGCCATTTGAAACTTTTATAATAGCTCAAAACATGATAGCAAGGAATTTTTTTAATACTTTTATCGAATTTTTCTGGTTTCCCGCTGCCTTCAGTAGCGTTTATATGATTCAACAGAAAATTTAAAAACATGATACATAAAAGTTCTTTTTATCTTGTAATTATTTACCATAATTTTCAGTCTATAATAAGCTGCCTGTATTAGTGTACAGGTATTATTATTAATGAAAATTTAAAAAACAATTTCTAGATTATTTGTTGCTGTAGATTACCCACATTTGTGTATTCTGAGCAATCTTACAGCTTCTTGTTTTTCTAATTCTTCTACTTTTTCTGTTATTTCCACTTTGAAATAAACTGTATAAATTTTCTGATTGGTCTATATAAGTGAATGATACCTCCCCCCCCCCCCCCCCGTCCTTTCAAAAACATTTCCAGTTCATTTTATTTGTTTAATTCAAATCCCACCCATCCTCACCTCCCCTTTATACAATTCAGTTCCATAGCAAAAAAAAAAAAAAAAAAAATTGTTTTGGTTGAGGTTTTTGTTCAATGACTGTTTCTTATTGTCTTCAGAAAATCTCTCTTCTTTTCTTTTCCTGCACTGTTAGATCTAATAACCTTCCTCAACAAAAAATAACTGGTTTTTATACCTTTTGTTTTATTATTTTGCTCTGTACATTTGCTCTGATTTTTTTAATTTTTCCAAGAAACTTAAATGCTTATTTTTTTTTTTTTTTTTTCTCTTTTTAGAGGGTATAATTCCTTTATTATTAATAATGTCCTGAATACTAATAAACCCTTTTGTATCTCACTTTAATGACCCTTGTCTCAAATCTATTGTTTTGCTTTTCTGTTAAAAATCTCTAAAATTCTTTTAGATTTAGAAAATCCTTAAACATACATAATAATAAAATTAAATCATCTTTTCTTAATTTGAAAACTTAATTTTTACTGAAATCTACTGTAGAATTGTTTTTTTTTTTTTTTTTTTTTTTGTTTTTTAAGAAAGTATATTGGTTTTTTTTTTATATTGATGAAATAATTTAATAAAATGTCGTATTAGGTCTAAATCTAAAAGAATTTTTTCTGATTTTTGTTCTGAGGAGAAAATTTCTAAATTGCTTAATTTTATAATATTATAAATAATTTGATTTATTTTTAAGATTAATAAAAAATAACGTACTATTGACATTAAAAACTTAAATGATAAATATTTATTGTTAATAGATTTTATTATTAAAAAAGTTTTATTACTGTATTAATTAATTTTCATGAGTGAATTTCATAGGCAGCAGTCTTGATGAAGCATTTGATAAATTACATGAAGCTGAAAATCGTTTGAAAGCCATAGTGATGAGAAAATTTGATGATGCTGTTAGAGATGAAGATGTTGCTTCAGTTGAGAGGTTTTTTAAAATATTCCCTCTTCTTAATCAGCATAATGAAGGTTTAAAAAAGTTCTCAACATATCTTTGTTCACAGGTTTGCTATTAATTATTTCATTTATTCATTAATACTTTTTAAATTCTTTATATTTTTGTCTTTTTTTTTTCTTTTTTAATGCATGTGTAATTTTTAATATTTGTATTCGTCACCTATTTATTTTATTTTATTTTAATTCTATTTTAGAAAAATTTTAAAAAGTGTTTTCACAATCTACTTTTCAAAGTTTTAGTTTTTTCTCTGAAAAAAATCTTTCATTAATTCCCATCTTAATGTTGTTTTTAATTTGAAGATATAACAAAAGTTATCAAAATCTGAATATTTAAGTTTTTTTTTTTTTTTTTTTTTTAATTTTTTCTATGCACATGAGAAGAAACCATCGGATTCTTAAAAGTTTTTTATTTCTGACTTTCGATGGATTTACATTTTTTTATCTGTCCTGTGAACATGATTTTACCATTCATAGAAAGTGTCTGCATATCTGTACACACATTAATAAAAAGTTCTAGATGCTGTATTTTGTGAACCAATAAGCATAATTAAATATAAGTTTATATTTGGTTGGACTGTGACTTAAGTTGGTACTGATTTGATTAGCTTTGGGATATCTAACAGGTGGTGCTGCAAATTCTTCCATTTAATGGAAGGGTATATCTCAGTTTCTATAGTGTATCAGTGCTCGAAACTTGATATGTAGGAGGGCCATGTAGAAAGATTATGTTGATTCAGTTTGGCTGCATATTGACCAACAGGTGGCACTGCTATATAGCAACTGAACCCCACTTATTTAAATGCAATATCTCAACTTCTATGATATATAAATGCACCAAACTTGGTATGTAAGATAAATATTATGGAAAATTATGATGATTCATTTTGGGTATATATTAAACAAAAGATTATGCTGCTGTTTTTCCCTTTTTGAGATTTTTCAGACGGCTATATCTCAACATCTATTGGCAAAAATTGCAGCAAACTGCATATGTAATTTTTTTTTGTGAAAAGTTTTGTTGATTAAATATTCATACATGTTAACTGACGGGTGATACTGTTATATGGAATGTATAGAAAAAAAGTTTTGTGATAGGTACAGTATACTTTTTTTTTTGATGATATATCTGAAATAAATATGAGTACTGCCAATCTAATGTGAAAATTCAATTAATTATTATTATTATTTTTTTTTTTTTTTTCTACAGATAGCAGAAAAATCGCAGAAGAATTTGAAAATGGCACAGAGTGTATCTTCAAGTGATAAAAGATGGAACGTTAAATATGCAGACACCGCAACACTTCTTTTTGAGGGAATAGCTCGGATTATTGAAATACATCAGCCTTTAGTTGAAACTTATTATGGTAACAAAGTTAAAAATTATTTTTGTATATTTTAATAATTTATATCATTCATTGTATTATAATCTTATTATTATTTTTTTAAATGATGTTATTAAAATAGAAACTGTTAATTTTTTAAACAAAATTATAGTAATTTTGTTGTTATTCAGGAGCCTAGTCAAGACTTTTCAAACAGTGTCCTGTCTTTGGGAAATTGTGCAAAATCTACCACGTAATTTTTTGTGTGAAAATCAAGTTCTTTTAAACTTTTTGATTAGACTTCTCTTTTTGTGTAATTATGAAAAATGTAATTTTGCAAAACTAAAATTACAATTGAAATAAGATTTCATTTAGACAATAAAAGTTTACTTTTATGAAACTAACATAACCACAAAAACTTTTTATAAATTAGAAATGGTGCACCAGCTTTCAAATTTTTCAAGATTTGTTAATAGACTTATAAAATGGCACACACAAGCATTAATTCTGTAGAATATTAACAACATCACCAGCCACTGTAGTGTGTGGAAGGCTATGTTTTCTCCGAGTTATCTCAGGATGGCTGGTGAAGTGGTTAAACTTCTGTACTTTTTTTTTTTTTTTTTTTTGTTAGAAATTAAGTTCTGATCATAATTTTAGAGTTCTGTTGAAATTTAAGTATGTCATGAAATTTTGTGCATTGCAGTTCATTGAACATAAGTTGTTGAAATTTTAATTGGAGACTATGAATATGAAATATAAAGACTAAGACAGTGTTTTAAGGATATTCTAAAGCATTATAGTTAAATATGCAAATGTAAATTAATGATTCCAATGTTGGCCATTAACTGAAGATGTAAATTAAAATTGCTTTTTTGAATATGAAACTTTCTATTGTTTTTGGATATTAGAGATTTAGAATTAGAACATAATTATCAGTTAATAAAAGATCTTAGTTCCCTTTCATACCTTTTCCTCTCTGTCTTTCCTCTTTTAAAAATAATTAATGTTAAATATTTATGGTTTATAATGTTCAGTTAATGAAATGTAAGGAATAAAAGAGGAGGGTGAGAAAACACAATACATTGTATATTTTTATTTTGACCTTAGTATATCTATAAAGATGTATTTACAAAGCTTTTTTTCTGTAAATGTAGGACCAGGAAAATTATTTTCTGTTATTGAGGTTGTGCAAAAAGAATGTGACAGACAAGTCAAACGTATCTTAGAAGAATTTAAATCTCAGAGAGAATTTCTTAAAAAGGTAAAGTTTATCCTTTAGAAATAATAGTTGTAATATTTTCTTCTGTAAAACTATGTTTGGTGAAGTCTTTTTGAAACATTTGTTAAACAGCTATTGAAATAAACATTCCTTATAAACAAGTAGATAAATAAATTGTCATTTAAAAGAAATAACATTAGTTAAATTTTAGACAGAAATAGTTAACCCAGAAACGCCCATTATCCTATTTTTAGATTGCTAATATAGAAGCACATAGAATCTTTGTTTGGGAATGACTTTTCCTTTTAGAAGTCAGCATCGTAAATAATCTCACAAATTTTCATGTACCTACTGTTAATTGCAATTTTGTGATTTGGATCACCATTTTATGATTTTTACACAAATATACCAATTAAAGTCAAGATAAATAATAATTCATATTATACTTCTTTGCTTTAGCAATCTGAGTTAACATGTGGCGGGAAGTTAATCTGTTATCTTGAACTTTTCCTATCTTGAAGGTTTTTTTTTTTTTTTCCTTACTGAAATGCCTAGAAACTTCAAATAAGTACAGGCTGTAATTTTAAATCTAACAGAATAATTGTTTGAATGCCACATTAATTTCACATACTTTGAGTGGTCGAAATTAATTTAGATTAATTTTATTCATCAAAATATATTTAGTAGAAATATTTCAGCCATAAGTGGGTTCTCTACAAAGTTAAATAAAGATTTTTTATTTAAGAAAGAAATTTGTATGGATTTTAGTTTAGGTGTTTTGATACAGAAAGAAATTTGCTTTCTGTCGAAAAAAGAAAAGAAGATAAACAAAATTTATTTTTTGAAATATTTGTGAGGTTGGTTATTTCATAAGCATACTTTAAGTATTTTATTATAATTTTTATTCATTTTTACTAAATTAAATAAATAAACAGAATACTTTAAATATATTGAAAAACCATACTCCTTATATTTCTAATCTTATGCTAAAGATCTAAAATAAGTATATGTGTATAATAATTATTAATAATAATATTAGTATTATTATTTTAAATAATGTTTAGTATCTGGATGAACATTGTTTAAGATAAGAAATTTTATATACATGGACTAATTTTATTTTTCTTTGCCTTTTTATTTATTTATTTATTTGAATTTATGTGTTACTCTATGTATAATGCTTTTATGTCCCTTTAAACTTACTTTTTTTTTCTTTGTTTTTTTAATCAGGCATTAACTTTGCAAAATTTAAATAAAACTCCTTACAGAACAACTGAAAGGTAATTATCATTTATTTTTAAATTTACTCTTAATTTTAACTCTGTAAAATATTTATTTTTATACACTGTAATAATTTAGACTAGATCCTAGAGAGCTAGACAGTCTTCTTGCTGAAGTCACAATTCTAAGTACAAGAGCTCAACTCTACTTAAGATTCATCAGAAGGAGAATTATGGTATCAGAAATTTTGAATTACATTCTTATTTCCTCACCTACCATGCTATATCTTTTTTTCCCCCATGTTGTATGCTGTTTAATGAATTGTAAGGAATTCAGATTCTTTTTTGTGACCTTGTGAAAGAACTATAAATTGTAATAAAATTAAAACATTTGTGTTTTTTAATATAACATTATTAAAGTGAATTTTAAATAGTTTGAGCCCATAGACCACAATGAATAAAAATTCTACTTTTTATCCCAGTAAAAAAACCTTTTAAGTCTACACTTATGTAGATCTGTATGGTCTCGTTATGATAGCCTATAACATGCCTACCAATTCATATCTTAACCAAATGTAGAGTTCAGACACTAATGCGCTTCAAATAATTTGAGTCTATTGTTTGTTATGATAAAGAATTTTTCTTTGTGTTCTGTAGAAGAACTATTAGTCTTACACTCATTAAAATCTAGACAGTTGTGCGACAGTGACCTATAACATACCTACCAACTATATAATTAATTAAAAAGCCTTTTT
The DNA here is from genome assembly GCA_963930645.1 of Salticus scenicus. Classification (NCBI taxonomy): domain Eukaryota; kingdom Metazoa; phylum Arthropoda; class Arachnida; order Araneae; family Salticidae; genus Salticus; species Salticus scenicus. The sequence continues at coordinate 345,301,516 of OZ005648.1, forward strand.
AAAGCTCCATACCTTTATTTATGGAGACGATGTTGTAGCAACTTTCGATGGCAGGTCCGCCGCATCATCAGCAACCTCCGTTGTGGCTAGTGTTGACACTAAGTGCTGTCTTCTCTTGGCTCTCACTCTCTATTCCAAAAGAAGACACCATAATTGATTCAAACCTGCACATTATTCGTGGCCATTACATGAGTCACGATTACTTATGATTTCAATTGTTTCATGGTAAAATACGTATTCAGGATTGTTAAAATTTGTGATTTTCATAGTTTCATTAAATTTTATGTTGATATTACTGCTTTGGTGAACTTTAGTTAATGCCATGGTTGTTTTTTCATATTTAATATCTGTTACACACCGGTTTAATAGTAACATTTTTCTTAAAATTTCATAACGTAAACATCGTTAAAATATAAAGAAAATAGACAATTTACATTATTATGGATAATAATCGATCTTAAAACATCATTACTCCGGGAATACAGCATGCTAAAATAATTTCGTATTGAGAGGAAATGCTAGATCGCTCAAAATTAAATTAAACAAAGCTACAAACAGTCAATGTTAACTATTTCTTAACATTTTACTTTCTTTTTTAGATTTAAAAATAATATACTTTTGGTCAATTTAGCGGTAATGACATCGATACCGGAGTAATCTATTAATCATTACCTTTAAAATGAGATATTCCCCATCCATATACGTTAATAATATCGGGATTTAACTTCAAGATTTTTATACAGCGATTTTGCGCATTTTAAATAAACGCGCCACTGTTTTTTTTCATTTTTACCGGGCAGCCATTTTCCCTCATCGTTTCTTCCTCTTTCCCGCTCGAAGAGAGGGGATGCAAGCAGGGGATTTCTTCCAGAATCTTGGAGAACAATCTGGAACCTCTTTCAGGAAGTGGCGATGCGCGTCATTTCCGGTAAGTTCGCGAAGCTGATTGGCTGATTACGGCGCGCGGCTTCAAAATTCGCCAGCGAAAAAGTTCGGTTAGGCAGATCCAGAGAAAAGCGAGTGAGTGCAAGACGTGTTGGCAGGAGCCCGGCAGTTTTCGCCGTGGCATCCGAGCCGACGCCATAGTGAAAAATTTGATCAAAGCATTCATGTTCAACATCCTTTGCTATGAAGAAATATTAACGAAATGTCGTGTCACGAATGCTAGTACTTCATTACATCAATATATTTTTTACTAGAGAAGACTCAGAACGAAGAAGATTATGATTGGAATAATTAACGTGCCGATGTTTGCATATCTTCATCTAATATCTACAGTTGCTATCTCCAACGAAGTATTCAACAATTCCACCCCTGTCCTGGATTAGGGGGTGGAATACACTCCTTTTGGCCAGTAGACTTGACAAAAATATCCGTTAGCGATACAAGAATTCGCTTCAATTTAATACTGATGAAGCGTGAGCTACTAATGTCAAGCGCCATTTTCATCTACTAAGTATTGAGCACCATCTCCTTTTACCGGACACTATCTTCAGAGTTTAAGTGGTGCTCAGCCAGGTGCAGAATATCGTCGATTGGCTTTTTATCCTATGCAAAACTTCTTTATATGAAGGTGAACGTCGATTGGCTTTTTTTTTCCTATGCAAAACTTATTTATATGAAGGTGAACGTCGAATATACTGTAGTGTATAGTGTGAACGCAATTTGCTTACTGTGAACTAAATCAGATCTTTTATTCCATCATAAAAAATTCAGTGCAAAACTTGTGAAAGTTTTTCTAGTGTATTACGATCATTCATGCCTTATTTTCTTTTTTACCCAAGGGCTGGCCAGTATCCAATTTTTGTAGCTTATGTGTGTGTTTTATCAATAATAAATTTTCGTGATTTAAAACAACTGCTGTCCTCGTTTTTCACCTCTGCTGCTTTGGTGAGTCATTTTTCTTTTATTATATTCCTTTTTAGCTCAAGTTCTCAATTTTAGTTGTCATTATCGGATCATTGCTGCTATTACGATCATATTTGGGGCCAGATTAAAAACTTTATTGTTTAGTTGATTTATTTACAGATTATATTTGAGGATTTGATAATTAATTGTTTTAGATAAAAATTTATCATAGAGATTCTATTAATTCAAAAATTTGCGTTTGCATCTTTATTTTTTTTATTATTCAAAATCTAACGTTTACATTCTTGGTGCCGTGACCAGGATTTAAAAAATTTAAATAGGTCCCGAACCGGTGGTTATTATGTAATTAATTTCATTTTCAAAAATTAATTAACAAAAAAAAAAAAAAACGCATTAATGATCCGATGACAGAGATTTTTTATTTTGATTTAGAGCAATATCCTTCATCCATGGATATAACTATATATTTTATTTATCAAGCACCATCCAAAGAAAAATAAAATTTAATTAAAATATTTGGGTTGTGTTTGATCATACATTGTTAAGTATCTTAATGTAGAATGATTAAAATATATTCAACTGATTTTCATGAAATGGGTAATATAGATTGCTCTGCAATATTTATGTGGCACTTTTTTAATCTCTGGTGACTGTAAGCTCCATCCGGACACACATGACCAAGAGAGTAATAATTTCACAAATAATTTATGTTGGCAAGGGTTTGAATAAATAAAAGATAAACATAACATTTCCTTGCATATCATTGAGATAGGTTTTATTCAATTTTTATTTATTTATTTATCTATTTATTTATTTATTTATTTATTTATTCATCTATTTATTTATTTATTTATTTATTGTGCAAATAATTTAACAGTATTATACATATATATATATTTTTTGGTAGGGTAAAAATCAATTTAAAATATACCTACAATCTCAGATTTCTCTATTTATGCAAATATTGGGGAATTTATTTTCGATTTTAATGAGATTTCTTTTCAATGTTTCTTTAAGTTATATACAAAAATTGCACTTTTGAGGGGTATATTTGTTGGTTATTTAGGTTTTAGTACTAGATTAAGGTACAGATATAAAGAATTCTTCTTTTATCCTTTTATTTATTTAAATACAAACATTGTTCCTTTATATTTGATTTTATACTTATTGTTTACATTTATGGTATATATTTTTTTTGTGAGGTATTATTCTGATTCAATGAGTATCTTATAGATATAAAATTTTTGATATTTACTATTTGTCATAGTATTTGGGGGGTTAAGGAAAAGCATTGTTTTAGTTTGATATTGCAGTATCGCAATTTTCTTTTTGGTCTGTTTGTTTGCATTTGGTAATTTGAAGATTATATTTCAGTTTCTCTTGAAAAAAAATTTTCTAAGCATAGGGTCGTCAAATTTTTTTTTTTTTCTCCTCATTTCTCTGATTGATATTTAACTTTAAAACCCCATATTCAGTTAAAATGAACAATCTTATAGCCACCATTGATAAGTTTGGGGGGGAAAAGACGGAAAGTGTGAATAATTTTATTCGCCAAATTTCAGACATCGCCAATCATGCGAACTGGGGAAACAATATGCGAACGGTTATTTTACGATCTAAATGCACTGGAAAAGCCCTTGATTTCCTAAATAATGACCCTTCAGCGGCACAGGAAAATTCTTTCAACACTCTAATACATTTATTGAGAAGTAAATTTGACAGACCCATATCTCACCACGAATTGCAGACTCGTTTTTCCTCGATCAAGCAAAAACCCGGCCAGAATGTGACAGATCTAGCAGATGAAATAAAATTATTAGTTAACAAAATCGTCCCTAACCCAGATAATGCCCCACAGATCATCGACATCCAACATGGCATGATTTTTTCAAAATTTTTAGAGGCTTTGAGGTCGGACATTAAATTTGAACTCACCAAACAGGGTCCATCAGACTTCGATTCAGTGGTCAGGATTGCAAAAAATATCGAAAGAGCTCTAGATAGCTCAGAAGGGGCTGGGTCAATAGCCAACATAACTCAGGAATCAGATATGCAACTTTTGCTAAAACTACAAATAGAAAACGCCCAAAAGATCAAAGAGCTTACTGAAACGATTGAAAACCTCAAAAAAGTCTCTTGCCACATTTGTGGAAAAGAACATTTGACGACTGACTGTTATAAATTCCCAGGCACCTCCAGAAACATCCCACAAAACAACGCTTCAAATCAAAACAACTACAGGGGAAGGGGAAATTATCGCAACTTCAAAAATAGAACAAGACCGTACTATAATAGAAACCAAAAATGACAGCCAAATGCAGAGCAAAATCATAGAAGTGTTTTTTCAGTCAATAACATAGAACATAGTTTACCGATAATTACAATAAACATAGGGGTTTTTTCTTTTAACGGATTAATCGACACAGGGGCAAATTTGAGTTTAGTTCAACCACACGTAATTGAGGGTCTAAGGGAACATATGAAACTAAATTTTTTATCACGCTCAGTTAACATAAAAACTATTGATAATACTGTAATACCATACTACTCAACTGTCAATTTAAAATTTAAGATTTCACAAAAATGGTTTTCGAACGTTTTCTTTGTCACAAATTCAAATTGGTCTTCCAATTATGATTTTATCTTGGGATACGATTTCCTTAACAGGAATAAAATATTACTTGACTCAGCCAACAAAAGTCTAATTGTAGATAACATTGTTCTTCCTTATGAAAACAAAACGCCAAATTCAATTCCCACCACACATCATAATAACCCTAATTTAAGCATGCAAGACAGTAATAAAAACTCTATAAAAAAATTTGTTAATTCTCTTAAAGTTGTAAAAATCAATCCCCATCAATCTAAAATTGTTGCTCTAAAAGTTCCAGAAATCAATTCACAAGCAAAAAATCTTCTCTTTACTCCAATCAAAACTAAACTTAATTTACAGATCAATGAAAGTATCCATTTAAACGAAAAACTCATTTTTATTTATGCCCACAATCCTTCAGAATCTAACGTATACATCAGAAAAAACACTAAATTAGGTAAAATTGAAACCATTGAGGATGCAGATATCAACTATAACTACGAAGATCCCACTTATCAAATAAATGCCTTAAACACAGATGAAATCTTAAAACTAAGAAAAAATGAACTTACACCAGAAAATTTTAAGTTAGATCACTTACCTCCTAACGATAAAACTAGACTACTTAATTTGTTAATGTCCAATTTTCATGTTTTTTCTACCTCATACAAAACTTTAGGCAGCACTGACAAGGTGATACCACAATTTAAACTTCTACACGATTTTGCTCTACAAACTAAACCATATCCCATACCAAAGATTGCTAAAGAATTCGCGAGAAAGGAAATTACACAACTCCTTGAGGCAGGCATTATTGAAGAGTCATCATCAAACTATTGTTTTCCTGTTATTTTTGTTAAAAAAAATCTCTCCCTAACGATTCCACAGATAATTTAAAATTCAGAATGTGCATCGATTACTGTCTTTTAAACAGCATCACAGAATCCTATAAAATTTGCCTTCCTAAAATAAATGACATAATTCAAAACATTTCAGGAAAAAAACTATATTCAGTACTTGATTTAAAAGCAGCATTTTTTCAGATACAATTAAAAGAACAGGACAAACATCTACTGGCTTTTTCCACAGAATTCGGTAATTTTCAACCATGTCGTCTGCCATTTGGATTAGTGAACAGTACTTCATACTTTCACACTTTAATTAATAAATGTCTTGATGGGATTAAGGGGAATAACATTCAGTACTTTTTAGATGATATCATTGTGGCTGCAGACGATATGGAGGAAATGCTCTTTTGGCTTCAAAAAGTATTTCAGAAGCTCAGAGAATTTAATTTAACTTTAGATCCAGCAAAATTACAATTATGTAAAACAAACATCACTTATTTAGGTTTTAACATCAATCAAAATGGTTATTCACCTTCACCTGAAAATGTACATAAAATAAAAAGTTTTCCAATACCTACCAATGTAAAGCAAGTACAATCATTTCTTGGGATGGTCAATTATTTCCGCCCACTTATTTTTAACTTTGCTGAAATTTTGAAACCAATTATTAACCTCACCAAAAAACACGTAAAATTTTTCTGGAATAAGGACTGCCAAGATGCCTTCATGAAAATACAAGACATTCTTCTTTCTAACCCCACCATCAAAAACATTGACAACAATAAGGATCTCTACTTAGTTACAGATGCATCAAAGCATGCCATCTGTGGCATACTAATGCAGAGGGATAATAACATCTTTTACCCAATTCAATTTTTTTCAAAACTTCTTTCAACATCAGAATCAAAGTATCCGTCAATAAAAAGAGAATTGTTTGCAATTTATGCTTCAGTCAAGTATTTTCATGAACACCTCTATGGCAGACACTTTAAAATTTTAACTGATGCTAAAGCTTTAACATATCACTTAAATTTAAGTAAACTACCTGATATTATATCTAGATGGCTAATGTACTTACAATCTTTTAATTACACAATGGAACATATTCCAGGCATGAATAACCCAGCTGATTTTCTTTCCCGAGTGTATGACAATGCAGATGATAATCTGACGGTTAATGCTTTAAATATTTTTGCTCCAGGGGACCAGTTGCTTTCTTTTCAAAATATCCTAAAACACCAATTGCAGGACAAAAAACTTATGGAAATTAGAAAAAAGATTACAGACAATAAACCAATCCTTCCAAATTACATCATTAACAAAGACAACAATTTATTAATGTACAAAACAAAAATAGATGATTCCGATAATCCTCCTAAAATAATACTACCACCGTCATTACAAAACGATGCCATAGCTATTGCACATCAACCACACTTCGGTGCAGTAAAAACTTACGATATTTTGAAGAGGATGTATTTTTGGAAAAGTATGTTTCAACAAGTTCAGAAATTTTGCAATGAATGTCATCAATGTCTAATTAATAAATCAAAACCCACAGACACCAAACCTAAAATGATATCGAAATCTAACTTAGCTCCGGGAGAAATGATAGCCATTGATGTTGTAGGAAAATTACCCAGATCGCTTGATGGCAAATTTTTTATTTTGACAATTGTCGACCATTATTCTCGTTTTCTTGAGGCAGTTCCACTACCCAATGTAACCTCTCATTCTATAATCAAAACTTTAAATAATTATTTTTCTAGATATGGCATACCTAAAATTATTTTGTCAGATAACGCAAAAAATTTCCAATCACAAGACTTTGATGACTATTTAAAATCCTTAAATATAGAACATCGTAATACATCTATCTATTTTCCCAGATCTAATGGTCTTCTGGAACGCATTCACCGTAGTCTCAAACAATCAGTAGCTGCACTCTCTGATCAAGTGATAGAATGGTCCGAGAGATTACCATTTTTTGTATTACATTATAACAATTCAAAACATGCAGTTACAAATTTTACACCAGCACAATTGTTTTTCGGAAGAGATTTAAATCTTCCAATCCAAATTTTTAGTCCACCAAACTTTGTGGAAGAACCCTCAGATTATTTACTAAGACAAAGGGAGCATTTCCAGACAACTCAAAAAATGGTCAAGGAGAATGAACAACATTATTTTGACACACATGAAAAATTTTTAAGGGGGGGTCCGGATCGTATTTTTCAGTTAGACGATATAGTCTACCTCAAAGAATTTATTCCTCCATCTACTTTTGGCCCTAAATACTCAGGTCCATTCAAGGTAATTAAGAAATACAGGAATAATAATTATTTAATTCAGGATGCTAACGACGATAGTGCAAAATTGATTAAGGTAAATGTATGTAAATTGTATAAAGGGAAATAACATTTTTTTTTGGTTTTGTTTCTGTGTGGGGCAGGTGTTTTTCAGATTTTTTTTGGTGGTTTTGGCTCAAAATTGCAAGTGTATATAGTTATAAATCTCTTGTTCATTTCATGGTGTTCGGGTGGAGACATGATACATGCTCTATGCTAGAGATAGATGAGCTATTCAAAGGCAAAGTGCAATATATTATATATTTTTTTTTGTGTGCAATGATATATATAACAACACTATACAGCAAAATCATCAGTGGTTAAAATTTCTTTTCTCATACAACTCACTTAATAGTTTTGATTCATGGACAGGTGTACCCAGTGTAATAAAAAATTAACTCTGTGACTATTCACATAACTTTATTAAAACAAATTACAAAATGAAAAAACATATAAGGTGGAAGATGCTGTTAATGTGCACAAACAGTTTCTATTTCTACTTCTTGCAGGCTGGTCCGGAGTAGTAGAACCACTGAAATTTCATTAAACTCTACAATATAACTCAAAAAAAAAAAAAATATATATATATATATATATAAATATATAATTCTTCTTACCTGTTTCCTGGCAAAACTTCAGGTGTATTTGAAACATACAATCTAGAATGCAGCATCAACATAAAGAACAGGCAACAACATAGGAAAAATTTGTTTTGATTTATTATTGTTTTATTCTATGCATAGAAGGAATATTTATGAAGTATAGTTAGACATTTCACCAACAGTACCAATTAGTCGATATAGACGTACACATTGTAGTCTCGTGGTCTATCTCACATAGACGTAAATCTGTGGCTAGGTTACTAACATGAAGGTCTAAAAGTACATACTATACAAATTTTGTTTGATCTTGATATTCATATTTAAAATCTCCCTTATGAATGGCTAAGAGAATTTTTGAAGGACTTGTTCAAGTCGAGCCTCTTTGCAGTGTCATCGACACGTCCAGAAACTCCACTATGTATGCCTAGGGATGATAGATTAGAAAATCAAATTAATATCTTCAAAATTTTCAAAAAAAAAAAAAAAAAAGAGCTCATGGAAAAGTCCTGTTTATAGTAAGATTACTTTATCAAAAAATTGCTGCATACTACTGATGATATTATCTGTGCAATATTTCAATAACCTTTTAATAATAATAAATTATTTTTTCTTTGCTTCTTTCCCATTTTTTTTTTTTTTTACTCTCCCTACCCAATTGTGTTAATCCATGGATGAATGAGATGGCAACTTGAGCTATTAAATAATACATCTGGCTCACCAACTCCTGGTTCAGTGAAATGTTTGTGTTTTAATATTTATCTCTTATTATTTTAATAATCATATTATACTTATATTATACATTGATATTGTGTTGTGCAATTGTTTTCATATTTACTCATTATATATATTTTTTATATACCTCATTTATACAAATATTTTAACATAATATTAACACTATTTATTATCATATCTTATATTTACAATTGTTTTTATTTTACTATTGTTTTAATTTAGTACATACCAAAGATTGTTGTATTTACCTCACTTAGCTCTCTCTGGAACTGCTAACAATATTCCGTCCAAAATTTACAATTGACGGTGCCGCACTTTCCATATATAGTACCTTACATTGTTTACAATGGGTGCCCTAATATTTTTTTTTTTCCAAAAGGGGGGGGGGTAAATGTTACACACCGGTTTAATAGTAACATTTTTCTTAAAATTTCATAACGTAAACATCGTTAAAATATAAAGAAAATAGACAATTTACATTATTATGGATAATAATCGATCTTAAAACATCATTACTCCGGGAATACAGCATGCTAAAATAATTTCGTATTGAGAGGAAATGCTAGATCGCTCAAAATTAAATTAAACAAAGCTACAAACAGTCAATGTTAACTATTTCTTAACATTTTACTTTCTTTTTTAGATTTAAAAATAATATACTTTTGGTCAATTTAGCGGTAATGACATCGATACCGGAGTAATCTATTAATCATTACCTTTAAAATGAGATATTCCCCATCCATATACGTTAATAATATCGGGATTTAACTTCAAGATTTTTATACAGCGATTTTGCGCATTTTAAATAAACGCGCCACTGTTTTTTTTCATTTTTACCGGGCAGCCATTTTCCCTCATCGTTTCTTCCTCTTTCCCGCTCGAAGAGAGGGGATGCAAGCAGGGGATTTCTTCCAGAATCTTGGAGAACAATCTGGAACCTCTTTCAGGAAGTGGCGATGCGCGTCATTTCCGGTAAGTTCGCGAAGCTGATTGGCTGATTACGGCGCGCGGCTTCAAAATTCGCCAGCGAAAAAGTTCGGTTAGGCAGATCCAGAGAAAAGCGAGTGAGTGCAAGACGTGTTGGCAGGAGCCCGGCAGTTTTCGCCGTGGCATCCGAGCCGACGCCATAGTGAAAAATTTGATCAAAGCATTCATGTTCAACATCCTTTGCTATGAAGAAATATTAACGAAATGTCGTGTCACGAATGCTAGTACTTCATTACATCAATATATTTTTTACTAGAGAAGACTCAGAACGAAGAAGATTATGATTGGAATAATTAACGTGCCGATGTTTGCATATCTTCATCTAATATCTACAGTTGCTATCTCCAACGAAGTATTCAACAATTCCACCCCTGTCCTGGATTAGGGGGTGGAATACACTCCTTTTGGCCAGTAGACTTGACAAAAATATCCGTTAGCGATACAAGAATTCGCTTCAATTTAATACTGATGAAGCGTGAGCTACTAATGTCAAGCGCCATTTTCATCTACTAAGTATTGAGCACCATCTCCTTTTACCGGACACTATCTTCAGAGTTTAAGTGGTGCTCAGCCAGGTGCAGAATATCGTCGATTGGCTTTTTATCCTATGCAAAACTTCTTTATATGAAGGTGAACGTCGATTGGCTTTTTTTTTCCTATGCAAAACTTATTTATATGAAGGTGAACGTCGAATATACTGTAGTGTATAGTGTGAACGCAATTTGCTTACTGTGAACTAAATCAGATCTTTTATTCCATCATAAAAAATTCAGTGCAAAACTTGTGAAAGTTTTTCTAGTGTATTACGATCATTCATGCCTTATTTTCTTTTTTACCCAAGGGCTGGCCAGTATCCAATTTTTGTAGCTTATGTGTGTGTTTTATCAATAATAAATTTTCGTGATTTAAAACAACTGCTGTCCTCGTTTTTCACCTCTGCTGCTTTGGTGAGTCATTTTTCTTTTATTATATTCCTTTTTAGCTCAAGTTCTCAATTTTAGTTGTCATTATCGGATCATTGCTGCTATTACGATCATTCATTTTTTATCATAATTCAAAAATTTGCGTTTGCATCTTTATTTTTTTTATTATTCAAAATCTAACGTTTACATTCTTATCCCCCCCCCCCCCCCTTTTGGAAAAAAGAATGTAAACGTTAGATTTTGAATAATAAAAAAAATAAAGATGCAAACGCAAATTTTTGAATTAATAGAATCTCTATGATAAATTTTTATCTAAAACAATTAATTATCAAATCCTCAAATATAATCTGTAAATAAATCAACTAAACAATAAAGTTTTTAATCTGGCCCCAAATATGATCGTAATAGCAGCAATGATCCGATAATGACAACTAAAATTGAGAACTTGAGCTAAAAAGGAATATAATAAAAGAAAAATGACTCACCAAAGCAGCAGAGGTGAAAAACGAGGACAGCAGTTGTTTTAAATCACGAAAATTTATTATTGATAAAACACACACATAAGCTACAAAAATTGGATACTGGCCAGCCCTTGGGTAAAAAAGAAAATAAGGCATGAATGATCGTAATACACTAGAAAAACTTTCACAAGTTTTGCACTGAATTTTTTATGATGGAATAAAAGATCTGATTTAGTTCACAGTAAGCAAATTGCGTTCACACTATACACTACAGTATATTCGACGTTCACCTTCATATAAATAAGTTTTGCATAGGAAAAAAAAAGCCAATCGACGTTCACCTTCATATAAAGAAGTTTTGCATAGGATAAAAAGCCAATCGACGATATTCTGCACCTGGCTGAGCACCACTTAAACTCTGAAGATAGTGTCCGGTAAAAGGAGATGGTGCTCAATACTTAGTAGATGAAAATGGCGCTTGACATTAGTAGCTCACGCTTCATCAGTATTAAATTGAAGCGAATTCTTGTATCGCTAACGGATATTTTTGTCAAGTCTACTGGCCAAAAGGAGTGTATTCCACCCCCTAATCCAGGACAGGGGTGGAATTGTTGAATACTTCGTTGGAGATAGCAACTGTAGATATTAGATGAAGATATGCAAACATCGGCACGTTAATTATTCCAATCATAATCTTCTTCGTTCTGAGTCTTCTCTAGTAAAAAATATATTGATGTAATGAAGTACTAGCATTCGTGACACGACATTTCGTTAATATTTCTTCATAGCAAAGGATGTTGAACATGAATGCTTTGATCAAATTTTTCACTATGGCGTCGGCTCGGATGCCACGGCGAAAACTGCCGGGCTCCTGCCAACACGTCTTGCACTCACTCGCTTTTCTCTGGATCTGCCTAACCGAACTTTTTCGCTGGCGAATTTTGAAGCCGCGCGCCGTAATCAGCCAATCAGCTTCGCGAACTTACCGGAAATGACGCGCATCGCCACTTCCTGAAAGAGGTTCCAGATTGTTCTCCAAGATTCTGGAAGAAATCCCCTGCTTGCATCCCCTCTCTTCGAGCGGGAAAGAGGAAGAAACGATGAGGGAAAATGGCTGCCCGGTAAAAATGAAAAAAAACAGTGGCGCGTTTATTTAAAATGCGCAAAATCGCTGTATAAAAATCTTGAAGTTAAATCCCGATATTATTAACGTATATGGATGGGGAATATCTCATTTTAAAGGTAATGATTAATAGATTACTCCGGTATCGATGTCATTACCGCTAAATTGACCAAAAGTATATTATTTTTAAATCTAAAAAAGAAAGTAAAATGTTAAGAAATAGTTAACATTGACTGTTTGTAGCTTTGTTTAATTTAATTTTGAGCGATCTAGCATTTCCTCTCAATACGAAATTATTTTAGCATGCTGTATTCCCGGAGTAATGATGTTTTAAGATCGATTATTATCCATCATAATGTAAATTGTCTATTTTCTTTATATTTTAACGATGTTTACGTTATGAAATTTTAAGAAAAATGTTACTATTAAACCGGTGTGTAACAATATCGTTCATATGTTCCCTGAATCTAGTGCTAGTTTTTATTTTTGAAACGCCGATATAGCAACCGGTATTGTTGTTAGGGTAGTAAAATGGAATTTTATATATGCCTGCAATTTCAAGAGGGGGAACGAGATCTTTATCGCTATAAATTAATTGATAAATACTGGGTTTGATTGATAAATAATAGGTTTTATGGATATAGTAAATTATGTTTTTCAGCGGCATTTTTTATCTTGATGGATGCTTCTTGATCATATGGTATTGAAAAGGTAAATTTTGGGGGGCACTTTTTGATAGATTGGGATATAGTTGAGATTACGAATTCTTTTTCTGTACAGTTTATCATCTAAGTTTTTATGGTAACCTGCTTTTAAAGTTAGATTTTTGATGTATTTAATTTCATTTTTTAAATCAATGAGGTTAGTAAAAGTTAAAATAGTGTGATTTATATAGGACTGTATTGCGTTTATAGGGGATTCAACTATAATTGCTAGTTATTTCTTCGTTAGAGATGGGTTTTCGATAAATGGTATGGTAGTGTTAATGCTATTTTCAAAACATTTTATTTTAACATCCAAATAATTTATTTTGTTATTATTTTAAATCTCACAGATAAATTTTATCTATTGTCTAATTGGTTTAAGGTGCTAAGAATATCATCTACTTTCATGTATAACTGCGAAAATATTATCAACATACCTTGTTTAAAAAACTGTTTTATTTTCCAGGGTTTTAAAGATTTTTTTTTTTTTTTTTTCAAGAAGTCTTAATTTGTATTCTGCAATGAAACCTGATATAGGGGATTCCATTGGGATCCCTTTATTTTGTTTATATATTTTATCATTAAATTTAAAGTAGGTTTCATGGAGTATTAAGTTACCAGTAGCGATTAAGGTGTTAGCAATTTCAGATTCATATTTATCTTTGAGGGAATTATTGATAATTTTGGATATTTCGTGAATGTTTATGGAGGGGTACAGGTTAATTATGTCAAATCTTACAAAACGGTAATCTTCATGAATTTTTAGATCGCTCATCTGCTTAACAAAATCTTCTGTAGAATTTAATCTATTATCTGAAGGGGGAGAAGTCCACAATAAATATTAGTCATGTATCTTTCCAAAGTATATGTAGGTCCCTCTCTTTTATTAAGTATAGGACGGATTTTAGGGGGGATTTTGTGGTCTTTATAGCAACCAAAAAGAGGGAAGCATGTTAGATGCATGATTTTTAATATGAGAGGGGTGGTTACTAGGCCAACTTCCATTTTTTATGAGTTTACGGGTTGTTTCTATTAATTTTTTATTTGGGTCATTTTTGACTAAGATGGTACCTATCAGGGGTCGATCCAGGTTTTAATTTTTGGGTCCCTTTTTTGTGAAAAACAAAATATTTTTGTGAAATTTTTATTTATTTTTGTGAAAAAGTAAAATATTGTGTAAAATTTTTCGTTTTTACAATCACTTTATGCAATGCTTAATATCAAGTTAATAGTTTTGTTGAGCCAAATTAAGGCATTAATTAAAAATAATACTGAAAACATTTAATAAAAGGATCATTTTTATAAAAAAATCTTGTGAAGGGACTCATTTTATGAATTTGAATTTTGTGAAAGGTCCCTTTTCATGGATTTGAATTTTGTGAAGGGTCCCTTTTTATGAATTTGAATTTTGTGAAGGGTCCCTTTTTATGAATTTGAATTTTATGAAGGGTCTCTTTTTACTATGGGGAATTTTGTGAAGGGGCCGCAAAAGGGAACCAAATTTTGCCTGGATTGACCCCTGCCTATTTCTTGGATGGTTTCGTTTATTTTTTTAATGTAGTCAGCTTTATTTAAAATTGCGATTTTTACGGGTTTTATCGGTGAGGGTACATGTTAGTTTTTCATTATTTTAAAGATTTTTAAGGGCTTTTATATCTGTGCGGTTGATATTTTTATTATTTAGAATTTTGACTGTTTCTTTTTGAGCAGTATTTTTGTTTTGATTTTTAGTGTGTTGAGGAACTTTGTTTATGGCAGCTGCAATTTTAGCTATGCTATCATTAAGATTAACTGGCTCCTCGAGGATAAATTTTGTACCTAACGTTAACAAAGCATCTTCATGACTATTGGTTTTGTAACCTGAAAGATTAATATGAGGATGTTCATCAATTTTTTTGTAATTTTGGGTTATCTTTATCAGGGTTTAACCTGGCAAAAAAAATTACTTTAGCGTTTTAGCGAAAATAGGCAAGCACTATTTTAGCTTTTTCGAAAGTTAATTCTTTGGATACCATTGATTTCTTTGACTTAGCTTTGTTATCCTCAGTTTTGTTTTCTATTCCTTTTGTTCATTGATGATTCAAGCATCCATATTTGTGACTTTAAAAATATGAATCAGGGAAACTATGTTTTGATTTTATCAATAGAAAAAGAGGTATTCATATCATATGTGTAAAATGAAAAAGCAATTTAAAAATCAAGTAAAGTGTAGTGGTAGATAATCGTGAAATACTAGTGCTAAAAATGCTTCTATAAAGCAAATTCTGAATTCTAACATACTTTTAAATATTTTTGCATTTAAATTCAATCATTGAAAATTAAAAATAAATCCAAATTACTGTATAAATAACGATTCCCAAAAATTTCAGTCCTTTCGTAGTTTTTGCCTGCAAATATTACAAAAAAAAAATTCTGAATTATTATATAGAGATATTTTATACAGTTATCCAGTTTTAGCTTTTTAGCGAAATTCTGACTGACTTGTTTTAGCAAAATATTATACCTTTTAGCAAAATGCTAAAAAAACTAATGGCAGTTTAAACCCTGATCTTTATTAATCCAACAATTTTACTTTTTATTATGTCTTTTGCAATTGAGGTTTCTTTCAGTAATATATTAAAGACTTTTATTTTACTTTTCATAATGTTAAAATCATTTTCCCTACCCCAGTGGCAGAAACACCACGACACGACGACATAGTCGCGGTCACAGAAAAACAGCTTGCGGACAGTTTTTGTCTGCACCGATAAAAAAATTTGTCCGCAACTTTCGGATAACAATTCACTTATAAAAATTTTTGTATCAAAACTAAAACTTTTATTATTTTTATTGTGTTGTGTCAAACATTGTTATAAAATATTTATTTGAATAAGATGAATGAATACACACACAATTGTTTATACTATATTGTAGTAAAATTGTATTTGTGTATTGTTGCACGAGATCACCGCTGATGTCAAGCCCCCCCCCCCCCATAAGCTTTCAGGCTTTTTGAGTGTAAGCCATTTTCTCCCCTGATTGCATGCAAATTTTGCAGACAGATTATGAAATTTTAAAAGCCTGTCGTAGACAGCTACAAAACTTTCTGCCACTGGGTTCACTACTAATTTCTTTAATTTTAGTCTCTACTTCTATTACATTCTTTCTATTTTTGTACACTTTAAATTTAATGATAAAATATATAAAAAAAAATAAAGGGGTCCCAAGGGGATCCCTATATCAAGTTTTATTGCAGAATACAAATTAAGACTTCTTGAAAAAAACATCTTTAAAACCCCGGAAAATAAAATAATTTTTTGGACAAGGTATGTCGATGATACTTTCGCAGTTATATTGGGTTGACAACTAAGTTCCCGCCGTTTAAGCCTCACACTTAAAGTGTGAGGCACCCATGCTCCACACTTCTGAACTTTGCCCATCAATTGAAGATGCTTCTCTACAGTAGTGTGGGAGCAATCCATTGTCTCTGCCAGTTCCCGTTGTTTGACGCGGATTTTCATGCAAAAAGTGGTTCAATCGCTCTTCATCGAACTCAACTGGACGGCCAGAACGAGGTGCATCTTTAAGGTCAAAATTTCCTTTTTTGAACTTTGCATACCAATCACGGGCGGTTCTTTCAGTTATAGTACCTACTCCATACACAGCACAAATGTTGCGAGCAGCTTCTGCGACCTTAGAACCTTGATTAAAGGCAAAAAGAAAGAGGTGTCGAAAATGCTCATTCTTCTCAACTTGTCATTCCATGTTAATAATCTGTAAATAACAAGAAAATGTACCTTAGTAAAAACTAAACATATATTTAGGTAGAACAGTACATTCTCTTTCCAATGATGTACAACTTCGTGCCAGAAGTAGTTAATGTCATACAGATTTTTCCAATTTAAAAAAACGGCGGGAACTTAGTTGCCAACCCAATACATTAAAATGAAAAAGTAGACGATATTCTTAGCACCTTAAACCAGTTAGATAATAGCATAAAATTTACCTGTGAAACTGAAAATAATAACTAAATAAGTTATCTGAATGTTAAAATAAAACATTTTGAAAATAGCATTAACACTACCGTTTATCGAAAACCTATCTCTAGCGAAGAAATAATTAGTAATTAATAGTCGAACCCCCTATAAATACAAAATTAATGCAATGCAGTGCTATATAAATCGTGCTGTTTTAATTTGTACAAACCCCATTGATTTAAAAAATGAAATTAAATACATCAAAAATCTACCTTTAAAAGCAGGTTACTGTAAAAACTTAGATGATAAACTGTACAGAAAAAGAATTCGTAATCTCAGCTATGTCCCCATCCATCAAAAAGTGCCCCCAAAATTTACTTTTTCAATACCATAGGATCAAGAAGCATCCATCGAGATAAAAAATGCCGCTGAAAAACATAATTTACTATATCCATAAAACCTATTGTTTATCAATCAAACCCAGTATTTATCAATTAATTTGTTGCGATAAAGATCTCGTTCCCCTTCTTGAAATTGCAGGCATATATAAAATTCCATTTTACTACCCTAACAACAATACCGGTTGCTATATCGGCGTTTCAAAAATAAAAACTTTCAAAAATATTTTCTTTTCAGCCATCTTTGAGACTAGCCTGTTCACAATCCCTAAAAGTTTGAACTGTGACAAACTTCCGCTCTGTGGTGACCTCTTGCATCAGACCCCTACAATTTGTTCGTTAGTCATGAGAACACTCTCTTCGCTTGCATGTTCGATCTACTTCTCTGAATAAATCTGACCATAACAAGCACAATACTACCAGACTTTCGCGATCCTTAAAGATCCTGCTCCAGAAATGTCACCTCAGTTTTGCGCAACCATTATTTTATAATTACTCTTATACAAAATCATTTTCTTCAATCTTAAAAATAATAAATAGAGCAATTATTTTTACAAAAAAACTTTTATTGTAAGTTAAATCATTTTGGTTTAGAAAAAACAATTAAAAACTCTTAAAATTGCATGAACTGTTGTTGATTTTTTTTTGCCGTTACCATAATGTCCGCTGACTGCTTAATCTTTCAAATCTATTCCTGTAATTATATTGAAAGAGCTTTCATTTATTTTTAATTGAACGCGAATGATTTCTTTTCATAAGCTTTTTTGATGTGTTCCTTTAAATAATTTTGAATGTTGCACAGAAAAAAAAATGAAAGCTCAAGGATTACAAATCAATAGCTTACCAGCATTATATAGTAAAAGCATGTAGTCTTTGAGCAAGAGGAGATATTAGCAAAAACGAAAATAGAGCCAGCCCCCTTCCCCATTCTCACAATAAGAGAAGTTAGTGTTCATACCATTACGCTACTTCTGAGAATTCTGCAGTTTAAAATATAAGGATCAATTATATTAAAGTTAAGATGAGAAGACAAAAGCACGAAAGCAAAAGTAAAACACTAAAGGTGAGCTATAGGCTCGAAGACGAATTAAAAGAATTTTAAGAGTGGAGTATTTAAAAATATTTTTTAAGCTCTAAAAACAAAAGAGGATGGAGATCGGAAGGAGGAAAAAATATGGATCCATTAAAATTTATTCAGTAAAATATAGCTTCTTTAACGCTATGTTAGTAAGTTATAATATATTAGTAAGTAAGCGAAAAAGATCATGACAGTTTAAGAGAAGATTTTGTGGCTTTTTTATAAAAAGACAAGTTATTGTAAATTAATCCAATTAAATATTTAATTCTCCAAAATTTTTAATTTTGCACTGGAGTTTTTTTTTTTTTTTTGTGCACTTATGAACATTATTTATAATATATTTTATTTATTTATTTATTCATTTTTAATTTCTGTCAAAAATTCGCAATAAAAAAAAAAATAAATAAATAAACAGCATTTTTTGCCTTGCTACTATAACCTTGTGACAACCTTCCACAGTCGATTTTTGTCTACCACAGTATCTGATGACAGGTGTTTGAGATGCCGAAGTAATCAGCCTGAAAAATAAATTTAACTATATATATATACATATTTTTTTTCCTCAGTCAAATTAAAATATTTTATGAAATCCAGAAACCACATAACTTAGGCATTACTGGATTACCCCTCTCATGATTTGGGTCTGGATATACCACTGTCAAGGAGCCTCCATCAAGATGATAAATACTGCCAAAAAACGTAACTTAAATATACCCAAAAAACCTAATCCCAATATTTATCAATTAATTCGTAGCGATAAAGATCCCGTTCCCCCTCTTGAAACTGCAAGCTTATATAAAATTCCATTTTACCACCCTAACAACAATGCCAGTTGCTAAATTGGCGTTTCAAAAAGAAAAATTAGCACTAGACTCGGGGAACATATGAACGGTATTAAATATGGAAAAAAAACCACCACGTTAACTAAAGTCCACCAAAGCAGTAACATCAACACAGAATTTAATGAAACTACAAAAATTGCAAATTTTAATAATTCTGAATATGCCTTTTACTGCAAAACCATTGAAATCATAAATAACCGTGACTCATGTAATGGCCACGAATTACGTGTAGGTTTGAATCAGTTATGGTGTCACCTTTTGGAAGAGAGGGTGAGGGCAGAGAGAAGACAGTACTTGATGTCAACACTAGTCATAACTGAGGTTGCTGACGACGCGGCGGATCTGCCATCAAAAGCTGCTGCTACAACATCATCTCCGTAAATAAAGGTATGGCGCTTTAAAATGGTTTTTTAATTAATTATAAATGTTTAACATGCTCCTTTTAGAAACCTATTTAAATTATACCTACCAACTTTTACCTCAATTAAGTAAGGCATTTAGATGCTATTGCACTTTAAATAATTTAAGATCATAAGCTATGATAATAATCAAGAATTTTTCTTTGAGGGCTGTAAAAGTATTATCAGACCTATATTCATCAAAATCTATATAATTTGTACGACAGTAATCTATAACATATCTACCAACTTTCACGTCAATCAGAGAAAGCTTTTAGATATTATCATGTTCACTTACACATATAGACACATCGAAATCTGATAGTCTATTTTTTTCATGATCACAGTACTTGCCTTACTCAGTGTATGTCCAGAAAGTAACAAGCAAAAATATTTATTTTATGCACAGTTATGAAGCATAAATCAAATAAAGATGTTCCACAAAATGCTAGTGCTTCTAGTTGCAGTCTGATTTCTAAAAACCTGATTTCAAAATTTTGAACATGTTTTAGTGCATATATATTGTTAATAATTTAGATAACTATGTGTTACTTGTTGTGGGCATCAAGATTGTCTAAAAACAAAGAAATTCTGCATTTATGGATTTCAAGAGTATCATTACTCATAGTATTTTATATAATTTTGTAAACAAGAGGAATAACGAAGAAAGTAAAACCTTGCAATATATACAAGGAAAAAAGTTTGTGTAAATTACTATTTAATGATTTGTCTGGCAATTTGAATAAAATAAAACACAACACAATAAATACAATAAAATCTTACTGCCCTCTAGTTTGATAATTCTTTCATTTCTCAAATTACTTTTATATAATAATTCTTGGAGACTGCTAAATATTAGTCAGGTCTAATATGTCACCCTGGCATTTGATCCTCATTACACATATCTTATATTTTATTTTCTATATACTAATCTTTAAAACAACTAGTGTTTTTATTCTTTTTATTTTGTTAAAACTGTCATTTTCATAAATATAATGAATAATGCAAATGTAAAAATTATGTTTCAAAGTAGTTGCAAAATTTATTACTATTATTACTAAAATGTATTATAATTATTACTGAACAGAATTTATCTTAATAATATGATGTTAATAGATTACAAAAATAAATAAAATACCATTTCTTTTTTAGTAATTTTTTTGTGTTTTGCAAATGAATGTTTAATTTTGCATTTTCTTTTTTAGGGAGACATTGAAATATCCTCTCCTAATGAAAAAGCCAAAAAAGGTTCATCTGTTTTCTTAAATATATGTACATTTTTAACGTCAATTTGTTATTTAACTTAATATTATGTATATTTTTCAACTAGAGGAAGAAGCCAAATTAAATCGCTTGATAAAGGATTGTGAATTGAGTCGTCTCATGCATGATTTATTGGGAACATATGTTACTATGGAAGAATATTTTATGAGAGAATCTATTCATAAGGTATTTATTTTAAAATTATATGATTTATTGTCTTAAAGAAAAAAAAAGAGCTATTATTATGAAAGTTATTATTTTAGGCAGTTAATATGGATACCATTGAAGAAAATGCTCTCACCTCTAGTATGCTAGATGATGTATTCTTTATTATCAAGAAGTGTCTAAGGTTTGTACTAATTTTTTGTCTGAACATAATAATTGAAATTAAGAAATCATCCAATAAAATTTAATATATTGCAAAAATACTTTTGAATTCTTTTTAATTTACTGCACGAAACTGTAATAATAATCATTTGTGGTAGTGTACAATTGAAGGACTCATTAAATAAAATAAAATAAAATAAAATAAATAATAATAATAAAAAAAAATAATAATAATGACACAGATAAATTAAACTTTAGTTTTACAATTTTAATATTTATTGTTATAACTATCATAACTCAAGTGTAGAATTAATCAACATCCCCACAGCCAAAAGCTTAATACTCATATCCTCTATGACCTCACACTTTCATGATATGTATCATAACAAAATATTAACACATTTCATGATATAAATGTAAGAAAATGATGTTTGACATTTGGATATTTTAAGTTTTGTGAATTAACAGAAAACAAAAAAGTATAATAGACATTGAAAAATTTTAGTTTTGTCAAAGAAATGCTGATTTTTAGCTTATGATGACTGGATTTTATGTCTCTACTGCAACTATTTCATAATGAATTGTTTTAATTTAATATATAATGAGTTTAGTAAATTTTTCTAACACATAAATAAAATAAAAGTGAACTAATAAAATCTTCAAAATTTTGACTTTAAGGTACATAAAAAAGAAGTGGGGGGGGGGGGGGGACAAAATTTGCCTCTTTGCCAAATTTTTTAGCTCTATGATAACCAAAACATACCTAAACATTATGTATACATACACACATGTAGAATCTTAATAATTTGTAACTTTTTTTTTTTAAATTAACATAGATTAGCACGACCTCCGTATAATTTTCTTTAAATCATTCCAATAAATTAAACAGCATGATTCAAAAATAAGCAAACGTAGAAATTAAATCGAATTACTCAGAAAATAACATGATATTAAAACTCAAATTATGCAAAAATTGATATTAAATAATGAATTAAATTTATCAAAGTCTAAAACATCAAAGAGGCTTCTGCATATAATAAATTTATTATTTCAATAGTTGTATAACATGATCCTTAGCATATTAAATAAATAAAGACCTAGCTTTACTTCGTGGTCGTTTAAGATCTTTCGGTACCGGGCACCCGGTCCTCATCAGAAACGTTGCTTCTGTGGTGGAAAACTTGAGACTGTTGACTCCTCTGCTGATTTCTCATCAGGTGGCTCCAAGCTCTATTTGGGGCTACTGCGCTGCTATCGTTGCATACGTCGCTATTGGTTAATATTTCAACTGACTCGCAGTACATGGCATAGTTGTAATTATCGTAATCTGCTAATTTTACGGTTTTATCAAAGTTTATTTTAATATTGTTTTTACTATATGTTTTGGCTAACGCGGTATTATATTTTCCGGTTTTAATGTCGTTTTCATGTTCTTTGATCCTAGTTTTTATTTTTCTTTTAGTGACACCAATATATGAGCCTTGTTTATTATTTTCATCTATGAATGGAATTTTATAAATGCCGGCGGTTTCAAGAGGGGGGGGTGGGGTTTTTATCGCTTCGGATTAGCTGAAAAATATTTTTGTTGGGTTTGATAGGGATATTAATGCCACATTTGTTAGCTGTATTTTTAATTTTGTTAGCGGCTCCGCGATCGTACGGGATGGATGGGGTAAATTTAATGGGTGCTTTTTGGTGACTGGGTATTTTGTCGAGGTTTTTAAATCTATTTTTAATTAATTTGTTAACTATTTTGTCAGGATATCCGGCTTTTCTTGTGAAATTTTTAATGATGTTAAGTTCTTCTTCGAGGTCGTCTGGTTCATTACATATTAAAATGGCACGGTTGATGTATGATTGGATAGCATTTGTTTTATAGCGAAATGGTGTTTTACTTTTAAAGTGGATAATTTCGTTACTATTAGTGGGTTTTCTATACACAGTGGTTCTAAAATTATTTTTATTGTGGGTAATTTTAACATCCAGGAAGTTTAATTGTGAATTGTTCTCTTCTTCATAGGTGAATTGTATATTTTGATCATGGCTATTGATACAGTTGAGAAGTTTATTAATGTCAGTGTTTTTCTCGACGATGGCGAATACGTCATCGACGTAACGATACCAGTATTTAATTTGATTTTTTAGATTTTCTATGATTTGATTTTCTAGTTTTCTCAGTTTAAATTCAGCGACGAAGCCTGAGATAGGCGACCCCATGGGCATGCCTTTGGTCTGTTTGTAAATTTTTTCGTTGAAGGTAAAATAATTTTCTTTAAGAAGGAAATTGGTAGTGGCGTTTAAAGTTCGGGCTATTTCAGGATCAGTGTAATTTTCGTTGATAGTTTCGTTAACTATTTCGCAAGCTTCATTTATATCAATAGAGGGATAAAGATTTATAACGTCAAAACTAATTAAATGATAATTTTCTTTATTTTCGATTTCTCTAAGTTTTTTAATAAAATCTTCTGTTGATTCTAACGAGTGAGTGGAGGGGGGAATGATTTTTCGGTAAATACCTGCCATGTATTTCTCTAAGGAGTAGGTCGGAGCTTCGTTTTTATTGACAACGGGACGGAATTTAGGGGGGGGGTTTGTGATCTTTATACCTTCCAAAAATTCTAGGTGTATTGGGTGCGTGGTTTACTATTTTAGGGGGGATATTTTCAGGCCATTTACCTTCTTTAATAATTTTGCGTGTTTTTTCAATTAATTTATTGTTTGGGTCTTTATTAACGATCTCAGCCCCTATTTCTTTGATGGTGTCTTCCATTTTGGATACGTAGTCTTCACGGTTAAGGATGGCAATTCTTTTGGTTTTATCTGTTAAAGTACAAGTAATTTCATTGTTCTTTTTAAGTTTCTTTAATTCTATTAGGTCTAATTTATTAATATTTTTATTTTTAGTGGATTTTTCAATTTCAGAAATGGCGATATTACGAATATTGTTTTGGTTATTTTCCGGGATTTTATTAATTGCAGATTCAATTTTGGCGATGCTATGTTTAACGTTAAAATCCCGGAAAATAACCAAAACAATATTCGTAATATCGCCATTTCTGAAATTGAAAAATCCACTAAAAATAAAAATATTAATAAATTAGACCTAATAGAATTAAAGAAACTTAAAAAGAACAATGAAATTACTTGTACTTTAACAGATAAAACCAAAAGAATCGCCATCCTTAACCGTGAAGACTACGTATCCAAAATGGAAGACACCATCAAAGAAATAGGGGCTGAGATCGTTAATAAAGACCCAAACAATAAATTAATTGAAAAAACACGCAAAATTATTAAAGAAGGTAAATGGCCTGAAAATATCCCCCCTAAAATAGTAAACCACGCACCCAATACACCTAGAATTTTTGGAAGGTATAAAGATCACAAAACCCCCCCTAAATTCCGTCCCGTTGTCAATAAAAACGAAGCACCGACCTACTCCTTAGAGAAATACATGGCAGGTATTTACCGAAAAATCATTCCCCCCTCCACCCACTCGTTAGAATCAACAGAAGATTTTATTAAAAAACTTAGAGAAATCGAAAATAAAGAAAATTATCATTTAATTAGTTTTGACGTTATAAATCTTTATCCCTCTATTGATATAAATGAAGCTTGCGAAATAGTTAACGAAACTATCAACGAAAATTACACTGATCCTGAAATAGCCCGAACTTTAAACGCCACTACCAATTTCCTTCTTAAAGAAAATTATTTTACCTTCAACGAAAAAATTTACAAACAGACCAAAGGCATGCCCATGGGGTCGCCTATCTCAGGCTTCGTCGCTGAATTTAAACTGAGAAAACTAGAAAATCAAATCATAGAAAATCTAAAAAATCAAATTAAATACTGGTATCGTTACGTCGATGACGTATTCGCCATCGTCGAGAAAAACACTGACATTAATAAACTTCTCAACTGTATCAATAGCCATGATCAAAATATACAATTCACCTATGAAGAAGAGAACAATTCACAATTAAACTTCCTGGATGTTAAAATTACCCACAATAAAAATAATTTTAGAACCACTGTGTATAGAAAACCCACTAATAGTAACGAAATTATCCACTTTAAAAGTAAAACACCATTTCGCTATAAAACAAATGCTATCCAATCATACATCAACCGTGCCATTTTAATATGTAATGAACCAGACGACCTCGAAGAAGAACTTAACATCATTAAAAATTTCACAAGAAAAGCCGGATATCCTGACAAAATAGTTAACAAATTAATTAAAAATAGATTTAAAAACCTCGACAAAATACCCAGTCACCAAAAAGCACCCATTAAATTTACCCCATCCATCCCGTACGATCGCGGAGCCGCTAACAAAATTAAAAATACAGCTAACAAATGTGGCATTAATATCCCTATCAAACCCAACAAAAATATTTTTCAGCTAATCCGAAGCGATAAAAACCCCACCCCCCCTCTTGAAACCGCCGGCATTTATAAAATTCCATTCATAGATGAAAATAATAAACAAGGCTCATATATTGGTGTCACTAAAAGAAAAATAAAAACTAGGATCAAAGAACATGAAAACGACATTAAAACCGGAAAATATAATACCGCGTTAGCCAAAACATATAGTAAAAACAATATTAAAATAAACTTTGATAAAACCGTAAAATTAGCAGATTACGATAATTACAACTATGCCATGTACCGCGAGTCAGTTGAAATATTAACCAATAGCGACGTATGCAACGATAGCAGCGCAGTAGCCCCAAATAGAGCTTGGAGCCACCTGATGAGAAATCAGCAGAGGAGTCAACAGTCTCAAGTTTTCCACCACAGAAGCAACGTTTCTGATGAGGACCGGGTGCCCGGTACCGAAAGATCTTAAACGACCACGAAGTAAAGCTAGGTCTTTATTTATTTAATATGTTATATTAATATACTTCGTTTTTTATTTTAATTAATGATCCTTAGCATTTGAAATATATAGAATTAAAGCATTGTATGACTTTGACAATACTCTTCTTTTAGAATCAGAGACATTTCAAATGGATATGTGATTTCATATAAAACTTTGAGAAAACACAGTACTGTCAATTCTCTTTAATTCAGAATAGGATAAATGAAAATTTTTTCTAATTCAAATTTATATTTATTTCCTTCAGTGACTCTTATAGCTTAATTCAGAGCAATATGGTTTGATTCATTTAAATTTTGGATAAGTTAATCTTTTATGTATCACTTTGGAGTTTGAATTTTGAAAAATCCGCTAGATACTCAAAAATTAAAATTTTTCTTTTCATTACTGTCAACCATCTTTGCTGAATCTTAAACCTCTGACTGCCTTTGAAAAATGGCAAAACTGTAATGTTATTTTCAGTGCCTGATTTTTTAATGTAATAAAATAATGTTTTTTTCAACCTTAGGGTAATTTGTAAGTGTTCATATTATTGCAATCCTTATTACTATTATTTAAGATCTTCAAAGTTTAAAAACAAGCTAAAAAACCATAATTACATAGTTTTGAATTATAAGTGTATTGTAGGGAAAAGAACAGCTCAGTGACCTGATATATCCTTCAGCGGCAGTTAAATAGTTAAGAATCATTTGACATGATATTAACACACACAAAACTCAAAATATATAGAAAATTGAATTTTATTTATGGAAAATTCCACCTACCATTTTAAAATGTTGTTCATCATGTAACCCAAATCTTTATTAATAATGATCTTAGAAAATTTCAGAAAATGATAAATTTTATCTAAGTTTTCTATGTTTATTATGAAATTGTGAAGATTTATAAAAGTGCACAATTTTTATTATTTTCACCTGTTTCTCTTTTAAAAATATATAATAGTTCATTTATTTTATTTTAAAAGAAAAAAAATTAGGAAATGGGGATAGGAAAAATTAATAAAATAATTTCAAAGTAAAAAATGTCATATATTTTCTTTCTATCCTAACAGGGGCGCGCCGACCCGGTGTGCGAAGTGTGCGGCGCACACAGGCGCCAGCTAAAGAAAGGCGCCAGCCGAGGATAAATTATTTGAAAAAATATATATATATCTGATTGCATAATGCCGGTCTGAAGCCCTGCGACTAATGTTGCTAAATGAGGCACCTTGAAAAATATACTGGCAAAACTTGTGTTCAAATAGTTTAGGGGTTTTTTTGTGAAAGGGTACGATAAAAATGGAATAACTTTGTAAAGATGTGCCTACCTTCAGCAAAATTTTCTTTGTCTTTTTTAACATATCAAAGCATTCTATTGAAATTCAAAAGAACGCCTTAATCTCCCCCCCCCCCCTTTTTTTTGCCAGAAAAAGGCCACCTAGGTTAATAAAAAAACAATATAATTTAATTGCTAAAATAAAGATTTAATAGAACCGGAGATTTTATTTAGAGTAGTTTTTCCCCTTTGAATTATTGATGTAACATCTAATATTATTAAAATGAGACTTTTGTCTGTAAAATCTTCACATTTCGCACATCGTGAAAGCCAAATCTCATTTCAGAAAATTTTCTGTGTGTGCGGTGCGGTCATTGTGTCTGCATGTCTATAATATTTTTCTCTGGGCATCAGATGAGAACAGTTGGGCAGAATTCAACGACACTTGGCAGGAATCGGTGTCGTCCAACTGCGACCCGACATACCAGGTGTTTCAATTTCTTCTTCCCCCACCTATACCAACTGCGGACAGCCTTTTTTAATCCCTTGTGTCAACTGCGTCCGCTGAAAATTTCGCCAAGTGCGACGAATCGCCAAATAAGAATAATAAAATTGTATTAGTAATATTTCAGCATAAAAGACTTGATAAATCTCGTACTTTAACAACTTTTCTATCAAATTTATAGAGATTTGAAATCTTTAATGCATGTCTATGTAAAAATTTGTAAAAGAATACTATTTTTGTTTCATTTTTATTCTTTTTTAACTTTAACACTAAAAATAGCTAATGTCACCAAAAACTGCGGGTTAAAAAATTAATATATCTTATAATTTCTTCTACTGTACACGGGTGTACAAACTTAAAGCAATAATTTGTTTTCTTCTTTTGCGCGTAATTTTTAAACAAATGAACACAGTGAAGATTCATATACATGCATGTGTTAGAATTAAACCAGATTTTTCTTCCTGATTTTCCTTCTTTTTTTCGCATGTGAATAACTTTTTCTGTTGTATTTGTCTATTTTGTACTTTTTCTGTTGTAACTTTTTCTGCGCTTTTTCTGTTGTATTAAAAATAAATAAAATGATGTTAGAATAAGTTAAAATAAGTTAAAATAAATAAAATGATGATAAAAAAAAAATCCAATTAAAAATAATGTTAATTTTATGAACATTCTCAGGCTACTTTAATTATTTATTTGGTAATTACTTTAGTTTGATTTTGGTAGCTTTCGGGATTGATCACGGTAATTGTTTAAACTAATAATAATCTTAAAATTAAACAATTGAAAAGTTTTAATATTTATCTTTATTATTATTATTATATATATCGGTTTTAAAAATAAAATTTATAAATATGTTTCTTTTTGTTTATTTAATTTCTTATTGATTTAAATAATTTGTGCATTTAATGTGACTGAGTTGCATCTAGGGATTCACAAAATATTTCGGATACGTTATGGATAATAGTAAAAAATAGTTAATTGCAAAAAAAAAAAAAAAAATATTATAACGGTGACTGATATAATAATGGAACTTATGTTAATACATAAAACATACTTAATACCTGAAGTAATTTGAGTACTAACATAATTGGTATAGAGAAAATATTAATTCACGTCAGTATCTTCAGTTAAATTTTTCTTTTTCTAACCATGTGCAAAATTCTTTGGCGATTTTGGCGAAAAACGTTCTTTGGCGAAAAACGTTCTTTGGCGGGAAATATTCCTGGGTCGCACTTGGTATAGGTGGGGAGGTTTCCTGGGCCGCAGTTGACCTATGGGGGAGATAAAAATATCATTTTGGGACGCAGTTAACCTAGCCCCGCAGGAATTACCCAACTTAAAATCATATCTATCAACTTTTTTAAATTCCCCTCTTGGAGGGGGGGGGGGCAGTAAACAAAAACACGTTTGTATGCATAACTTGGCTTAAAATCACTTCACAGTGAAGAATTGCACATGAGGAGTCTAGATTTGAGTACATAAATAAATAAATAAGTAAATAATAATAATCATTGCCTACAATTTTGGAATTTTTTATTTTTAAGGGGGGGGGGGAGGAAGAAAATTGATTTTCGGGGGGAAATTTCATAAATTCCATATTTTTGAGAAGAAATTTACCAAAAATGGTACAAAAATGTTGAAAACAGCCATGCATCTTCTTTAGGGTATTTCCAAAAGCCCATTTTTGGTGTTTGTGATTTTCGATCTTGGGGGTTTACGAGGGATCAAATTCGTGATCGCTCTTTTAGTGCTAAATTAGTCCTGGAAAATTTTTGGGAGCGCCGGTCACGAATTTTTGTGCTTATATTGTTTAGATGCATCCGATGCCTATACTAACGGGATTTTACGGAATTCCCCCTCATCCTTTTCAAGGGAGAAAGGAAGCAAAAAACACTTTACTAAGCATAACTCGGCTCCTAGTTACTTCACGGTGAGGAAATTGCATATGGCGAGACTAGACTTGAGTACCAAAAAAAAAAAAAATAAATAAATAAATAAATAAATGAAATGAAATAAAACTCTGCAACTTTGGAATTTTCGATTTTTAAGGGGGGGGGGAATCGATTTTGGGGGAAATTTCGTCAACTCCGGATTCTACCAAAATAATTCTTCTAAAACTTGTTCAAAGATGTTGAAAACAGGTCTTCTTTAGGATATTTCCAAAAACTCATTTTCGTTTTTTTGTAAATTTCGATTTGGGGGAGGAGGCGTAAAAAGGAGGTAAATTTGAGACACTACCCTACCCCCCCCCCCCCCCCACCACCACCACCACCACCTTCTTTTAGTGCTAAATTTGTCGTCTAAAATCTAAGGAAAGTGCGGGCACGTATTTTGGTGCGTAAATTGTTTCTAATATCCGATACCAGATACCTATTGCAACGGGATTTTACGAAATTCCACCTTTCCTTCCTTGAGGCCACAAACACGTTTCCAAGCGTCACCTTACTTCAAATTATATCAGCAAGAATAAATTTTATGTGTAGAGGGATTGTTTTCGAGATTGTTTTGGCATAATTACCAGTAGCATCAATGGAACAATCTTTTTCTAAATTTAAAATGATAAAAAAAATACACTCCACAACGGTATCAGACAGATTTTTATATCTTGCAAATGCATGGATAGCATAGGATATTTTGGATCAAATGGATACGTATTATTCGAGAATTGAAAAAAAAACTTAAGTAAATTAATTACATTTCACTAAATAATATTATCTGTTTTAATGTTCATTTAATCTACTTTAAAACTTAATAATTTTTATTGTATATTCTTATTTTACTTATAAATTTATCTATTTATATCTGTGCAACAGTGCAAAGTGCAACGTACAAACGTCGCGCCAAAATAGTTTAAAAGATTTTTGTATCTTACTACTATATGGAAAAACGCGTAAATTTACATACAAATTACATAAAAAGTTTAGATAATGAATAATTATAAGATAAAAAAAAAAAAAAAACTTTTTATATACCACGTTTTTAAATTTTCTGTTGAATCATATAAACTTGACACATTACACGAATATTTACAAACGCATTGTCATCGTGTTCTGAGCTATTCTAAATGTTTCAAATGTCTAGCTAGTCGGAAAGTTCGCTAAAAATTGATTGCAAGATTTGTACTGGACAAACGAGAAAGCGATATAAAAAAAGTTGGTTTTAAAAATAAAATAATAATCCTTTTAGATTGATTGGTTGGGTCTGCGGAATGGGCAATTGGCGACGGTCTGTGACTCACCCCCTAGAGGTGATCTGGAGACATGCCATCACAATTTTGATCTTCCACGGAATTGATGACTCTCCCGCTTCGATGACCCCCAGAGTAATTCTTTTAAAACTATATATATTAGCATCATGAACTACATTAGCACTTTATCAATATGTAGAAAATTTTTAAAGTTATGACGTCAATTTTTGTGAGATGCCTAATTTAACTTTTTATATTTTTTTAATGGTCACGCTTAATTAAATTATTTATTTTTATGTCGAAAGAAAAGGAACTCGTAAGTTTTTTTTTTTTTTTTTTTTTGGCAACAATTAAATTATAGCTAATATTTGAATGGTTAATTTTAAAGCTATTAGGAGGTTATTATTTTCATATTTTAATTAATTAAAAGAAACTAATCAAAAATTTGAAAATCGGGCTTCGAGGTATTGCGTTATTATCGTGTTCTGAGCTATTCTAAAAGTTTCAAATGTCTAGCTAGTCGGGAAATTAGTTTAAAATTGATTGCAAGATTTGTACCGAACAAAAAACAAGAGAGCGAGTTAATAAAAACATGGTAATAAAATAGGCAAAATTTCTTTCATTAGATGTTTTTCTTTTTCCTGTTAAGTATTTTTTATCCATATTTACTAAGTAATATTTATTACATGCTCCTATTTTATGTATTTATAAATTTATTTTTTCCTTAAAAGAAAAAAAAAAAAAAAAACCCTTCTAGAATTAACCAAATCAAATCTTGTCACTATCGATAGTCATACATTAATTTGATCTCAATAGTATTTCGAGAGTTTTGAACAATGAAATTCAGAAAAACAGTACTCACTACAAAATTTATTTATTATTATTAGTTTTAATTTTATATACTTATAAATTCCATTTATCTGTACTAGTACAAAATGTTTAACTCATTTATATATCCAAACATACCACAATAGTACAACTAATTTTAAAAATTTTTCATCATAGTATTGTAAAGAGTTAAACCACTTTCCTAAATCAAAGGTGTTGTTGCAACAAAAGCAGATTTACAATTAAAGTGCAAATAAGGAGCAGTTCATTCTGTTTTAACGGGAGTGGGGTGGGAGGTGATTGGCAGACTTGGATACAGACTTGGCAACTTAGCGATGAATTTGGCGACCAAACTTGGGGAGAAGTAATAACTTAGTGTTTCCAAAATTTAGAAGCTCTATCTTCAATAAGAGCCGAGTTCTGGAATTTTCTGGATTCATCAATAGGTTTCTGGAGCAGAATAATATCGAAAGTTCGCCAAATCGCGACAAAAATTATAAAAACAGAAGAGACACCAAAGAGATGAGTTGTATTCGGACATTTGTTCTGAACGTTCGTTTCGGTTTTAATGGTTTATATTTATTCTTAAATGAGTGATATTCCACTCTGTGGTGTTTTTAATGTTGTTTTATGACTTTTTGAGGTATGAATTTGAGTACGATAATTTACTGGCTTTTTTCGAGAAGAATCCTTGAATAAAGTGTATTTGTGGACAAGAAACTGCCTGTTTCTTTACAATTAATTTTCCATGCAAGAAAATCGACATTTTGGTAACAATATGGATAGAGACGGATATTTTGGATCAGTATGATATACGTAATACTCACAAAAGGTGTAATGAAGTGAGGGAACGTTTAGTTTACTATTTTTTGTGTTTAAATATTAACTTAAAAATTAGACCCAAACAAATAGAAACATTTACATTTACAGCTCTTATCTAAATCATCTATTGTAATGCCTCAACGTGGCATTTATGCACCCACATTCACACTAAATCTGCCTATTTCAGGGATGGAACACGGGCGCAGAACTCATACCGATATTTGTTGAAGAAATTTTTCTACCTATAATATCGTTAATTTAAGAAGTAGAAAATTTTATTGTATTGATAGTGGTATCAATTCTGTGTCCGTGTTCCATGCCTGCTATTTTAGTTTCCTCTATTTGCCTTCACAATTGTACCTCCTGCTTTTGGAAATCCCAGTATAAGATTTTTTTCTCTTTCTGCAAGATGCCCTTTTTATTTGTTTCTTTTTAAATTTCATTTTATTTGATACGTTTTTCTTTTTATTAGCCACTCAATAAACTATTAAGGTTCGAGATTCAATTGACTTGCTGAATGATAACTTTTTATAAAATGATTTAAAAAAAGGGTAATATAGGGCGCCAACTGAAACTCTGCACACAGGCGCCTGACAATGTTGGCGCGCCCCTGTATCCTAAAGCATCTGTGGAATTTGAATCCCAGTTCAAGTATCAATATTTGTAAGGGTTTGGAATCCACTTTAACCCATAGGTCCCAGGTTAATACACCTTAATAGAGTAACACATTAAATCTAAATAACTGTATCATTGTTTATTTAAGTTTAAACAAATAGCATTCAAGTATTTACTTATTAAAAACAAAAAGTAGGCAAGAGAGAAAAAACTTGAGAATTTTTCTTATAACTCAAGAAATGAGCAGCTGAAAAGAATAATGTTCCATTGTTCATTAATTTTAGAAAATAAAATAAAAAAATAAATAAATATATAAGTAAAATTTAGAAGAGGAGAAATAAATTTATGATTTGCTCTTAAAATTTAAAAGAAGAAAAGGAAGTTATTTCATATCTTAAAGGTCTGCAAAAGTTGTTATTTTACATTAAACACACTTTTAAATACCTATATAGCCTTTCTGCATAGCATTTTCGCTCCAGAATTGAAGCCATCTTTAGTACAAATCTGGCATTTTTTTCATTGTCACTACAAATTGCCTACAGTTAATGGAGGAACTAAAAAGAAACTAAACAGCATGAAAAGCCCGCGATAGACGATGAAAGAAATTACAGACTTGTACTGAAGATGCCCATGATTGTTGAGCGTAAGTAGTGTATAGAAAGATCGTAGAGGTATTTAAAAGGTTTTTAATGTTAAATAGCAGTTGATATTACTGAGTTGTTTATTTATTTATTTATTTTTATGTATTCTATTATTTTAGAAAGAAAGTGAGAAAGAGAAAAATGGGGTTATTCGTACAGTTTAAAATAATTGATTTGTTAATCCAAGTGTTTAAATTCTAAATGTAGTTTCACAAAAATTAAATCATATATGCCATTCAAAATTTGTGTTCAACAAGGGGAATTTTTAAGCATTTTTCTTTTACATCAAATGTGGAATTTTAAAAATTCTTTGTGAAAAGTATCCTTATCTCAGATATATTTATTTGTTTACGTTAGGCGTGCAGTATCAAGTTCTAATGCTGACATTGTCTGTGCAATGTTGAACCATACAACATCACTTCTACAAACAGATTTTTATGAAGTATTAAATGAAAAAGTAAAGCTTGGTTTCCCTTCAAGTATGCTGGATTTTAGTCAGGCTTATAGTGTGTTTCAATCTAGCTTACAGATGCAATCATCAGACATTGATAAATCAAAGAATGAATTTTTAGTGAGTAATTTAATTTCACATTAGAGATGTTAATGGTAATTTTGTATTTTACATTATTATTTTCTGTTTGTTGCTTAGTTTTCTTATTCTTATTACCTGTTAGTTCTTCATTTTAATGATGTTTTTAGGAATATTCCTAACTTTAAATAATTGTTAACAAAGTTATTGGTTATATAGTTATCGCCTTTTCCTTCTGAACAACTTATTACTTTTATTAGTTAATTTTCAGTTATTTCTAAAGCCCTTATTCTGTAATTGTTTTAATTTTCTTATGAATAAAGTTAATTTTCTTATAAATAAATGTAAATATGGGTATTTAAAGCAATATAAATATTGCAAATTATCAAAAATTTCTATTAATAAAACAAGTTTTTAGGAAAACTGAAGAAGCATAACATCAAGAACAATGTCTATGAAGGTGGTAACCAAGATAATCATGTGACCAGTGACCTCTGCTCTCAAAGCTGGTAGATGGGAAGTGCCAGTTTCGATCCCAGGAGCACTCATCAACCTAACCATTCAGAGTTTTCTGTGGTTTTCTCCAAAACTCACATTAATGTAGGCTAGGATCCTTTAGACCCTATGGAAAGCATTCCACTCAGACCTAGGACCCAAATGCAATCAATCAACCTTAATTTCTATGCCACCACAAGACAGTCCTGTGACTTTATGTAATTGTAAATTACAAAGAAAAAATTATTTATAAGCCAAAACTTTTTACTCACAATATTTATTTACAAAAGCACAGAAGAAGCACCCAGATTTAATTTATTTTTTGCATTATTCATAAAATAATTTGATATCTTATTTATCTGGTTTCTTTGCAGCATATCTGTATAAGCCATCTAAAAAAAGTAATTTATACAAATATTTTTTCAACTTTGTTTTGAATGAGTTTTCAAAGTAAATAAACACATTTTGATCAATATTTTGAAATTTACCAGTTAATTAAAGTTGTCATTTCAAGTTATTTGAAATATTTATATAACTTGATAACTTTATTTAAAAAATGAAAAAAAAATGTCCTTTTTTTAAAGATTAAAACTGTCCAATTTTGTTATGAGTGTCACAGCACTACATACTGTCTCTTGCTTTTCAAAGTATTTAATATCTCTGATGAAAAAGTTTTTAATTCTTATATTTATATTTACTTTTTGTTTTAAATGTTGTAATACTTCTGATTTCAGGTTACTTTAAATAACGCTGAGGTTGCCTGTGATCTTGTTAGAACATTAAGATCCAATTTGGAGGTAAAAACAAATTTATTTTAAATTTTTAAACATATTTTATTTATTTAATAATTTATTATTTTAGATATATAATAAGAATATTTCATTTGCTTTCAGGAAGAAGTTCAAAAAATGTTTCCTCATGCATCTGATCAAGATGGAGCTAAATTAGATGTTAGTTGTTTATTATAGTATCACAAAACTGTTTGCATGTGTGTGGCTTATATATGTTTTCAAAAACATATACAGTGAGTCGAATCCCCGTTAAAGCGAACCCGGTATATAATGAACTCACGGATATAATGAACAAAAGTTTTGGCCTTACCATTTTCCTATTCTATATTTAATGTTAATTTATCCTTTTATAGTGAACCACAGAAATTTTATGAATCGGCTATAATGAACCTTTTTTTCAGTCAATCCGTATTTTTTATTTTTATTTTTATTTTTTTCAGATTGGAAAAAAGTACTTCGATTCTTATTTTATAAGAAGATATATGCCAGCGAGTGACACACGTTGCAAATCAGTAATTAGTCTGTTTATTAAATATTTTATTCTTGCTTGTATGAATGACCATTTCAGAGTCCCTGGAATTACTTTATAAAAGTTCCTAACCTTTGATATAATCATTAATGAACCAGTACAATTTGAACGAAAACAGGAAAATATACAGTAAAAAATATATTTAAAAAAAGTGTTAAAATATCATGAAAATCACTGTAGAAGAAGGGAAGGAGAGATCTATTTTTGGAATGCACAATTAGAATTGCATGGAACAAAATGTGGATTTAGGAAAAGATAAGTGATTATTTAGTGGCTACACATGCAGGTAGAAAGGAAGTAATTTAATGTTGTTCACCTGTTTGAGTGTATATCAATAGAGAGCCTGTGTAAATCTACAAAATTGTCATTATTTCTATTTCCAGACTTCCGTGCTAAAAGTTCACTTAGAAATCATTAGATCATCATTAATACATCATTTTAAAGCTTTATTGATTTGGAATTGAACAGTAGATTACAGAAATTTCTACCGCCAGATGGCGTTGTAATATTTTAAAATTTCAATATTTCGAATTCTATTATGATTAAATTATTCTGAATACGTCATTCGAAAGATATTTTAAAGTTCTTTTATATTATCGAATAACCTACATTAACTTTATCCAATGGAGGGTGCTATGGGGGCGAGGGGGGGGGGCAAAAAACTACATATAGAGTTAGACTGTTCAAAATTGGTATGTATAGGTTTTAGGGGCTTACAAGTGGAATGAGGATTTTTTCAAAGGTGTAAAATTATTAGGAGAGGTGGAAGGGGGCAAAAAAAAAAAAAAAATTGAGTTAGATCATTCAAAATTGGTATACGTAGGTTTTTGGGGTCAACAAATCGAATGAGGATATTTTCAAAAGTGTAAAATTATTAGGAGGGGCAGGAAGGGGGGCGAAGGGGACAAAAAAATAGACATTGAGTTAGACCATTCAAAATTGGTATGTATAGGTTTTAGGGTCCTACTAGTGGAAAGAGTATATTTTCGAAAGTGTAAAATTATTTGGAGGGGTGTAAAAGGGGGGGGGGGCAAAGGGCCAAAATTTTAGAAATAGAGTTAGAGCGTTGAAAATTGGTATTATTAAGTATCAAGGACAGATAAATCGATTTCATATGTTTTCAAAAATGTAGAATTATTAGGAGGGGTGGGAAGGCTGGGGGAAGAAATATGTGCGCACATGGGACTGCGCTGCCAAAGTCAGTGGGGACCCGGTGTGACTTTTTACCCGATCAGAAACGATTTTTTTATTTTTATTTTTTTTTTATAAGAATAAAAGTGATAATAAGCAATTTTGAGAATTTATTCATTATAGTGATTCATTTAAAAATAGTGACCTGCTTGCTAGTTACATATGAAGATCCAACTGATGAAGAGACTTTGAAAATAATTAAAACAATTCTATCTGAAATTAAAGGTTCTGAATCTGATGCAGATGAGCAGGAACATATGGCGAAATACCTACTTTTCCAGATGCTACAACATATTAATAAGTTTTTGTCTACACAAACAGTGGTAGAAAGGTTGTTGATGTCAAATACTGTATTGGACAAAGCAATTCTTAACGTGTTTTGAAATCGACATTACATCAGCAAAAGTTTACTATTCATTTCTTTATCAAAACAGTAAGCAAAAAGTAAAGGTAAAATGAATTTATTTCCATTTGTCTTCATTTTTAGTTAATTTAATTTGTATTGTGCCAATTTAATGTGAGCAATTTTAGCCGATTTATTTCATGAATGATTATTTTAAATAAATTTTATCATTTTTTTAAATACATTATTATTGAAAATATGTAGCAAGTAATAATTTATGCATATTATGAACTCTGTTATTTTTCTGAATGGTTTGGATATAGTAAACAAAACATTTGGTCCATTGAAGTTCATTATAATGGGGTTCGACTGTATTAAGAAAACTTACTTATGCTTTCTCTCTCTCCTCTTCTTTTTTTTTCCCCCAAGTTTATTTAAAAGTTAAATTTTTTGAAAAATGTATTACTTCTATTGTTAAATATAAAATGGGATGCAAATAATTTTAATCAGAATTTTTATTGGACTATTACATTTTTAGAAAAATGTAAATTATATATCAATTTAAATAAACTCAATTCTAACATAATGAATTAATAATCATAGTTTTATATTAGCCTTTTCTTTCAAAACAGTAAACTTATATATTCATTGTCACACTTCCACATTATAGTTATTGTAGATTGTTACTAGAATTTGTAAAAAAAAGAAAAATCCCCCCCCCCCCATATATATTTTTTCTTTTTTAAGTTTGTGTTATGTGTTTCTAGTAATTAGTCACATATGATAATATTGTAAATTATAATATTCAATTATTGTAATATTGTAATTATTAAAATATTAGCATCAAAAAATAGATGTGTCATATTTGTAAATGCAAATCCTTATACCTAAGAATGCTTTTTTACCTAAGCATTTTCATACTTTAAAATATTTATTTTATTTATTTATTTTGAAACTTAATATCTGATATCCTTCTTTCTTTCTTTTGTTTCCAAAATAATATGAAAAATTAATCGTTTTTGCATATTTAATTTTTTATATGTGGAATTGACGTTGTCTCAATTATGTGTGATCTGTAAATGTTTTTATTTTAGCCAGGAATGTTTGTACAATTTATGATTTTTTATTGAAATATGCATGTGATTTTTCTGTTTCAGAGCTGTTTGTCTGAAATAATTTGTGTGAATTCCAAATTACAACAATTAATATATAGTGGTAGAAGTCATTTATGTATGACAGTAATCAAACCTCGAATAAAGCCTTGGATGGATGCTTTTCAGTCAGCCAGCCATATTATTACAGAAGTATGTTCAAAATAAGTGTGTGTTTTTTGCTTAATTTTCTGATATGATCCTTTTAAACATATATGTTTATAGAATTTAAAGCTTTTTTCAAAAGTCTCATTATTGTGTTTAGGTTTTATTTTGCATAAAGAATTTTCATTACTACATGAATGATATTTTCAATCTAATAGAATTGCTGATAGATCGTGATTTATTGCTAGCTAAATATTATTTTAAGGCCCAAAGAGCCAATTTGAAGTTTTAATTTTAACAGCATTAGTTGAAAAATGTGTAAAATCAATAAACTAGGAATCAAATAAAAATAACTTCTATATCTCTATGTATTAAAAAAAAGTTACTGTCATTGGCATAAAATAATTTTATTTGTGCCAATTCACATTTCTTTGCGGAGGACAATGTTCTCCTCATCATGAGAGGTATCAATGTGTGCCGAATACTCCAAGGAAGACATTTCAGATAATTAGAAATTGCTATCATCTTATTAACAAAGTTATTAATTAAAAAGTCAGGTTTATAAAGATACTCTAATTGCCATCTTACAAATAATATCTATTATTATGTCATTTTCCACAGGGAAATTAAAATGTTATCAATTGTGTAAAAATAAAATAAAAATAAACAAAGTAAAAGTCAATGTTGTTATTGGTAACAAAAAAAAAAAAAAAAAAAAAGAGCATTCGCAAATAAAAAGCATTATCTTAGATACAATTTTTTTATTTATTTATTTTTTTTTTTTTTTGTGAATAATAAAATTCTTAATGCCTATACTTTTTACTACTGAATTTTTTAATAAGTAATAAGTTTTTTAGTTAATTTAGAGTAATATATGAGCCGTTCAGTGCACACATCGACTAACTCCACTTTTTGAAAAATCTTAAATTTTATGTCAAAGCACTTGGTATAATCATAACTTTTTGTATTTATAATAACTTTCCGGAATAATAAAGATTAGCACCGTTAAATGGCAAATTTTTTTTGGCCATTGAATAATAAGTAATTTATTTCAGAAGCCATTTCGATTAACTCCATACTCTAATGTAAATCGTTTCGGTAACGCTGTATCTGTTCTGGCCGTGCATCGACGCTTATTTGTTTTTAAACAGCGGAAGATGCTCTCTCCCTCTCAATAATATTCGTAACAAAATTGCATCGGTAAACAGATAAAAATAAGCGCAATGCAAACGGTAGTTAGTATAGCAGTGATCTCGCACGCTGAATGTTATTCTGTACTTCTTAGTCTTTTCAACATTACTCCCAGATTGTTTTTAAAGAAATAAATATTATACCGTTATAATCAAGATGAGTGAGACTAATAATGTGAGTGAGGAAAGCAGTGATGATTCTTCAATACGATTTATCAACA
Organism: Salticus scenicus; assembly: GCA_963930645.1. NCBI lineage: Eukaryota > Metazoa > Arthropoda > Arachnida > Araneae > Salticidae > Salticus > Salticus scenicus. The sequence continues at coordinate 345,342,253 of OZ005648.1, forward strand.
GAAAGTCTGGTCCAAGACGTTTATCGTTTTCCTCGGATTCATCGGATTGCAACAGTACAACCCCAACAAACACATTGATTGGGAGGAAAAGAAGTCGTAATCCTGTTAAATGGATACGAAATTTACAAAAGCATAACAGGATAAAAGGTTTGGCATACAGGAATAGGGGAGGAAAATTAATACCTGCAAAAACATTTGTCGATATACCATGCAGATGCCGTCAAAATTGTAATCAAAAAATTATTTCGGATGAGAGAGAGGCTGCCATGAAAGCATTTTATAGTTTACATAGTCAACTTGACCAAAATATTTTCTTAAGAGGTTGTATCAAAGTTAACGAAATAAAAAGAAGGCGCCCTACGAATGAAACTAAAGAACGAAGATTACATTCGTTTACATATTACTTTCGAAAAGAGAGACTTGATATTCCCGTTTGTAAAAAATATTTTAGAGACACTTATCAGGTGAGTGACGGGCGGATATACGATTGTCAACAAATCGAAATGACGAATCCTCGCATACAGCTGATGAAGAAGACATTATTTATAATATTGCTGAATCATCCCAAAGAATAATGCCGCTGACATAAAACTGCTATGAATTAATTACAAAAATTATAATATAACAGAACTGACAACATACATTCTTATGGAAAAGCTGTGATAAAAATGTATAATAACTAACTTTTTCTGTAATAAAAAACTTAAAAATGTAAAGACTTAATTTAACTTTATTACTTTTTTCAGTTGCCAAATCGATTAACTCCACCAGTCACATAAAAACTGTAACATTACTGACGATTGTTTGTTGGCTATTCTTTCTTATTAATTTTATACACCGTTAGATGAAAGCTATATCTGCAATTATGCATTCTACATTATATATTTGAATTCATATTATCAGAGGAATTTTAAAAAACAATATACATTACATCATCGCGTTTCTCAACTTTTTGTTTTATGGAGTTAATCGATGTGTGCACTGAGCGGCTCATATAATACTCTCTATTTATATTTCTAAGGTACAGCTAGGTAATAATTTTACATATTCGAAAATATTTGAAAAGAAAAAAGTTTATTATTATTATCTAGAAAAATCTCCTACAGTTTCAATTTTTTATTTTCTCCTGCCTACTTCTTAAAATGATGAAGGATAAAATGTACTTGGTTGTTTATAAGAGTTTTAGGTGATGAATTTTTTCTTCCAATAATTAGAAATATGAAATGCATCATACAAATGTTTAATTCTATAATGGAAAAATCTTTCAATGTGAAACTAGAAGATGCTGTAATTATAAACAAGTTTGAATGTGTTACTTGCCTATAATGGATAACGGAAAAATTCTGGTCCCCAAAAAGATCATGGCATTTATGTACTAGATTTTTTTTTTTTTTTTTTTTTAACAAGCAGTTGTACTGTAAAAAATTCCTCAGCAAATAGTGAAAAAAATTAAATGTCTTCAACGGGATCATACACTAAAGCTGTAACATAAAATGATCTAGATATTATGAATTTCTTTCTGTTCTAAAAAAATACTGATTTTTAGTGTAATATTTCACTAGAAAAAAGAAATGTTCTACTTTTGTCTTCTGTTATACACTGTTAATATTTCTGTTCAGTAAAAGACAAAGCAGTGAATAGGTGGTGGTAAGTAAACGACGGACCATATATATTAATAAAATTATTTATTTTTATTTCTTGAGTTGGAGAAAGTTGACGCTTACCGGCCAACGTATTTTTCTCTACTGCTGAACTTTTACATTGCCTCACTAGAGGGCGTATCAAAAAGGGCTTACATGATGCCACAGAATATTTAGTAATTGTGGGAGGGAGAAATACTTAACATACTCCCCCCCTTGAAATTTTTGAATTTCAAGAATAATATATCATATGAATAACATGAATTTGATATGAAAATTACATTATACAATAGTAATATAAAAATAATATAGGTTGCAACCAAAATAATATATAAATCACAATTAAAGATATGTTCCGGAACATTTTATGTACATTATATACACAACACATAATATTAAAGAAGATTAACTTACCAAGACATAAACTATAATGCAAACAAATCTATTTTACCAACACATTGTATACACATGTACAGTTAAACCTTATTTTTCAAAATATATATCATTTTAAGAATAATAATATAAACCACAAGAATACATTTTTTTTTTTTCAATTTAAGATAATCTGAAATAATGAATGAGGATGTCACCAGCAATAATAATAATAAACAGTTTTTTTTTTTTAAATTAGAATTCTTTTTTAAGATTACATGCAATTAGAATTGCACGTATTAAATAATTGAGTAAATAAATAAATAAGCAAAAATAAATCGCGCAAAAGAATGAGTAAGTAAATAAACAAAAAATGAGAAACACAAATAATCAAAGTTACCCTTATGGTTGCATCATCAATTAATATTTTTCTTACCAAGCGCTTGGCGCCAGTCTGCATCTCGCAACCTGGAACTAAAACTAAGAATAAAAAAAGATCAGTGTTATTACTGCTCAAAATCCTTTCAATTTGAGTTTTCGAGTTGCAAAAAATGTATTTTAACACCGAAATGTCAGATGCGAAAAGGAAAGTATTTGTCCAGAATGGAAATTTAATTAGTTCATTGATTATGAGTCTATTTGAAAGAGTTTTTATCCATGATAAGATCATCAGTAATCTAAATACGTTGAATAAAAACATATATGTATAGCTCGATTGTCTGCACGAACGTAAAAACATAGGTTTAGAAAAGGGACAGTTTGAATTGTTAATTTGAGACACTTCACTGGAGGGGTGCCTGATGCTCACGTCTTTCTGATCATTTAATGAAATATTCTCATTCACAATAGAGATTTGATTATGAGATGGCAGATTCTTGTATCGTTTCTTTTTGATTGACACACTTTTTTGGATTTTATCTCCTATTGATGATATAAACTTGACATTGAATTTCGTATTGGTTTCCGCTACGTTTTCCGGAATGAAGTTACTTTGCAAATCTTTAAAATTATCGCCGTAATTTTTGCTCGAAACGAAGTTCTCTTGCTTTAAAACTAGTCCGGCGAATTGCTCCGAATTTGATGCATTAAAATCTTGAAATTTATCAGTTGCAGTGACTAAATAACCAAAGACACTGTTTTGAAAAAAGAAACACTCATCATGTGATTTAAATTTACCTTCTTTTAATAATTCAAAAAATAGAGTGTTTCCTATAAGAATTTGAATGGAGCTAGGAATGTTAAAATTGTCATCTGCAAGAGTAATTTCTGATTGTATGTTTAAGGATGAAATGTTAATTTTATTAGCTGGAGTTTTGTCCACTATTTTATGTAAAATAGCAAAGTTAATAGTCCTTGAAAAATCATTTTTTTCATTTGTTATTTTAGCTGACAGTTTATTCTTAACAATAGTTTCTCCTCCATTTATGCCGATAATCGATGTATTTGTTTGTTCTAATTTCAATCCTAATTTGTTAGCAACTTCAGATGTTATAAAATTCAAATTACTGCCGGAATCAGCGATTCCTTTTACCTTTATTTTTTTTCCAAAGGCATTTTCAATATACGCATAAAAAGTACATAAAAGACTACTAGAATCTCTTTCATTGGTCGTTAATGAAGAAGACATTATTCGATTTCTTTCCTCACTTTCGGTTTGTGATGAAAGATCGCAGGCGCCAATCATTTCCTGTTCACTCAAATGAAGCAAAGTATTATGTTTTTCAGAACATATTTTACATGTGTATGTAGAATTACAGGTATGATAATGGAATTTTAAACAATTTTTACATAATTTGTGTGATTCGACTATATTAATCCTTTCTTCGACATTTAAGCTCTTAAATTTATCACATTTATATAGAGCGTGAAAATCGTTACATAATATGCACTGTTTTGGAAAGGATTTTTTATTTGCATCCTTATCGGAATTTATAAAAAATGTATTTTGTTTATTTCCTGAATGTTGGTTTCGAATTACAGAATGTTGATATCTATTTTGATTTTTCTCTTTTTCTAATTTACCTAATTGATCCAAAACAACAGATCTTGACTGTAAAAACTCTATTAAATCATTTAATGATGGAATTTCTTTAGAAGATACTGATAGTTCATATGACTTTCGCGTATCTTTGTCCAACTTATCAAGTATTATATTCACAATCATCGCATTTGACAAATTATTAGATTCTAAATTAAGCAGTTTTAATGCTCTTAACGATTTATTGACAATGTCAGTAATTTGTTTTAATCCTCTCGCGGATTCGTATTGTAGTTTTTCTAGCTTTAATATTGATTGAATATAAGTGTCTACCACAACTCTTTTATTCTCATAACGTTTTTCTAACGCTAACAACAATGACTGAAATGTGTCATTGGTTGATTCAATAGATTTCGCTTCTCCGCTTAACGAAGCCTTTAAATAAAATAACTTTTCTTCATCATTTAAGTTATCATTTTTTTCAATCATATTTTTAAATTGTACTATGAAAGTTGAATATTCTTCTATTTTTCCGCTAAATGTCGGCAATGGAATTTGTGGTAGTTTACAGTGTGAATCACATGATTTAGAATTGGATGGTTTAGAATTCTTATTTTCATGAATTAAAGAGTCATTCATATTTATTACATTTATTTTAGAAAGTAAGCATTTTAAACTTACCCCTAAAGCCGATCTTTGATCCTCTAAGTCATAAATCGCTGTATCAATAGTCGATGAAGTTTCTTCTTCTTCAGGATTTATTAGAATGTATTCCTTAAATAGAGCATCGATTTCATCTTTTAGTTCAATGATGACCTTTAATCTTTCTTCAATATTAATGCTGTCTATTTTAGAATCATGAGATTCCTTGAAATCCGTTACAAAACTATTAATCTTCGTTAGTTTTGCTTTGATTCGACCTCGCGTTCTATTTAACTGTTTAAATTTATTTTTTTCGGTAGCATCCATTATCGCGTGTTCGACTCCTGGGCTCGACCAGGACCACTTATGGTAAGTAAACGACGGACCATATATATTAATAAAATTATTTATTTTTATTTCTTGAGTTGGAGAAAGTTGACGCTTACCGGCCAACGTATTTTTCTCTACTGCTGAACTTTTACATTGCCTCACTAGAGGGCGTATCAAAAAGGGCTTACATGATGCCACAGAATATTTAGTAATTGTGGGAGGGAGAAATACTTAACAGGTGGGAAGAGCCCAAAAGGGGTTAATAAGAGAAGCAAGTTGGGGGGTTGGTAAGTTGAATGAGCAGGGACTGAGCCCCCTAGTCTTACTTAAAGCAAAAAAAAAAAACAGTGGGGGGGGGGGGGGTTATTTTTGATGCTGTTGCCATTCTCCATTATGTTTTTTTTTTTTTTTTTTTTTTTTCCTTAGTTTTCTTGGCTTGTACAACGAAAACCATTTTGTATCAAAACATAGAGCTTTTGGCAAAAAATATACAGTAAATTTTATATGTTGCTAAATTATTGTAGGTAGTATTTAATTTTAAATTTGGCTAAAACAGTTCTGTTAAAAATATCTTATCAAATCAAAAACTGTATATACCGATGTATTTTTAAATATAGTGTTTTTTTAACATATACTTGAATGTATCACAAAGTGCAGTATTGAATCAGTTTTTGATTTTGATAGATTTCTTTTTTAACCATGTTTTTAAATGATTTCCACAATATATTATATATATATATATACTGTTATTGTAATGGTGCATACATCTTTTTTATTCAAAATTACTATTTAGTACTTTTAATCCAAAAACTATACAAATTTAATCAAGAAGAATTTTTTCCTCTTCAATATTCATGCATGTACTGTATCGTTAATTTTTATTTGATATAGATATACATTTATGTTAATGGTATCTTTTAAGCTATGTATTTTTAAGTACATAAAATGTATCAGTAAATAATTTAACATTTAAAAAAATTATGCTTTTTGTAAAAACTGTATTATATGATCTCTTAAAAATATTATCTTAACTTTGCTATTGTTTAAATTAGCTAATTATAGTTTCTTTTTTTCTTTTCTTTAAGGATGAATTTTCCCAATATTCAGCAAATGATGGCATGAGACCTTTTATTCAAAACTTTATTATCAGTACTGACACCTTACTGAAAAGTTTAAAGGTATTTCATTTCTGTTTGGGTCATTCTATAAAGAAAATATGACTGTAATTAATATTTCATGTTATAAAATGTATTATTAAAATTTGGTCATTACATTATTAATATGTCTCTTTTAGGGTAACTTAACTACTAGCAATTTTGATGCTCTTGTCAGTTTGTTGGCTTCCGAGTTGACTTCCCATTTTGAAAAAGCTGTGATGTCATGCCAATTTAATAGGGTTTGTATCATTATTACTTAAAATAATAAATAAAAGTTTACTTAAAGGTTGAGAAGAATTAGGTTATCAATAATAATAATTTTAAAAAGTAGTTTTTTATGAGACTTTATGTTAATTGAAATGCTATCTTTTAACTATCTGTATATTTGAGATGTAACGTAAAATTATCTAGGTTATCAATTTAATATCAAACTAATACACTTCAAAATCACTTAACAGTTATTTTCATTTATCTGTCAATTTTGTTAATTGAAATTAGTTTTTATATGTTGATATTTATTTATTTATAGTCTATGTTAAAACTGAGTTTTATGGATTTTGGATTTTCTTTTATATTTTATGACTGTAATAGATATTATAGAAAACATCTTTATGATTTATCATATTTAACTTTAATCATTTTGGATCATTTTGGTTGATGTTAAGATACTTCAATCTGTAATTTGTTCTTTAGTATGCAGAAGCATAGGGGTTTCTTTTCTTTTCAAAATCGCTGTACACCTTAATGGATGTATATACTTATTAATCCTTAAAAGTGCATATTTTTCTAGAAATATCAATTTTTTTTAAGTATTTATTTATGAACATAAGATTTACAAAATAATACTAAATGAATTATTGTATTGTTTTATTAACAAATATTTAGAGATTGTGTACATCTGCAAAGCTACACATTTGCTTCATGTTTAAACGTATAAATGGGAATTTAGTATACACTAAATATAAACAAACTATCAAAATTATTATATTTAAAAATAAACAAGGTGTTTCAGTACCGTGTGGTAAGAATTTCTAGGAGGGGTATGGTGCATCAAGACAACTTAGAATCATATAGCAATGTGGGGTCAGAAAATGCTTTCCTGATGTGGTGTTACACACAAACGTTAATAATAAAAAGGTGCATCATTTTATTTCTAATATTTTTGTGTGTATACCTCAGCAAAAGCATTTCCGTTCCTGCATTGCTATATGATTCTGAGTCATTTTGATACACCCTACTCCTCCTGAAAGTTCAGAAATGCGGTATTGAAACACCTTGTAAATATGATTATGAACAGTTTTCTTATTTTTAAAGTCAAAATTAATCCCCACAAACATACTTACGATCAAATCTGTCTTAACAAATGTTCCATAATTTTACACTAGGGATATCTATTGCCGAAATTATATAATACATTTTAAAAGTACTGCTTTGTAGGTGTGTAAAACTTTGTATTTAAGTTTCAAAATTCAACAGGAATAGGAGATTTAGCAGGGATTTGTGTATGTGCTTTGCATATGTGCAAAACTGTGTGGTCAAGAGTTAACGAAGAATAAATTGCTGTAAATTTTATCAACTTTAAATAATTATGAAAAACGGGGGGGGGGGAGGGGGGAGTATCAAAAATCCATAGAAAATAGCATGGGAAAAAATTAAAAAACTCACAATCACAAGCGTGTGGGAAAAAAAGAAAAACACCAGAAAGAAATAAGGTAAAAATAGATAAGAAAAAGTAACTGAAGGGCAGGCACATGGGGCCCTGAGGCTATGTTCAAAGGTTAACTATGTTTAGCATAATATAAGCAATAATAGTCTCAAAGCCCAAGACTCAAATAATGATTTTTAATGTGATATCTGCAAACTATCCTTCCTACATTTTAACACATTTTATTTCTCTAATTGTCACACTCTTTTTCTCATACTTGTGATTGTGCATCTTCTTTTTTTTTTTTCCCTTTTTACTTTCTCTTACCCATAAGGTAGAGAAAGTATTGTTTTTGGGTCAAATTTTCGAACGCGAGATTTTGTTATATTTACATGTTTTGAGGTCCCCTGAATACGAAAATCATGTTTTTAGCAAATGGTTTGTGTGTGTGTGTGTCTGTCTGTTATCAGCATATCTCAAAAACAAATTATGGCAGAAAGTTCAAACTTGGTATTCTAAATGTGTATCATATAGGGATGCTACAGTAAGCTTTTCGTTAAGATCAAGCAAATGGTTCGTGTACAGGGACAATCAAGAGAATTCTAATACATTACGTCTATGGAGGAAATTGCAGGTAAGTAGAGTTTAACGTCTATAGACTGCACTAAACCAAATGAAACGAACATATATTTTTTGTAATAGAGATAGTTAACAGGGAAAAAATTTTTTTGTGTATGTAGGAGCCTCGCCCCCCCCCCCCTGGGGGGGAAGTGCCCCCTCGAGGGGAGTAAATTTTCATGATGGGTATCATTCAAAAGAGCTTGCGAATACCTTTAAAACGAATGGTTGAACTATAAATCTGTGATAATTTAAAACAAAGTTATAGATTTTTTTTAAATTTTGATTTTTTTTTTTTTTTAATATTGAGAGTAAAATGGACTTTTTTTGGATATTTAGTGTTACACTACCTCTCTAATATGGAAATTGTCTGCATTATCATAAAAAATAATTTTTTTAAATAATAATTTTAATAAATTATTTAAAAAAAAACAGAATTATTTTTTAATAACCGAATTAAATTCTATATAAGTGTAGGTGCATTAATGAAACGGGGGGTTGAGGGGGGCGGTAGCCCCCCTCACACAGAACTAATTATCGTATAAAACTCTTCTGAAGCCTAATTTGAATTGTTTAGCATAGGTTTACATGACAGTTCTCGTTATCTTACCTCTTAATCTGCAACCTGTATTTATAGTATTAAATTTCAGGGTAAGAGAAAGTCGTGTGAGTGACACACCAGATTATTTCCATTCTAAACTCTCAGAATAGCATAAGGGGAATGTGCAGTTGCAAGAAAAAAAAAATTCAAATCAGTATTAATTATTTTATTTACTTTATGAGCATTGCGTTGATTTTGAAATAGTCTGTTAATTTGGGGTTTTCATTTAATATTAAAGATCTCACTTTTGTAATATCCAAATATTTATATATATATATATATTCCGTTAGATAAGTATTTTACACCAAAACAAACAAACAATGTACAGAGGTGATTGTGTTAAGAAAATTTACCCGAATTTAGGTGTTTATTTCATTTCCAATGCAAAAATTTCAGTTTTTCTGATAATTAAATTCATAAAATAAGATTATATAAGATTACATAAAATAAGACATTAATTCATATGACTGCGAAAACTAATTAAAATTAATATTTTTCATAATGAGAGGATTGGACCTCAATGCAATAAATTATACATTCTCACTCCATACGGAAAATATTTTCTTCCTAAAATTTCAGGTATTTTTTCATGAATTTACAATCACCCCTGAATATACTATCGAAGGCCACTAATCCATACACCTAAGGATTGAAGATGCGCAGATTATAGGTTATTTCAAGCAAAACTGCATAAAACACCAGTATTTTCAATTCATAAAACTGTTTTACCAGTAATATATAATTAATGTACATATTTGTTTATTTTTTAACATATATTTTATAGTAGTTTGCTTAGAGTTGTTTTGCTTTGTTTATGTAATTGAATGTTTTTCAATAAATTCAATAATTTATTTTTTTTATAGCTAGGTGGACTACAGTTTGATCGTGAGCTGAGAATGATAATTGCATACTTAACTACCATAACTACGTGGACTATAAGAGACAAGTTTGCTCGTTTAACTCAAATAGCTTCTATTCTTAATCTAGAAAATGTAATAAACAATTTTTTTTTTTTTTCTGGCAAACAGTTACATATATTTTACATATATTCAGTATTCATTAAATTAATTTTCTAGCTTCATTCATAATTTAAAAATTTGTTCTTTGAATTTTTATTATTTTTTCAATTCTTTTTATATTTGTTCCTCAAGGTGAGTATTTCATTCAGCAAAATGTAACTTTTATTTTTAGAAATGCACTTTTTACTGACATTTTTAATTAATGTAGATCTAAATTACTTTTTCTCTAAATTTTTGTGTAGTTTATATATTTATAAACACGTGTATAAAAATATAAAGATACATAAAATACTTAAGATTATTTTTCATATAATAATATTTATTATTCAAAGTAAATTTAGCTTTTATCATTAAATACCTTTATGCTCGCTGTATGTGAAGTAGATACAGTAAAACCTCGGTCGTTCGTTTTTCATGGGACTGAAGGAAAAAAGCGAACAAAACAGGAAAAACGATGCAAGTGGGTTCAACGTTTTTCATGTAAAGTTACAAACAATTTGTAATGCAGTAAAAGCACAGTTCAATCAAAGTTATAATAAATAGCTATTATGATCAATATCTTTGTAAAAAGAAATATAAATGACATAAAAGTTTAGTTTTTTATGTTTAATAAATACTAGTACTGGTAAATTGTACAATTACATACGTACCTATAATTACATGAAGAAATTTGTAATGCCGATTCTTTTAGAATAGCTAATTTTTCACTCAGCGTGAGAAAATTTCTTTTTGTACCATTTGTGGAAGCCATATGTTGAATAATCGGAGCTCAGAAATGCAAGTAAGAAAAAAACACACTTCTTTAATAATTTAACTAGCTTCAATCGGAGCACAATACAATTTTCCGTCTTTTTCACAGTTAAGAGAGTTCTAATGAAATAGTCCAATCACCGGGTGAGGTGCATTTTAGCAGTCTCCTCCCCTTTCGCTCCAGATTGTCTGGCTATGTTGGCTGTCTCCAACACCGTCCTACGTGTAATTAAAAAGAAAAAAAAAAATCAACTGATCATAAGCGAATTCGTTACGAACTATGCGGGAAAGCAAAAAAATAGGATGAAATATACGGGATTTTTTAACATTATGCTAATAAGGAACTTCAAGGGATCAAGTTTGAGAAACGAAATACGCGGGAAATGCGAAGTAAGCGGGGACAATCGAAAGAGGTTCCCTTAGGCAAATATATTTTATTCTCTTTCTAATGATTTTTGTTTATTACTATTTTTTTTAGAATCATGTTACAACTACTCTTTAAAAGATAATGCCTTGAGATTATCATTTGCCTAGTGATAGTTTTGATGTTTGTTTATGAATTCTATGTTACAAGATTTTCTAACTTGTAATATCACAAAACTGTTGTGAATGTGTCTGAAAACTGTTAAGATATTTAATTTTTTCCTAAGCAATGTTTAAAATTTCTATTTTTGTTTTTATTTATAATTGATCAAACAAATTCAGAAATATCATGTTTAAAAGCCACATTTATAGACAGTTACTTTTACAAGTCAAAAACAATAAAACCAATTTTTAGGACAAAAGAATACATGGAAATCAAGATGATTTTTCTATTTGTTGAACAATTAAGGATGATGCAAATAAAAATGTAAATTTTGAATAATTGTTTTATTTTATTTTATTTTATTTTTTAATTATGGTCGATGATGTTCTCAATTTTTAAAATATATCAAAAAGAGTCATGGATTTTTTCATTACTTTTTGCTACGTTTTACATATGGAAATTAATCATTTTTTTTTTCATGCTTTTTTCTTCATATTTTGACTTTTCGACCTGCCATTTTTTTTCACATTCTAACATGCAGTGGTTTCTTAATATCATCAGGTAGATATTAGTAGTAATATGTGCTGTGATTGTAAGTTATGAAGAAATATATAATTGACATCTGTTTATATATTGTGTGTTAAAGTGTATGGTTATATAAGTGTATGGTTAAATTATATGAATTTGTTATTATCAGAGAATTTTCCAATAATTAAATTTGCTTATATTTACAGTTATAGTCTTAACTATGTACTTTGACTAATTATGGGTTACAGTGCTTCACTGTGTCTGTAGGAAAGAGAAGTTCATTTTATAAATTATGGTATGTTACGGAACTAAATTTCATTGTATATCATTAGTTCAAAAAGTTAGTGAGCTTTTCTTGAGTTTTATTAAAATTAAATTAAGTTTTATAATGCTTTCTTGTGTGTTTGTCCAGTACAAATCTTCTAATCAATTTTTAACTAACTTCCCGACTATCTAGACATTTGAAACATGCATTCTTTTAATACTTTTATTCAATTAATAAATGTTTAAAAATTTCTTATAATTGCTCTCTTTATTACGCATTTGATCATTTTCTTTCAAGTTGATGGGATAATTCATCAAAAAAATTTTTAAAAAGTATTTATTAACACATAGAATTGTTAAGTTTATATGATTCAACAGAAAATTTAAAAACGTGTAATTATTTCACATTTACTTTTTTACAAAAAAAAAAAAAAAAAATCTTTCATTTTTAAAATTAATAAAATGGAGTTTTATTTATTTATTTATTTATTATACCATATTATATTAATATAATATTTGTTTTTGAAAAATATGCCTCTTTGGTTGCGTTAGATGTGCTGACAGACTTCTTTCTTTTCAAGAATTTTTCTATTTTATTTGAAATTTCCTTTATTTTATTATTATTGTTATTTTAGGTAAATGAAATTTTAGACACCTGGGGTGCTAACTCTGGCTCATTGACTTGGAGACTTACTCCTACAGAAGTCAGGCAGGTTCTGGCTTTAAGGTAATAATTTTTGTTTTTTCATGATTTTGTTAAGTAGGATGTGATGTAATTTTTTTAAATAACAATTTATTTCTAACATTTTATTTATTATTTAATAATCAGTTTTTATATATGTTTCAGTCAAAGTAATTAGGTAGCTCTTAATGTATTTGCATAAAACAATTTACTTAATAATTAAATCAAGTTTCATATTTTAATAATATTTTGTAACATTATTTGTATAAGTGTTTCCCGAATGAAAAGTGGACATGTTGAACAAAAGTAATAACTTTATTATAAATTTGAAAGAAATTGTCATTAGCATTGTAGCACTGGTCCCATCGTTCAAAGGCAGGTCAGTTCCCTTGCTGTAGAGAATATATATATTTTGTTTAAGGAAGTCCTGCATTTGCCATCTAAATAAAAACATTTTTCTTGTAAAAAATTTTTAAGTTGTTGAAAAATGTGATAGCCACAGTAACATAAATGTCATGAGTCATAACTCTTCAACTACCCTAATCCTTTCATTACTAGCTGCAATGGATTCATTGGCGATCACGATAGTTGCTTGTCCTGGTTTTGTCAGATCTGATATTGATGTCTGCACTTCATGAAAACTTTTACACTTTTTGTTCACAGCAGTTGTCCTAGACAATGCTTGCTATAAAATGCCACCTTTCAAAAATAAATGATCATATTACATTAATCTTTTGCTACAAACAAAAAACCATTCTACTGCAGATTATTTTGTTCTTAAAGCATCGATCTTTAGCACAACATTATGTTCACTTTAAATGCTCTTAGACGAACAAAGTAATCAGTTATATGCAATCTACAGTACACTGTTCCTTTCTGCTTTCTTTTATAAACCTGAATGGTGGTTGGTTTTTCATTTTTTAGGTTCAAACATGTCACACCACCTTGTGTCAGTGTCGATGAAACGTGGATCTTATTGGTTGCATACATTTTCATTCGTTAATATTTCCATCATTTTATGCTGTAATTCATACTGACCACTGATGTAGTTAACTAATTTTTGGGGGTACTTAAAATTAATTTTATTGATTCAGTTTGGTTAATTTTAGTTAAGGCAGTCGTTATTGTTTCAAATTTAATGTTATACTGATGTTCTTTTTTTGCATGTAATTAGAAGAGAAAAATTAAAAACGAATAAAAGAACATCAGAATGACATTAAGTTTAGAAAAATAACAACTTCCTTAACTAAAACTAACCAAACCGAATCAATAAAAATGAATTTTAATAGCCCCTGAAAAATTAGTTGACTATGCCAATAGTCAGTAGGCATTATGGCATGAAATGGTGAAAGTGTTAACAAATGAAAATGTATGTAACCAATCAGATCAAAGTTTTATCGATGCCAGGTGTTATAACATGTTGGAATTTAAGAAATGAAAAATCAGTCAGTACATAATTTTGCAGACCAGCACATCTACTGTGGTTGCCTCGGAGCACAGAGGCAAAAGGTCTATAATATAATAAAGTATGTAGGTTTATTTGTGACTGCTTTTAAAGTACACTCAAAATGTTCAAATATAGTACCTTTTATCATCCACCTTAAACTGTAATAATATGTCTATAGTAATGTAGGGCAAATTAAAATAAGTGCATACTGCATCAAATTATTATTTATTTATTATTATTAGATGAAAAATGTCATGCTCAATTATTTGAATCTATCAATTATTTTTATATTACAAATTTGAGCTTTTTTCTTTCTTTTTTTTTTGTCCAATTTATGATGCTTGCTTATAAAGTTTTTATTTGTCATCCCTCGGCACTAGTTTTTCAGCATGTTTTATTGCAATAAATATTATGATGGTTTGCTGCTTTTGTATCTAAAATTTGTCTTTAATCATTTAATATAACAATTAAGTAGCACCAAATTTTTTTAAACTCTTCTAAGCACACTGTTTTCATTTTAGCAATTACCACATGCAGCTAGCTGTTGAAAACAAATAAGCTAACTTTAATTTTAAAAAGTTATTGATATTTTACGTTAATTAGTGGAAACATACATATATATGTATATGTATATTGAAATATATTAGTGTGCAGCAGACCATTTGTGTGTTGCTTAGGTGCAACAAGTAAAATAATAAGCTAAGTAGTACAAATGTAAAAAATAAATAAATAAATAAATAAATAAAAAATAAAAAAAAATCATTAAATCATTAATATGATACTTACTGTGTATTTTAATATGGGTTTGAACATTAGCTACAGTTTAATGGTGCTCTGTATAATTCAAATATCATTCATTATTACTTTTTAGTTATGTCTCAAGGATAATTTTTCAGATATCGGATGAAAATAACAAATTTCTTTTCCACTTTTATAGTGATTTTTAATGTTTTTTAAAATTACATTTTTCTGTGATTTTTCCTTTTCTGTTCTTTAATCATTGATAGTAATAACTGTAGTAATAATTAATTGAAAGTAATTATCATGTATGGTTTTGAAAATGTCGGCGTTTAATAATATTAGAAACAAGAATAAATCTTAGCCAGATTCTTAAGAGGTAAATTTGGTATAGATATGTCCAAAATGAGGTGGGAGGGGGGGGGGGGGGCATATTCATGTCATATTACGTAACTGTCCACAGATACAGACATTGCCTTTTATACATATAAAGATAAGTGTGTATAAAAGTTTTGGTTGTTTTTTTAGCAATTAGTCTATGATTTTAGTTTTTTTTTTTTAATGATATTTAAGTGGTAGATTAACATATTTATAGTCCAATACATTTTGTATGAACAATGGTGAAACAAATATTTTCGTCTAGACTGCTAACTCCTATAAGCATGTATGCAAATTTTAATAGAAAATGTAAACTTGCAAATATTTTTCAAGACTAATTTCCTGTTATTTCCTTTTACCATCTTCTGTTAAAATAATTTCCTTTCTGATACTTCTTTTTTCCATTCATTTTCTTTCCTCTGATTACATGTTTTCCCCCTTTCCTAGTTGCATAATTTTGATTTTACTATCATCTATGCTTTTATTTTAAAACTACTTTTACAATTATTTATTTATTTATTTATTTAAGCCTTGATTATTTTTTACAGGAAAGATTTTAAATATGAAGATATAAAGAGGTTGAAGTTGTAATGAAGAATAATAGTATCTGTTTTGTTATTGTTGGAGAAATATATTTTGTACATTTCTGTTTTATAATAAATAATTTTTAAAAGGATTTATTTGTAAAGTGGTCATTTCTTTTAACAATCAGCAGATTTGTTAGTCGTCCATAAACTGTCTTAAATCAAAATTAGAAAGAAGTATTGTATAAATATTAAATCTATGGATATATATATTTTTTTTCTTTTATGTTGAGGATATATATATATAAAGATTTAAAATGAAATGCAAATATTACTGTAGTTTAACATTCTTAGGAAGCTATATTTGAGAATGTTATTCAGAAACAGAAAGATTATATTCACAGAAAAAAAAAAATGTAAACTTTGAATTGCTAGTCAAATTAAAATTTACTACAAATAAATAAATATATGGGATATTTATTGCTTTTTTATGATACATCAACATATTCTTTTTTCTGTTTATCGGAATAACAATTTACGTAGATTGTCAAAACATGTAATATGTAATATTTGTGAAATGGTCTTTTTAAAAATTAGTAGATCTTTATTTGTACTCTCTTAGTTGTAGAGAGTATGATGAAATATTTCAGTTCAGGTGGATTATTTTGAGTATGCTTAAGAATGTCTTTTGTGACCAAGAAGAAAGTCTCAGTAATTAACTAATTTTCTTTGCAATTTCATAAATAAATAAATTTATATGTTAGAAAAAGATAATTTTTGTTATTGGACTAAAATAAATAAATTAATTAATAAAATAAAAACATACATTAGTTAAACTTTTTTTTTTTGTCCTTATCATATTTTAATTAAAATGCTTTTTTTTTTTTTTTTTTTTTTTAAATATCTTAAGATCAAAATCTACTGACAGATGCTACATAGATTTGGTAAATTTTGAATTTCTCATACTTAAAAGTGACAAAAACTGTGATAAATTTTTTTTGCAAATGCCTATTTTTCCTATAGGGAAATTAATATAACTGGGCGAACATGCTAAAAGAACTTTAAGAAAATAATATAGTAATTGTTGCTAAGGGCAGTAGTTTCATATTTTAAAATGGTGTGTTGAGGTTAAGGCCGATTATCGACACTTGAGATTTAGATCTGAGTGGTATGCCTGCTGGGCAGAGCGCGGCCGTCTGTTAAAAACAAAATAAGAAATCACAAAAGGACACTATTTAGTAAAAGAAAAGCTACAAAAAGACACGTAAAAGCTTCTGACAGAATTACGATGCAGATTTATGGCTAATATTTGGAAAACTCAAAAAGGGACCACACAAACAGAGCTCCTCAGGCAACCGCCATAAAGCCCCTGTTAAGTTTTAAGTAATGCATTAAGAAATCTAGAAGCAAGCAGATTGGTGCAAATCTGGTCCAATCAGAGAAACACCCCATAAAGAAATTACAAAGTGAGACCTAAGCACCCAATAAAAAAAATACAAGAAGAAAACCTCCTCAAAGAATTATAATGAGAAGACCTCAAGGAAAGTTATAAAAATTTTCAGAAAAAACCTGTCGTTTGTCTTCATGCTGAAAACATGTAAAATAATTCTGTTTACTGCCTCATCGTTATGACTTATGTCATCTTCGCTAAGAAGTTGCTCAAACACTCATTTTTTTTTAATTTTTTTTTTTTTTTTTTTTTTTTTTTTTTTCGGAAACACTTTCATTTTGTTTACATTTTGTCAAATATTTCAAAAAATACTTAATGTCTTGCTCTTGAATTTCAGGTATAAAGAAAATATGTCTTTTCTTATATTTTCCAGCAAAGATTTTGTCACGAACGTCTTTAAGGGGCGAACAACAAATCCAATAAAATAAAAAATATTCGTGATTATCCTGTGTCTGTAAGTGCATACATTCATCTGCAAATTTTAGATGTGGTTATAAATGTTATATTTTATATGTGTGTACAGTTTTGTGAGGCTAAATCAAATATTTAAAGAGTTAAAAACATTTTATTAAAAAATGTAAAAAATTTTTGAAGTTTTACTTTATTTTTTTTATTTATTTACATACTTATCTCTTTCTAAAGGTTATTTTCGAAATTTCATGAAACTTTCAGAAAACATGTTAACATATCCCTAAATCATTGTTCTATAGTTTAAAACAATAGTTAATATTCAAAGAGACAGACAGTTGTAGTAAATAATTTATTATTGTGCATGCGCAGACTGAATCCCGGAAAAAATGGTAACGGTAAAAATGGTAACGGAAAAATGGTAAACGGAAAGAATGGTAACCGGAAAAAATGGTAAGTTGAAAATTAGCATTCTGAAACATGTGTACTATGAATCCATGGTACACTGTCACCGAAAATGAGCATCTAAAAAATATCTGTAATGATGATCTGAAATTTGTATCATTAATACCATGTTTAAAGTCCTTTCGTCAGGGGTAAAGCTACTTAACATGCAATAATCCTAAAAATTGCAACATGCATGCGAAATGAATGGTTATTATTAAAAATAATATTTATACCTTAAAAAAAAAAAAAAAAAAAACAACAAAAAAAAAAAAAACAGATATTGGAGTTCCTAATACATTATGAGACAAATAAAAGATTCAAAATGAGAAATTAATGTACAAACAAATTATTTAGCATGAAATTCAGAGACAGCAAAAATTTCAAAACCCATAAAAGTTACAAATTTGTTTCATACGCACTAATAAACGAAAATTAATAAAAATCCATATTAGATAGGCTTTTATATTGTGAAATCCATGTTAATTCTAAACACAAAATCTGTAATAATTTAATAAATAATAATTATAATAAAATATTTTTATGAATGTCTCTCTTTTTATCAGAAATTATATCGATTATTATTATAAGGGATTTGCACATTGGCAAATATTTTATAAATGATAGAACATTTTTAGATTTATTACATTTTAAATACAAAAGATATTGAGTTTCTTTTGTACAAAATATTATGACGAGTGTATTTCGATTTTTTCTTTTTTCTTTCTTTCTTTTTTTTTTTTTTTCAATATTTACCATAAAAAAGGTCTATGCTACAGATGTCTTTAAAAATATGAGCACCTGGTCCGTCATTGGAATATGTCTTCTAAATTGCTATGCCCTTCTTTTTCTAAATGAAAATTCTTTTATCTTTGAATAGTTCATTCCTATATTAGGTATCTTGTCCTGTTTTCATGCCCCTTATAACAAACTCATTGATTGGCATATGGGTCAAACGGATAACAATGGTTCTCAAGCGCATACAATTCACGGCTAATATGTATGTATAGTTTATGTTTAACAAAAAGCATATATCTTTAGAATTTGGGCTTTTAAAAACAAACAAACAAAAAAAAAAAGAAAAGAAAAACATATCTGCATTTTATTTGCTGTGTAACTATGACAGTTACACAAGTCAGTGGCGTAGCGAGCATAACTAGCGCCCGTGGCACGATTTCTTTCTGGTGCTCTCCCCTCCTCCCATATGTTTTTTTTTTTTTTTTTCTGAATTTTGCTTTAAATTTTTTCTGTTTAATTGAGCTAGTATTTGTAGAAGAACAGATTTTTTTTTTTCTTTTCAATTTCCCTTACCGAAATATGGTAGAGAAGAGTATTGTTTTAGGATCAAATTTCGGAAATCGAGAGTTTTTGTGATATTTGAAAAAATTGAGGTCCCTCCAAATTCTAAAAGCAGGTCATTAGCGGTTGGTCTGTATGTGTGTTTGTTATCGTAACTTGGGTTTGAACTTTGGACCTCCCGTCTGTCACATTGTTGCCAACATCTTAATATTCAGTAGTACTATTAGTATCCGTCACTTTTTTGCAGTGGTTTATTTTTAGAATATTTCGCTCCAAATGTAATTAAGGTTAAAAAAAAAAAAATCATATTCACGCTGGTTTCGTGGAAAACCACGAAAAATTCTGAATGGCTGGGATAGATCGAGAAGTGTGACTTGGGTTTGAACTCGGGACCTCCCATCTAGCACATAGTTGCCTATATCCTAATTATGTTCCATAGTACTATTAGTATCCGTGGCTTTTTTTTTTGCACTGGTTTATTTTTAGAGTAATTCACTCCAAATGTAATTAAGATTAAATAAAAAAAAATTCATATTCATGCTGGTTTCGGAGAAAACCACGAAAAATTCTGAATGGCTGTGTTAAATCGAGAAGTGTGACTTGGGTTTGAACTCGGGACCTCCCGTCTAGCGCATAGTTGCCAATATCCTAATTATGTTCCATAGTATCCGTGGCTTTTTTTTGCACTGGTTTATTTTTAGAGTAATTCCCTCCAAATGTAATTAAGATTAAATAAAGAAAAAAATTTATATTCACGCTAGTTTCGGAGAAAACCACGAAAAACTCTGAATGGCTGGGCTAGATCGAGAAATGTGACTTGGGTTTGAACTCGGGACCTCCCGTCTAGCACATAATTGCCAATATCCTAATTATGTTCCGTAGTACTATTAGTATCCGCGGCTTTTTTTCGCACTGGTTTATTTTTAGAGTAATTCGCTTCAAATGTAATTAAGATTAAATAAGAAAATTCATATTTACTCTAGTTTCGGAGAAAACTGCGAAAAATTCTGAGTGGCTGGGTTAGATCAAGAAGTTTGACTTGGGTTTGAACTCGGGACCTCCCGTCTAGCACATAATTGCCAATATCCTAATTATGTTCCGTAGTACTATTAGTATCCGCGGCATTTTTCGCACTGGTTTATTTTTAGAGTAATTCTCTTAAAATGTAAAAATGATTAAAGAAGGGGGGAAAAAACCTCGAATATCGTCTGGTGTGAAAATAAGGCGGGTACTAACACTACTACAGAAAATTAATTAGGATGTTGCCAGCTATGCTATCTTCTTCGAGAGCAGAGTATTTCTACCACTGAAGGGGAACTCTTTATTTATAATTTTCCATTGATCAAAATTTCTCTATAACTTTTATCTTACAGCATAATTGTGTGGAGATATGTAGTTTTTAATTCTCTTTTCGACATAATTCAGTGTATTAAAATTATAAACTAAACATGCATTTAATACTTCTAGCAAATAATTAACACCAAATAGCCAAAAAATATAAATAATTAATGTACGGCACTTTTATCGGCTTTAAAATGTATTAGTTTAATATTTTTAAAAATTGGCTGAACTGTAAAGAAGTTTGCTCCATAAAATATATGTTAATGTATGTGCATTAATCTGTTTTTATTTATTAGATTTGGCTTAATAAATATTTAAAAGCAAGGAACTTCCTTTCGTTTTGATTTTAAAAGATCATCGGTTTGTTATAAAACTATCTTCTACAGAATAACCTTCGATATTCAAAGAGCTTGAAAAATAAATAAATAAAATAAAGGGTGGGACTGTCCTTTATTAAGCATATTTCTATGACTAAAACATTTTTTCTGTTAAAAAAGAAAAAAAAAACTTATGACTTTATGTATATATTTTTTATCGCTGAAAATAAAATTAAATTTGCACAAATGTTAAGTATACTTTTTAGGATGGAGGACTATTAGTTTCAGTGTGGGAAAAACCGTCCTCGCCAGTTTTGTGTAACACACCAAAGAAAAGGGAAAGGGGGGGGGGGGAGTTAAAGAGGAAGATTGCAGAATAAAATTATTTTTTACGTTACCATTTTACCGATTTTAATGATATATTTTATAACTTTATTATTGATATCTTAAATATCTAAGCTCTAACTTGATTGGCTGATAAGTTACTGGAACATTCCCAATTTTCTACACGGGTACAGTCGGTAACAAAAGTGTAGAAACAGTAGAAAAAACTCCTATGTAAAAAAAGTACACTTCATACTGTTTTGTTAAATAAATCCTTATCGAATCATGTTCTTACATTGACTAAAAACAGGATTCGACAAGGATTTATTTAACAAAACAGTATTAACTCTACTTTATTTATATAGGAATTTTTGCTAGTGTTCGGACACTTTTGTTACCGACTGTATACAAGGAGTCGCATCACAGGCAGATCATTAATTTTTCGCCGAGGCATTACTGCATAGTCTCTGCTGCTTGGCTAAGTCTCTCGTACTGTTTGCAGCCCATTGCTGTGCGTTAATGTTATGCTACAGTTTATGCTGTGAATTTTATATTGTCAGCTGTTATTTAAGCTGTGTTTACTGGTGAAACTGAAGTTAATACTTGGTTTATAGACTATTCTTCTAGATTTTCTTTAAATAAACTTTTAAGCCTCTGCAAGATTCGCCTTTCATTCACAGACAATTCACGAACCCCGAGTAAGCAACAATTCTGGCGTCAGGAGTGGTGTTGTCTGCTGAACGGTCATACTAGAGGTATGGTGCAAGAAATGAAGAAACTTCTTGAAGGGTTGTTAGCTGCCCAGATGAGTGAAATAAAAACAAGATAGTAAAAGAGAGAAACTTGGCAAAAAGAGATGAAAGATAGTTTGAGTGAAGAAATAAAATAAACGAAAGCAGTTAAGGAAAAGATGGAAACTGGATTGATCAAAGAAATGATCAAAGAAAGACAGTTTGGGTGAAGAAATTAAACCTAATCAAGACGGGATGAAGAAAGAATTTTCAACAGTGAAAGAAGTAATAGAAGGTAAATTAACAGTAATGAAAAACTGAAGAGAAAGTTATAAAGATTGAAGAGATAGTTAAAGAAATTTTTGATCAAGAGCTGAAAGGAAGGTGAGATAGAAAGCAAATTTAAGACAATAGAGGAACCTCTTGAGAGAAGAGTAAAAGAAAACTTGCATCTGGGAATTGATAGGAAAATTTGAGAGGAAGCTCGAAGAAAGATTAGAAAATGAATTGCAAAACAAGATTCAGAATCTGGAAGAAAAGTTAATACCGATGCTTCGGGAAGATGAAAGAACACCTTATCAAGAAGCAATAAAAATTCCTACTTATGATGGAAAATTATCTTGACAAGCATTCAAGACACTGTTTTCCATCGTAACTGAGGGTAATGGGTGGGACCCTGCTGCCAAGACAGCTCATTTAGTAGCATCGTTGTGAGACGACACAGTTGATATCCTGGAAACTCTACCGAAGGAACTGCGATATGATTTCAAGGCTGTTATCAGAGCGCTGGAGCTGCGTTTTGGATGGAAATGGTGTAAAGAATATAGTCGACTCCAGTTAAAATCCCGTCATCAGGAACCAGGGGAAAGTTTACAAGAACTGGCATCAAATATTCAGAGGCTATGACATTTAGCTTTCTCGGACTGGTTGCCTGAAACTCGTGATGATTTGGCCCTCGAATATTTTATCTATGCCATGCAAAATCCAGAGATTCAAAACGCCCTTAGACTCTCCAGCGTCAAGGATGTTGAATCAGCTTTAGTATATACCCTGAAGATAGATGCAGCCTAACAAGCCTCCCGTAAAGATTGCTAGAGCAGCACAGCAGTCACGTTCGATGACTCTCAAGCTGACCTTAATGAAATAAAAAAAAAAAAATACGTGTGGCACTCGAGGACTGCCGCGGTAAAGCTATTGCATAGCATTTTTTATCAACTTATGCAATTATAATTATTTATTTATTTTATTTATGCAGTATTTTTTTTTTCTTTGATATTAATTCAAGTTTTTTCTTTGATATTAATTCAAGTTACACTTTTTGAACGTGGTGACCGATAAGAAAACAAATCTGCTAGTAAAATCTGCCAATTTTTAAGCTATTGTATAGCTTTTATCGCGGGCTTTGAGCGCGGCGACCGAATTAAAAAATTCCGTAACGAAAAAAAAAACCTAACACAGTTCGGTAGACTTCGGCTGTACGAAGCTCGCACAGATCGAGACGAGCTGCTCCGAAATCGGACGAATACATAAGCAGCTGTTTGTGAGAAAGTATATAGGTGTATAGGTATCTATCATCTATGTACAACAGTGAATAGCTGTACGCGTAAAATTTGTGTATAAAGTAGATCAGATAAAACTTGAATACCTCCATTCGACTTGCAGGCCTTTAAAACCTATTAAATACCTTTTCTCTATTAAAATTTGTTTTCTTATCATTATTGTTATCTTATTCATTAATATCAAAGAAAAACCTTGAATATCCCCATTCGACTTGCAGGCCTTTAAAACCTATTAAATACCCTTTCTCTATTAAAATTTGTTTTATATCGGTCACCACGCTCAAAAAGTGTAACTTGAATTAATATCAAAGAAAAAACTTGAATATCCCCATTCGACTTGCAGGCCTTTAAAACCTATTAAAATATCTTTTCTCTATTAAAATTTCTTTTCTTATCATTATTGTTATCTTATTCATTAATATCAAAGAAAAAACTTGAATATCCCCATTCGACTTGCAGGCCTTTAAAACATATTTAATACCCTTTCTCTATTAAAATTTGTTTTCTTATCGGTCACCACGCTCAAAAAGTGTAACTTGAATTAATATCAAAGAAAAAACTTGAATATCCCCATTCGACTTGCAGGCCTTTAAAACCTATTAAAATACCTTTTCTCTATTAAAATTTGTTTTCTTAGCATTATTGTTATCTTATCATTATTGTTATCTTATTCATTAATATCAAAGAAAAAACTTGAATATCCCCATTCGACTTGCAGGCCTTTAAAACCTATTAAATTCGTTTTCTCTATTAAAATTTGTTTTCTTATCGGTCACCACGCTCAAAAAGTGTAACTTGACTTAATATCAAAGAAAAAACTTTAATATCCCCATTCGACTTGCAGGCCTTTAAAACCTATTAAAATACCTTTTCTCTATTAAAATTTGTTTTCTTATCATTATTGTTATCTTATTCATAAATATCAAAGAAAAACCTTGAATATCCCCATTCGACTTGCAGGCCTTTAAAACCTATTAAATACCTTTTCTCTATTAAAATTTGTTTTATATCGGTCACCACGCTCAAAAAGTGTAACTTGAATTAATATCAAAGAAAAAACTTGAATATCCCCATTCGACTTGCAGACCTTTAAAACCTGTTAAATACCTTTTCTCTATTAAAATTTGTTTTCTTATCGGTCACCACGCTGAAAAAGTGTAACTTGAATTAATATCAAAGAAAAAAACTTGAATATCCCCATTCGACTTGCAGGCCTTTAAAACCTATTAAATACCTTTTCTCTATTAAAATTTGTTTTCTTATCGGTCACCACGCTCAAAAAGTGTAACTTGAATTAATATCAAAGAAAAAACTTGAATATCCCCATTCGACTTGCAGGCCTTTAAAGCCTATTAAATACCTTTTCTCTATTAAAATTTGTTTTCTTATCGGTCACCACGCTCAAAAAGTGTAACTTGAATTAATATCAAAGAAAAAACTTGAATATCCCCATTCGACTTGCAGGCCTTTAAAACCTATTAAAATACCTTTTCTCTATTTAATTTTTTTTTCATATTATTGTTATCTTATTCATTAATATCAAAGAAAAACCTTGAATATCCCCATTCGACTTGCAGGCCTTTAAAACCTATTAAATACCTTTTCTCTATTAAAATTTGTTTTCTTATCGGTCACCACGCTCAAAAAGTGTAACTTGAAATTATATCAAAGAAAAAACTTGAATATCCCCATTCGACTTGCAGGCTTTTAAAAACCTATTAAAATACCTTTTTTCAAAAAATAGAGTTAGATCATTGAAATTTGGTACATCGAGGTTTTCGATACCTACAAATCGATTGCGGATATTTTTGATATATTGTCATTGGGGATATATTCTCATTTATTCAATAAAAGAAAAAAAATTGTTTTCTTATCGGTCACCACGCTCAAAAAGTGTAACTTGAATTAATATCAAAGAAAAAACTTGAATTTCCCCATTTGACTTGCAGGCCTTTAAAACCTATTAAAATACCTTTTCTCTATTAAAATTTGCTTTCTTATCATTATTGTTATCTTATTCATTAATATCAAAGGAAAAACTTGAATATCCCCATTCGACTTGCAGGCCTTTAAAACCTATTAAATACCTTTTCTCTATAAAAATTTGTTTTCTTATCGGTCACCACGCTCAAAAAGTGTAACTTGAAATTATATCAAAGAGAAAACTTGAATATCCCCATTCGACTTGCAGGCCTTTAAAAACCTATTAAAATACCTTTTCTCAAAAAATAGAGTTAGATCATTCAAATTTGGTACATCGAGGTTTTCGATACCTACAAATCGATTGCGGATATTTTTGATATATTCACATTGCGGATATATTCTCATTTATTCAATAAAATAAAAAAATTGGCAGATTTTACTAGCAGATTGCGCAGTCTTGAGAGTAGGAGAATAGCGAAGAATCTGACGGCTAAATGCTGGGGCTGTGCAAGAGATGGTTATATCAAATAAAGCTGCCCATTAAAACAATTTAAAGAAACTACCCAGAAGTCCTTTGAAATACTTCATCGAGAAGGAGCTCTACATGGAAATCCAGATGCCTTGTTGCGGGAGTCTTGCTCTGAAGATCGCAAGTACTGCTCTAGGGCTGAAGAGAAATACCAGCTGATGAGGACAGTTGCTTGCCAAATATAGTTTCAGTGTCATCGAAACGGGATCCTTGGAGTGATGAGGAAGTTGGTCAAGTCCATTTGGAAGATCCTGACAAAAAGACAATATTTCAGTTCAAGGAGACGATCAGCAACAGCCCTACCTAGCAGAACATTTCCACATTTAACCCCATCATGAAATGTTACTGGGCACTGTGGGACTATCTTTGTAGTAGAAACGGCGTATTGTGCCGAAAATGAGAGTCTGACGATGGGAGGAATTTCAAATGGCAGATTTTACTACCAAGGTCGAAGATTCCACATACCCTAAAGCAACATCATATCTACAGCAAACTAATTGCTCCTTGGAATATTTTGTCCAAAAAATAACTGTGCTTCCTTCCTAAGCTACTCAAACTGTTAAAATCGAACGCTAGAAATCTTCGCAAGCTCCGAAATCCTGTACGGAAATTTGACATATTTAATAATTAATTACATTAATCAATTACTCTTTTCTTTTCCCAAATTTAAAAAAAAAAAAAAAAAACTAATATTGAAATGCAGATATTTTTTTTTTTGACAACTTTGTTTTAAAATAGAAACTTGAAGAGAAACAGAAATTCAACAGCTCACCAATTTTGTTATTTACTAGCACTAATAATATTTTAGATATCTAGTATTTGACCACCCTTTAATTCCAATAGAAATAGTTTAATAATAATAATATATTTATTTATTGAAAATAATTATAAATTGCATACCGCAATAAATAAACTTTTAAAATCAAATTTAGCTTGGTGCTTTAAGATAAAAAATAAATATCTTATAACACCTAAGTTAATACTGACAGCTACTTACTTTAAGTTTTGTGGATAACTTTTTATTTCTTCCATGTTAACATCAAATCAAAATTTAATTGCTGTTAAAAATTGCATCAGAAGATTTTATTAGGTGTTAGTCATGTGTTTTGCCTATCAGGTTCAGAATTTTCACACATTAATTCTTGTTTTATAGGTTTTTATGCATAAGTGGTCAATTATACAGACAAATTATCTTTTTTTTTTTTTTGCAACCCTTTAATTGTTACCTGGTCATTTTATAAATTGTCAAGAAAGAATTGCCTTCTTTTATTTCCAGATTTACGAAATCTTATTATAGCTTTATTTTTTATAAAGAGGCTAACCAAAGCTATGATAAGACGGAGAAGGATTTTTATATTTATTATTATATAACTCTAAAAACATTTATTTTTGAATTTTTTATTAATTACATTATTAAAAAATAATTTTCTATTGATGCCATACAATAACTTAATTAAATCAACGTTTTTAATCCTTAACATCCATTAGTTGCTGTAGGTTTGCACACCCTTGCTTTTCCAACGGGTTTATATACAATATAGCAAATTGCTTTCACTACTTTACATGGTTCCTTGTCCTCATCTAGATCGTCATCAGAACTGAAATCGAAAATATCATCTATGCTTGTTCTGCAACATGGAGAAGTTCTGTCTCGATTAGATGTTCCGCTACAGCAACGTCTTTTTAAGTCTCGAAGGGCTGCGCAACAATCCTTTTTATCAGGTTCTGAAACTCCTGGTTGTCTACCTGGAACGGTGCCTTCCTCTGTAATTTCAGATGGAATTTTCTCGGTAGTTGCGGTAACGTGTGGCTTTTGTGGAGAAATTTGAGGTTGCTCTGGTCTAATTTGTGGTTGCAGTTGTGAAATAAGGGTTTGCTCTGGTTGCGTTTGAGTTCTTGGAACTAAGACAGGAGGATACTGTGGTGGAATTTGGGATCTTGGTTCTGTTTGAACCTGTTGGCTAGGAGATAAAACTTGAGGTTGTTCTGGTTGAATTTTTCTTTGATCAGGCAGGGGTAAATCATGATACGTTGGTTGTATATATTGACTACCATCTGGTCTAGTTAAAATCGGCATTTCAGCAGAACGGGTGTGAGAGGGAATAATTTGAGAGCTCGGAACAGAGAATCGAGGCTGATCTGTAAAATGAGAAGGTGGTGGTGAAAACCTTGCCTGCATTCCAGCTTGTTGTGATGAGTCTGGATGCTGTGGCAAGCCTGAAAAGCTAGGAATGTACCTTGAATCAAAAGTTGCACCAGGATGATAAGTATCTGGAAGATGAGGATAGCTAGATGGAATTCTTGATAGATAATGTTGATCTGTTGCACCTGTAAGCGTATGAGCTGGCAATGTTGGATATGTTTGTCTTGGTGATCCTGGCTCATACAAAGTTCTATCTCGTGTTTCTGGTACTTGTGCACCGAAACGGGGTTGTTGTTCTGTAACCCCAGATGCACCTACTTGTGGATAACTCGATATTACTCTAACTCTTTCATCAGGCCGCCTATATCCAGAAAAATCACCAGGACTTACTGGAATTACTCCTCTATCCTTCACTTCTGTTGGATAACTTGGATATGCTCCCCTGTATATAGTGGATGGTAATAATCTCGATGGTTCTTGAGCTGAGCTTGGGTGAGATGGTTGTGAATCGTATGTTTGAGAACTTGGATGAAATGATCTTGAATCGCCTGTTTGAGGTGGAGGTGGCCTTAAACCTTCTTGCATAATATCTGTAGAGTCTCTCGAAAGTGGCATCCCTGATGTTTGACGTTGATCTCCTCTAAATTTACTTTGAGATTCTTGATTACCTGTCTTTCTAATAAATTGTTGCCCACCTAAAATCCCGCTGGAAATATTTGTTAATGATCCCACTGGGGGTACAGCTCCTTGAAATTCTAAAGCTGTATCAAATCCTCCTTGAGCTGTTGCGGTATAAGTTCTTCCAGAATCGTATCCTCCTTGTAATTGTGTTTGCGATTGTCCTGATGATTGACTTCCATGAACTGCAGCTGAAACGGTACCTTGAAATTGTTCATCTTTATTGACATCGTTACCACCTATATTAACTTGAACATGACTGCTACTTAATCCTGTAGATTGAGCTTGAGCACCAGCACTTCCTCCTGTTTTACTACTTTGTGCTTGTACTTGAGTGGTACCACCAGTAAATTTTCCTTGAGCAGTACTACTCGCTGATCCACTTGGTTGCAGAATTTGAACTTGACTTTGAGCAGAACCTACACGTTCTACTTGTGCACTTGATCCAGATAAACCACCTTGTTTACCACCTTGTACTTGACTTTGTACGACGCCACCTGTAAACCCTGACTGTGCTTGGGCTGAAAAAGAACCATTGCCAACATAGCCACCTTGAACTTGAGTCTGTGATCCAAGACCTTTATAATGACCTGCAGAAGATGCCTCAGCTGCTGTTCCTTCAAGACCAGTTTGTATTTGTGTTTGGGAAGATGCAGAATCTTGGCCATAAATTCTAGAGGTTTCAGGTTCAGTTTGTCCTGAAATTACTCTTCTATCAGTTGGCATTGATGTTTCTGAAGGTATTCCTCTTGAAGGAATACTCAAATTATATTGAGAATCTTGAACTGCTTCACCTGGTCTTGACGCTGATATTCGGTCTCTGGTAGTTTCTTGTGAAATTAGACCAGTTCCTGCAGGTAATAGCGTCTCTCCAGGTTGAAATCTTGAAATAGATGTATCGACAGGAGCTCTTGATATAGTAGGGTAAGAACCACTTCTTGGATATACATCTTTATCCGTCGTTTGTAAGTGAGTAGCATCAGGATATCGCGCACCATTTCTTTTTGTCTCTTGTGACATTGGTAGAGCCACATGTGGGGTTCTTGGAATCGTTGAAGACCCTGGAAGAGACACTTGAGTTATATCTTGCTTCCCTGCATCTGTAATACTTGGACCTAGATGACCTGGATAAATTTGAGTTAGTGTTGGTGGCACAGGTCTTTGGATATCGCCATTAGCTCTGAACCCCGCTAGATGCCTAACATCGGGTGTTTGAAAATACTGTTGTTCAGGCACAGACCCTCTTGGAACATATTGCTGATGTGGTATCAAACTTGGATATGAATCATGAATTTGGCCTGGTCTCGATATGCCTGTTACGTGTTGTATATGTGAAATATCAGAAGTGGGTGTTTTTGTTAAAATTTGACCAGGACTCTGAATTGTCCCACTTGGCATCCTAATAGAGGGCATACTTATTCCTGGTTGATAGCTAGCTCCTTGAATTCTCATGTCTGGGACACCAGAAGAATGATGTAAAGGTGTATGTTGCAAAGCAGGGTGACCAGGACTCTGAATTGTCCCAGTTGGCATCCTAATAGAGGGCATACTTATTCCTGGTTGGTAGCTAGCTCCTTGAATTCTCATGTCTGGGACACCAGAAGAAGGATGTAAAGGTGTATGTGGCACAGCAGGATGGTCTTCTGTTCTTTGGGCACTCGGAACTGTTTTGTGTTCTATTTGTCTTCTGATTTGAGAATCACGATGTGTATCCGGTTGTCGTTGATCACCCGTAGTAAAAGGAATTTGAGTATCAAATGTTCGCTTTCCTGCAGAAGGTGATATACGCCGATCATCAGCTATCGGTGAAGAAGAAACAGATGTATCTGGTAAAACAGAACTTGGTCGTTTCCTTATATCTGAATCATCTGTTCTTTGGAGCGTTGAGGGATATGAAACCTTGGCCTCTGGTGGCAATGGTAATGGTTGTCTTTGATCAAAAGGCAGATGACCTGTAGGTACTCTCGAATCGGGATATTGTTGATATGTTGTTCTTATTTGAGGTTGAGGACCTCCTACTCCATAATGACCTCCACTACGAACTCCTCCTCGATATATATTACCTGCCTGCAAACCTAAAGGTAAACTTAACTGATAACCTTCCTCGTGAGAACTCTGAAGGGAAAATTGGCCTGTTCCGCCGATACTAGGAATTTTTTCATCGTTTCTAAATGTTTGTTGATATGATGGCATTCGGTGTTGTGTTTGATACTGATTTTGGGGAATATTAGCACTTGTTCTTGAATCAGTTCTTGAATCTTGTAGACCACTCGTGTAATCTGATCGTGGTACAATGCCAGCATCTGATCTTGGAAAATCTTGTCGACCATTTTCATGAGCTGGTCTTGGATATACATGAGAACTTTGTGATCTGATCTGCATGAAAGAGTAAATTTTAAATATTAATATATTTATTATAAAAATCCAATTTTTGTATAAAAATATAGTAATACTACTTAGTAGTAATTAATTGTTTTTATTAATTATTGCATGCGTGTGTTATACTAATTAATCAGCGATCTTATTTTGACTATTCTGCCATAAATTGGATGATTAACGAAGAAAATTGCTCGCCCTTTCGTTTTTGTGCTGTTGAAACTATAGAAACTTTACATGATATTTTGAGGTTTTTGCTAATTCATTTGCCCACGCATGAAACTGTATTTCACATTTTTTTTTTCTTTTTAAAATACAGAATGTTACAAACAGTGATTGTAACTTAAAAAAAAAATCTGGTATGTAACAACCACGCGACTACAATTAGCCACTGTGACCTATACTATAAGCTTTTTTAGGAAATAGTGTGGTCAGAAGAAATAAAATTAACTTAATCACTTAGTAATTCTTCGATAGTAATTAACTTTTATATACAACGTAAAGACGTCTGAAACAGATTTTAGCGAGTTTAAATAAAATCGATATGGCCGTTTTTTGAGACACCTATTTCCGAGATCTAAAACTGACTTACCTGATCAAGATGTTTATTAACCCTTTGGCCGGAACATGTTTTCATCATGCTTACCAGGAACATCGGTCTCACAGACCGCTTTTTGAAAAAAGGGTACTGAATGTATTTGTCGAAATTTTGTGGCGATAAATAATGAATTCTTGCAGCCATAAATTTACTTTCTCAATCATGACGTATCGTAGGGGCGACAGGGTATATTATATGGTTGATTGGATTTAATGTCACATTCGTACTGCGCAATGGGTAAAAATGGGTAAAAATGATAGCTGCTGATAAAAATACCTTTCAAAGAGCAGATAACTCCTCAAAGAAACTCCATGTAATGACTCGCTTGTGAATAATTTGGCTCTGGAAGACTTCCTACAATTAACTCTTATTTGCTTTGAATGACTTACTACTTAAATATACCTGACGACTGGAAAAAACTTTGAATAAATCATCGTAACAAAACTTTACCCAAAATACTTTCCAATCCAACTCGAACACCAAAAACTCGTCGAAAACCATAATTCCGTAAGAAACTTAGAACTTCCCTAAAAATCGTAACTCCATTCGCAACTTTCTGCATTGCATTCTAATTCTACCTAATATCAACAAAACCAATCGAACTTAAACTTTCAGAAAGAATTCTCAGTTACTGACATTTCTACGTAATGTGTCTGTTAGCGCTTAAAAATTGAGATTCCTAATATTCTAATAACATTTTACTGGTTTCTTTTCAACACTAAGGGCTCCGCCCCTTGCTCACTGCCAACCTCCAAGGGTAGCTTCCCTTGTTTGAGCGAGTTTTACGTTGCACTAGTTCTACGCTGTGAACAATTGGCGAGGGTTCAGGACTCACCCCTAAGGGTTGTTCTGAGACACGCCATCCTCTACAGGTTGAGTTCATTTTACGTCGCACTAGTGCTTCAGTTAGACACCCTTGGCGTCTTGGACATTTATCGCCAAAAGTGCCGGTACCCTGTTCTAGGAATATGGATCCGTAAGTCCCTACACTAAGCCTAACCTTTAGCGGTCTCTGAGACCGATGTTCCGGCATAAGGGTTAATTTTCCTGTACTAACCAACTAATGCATACAAAATAACATCTTCCAGGACCTAACACTGGCCTACCATCTCTGTATGCTCATCAATTTTTCTTAAAGAACATTTAAAAGGAAGTTTATACGTTAAAGAAAATTATTCCAGTTGTTTTTGAGATACGGGCTTCAGTTAAAATATTATCCCACTTCCGGCTTTCCAATTTTCATGAAAAGTTGACAAAGTCACTTGTACACCGGACCTTTCTTATATACAGTCGAACCTCGTTAACCTCAAGGAGGATAAAAAATTTGTTCATGTTATCAGTAGTTCATGCTATCAGTAACTAATCTTCATATAACTAGAGTAATCTTCAATTTGACGGGGATCGTGGAAGCAGTTCATGTTAAAAGTAATTCACGTTAACGAGGTTTGACTGTATAAATCTTTGAAATTATGATAATTAAAAAATCACTCCTCCCCCCAAAAGAAATAAATAAAGAAAGAAAAAAAGAAAGAAAGAAAAACGTACTCACAGATCATTTCTTAAAAACACTTTAAAGGAGGTTTTAAAACATGTAAGTCAGGTGAAAGCTCGATATCGAAATTTTTGACCGAATACATTGCTTCCATTTACTAAGATAGTTGTAAAATGGTAGTGATTATATAAGCAAGAAATTTTTTTTTAATAGTATAATGTTTCAGATTAATTAATACTAATTATATCTGTGGTTGCTTCACTGCTGTGCTTGTTGTGAGACAAATTTCCTTTGTTTTATCTCTAAATACGAATGCTCATTTTAGCATAACAGAGAGTTAAAAAAAGAACCCTTTCCATTAACCACATGCCAGAGCTTAGGTTAACAAATATTGTCATGAGGTTAACATATGTTTTGAAAGGATAGCGTAGGTTGCCATGAACCAAACACTGAACTGTAGTTCTAAACGCAGTTTTCTAACTGACTAGTTTAAATATGTTGGTCTTCAGATCATGGTGGCGATTAATTACTGCCATGTGGTTAATACGAAGGTACCAAAAAATGTTATAACTTGGGTTTCATTCTTACAACATATAACAGCTGTTTTCTTTGGCGAAACAATGAAGAAATCTATGGACTTCATTGTGATGCATCATAATCAGAAAACAAGAACAATTTAATGATTCACATAAGACTTTTTTCTGTATTAAAGTCATGTGAAAGGTGTTTAATCTAAAGAATTCAAAAATAAGCACTCAATGGACGCTATGCTAATAAACGCTTTTTCTAAAATGCGTTTATTATGCTAATATTGTGAATAAAAAATTTCACTGTTTTTCCATAGTAAATCTTTGGAAATGTTTTTAACTACCGCTTTGAAAGACGATTTTCTATGTCTCTTAATTTATCATCAATAATTTCCTATTATAATTTGAGATATTTTTCTGTCATAAAACTTGTTTTCAAAATTAAAATTTCTATTCTGCCAACATTAATAACACAGGCTTGCAAAATTGGAGTTATGAAAAAGTGTTTGAAATGTGCACTGCCAAAAAAAAAAAAAAAAAAAAAAAAACTGTTAAAAGTACAAGAAAAATCTGGCAGCTGGGGGTGCCAGTATTTCTCCGTCAAATATACAGTTTAAAACCGTAAAATTGTATCACTGACATATTTTACACAGGAATCACGTAAATCAAACAGGTTTTTTTTGTTAAAAGTACAGTTTTGTCCTGTATATTTGACGGAGAAATACTGGCACCCTAGCAGCCAGATTTTTCCTGTACTTTTAACAGTTTTTTTTACAGTGTGACTGATTTTTGTATTATTTGATGCTTTGATTTCAAATATGGTATCCATTTTTCTAAACCACTTAAGGATTTTTCACAAAATGGGCTTAAATTTAAATATATGGACAACAAAGCCTATTGGTACATATTCTGGGGAAAAGAAAACCTTTTCAAAATATTGTAAAATATTTTATTTACAAAATAATTAATATATCAAACAATAGTGGAAATGATTTGTTAAATATATATTGATTTTATATTAGAGGGAAAATATATTAATTAAAACAGTTAATGGTTTACCATTTTTAATAAATCCTGAATTTATGTATTTTTAATGCTTTCATTTCCTTTTGCCATGAAAGTTCCTTTTGACACTTAGTTCGTTGTAGGCAGTACGGGAGACTTCTCGGTGTAACATCCAACAGAAGTCAGACATCATATTGACGTTCCATCTACATTGGTATCCAAGTTCCATATCTTTATAATTTTCAATTTCTTGAAAAACTAGTACATCATGGAATTTTTTGACTATTTTTCCTGCAATCAGCGTCCAAAATTCTATTAGTAGTCTATTGGTTTTTAAAGACTTTTTTGGTTGCAGGCCTGTCTACAAAAATAATATTGACAAAATTTTATTTGATAATTTTAGCTGATTGCTTTTTGGTGTGCTGAAATCGAGAGTGAAGCCAGCTTTTCACTATCGCGTATAGATTTCTGTCAATACAGGGTGTCTACTGACACAATTTCTTCCGTGACTCTTCTATCAATATATTTATATGGTAACCTTTGTACTATATTTCCATAATTAATTATAATTAATCATTATAATACTAGAAACTACGAAAATGAAGAAACTGTGTCGGTAGACACTCTGTATTGACAAAAATCTATATGTGACAGAGAAAACTCGCTTCAGTTTTGGTTTCAGTACACCAAAAAAAGTAAAGATCAGTCAAAATTATCAAATCAAAATTTTACATGTAAACCTGTATAATTAAATGTGGATTAAATGTAATGTATTGCGACTTCTTTACACAATAAATACACCTGAAGCAAAATTTTGTGGTAACGAAGACACGTAAATTTTGTTATATTTTTCAGTAATTCACTGGGGATTTTTAATAACAAAATTTGATATCTTAACATATGTGTTTTATTAAAGCTACAAATTATCTTTACTTAAAATAAATATGCTTACCTGTTGGTGGTTGACTTTTTGATTCTGTATCCGCCCATGTTCATCAGCTGTTCCCGTAACATAAGTTTCGTGCCCATAATGAGCATAATTGTTACTCTGATGTCCATAATGACCGTATGAATGGTGCGTAAACTGCCCTTTGTGTTCAGATGTATCTCTTTTCCTACGATCTGAAATGGGAGTTATCTTTCAATTTTTTGCAATTCAATTTTAACTTGTAGATGATTTGCAAGTGGACAGTCAATGTTTCATGGAAATAAATCATTATATAGATGTTTTTTATAATAGGATAATAATATGATAATATATTTTATAAATATGAAAATACTCATATTATATAGATTTTTTTAGTGTAAATATTTTAAATTTAATATTTATTATGTTGAATTGTAAACTGTATTTATATTTGAATGATGGTACTAATATTTTAAACGCTTTAGGAATCTAATAATTACAAAACTTTGAATAAACACTATAAAATGCAATAAACTCACAGCAATTGTTTCGGGTCGAAAGAACGCGCGACCCTTCATCAGGGGAACAAAGTAAGCACGAGTGCTGCAGTCAAAGCGGCAACGCACTACTCACTCGTTCTTACTTTGTTCGCCTAACGGAGGGTAGTGTGTTCTTTCGACCCGAAACACTTGTTGCGAGTTTATTGCATTTTGTGATATTTATTCAAAGTTTTGTAATTATTACTTTAAAACATCAGTTCTGTTGTGCGAACTTATTACCTTTAAGGAATCTGTTAATTATTTAAAGATTTCCTTTATAGGATAACTATAGAGCGAATACGATTGCTGTAAATATCCCATATAGCACACCTTCTCCGCAGAACTTCTTCAAGAAGTTCTGGAAAGTAATAAGCATCTTCATAACACCCGATCCTGCGGATATCCTAGAAAAAAGATTATGTGTGCTATATAAGACATGTTAATTTTTAATGCTCCTATTGTTTTTATCGATTCAAAAAGGAAAAATATTATTACGCTTTATTAATTTTGACTTATTCTACAGTCGGCAGCAAAAGTATCCGAGCACTAGCAAAAACTCCTATGTAAAAAAGGTGCTCTTAATACTGTTTTGTTAAATAAATCGTTGCCGAATAATGTTCTTAGACTGACTAAGAACATGATCTTAGTCTAAGAACATTATTCGACAAGGATTTATTTAACAAAACAGTATTAAGAGTACTTTTTTATGTAGGAATTTTTGCTAGTGCCCGGATACTTTTGCTGCTTTCTGAAGAACTAGATAATAAAGGTTCTCAATATTTAAATGTTTTTCAGTTTATGTGAAAATTATTCGGAATAAGAAGAAAGTTATATAATTTTTTTAAAAAAAAGTAGCAAAATGCACCAAAATACTGGCGTTGAATGATTAGCAATGAAAACTTTGTATGCAAGCACCATAAGTTATAAAAACATGTAACAATTATTTCGGATCAAATTTAATAACCACGACACCCTTTATCAAGTGAAAAAGATGCGCATGAAAGCGATATCGCACCTGAGTCTCTCATGTGACATTAGTACATGTTTTTACCCATATCTGAAAAATTGTGTCTAATAATTTCGACCCAAAACAATTGTAGCGTGTTTTTGTAATTTACAGTGTTTGTTTACAATGTTTTCATTTACCCCTTTCAATATGGCATAATTACGAATATTGCATGAAATAATCATTTATTTATCTATTCATTTATTTTTAAGTTTCATTTTGTAATTTATACATATTTTTAATAAAATTTATATTGTTAATTTGAATAATATTGTAATTCGTTGTAGATTATCAAAAGCAACAACAAAAAAAAAAGTGAAATTAATATTAAAATAACGTATAGCTAAGTACTCAAAGTAGTGGGTGGTTATAATTAAAGTTACTCAGTCCAGATCTACATAAATCCCGTTCTAATAAACATATTTCGTTGAAACTTAGTATACGAGACGTAACCAATCAAATTGTTTATCAGAGCGGCAGTCATTTTACAACTGCACTGCACAGCGGAAACATTGACGTTTGAAAAGATTATAAAACAACCTCTGTGGAGACAGGGTTTCAGAAGGAGGATTGTTAAATTTGAAGAGACTGGAGAGTTGGGTGTGTTGCGAGTTCAAATGAAACTTTGGAAGAAGTTATTTTGTCGTGGTCGAAAGTGAAGTTAGTTCCTAATAATCTTCGACAAGTGCAGTGTTACGTAATTTTCTCTACCTTTATTTGCTGTACAAAAGTTTCTGTAATCTATTGTAAAGTGGAATCCATACACGATCCATATTGTGGATAACCCCTCAAAGGGAAAAAAAAAAAAAAGCATTGGTTTTGCTTGCTTTCTTTTTGTAAAAATAGCCACTGACAATGCATCCGGACGTTCTTTCGACCATGGTTATATGATTTCTTCCACAGTTTCATTTGAAAATAGTTTCCGCCTTCTACCTCGTAGCACACCCAAACCTTCAGTCTCTTCAAATTTAATATTCACCTTTCTCTAACCTTGTCTTCAAAGAAGCTTTTTATGAAGCCTTTCAAGCGTTCTTATTCTCAAAGTACAATTGCAAAAGGACTTTCGCTCTGCTAAAACAACTTGACTTGCCTCTCCAAAAAGATTTCCGTTATTAAAGTTCTCAAGGTGGCTCCATGGTTACCCCAATAGAAGCACCAACCGACTACAGTACTGCAGCTTCATGACTTTCTTTTGATTCTTTCCGTTATGTATCCTATTGCTACTACGCCTCTCCAAATCCTTCCCGACGAAGTTCCATACAAGTTCCTCAGTTTCTCCATGGTACCCCTTTGAAATCTCAACTACATGCAAGTTTTTTACTACGCCTCTCCTTGTCTTTCCCGATGAAGTTCCATGCAAGTTCCTCAGTAACTATGATTCTACATGGTATCCCTAGGAAACCCTAACTATGTGGAAGTTTTTTCCATACAGCATGTTGCTCTATGTTGACCCTAAAAAGTTTCAACTAATAAAAGATTCTTTTGTAACTTAAGGACTGATCGAAATTAACTGTAACTGTACTGTGACTTTTTATTATATAATGAATGTCTCGTGCTATATTTGTCAAACCTCTGTTTTCAATATGTCCTGATGGTGCCCAGATAAGCTGGGCGAAAAGCGTAGACTAAATATATTTGTAAAATTTTTATAATGTTTTTAATGAAAGTATAGTTTTTAACAAAAATATTTACGTGTTTAAAAGTGGTATTTTTAAATAATTTTAACTAACTTGATTAGTAACTGTCTATTTTTCGTTCTAAAGGCATGGTAAAAAAAACCCGTTCTAAAGACATGGACCTGTGGACGTCCTTCGTCCCTAGCTTCGACAGTCTAGTTTTAATTATCATATTAACAGTAACTTTAGTCGAATGGCGAATGTAACTCGTCATTATACTGTGTGCATGAAAATTCAAATCAAGATGAATTAATAAAAAAGCACCACAGAACTGGCGTTTTAAAGTAATAAGTGCGAAACTTTGAATATACACCATAAAATTCAATAAACTCGCTACAATTGTTTCGATTCGAAAAATCACACGATCCTTCGTCAGGCGTACAAAGTAGACACGAATGCTGCTATCAAAGCGGCAACGCACAAAATCGTTTTACATGAAGAGCATAAATATATAAAGACGAATGTAAAGAATCGTGCCTACTTTGTTCGCCTGACGAAGGGTCGTGTGCAGAGGTCAGCACGGGCCGGGCTTTCGGCCCGAGCCGGGTTCGGGCTCAATATTTTTTGTGTGTACTCGGGCCGGGCCTGGAGGAAATTTTAAGCCTGAGCCCGGCCCGGCCCGAATCTTTTTCTAAATTCCTCGTTTATCAACGAAAAAGGAAAGTGATAAAATACTTTTTCAGTCATTTATTTTACATAATTTTACAGTCTGGTATGTCACTTAAAATTTTATTTTGTTAAAAGGTGTCTGTAACTACAATTTAATTGTCTATTAGCTTGACTGTTCGCGATCTGATTTTCCGCAAATATTTTAAAAATGTCTCGAAATTAATATATTTTATTTAAAGTAATATTAGATGGTTTCTAATTCAAAATAATATGCATGTTACTACCAGTTTGCGTACATGTAACAAACAAAAGAAATTAGATACGTTACTGCATATAAGGCTTTGTTTTCTATGGTCTGTAGTGTTTAGGTGGTATGAAGGCTATAAAAATTCTTCCACTGTAACTTTTCCTCTAAGGCTTCTTTTTCTTTTCTCCGGGGCACTGGATGAAAGTAGCATCAATTTTAGCATGTGCAGAAGCATCTTTTCTATTGAATATGTTTGGATTAGCATTAAAGTTTTGTTTACCGGATCACATGAAAGATTTGGATACATTAGGTGTATAACAGGAAGTGGTTGAAAGTGTATTTTTAGTACTATTAACCATTTTAAATATCTTCCTATATTGTTTGAGGAATGCTAATATTTTCGATTTGACTTTCTGTCTGCCTTTGTGCCTTCTATACGTCTGTAATAATGAAATACCGTTTATAGATAAATATGTTGTAAACATTCAGCAGTTTTGTTAAAGAGCATTCTATTGCTTAGCTATATAAAATCTCTGCTAAACACATACTAAAAATCTTTTTCGTAGAAAAGCATTTTTTTTTTTTTTTTTAAATACATATTTTTGAATCGGGCAGGGCCTGATTTTATCGCTTTTTGTCCGGGCCGGGCCGGACCTGGGCCGAATTTTTCGATTTCACACCGGGCCCGGGCCTGAAAATTTCGGCCCGTGCAGACCTCTAGTCGTGTGTTCTTTCGACCCGAAACAATTCTTGCGAGTTTATTGCATTTTATGGTGTTTATTCAAAGTTTTTTACTTATTATTTCAAGATGAACAAACTCATCATTGTACGGAATGTTGATCGCTAGATTCGTCATTTTACCGCAAGAAGTAAACAGATTTGTTGCTTACTGGAGCTTTATCAAAGCATAAATAATGTAACAACTATTATAGAAAAAGTAAATTTTTATAAAACATGTAGAAAGAATACTTACGCGTTTGTTTTACAACGAGTGAAATGGTATTACCGCGGCAAAATTCTGCTAAAAGAATTCCAAAGTACTCGGTGAAGTTATACGTATTATTAAATTCTTCTTGTATTATAAATGTCGGTAGATAAAATCCTCTGACGACTCCATTCTGAAAGAAGAAAAACAAAAAGTATTTTTTTTTTTAATATAAGTTAAAATATTAGTAGGATAGAATAAACTTTATATAACATTGCATAGCTCATTTTATTTGTTTATTTACTTATATTGCATTTTTATTTATTTAATTTTTAAAAATAAAAGGCTATGTTTTCAGTGCATTTTAAATTTTTAATTAAGCAATCTGATTTTAGCTTTAGTCGCTCACCATACTATGGTGAATTTAAAAAATCGTAGAAATTTTCGGTCTTAGTATTTTAAGGTTTTTATTTAGATGTTTTGGGGTATAAGTAATCCGAAAAATGCAATACCAATATGGTCTTCGTGTGTACGTTACTCAATTTGAATCTGTGTAAACATTATCTCAAGAATTATCTCAAATCTATCAACAGTAAAGAAGACAAACCAATTTTAAGATATCATTTATGATACTGGCAAAATTTCTATTGATTTTTGACAATCTAATTTGATTATAATATTAGATAATAATATAATCTAATTTGATTATAATACTAGATAATAATATAATCTAATTTGATTAGGATAAAGTGATTTGAACCCTACTGATTTTCAATCTGGATTCAAATTTTGTAATTCTTTCGACATTTAAAACTTTTTTAATTCAGCAAAATAAGCAAGATTTCACATAATCATATTTTATGGGGATTTTGTTTGTTTTCATAAAGAAGTTGAATCATAGAATTTTTATTAAAATCACACAATCAACTGTGGAAGAAAATCATATTTATTGAAATTTTATTTTTCCGACTGAGTGAAAATAATGCCTGGACCGGGAGTCGAACTCCGGATCTTTGACTTACAAGGTCAAGGCTCTAGTAATTGAGCTATCCAGGCCGACACCCCGGTCAGCTTTACTCACTCAGACAACCTTTTAGGCAGAAACATCTCTGGTCTATCATGTAGATAGCTCGACAGAAATAAGCCGCAGGAAATGGAAGACACCATTAGATAATGGGGAAAAAAATAGAATTTTTATTAAAATCACACAATCAACTGTGGAAGAAAATCATATTTATTGTAATTTTATTTTTCCGACTGAGTGAAAATAATGCCTGGACCTTGTAAGTCAAAGATCCGGAGTTCGACTCCCGGTCCAGGCATTATTTTCACTCAGTCGGAAAAATAAAATTTCAATAAATATGAAGTTGGATCAGTTTTAAAATATTATTTATCATAATGGCAAGAATCATATTGAATTTAAACATTCTACTATGAACACTTTATAAATTATTTGAAATTTAAGATTTTCTTAACATGGAACAATAGGACACAATTTCATATAAACATACATTATAAAGATTATTTTCATCGTAAGTATGCCGGATGAGTTTTAAAAGTACAAAGCTGATCAAAATATTCATGAGGGGAAAGAAAAAATCTAATGTTTTCAAAGGATTTCTTTTGAATAATTACCCTCTCTGTAACGATAAGAGAAATACTAAAAATAATAATGATGGAACTCTTCGATCTAGTTAGACTGACGAAAGTTATGATCGTCTTAGATTGATCATAATGTAAAATGTTTCCTGAATGAAACTCACACCATCCAAGGAAGAGGTTTTGAACTCGAAGCTGGTAGATGAGAGATGTTGGATTCGTACACAAGTCACAATCGTTGGCCGAGTCGTTCGTAGTTTTCGGTGGTTTTCTCCGAAACTTGCATGGACCTCCTTAGAAAGCACAGAGAGCATTCTCCCCATTTATAGTGCCATCGGGTAGATAATCGGTAAATCAGGTTTCCCCCCCCCCCCCCCCGCATAAATCTGATTTTTTTTTCTCCTGATTTTTCAAAGGAATTTCCTATTACCTGAAAGAGGTTTTCTTTTAATTTTTTCGAATTTTCTTCTAAAAATGTAATTTTCAATTTATTTTTATGAAAATTTGTAATATATTCGCCTCTTTAAAGATTATGCGATAGTTTTCATTCTCACACTCTATAACTTATACATAAATTTAACTGCTTAAGTTGTGAACGAGTATTAAACGACTTCTCAAAAATATTGCGTATTATTTATTGAGTAAGAAATTGTCTATTAGCAGAAAATTCATAATATACATAAAGAAAAAAAAAATCCAATAAACATAATTCTATTTTTTTTTTCTTTTTAGATAAGTAAATTTGTATATGTAATTGAAGTCTTCTAAAAAATAACTTACCGTTTTTCTACCTTATACATGTTGTTCAATAAAAAATTTGAATTAGAGATTTTAGAAACTACCTCTTGAAACCAAACCAATAAATTTCCTCGAATCGAACTCTACAAAAAACTTTTTCTCAATTCACAATCAAAAAACCCAAAATACTTAAACCTAAACCAATAAAAGATATAGTGTCATGTTTGATGCAGTTACAGAAAGAAAGAAAAAAAGAATGCAGTTGTAAATGTGATATAAGTTTTATCTTTTACATTTATGCGATATAACAATCGTTTAAAAAACGGCACTTTTATTATTTATAGCTGTAAATTTTATTTTCTATGCTGGGATTCGATTTAACAGAAAAATGTAATATCATGTGAAATCATTTTAAATGCGTGTTTACGGCAATCAACTTTAGATCCTTTAAGTTTAAAATAATGAAATTTGATAAGATGTGTTTAGTGATTTTTAAGACGAACTTTTTAAATTTTTTCAAATCTTCATATCTGCTGATCTAATTGTATGAATATTCTACCTGGAGGTTCTTAAGCCGCCTTCTGTCTTTTTCTATGGATTCTTCTACAATATCCATAATAAAACATTGACTAGAGTTCAAATCTTTATAAGCCACCTTTCC
The DNA here is from genome assembly GCA_963930645.1 of Salticus scenicus. Lineage (NCBI taxonomy): Eukaryota > Metazoa > Arthropoda > Arachnida > Araneae > Salticidae > Salticus > Salticus scenicus. Next base: position 345,386,143 of record OZ005648.1, read on the forward strand.
CTGAAAAGAAAAAAAAAAGTAAATAAATAAAATTGAATAAATAAAATATCCTATTAATGAAATAAATATTATTGGATTTCACTTTTAACATATAAAACAAAGCTGTCCATATATTAGGATTCCTCTGTCAGAATACAGTGAGTGATCCAATTATTAGATTTTTACTTTCTTCTATATTCAATAGAAGAAAGTATTGGATTCGTAAAAATTTTCGACCTCGGGTTTTTGATGGATTTACACGTTTTGAGAGCTGTAGAACACTATTTGACCATTTTTAGAAAATATCTGTCTGTCTGTCTGTGTGTGTGTGACAAATTTTTGTACCAACTGTATCTCAGGTAGTACTGCACAGAATTTCATACAAGTTGGTATGTAGTTACGCATTGACATAAATTAGTGCCTATCAACTTTTGGTAAAAATACTCCAACTGCTCGCGTTGCCATTCCGCTTTTTCTAAATTCTTAACATGGTGGTATAGGACAAAATTTTGTATAAATGTGCATAAAGAGAATTATTTTTTAATAATCATTATGAAATTTAAAAGAATGATTTGTAATAGAGATAGTCAACTGGGAAAAACAATTTGTGTATGTAGGAGCCTCGCCTACCCCTCTAGGGTTGAAGTGCCCCTCGAGGGGAGTAAATTTTCATGATGGGTATCTTTCAAAAGAGCTCGCCAAAACCTTTAAATCTGCGATAATTTAAAATAAAGTTATCGATTTTTTTTTTTTACTTTTAACAATATATATATATATATATACATATGTAGTTTTGACAATAAAATTGACTTTTTTTGGATATATAATGTTACACTACTTCTTTAAAAAATCTTTGCTGACTACATCTCTAACAGGTCCTCCGTGGTGAAAGTGGTAAATTCCCTCTCTAGCCCGAAGCCTGTTTTCAGCTCTGTTTAACTTTTCTCTCAATAATGGTCCTATTCCCTGGGAAAGTTCTTATAAATACCTAGGAATTCACCTAGATTCTAAATTATTGTGGCAAAAGTATATCTCAGAGACTCTGAAAAAAGCGCAAATTCCCACTGCCTCCCTCTTTCCTCTTTTGGCTTGGAATAGCCGCCTGTCTGTTAAAAATAAATTGCTACTGTATAAGTCCATGATCCGACTCATCTTGACTTCGGATCTGCCTCAAAGATTGTGCTAGAAAAAATTCAAGTATTCCAAAACAAGCAATTGCGTAGGTTTGTTCAAGCCCATCGCTACGTTCGCAATGTTGTCATTCACAAAGACCTGAAAATTAGACCAATCTATTCTGAAATTAAGAAACTTGCGTTGAAGTTTCACAGGTCTATCCCAAAAGTCCAGAATCCTGTGTTAAATGCCATAAGAAGGTACGATCCCAGAATCGGGAGGGCCAAAAAACGCCCACTTGCCATCCTCTACAGGGAGGACGGGTTTGTCCCGGTCTTCAAACGTAGAAGGCGAGATCCTTCAGGTGTTACATAACACAGATTTCTCACTCAAAATTCTTTTTTTCCCGTTGATTGAATAAATCCTATTCATCTACTTTTGGTTATCCCCTTGACAACTGCAACCTACTGTGTCGTTCAACAGTCGCGATGATCAACCTTCCAGCCAGTTACCTTACCGTAGGAGATTTATTTTATTTATTTAATTTCTTTAACTTGTAAACTTAACAGTAAATAGTTGTACATATCTTTTTAATTTGTAAATTGTAAAATTTTTCTTTAATTATTAGTATTGTAAATAGTGTAAATATCTTCTTCTCTGACTGCTTAACAGTCTTGTTAGGCTAAATTTCTTAATTTTATTTTTCTAAATTGTATATTTTATTTATTCTGACTGCTTAACAGTCTCGTTAGGCTTACCTTAATTATCTTAAATAAAAAAATAAAAAAAAATGTAGGATTAGTGCTTGGGTCTCTCTTTGCTCTACTGCTACATGCCTCCACAGCTTCCAGATAGGCTCTGCTCTGCCTCTCTCTTCCGTCATGCTGCTACTGCATGAAATCATCACGCCAGGATTCCTTGGGAATCCACTCAGTTCACTATTCCGAGAATCTTGATCATGCAAGACCTCTACATGTGTTTCTTCTCTCCTCAGGTGAAAATAAGCAACTGTCTCGACTGTTGTAGGCACTTCTCAAGCAACGTGATGATGATGATGATTCGAAGCCCTTTTCAGGGCTGTTTTTCGCGTTGCCCAAGTGTATTTCATTTTGATATGACTTCCTCTAAAGACTCTCTTATGACCGGTATTTTATCCGGTCAACTAAAACCAGAATTCCAGACAATCTATCGACAATCCCATAATGGATCGACTCAGCTTGAACAAGTTGTTGACAAATATCTTCAAAGCAGTGATGCTACTATTACTCAACTGCTTGATCAACTTAAAACTAACCCTGATGATACCCACTTACAACAAACGGTGAGTGTAATTATTTCTGACTGTTTGATTGCAATTAATGAACCATCTAGATATGAGCTTCAAACCCTTGTCTCTTTTGTCCAATTCGTTAAAACTAATTATAAAGCCACAGTGTGGCAGTTTATAGAAGATATAACTGGAGAGGAACTCACTATTAATTTTGTCGAATCTAAAAAAAAAAAAAAAAAAAAAAAAAAAAAAACAGAAAAAGAAAAACTGTATAAATTCTTCTAAAAAATCAAATAAACTCCCTGTTTAGGAAAATATTATTGAAACGCAAAATTCTTTCGAAATACTTCAAAATGAAGTCGACTGCGACCCTATGAGTGATAAAAGCAGTTTGGATGATAACTCTTAGTCAAACTACCGAAATAGCACCCCCCCCCCCCCAAAAAAAAAAAAAAAAAAAAAAAAATTAAATAAATAAATAAATAAAAATAAAAAATAAAATAAAATAAATAAATAAATAAATAAATAAATAAAATAAAATAACAATAATAATAATAATAATGACAATATTAATCCGTTCTTTGTTGAGATTAACGGTGATTGGAATAATTTTGCTAAGAAAATATCTGAAACATCTAAAGAAAAACCTCTTGTCAAATTAAGTCCCACTACACACTGAAGAGACACGAGACAAAGTTTGAAGCGACATGCGACACACGCATGCTCTAAACAGTTTTCAGGAGATGAAGTTGTATTTAGAGCATGCGCGTGTCACATGTCGCTTCAAACTTTGTCTCATGTCTCGTCAGTGTATAGCGGGCCTAACAGGCCAACTTCTTAAAATTTATAGTAAAAACACGGATGACTCTAGAGCCGTTCAAAAATACCTCACCGATAATAACTATGTAAATTTACTACCTTAAATTTGTGTTCAGGGAATCCCCTGTTATACCGATCCCTACATAGATATGGAAGGATTCAAAGAACATGGTTTTACGGCGACTAGAGCCGCCATGTTAAAAAACAGAGCCACTGGTAAGCCCATGCCTATATATATGGTCAATATAGTACCATGTAAAAACTTTGACGAAATTTACCAAATTATCGAAATTTCACTTATTCAAGTGACAATTGAAAGATTTCGATGAACCGATTTCCACTGAAACAATGCTATCGCTGTCAGATGTTCAATCACGCATATGATTGCTGTGGTCTAACGCCCCGTTGCGTAAAATGTGCTGGGGCGCATCTATCAAATGAATGTTCTTCAACTGGCAAAATTACACCTAAGTGCGCCAATTGTGGCTCGGATCATCGGGCTACTTATCGCGGCTGCCCCATGAATCCTGTTAACATTAAGAAAAAAACCATGCAAAATAATCAAAACAAAACAAAACCTCAAAAACATTTAGCTGAAAGCTACCAACTCGCAGAATTATTAAAAGAATTCAACTACACTAAACCTGTCAACAAGAGTACCAATGTAGATCCTATAAACGTCCCAAAACCATCCGATTCTTCGGTTGACTTAAATAATGAAAATGAATTTCCTAATCTTAGCCCCCAAACTGAAAAAAAAAAAAAAAAAAACACCACGGAAACTGTTTCCAATGACATTGGTGAAGTTTTTAATACATTTTAAAGCCTTAAAAGATCTCCTTGAGATAGCTAAATTCATAACATTCTTCAAAAACATCGCTCGCAAAATCAAAGGCTACACAAATCCTATCGATAAAATTATAGTTATTATGAAGGAATTTGATCAGATTGATATAAATTAGTCAAATTCTGGTAAAGACTAACTTTGTTCGTGTTTTCCTCTCTTTAAAAAAAAATTATACATATTTATAAAAAAAAATTATACATATTTATAAAATAAACCCTATTTAATTCAGATATTTTTTTGATATCTGCCAATTAATGCTAAAACTTTTGGATAGTCACTGAAAAGTGTCTTTTTTTTTTTTACTTTACACTCTTTTTAACGGCCTTTCTTTCGGCTTCTTTGGATCTGGAACTAATTTATTTTTTAAGTTCTCAAAAATTTTGTTATATTAAAATTTTTATCTCTTTTAACTTTTTTGTAAACTAATTCTTTTAGCAGTTCTGCTGCTGTTTAATCTTATTTTTCACTGGCTCATTTAATTGCTATGACTTCATAATTACACTCACTTTAAAAATGGACTATACACTTATTTTTAAACCGGAAGTAAAGAGTTTGTACTCTAGGAATTCCATCAATGAACATTCACAGTTCCCAGTTCCCAGTTCCAAAATTCTGATGATTATTTATGCACTGAAGACGACACTTCGGTAGTCTTAAGCGTACCGCTTAAGACTACCGAAACAGCTGTATGCTTCCCAAATATTTTTCTTTGGCGTTTCTGACGTTGTAGTTTTTACTGGTTTTAATATTACTAGTTGTATGAAGGTTCGAGATTCAATTGACTTGCTGAATGATACCTTTTTATAAAATGATTTTTTTTTTTTTTTTAAGGGAAAAAAAAAGGCAGTATAGGGCGCCAACTGAAACTCTGCACACAGGCGCGCCCCTGACCCTTGCCAAGGAAGCCTTCATGTCTTCTCTGCCTCTCACGTATATGGAGCTTTTTTCATTTGTATCTGAGTCCTCTCTGGCACTTGATTGTAACAGGCAAGATCAAACCACATTCACTTGCTTACTTAATGGTCATCTTACATCTTTGACTTTTTGGGGTGATTCCAAGCATCCTAAGTCACAAAATATATTCCCGCCAATAATCATTTAAATTAATATTGGTCATTAAACACCTATATAAAATAGTTTTTTTAACATCTCCGTTTATTTATTTATTTACTTTTATTTATTTATTTATTATTATTATTATTATTTTAAGCGTTTTGAAGACAGCCCACGTGGACTTCGGTCCTAGCATAGCTCAACACCGCTCTTCGAGCGGTGAGCCGGGGCTGCTCTCCTGTTCAAAGCGTTTTGAAGTCTGTGTCAAGTGTTCTATTGAACAGGCTTCCCCTAATCATATTCTTGAGTGCCTAGGCAGGATCTTACAGACAATCCTCTTTTGGTTCTAGACTTCTTTAAGCTTCCTTCAAACTCTGGCAACAGAGTAGAGCGTCAAAGTCATAAATTATCCATTGTCCGAAAGTGACCCTTGAAAATTTTCACGCGTTTACAATGAAGGACATTACTTTTTATTGCTCTTTTACAAAAGAGACCCTAGTCCAGATGCAATTATCGCACTAGGAGGTTTATGAGCGACGCCTCCAGCGAGCGACGACTCATACCACATCAAAGGAATGTGAAAAGAGGCCGGAGGTGAAGCTTTGCAGTTGCCAGAGTTTGAACGCAGCTTTAAGCTGCCTTCGAACTCTGGCAACTTGCAAAGCGGCAAGAGCGGCTCTATTGATATTTCTTTGATGTGGTATTTGAGTCGTCGCTCACAAACCTCCTAGTGCGATAATTGCATCCGGACTAGTGTCTCTTTTGTAAAAGAGCAATAAAAAGTAATGTCCTTCATTGTAAACATGTGCAAAATTTCAAGGGTCACTTTCTGACAATGGATAATTTTATGACTTTTGAAGCTCTGCATCGTTGCCAGAGTTTGAAGGCAGCTTTAGGGTGCACAACTTCATGGACCTGATTTATCCCTGTTAGTCTTTGAAGATGAGCAACAACAACAACACTACATATTAAAATACATTCTGGTTCTCTCCCTTAAATTGTTAAAACTGTTAAATTATTTGATTTCTTCGTTATTGAACTCTCAACTATTATTAAAATTTAGTTACCAGAAATAATGAAAAACATGATAATTAACATAAATAAATAAATAAATAAATTAAAATAAAATAAAATATATAAATAAATAAATACAATTAAATAAATAAATAAATCTTGTAAATTTCAGGATAAGAAATTTAAATTATGCATGAGTGTAAGGAATTAAAAACTAGCGAATCATGAAAAGAAAGGTATTAACACTATTAACTAAAAGTAAAAACTATAAAGTTAACCTTAATCATCAAAAAGTTACTTCACTTCTTAAATTCAATTTGCTTTAGAACAAAAAAAATAAAAAGCCCCCCCCCCAAAAAAAAAAAAAATAAATAAATAAATAAATAAATAAACAATAATAATAATCAGAAGAAAAATAACTTGCAAAAATTAAAATCCCTTTTTAAATGATCTTTCTATAAATAAATACTAACACTAGTTTTAACAATCACCATCAGATGGCTTTAAACTAATCAAACTGAAAATAATTTAAACAAATGTTCTTGTAGCATTATTAAAAATTATATCTATATTAATAAAATCAGACTTTTGTCTGTAAATTTGTCAGAATCAGAAAAATTTGCGACATCTTCGCGTTTTACACACCATGAAAGCCAAAAATGATTTCAGAAAATTTTGTCTGTGTGTGTGTGTCAAGGTGTCTGAATGTCTGTAACGCTATTTTTGTCCGGGTATCACGTGAGAACGGCTGAACGGAATTCAACGGCGCTTGGCAGTAATTTAGACCTTTACTCAACTTAAAATTATACCAATCAACTTTTTTTTAATTCCCCTTCGTTCCCTCATGCGGGGGGGGGGGGCAAAAGTCAAAAACACGTTTGTAAGCATAACTCGGCTCCAAATTACGTCACAGTGAAGAAATTGCACATTAGGAGACTAGATATAAATACAAATAAAACAATATCTGCGATTTAGAAAATTTTTATTTTTAAAAGGAGGGAGGGGGGAAATCGATTTTTGGCGGTAAATTTTGTAAATTATCGGATTTTGAGTAGTACTCTACTAAAAATGGATGGTTGGATGGTTGGGTTTTACGTCGCACTAGTGCTGCGCAGATGGGCGATTGGCGACGGTCTGGGACACACCCCTAGAGGTGGTCCGAAGACATGCCATCACAATTTTGATCCTCCACGGAAGGTATGGCTCTCCCGCTTCGGCTACTAAAAATGGAACAAAGATGTTGAAAACAGCCATGCATCTTCTTTAGGTTATTTCCAAAACAAATTTTTTATCTTTTGTGATCTGCCATTTTTTTTTTTTGGGGGGGGGGGGGGGAGAGGGGGGTATGTGATACGAAGGGCAAATTCGAGACACCCTTTTAGCGCTAAATTTGCCTGGGAAACTTATGAGAGCTACGGTCACAATGTTTGGTGTTTGGTGCTTGGATTGTTTACATGTATCTGACCCCTAAAGTAACGGGATTTATTGAAATCCTCCCCCTTTCCCCCTGGGGGACAGGAAGAAAAAAAAAAAAAAACGTTTGTAAGTATAACTCGGCCCTAAATTGCTTCACGGTGAAGAAATTGCACATGAGGAGGCTAGACGAGTATAAATAAAACATTATGTACGATTTTGGAATTTTTGGTTCTTACAGGAGGGAGGGGAAAAATCGTTTTTCGGGGGGAAATTTCAGAAATTCCGGATTTTTGAGTAAAAATCTATTAAAAATGGTACAAAGGTATTGCAAACAGCCATATGTCTTCTTTAGGATATTTCCAAAAACATATTTTTGATTTTTTTTTTTTTTTTTTTTTTTTTGGTGGTGGTGGGGCAGGGGAGGGGCTTTACGAAGGAGCATATTCGAGACGCCCCTTTTAGCTTTAAATTTGTCGTGGGAAATCTATGAAATCTGCGGGATTTTTCGCAAAATTTCGAACTTAACTCGCTGGGGAAAGGGAAGTAAGAAGTGGGTAAGTTGCAAGTTGCTGCCGAACGCAGTGGGGGACCCCAGACTCTTCACATTGCGAGCGGGAAAAACCTCTACTGAACACAGCGGGAATTTTAACTTAAGTTATTAATAATGATATGGGATTTTGACAGCTCATTTAAATAGTGCCCAACGAAGCGGGCAAAGCCTGCTAGTTAAGTACAAATTTAAGTTATTATTTCGAATAGTGGATCAATTTTACTAAAGATAAACAAAATAATTATCTAATCTAATTAAAATAGCTTTTTAAGTGTTTAATGTATGGTTAGATTCAATTTAACGATTACATGTTGCTTGAATGGTTCACTTTTATGCTATGATAAAATGCACTTATTTCTTCGTGTGCTATGAACAACTAAACCTTTAATTTATTTTACTTGTTGAAATCTATGTGAATGCAAATGCTTACCCCTGTGAAAAATGTTTGTTGTTTTCCTTTTTAATTGTTTTTTGTTTGATTATCTGATTTCTCGAACTAATGTGTTTTTTCCACATTCTTCCTCCTATTTAACTTCAATTATTTTCATGTACGATATGGGGCCCGCTAGTAATTTGCTATTATAGCCACCAGCGAACAGAATCGTACATTAGTGCTCGACGGTGAAAAAGGTATCCCCTGACTTGTTATTTTCGCTGTTCTGAGTTATTCCTAAGAGAAAAATAACCTGTCAAAAAATGTGCTTCAATTGTCTATTTTCTCTCATTGCTTGTTTGAATCTTTTATTTTGGGGTTTCATGTCGTTTTAACACCCAGGTAACATTATTTAAATAGCAACAATCTAGGAATAATATTAAGGTAAGTTTGAAGTTAAATGAAATTATATAAAAAAAATCAAAAAGTAAAATTTTTTGCTTCAAAAATCAAAAAGTGAAACTAATTGTTTCAAAAATTAACAATGTCTTCACAGGTAATTTTAATTTCATGAAATTTTATTCTTATTGTCTATGTGGTTTCAGTGGTCTTAAATCTGTTGCTCGCTTTTTACTACATTTTCAAAATTATTAATATATATATATAAAAATTGCTTCTTAACCATGATGTAATTTTCCACAGTTTTCGGAAGATGTAAAATAACTCAAAAAGAAAAGTGACATCACTCAAAAAATGGCAATTTAGAATTAATATCATTTAAAAATGTATATAATGTGTCTCTGTGTAGGGAAAAAGCGTCATATCTCTATTTCGAACTTGAGAGACAGTTATGATAGTTTTATGCCAACGCTAGTCAATGCTTCATCGTTTTCTTTAAATTGATTTTTCTCAAATACTGCATTTATGAGTTGTGTAACTATATTTGCATACAATAATTCAACTAATGCCCCTGAAGAAGTGTTGATTATTGTTATGCTTTCATCATTTTTTCTAGATTTTCCTTATCTTATCTTTTTTTTTTTTTTTTTTCCCTAACAGGACTTATTAAATGGTAATATAATACTGTATTTTTCATTTCATATAATATAGATATATATATGAACTGTTTTTTATTTAAAAAATAAAATATTGATAATTAAATTTTATTTAAAGTTTGGAAAAGAGAATATTACATACGCAGTAAATATTGTTGCCTAGCAGCTACAGTCGGTAACAAAAGTGTCCGAACACTAACAAAAACTCCTATGTAAAAAAAAGTACTCTTCGTCTTCATACGATTTTGTTAAATAAATTCTTATCGAATCATGTTCTTACACTGACTAAGAACAGGATTCGGCAAGGATTTATTTAACAAAACCGTATGAAATGTACTTTTTTTACATAGGAATTTTTGCTAGTGTTCTGACAATTTTGTTACCGACTGTACTATCGTCATCTAAAACTGGTATTGTTACTTCATTTAAACAAAATAAGAGAAAAAGCTCGTGAGTTTATTTGCACTTTTCTTAAGTATATACTTACCAGGTTAAAATCATACAATGTTTCACCTGCTATTGACTTCACATATTCTGTCTGGGAGAAGAGAAAATGAAATAAATAAAATAACATTTTACAATATTATAATCTTAAAACAACATTCTTATTACAGTAAAAAAAAAAAAAAAAAAAAATATTGAACTTTGATGAATAAAAACAGTTTAAAGAAATATTAGAAAATGTGAAAACACGCGACTGCATTTTATTAATATTCAGAAAGTACGATATTTGTATTTTTCATCATACATTATGCGTTCAATAATTAAATGAAAACTAAACAAAAATATTTTTAAATATCTGGTGTAAAATAACCATAAGACTTCCATTACAAATTATTACTCGCATTATATGCATTTTTTGGAGCTAATGTGATCAGAAGACATAAAATTGATCTAACGAAATAGACACTTAACAAATTTCCCAGAAGAGAAAGCTGATATATATATATATATAAAGACATGTAAAACAGAAAAAATATTAGTGGATTAAAAAATGCGAAAAAGAAAAGAAAAAAAAAAAATTATGCGAGTTATTTTTTGAAACACCAATTTCTGAGACCTAAAACTGATCTATCTAATCAGGATGACTGTTAATTTTCTTGTAATAACCACGTAATACATGAGAAAGGATATCTAATATGGATTTATGTAACAATTTTCAAAAAAATCATTAAAGCCTTTCTTGAGATACCAAAACTTGGCATACTTGGATATTGACCAGAAAACAATAATTAAATACAAAATCATATTTAAAAGTGAGTTAAAATGGCGAGTTTGTAAAAAATCCGTTCAGCCGTTTTTAAAGGAACGCGTTTCTGAGACCTGAAATTGAGCTATTTATACAGGACGACTATTAATTTTCCTGAACTAACCAACTATATCATTCGAAATGACATCTAATAGAGTGTTTATATAGTAAATTTGAAGAAAATCGTTAGAGCCGTTTTTGAGATACGGACTTACGGTCCCACTTCTGGTTTTCCATTTTTACCAAAATTTGGAAAATGCATCTGTACGCCAGACCTGTCTCAATTCTGAAGTTTCGTAGTTCTATCTTTATTAGTTTCGGATATATGACAGTCAGAAGATTCCCCACATAATTAAAAACACATACACACACACTGACCAATTGCCAAAAACTACTCTTTTAGACTCAGGAGACCGTAAAACGTGTACATTATAGGTGAAAAGTCGATATCGAATTTTGGACCGAATACAATACTTCCATTACCTACGGTAGCCGGGTAATGGAATAAAAATAGTTTGTTATATGCACACATTATTTTAATAGCTCAACATATTATCAAATGAATTTTAATTAAAAACAAAAGGAAGAAAGAAATGTCATAATTTATTCAATGATATATTCACGGAATATTATTTTTGTAGATGAATTAATAATAATAATAATTTATGAAGTTTTTATTATTAAACAATCTTTAATCTCTCCTCTTCTTAAATAATAATAATAATAATAATATTAATAATAATAATCTATATTAATAAAATCAGAGTTTTGTCTGTAAATTTGTCGGAATCGAAAAATTTTGCGATATCTTCACGTTTTACACACCATGAAAGCCGAAAATGACTTCAGAAAATTTTGCCTGTGTGTGTGTGTCTGTGTGTTTGTCATCGTGTCCGAATGTCGCTTTTTTTGTCCGGGCATCACTTGAGAACGGCTGGACGGAATTCAACGACGCTTGGCAGGAATTTAGGTCTTTACCCAACTTAAAATTATATCGATCAACTTTTCGGAAATTCCCCCCCGTTCCCCCCCTAGGGGGTAAACGAGTAAAACACGTTTGTCCGGGCATCACTTGAGAACGGCTGGACGGAATTCAACGACGCTTGGCAGGAATTTAGGTCTTCACCCAACTTAAAATTATATCTATCAACTTTTTGGAAATTCCCCCCCGTTCCCCCCCTAGGGGTAAAAGACTAAAACACGTTTGTCCGGGCATCACTTGAGAACGGCTGGACGGAATTCAACGGCGCTTGGCAGAAACTTAGGTCTCCACCCAACTTGAAATTATATCTATAGAAATTTTCAAAATTATAATTAGTGTTTAAATTGTGGGTAAAAAACGCCTGCGCATGCGCCATAAATATTTTTTCACTAAAATGCTTTGAATGAAAAAATGAAATACAAAAATAAATTTTTAAGTTAAAGACTTTTGTATTCACGTGATTTTCACTACAAATTATGAAAAGATTGAAATGAAGTGTTGTCATCTAAGTTATATACTTTAGTTAATTTTAAAAAATCTAATTGTCGTATCGAAAAACTGTTTACACCCCAGGATTCAGAAAAATCACCTCTTTCATTTGGTACTAAATTTGTAATGATAGGTCTGATATTTCTAATTTATTTTTCCCTTTATCCGTTTTTCCGTTGCCACTTAAATTTCATACTTTAGTTATTTTTTAAAAATCTAATTGTCGCATCGAAAAGCTGTTTGAACCCCTGGATTCAGCAAAATCGCCCCTTTCATTCGGTATCAAATTTATAAATATAGGTCTGATATTTCTAATTTATTTTACCCTTTTTCCGTTTTCAACCCAGATTCGATATGGAACAGCTTTAGTATTGGATCCCTCTGGCAAAATTTGAAATTCGGCACCGAAGTAGCTCGGACGTTTCTCGCCAAGATCTTTAATTGCACGATTGAGATAGCCAATTCAGTTCATCGCAAAAATGGCTTAAAATATTTAAAGTCACCAAAGGGTTCCGATACTTAAGCTGTGCTTTTTGTATTTATTAGTGCTAGAGGCCTATTTCAGTCGGTACAGTTGTCGAATTTTTATAGGTCACTCCTAATTAGTGCTAGAGGCCTATTTCAGTCGGTTTATTGAATGGGGATTTATTGAATGAAGTCCCCCCAAGGCACAACTTTGACATGAGTCCCCCCCAAGGTACCCCTATTTCAGTCGGTACAGCGTTGTCGAATTTTTATAATACACTCTTAATAGTGCTAATGGCCTATTTCAGTCGGTTTATTGAATGGGGATTTATTGAATGAAGTCCCCCCAAGGCAAAACTTTGACATGAGTCCCCCCCCCCCCCAAGGTACCCCTATTTCAGTCGGTACAGCGTTGTCGAATTTTTATAATACACTCTTAATAGTGCTAAGGGCCTATTTCAGTCGGTTTATTGAATGGGGATTTATTGAATGAAGTCCCCCCAAGGCACAACTTTGACATGAGTCCCCCCCCCCAAGGTACCCCTATTTCAGTCGGTACAGCGTTGTCGAATTTTTATAATACACTCTTAATAGTGCTAAGGGCCTATTTCAGTCGGTTTATTGAATGGGGATTTATTGAATGAAGTCCCCCCAAGGCACAACTTTGACATGAGTCCCCCCCAAGGTACCCCTATTTCAGTCGGTACAGCGTTGTCGAATTTTTATAATACACTCTTAATAGTGCTAAGGGCCTATTTCAGTCGGTTTATTGAATGGGGATTTATTGAATGAAGTCCCCCCAAGGCCCAACTTTGTCATGAGTCCTCCCCAGGCCCAACTTTGACATGAGTCCCCCCCAAGGTACAACTTTGACATGAGTCCCCCCAAGGCCCAACTTTGACATGAGTCCCCCCCCCCAGGCCCAACTTTGACAAGAGTCCCCCCAAGGCCCAACTTTGGCATGAGTCCCCCCCAGGGTACAACTTTGACATGAGTCCCCCCCCCAAGGCACACCTTTGACATGAGTCCCCCCAAGGCCCAACTTTGATATGAGTCCCCCCCCAGGCCCAACTTTGACATGAGTCCCCCCAAGGCCCAACTTTGACATGAGTCCCCCCCAAGGTACAACTTTGACATGAGTTCCCCCCCAAGGCACACCTTTGACATGAGTCCCCCCAAGGCACACCTCCCCCTCATTGGGAAAAAGAGAAAAAACGTTGTTTTGCGACTATAAGACAGTTTGGACTTCCAACGTTATTTATTACAATATCTGCAGCTGAAACACATTGGTTTGATTTAATGAAAACTTTATCATGGAATTTAGATCGTCACGAATTAACTAAAGAAGAATTTGTCGATATTAACAAGTTTAGCAGTAGGCCTCTGGCACTAAATTAAAATCTGTCAATGTCAGATTTTCATGTTTTAAATACTGAAATAATGTCGTGTCTGTATAATTTTTATTTTTATTTATTTATTTTTTTTTTTTTTGTATTATACTGTCTATTAAAGACTTCTGTGGTCACGAAATTTGGTGCGTAAATTGTTTGTATGCATCCGGCACTTATTGTAACTGCATTTCACGAAATTCGAAATCCCCCTCCCCCCTCCTTCTCGGAGTCGGATGGCAATAAACATGTGTAAAAACATGTTTTTCCGTTTGAATTCGCTTTGAATTATCTTAGAATGGCGAATTTTGGTATGTGGATATTGATTAAGTGTACGCATTATGTACATTAGTGGGATTTTGCAAAACTTCGAACTCACCCGCTGAGGGTGGGGAAGTAAGAAGTGGGTAAGTTGTGCCGAAGACAGTGGGGACCCAGACTCCTAACATTGGGAGCGAGAAAACCTCTACCAATCACAGCGAGAACTTAGGTTATTAATAAAGATATGGCATTTTGACAAATCATTTAAGTTTAACGTCCAGCGAAGCGGGCAAAGCCTGCTAGTAATATTAATAAAAAACAGTTGTGGAATTGCGTTGCATAGGACAAACAAATAAAAACAATGATATTTATAAGCTTTACATACTAAGCTAAAACTGCCTTTTAAAAATGAATTCAAAATTCGTGAAGATTTGAACATTTTTACAAAAATTGCACAAGACAAAAAAAAAAAAAAAAAAAAAAAACTGAAATTGCATTTTAAAAATTTATAAAATTTTCACGACGATTTTGTGAAAATTTTATTGAAACAGGCAAATCACAATCACATATTAATAAATTTTACTTGAGCATTAAAAAATATAAAACATGTAAAACCACTAAAACTAGTTGGCATAGGTGGACTCTGCTCAGTTCCCCATCATATTTATGTTCTCAGAAATTTCTAGTGCGAGACATATTATAATCATCTTAAAAGAAATGAATTTGACCAAAGCTTGATAAAGTGACAGAATCAAATCCCTGCCTAATAGGCTATCCACCGTTCACTTCGATATAATTATCTTATTCTAATTTATTAATTTATTTTATCAGGGTCATTTCTGTTGTTTAGTTTTCATGCTACTATTTCTAATGCAATAAACCCCAAAATTCATATTTATATGAAAAGTTTACAATTTCGCTATGTTGATAAAATCGTAAATTACGAATAATTTACGAAAATTTCCTAGTAGAATATTTGTATTCAATCATGTTCAAACATTTATCATAAACTTAATTTGTAAGTTGTCTAATGTATTTAGGATCCTCAAAATGGAAGTTTATGCTCAATTTTGGCTTATTCTGACATGTTAAGGAAATCGTAAATTCGAAATACTTACGAATTTTTTTAAATTGGAAAAATCATAGTCTATGATATCCATGCCAGTATCCTAAATAATATTTCGAAAGTGGTTTGACATCTTTACGATGAAAATATCCCTCAAGATTGACGTTTATGTGAAATTTTGCTCTATTCTGACATGTTAAGAAATTCGTAAATTTCCAATAACTTACGAAATCTTTATATTGGAAAATTAATAGTCATTAATATTCATGCCAGTGTCCTAAATAATATTTCAAAAGTAGTCTGACATCTTTACGATGAAAATATCTCTAAAAATTGGCGTTTATGTGAAATTTTGCCCTATATTGCCATGTTAAGAAATTCGTAAATTTCCAATAACTTGCGAAATTTTCAAAGTAGCATATTTATAGTTACTGATGTTCATTCCGGCATCAAAACTGATATCTTAAAACTGGTCTGACAGTTTTACAATAAAAAGTTTCCATTTAATGCACGTTTAAGTGAATTTTTGTCCTATTCTCCCATGTTAAGAAAATCGTAAATTTCTAATAACTTACGAAGTTTTTTAATTCGAATGTTGCAAATGAATAGGGTTCTTGCCAGTGTCGAAAGTAATATTTTAAAACTGATCTGACCTCTCTGCGACAATTTGTTCTTGAGATATCGTGTACACAGACTAACAAACTAACGGACTGACCCACTAACAGACTAACACACTAACAGACTAACAGACTAACAGACACCCTACAGACAGACACCATACAAATTTTGTCATTTTCGGATTCCTCGCACCTGAAAACGTGTAAAAAAGTGAAAAAACTGAGGTCGAAAATTTTCACGATTACCTAAGTTCCCCATACCTATAGTATGATGGGGAACTAATAACTTACACAAGAGCACTGAAAAAAGAAAATGAAATGAAATCTATATTAATATAATCAGAGTTTTGTCTGTAAATTTGTCGGAATCGAAAAATTTTGCGATATCTTCACGTTTTACACCCCATGAAAGCCGAAAATGACTTCAGAAAATTTTGCCTGTGTGTGTGTGTGTGTGTGTGTCTGTGTGTTTGTCATCGTGTCCGAATGTCGCTTTTTTTGTCCGGGCATCACTTGAGAACGGCTGGACGGAATTCAACGACGCTTGGCAGGAATTTAGGTCTTTACCCAACTTAAAATTATATCGATCAACTTTACGGAAATTCCCCCCCGTTCCCCCCCTAGGGGGTAAAAGACTAAAACACGTTTGTCCGGGCATCACTTGAGAACGGCTGGACGGAATTCAACGACGCTTGGCATGAATTTAGGTCTTCACCCAACTTGAAATTATATCTATCAACTTTTTGGAAATTCCCCCCCGTTCCCCCCCTAGGGGTAAAAGACTAAAACACGTTTGTCCGGGCATCACTTGAGAACGGCTGGACGGAATTCAACGGCGCTTGGCAGAAACTTAGGTCTCCACCCAACTTGAAATTATATCTATAGAAATTTTCAAAATTATAATTAGTGTTTAAATTGTGGGTAAAAAACGCCTGCGCATGCGCCATAAATATTTTTTCACTAAAATGCTTTGAATGAAAAAATGAAATACAAAAATAAATTTTTAAGTTAAAGACTTTTGTATTCACGTGATTTTCACTACAAATTATGAAAAGATTGAAATGAAGTGTTGTCATCTAAGTTATATACTTTAGTTAATTTTAAAAAATCTAATTGTCGTATCGAAAAACTGTTTACACCCCAGGATTCAGAAAAATCACCTCTTTCATTTGGTACTAAATTTGTAATGATAGGTCTGATATTTCTAATTTATTTTTCCCTTTATCCGTTTTTCCGTTGCCACTTAAATTTCATACTTTAGTTATTTTTTAAAAATCTAATTGTCGCATCGAAAAGCTGTTTGAACCCCTGGATTCAGCAAAATCGCCCCTTTCATTCGGTATCAAATTTATAAATATAGGTCTGATATTTCTAATTTATTTTACCCTTTTTCCGTTTTCAACCCAGATTCGATATGGAACAGCTTTAGTATTGGATCCCTCTGGCAAAATTTGAAATTCGGCACCGAAGTAGCTCGGACGTTTCTCGCCAAGATCTTTAATTGCACAATTGAGATAGCCAATTCAGTTCATCGCAAAAATGGCTTAAAATATTTAAAGTCACCAAAGGGTTCCGATACTTAAGCTGTGCTTTTCGTATTTATTAGTGCTAGAGGCCTATTTCAGTCGGTACAGTTGTCGAATTTTTATAGGTCACTCTTAATTAGTGCTAGAGGCCTATTTCAGTCGGTTTATTGAATGGGGATTTATTGAATGAAGTCCCCCCAAGGCACAACTTTGACATGAATCCCCCCCAAGGTACCCCTATTTCAGTCGGTACAGCGTTGTCGAATTTTTATAATACACTCTTAATAGTGCTAATGGCCTATTTCAGTCGGTTTATTGAATGGGGATTTATTGAATGAAGTCCCCCCAAGGCACAACTTTGACATGAGTCCCCCCCCCCCAAAGTACCCCTATTTCAGTCGGTACAGCGTTGTCGAATTTTTATAATACACTCTTAATAGTGCTAAGGGCCTATTTCAGTCGGTTTATTGAATGGGGATTTATTGAATGAAGTCCCCCCAAGGCACAACTTTGACATGAGTCCCCCCCCCCAAGGTACCCCTATTTCAGTCGGTACAGCGTTGTCGAATTTTTATAATACACTCTTAATAGTGCTAAGGGCCTATTTCAGTCGGTTTATTGAATGGGGATTTATTGAATGAAGTCCCCCCAAGGCACACCTCCCCCTCATTGGGAAAAAGAGAAAAAACGTTGTTTTGCGACTATAAGACAGTTTGGACTTCCAACGTTATTTGTTACAATATCTGCAGCTGAAACACATTGGTTTGATTTAATGAAAACTTTATCATGGAATTTAGATCGTCACGAATTAACTAAAGAAGAATTTGTCGATATTAACAAGTTTAGCAGTAGGCCTCTGGCACTAAATTAAAATCTGTCAATGTCAGATTTTCATGTTTTAAATACTGAAATAATGTCGTGTCTGTATAATTTTTATTTTTATTTATTTATTTATTTTTTTTTTATAATACTGTCTATTAAAGACTTCTGTGGTCACGAAATTTGGTGCGTAAATTGTTTGTATGCATCCGGCACTTATTGTAACTGCATTTCACGAAATTCGAAATCCCCCCCCCACCCTCCTTGTCGGAGTCGGATGGCAATAAACATGTGTAAAAACATGTTTTTCCGTTTGAATTCGCTTTGAATTATCTTAGAATGGCGAATTTTGGTGTGTGGATATTGATTAAGTGTACGCATTATGTACATTAGTGGGATTTTGCAAAACTTCGAACTCACCCGCTGAGGGTGGGGAAGTAAGAAGTGGGTAAGTTGTGCCGAAGACAGTGGGGACCCAGACTCCTAACATTGGGAGCGAGAAAACCTCTACCAATCACAGCGAGAACTTAGGTTATTAATAAAGATATGGCATTTTGACAAATCATTTAAGTTTAACGTCCAGCGAAGCGGGCAAAGCCTGCTAGTAATATTAATAAAAAACAGTTGTGGAATTGCGTTGCATAGGACAAACAAATAAAAACAATGATATTTATAAGCTTTACATACTAAGCTAAAACTGCCTTTTAAAAATGAATTCAAAATTCGTGAAGATTTGAACATTTTTACAAAAATTGCACAAGACAAAAAAAAAAAAAAAAAAAAAACTGAAATTGCATTTTAAAAATTTATAAAATTTTCACGACGATTTTGTGAAAATTTTATTGAAACAGGCAAATCACAATCACATATTAATAAATTTTACTTGAGCATTAAAAAATATAAAACATGTAAAACCACTAAAACTAGTTGGCATAGGTGGACTCTGCTCAGTTCCCCATCATATTTATGTTCTCAGAAATTTCTAGTGCGAGACATATTATAATCATCTTAAAAGAAATGAATTTGACCAAAGCTTGATAAAGTGACAGAATCAAATCCCTGCCTAATAGGCTATCCACCGTTCACTTCGATATAATTATCTTATTCTAATTTATTAATTTATTTTATCAGGGTCATTTCTGTTGTTTAGTTTTCATGCTACTATTTCTAATGCAATAAACCCCAAAATTCATATTTATATGAAAAGTTTACAATTTCGCTATGTTGATAAAATCGTAAATTACGAATAATTTACGAAAATTTCCTAGTAGAATATTTGTATTCAATCATGTTCAAACATTTATCATAAACTTAATTTGTAAGTTGTCTAATGTATTTAGGATCCTCAAAATGGAAGTTTATGCTCAATTTTGGCTTATTCTGACATGTTAAGGAAATCGTAAATTCGAAATACTTACGAATTTTTTTAAATTGGAAAAATCATAGTCTATGATATCCATGCCAGTATCCTAAATAATATTTCGAAAGTGGTTTGACATCTTTACGATGAAAATATCCCTCAAGTTTGACGTTTATGTGAAATTTTGCTCTATTCTGACATGTTAAGAAATTCGTAAATTTCCAATAACTTACGAAATCTTTATATTGGAAAATTCATAGTCATTAATATTCATGCCAGTGTCCTAAATAATATTTCAAAAGTAGTCTGACATCTTTACGATGAAAATATCTCTAAAAATTGGCGTTTATGTGAAATTTTGCCCTATATTGCCATGTTAAGAAATTCGTAAATTTCCAATAACTTGCGAAATTTTCAAAGTAGCATATTTATAGTTACTGATGTTCATTCCGGCATCAAAACTGATATCTTAAAACTGGTCTGACAGTTTTACAATAAAAAGTTTCCATTTAATGCACGTTTAAGTGAATTTTTGTCCTATTCTCCCATGTTAAGAAAATCGTAAATTTCTAATAACTTACGAAGTTTTTTAATTCGAATGTTGCAAATGAATAGGGTTCTTGCCAGTGTCGAAAGTAATATTTTAAAACTAATCTGACCTCTCTGCGACAATTTTTACTTGAGATATCGTGTACACAGACTAACAAACTAACGGACTGACCCACTAACAGACTAACACACTAACAGACTAACAGACTAACAGACACCCTACAGACAGACACCATACAAATTTTGTCATTTTCGGATTCCTCACACCTGAAAACGTGTAAAAAAGTGAAAAAACTGAGGTCGAAAATTTTCACGATTACCTAAGTTCCCCATACCTATAGTATGATGGGGAACTAATAACTTACACAAGAGCACTGAAAAAAGAAAATGAAATGAAATCTATATTAATAAAATCAGAGTTTTGTCTGTAAATTTGTCGGAATCGAAAAATTTTGCGATATCTTCACGTTTTACACCCCATGAAAGCCGAAAATGACTTCAGAAAATTTTGCCTGTGTGTGTGTGTGTGTGTGTGTCTGTGTGTTTGTCATCGTGTCCGAATGTCGCTTTTTTTGTCCGGGCATCACTTGAGAACGGCTGGACGGAATTCAACGACGCTTGGCAGGAATTTAGGTCTTCACCCAACTTAAAATTATATCGATCAACTTTACGGAAATTCCCCCCCGTTCCCCCCCTAGGGGGTAAAAGACTAAAACACGTTTGTCCGGGCATCACTTGAGAACGGCTGGACGGAATTCAACGACGCTTGGCAGGAATTTAGGTCTTCACCCAACTTAAAATTATATCTATCAACTTTTCGGAAATTCCCCCCCCCGTTCCCCCCTAGGGGGTAAAAGACTAAAACACGTTTGTCCGGGCATCACTCGAGAACGGCTGGACGGAATTCAACGGCGCTTGGCAGAAACTTAGGTCTCCACCCAACTTGAAATTATATCTATAGAAATTTTCAAAATTATAATTAGTGTTTAAATTGTGGGTAAAAAACGCCTGCGCATGCGCCATAAATATTTTTTCACTAAAATGCTTTGAATGAAAAAATGAAATATAAAAATAAATTTTTAAGTTAAAGACTTTTGTATTCGCGTGATTTTCACTACAAATTATGAAAAGATTGAAATGAAGTGTTGTCATCTAAGTTATATACTTTAGTTAATTTTAAAAAATCTAATTGTCGTATCGAAAAACTGTTTACACCCCAGGGTTCAGAAAAATCACCTCTTTCATTTGGTACTAAATTTGTAATGATAGGTCTGATATTTCTAATTTATTTTTCCCTTTATCCGTTTTTCCGTTGCCACTAAAATTTCATACTTTAGTTATTTTTTAAAAATCTAATTGTCGCATCGAAAAGCTGTTTGAACCCCTGGATTCAGCAAAATCGCCCCTTTCATTCGGTATCAAATTTATAAATATAGGTCTGATATTTCTAATTTATTTTACCCTTTTTCCGTTTTCAACCCAGATTCGATATGGAACAGCTTTAGTATTGGATCCCTTTGGCAAAATTTGAAATTCGGCACCGAAGTAGCTCGGACGTTTCTCGCCAAGATCTTTAATTGCACAATTGAGATAGCCAATTCAGTTCATCGCAAAAATGGCTTAAAATATTTAAAGTCACCAAAGGGTTCCGATACTTAAGCTGTGCTTTTTGTATTTATTAGTGCTAGAGGCCTATTTCAGTCGGTACAGTTGTCGAATTTTTATAGGTCACTCTTAATTAGTGCTGGAGGCCTATTTCAGTCGGTTTATTGAATGGGGATTTATTGAATGAAGTCCCCACAAGGCACAACTTTGACATGAGTCCCCCCCAAGGTACCCCTATTTCAGTCGGTACAGCGTTGTCGAATTTTTATAATACACTCTTAATAGTGCTAATGGCCTATTTCAGTCGGTTTATTGAATGGGGATTTATTGAATGAAGTCCCCCCAAGGCACCCCTATTTCAGTCGGTACAGCATTGTCGAATTTTTATAATACACTCTTAATAGTGCTAAGGGCCTATTTCAGTCGGTTTATTGAATGGGGATTTATTGAATGAAGTCCCCCCAGGGCACAACTTTGACATGAGTCCCCCCCCCCAAGGTACCCCTATTTCAGTCGGTACAACGTTGTCGAATTTTTATAATACACTCTTAATTCTGCTAAGGGCCTATTTCAGTCGGTTTATTGAATGGGGATTTATTGAATGAAGTCCCCCCAAGGCACAACTTTGACTTGAGTCCCCCCCAAGGTACCCCTATTTCAGTCGGTACAGCGTTGTCGAATTTTTATAATACACTCTTAATAGTGCTAAGGGCCTATTTCAGTCGGTTTATTGAATGGGGATTAATTGAATGAAGTCCCCCCAAGGCACAACTTTGACATGAGTCCCCCCCCCCAAGGTACCCCTATTTCAGTCGGTACAGCGTTGTCGAATTTTTATAATACACTCTTAATAGTGCTAAGGGCCTATTTCAGTCGGTTTATTGAATGGGGATTTATTGAATGAAGTCCCCCCAAGGCCCAATTTTGACATGAGTTCCCCCCAGGCCCAACTTTGACATGAGTCCCCCCCAAGGTACAACTTTGACATGAGTCCCCCCAAGGCCCAACTTTGACATGATTCCCCCCCCAGGCCCAACTTTGACATGAGTCCCCCCAAGGCCCAACTTTGACATGAGTCCCCCCCAAGGTACAACTTTGACAAGAGTCCCCCCCCAAGGCACACCTTTGACATGAGTCCCCCCAAGGCCCAACTTTGATATGAGTCCCCCCAAGGCCCAACTTTGATATGAGTCCCCCCCCAGGCCCAACTTTGACATGAGTCCCCACCAAGGTACAACTTTGACATGAGTTCCCCCCCAAGGCACACCTTTGACATGAGTCCCCCCAAGGCACACCTCCCCCTCATTGGGAAAAAGAGAAAAAACGTTGTTTTGCGACTATAAGACAGTTTGGACTTCCAACGTTATTTGTTACAATATCTGCAGCTGAAACACATTGGTTTGATTTAATGAAAACTTTATCATGGAATTTAGATCGTCACGAATTAACTAAAGAAGAATTTGTCGATATTAACAAGTTTAGCAGTAGGCCTCTGGCACTAAATTAAAATCTGTCAATGTCAGATTTTCATGTTTTAAATACTGAAATAATGTCGTGTCTGTATAATTTTTATTTTTATTTATTTATTATTTTTTTTTTTTATAATACTGTCTATTAAAGACTTCTGTGGTCACGAAATTTGGTGCGTAAATTGTTTGTATGCATCCGGCACTTATTGTAACTGCATTTCACGAAATTCGAAATCCCCCCCCACCCTCCTTCTCGGAGTCGGATGGCAATAAACATGTGTAAAAACATGTTTTTCCGTTTGAATTCGCTTTGAATTATCTTAGAATGGCGAATTTTGGTGTGTGGATATTGATTAAGTGTACGCATTATGTACATTAGTGGGATTTTGCAAAACTTCGAACTCACCCGCTGAGGGTGGGGAAGTAAGAAGTGGGTAAGTTGTGCCGAAGACAGTGGGGACCCAGACTCCTAACATTGGGAGCGAGAAAACCTCTACCAATCACAGCGAGAACTTAGGTTATTAATAAAGATATGGCATTTTGACAAATCATTTAAGTTTAACGTCCAGCGAAGCGGGCAAAGCCTGCTAGTAATATTAATAAAAAACAGTTGTGGAATTGCGTTGCATAGGACAAACAAATAAAAACAATGATATTTATAAGCTTTACATACTAAGCTAAAACTGCCTTTTAAAAATGAATTCAAAATTCGTGAAGATTTGAACATTTTTACGAAAATTGCACAAGACAAAAAAAAAAAAAAAAACTGAAATTGCATTTTAAAAATGTATAAAATTTTCACGACGATTTTGTGAAAATTTTATTGAAACAGGCAAATCACAATCAGATATTAATAAATTTTACTTGAGCATTAAAAAATATAAAACATGTAAAACCACTAAAATAACTTACACAAGAGCACTGAAAAAAGAAAATGAAATGAAATAAATAATATATACATATATATAACTTATACAAGAGGATTAAAAAAAATAAAAGTTTTTCTAACTAGTAAAAGGATTAAAAGAATTTACAAATAATTAGGTGGGGACGATTCTTTGAAACAAAATCTTTGCTTATTTCATTAACACCCTTTCTTTGGATATGAGGAGCAGAAGTTTTTGATGCTCTCTGTTCGAAAAAAAGAAAAGAGGGGGCGGGGGGTAATTTTAGTAGGTAATTAAAGGATTTAATGAAATTTTAAAATTATCTTTCCAGTTTATGAAACATGCTAAGAGTAGAATATTTAAATTGTAGAAATAAAGATATGTTATGTTGAGTAATGGTGATTTATTTATTTATTATTATTTTATAGAAATATTTTTTTTACAATAGTATTTAAAAAAAGAAGGGAAACTTACTTGTGTGACTGCATTTAATTCTATTCTTACGGGAATGATTCGTCTGTCTTCTAAGTAATGTATGATGAAAGACTGAAATCAATAAAATAAATTATGCAAATTACTAACATACATAAAATTTAGATTTTATAAAAAGAACTTAAAACGTAAAGAATATAATTAAAACATTTAAAATTTAGGATAATGTAAGGATTGAAAGTTGTTACAAATTATATATTTAAAATATAGGGTAACAGTCCAATAGTAGACACTTTAAAGACATTTTCAGGCCTTTTTATTTATTTTATTTATTTATTTATTTATTTATTTTATTTTATTTATTTATTTTATTTATTTTTTATTTTTTTGTACTGTTCTTAATTTTAGATGCTCTAATTGTTCATATTCAAGACTTTGATAAACTCGTTTTGTATATGATGGTACTGTGAATTACCATGGTGGTGTGAAATGCGTATTAACGCATTTTTATGCTTGAAAAATTATTTTTCTAAAGAGCTTAAAATGAGCCAGTAGTAGCTCTCCTTTTCTACAGTTTTGTCTTAATTTGTAAATAATATTTTGCTCCCTTTCTTGTATGATAATCTTATAAGTACAAATGTTGCCCAGTCTTGCAAATAATTGCTCGAATTCTGCTTGTCTTAAAAAAAAAAAAAAAAAAAAAAAAAGAAGAAGGAAATATCTTCTTAAAATATAAATAAAAATATTTCTTATGAATATATCAAGATATTCTGATCTGATGATGAGTGAAATGAATTCATATTCTGTTCCACATTCCAACTTCGGGGTAATACGACCCTGTGTCTAGTACTGTGTTTCTTCTCTTCAAAATCAAACTATACTCACTGTCCACTACTCATTCCAATCCAAGTCGCGCTTGTCTGCATGGCATTAGTTGCTTTCCGTGATTTTCTTCGAAACTCTCGTGAATACAAGCTAGGATTTCTTAAAAATGCACCCACGGAGGGTATTTCATACAGGCAGAAGAGTTCAAAGAAATTTTCTCATATATGTTATATCCATAAATATTAGGTTTTTTTTTTTTTTTTTTTTGTGTGTGTGTGTAACAAAAATTTTTAACTACATTTTCGTTAACATATTTCTTGTACTCAAAACCTTGAGACTTATTCACATTGTTATGTCACAGAATTACATGAATATTTTCCAGAAAAAGCTTATAATCGATAGGAATAACCACGCTCATAATTTCTGACAGAAAAAAATATCTCCTTTCAGTTCTCTAGGCTAGGCGTGTCCAATCTAAAACACTTAGTAACCCACATTTGTAATCATTTTGTTCAGGTGGGCCGGACACACATATATATAGAATACATATTTGATGAGGAAGGGGAGGAAAGCGTTTAAAATTTTAAAACAGAATACATGTTAAATTTACTTTTATTCATTAAATAGCAACAAAACAGTTAAAAACAATAATTATATATTAATAATTATCATGAGAAACTTTACTAACAATAATCATTACGATATTTGTTTCTCTAGCTACCATAACAGTTGTTTCAATCCGAAGAAACAGAACTAATTCATAATTTTTTAATTTGATGACAAAGATATTAGATTAAAATTTCGGGAATTTTATGGTGAGCCATAAAATATTACATGGTGGCTGCGGCTTGGTTACTCCTGCCGTAAGAGACAGCAGCAACCATCTTAGACCAATACCTCTATATAAGGTTTAAGGCAGCGGTAGTGTGAAGACCCAGGCTTTCGTCCTATGCCAAAACCCAAAGACCTTTTACTTTTAAATTAATTTTCTATTGCGTTGGATACATAATGATTTTTTATTTCAGTAATCTCTCATATCTCTCTAAAAGAATCGAATGCCTCAAGACTAAAGTAGTTTAATATTGGTGAAATTTAAAATTTCCTATCCCAGTTAATTTTATTCATACGAACTCTTTTACTTTATATGTTGTGTATCAAAATTGTCTCCCTAAATATTACTTAGAAAATTTCAAAACTGTATAAAAATTCAAAATTAATTTTCTTCGCATACTCCAGAAATATATTTATCGATTTAAAAACTAGATAAATAACAAGTTTTTAGATTAATTTTAAAATATTCCAAACTGAAAAAATACGTATGTGCTGCTAACTATTATAAATGAATGAAATAATACTATTATGAAATAAATAATATTTTCCAATTATCATGATCTAAAATCTAAATCGTTATGTTTAGTTTTTTTCCCTTATGCAAATTTTTAATTAATAAGGTAAAATGTCCTAATTTCACCTCACCCCCCTCCCCTTACTTCTCTATTCACCCTTCCCTTGAACCCGTTGAGGAGGTCTAGGTTACATGCGGCCGAAAGCGAAAATTACATTTTAAGCTCTCCCTTAGGTCAACTGCGGCCCAAGTATTCTCCACATCTATACCATCTGCGGCCGAGGAATGTTACCCCTGAATGTTACCCATCCCCCCCCCCCCCCGTGGTGATCTCTGCTCCTTCTTTTAGTTATTAATTTTTTTCTGAGATTATACTTTTTCATATTTATTATACACGATCTTATATTTCACTTCCTCAGAAACAACTCATATTAACATTTTCAATATCTATTGCTTTATATAAAGCTTCACTTCCATGTGTAATTGTTTAATGAATAAAGTGTGAATACTATGGATTAATTGATATTTCTTTTAACTATTCCTGGATGTATATATGTATATATATATATATTTAATCTTATGGATAGATTTGGCATTCGATCATTTGTTTCTTTTGCATTCTACAATTATGTTACATTATATATATATATATATATATATATATATATGAATCATATATATGCATAATTCTTGCAATAGACCAGTGAAGATTTTAAACAGAATACTTAAATACTAATATTTCTTTTTTCATAAAATAGTTATAGAATAGTTAAATATAATTAAACATTAATAATTATAATCAATTATCGACCTTATAATATTTTATTAACAATCATCTCAATGCGATATTTATTCTCTAAGTACCATAACCGGTGCTTTTACTCCAAAAATTCCCAATCTATTATAAAATATTAAAATTTTTAATTTATTAACCAAATATGTTAAATTAAAACTTTTGTGAATTCCTTCGCGGGCCGCAGAACTTACACGGTGGGTCACAAATTAACTACCCCCCATGTTAGAAAATTTAGTTCGCCAGTGGCGACTTGTTGACCCTATTTTATCTCACTAACTCCAAATTGCAATTCGAAATCATAAGATGTAATAATAACTAAAAGAAAATCGATAGTTTATAGGTTATAATTACATGTTCTTTTCCTTTTGCAACAGAAATATTGCATAAACTTTTTTTTTTTTTTTCTTTTACCCTGTAAAAATGGGATTCAAAAATCTCTAATTAATCTGCTATTTAAAAAAAAAAAAAATTCTGAGTATAGTAAAAATATTTTAGTTGTCGTTTCCTGAATCAACTATCTCTAAATAATAAACTAAAAATTTCAAATTTATTATCGTACTTACTTCTGTAGGCGTCTTGGGAAATGCGGCGACTTGAAAAAAACTGTGCAATGATTGAAAAATAAAAACACCAATTAAAATATTTTCCATTATTTCCTTGAATATTACTGTCAAATAATTGAAAGATATGCTTATTGTATACTACAACCATCTAAAATGTTATTCAAAATTTTTTGACTAGTTAGGAACTTTAAAAATAAAGATATTGTATAATTTTATATAGGCATTGTACAGTTCCGCATTTCACGACAAGTCCTTTAACATCTTCCTTAAAAAGCAGATGAACTGAATGAAAGTGAATGAACTCTTATAGTAAGAATTAAAAAAAAAAAAAAAAAAACATAAACAAATATAAATAATGGATAGCAATGAAGTAATGGTGTAGACGTCAAGAAGCGTTTTTATTCTACTACACTTTTTAAAATTTATTTTCAGAAAGAACCCACGTAAGAGTAGGTACTTAAATCATGTGAATGTCATATTTAAAATGTCACATACTCTCAGATTTCCTTCCGTATCGCTATAGAATATGTTCACGGCGAATAATTAACTGGAGATTTACGATTTTTCTAAAGAACTGTTCAAGTGGTTTTTAAGCAAGACTTTTCATTTTCGTGTTTTGGGAATACCAATTTGTAAACTGTTTTTGTAAAGGCCAATGATCACTCAGTTGTTATCAGAAGAAAATTGAAAAAGAAAAAGAATCATGTATACTAACAGAGAAAAGATACTGTACAAAGGATTTACTAGGATGAAGGCCATATGCCCAAATTCATATCTTAACCATGACCCGCAATAATTTGGTCAATAATTTCATTGATTATTATTTTTTTTTCTGACATAAGTGAAAGTCATAGTGAAAAGTACATTGATAAGATATGCGGAAGGACGTCTGTTACAAGAGATATATTAATAAGTTATTGTTGATTTCATTTTCTTTTTTCCCCTTTTTCTTTGATTATTTATATGCTTTATTTTTCCGGTTAACTAGTATAACATCACAATTTATTAAAGAGTTTTTCCACTTAATGTTTTTCGTTCCATATTGCTTTAAAAAATTTTCTCCACAATTATTTTTTGAAATTCGAAAACCCATTCAATAAATTTTGTAAAACATTACAAATGAACCATTATAAGAAATTTAAATCATTTTTAGTATAGCAGTGTCATTTGTTGTAATTGTAGAAGCATTGTTGCATGCGTTATACGTCTTGGATAAAGATAGTCAATAAAAAAAAAAAAAGCACCATCTGATGTTAACTTTTTCACATCAGTTAGATTCAGAAAGATATGAAAGAGTGTTTACGTTTAAAATGTGATGCGAATTTTAGAATTGAGGATCATCTCACATTAAAAGTTACACTAACATTAATTTTTCAAATAGTAACACTAATTTTTGACACCATATTTGAACTTCCGGATCACATCACAGCAGTCTGAAAAAGTATCCATATTGCACACTGTTGGGAAAAATGTTAAGACCTAGCGACAAACGTCATTTTTTTCTCTTCTACTTATTTAAATTTTATGCAAATTTAAACAAAATACAAAATAAATAAATAATAATAATAATAATAACAGTTTTAATTAATTATACACATAAAAATATTACAACAAATGCAGTTGCTTTTTAATTGCAAATTAATTATTATTATTTTTTTTTTTTTATAACAAGCTAGAACCTAAATAATAATAAGGCCAAGCTCACTTTTACAGCTTTCCCCATTTCATTTATTTTCTGCAGTATATTATTGTTGTCTGCGGAGCTGTTCTAACAACTTACACCAAATAAGGATAGGGTAGAAATTTCAGTATTCGTGAATAGTAAGCACCATTTTTTCAAATAGCACTTAAAAAAAGGTGGAACATAGAGCACCAGATTTCTTAAAATGTTGGTTGCTGCTAAATTTTTACTTCCATTACTCTACTACCGTAGGTAACTACCGTAGGTAATGGAAGTATTGTATTCGGTCCAAAAATTCCATATCGAGATTTCACCTGATTTACACGTTTTAAGGCCTCCTGAGTCCAAAAAAGTAGTTACTGGCAATTGGTCAGTGTGTATGTATGTGTGTGTGTGTGTGTGTAGTGTGTGTGTGTATGCGTGAAATCTTCTAGCTATCTTATCTCCGAAATTAATAAAGATAGAACTATGAAACTTCAGATTTGATGTTTAAAGATGAATTTCTAATTTTGGTGGAAATTGGAAAACCGGAAGTGTGACCGTAAATCCGTATCTCAAAAAGGCTCTAACGATTTTCTTAAAAATTGCTATATAAACACTTTATTAGATGTCTTTTCGAATGAGATAGTTGGTTAGTTCAGGAAAATTGATAGGCGTCCTGTATAAATAGCTCTATTTCAGGTCTCGCAAGTGAGTTATTTTAAAAATGGCTGTACGGATCTTTTTCAGACTCGCCATATTAACTCCCTTTTAAATATCCTTTTGTATGTAATTATTGTTTTCCGGTCAATAATTAAGTATGCCAATTTTAGTTGGCGTCTCAAAAGTTGGTGTCTCAAAAACAGCTCTAACGATTTTCTTGAAAATTGTTATGTAAATTAATTTTAAATACCCTTTTTCATGTATTATGTCGTTATTACAGAAAATTTTACGGTCATTCAGATTAGATAGTTCAGTTTTAGATCTCGGAAATTGTGTTTAAAAAAATAATTCTATAATTATTTTTTTCTTATTTTGTTGACTCGCTGTGTAAACTCTGTTTTATGTGTCTTTACACGTGAATCAAATTTCTCTTACTAGAAAATTAAAAAAAATGCATATCTCAAAAAAAAAAAAAAAAAAAAAAAAAAAAAATGCATATAATACGTGTAATGGGTAATGGAAGTCGTGTGGTTGTTTCACACCACATTTTTTATTTATTTTTTTTTTTTTTTATTTTTTTTTTTATTTTTTTTTTTATTTTTTTTTTTTTTTTAATGTGAAACAATGAATTATTATTTTTAACAGTGTATATTAAAAATAAATTCACTACAAATAAAGTGATGAGAAAAAAAAAAGACGGGTACTGAAAATACTTCGGAACAAATTGTAATATTGACATATCTACTACAGGCCCTCTATAGTACTGCTGAAGAGAAATAAACTCAGCCTATCACTCAGCATGTTACAGATGGAAATGCCCCCATCTACTAGGCTACTCTACCTCTCATTTGATGCATTTATTTTATTACACTCTGCTAATTACTAATTTTATTAGGATTAGTTTCGTATTTTAGTTTTTATGTAATTTCATACTATTTTCAACGAAAAAACCTTCATAGTGCTGGTTTATGCGAAATTCTGTCATATTTTCCCATGTTAAGAAAATCGAAAATGACTTACGAAGTTTTCAAATTAGAATAATGAAAATATAAATAGGATTCTCACTAGTATCATGAATGAGACTTTAAATAACGGGTCAGACAACTCTACGATTATTCGTACATGAGATATTGGCTACTAAGACTAACAAACTAACTAAAGTGACTAACCTACACCGTTAAAAAAATGCAACTTTACTGCCAGAAATTCTCTGTAATTTGAGAAAAAAAGTCGTAAATTACGGAAAAATTACGTTGACAAAACGTATTTTTCTGTGATTATAGAGAATTTCTGGTAGCAAAGTTGCAGTTTTTTAACAGTGTACCGATGGACATCACATCGATTTTGCTATTTTTGGATTATCCAAACCTCAAAACGTGTTAAAATATCAAAAACCGGAGTAAAAATTTTTGCAAGTACCTAACTTCTTTATGCTTATAATATAATGAGGAGCTAAAAAAGTTTAGTCTACGAAAGAGCTAATAATTGCTTTTAAAGGAATTTGTCTTTGAATTTTTGTTGCGTTCCTGTAAAATGGAAAAATCTGCAGTTATTCCACTCGATTTTTTGAGTATTAAGTAATTAACGGTTATAAATTATAGCTAGAGATGTCGTTAAATAAACAAAAGAGAAAATGCAATACAATGTTTGAGTATTTTTCCGCAAAAGTATGTTGTTTAATTTAACGCTGTTGCACTTCAAATAATTTGAGCCCATAGCTCATAATGATAAAGTTCCATTGTGTCCCTGTAAAACTCTTATAAGTGTTAGATTTATAAAAATCCATACAGTTCATGCGACGGTGACCTATAACATATATATAAATTTAAAGCTCAATCGAATAAGGCATGTAGACGCTATCGCACTTTAAAAAATTTCAGCCTATAGGCCATAATGATAATGAATTTTTCGTTGCTTCCCTGTAAAAACCCTATAAGTGCTGGATTCACCAAAATCAGTAGGGTTCGTGCTATGGTGGCCTATAACTAGAGTTGCAAGGCTTTCAAAATGTCCTGTTTTTTCCCGGAAAAAAAAACCGGGATTTTGCCCTGAGAATTTAAAGCAAAATTGGGAATTTTCTAAATTTCCCAAAACTGGGAATTTTGAAGTAATGAATATTTTAATAATTAACAGTAATATATGAAAAATTTCATAAATAATAATTATAAAGCTAATAAATTAATATTGCGTTGTTTTTGTTTCTCTAAAACCTTATATTAATGACGATTCTAATGCTAATTCTAATTTGTGATACTGATTAAAAAATATTTGTTGTGAATGAGGGTATAATAAAATAGCTAATGCATGATATTTTATCTGAAATAATTTAATAAAATAAAAAAAAATTTAAACTTTTGAAATGTTGTAATTTTTTTTTTTTTTTTTTTTTTTTCAATTAGCTGCCAACTAGTCAAATAAAGAAGTGACTTGTTATGATTACAAAAATCATCCCTTATTGTCCATATTAAAATACAACATTCTTTATTAATCACTTCGAGATTATCTCATAAAAATGTCTAAGTATTTTTTAACGTATATTTATTTATTAAAATACCTTTATATTGAATTTAGTATAAAAAAGTTTTGGGTCACTTTCCAAAATTTACAATTCCGATTTTCAAAATATTCAGAAAAATATATCCTTCATTTTCAAGAAATTTGATTTAATTTGGCTACCATGATGACAGAGTAGACATTTTCAAATTTTTAATGAGAAAAATAAATAAATCTAGTTATTTTTAATACAATGCTAAGTTTACGAATTTTAATAAATTTAATTTCTAATAAAAATAGTTTTTTAGCAAAAAATAATATTTTTTCTTCTTTAAAAAAAGCTTTGTTTGTGAACATATAAATGAACTGCAACATATCAATAGAATAATCATTTTATACGAGAAATTTTTTCAGATATTTAAATTTTGGCTTCTTTTTATATGAAAGATAATAATTTTATTCTCATATATTAAATATAAAATGACAATAATACCAAGTTATCAACAACTAAAAGCCTATAAACTGGGATTTATATTATATTAACAATATATTGTTTACTTAAGATTTTTAGAATTAGTTCTTTCCCGTAAAATTCTCAAAGTTTACAAAATTTCCGGTTTATTTCCCAAAATCCCCAGGTGTTTTCCCTTGCTTCAAAATTCCTGTGTTTTCTGCATCTGTACCTTTAACCACGGCCCTACTAGATCACTCTACGCCAAAGGCGCCAACGTTAAAGCGGCCATAACAAAACTGCAAATATCAATGCATGCCGCGGAATCCATCTGGGAAAGTAGATGGCGCTCGCTCCCAACCCTGAAAATCAGTTTGTAACGTTACATCGTGCTGAGTTTATGCCAAGAAGCAAGAAATATTCATCCATGGTTCAACAATTAATTATTAAAAAAAGGAAAAAATAATTTATTATTTTTCCGTGAATTGGTTTAAATTATTGCTACAATTATTTTTATGATTCAGATATTTTTGCGTATCTGATGACTGCATTTTAAATTTTTAATTAATTTAAATGCTCTGCAAGTTTGCTGTGGCGGCGCTGCATGCCAACCCTAACATTCAATGAATTTGATTCCGGAGAAATCGTCGATTGTTATGGCCGCTTTCACGACGTTGGCGCGTTGGCGTCGAGGAGTGATCTAGTAGGGCCGTGCTTTAACCAACGCACCAACTTTCAGTTTAATCGAACAAAGCGTATAGACATTACCATGTTCACTCCCATAAACACACATACATACCCACGCACATGCATACATATACATATACATACATCACCGTAAAAATAGCTAAAATGAAATTAGAAACCTCAAAACATACAAATACAACAAAATCGAATTTTTTCATGATTACAATATTTTCCTTATATAATGTATGTTCAGAAAATAAAAAATCCCTTTTCGGCAAGCTTAAAGGCAAAGGTAGATTCCTTTACGTTAATGTTACAAAGGTAAAGAAATATTACATACTAGCAGGCTTTGTCCGCTTCGCTGGACATTAAACTTAAATGAGTTGTCAAAATCCCATATCTTTATTAATAACCTAAGTTCTCGCTGCGATTGGTTGAGGTTTTTCCCGCTCGCAACGTGAGAAGTCTGGGTCCCCACTGCCTTAGGCATCAACTTACCCACTTCTCCCCCCCCCCCCTTCCTCAGCGAGTGAGTTCGAAGTTTTGCAAAATCCCACTAATGTACATAATGCGTACACTTAATCAATATCCACACACCAAAATTTGCCATTCTAAGATAATTCAAAACGAATTCAAACGTAAAAACATGTTTTTACACATGTTTATTGCCCTCCGACTCCTAAAAGGGAGGGGGGGGGTCGCATTTTGTGAAAACCAGTTACAATAAGTGCCGGATGCATACAAACAATTTACGCACAAAATTTCGTGACCACAGAAGTCTTTAATAGAAAATATTATAAATAAATAAATACAAAAAGCACAGCTTTAGTATGGGACCCCTTTGGTGACTTTAAGTATTTTAAGCCATTTTTGCGATGAATTGAATTGGCTATCGCAATCGTGCAATTAAAGATCTTGGCGAGAAACGTCCGAGCTACTTCGGTGCCAAATTTCAAATTTTGCCAAAGGGATCCGATACTAAAGCTGTTCCATACAGAAAATAAATAAATAAATAAAATAAAATAAAAACTCTTTTCTGATATTTACAAAATAAAAATAAAAACTCTTAATAAAATCCAAATTATAATCATTTAGAATTAAGGGGAGAACATAAAAGAACCTCATAAGGTACATAATAACAACAAAAAATTTTGTTTTGCGGCAGAAAAGAAAAGCGCTGCTTTATTAAATAAAAATATTAAACTAACGCCAAATATCTCTATGAAAATATTTATCCACATACAAATTCCTGATTAAAAAAAAAAAAAAAAAAAATCACCAACTTTTGTAGGTTAACTATTTATTTTTCTCTCTAATTTTTATTATTATTTACGTGAAATTAAAAATATTTCATTTTATTTCTACCGAATCTGGGTTTAAAACGGAAAAAGGGTAAAATAAATTAGAAATATCAGACCTATATTTATAAATTTGATACCAAATGAATGGGGCAATTTTTCTTAATTCAAGGGTGCAAACAGTTTTTCGATGCAAAAACTAGATTTTTAAAAAATAACTAAAGTATGAAATTTAAGTGGCAACGAAAAAACGGAAAAATAAATTAGAAATATCAGACCTATCGTTACAAATTCAGTACCAAATGAAAGGGGTGATTTTTCTGAATTCTGGGGTGTAAACAAGTTTTCGATATGACAATTAGATTTTTTAAAATTAACTAAAGTATGAAACTTAGATGGCAACACTTCACTTCAATCTTTTCATAATTTGTAGTGCGAATCACGCGAATAAAAAAGTCTTTAACTTAAACATTTATTTTTATATTTTATTTTTCCATTCAAAGCGTTTTAGTGAAAAATTATTTATGGTGCATGCGCAGGCGTTTTTTACCCACAATTCAAAAGCTAGTAATCAAAATTTTGAAAACTTCTATAGATATAATTTTAAGTTGGGTGAAGACGTAAGTTTCTGCCAAGCGCCGTTGAATTCCGTCCAGCCGTTCTTGAGTGATGCCCGGACAAAAAAAGCGACATACAGACACGATGACACACACACACACAGGCAAAATTTTCTGGCTTTCATTCATTTCAAGTCATTTTTGGCTTTCATGGGGTGTGAAACGTGAAGATATCGCAAAATTTTTTGAATCCGACAAATTTACAGACAAAAGACTGATTTTAATAATATAGATGTATTAATGTATGCACTTTGCCAATGGCTTTGTTCACTCACATTGCATTATTTACGTCGCTATTCTATTTTTAGGAATTTTAATTATCAACTACCTTACTATTCATTCTATTTAAAATTTTACGCTAGATTTATTGGTCAGTAAATGTTTCAATTTTTTTAAATCCAATCTCATAATCATTCAACAAATAGAAGCCATAAAGATATACTATTTGGTGACAAAACTTCTAACTTAGCAATGAAATTTGTGATTTGGCGGCAAAATTTGATAGTTGACGACGAAATATTTGACTTGGCGATGAAATTAGTCATTTCATGAAAAAATTTGGCGAACTTGGCGATGAAAAATGGCAGCTTTACGTCATTATATTTTCCTCCCACTCAAAAACCTCATATCTCTTCACAGACCTGTTTCCACAAGATAAAAAGTCAAAGGAAGCTGTAACGTATTACTATCAATTCAATCGTAAATTTAAATTCTTTCGTAAACGGGTGTTCTAAACTATTCACCACAAACGATATTTTTACCAAGACTAACGTATTATTTTAATTTTATATTTTTAAATGATTAATTAAAGTTGTTACCATGGTTTTTATATTTTCAACTATCTTTTTTAATATTGTTTGCACGTGACGTAAGCATCAGATTATAAATTTAAGCAATTAAAGTTAAAGAAAAAGTTGGCTTCATTACGAAAAATCACTTTTTAACTTGTAACTTTTAAGCAATTGAAGTTATCGAAAAAGTTTAAATACAAAAATTGTTCTTTAGGGTAACGCGGTCATTCGCCTAATTTGAAGTATTTTCCTATTTTCAATAGTAAAGAAATTATAGGCAAATGAAAATTTCCACCCCCCCACCATTTCCACCCCCTTTGAGCTGGATACCCCATCTACGAACTTGACCGAGATCTTTACTGTCCTGAAAGCATATACCGAGCTGGTTAAATTTAAATAAAAATTACTCCAGTTATCGTGTTCACAACTTAGCATGGGAAAAAGCGTTATACATATATATATATATATATATATATATATATATAAACTTTTGAACGGAGGGTGGTTTCGGGTTCTAGGGGTCATGATCGGTGAAGATATGAAGAAATTTTCCAGAAGTCGTGTCATGAGAACCATTGCAATAGGTAGATCTCCTATAAGGAATCTACCTAAAACGCATTTTCACCGTGTTCTGATCTAGTCTGAAAGTTTCAAATGTCTAGCTAGACGAGAAGTTAGTTAAATAAATTTTCTGTTGAATCACATAAACGCTGCTGAAAGCAGCGGGTATTAGAAACAGTTGGCTAAAAATATTTAAAAAAATGCATTGTCAACGTGTTCTGAAAGTTTCTGAAAGTTTCAAATGTCTAGCTAGTCGGGAAGTCAGTTAAATTGCAAGATTTGTCCAAACTGTTTTTGAGTTATTACCGTTTTTTGATACATTTTGGCCATTATGAACCTAATTTTCCTAAATATCTCCAAAACTGAAAATCATACAAAGTCCAAAAATGGAGGTGCACAACTAGATGTTATAACAAACCTATGTACCAATTCGCAACTTTCTACGTCCAACCGTTTTTGAGTTATGCGACATACCCACACACAGACACACACACATACATACAGACGTCACGAAAAATCGTGTAAAGTCGCTTATATCTCTAAAACGAGAGCTCGTGTTAAGACGAAACTTGCAGGTGTGCAACTAGACATCATGACTGTCACACGTATAAATTGGCAACATTCAGCGATCATTCGTTTTCGAGCAATGTGAAATACAAAATCCATTTCACAAATCGGGATTACTATACTTCCTTATACTTTGTATAAGGAAGTAAAAAGTAGAAGAGAAGATATAAACGATCTTTAACAATTGAAGATCCTTTTGTTCTGTTTCGATAGATACAACAGAAAAAAGTATCGATACTCTGATTCGGGTCTCGAATCACCATCATATCACGTGATCAAAACATCGGCAACGGCAATAAGCAATGGGTGCCGTATAGTAAAGCTTAGCCTGCTTATGAAATAAATATTTATAGCTCCTTTATTTTGATTGATTTTTCAAGAAATTATTTAGTACTTTATAATTACGAATGGACAACGTTCAGTTTTGGAAAAATTCTATTTCTTGTTTTCATCAAATATCTAATTTTGCTATAAAATGTAGAAATTATTTTTTTAATTATTATTACATAATTTAATATATTAATTTTCTTGTATTCTTGTACAGATAGTGCAGCTATTAATACATGCATTATTATTTTTCCTTTTTATTAATGTCAAGTCTATGAGAGGGGGAACACAAGCATACGCTATTAGAGAAAAACATGCATATACTATCAGCAGGATATATCTTTATGCAAATAATAACCAAAAGTATACTCTTTTCCTGTGAATAGCTAACACATCAGTAGCTTATTTAAAAAAAAATAAAAATGTTTCTAGTGCTCCCCCTTTATGAGAAAAATGGCTGCCAAGATGGCCGAAATTGCATGTTTTTGCCCTATGGTTTGTCTTTAACACGGCCTTACTAGATCACTCCTCGGCGCCAACAAGCCAACGTCGTGAAAGTTGGCGCCTTTGGCGTAGAGTGATCTAGTAGGGCCGTGGTCTTTAAGCTTAAATATTTCCAAGGAGTGAGAAACCCAAGTAATTTATTGTGTAGTAATTTATGGTTAACACCTGTACTCTACCAGAAAGTGAGTAAACCTTTGGTTTTATTTTCCTTTTTTTTGGAATTGATGTCTCAATTTTAGCAAAATCGGGAAAATCAAATTTTTGTGGTTGCAACTTCTAAGAGTACTGTACCTTAACGATTTTCATTATAAACATTGTAGTATTTTTTTCCTGAATGCCTGGAATAACTAGTTTCCATAGATACCTAACACTTTCATATTGCATGAGAACAATTTTTAAGAAAAAAAAATTAAATGACATCAATTTTTTTATTATTTTGAAGGAACAGACAAACTTTGAGGACCTGTATATCTATAAATAAGTGGAGCAAGTAGTTAAAAATTTGGACTTTTTCATGCCTCTATATCATTAATCTGTGTACCAAATTTAAGGAAAATCCGAGTCGGTCATGCAACCCTCATTAGGTGAGTTGGTATGGAATCACTCTATATAAAGCAGAACGAATAGCCCATGACGATACAGTTCTAATCCTGAAAGACTCCAATAAAAATTAATCCAATAACATATGCATTATATCGTGTGTTTATGTCGCAAAGTGTGTATTAGAAATAAATAACTAAAACAAACATTATAATAACAGCTCTTTGTAACGAGATTTGGGATTATAGTCTACAAATAATATTAACCTTGTCCTTGAGGTGTTTCTTGGGTACAACTATAGTATTTCCCCTCTGCTGAATTTGGCGATTTTCCTTTGGCGCCGATTTGATCGATAACGATGTCGTTCTGGATTGTTTGAGATATAATATGGCAGCCTGCATTCTATTTACTTTGGATTTATGATTTTATGATTTATGATTCATAATTTAGCTTATGATTTTATCATTTATGATATATGATTTATGATTTAGCCATAATCGCCAAAAATAAATCGCCAAATTCAGCTGAGGGGAAATCCTATAGTTGTTCCGTTTCTTGCCTCGACTTTGGTGTTCCCTCATCATCTAATGAATATCTATATAGACAATAGAAAAAGCTTTGTTACTGCAATAATACGGCTGATGCCAGTGCTGGATCTATAATTATATTTTCATCACAAATCTAATAACATAACCAGTACTTTTTAATAATGAAGAGAAAACTTGGAAAATATATAAAAATTTAATAATATAAGGAGATTCTAGGAATAATTAAAAAATATATAATAAACAGTTCAGAAAAATAATCAACTCAAATTTGAAACAAATTTTCAGCTTGACGCATAAATTTAAAAATAGTCCTTCTTAAAAGCCAGAAAATCGCCATTTACTCTTGAAACAAGTTCCACCAGAGTCTTCTTTAAAAATCATTGGGTGTCTTTTTAATAAATATTGAACATCACTTGAATTTATCCTTTTGTCATACTCTTGCAAGTGGGAGCAAATACTTTCAATGGTTGCTCCAAATATCTGAACTTGTAAGAATGAGTATATGATGCCAATTAAACGAAGTTCATTATGGACAGCTTCTAACTGACATTTCAAGGAATCAGCCTCGTTTTTATACTTGTGAACTTCTTCCTGTTTTTTTTTTTTTTTTAACTTCTCTACATCAGGATTAGAATTTTCATTGTTTTCCTCATCACAATGCTCCATTTCTTCATCTTCTCTTTCATTAAGAATTTCTTCTAAATTGGCATTCTTTAGTTCTTTTGTTTGTTTATTCCAAATTTCAATGTTTTTTTTTTGTGATTTCGTAAATTTATGCTAACACCTTTGTGACAATGCAGCATTATAATTTTTTTCTATTTCTTCATACTGGTGTACCATGCGTTCTAAATGGTTTTTCAACATTTTCTTAGCTTCATTTAGTTGATCTTCATATTTTCCTTTGTCAATCAATAATTTTCGCACATAATTGTGTGCACTTTGTATTAATGAGAAGAATGAGCTAGCATTATTTTTGTTGCAGGCACCTTCCTTCAGCCAATTTATTAAAATACTAGCAGCTTCTATGAATGTTTCTTCCGTTTTTAACTTTTCACGAATAATTGCTGCTTCATGATCATTGTATTTGTAATGCCCTATTCGGGGAGAGCGAAGTCGATAATAATTTTCTTCCTGATGAGCTTGCCTTTGGAGTGCTCTCTGTTTGTATTCATAGTTATATTGTCCATCTCTTGCTTGGGACATGTTTGGGATATAATCAATATGTATCCTTCCACTAAAAGGTGCTTCAAAAGAAGCCCGTGAAGGCGAACTGATCATATTATATAACAACTCAGGTATGATATTTCTACTATTGTCTACGTTATTATTAGTGTTTTCCATTTTGAATTAACTATTGAAAGGAATAAAAATTTATCTTTACGCCGAAAAATGCATGCTATTACAGAAAGAGAAATGATGGAAAAGAGAGAATTTCTGTTGCCACTATAGGTTACCTACAAACAAGCTGAAACATTTTCGCTATGTTCAGCCTCGGGATCTATTTGACCGATACAATTGATTTCTGAGACTCGTGATGAAGTCACTGGCCGTTCGTAGATTCGAGAAAAATATTTCCTTTAAACGCCCATTGGATTTTTTGTAAAAAAATATTAAAAATCGAGGAAAATTATTTCCCGATTTTAATCCCCATATTTACAGTCGGTCGAAGAATTCTTCGAGCGACTCCACCCCGTCAGAAATTTTCACGATTCGATTCAGTTGCCGGTTTGAATAATAATTTTTTAGAATTTAAATATATTATTTAAATATTTTATTTTAATAATAAATTTTTAGAATTTAAATATATTATTTAAATATTTTATTTGTTTATCGAATCGTTAAAAAATGTATTCAATATTGGTACAACATTGTCCATTTACAAATTGTACCTAGTCCATTTAAAAATTGTAAATTTAGAATTTTCTATCGTTTCAATATTGGGATGTTAGTATTTTCTATCGCAGATTCAAAGACATTAGTATATTCTATCGTTTCAATATTGGGATGTTAGTATTTTCTATTTCAGATTCAAAGGCATTAGAAATATCTATCGTTTCAATATTGGGACGTTAGAATTTACTATCTCAGACCGATTGAGTTTAAAACTAATTCATCATCAGTGTATACATTTTCTATAGCACCCAATTCAAAGTCTCAATTTGTACGCATCCAATATTGGCTTACTACCGTCGCAAAAAAATGGGCCGAACGAAGCGTCAAAGACAGAAATCTGCCATGAGACGCTTCGTTCGGCCCATCTTTTTGCCCCCTCAACCTATTCTCTAGGCCATCAGCTTATACCATCGAGATCGATCCCCCACAAAGATTTTGATTCTGGACGGAGGGGTGTCTGTCCAAGAGATTGTCTCGAATCTGTCTTCGTGGAGGCGAGGGTCGTCATCGTGGTCTCCATCAAAGAACAGCATGGTCCTTTCTACGAAATCCTGTAGGAATTCGTCTATGAAGACCTCTGACTCCCTCACGATTCGAATTCTGACTGCATTATGGATGCAGGCAGTCGGTACCAAAGGATCTAGGACATGAACTTTGGCTGATTTCAGCATGGCCTCAAATCCCATGGAAGAGAGGGCATTTCCGAGATGTAACTCGACCTGGTCTACAGGATACACCCAAGTATTGGCCAAAGAGATGGGTAGCCTGAACCTCTTGTAGACGAGGTCCCTCACCTTGAGATTGGTGGTTTTTCTGACATAGTCACGGCCTTATTCACCAAATCAGTGTTAACCCATGGTTCACGTAACACTTGTGTTAGAGTTAACACTCCCTTAACCCTGGGTTAGAAAGTTTTCGTATTCACCATCCGTGGATCAGTTGACCCCAGAGTTATCTGTAAAAGTCTCGCTGATTGGTCAATAAAAACTCAATGCATTAAAAAAGTAAACAAGAGTGTTTTCCCTGTAACTGTAACATGCCCATTTAACACCAGAGTTAACCCACCAATTTAGGAGGATTAAAAAAAGAGGGTTATTTTGCGTGGTGAATACCGATTTTGAGATAACCTAGCGTATTTCCGGGTTAACATCAGTGTTAAAATTTGGTGAATAAGGCTGTCACAGTTCTTTCCAAACAGCTTGGCCACGTCGATCGCCCTAACGAACAAAAGTCCATCGGCAGAGTATGAACAAGATTTTAGCTTTAAGCTGTGGGTGTTCAATTGTAAAAAGCATGACTAGATAGCAACAGTCAAAATGATGAAGGCTCAAAGGGCCTTATTCACCAACTTCTTAACACTCGGATTAAACCATGGATCAGCAAATCCGAGAATTAAAGTAGCCGGTGAACAGCGGATTTGGTTGATCCGTAGAACAGAGGTTCACTTTCTGCTTGGCGAGCTTCCGTAGCGAGAAACTGCCTATCCTTGTAAACATAACTTAACAATTCTATTATGACGCAGAGATTTGATGGAGAGATTTGATTGGTTCATTTGTTTTTTATTGATTTGAGTGTATTTTACATTGCACTAGAGCTACATTATGGGAAATTAGGCGATATTCAATTGGTTCATTTGTTTTGAGTATATTTTACGTTGCACTAGAGCTACATTACAGGAAATTAGGCGATATTTGATTGGTTCATTTGGTTTGAGTATATTTTATGTTGCACTAGAGCTACATTATGGGAAATTAGGCGATATTTGATTGGTTCATTTGTTTTCAGTGTATTTTACGTTGCACTAGAGCTACATTATGGGAAATTAGGCGATATTTGATTGGTTCATTTGTTTTCAGCGCATTTTACATTGCACTAGAGCTACATTATGGGAAATTAGGCGATATTTGATTGGTTCATTTGTTTTCAGCGCATTTTACGTTGCACTAGAGCTACATTATGGGAAATTAGACGATATTTAATTGGTTCATTTGTTTTGAGTATATTTTACGTAGAACTAGAGCTACATTACAGGAAATTAAGCGATATTTGATTGGTTCATTTGTTTTGAGTGTATTTTACGTTGCACTAGAGCTACGTTATGGGAAATTTTGGTCTTAACATGCGCGATAGTGATTGCCGCGGAGCCGAGTTACGTGCGTTTTCAGATTCATGCACAGTGAGGTAGGGGTGTCCAGTGATGTTTTTTTTTTTTTTGGTTTTAACATGCGCGACAGTGATTGCCGCAGAGCCGAGTTACGTGCGTTTTCAGATTCATAGCTTTATACAGTCATGTTTCTTTGTTGGTTCATATACCTTAGGGGTATGTCCCAATTCATCCTCCGTCGTTACAGTGGCCGGATCCGTGAACTTTTCAAACAGAGAAGCTTTAAATTGCTACAATTAACTAATTATGCATGTATTTATTTATTTTTTCATTTTTAATTAATAAGCACTAAAAATAAAATTTGAATATTAAATAGTTTACTTTCTATAATTTTTTTAAAAATTATAATAATGCGAATAAAGTAAACGTTGTCTGTAGAAAATGGGGATATTTGGTTGCCGTACTCATTGTCCACAACGTAGCACTAGTTCGACGTAAAACTCACTCACTCAATCACTTGTTGGTCAAGCT
This sequence comes from Salticus scenicus, assembly GCA_963930645.1. NCBI lineage: Eukaryota > Metazoa > Arthropoda > Arachnida > Araneae > Salticidae > Salticus > Salticus scenicus. Next base: position 345,430,560 of record OZ005648.1, read on the forward strand.
TATGAAAACTAGGGAATTTTCCCCTCCGCTGAAATGTAAGTGTTAATGAAAAATTCGAAACGATATGTGTCTGGAGAAATGAAAGCGTATCATTTGATAACTTGAAAATATGTTTTTTATTTTATTTGTATATTCTCATAATTTTTATACCGATGTGTTTCGATTCATTTGAGTGCGGTTTTAGAATCCTCGAATGTTACGAATTAACTGAGCGCGAAGTGAAAATTTTGATATGTGATTTACGTATTATGGAGTCAACAGAAATTTCAAAATGGAAAATAAATAAATAAATAAATAAATAAAATTCATGTTGCATATATTGTAAGTCAAATTACCTTCCTTTTAACCAATGAACTAGGGACGATTTTAATGAATTTTCCGTTGAAGTTTATTTTCATGAAAATTTAAATTTAAATTAAATTATTTCATTACTCGAATTCCCTTATTTTGATAAATAAAATTATACCATTTAAAAACTAGTATGTTGTGGCCACCACAAGACTTTTTTCTATATTTTCCTATACAAATTCACTCAGTAACAATTAAAAAAAAAAAAAAGATTTTTTTTCCATTTTTTTTTTCGTTAAAAGTAAAAAAAAAAAAATGATAACTTTGTTTTAAATTATCACATATTTATAATTCAACCATTCGTTTTAAAGGTATTGACGAGACCTTTCGAAAGATACCCATCTTGAAAATTTACCCCCTGGGGGGGGGGGAACCGATGCCCCCACCTGTACAATTTTTTTTTCTTAAATAACTACTACTATTATCAATAATTCATATTAATTTTACAATCACAGGTTAAGAATAACTTACATTATGTACATTTATACGAAATTTTGTCCTATAGTGCCATGTTAAAAATTTAGAAAACACACGATCACAGCGCCTCCTGTTGAGCGATTGATCCCCAAATCTAATCAGCACAGTTTATGTCAGGGACCAACTAAATACCAAGTTTGGTCAAATTTCGTTACAAAAAAAAAAAAAAAAAAAAAAAAAAAACGATTTTTTTTTTTCTAAGTTTTTTTTTTTTTTTTTTTTTTTTTTGTAAAAAGTAAAAAAAAAATCGATAACTTTGTTTTAAATTATCACAGACTTATAGTTCAACCATTCATTTTAAAGGTATTGACGAGACCTTTCTAAAGATACCCATCTTGAAAATTTACTCCCCTCGAGGGGGGGGCTTCCCCCACAGGGGGGTTTACGAGGCTCCTACACGTACAAAAAAATTTTCTTAGTTGACTATCTCTATTATAAACAATTCTTGTAAATTTCATAATGACTACTAAAAAATAATTCTCTTCATGCACATTTATACAAAATTTTGTCCTATATCACCATGTTAAAAATTTAGAAAAAGCGGGATTGCAACGCAACCTGTAAGACAATTTTTACCAAAAGTTGATAGGCACTAATTTATGTCAAGGTACAACTACGTACCAGTTTGTATGAAATTCTGTGCAGTAGTTCCTGAGGTACAGTTGCCACAAAATTTTGTCACACACACACAGACAGACAGACAGACAGACATTTTCTAAAATTGGTCATACCGTGTTCTACTGCTCTCAAAACGTGTAGATCCATCAAAAACCCGAGGTCGAAAATTTTTACGAATCCAATAAAGTAAAAATAAAGACCACTCTTATATTGAAAAATGAACTAATAAATGTTTTAGAAAACTATTACTTACTTTTAAATCTTTATTAAAAACTAGTATGGTGTGGCCACCACAAGACTTGCTTCTATATTTTCTTATACAAATTCACGCAGTAACAATATTTTAAAAAAATATATACATGATTTTTTTCCAAAGTTTTTTTTCGTTAAAAGTAAAAAAAATCGATAACTTTGTTTTAAATTATCACATATTTATAGTTCAACCATTCGTTTTAAAGGTATTGACGAGACCTTTCGAAAGATACCGATCTTGAAAATTTACCCCCCCCCCCCGGGGGGTACTTCCCCCTAGGGGGGGAAGCGATGCCCCAAATTTTTTTCCTAATTAACTACTACTATTATCAATAATTCATATTAATTTCACAATCACAGGTTAAGAATAACTCTCATTATGTACATTTATACGAAATTTTGTACTACTTTTGTCCATGTTAAAAATTTAGAAAAAATACGATCACAGCGCCACCTGTTGAGCGATGATTTTTTTTTTCTAAGTTTTTTTTTTCGTTAAAAGTAAAAAAAAAATCGATAACTTTGTTTTAAATTATCACAGATTTATAGTTCAACCATTCGTTTTAAAGGTATTGACGAGACCTTTCGAAAGATACCCATCTTGAAAATTTACTCCCCTCGAGGGGTGACTTCCCCCCCAGGGGGGGTGGCGAGGCTTCTACGCATACAAAAAATTTTTCCCAGTTGACTATCTCTATTATAAATAATTCTTGTAAATTTCATAATGATTACTAAAATATAATTCTCTTTATGCACATTTATACAAAATTTTGTCCTATATCACCATGTTAAAAATTTAGAAAAAGCGGGATGGCAACGCAACCTGTAAGACAATTTTTACCAAAAGTTGATAGGCACTAATTTATGTCAAGGTGCAACTACACACCAATTTGTATGAAATTCTGTACAGTAGTTCCTGAGATACAGTTGCCACAAAATTTTGTCACACACACACAGACAGACAGACAGACAGACAGACATTTTCTAAAAATGGTCAAATCGTGTTCTACAGCTCTCAAAACGTGTAAATCCATCAAAAACCCGAGGTCGAAAATTTTTACGAATCCAATACTTTCTCTATATTACATATAGAAGAAAGTAACTAGTATGTTGTGGCCACCACAAGACTTTCTTCTATATTTTCCTATACAAATTCACGCAGTAACAATATTAAAAAAAAAAAAAAAAAACGATTTTTTTCATTTTTTTTTCCGTTAAAAGTAAAAAAAATCGATAACTTTGTTTTAAATTACCACATATTTATAGTTCAACCATTCGTTTTAAAGGTATTGACGAGACCTTTCGAAAGATACCGATCTTGAACATTTACACACACACCCGGGGGGGGGGGGGGTACTTCCCCCTAGGGGGGGGGAAGCGATGCCCCAAATTTTTTCCCTAATTAACTACTGCTATTATCAATAATTCATATTAATTTCACAATCACAGGTTAAGAATAACTCTCATTATGTACATTTATACGAAAGTTTTTCCTATACTGCCATGTTAAAAATTTAGAAAAAATACGATCACAGCGCCACCTGTTGAGCGATTGATCCCCAAATCTAATCAGCCTCAGTTTATGTCAGGGGCCAACTAAATACCAAGTCTGGTTAAATTTCGTTTAAAAAAAAAAAAAAAAAAAAAAAAAAAAAAAGATTTTTTTCTAAGTTTTTTTTCGTTAAAAGTAAAAAAAATCGATAACTTTGTTTTAAAATATCACAGATTTATAGTTCAACCATTCGTTTTAAAGGTATTGACGAAACCTTTCGAAAGATACCCATCTTGAAAATTTACTCCCCTCGAGGGGGGACTTCCCCCCCACGGGGGGTGGCGAGGCTCCTACGCATACAAATTTTTTTTCCCAGTTGACTATCTCTATTTTAAATAATTCTTGTAAATTTCATAATGATTACTAAAAAATAATTCTCTTTATGCACATTTATACAAAATTTTGTCCTATATCACCATGTTAAAAATTTAGAAAAAGCGAGATGGCAACGCAACCTGTAAGACAATTTTTACCAAAAGTTGATAGGCACTAATTTATGTCAAGGTGCAACTACACACCAATTTGTATGAAATTCTGTATAGTAGTTCCTGAGATACAGTTGCCACAAAATTTTGTCACACACACACACACACACACACACAGACAGACAGACAGACAGACAAACATTTTCTAAAAATGGTCAAATCGTGTTCTACAGCTCTCAAAACGTGTAAATCCATCAAAAACCCGAGGTCGAAAATTTTTACGAATCCAATACTTTCTCTATATTACATATAGAAGAAAGTAACTAGTATGTTGTGGCCACCACAGGACTTTCTTCTATATTTTCCTATACAAATTCACGCAGTAACAATATTAAACAAAACTAGTATGTTGTGGCCACCACAAGACTTTCTTCTATATTTACCTATACATATTCAATCAGTAACAATATTAAAAAAAAAAAAAGTACGATTTTTTTTTTCTAAGTTTTTTTTTTTTTTTTTTTTTTTTGTTAAAAGTGAAAAAAATCGATAACTTTGTTTTAAATTATCACAGATTTATAGTTCAACCATTCGTTTTAAAGGTATTGACGAGACCTTTCGAAAGATACCCATCTTGAAAATTTATCCCCCCGGGGGGGTACTTCCCCCCCAGGGGGAAGCGATGCCCCCCCATGCAGAAATTTTTTTTCCTAGTTACATACTACTATTATCAATAATTCATATTAATTTTACAATCACAAGTTTAAAACAACTCTAATTATGCACATTTATATGAATTTTTGCCATGTTAAAAATTTAGATGAAATGCTATCACAGCGCCACCTGTTGAGCTATTGATCCCCAAACATAATCAGCACCAGTTTATGTCGGGGACCAACTAAATACCAAGTTTGGTTAAATTTCGTTAAAAAAAAAAAAAAAAAAAAAAAAAAAAATGCGAATTTTTTTTTTTTTTTTTTTGTTAAAAGTTAAAAAAATCGATAACTTTGGTTTAAATTATCACAGATTTATCGTTCAACCATTCGTTTTAAAGGTATTGACGAGATCTTTCGAAAGATACCCATCTTGAAACTCTGCCCCCCCGGGTGGGAACTTCCCCCCCCGGTGGGGGGGCAACCGATGCCCCCACATGCACAAAAATTTTTTCCAAGTTAACTATTACTATTATCAACGAGACCTTTCGAAAGATACCCATCTTGAAAATTTACTTCCCCGGGGGGGGGAACCGATGCCCCCCCATGCATAAAATTTTTTTCCTAGCTAACTACTACTATTATCAATAATTCCTATTAATTTTACAATCACAAGTGTAAAATAACTCTCTTTATGCCCATTTATACGGAATTTTGTCCTATACTGCCATGTTAAAAATTTGCATAAAATGCGATCACAACGCCACCTATTGAGCGATTGATCCCAAAATCTAATCAGCACCAGTTTATCTCAGGGTGCAACTAAATACCAAGTTTGGTTAAATTTCATTCATTGGTTCGTGAGATACAGCGTCCACAAAAAAATGATACAGACAGACAGACAGACAGACAGACAGACATTTTCTAAAAACTATTAATTCGTGTTCTCCATATCCCAAAACATGTAAATCCATCAAAAAGTGGACTTCGAAAATTTTCGCGAATCCAATACTTTCTCTATATTACATATAGAAGAAAGTAAAAAAAAAAGAACTAGTATGTTGTGGCCACCACAAGACTTTCTTCTATATTTTCTTATACAAATTCACGCAGTAACAATATTAGAAAAAAAAAAAAAAAAAATTCAGTATTTTTTCCGTTAAAAGTAAAAAAAATCGATAACTTTGTTTTAAATTACCACATATTTATAGTTCAACCATTCGTTTTAAAGGTATTGACGAGACCTTTCGATAGATACCGATCTTGAAAATTTGCACCCCCTTCGGGGGGGGGGGGAACTTCCCCATAGGGTAGGGAAGCAATGCCCCAATTTTTTTTCCTAATTAACTACTATTATTATCAATAATTTATATTAATTTCACAATCACAGGTTAAGAATAACTCTCATTATGTACATTTATACGAAATTTTTTCCTATACTGCCATGTTAAAAATTTAGAAAAAATACGATCACAGCGCCACCTGTTGAGCGATTGATCCCCAAATCTAATCAGCCTCAGTTTATGTCAGGGGCCAACTAAATACCAAGTCTGGTTAAATTTCGTTTAAAAAAAAAAAAAAAAAAAAAAAAAAAAAAAAAGATTTTTTTTCTATGTTTTTTTTCGTTAAAAGTAAAAAAAATCGATAACTTTGTTTTAAATTATCACAGATTTATAGTTCAACCATTCGTTTTAAAGGTATTGACGAGACCTTTCGAAAGATACCCATCTTGAAAATTTACTCCCCTCGAGGGGGGCTTTCCCCCCACGGGGGGTGGCGAGGCTCCTACGCATACAAAATTTTTTTCCCAGTTGACTATCTCTATTTTAAATAATTCTTGTAAATTTCATAATGATTACTAAAAAATAATTCTCTTTATGCACATTTATACAAAATTTTGTCCTATATCACCATGTTAAAAATTTAGAAAAAGCGGGATGGCAACGCAACCTGTAAGACAATTTTTACCAAAAGTTGATAGGCACTAATTTATGTCAAGGTACAACTACATACCAATTTGTATGAAATTCTGTGCAGTAGTTCTTGAGATACAGTTGCCACAAAATTTTGTCACACACACACACACACACAGACAGACAGACAGACAGACAGACATTTTCTAAAAATGGTCAAATCGTGTTCTACAGCTCTCAAAACGTGTAAATTCATCAAAAACCCGAGGTCGAAAATTTTTACGGATCCAATACTTTCTCTATATTACATATAGAAGAAAGTAAAAAAATAATTGTTGCCACTCGACATTATACAAATACATCCAAATCCTGTGTCACATACGATAGTTTTGTATAAGTATAGATTTTTTGTTTGCCCTTGGAACCTGCCCCTGATGTGAAAAGTGCCTGGAATCACTTGTATCTAGTATTGTCATTGATTATGAAGTCGTGTACAAAATTTTTGGCCCTTTGGACGACAAGAAGTTGCCGAAAATTGAATTGCAAAATTCCGTTACATACATTAATAGTTGCATCATATCAAGTTAATAAAAGTGTGTTAATTAAAAACCTTGTTAAATGCTTTAATTAAGCATTTAAAAATGTAAAATTAAAATAATACGTCAATGTTAATACAAATATCGTTTGTGCTGAATAGTTTAGAATGTCAGTTTAGGCAAGAATTTAAAATTTACGATTGAGAGCAATACGTTACAGCTTCCTTTGACTTTTTATCTTGTCGAAACAAGATATTGGTCTGTGAAGAGATATGATGTTTTCGCGTGGAAAGAAAATATAATGACGCCAAAGCTGCCTTTCTCCATCGCCAAACTCGCCAAATTTTGTCGCCAAGTCAAAAATTACCTTGTCAACTATCAACTTTTGCCGCCAAATCACAAATTTCATTGCTAAGTCGCAAGTTTTGTCACCAAAATCTCGCCAAATCATACAATTTACTGAATTCATAACAATTAACATTGAAATTCAGCGGTGCCAAATGGTCAAATGTTAACTAATGTTAATATTAATGTTCCAGCTTATGTGAACCAAAACAGTTTCACTTTACAATTTTTTACTCATCTGACAATAAGAATCACAAAAACACAATACAAAACTTTCAATAATTCAATAAAAATTACAATGAAATAACTATCCAAAAACCGCTACCACTTATCTGTATTTGACTTGACCATAGCAACGCCAGGCTTAACAGAGCTAGTAAGATCACAAGTGCATTTTCACGTTTCTATTACTTTGTCTTTTAAAAGAAAGATATTGAACAACAGTTATATGGATTTTAAATAAAAATTATAATTTTGATTAAGCTTGGGTGGGGAGGGGGGTGTAGCCCAATGGCCCCCTCCGGGATTCACCATTGCTGGGATTGTATATCTTTAAGACTTTTATTTGTTAAATGATTATGAGCTTGAATTTTAAAAAATTGAAACATTTACAAACCAATAAATTTAGTCTAAAATTTTAAGTAGAATGAATAAAACTCTTTTGTAGTTGAAAATTAAATTTCTTGAAAACAGAATAGCGACGTAAAGAATGCAATGTGTGGGAACAAAGCCATTGGCTAGGTATTAATGCATATGTAAAATTTGTTTACAATTGTAACATTAACGTAAAGGAATCTACCTTTGCCTTTAAGCTTGCCGAAAAGGGATTTTTTAACTTGTAACTTTTAAGCAATTGAAGTTATCGGAAAAGTTTAAATACAAAAATTGTTCTTTAGGATAAGGCGGTAATTTGCCTAATTTGCAGTATTTTCCTATTTTCAATAGTAAAGAAATTATAGGCAAATGAAATTTTCCACCTCCCACCATTTCCACCCCCTTTGAGCTGGGTACCCCATCTACGAACTTGACCGAGATCTTTACTGTCCTGACAACAGATCCCGAGCTGGTTAAATTTAAATAAAAATTACTCCAGTTATCGTGTTCACAACTTAACATGGTAAAAAGCGTTATACATATATATATATATATACTAGCAGGCTTTGCCCGCTTCGCTGGTCACTATATTTAAAGGAAACTCTTTTCTATATAATTTTATGAAAAAAAGAGAAAATAATAATACTGAAATCGCTCAAAAGTTCGCTTTGGGTTCCCGCTACCTTCGGCAGCGCCTTGTTCGTCCTCGAATTCTGCGATACCTGTCCCTATTGCCTGCGACAATGACTTACCCGTGGGCTTCCATTTAGGTGCTTATCATATATGACAATTTCGATACGGACAGTATCGAAAATTTTGAAGTAGCCCTTTATATTTGAATCCTAGTTATGTATGAGCAACATTATACTGATGTACATAATATTTGCTTTCAAGTTATTCTCTATATTTATTTGATTTAATCGATCAACCATAGAATGACAGCAATTTCAAGCCAAATATAATATTACAATATGCTATGATCGGCTACTTCTATCGCATGAGACAATTATTATTACTTTGTGGTTATATATACTTCATGCTTAGTTAATAGTAGTTGGTATATAGAAAAATAAATAAATTAATATGTAAACTTGATCATGGTGCAGCCTTAATGCCCTTGGCGACTTTTAAATTTTTGTTGCCGTTTTAGACCAAAATATAATTTATGCGATTATTGTTCCTATACGCAAGCGAAGTGTGACGTCACTGACCGTCCGTGGATGCAAGAAAATGATTTCCTATGTTAATCGCCCACTGGATTTTTTGTAAAAAATGATTAAAAATCAAAGAAAATTATTTCCCGATTTTAATCCTCATATTTGGATACATATATGTATTATTTATCATGTGCATGTGTTAGATTGAGTTATTTTGCTGTCAAATTGACAAAATTTTAATTTTAAATTTCAAAACTCTGTCGTTCTTGGCGCTTATTGTATTTGGTGATCAAAAACATAATACGAAAATATACATGCCAGATGTATATTTTCGTAATATGCATTGTACGAAATATTGTTTCATATTATTCATTACTGTCTTAAAATAAGTTGTTAAAACAACCTGTGATTTTTTAAAGGAATTAAATTATGTTCGCCAAATAATTTGGCGATATTTTATTTTTCTACCAAGGATGACCGATATCAAATCTATTCCGCTACAACATATTAGTATCTTATATTAGATACTTTATTTAGACATTTGAAAACAAATTTGACCTCAAATTATGATAGAATATTTATCATGGAACAACTATAGTATTTCCCCTCAGCTAGATTTGGCGATTTTTCGTTGGCGATTATGGCTAAATCATAAATCTAAAAATCATAAATCATACAGCATAAATGATAAAATCGTAAGCTAAACTATAAATCATAAATCATAAATCCAAAATAAATAGCATGTAGGCTGCCATATTATATCGCAAACAATCCAGAACGACATCGTTATCGGTCAAATCGGCGCCAAAGAAAAAACGCCAAATTCAGCTGGGGGGGAATTACTATAGTTGTACCTTTATCATTTCCCTTTTAATCAGTATATTAGTTGGATATTGTGTAAATATCATCCTTTGAAATGAAATGTTTGTGTTTTCAATCGAATATGGAAGTTTGGCATTTTTTTTCTAGAGTTTTGAAATTAAAAATTCAAATTTTGTCAATTTTACAACAAAAATAACTTAATCTAATGCATGGACATGATAACTAATACATATCTATACTAAATACGGGGATTAAAATCGGGAAATATTTTTCCTCGATTTTTAATAATTTTTTACAAAAAATCCAATATGCGTTTAACATAGGAAATATTTTCCTTGCATCCACGAACGGCCAGTGACGTTATCACTTCGCTTGCGTATTTCTTTCTATCTTTTCCTTGGCGAAAAATGTCCGATCTACTTCAGCATCAAAATTATAAAAAATTGTCAAGAATTATCAATAAGAAAATACCTTTAATATATTGCTGAATTAGCGTTTATGCCAAGCGTGTTTCATCCGCCATACTAAAAAAAAAAAAAAAAATCTGAAGTTGAGGTATATAAAAAAATGCTGTGAAATAAATTTCAGAAGAAATATGTAAGATTTGTAATATTACTATTTTATTTTAAAATTATAAAGTGTCATTTTCTCATCGACCAATTTAACATTTAGTAATTTCTTATTTTTCGCGTGAAAGCATATTTCATTTTATGCTGAAAACAATAAATAAATACATCTCGTAAACTTTTTTTGGCAACAATTAAAAATTTAAATGGCTTATATTAAGTCAATATAAGTCAATAAGTTTATTATTTTCATATTTTAATTAATTTTAAAGATTTTTTCAATTTTTTTTTTCCTAAACCATCCCTGACCTATAAGGAAAAAAACAAAAAAAGAATGATCGAAATCGGTCAAGCCGTTTACGATTTTATAAAGCACATACAGACAAACATTCATTTTTATATATATAGATAGATATATAAACTTTTGAACGGAGGGTGGTTTCGGGTTCTAGGGGTCATGATCGGTGAAGATATGAAGAAATTTTCCAGAAGTCGTGTCATGAGAACCATTGCAATAGGTAGATCTCCTATAAGGAATCTACCTAAAATGTGAGCTAAAAAAAGCCATAAGACATTATGAATCGACAGATATTAAGAGAATTTTTGTTAAAAATATATATTGAAGTTTCATAACCATGTCGTACGAAAACAGTAGATGGTATTACAATAAAATTTTTGCTTTTTCGTTGTAAAAATAATAATAATAATAATAATAATAATAATAATAATAATACATTTTTAATGCAAAATAATACTATACCCTTTAAAAAACGTATCTACGTTCCGAACGATTCGAAACAGATTGCGAAATTAATAAATGAAAATGTATTTAAATTTTGATGTAACTGTGTAAAAAATCTGTGTAACGATCTTATTTTAATCTTGGTAAGTAAATTATTTCTGCTTATATCTTAATATTCACAAGTTTTGTATCCAATGATAAAAATTTGTGCTATACGTTAACTACTTTTAGTTCCCCGTCATGCTATAGGTATGGGGAACTTAGGCAATCGTGAAAAATTTCGACCTCGGTTTTTTGACTTTTTTACACATTTTCAGATGTGAGGAATCCGAAAATGACAAAATTTTATGGTGTCCGTCTGTAGGGTGTCTGTTAGTTTGTTTCATTTGCAAGATTCGAATTAAAAAACTTCGTAAGTTATTAGAAATTTACGATTTTCTTAACACGGGAGAATACGGCAAAATTTCACTTAAACGTGCATTAAATGGAAACTTTTTACTGTAAAAATGTCAGACCAGTTTTAAAATATCAGTTTTGATGCCGGAATGAACATCAGTAACTATAAATATGCTACTTTGAAAATTTCGCAAGCTATTGGAAATTTACGAATTTCTTAACATGGCAGTATAGGGCAAAATTTCACATAAACGTCAATTTTAAGAGATATTTTAATCGTAAAGATGTCAGACTACTTTAGAAATATTATTTAGGATCCTGGCATGAATATTATTGACTATAAATTTCCAATATAAAAATTTCGTAAGTTATTAGAATTTTATGAATTTCTTATCATAACACAATAGGGCAAAATTTTACACAAACGTTAATCTTCAGAGATATTTTCATCATAAAGATGTCAGACTACTTTAGTAATATTATTTAGGATACAGGCATGAATATTATTCACTATGAATTTTCCAATACAAAAATTTCGTAAATTATTAGAATTTTACGAATTTCTTATCATAACAGAATAGAGCAAAATTTTATACAAACGTCAATCTTGAGGGATACTTTCATCATAAAAATGTCAGACCACTTTTGAAATATTATTTAGTATACTGACATGAATACCATAGAGTATCAATTTTCCAATTTAAAAAATTCGTAAGTTATTTGGAATTTACGATTTACTTAAAATGGCAGAATAAGGCAAAATCGAGCATAAGCGTCCATTTTGAGGATCATAAATATATCAGACAATTTCTAAATAACATTTATGATACTTGTATGAACATGATTGACTACAAATATTCTAATAGGAAAATTTCGTAAGTTATTCGAAATTTAAGATTTTATCAACATAGCAAAATGGGACGATATTTCATATAAATATGCATTTTTGGGATTGTTGCATCGGAAATAGTAGCATGAAAATAATCTACGAAATTGATCCCAATAAAATAAATTAATAGATTAGAATAAGATAAATATATCGAACTGAATGGTGGGTAGCCTATTAGGCGAGGATTTCGTTCTGTCACTGTGTCAAGGGTTTGGTCAAATTCATTTCTCTTAACATGAATATAATATGTCTCGCACTAGAAATTTATGAGAACATACATATGATGGGGAACTGAGCAGAGTCTACCTATGCCAACTAGTTTTTTTTTTTTTTTTTTTTTTTCATTTAAATTTTTATTTTGTGCACTTTAGTTACTAAAAGAAAACTTAAAAAAAAAAAAAAAAAAAACTAATCAGAATTTCTTAGGATACCGTTTAGACAATGAAATGTCTTCTTTTACAACTGACATCTTATCTATTAATTATCTGTAAGAGAAGTAACACAACTGCCACCGAGTATCGAACCTACGACCATCGCATTAACAACTTGGCGCTTTAACCGACTAAGCCGTTGATCGACATAACGGAATTCTCACATTTACTTCAAAATGGAAACGCCTTGTTTTTTAGTGTGACACGAAAACACTATGGCAAAATCCAATTTCAATAAAACAAAAACTTCTAACTAAAAGGAAGTTAACTAGAACTATTTAAATTAAGTAAAATTCAAAATTTTTATTATTTTAAAAATGTTTCCAGCTAACTAATTTTTCTTTACTTCCCTCAATTTTAGAATATTACAATTTAAAATTATGTGGTTGTGTTGTGTGGCTTAAGGCTGATTAATACACTAGGGTCCTAGGCTTATAAGTGGAGTGCCCTCCATGATGGTCTTTGTAAGGGGGATTCCAGCTTGTATTTATGTTAGTTTTGGACTAAACCACGGAAAACTCCGAACAGCTAGGTCAATGAATGCGACCTGGGGTCGAACCCGGCACATCCAATTTACCACAGTTTAATAATCTAAGTATGGTGTATTCATCAATAAGTGTTTTTTTTTTTTAAATGTTTGAATGTTAAAAATTTTAATTAAATTTCAGTATTCAAACATTCAATTACATTAAAAAAAAAAGAATCCACAAAGTAATATTGAAGTATGTTTAGAATATATCGTTAAAAACTGTAATAATGTAAAATCCAGTAAAAAAAAAAAAAAAAAAAAAAAAAAAATCATAAATTAATAAGCAGAAAACATTAAATAATAATAAAATAATAATAATAATATAGACAGTTTTTTATTTAGATAGTTTCAAGAAATTTTCATAACTCTAATCATACTTGCCAACCATCTCATTAATAACCGTACAATTGTTAACGCCCCCTGAAAAAACGCCCCTTTTCTCACACCACTAAATTTTTAGAGTTATTCTCTCCAAATGTTGTTACGATTAAATAAGACTAAAATTACTCTAAAAAATTATTGGTGTGAAAAAAAAAGGCGGGTACTAAAAATTGTATGGTTCATAATGAGATGGTTGGCAAGTATGCTCTAATGCAGTAAATGACGAACATATATATGATATTTAAACTATTTACTATCACCGTAAAATAGTATCAGATGTTTCAATATGCTCATATTTTGATACGATTTTTAAAAAATTCCTTTGTCTTTACAGAAAAAAATTAAAATTCCTTCTATTTCATTATATATATATATATATATATATATATATATATATATACTAGCAGGCTTTGCCCGCTTTGCTGGACATTAAACTTAAATGAGTTGTCAAAATCCTATATCTTTATTAATAACCTAAGTTCTTATTACTTACAAACTTTGAATAAACACCATAGAATGCAATAAACTCGCAACAATTGTTTCGGGTCGAAAACACACACGACCCTTCATCAGGCGAATAAAGTAAGCACGAGTGCTGCAGCCAAAGCGGCAACGCACCTTAGGTGCGTTGCCGCTTGCCCATACCAAATGAAAGGGGCTATTTTTCTGAATCCAGGGGTGCAAACAGTTTTTCGATGCGACAATTAGATTTTTTAAAAATAACTAAAGTATGAAATTTAAGTGTCAACGGAAAAATAAATTAGAAATATCAGACCAACGAGATATATAAAGTAGAGTGATAAATGGTAACCCTTGAGAAGGTCCAAGATGAGTCATGTGACATGCTCTCCTTGCACCTGCCTGCGTATTCGATGGTTGCCTTGGTAACAGCTTATTTTCAGTAAATTTCTATGACAACGGTTTGGAGATTGTTCTTCGCAGCCAATGTTTTTGTTTACTTACGTAGTTTAATATTCTTTTATTTTAAATCATTTTGATTTTGATTTTACTTCTCTTTTATTTCGTGTAGTTGAACTTTAACCGACAAAATCTTAAAAATAGTTGAAAAATTATTATTTGTTGTTAAATTTAGCTCTTTAAAAGTTTAAATTTTCTTTTATAAACACTTTTAAACTTTGTTGGGAAACAATGAAAAAAAGGTATTTTATTATTTATTAAAATGCGAAATATGTGTAAAATTATTTTAAAAACAATTTATTTCGGTCATAGGACTGTCATGTTACCTAATAATAATGATAATTTGTCGAACTGATATTTTAAATGCCAAAATAGCGATAAAGGGCCAAACACAGCAACCTATTGGAGCATGTCACGTGATTCATCTTGAACCACGGAAAGCTAATCCTTCATCCATTGAATCAGCACTCTAATATATATATTTCGTTGTATCAAACCTATCGTTACAAATTCAGTACCAAATGAAAGGGGTGATTTTCTGAATCCTGGGGTGTAAACAGTTTTTCGATATGACAATTAGATTTTTTTAAATTAACTAAAGTATGAAATTTAGATGGAAACACTTCATTTCAATCTTTTCGTAATTCGTAGTGCGAATCACGCGAATAAAAAATTCTTTAACTTAAAAATTTATTTTTATATTTTATTTTTCCATTCAAAGCGTTTTAGTGAAAAAATATTTATGGCAGATGCGCAGGCGTTTTTTACCCACAATTCAAAAACTTTTTATTTCTATAGATGTAATTTTAAGTTGGGTGAAGACCTAAGATTCTGCCAAGCGCCGTTGAATTCCATCCAGCCGTTCTCGAGTGATGCCCGGACAAAAAAAGCGACATACAGACACGATGACGCACACACACACACAGGCAAAATTTTCTGAAGTCATTTTCGGCTTTCATGGTGTGTTAAACGTGAAGATATCGCAAATTTTTTTTATTCCGACAAATTTACAGACAAAACTCTGATTTTATTAATATAGATATAATTTTATTCCATTTCTCATTCAAAATGGTTTTCCTGCTCGATTGGGACCTGAACAATGTAAATTTTTATTGTTAGCTATACTGTTTTACGAAATCGTTGCAGCTTTCACAGCTTTATGAAGTACTTGCCCCCTGATGAGTTAATACTTCTACTTTTAAGCATTTTTTATTCCAATTATTATTCTGAAGTCCTTTAATTACTTTGTCCGCCATTATGTTTAATGGTCCTTTTTTTTTGTTGTTGTTTAAGTGGGCGTGAGTATTTTAATTGTTTTTTTTTTTTTTTTTTTTTTTTTTTGGTCTTTTATTGGATCTTAACATGTATCGCAACCTTTTTGTGATAGTTTCAGCAATGTGTTATTATCAGTTTTATTTTTGTTGTGTTGGTATTGACATGTATCTATTAAATGCTAAAATATTAAGGTTGATGTTTATTAAGATATCTATCATTTATATATATATAGTACTTTCGAATTTAATTCGTTTTTGATAAAGAAATGGTTCTAAAAGTTTATTATTAGGCATTAGTATTTCAAACCATCATTAAAGGGTGCAAATATCACAATGAATAAACGACCTTTTTATTATATTTTTTATGATGAAAACATTTTGACAAACATATATAATTCTACATGCATTGATATAATTATTATGCCCATTCAATTTCTTTCTTTCTTTCTTTTTTTTTTTTTTTTTTCTTTTTGACATTTTAATGAGATTCTAGCATGAATTGCAATGCATGTATATAATGTTATTCTTATGACAGGATCTTTAAATTAGCGATGAATAAACGATCTTTTTCATCATTTTTTTTTTTTTTTTTTTTGTGGTGAAAACATTTTGACAAACAAACATATAATTCTACACGCATTGATATTAATTATTATGCATATTTAAAAAAAAAATCGGCATTTTAATGAGTTTACAGCGTTAAATGCTTATGCATAATGTTATTCTTATGGGTGGACGTTTAAATCAGCGAAAATCGAGACTTGTATACAGCGCCAATTATTGGGTAACGGTAGAATATGTAAGTTCTCGCTGTAAGGCCTCTTCGGGTCATTTGGACAGCCGCAGGGAGCCATGATCGAAATCGAGTATTGCATGTTAAAAAAAGAACTTCTACTATAATTTCTTTAAAAACGAACTGAAGTGAATTGTGTTTATTGTTTTGCTTCTTGCTGATATGGAGGTGTTGGCTGTGCCCACGGATTAGCTAGAACTTTAATTGACAAAACTGTCAAAATGTTTAACAACATTCGAGGTATATTAAACCGAAACAGAGATCAGACTCGAGTGAGTGCTTTTATTAAGTAACATATTTTGTGAAAAACTTTTAAATAGAAAATACTTCAATTTAACCATATGCAGAAAATATTTTATTTCTTTTGTGTATAAGGAAAAATATCATTTTACAATTTTTCAGTTCTTAATTAAACAAAATATCGTAAACAATAAAAAGTTCGACAATTTTAATATTATGTGATTCGTAAAGAACAGATGGAAACTGTGGGGAGGGAAGAAATATTAAAACAATAAAAACGTATCTCTGATTTAACATTATGATTTCTTATGAACAAATTAGTTAGAAACAAGAAATGTTTAATTTGAAGATATCTTTTAAGTAATAAATAAATAAAACCAATAAGCTTTTTTTTGTAATGCTACTGACAGTATTACTTCACCTTTAACCTTTGTATATTTTAATTACACGTTTGTTTTAATTCTAATTGAATGGAGGAATGATTAGTTTATAAAAAAAAGTTGACACAGTCGAATATGAACGTCATACAGTGATGAATAGTCAATTTAAAAAATACAGATGACTGCATTATTTGTCAATAAATGATAAGATTTTCGTTTATGTAATGATTTTCACTTGTAAATTATAAAATAAACATTTAAGAGTCGGTTTTGATATATATACTTACAAGAGTTTTTTTTTTTTTTTGTCTTAGACATGAAATATATAGAGAAACTTCCCTAAGTGGGCACACACTGTGCCATTGAAAATTGGCTTTTTGAGGAGATGGCCTATTATTAGAAGTTAAGCGACATATACTATAAATTAAGTGGTTTTAATTATTTAAATTTACATTATAAGTTAATGCATATTTTTAATAATCATTAATATTATTTATTTATTTTTATTTTAAGAATTTTTCTGCAACAATTTTAATAGGAATTCTTTTATATTCTGAATGAGATTTTTCAACATAATACTAATATTATTTCTGAGTGAGAAAAGGCTCTATTAATTAAGGCCTTTATTGATTTTTTCTAAGGTTTTTTGTCACTGACAATCAGGAAATACTAGGATAGATTTTTAATTTTTAATGTGAGCAGTTTTAACACTTTTAGTTTACAATCTGAAATGAAGACCACTTAAAGACCATTGTATTTATAATTTTAAGTTAATGATAGATAATCGACTTTGATTTAAATTCACAAAATGATATTTACCAGCCATTTTTTTTAAAGGTGTTATAATTCTTACAGCTAGAGATCAACTTTAGATATACTGTTGACAGTGTTAAGAAAAAAAAAGGACAATAATAAAATCACTTGCTATTTTTAATACGTAACCCTTTGAGAGGTACTGGTATACACAGAGCACGATCTTACTAAGAGTGGGCCGAGAACCTAATATACTTTCAGGCCCCCTATCATGATTTACCATACCAAGAGAAAAAAGCAAACATTTTTGATGCATTAAAATACATCTATGAGCATGTATGTGAATATTGGTAGCACACTTTTTAGCACCGGCCAAAATATTTTCCCCATAGTTTTTACTACTCTTTGAAAAGAAAAAAGTCTTAAATATTTCCATTATTTCACCCAAAAATGCATATTTTAGTAGAATATTTCTTATTTGTAAAATTTTTCATTTTAGTTTTAGAAGTAAAAGTTTTCAGAAAGCATTGTTTTTAGGAACATTTTTATGTAATTGTTGTGAAATTTTTTTAACTGAAAATGAAATTTTGGTCACCCTAAGTCCATTGTCCCTTGGCCATTGCGTTAATCAGGCCTTAGGTACACAGATGGGGAAAAATGAAATTAATGCAAAATACATATTGAAACTAACTATTTGAAAGTAAAAAATCATAAAATAAAGATTTTAAAATTTCCAAGCGTTTGGCGGATCTCAGATTCATTTACTGACTTTTTAGAATAAAAGCAATTTAATCGGTCGTAGTAATTACAAATTGGGAGCTGTAAAATTACAAATAAATTACAGGGTTTGCATTTCATTTGAAGTTTTGTGAATCAGCTTGACTCACTGGTGATAAAACTTGCGAGTCGATATAAAAATGTGAGGCAAAGATGAAAAGCTGTTAGTCAGTTTAACAAAAAGTATATATTGAAAGAAAACATAGGCAAAATATAAATAAGATTGAGTTTAGGTAGACTCATGTTTGGCATATTTCGTGAGTGCACTAGATTGCCAGAGAGTGGCAACCTGAGCTTCTTTTAATATAATGCTTTAGTTTGATATTTTAGTGTAATTTACTGTTCTTCTGAGAGATATAAGAGAATTTAAATTATAAAATTTGCTTAGCTGTATTTAAAAATATAAAACTTCAATATACATGTGATTAAATTACAATGGTATTTTTTTCACTTTTAATTTAATTGCTTTTTAGATTTTTATCTGTATGAGTTTCATTTAATTATTTTAAAAGTTCTGTGTTTTATATCAATTAATCTCTTTATTTATTTATTTTACCTGCATCAGTATAGACTGCTAACAAACTTTAAATTCTTTAGAGCCCAGAATCATTATTATCACGTTCATCAGAAGATAGCTCTGAAAATAATGTTGATACAGCAGAGGTAAATGTTCAGTTTATTTTATTTTAAAAAATTCACCTATTATTACTGTCTTAGTTTTGAAAACCTATTATTGTCTTTTTTGCCTATTATTAATGTCTTAGCTTTCAGTTTGTTTTCACAAACCACTGTTTATCTTTTATTTAAAGTTTTATCTAAGTGTATTTAGGATTTTTTCTTTCTTTCTTTCTTCTTCTTTTTTTTTTTTTTTTTTTTTTTTTTTGACACACACTATCAAAAATTTAGATCTCCTATTTCTGATCTAAAAAGTTTCTATATATGTTCCCTGTTTCTATAGAATAAACAGCCTTGAGAGTGATGCAGAAAAATGGCATAAGTCAGGTTTTTCTCTATATCATAACTCAATTGCTTTTAAAGATTGTGCAAACTGCTTGTACAGTTTTTTCTAATGGTCTTGTTAAATAAAAAATAAAAACTTTCTAAATGACAAAATTTATGTACAGGGGTTGTATAAAAATTTAAAAAGTGTAACTTTTTGAAAAATAGCAGGGAGAAATTTTGGAGATATTTCCTATCTTGTTTTAAACACTTACATTTTACAATATTCTTTTAATTCTAATAGGTAAAGAATAAAATTGCATTTGAATCTTTTTAGGACACCCTGTGTATAATAAAGTGTGTAAAAATTATGATAGGTCAAAACAAAAAATAAAAATAATTCATAATTTTGTATAAAAATTTTCTCAAAGTATAAGAATAAGAATTTTCATAATAATATTTGTTTGAATTGAACTCATCCTTTTGATTTTTGGTTGTGAAAAACAATGAGAGAATTATGGGTGCTGACAGATATGGCTGTGTGTGTGTGGGGGGGGGGGGGGGTGGATCCTTCCATAAACCAGGGTTTGTACTCATCAGGGAAAACCTGGAATACTCAGGGAATTTTGATTTTGTTAAAAAAAAAGTCAGGGAAAAATCAATTATACTAAAACCTGGATAAACAAATATTTTTTTTCTTTCAAGTGTTATTTTTATGGTTTAGCTTCATATCAAAATTCAAATGATTAAGTACAGTGCAAAGCAAAAAATCCGGAATCGCTGGGAACGCAGCAATTCCGGATTTTCCAGATTTTTGGTCTTGCCTAAAAAATATAATGTTTTGGTGTAAGTACTTGGATAATATGCAAATGCAAGTAAAAAATAATATATTATGATTTTTAAACATATTCTGTAATATTTTTCTTTAATCAATTTTAACAATAAATTAATAAAAGTAAATAATTCAGCTTGAAAAACAAAACAGGTTTATTGAAATATTTGTATACAAAAATTAGTATAAATTACAATAAAAGAAAATAAATAAGAAAAACATACAATTTTAAAAACATTTCCGTGATTTTTTTTTTTTTTTAAGTACTTTAAGTTTTTCAGTTAAAGTATGGACATAATCAGTGGCGGATTTAAGGGGGGGGGGGGCTAGGGGGCTGAAGTCCCCCCCCCCCAAACCACTGACATTCACAATTGAATATTGCAATTGTAAATTTTTTATTGGTCTAGAATAACACTTTGGAAAATCTTAGCCCCCCCCCAAAAGTCAAGTTCTGGATCCGCCATTGGACATAATTGAAATAGAATGCAGAATTTAGCTTTGTTACTATTATTATAATTTTCTTCTCCCTCCTCTTTCAGACTTTGCAAATGCCAGTTTGAAGATTAATAAGAAACAAAATGTCTTTTCGTTTCTTTTTTGCACATATTTATACTAAAAAAAAAAAAAAAAAAAAGATTGCTGTTGATGATGATGATGAATAACACTGCCAAAATTGTCCGGATTTTTGGCTTCGTACCGTATTGTGAAAATACCCATAAAAACAATGATTTCTACCTGAATTTCTATCATGATCGGCAGTAGCATGACATCAATCACACAGTGGAAGTAAATGTATTTTCTCCTCTCTAGAGGAGTGTTTATTTAATTTGTTGCTAATATTTTCTTGATAATTGTCTGGGAACTCGGGGGAATTTTTTTCCTCATATTTATTTGAGTGCTAGCAGACTTTGCCTGCTTCGCTGGTCACTATATTTAAATGAATTTAAAAAAGAATCAATATTTTTTTATACCATTCTACAAATTAAAAGGAAAATACACTGAAATTGCTTAAAAACTTCACTTTGGGCCTCGCTGACTTCGACATAGACTTCTTCACTGCAATGTCTTGGTACTGGATAATTTAATTTAATTTATAGAAATGTCAATAATACAGGAAAAACTTCATTAGTCATTTTCTTTTTGTTAATAAACAGAATGGAAAACCCAATATTTTACATGAAGATATTTTGTGAAATTAGACCAATTTAAAAAAATGCTTTTCCTTTTTTTCCAACTCGCATTACAAAAATATTTTAAATAAAATTGAGAAAAATTGTACAAAAACATTGAAACAACTTGGATTTCTTGGCGGAATTTGAAATTTGGCACTGAAGTAGCTCGAACGTTTCTCGCCAAAATGTTTACTTAATGCATTTGCAATACCCATATCAACTCATCGCTGAAATGAAAACAAAATTATAAATAATTATAATATTACAAAAAACTTTTTATATACATTTTAAAATTTTTTGTTGAATCTTATAGCTATAGAACTACATTAGCACTTTATCAATGTGTAGAAAATTTTAAAGTGATAATGGCGTGAATTTTTGTGAGATGCATAATTTAATTTTTTATTATTTTTTAATGTTCACGTTTAATTAAATGTATTTATTTTTATGTCAAAAAACAAAAAAAAATTAACTCGTATTATTATTATTAGTTTTTTTTTGGCAACTATTAAATTATAGCTAATATTTATTTTCATATTTTAATTAATTAAAAGAAAGCTTTGCAACGTAATATCTTTAATAACTTGATATATATAGTGTCCACACAAAAAATGAACAGTTTTTAGAGCTCTTTTAAAAAGTATAACATCTATGCAGTACCTTTTAAAAAAAATCATCAGTTTTTACTAAAAAAAAGGCCAACATTCACCACCAAAGTAGTTAAATCTAAACCAATCAAAAATAAGAGTGGTCCAACAGGATGTGTTCCCGACAAACTCTTTGCTTTATCTATATAGATGAACTTTGAAGTTTGTTTTAAACTGTTTTTTTTTTTTTTTTTTTTTTCCATAATAAAAAAATAATACAGGGTTATTTTAAATAGTTAAATATTATGAGGAAACATTGTTTCATGAAAATTAGATCCTTTCTCACTCCATCTCCTAAAACAAAATTGCTTAGAGACAAATATAAAAATATCTTGCCCACTCTTGGATATTTTTCTGCCACCGCTCATGTAGAGAGTGTAGCTGTACAATAAAATTCTGTAATATTATTGAAAGAGAAGGATATCTGTAAAAGTAAACTAAAACTAAAATAGACAATACCATAAGCATGTGCTTCTATGTTCCATTTGTTATATGAGGCAGAATCTAAAGATTGTGCACATTAATGCCAAACACATAAGGAACAAAGGAAAATGTTTATAACATAAATTTGTCAACTAATATTTATTTTTTCAAAGGAATAAAATGAAATATTCGGTAGCTCATTTCTGTTATGTAGTGTTAACATTTTTATAATAATTTTTTCTGCATTTGGTGGACCTCAAATGAGTTATATTTTCTAGGGATTTCTTTGTCCTTTCTGCTTTGTGGCTTTTCCGACTGGTGATGCTCTTCAAAACCACTATGAGTGTGCACACAGTGAAAATTTAAATGATGCATCTAGTGAAGGAAGGAGTACATATATTTGTCCAGCCTGCAAAATGAAATTAGGAAGTGAAATTGAATTACAATCGCATTATACTAGGCATCATGCATCAGAAAAAAATGAGGTAGGTACCTGTTTTATTTTATATATTTCAGTCTTATGAATATATTTTTATTTGTGTGAATATTTTACAATATTATATTCTTTTATTAATTTAGAATATTTAAAAAAATTATCTACCTATTTTAAATTCCATAAATTCTTT
Source organism: Salticus scenicus (assembly GCA_963930645.1). NCBI lineage: Eukaryota > Metazoa > Arthropoda > Arachnida > Araneae > Salticidae > Salticus > Salticus scenicus. The sequence continues at coordinate 345,453,960 of OZ005648.1, forward strand.
AAAAATGTAAGCAATAGACAGATTATTCGACATCGATTAATGAAGCGTGTACAGTGTACATATGCATTTGCAACAGCATAATTTCATATATCGTACGGAAATGCACTCTTTCAACACTTTAAATTTTGGTGCTAGCAATAAACAAATTTACTTGTTTATATTTATCTAATTCCAGCTTACTGAGATTTGTGTCTTATGACAAATTTGTAAGTTTTTCGAGATGTTTGTATGTGTCTTTAGACCAAGCTATCAGTAGGGGCCCCGAAATGGGTTTGTGCTTTCTCTCAGTTGCAACATTAATCGGGGTCTGGCAATAGTAAGTTATTATTTTCAGAAATTTAGAATCCATGTCATGTCAAATATCTCTTTTAATGCATGCTGCATTCAGAATTTGAATTTGGAATTCTTAATATAGTATACTAATATGTTATCATGACTTAATATCCTTTTAACGGCTATGCTATGTTATTTATGGTTAAGATATTACCATTTAAATCTTATAGATTAATTGGAATAATTCTAAACCTATCTGAGATAATGCATTCAAATTTCTGAATATTCCTGCAGTAAAATTATAGGAGTTGAGATGACAATATTTAAATAAAATACAAGTATTACCTTTATTCTTGATTGGCATTTGGATTAAATAACTCATAGCCATAAACAATAATGTATTTTTGTTAAAAGTATTGTATGATAATGTTTACAAATTAGCTTTTCTAACACACACTCTATTTTTATGTGTAGAATTCTTTATGACAAATAATTTTTCATAAAATTTTTCTATTGGAATTAAAAAGTGTTCAGTTAAAAAGAAAAAAAAAATACCTTACAAATTTTTTATTATATCATTTTAATATTGTATTTATCTAGCATACTTTTCTGTTCTTGTAAAATGAAATTAGAGCATCAATTTGAAAGGCATATAAAAAAGAAATACTGTATATTTCCGTGTATATGCCGAGAATTTTTGGAAATTTGCCGGAAGCTGAATTACGGGGGTCGGCTTATATACGAATCCACATTTCTAGCAAAAAACGTACATTAAAAACAATGATTGAATACATATATTTTAAGCTTAAAAACTATATATAAAGTAAAATAGTGATATTAAACCTTATTTTTAAATAATTATCACATATAAAACTCTTAAATTAGCAATTTTAAATTTATTTCACGAAACGCTCAATGTAGTCATGTGTGTTTACATTTCTTTTTTCTTTTTGACCTCTTCCGGTAACTGAAGTCATCGGCAGAGTGCATGAATGGAGTAAATTCTCTGATTCAGAAATAGTATAAGAGAAACTTGAAAAAACCGGACTCCCGATCATATTTTTTATTTATACAATTAAATTTAAATCATCTCTGTTCTCCCGGTATTACGGTAACAATCATTTTCAGCTGCCGGGACTTGGGTGTGCGTCTGTGTTTACCTCCCTTCTGATAGGGTTGCCAGAGTTGAAACTATCGCCATTGCCGAACACACAGCGATCGTTTTACATTATAGCGTTATAGCTAAGCAAGGTAAGGAATTCTATTGGATAAGCTTGCATTTTGTGCAATTTCATTGGACAGATTATCCTGAAAGTTGTATAGATTGGCAATATTTTCTCCATTTTGGCGATATACTCGAACTTTAAAAAGAGTATTTTTTCAATTTGGCTTATACGCGGGTTTGCAATTTTGGGCAAATTTCTGCAGGGAAAAACGTAATATCGGCTTATATTCGGAAATATACGGTATATTTTTAAATATTTTCAGTACACACACACATATGTATATATACATACACTATACTGGTTTTAAAAAAAAAATTAAAAAAAAAAAAATAATTTAAAAAAGAAACCTAGTATTAATCAAAAGGAATTCATTTAAATTACTTTTTACTATAAAGGCTTTAGCTAATGATTTTGTATATAAATTAGATAGGATATAATTTTCATCACCAGAGTCATTGGCATAGCACACAATGTTGGTCAATTAAGCTGGTCTGCATCTAATTAGCACTATTTGCTCTTCTGCAAGAAAGAAAATGGTATTTTTCTGTTTTGTAAGTAAAAAAGCTGATTTATGGATGGATCTATTAATATTTTGAAACTTCAGTATTTCTGGATGACAATGAATATTTAGGATTTTCCAATTTTAACCAAATATAAATAACAGATTGTAAATGGAAATGCCAAATCAATTTTAATGAACAAAAAAAAAAAAAAAAAAAAAATGACCAGGCCAATAATCAAATCCAGATCATTTGCATAATGTGTTAATACTTTACCACTGAGCTAACCCAGTTCATACCTGATCAGTACTATTCATTCTCTTGAAAGATTGAATTATTAACTTATTAAAACTAAAAACCTTACTTTAAAGCTTCATCTATAGTGACCTTCGCTGGTATCTCGCAGCATCTTCAGTGGTCAGTCTTGGTGGCCGGCATTCTTGGTGAAAGTGATGATGTTAGTTTTTCCTGGCCCAACCTCCAGGAGATAGTATCATGCTCAGTCATTGTCGACCTTTGGCTCGTTGCCAATACAAGAATTGAAATTATTAATAATTTCAACCGTTTCCTGATGAAACACATCGTAGGGTTTTCGTAGTTTGTAATTTCTGTAACCCCATCAAAGTTAATGTCTATTATTTCATTTTGTGCGGTTTTAGCTAAAGCGGAAGTATTTTTATTGAATTTGATGTCAAAAATACATTCTTTGATTCTGATTTTTATCTTTAGTTTGAACAAAGGAATTTTCGAAATAGAATGAGCCTCGAACAGTCAAGGTACAACCTGTTTTCCTATTTTCTTCTTTTGTGCATAATTTTGAAACAAATGAACATATAAATAAAAATTTGGAAGGCACATTCATTATCAAATTATTAATCAAATTTATATAACTTTAACACAAGCAAAAAATTTTAAACTGCCATAACTTCAATTTTTAAAAAAAGTAAGCATTGAAAGGAATGAAAAATGTAAATAATTTTAGCAAAAAAAATTAAATGAGAAAGGATGTCAAAGGTGCTTTACAGATAGTTGAAGGTACACATGTCTCCTAAATGTTAAATTAGAAATGAATTTTTCTTCCTGTATTCCCTTTTCTTTTTCCTCCATAAGGAAGTTTTTGGAATAATATAATTATTAATTTGTAAACATTGAGCATCATCAAAATAATAAAAATGTCAATAAATTTTTTTTAATGAACAACTTATCCAATTTTCATGTTCGAATGTTTATTTATTTTTTCAAAGTTATTCACATACGAAAAAAAGAAGAAGAAAGAAAACACAGAAAAGTGAATACAGAAGAAAAATTTGGTTTTAATCTAACATTTGGATGCATGTGTACCTTCATCTTCCTATAATGCACATTTGACACCCTTTCTCATTTAGTTTTCTTTGATAAAATTGTTTGAATTTTTCATTTATTCCAATGCTTACTTTCGACAAAAATTGAAGTTATATCAGTTTAAAAATTATCACTTGTGTTAAAATTATGTAAAATTTGATTTATAATTTTATAACGAATGTGCTATCCAAATGTTATATTTATATGCTCATTTGTTTCAATATTATGCACAAAAGAAGAAAACGAGAAAACAGGTTTACCATAACTTTTGGAGGCGCAGTGTAATGCTTAGAGGTGCATGTTGACACAAGTTACAACCCTTCCATTATTGACAAAGCTCTTTTTAAACTACAACATCCCCATGCTTCACGTCCTTTTACACCTAAGTTCTCTTCTAATATTTGTATTGTTTTGACTTTTTCCCCTAAATCTAGTTTTGCTATAGCACTACATGCATTATTTCAAAAATTCTCTCTTTGAAAAAATATCTTTTCCATTTTGGATCTGCTATGTGGATGATATTTTCACTTTGATTGTCACTTCTCGGCACAATATTGATGATGTATTATGGATCATAAATTCTCTTGATAGATATTAACGTTTTCTAATTTACATATGAAATTGAAAACAATGGTTCACTCCCTTTTCTTGGTACCCTTGTCTCTCGCATTGAAAAAGGCTTCTGCACTACTGTTTATCATAAAAATTTTGCAGTTTCATTACCACCCCATGCTCATCTATGTCATTCACCTAACCAGAAAATGGCTGCATTTTATAATTTTGTTAATTATGCCCTCAACATTTGTTCTGATCCTGAATCCCTTCACTCTGAAATCGAATATCGAAAAGCAGTTCAATGTTTCTTTAATTCTTGCTGTTGACAGAAATTACAACCCTTTCATTATTGATAAAGCTTTTTTTAAATTGCAACATCCCCATACTTTATGTCCTTAACTCCTCTTCCAATATCAGTATTGTTTTGCCTTTTACCTTTAAATCTAGTTTTACTATAGTTAAAGTTTTCAAACAATATGACTTTAAAATAATTTTTTCATTTACAAACAAATTAGCCTTTTCTATGTTAAAAAACCCTGTTGACATACACAACTCTTGGGGTATTTGTAGTATTCCTTGTCAATATGGACAATCATATACTAATCAAAGTGTAAACTCAAGTTTGTCTTTAAGAATACATGGGTTATTTTCAGAAACAAGAAACAAACAAATTGGCCATTGCTCATTATTGTGTGGAGAGTAACCACACTTTTAACTTTAATTCATCTGGAATAAACTATCAGCCTAAATATTAACACGAACTCGATTTTCTAGAAGCTTTCTATAATTATAAAAGTCATAAAAATGTCATTGTGATTTTGATGTACTCTGTACTCACTCTCTGTGACTGTTAGAAATATTACATTAAATCTATATCTGTTCTTGATTTTCACATACCATTTATATAGCTTTCTATGTCCCAATTTCCTATCGGCTAACGGCTTCAGTTTCTTAAATTCCTATTGGCTGCTATTCTGATTCTAGAATTCGCTTCCCTATCTACATATGGGAGCAAAAGTCTGTCTTGTCATTCTACTCTGATGACAGTATGTTTAATGTTACCAAAACTGCAGTTTGCTTACTTAATATTTTTTACATTGGCATTTTCAAATATTTATTTGAAATCGTTTGAATCGTGTTGAATATCGTTTGTAAATATTTATTTTGTATTTTTGTTCAATGTCAAGTCTGGTTATATAAGATAACAGAAACCTAAAAAATAACTTAAATATAAAAAAGGATTTAAAAAAAAAAAAAAAAATTGGAATATTAAAGTGATAGACCTCCTTTAATTAGGTATGCTAATAACTTTTGAAAAGCATTTTTTTTTTTTTTTCCATACATTTTATTTTATTTTTTATTTGAGTTTTTATAAAATATTCTACTTTTTATAGGGTGATGCAAAATCTATGGAATTACAATTAAAAGCTTGGGAAGAAATTAAATTATATTGTAAGTATGTTTATTTTTCTTATTATTTATATATGATAATGAAGTAAAATCTACATGGTGTAAGTTAAGTTGTATAATAAAATTTGAGTCAGAGCAGAAAGTTTATTTGAAAACTAAAAATTGTTTCAAATAAAGTTTATTTGTTTCTTAAATTTAAAAGTTATAGCTTTTATATTTTGTGTGCAGTTTACATATGAAAATATATATATGCACACATATATATGAAAAACCTTTTCAAATATTTCACATGAAGAAATGGATATATACAGTCATTTGCAAAAGTTTAAGACCTGTAGCATAGCTGATTTTCATTATTTTAACACATTGCATCATTTGCAGTTGCACAGATTATTGTGTCATCTCATATGCTGATTGCATCACACTACTGCTATAAATAAAGGTGCCTGGCATATTTATCGCCGGTTGTTTATTGGATTTTGTCGTAGACAGTTCTGTTGTGTAATTATTGTAATGGGTAAAAAACCTTCACTTACTGTTACAAAAAGGTCAGAAATATTGACCCTGCATAAAATTGAATTTTCTGCACATCAAATAAATTCAAGGATAAATGTGAGCAAGACAGCTGTGCATCAAGCTATTGTTAAATTTAAAATTTTGGGAAAATTTATGGACCTTAAGAATTGTTTCTTTTTCCATACTTGGAGTAAGTCGGGGTTTTCTTGTGGGTTTATTGGATGATAAACCAAAATCTTTAGCCAAACGTCTTGAAATAGTACTCAGACTTTGGTGCCTTTTGCAGCCAGAGAATGTCTAATGGTATTGCAAGAGGTTCTTGGATCTCGTACAATCATTCTTATCACGTGATAATCACATGCACTCGTTTTTCTTGGGCAACCACTTAAGTTCCACAAATTTTCCCGAAATTTTAAATTTACTAATAGCTTGATGCACAACTGTCTTGCTCACATTTACCCTCAAACTTATTTGATGTTCAGAAAATCCAATTTTATGCAGGGTCAATATTTTTTATCTCTTTGTAACAATGTGTGAAGGTTTTTTACTTGTTACAATAATTACACAACAATACTGTCTACGGCAAAATCCAATGAACAACTGCCGATAAATGTGCCGGCCACCTTTATTTATAGCAGTAGAATGTGGCTGATAAAGTAGCTGTGAATCAGCACGAGATGATGCAATAATTTGCGCAAATGATGCAACGTGTTAAAATGCTGAAAATCAGCTACTGGTCTTAAACTTTTGCAAATGACTGTATACACACACATTATATGTAAAATATTAAAATTGCTGGGCGCTTAGCAGGAATTTAGGTCTTTACCCAAATTAAAATGATATCTATCAACTTTTTAGAAATTCCCCCACATTCCCCCCTCGGGGGCAAAAGACAAAAACACGTTTGTTCGGGTATCACTTGAGAACAGCTGGACAGAATTCAACGGCGTTTTGCTGGAATTTAGGTCTTTACCCAACTTAAAATTATATCTATCAACTTTTCAGAAATTCTCCCATGTTCCCCCCTGGGGAGTAAGGGGGGGGGGGCAAAAGACAAAACAGGTTTGTCTGGGTATTACTCGAGAATGGCTTGATGGAATTCAACGGCGTTTCACAGGACTTTAGAGCTAACTTAAAATTATATCTATCAACTTTTCAGAACTTCTCCCACTTTCCCCTGTGGGGGAGGCAAAAGACAAAAACATATTTGCCCGGGTATCACTTAAGAACAGTTGGACAGAATACATCAGCGCTTCGCAGGTATTTAGGTCTTTACCCAACTTAAAATTATAGCTATCAACTTTTGAGAACTTCACCCCCTCCCCCCCCCTTCCCTGGGGGAGCCAAAAGACAAAAACATGTTTGTCTGGGTATCACTTAAGAACGGTTAAACGGAATTTGTCAGCGCTACGCAGGAATTTGGGTCTTTACCCAACTTAAAATTATATCAATCAACTTTTCCGAAACTACTCCCCTTTTTCCCTTGGGGGGGGGGGAAGACAAAAACAAGTTTTTAATCATAACTCGGCTCCTAATTACTTCAGAGTAAAGAAACTGCACATGGGGAGACTAGACATGAGTACAAATAATACACTATCTGCAATTTAGGAATTTTCGAATTTTAAGGGAAGGGAGGGGGAAAATCAATTTTTGGCGGGAAATATTTTACCAAAAATGGAATAAAGATATTGAAAAAAGTCTATGTGACTTTCTTAGGATATTTCCAAATACACATTTTTGTTTTTTTGTGTTTTGCAGTGGGGTTTTTTTTTTGGGGGGGGGGGGGGTTACAAGGGGGTGAACTGAAGACACCCCTTTTAGCCCTAAATTTGTCCTGATAAATCTATGGGAGCTGCGGTCGCGAATTTTGGTGCTTGGATTGTTTATATGTATCTGACACCTAAAGTAACGGGATTTCTCAAGATCACCTCTATTTTCCCCAGGGGAGGACAGAAGTCAAAAATACCTTTTGTGAGCATAACTCTGCTCCAAATTACTTCACAGTGAAGGAATTGCACAAGGAGACTACACATTAGTACAATTAAAATATTATCTGTGATTTAGGAAATTTTGAATTTTAAGGGGATGGATAGAAGAAATCCATTTTTAGTGGGAAATTTTGCAAATTCTGGATTTTTGAGTAAAAGTCTGCCAAAAATGGAACAAAGATGCTAAAGACAACAATGTGACTTTAGGATATTTCCAAAACATGTTTTTGACATTCTCTTTTCCTTTTTTTTGTGATTTTCGATTTTTTTTTTTTTTTTTTTGGGGGGGGGTAGGGGGGGGGGTACGAAGTAGCAAAATCAACCCCCCCCTCCTTATTTTTATTTTAGCACTATATATTTGTCTTGGGAAATCTATGGGATCTGCAATCACGAAATTTGGTGCGTAAATTGTTTATATGTATCCAACACTTATTGTAGCAGGATTTTACAAAATTCCTTCCCCTTATCCCCTTGAGGTCAAGGGGGCTATAAACACATGTAAAAACACGTTTTCCCGTTTGAAGTCACCTTACATTATCTTAGAATGGCGAACTTTGGTGTGTGGATGTTGATTAGGTGTACGCATTATGTACTTTGTCGAGATTTTGCAAAACTTTGAACTTAGCCACTGAGGAAGGGGAACTAAAAATCGGGTAAGTTTCTGCCGAAGGCAATGAGAACACGGACTCCTCATATTGTGAGCGAGAAAAATCTCTACCGAACTCTGAGAACTTTAACTTAGGTTAATTAATAATGATATGGGATTTTGATGATTCATTTAAGTATTGTGTCCAGCGAAGCAGCCAAAACCTGCTAGTATATATATATCTGTGAAAGGATGAAAAATAGTTACATTTAATTAAAGAAAAAAACATTTTAAAAATTCAGAAATCGCTATTTAAAATTATAAATTATTAATAATTCATAATTGCCCCTTTATGTTTTGTTTCACGGTTTCACCATATACACACACACATATATATATAATATATAATGTAAACTACTTTACCACATTTTTTTTTTTTTTTTTTCAGAATAATTTGGCTCTGTCTGGTGCAGAAAAGGGAAAAAAAAAAAAAAAAAACTGATCAAATATTTCTTTATATTGATTGTGAAAGCTTCTGTAAAACTTTACCACACTAACTCAACACCACATTAACGGAAACTGCACTAATTAAGAGATACTTATATATTTATTATCATTATTTTTAATAAAGATAACTTTAAAATATTTTCTGGTGACTGTAAAATATTCCTTTATTATTCATATAAATTGATAGTAAGTGTGATGCCATCTAATCTGATTAGATAATTCTGTATAAAAATCTAATTTTTTCCAAGTAAAACTCAATTAAATTTATACAATTTATTATGAAAAGCATTTTGCTTTATTCTTAATTTAATGTGTGAAAGGTCAATTAAATGATTAAAAATATAACATCATTATTGTATTAATTTAAACGCTAAAGCATGTATTTCAATGGAATTATTAGCTCACTGAGTTTTATAAAATCCTGATTATAAGATTCTCCCTTTTTTTTTTTTTTTTTCTTTTAATTCATTAAAGATATAGAATCACAAGATTAAAAAAAAAAAAAAAAAAAAAAAAAAAAAGTTTTAATTCTTTGAGCAAAACAACAGCTACTGTCTATTGGTGTACAGGTTTAAATTACTTTATATTTTCCTTTGGTTTATTGCTTCTAAGTTTTTTCCTATGTGGCTGAATGACAGAAATAATTTAAAAATTCTCAGAGCGAGTTTACACTTATAAAATACACATAGTGGTTTTTAGAGTAAAAATAAATAAATAAATAAAATAGGGAGAACATATAGTCATGATTTGGAATTATTATAATTAGTATTTTATTTTCATTTTTAGTGGAAAATGAGCTGAAATCTAAGTGCCAAGAAATAACTAAGCTGAAAGAAGAGAGAGATGGACTTGAACAAATAGCAGCCAAACAAGTAGGTTAAATCCTGTAATTAATTTAAAAATAATTTGCTGTGAATTTCATAAGCAGCTTGCTTAAAAAAAAAAAAAACTATTAGTAAAAGGATTTTTTTATGGTATAATTTTAAATGCTGTTAAACAATATCTAAATATCACACACTACACTTTACTGTTATATGGGTTAGCACTGACAATGACCCCATACAACATAACCACTGCCATTATACAAAACACTCTCATTTTATAAATGTCTTACAAAAGATTATATAGTTATTGAAATTACATCAAAATGATCTGTAGTTTTGTTGTATCTTAAATAAATTAATAAAATATCAAATTAAGTGATTTATTTGGTTACTTAAAATAATTTGAATCTATAGGCCATAATAATAATGAATTCTTCTGTATATCCTTGTAAAAGAACATTATTCTTACAAAATAAATAAATAAAAATGTAAATAAATGAGAAGTGAAAAATAATGTTAATAAAAAAACAATATTCTTACACTTACGAAAATGTACACAGTTCATGTGACAGTGATCTAAAACAAACCTACCAACTTTCAGCTCAATTAGACACAAAGTATTTAGACATTGTGTTCACTCCCATACATACACACACACATGCATATATCACCATAAAAATAGCAAAAAGGAACTCATGAAACTTCAAAATGTTTAGATGTACCAAAATGTCATTGCTAAATTTATTTGAGATTACAATATTTTCCTTACATAGAAGGTTTTTGAAAATTTTGCTGTCTCTGATTTTAATGTTAAATTATTTTGTTTTTATGGAAATTCCTCATTTTGAATGTTCAATTTGCCTTATAATTTATTAAGAACACTGCAAATATCACTTAGTAGAGGAAACTATATGATATATTGTTGATTAGTCTCGCCTACTGCATGCAAGTAACAGCTTTCAGGGTTTTTCATGTAAGGTAGTTTCACCCCTGCAGGTTTTATTTACCTACGCATAAAGCTTTTACTTTAGAAATATATTTGAGTTGAAATTTCTGTTTTATATCCTTTTACTGTTAGCAGCTCTAACTCTTCTAGTTTATTTTAGCTTATTTTGGAGAATATATATATACATGTATTGAAAATCTGTTAAACACAATTTGAAATTGTATTCTATGATTAATATTTTGAACTACTTGTTGAATTTTAAGAATTATTATTTTTATTGTAAACTTTCTTCTAAGAACTGTTCCTTTAATTTGTTTAGACAAGTGAGCTTGCAGATTTAAAACTTAAGATAGATGAGTCAAACTCAATTCAAGTACGTTTACAGTCGGCACTTAAAGCAGCTGAGGTATTTATGCATTACATATAATCTCCATTTTAAATTGATTGTTAAACATTTATAAGCTAACTTAAGGTCTTTTTTTTTTTTTTTTTTTTTTTTTTTTTTTTTAAGATTTTAATTACTAAATTAATATTTCATCTTGAGTGTAAATTTTTATTTGTGGTATTATTGTCAAACATTTATAAATTAATCTAAGAGCTTTTCTCTCTCATCATTAGAATTTAAAGATATCTAAGTTAATTCTCGTGAAATATTTATAATATAATTTTTTTAAAAGGAGAGTAACTAACCTTTTATAATAGATAATCTAGAGATACATTGTAGTAAGTTAAAAAAAAAAAAAAAAAGTTAATACTTTTTGTAAAGGTATTTCTCATTTGTGTTTGCTTAATTATATTTCTTATTACATTAAACATGCCACAAGCTTATTATTTTATTTTACCTTTAAGGAAAAGGCAGCTAAGCTAGAAGTTGAAATACAACAAAGGTGATTTTTCTTTATTTCTTCTCCCTTCCCCCAACTTAAATTACTTTCCTTTATGTTATATCATTTACTTTAAATATTTTTCTAAATGTTGTGTTATCTTTTTAGATTGTACAAAATTATAAACGTTTTTTTAAATGCCATTTGTAAATTATCATTGTATAAGTAATATCTCTATATTAATATTGATAAGTTATCTATGTCAGTATAAAGATAAGATAATTTTAATAGTTTTTTATTTTTTATTTATTTATTTTATACTTCCTTTTTTTTTCTTTTGTTATATGGACATGGAGCTTTAGTTATTTATAATTACAGTAAACATTCATTTGTATACACTCTTATTTCACCTTCTAGTATAAAAAGAATAATAGTCATAAATAAGAGCACAAGATTGAACTAATTATCACTGAGCAAATGTATCAATTACTGTTAGTTTTTTTTTTAAATAATATAACCATTATTGTACATTAATTTGAGCTTTACAACTATTAATTTTTGTCCCAATATTACTTATTTAAGGGTTGGCACATTTAATTTTTTTTTTTTTTTTTTTTAAGTTCTTTTTGCTCTATCATTAGCTGCTGTTTAAATCTTTACGGCGATAGGACATATATAATGATTAAAAATGTTGTATTTTTCTTAATCATGGATATTATTTTTGTATACATCTCCAGAATGGAAAGTCATAGAAAGAACGAAAAGCGAAGTGCACAACTAGGTGTCATAACAAACCTAAATATGAATTTGTAGCGTTCTATGTCCAATCATTTTTTAGTTTGGGATACGTACATACATAAGTTATGAAAAATTGCGTAAAATCATAGATATCTCTAAAAAGAGAACTTGTGTCAAGACCAAAATTGATTATGTACAACTATACGTCATGACAGTCACAAAAATAATTTTGCAACATTCTACGACCATTCATTTTGAGCTATGTGAGATACAAAATCCATTTCACAAATCAATTTCACAATACTTCTCTATACTATATATAAAATAAAAAGAAGGAAAAAAAAATCTATTGATTAAAAGATGAGTGGTTGGTGATTTCTCAGGAAGCAGAGGCTTGATCTTTTAATTACAGTGACTGAATGTGAATTTATTTTGAAACTCTGATTCTAAGACAAAATTATTGGATTTATATGATTTTTTTTTTTTTTTTGTTATAAAGTGGTTTCAAAATTGCCAAAAAGTAAATTAAAAAATTAAAGTGTTTTTATTTTCATGTGGTAATTATTTACTGCATTCATTCCAGTAATATTTCTGATGTACATTTTGGTACTTTTTTGTTAGCCATTCACAAATTTTAACAATATGAAATTTTTTATTTTGGTGATGAAGCAACAAATCAACAATAAAAGCAATTCGAGAAAAAAAAAAACTCATATTCATAAAGTAAATTGCTCATTTCATTTAGAATTGCTTTTCCCCCCAGAAACTAAAGAGGAAAAATAAATAAATAAATAAATAAATAATGCAATATTTGTGATTTATTGCTTGAACTTAGCGTACAGAAAAGTACCTATATTTATGAGATTAGGGAATCTGTATATAAACCAATCTCCTGTACTTTAGTTATAGAAAAAGTTTCAAAAATTTTCGGCTGCCTATATATAGAAATATATGGTAGATCAATTGTTTGGCTTGAATTTAGCTTAAGAAACATAATTAACTATATTTTAGTATAGCATTATAATATTTTTTAATTAATTTTGCATGCATTGTAAAATAGTTCATGTAGAATTTTAAAAGTAAATGAAAAGAATATAAGAAATATTGATTTCCTTTGTCTAACATATGTATAATAGCAATTTAAGATTATTATTGATATCAAATGTGAAAAATCCCCTGTTACCCTTAACCCCCAAAAAGCAGTTAGAAGTAAATTAGAAAAAAAAAAAAAAGCTAATTGTCTTTAAAAGAATAGGTTGTAGATAATTTATTTATTATGACTAGTGAATTTTATGCTCTTTAACCCTCCGAACAGCTGATATATATTTTTCCGTACACTGAGCAGTAGTTTTTCTCTTGATACACTAATAATAATAATAATAATAAAAAAACATTATTGTATATTCTTAGCTTGTTTTTAAAGTATGAAAGTCATATTATGAGGTTTATCTTGACATCCATAGTCACCTTTTTAATTTCAAACTGAAGTAACTATTATTTTGGGACATTTTAAAAAACACGCTGCGAAAAAATAAAAAAATTTCCCATTTAGAAGATGTTCAGTGAATTAAATTTTCAATATTATGATGGTTTAATGTTCAATTTTATTACATCTTTTGATGATGCATATACATTTAAATAGTTTGGTAAATGCACAATATAGGAAAGGCTAAATAAAATACCAGCCAGTAATTGATTTGGTGACAATGATGAAACATTTTTAATTTTTCTTTTCTTCTATTAATATATCTTATCATTTTATTTCATTAAAGTGTATTTAAGGTGTAATTCTTGGATGCTTTCTGCTTAAAGATCACAAAATCATAAAATTTTGCTTTAGACCTGAAGAGGATGATGTTATTGAGCTGAAGAAAGGAATAAAATCTGTTCAAGAAAAAATGAATGAATTGGCTTTGCAGAAAGAAGCGGAGAAAGACTCCTTGCAAAAACAATATAACATTTTACAAGAAACTTGCTCAAAGTAAGTTTTTATTATTATTTTTATTATATTCATGTTTAAATATTTGCTTTTTTCATTAGCACATTTTTTTTTTTCTTTTATTGTTTTTGTTTAATAGATCAAACCTTCAATAATTTCCTTTAAATTTTAGTTGATCAGTGTTCTGTTGCATAGAATACCCAAATTATTTCATTTTTGAAACCGTTAAATTCAAATAAAAATGTGCTCTGATTTATAATAATAGTGGAAAGCACTACACAAATCAATCCATAATCTTCAACTATGACGCTCATTCATTCATAGAAAATAAGATTTTCTTTTTGGAGGGTAAGAGAGGGGTGTAGAACAGAAGGTGCACCTCCATAGTGTACCTTAGGTTACTAAATATGTCATATATGCATAATATAGTGTTTTTGAATTCAAATGCAAAATCTATATTCATTGTCACACTTCACTGCAGATTTCCTGTGGCATAGTGTTCCACCTGAAGGTGCACACACACAAAATCAGAATGATGAGTGCAAGCTGCACAAAAAGTTACTTGCATTCACCTTTAGGCCTGAATAGGTTAGCTACAACTTTATATGTATATATATTCAAACTTTGAAAGGTAGTGCACTGTAAAGATTGAATAATTCATTTTCCTGAGTGTTGTATCAAATTTATAGTATAATTTGTATTTTTTTTTTTTTTTTTTTTTTTTTTTTATGTATTTTTATGTTTTAGCATTTGGTTGTGTCAAATAAGGTATTTGAATAAAAATAAGATACTGAATGCTGTGTTTGATTATAAAATAATTAGTTTTACATGTAATTATAATATGATTAACCATAAAAAATATAACTTCTAGATTGCAAGTTGAAAAAGCACATTTAGAAAGTTTTGTAAGGAATTGCCCTAAAAAAGAAGAAATAGACAGGTACTTTCTTTTTCAAATTAAAAGTACACCAAAACAATTAATATATTTCATTCTAAAAATTATTTTATTAAATTTCAGCCTGCACCAAAAAATATCTGAAATGTCTCTTACCATCACTAATTTGCAAGAAGATCTGAACAAGAAAGAAATAGAAAAACAAAAATTGCAGCTATCATTAGAAAAAGTAATTAGATATGAGCTTTCTTGCATTGCCTTTTTTAATATTACAAAAAATGTTAATTAGAATCTTTCATATATCTATAAAAATACATTTTTTGCATGAATATATTTGTCCAAATAAAAATGTCTGTAAATCATTTTAATAATAATATAAAAAAAAAAAAAACTCCTTTATAATAGAGCTCCTTTGTGTTTCGTGATTACCTCTGCTTTATGAGTGATGTTTTACGGCTTTTCTTTTCCACTGAAAAAGAAAACCTAATTTCTTCTTCTTCGTTTTTTTCTTTTGTCAGACAGACTGTTTTATCTAACATAATTTCAGGATAGATTGACAGGAAACAAACATATTTAATAATTCTAATATCATTGAATCTTCATAGATGTGCTAAGTTACAGTTTTTCATGCTTCTCATAGTTTATTTTTCTTGAATATGGAAAACACATCTCCGAAAATTCCCACCATCTTGCTTTGTATCAAAATTTCTGAAAAATTCGTGAATGGTTATTTTTGAATTAGGGATCTTATTATAAAAAAACTTCAGAAGTTAGTGTTTCTGATTACAGCATAATCATCAGCTTTTCATTATTATTATTATTACTGCATTTAAAGGTATAATATTAGCAGTATAAGAACTGATTTAAAAATAAAATAATAAAAGCATTACTTTGGAAGCTTTGACATCAAAGCTTCCAAAGTTAAGGCCTTTATTAGTTTTAAATGTTATAAGCAGAAGTTTCAATTTACATTCAAGAGAAGAAAAAAAATTGTAATTTTTGTGCTACAGACTTTAGTATATAGTACAGTTTGATAACAGCTCTTTAATTATTTTCTTTAAATAAATTATGTCAATCCAAAAAATATTTTCTGATTATGCCTTTAATTATTGACAGTCGATAAATTTCCAGTCTAAATTTACATAACATTTAATAATGGAATTGTTGTATTTTTGTCATTCTAATTATCAAATATATTAATATTGTAGTTTGAAAATTATGATGAAATCAAATCTTCATTAACCGAGAAAGAAAATTCTATTGAAGAATTACGAAGGCAGTCTAATGAAAAGTAGGTTTTTTTTTTTTTTAAATCTTTTTATTTTTGTTATTAAATGTATTTTGAAGAAACTTATTTTTAATTTTAAAATATACTTTTTACATTTGTAGAGATTCCCAAATCTCAAAGTTAAGAGATGAACTGGATAAATTAAGAAAAGACACTGAAGAAATGAAAGTAGAGAAAGAGAGGCTGTTTTCTGAAGTAATTTTTTCTTACTATTTTTATTTATTTATTTATTTTTGTAATAATTTTATGCATATTCAGAATTATTTTGCTTGAATACTTGGTTATTTGATTGAAACTTATATTTAGCCTATCACTGTTATTTAATTTGTTACTCTGTCTTTATATCTGCAACTTTGATTAATTTAATAATATTTAATCAACAATTTATAGAAATTATTCATTTGTATATAGTATAATATAAGGAAAATAGTCTCTCCCCCACTTGTGTTAGTTATCTGATCGATTAAACTCAATTGCTTAAAGAACTATATTATATATTTTTAGGAAAATAGGACAGTTTACTTAACAGATATGATATTTGAATTATTATCAGATATCCAGTGTTAGTTTTTTTTTTTCTTTTTTGTGTGTTTTTTAATTGAAAGTTTTGGGTATTTCATTGGAATCACTTACTTCAACTAGTATGTATCATCAAACCTGATAGTTTTATAATTTTTAATATATTTGAATAAGGCTGTACAATATTAAAAATTTGATACTGCAGTATATTCTCAGTTTATATATATGTTGGTAATATGATATTACTTTAGAGAGAAAATGTGTGGGAATATGGCTATTGATAGATATTTTTTTTTTTAATTCTGTAACTTATTTTTTTTTTTTTTTTCACTTTTTAATACAATTTAAATAAATAAAAAAATATAAATAGATTTTTGAACTGTATTTGTTAATTAAAAATTATTAAAATATATGACTCACAATAAGTAATAAGGATCGATCTCTTGCAATATTTGTCATTTAATAATTATACTGCTTTAGTAGCACATATTTTACACCTGATGAAGAAAGGCCACATCCTTTCAAAACCAGTTGTGCTTTCTTTGAATTTATGGCATGTGAAGGTTTAAATATTGATTGTACACTAGTTCTATAATTTAATATTGTTATAATAATAAATTCTAATTAGAAATGTGCAATAATATGTCTGTAGAAAAAATATTCATGGTAAATTTCTTAAAAGTAATTTTCAGCATAATTAGCTTTGTACTTCATATGTTTCTTATGAAAGCACAGTGATTTATTTATTTTATTTTTTGGAAAAGAATGAAAAGAAACAAGGCATTTACTTAACTTAATTCTTCATTAACACCAATCTTGACCAAAAAAAAAAAAAAATCCAATTTTTATTACAATCTTAGTGCCAGAAAATATTCACTTACATTATTAAAACTTTGAAAAAATTTTTTGTAATCTGTCACCCAGCTTTTATCATTCTTCAGTGTAAAACTATTTTTAGTCAGAGCATGATAAATAGTAATATAAATAGATTTATACTGTCCTGGACTCCTCTTTTTAAGGGAAAAGTTAATTACAGATTAAATGATAATTGCTTTTTTTTTTTTTTTTTTAAATAAATGCAAATTGAGATAGTTAACTTTCTATAGAAGACTTCCTAGTGAATCTTTACTTCATGGCCTCAAATTGAACTATTTGGCCTTGTTTTTAATCATTTGTTTTAGCTAGTAAAAATCAATGTATCATTTTAATCCTATTTGATTCAGTTAAAAAAATTAGTATATGAAGGTTCCAAAATTCACTTAAGGTAATGCTTTAATTGATTTATAATATAGATTATAAGATACTTTCAAAAGCAATTTTTTCCCCTTTCTTTTCAATGACTTCTCTTTTTCTTTTGTTCTTTTTTTTTTTTTTTTTTTGTGCGACAGGACTATTTCTTTCAGACAGCAGTTTTGTGTTATCATTTTGTGGTCTGTCACCTTGACTAAACATACAACCTTTTTTTTTTATTCAAATTTTATATAAAGCTGAAAGTTTGTCATTGTATCTGTCTGGATTTTTAATTTGCTATTCAAAGCTACACTATTCAACCGATAATCGCTATAAAAATTGGTACACTTTTTAACTAGGACAAAATCTAGTTAACTGTGTATATTCAATCGGAAAGTTGGTTCAAAAGATATTAAATAAAAACCCCATTTCAACTTTAAAATTATTTAACCCGTGAGTAGTCGCTAGTTGGTCGATTTGCCGCCCATCCTTCAGTGTTGTCAGATTGTTTTTTTATTCAATAGCCACCAAAATTTTTTAGAAGTAGCATTTGATATACACAAAATGCGAATAAAATCAAAAGAACGTCGATCACATCACTTCTTAAAATTATTAGTGAGAGTTAAATAAAAAGTACGCAATCTGTAATAGGTGGCGCTGTCTATAGCGACTACTAACGGGCTAAAAGAAGAAACATATTGATGCCAAAAGTAAATAAATAAACTCATGAAAAAGCAAAACTATAAATTGATTAAATGAATAAAAATAAATATAAGAAAAATAGAAAAATTGTGCTAAAGAAATGGAACAACTTTAATCCCTGTGGCAGAATTTAGGTGACACAACAATATTGTCGCAGAAAAGAAATTGTCATTTGCAGAAAGATTTGCTTATAAAAATTAAAGATATTCCTAAATTTCAGTTGAAAATACAAACTCATGTCTTATATTTAAGAATTTTTCAACAGTCTATTAATAATAGTATTGATATCTTTATAATTATTTGTACATATTCTATGTAAATTAGAAAATATGTCAATATTGTCTTGTCTTGCAGAAAAGGTTCGCACAAACAAGGCTTGTCTCAAAAAGCATAAAAGTATTCTGTCGCGGTGACTTTAATGTAGGACCCCTTCGTAAAATTTCACAGCAGCTTGGACGTTTCTCGCCAAGGTCTTTACTTACGCAATTGTAATAGTCATTTAAATTCATCTCCACAATAACAACAGAAATTAAAAAGCCATCAAGGGGGTCCTGCACTAAAGCTGTACCAAAGAAATTTTAAGAAATGAATATAATAACCATTGCTAAGGAATGAAACAGAGTTTCTGCATACTTTTATATGGATTTTTAAACTGTCTGTTGTACTAAATTAAATTATTTTTGTACATAATTCTATATATATATAATTATTTCCAATGGCTAGGCAAAAAAGTTACAGAGGACTATAAAGTTATAAAACAAATTATAGACAATATAATATAGAACAAAAGACTGAAGTCATTGCCTAAGGGGCGATCTTGCCTCCCTATATCTCGACTCTTCTGTAGAACATCAAAGAGCCCTACAACGGAACAGATGGTCCCTGTCCATTACTTCTCCAGAATCACAAAGTGGGCAAGTAGGGTCGTTTAAGATACCTATGCGCTTCAAATGAGCGGCAAGGCAGTCATGTCTTGTAGATAGGCAGAAAGTCGCAACTGCCTTACGTCTTGGTTTATCAGGAATAAGAGAAGGACTTAAATTCTTCCATTTCTTTAGAGCTGTACGATTCTCAAGATCTCGTAAGGCATAATATGCAGATAAATTCTTTAAAAACAGTTTGATCCACCAATAAGAAATGTCTGTATTGAGATGTTGTAGTAAGGTGGCACCTCTTTTTGCAAGGAAGTCTGCTTGTTCATTATCCCAAAGGCCACAATGGCCGGGCACCCACTGGAGAACAATTTGTTTCCCCTTTAAAGTGAGAGTTCGTAATGACTCTTGACATTGGGATATTTCAGGTGTTAATGGATGATCAACAGTGCTAATTGACTGGATGGCTGCCTGAGAATCAGAAAGAATGACTGCCCTTTCAAACTGAATTCTATATATATTACACAGAAAACAAAAAAATGGACTTTCTTTTTTTTTATGAAAATTAATTTCAGTCTGATTTCATCAAAATCATTGCTATTTTTTTTTTTTTTTTTTCTCTTTCTCTCTCCTCTCTCTCTCTCTCTCTCTGTTTGATACTCTGTGTTTCTAAAAGTATTAAAAACCATATTTATATTTTTTCATTTGAAAGTTTTTAGAATTATTGATTTATTAATGCTTTTCTGTTTCAGCTTTCTTTTAAGTAAAATATTTCTATTTACCTGTTTTCATTACATTGGAAAATGAAAATGTGTTAATTTACATTATTTGAATATATTTTGCAGATATTGTTCTGATAAAATCTCTTTTATTAGATATCTAAAGGTAAAGGAGCCTCTGAAGTTATGGTGCAGCTCAAGGAGGAAAATGTAAGTTAATGTTATAGTTAGATGCTTATTTGTATTTGGTGCCATAAAAACCAATTTCAAGGTTTTATTTTTTATGTGTAAAAGAAATTACTGTGCTTTTTTTTTACTTTACATATTTTGATATAGTTAAGGGGACTTAGCACTACTAAAGGTTTCATATAAAAGCTAATATTTCGATTTAATATTTATAAATTTAAATATATCATGTTTGTCCAGTAAAATCAAGGAACGCGGTAACGTTCCGCCCCGCCCCGCCAAGCTAAAACAAACATTAAGAGAAAAATTTACAAAGTAGGAAAGTCAATGGTGAACGCTACAAGTGTATATTATGTCAACATAGCATCTCGGACTTTTCGACTACCTGTATCTCAGCTCCCTGATCCCCAAGACCTATGATTTTTTGCACAGACCTTAAGCATACCCTTAAGACAAAACATACAAATTTGCATGTTGCTCCGAATTAAGGGGCCTGAGTTATATAACTTTGAAAACCCGAAATTTGCCGGTCAGATTCTTCTTCTGCTTCTTCTTCTTCTTCTGGTAATTGTTAAGACAAAAAACTGTTGACGGCGATTGAGCCTAGAGTTCTGCAGTTAATGATCTGAAAATTTGCGTGGACATTCCTTCTGACCCGTACTAGTGCCTTTTGCAATCAAACATTTTTTTGGTCAATATACAGGGTAATTATTTTCAATTTTGTTATATTTAACACAAAAATTTCGTGATTTTGTCAAGAGATGGCGCTTGTCTTCAATGAATTTAATTTTGTCATTTAATAAGGCATTAAATAGAAATAAATTCTGTTTTTATTTTTCTTTCTTTACTTTTTTTTACGAAAATGAATTTAAATAAATTAAAAGACACTTTTTTCTTAAATTTTTTTTAATTTTTACAAAAAAAAAGAAAAATGTTTATAAAAAAAAAAAAAAAAATTGATAAGTTTGGATTTCGTAATAAATAAATGCTTAAAGGAAGTACTAAACAGACTTTTAACAAAAGTAATGTGACAGATTAAATAAAAGAGCGATTCGTTAAGTTTATAAAATTACGGATAATGGAAGAATACATATAAATAAATTCCGATCATATATTATATACGAGAAATATTATCATGGAAAAATTCAAATTTGACATTTCTGTGTTTCTATGAGTTTTGAGGTCTTCTGAATTCATTTTTTATAATAAAGAGGTATGCATGTATGTGTATCAGTGAATACGATAGCGTCTAAACGCTGCATTTGATATGTATGCTGGAGGTGACCCACAACTAATCATTTTAATGATGTAGAACTTAGTTTTTTTTTTAACCATGTTTTTATTAACTTCGATTCTTGTTCGTTTGTTTGTTTTTCCAGTACAAATCTTGCAATCGATTTTTAACTAACTTCTCGACTAGCTAGACATTTGAAACTTTCAGGATAGCTCAGAACACGGTGACAATACATTTTTTAACACTTTTAGTCAACTGTTTCAGGTCCCTACTGCCTTCGGCAGCGTTTATATGATTCAACAGAAAATTTATTTAACTAATTTTCCGACTAGCTAGACATTTGAAACTTTCAGAATAGTTCAGAACACGGTGAAAAGGCATTTGTTTTAGTACTTTTAGTCAACTGTTTCGGGTTACTGCTGCCTTTGGCAGCGTTATCAGTACACATCTTGCAATCGCTTTTTAACTAACTTCCCGACTAGCTAGACATTTGAAACTTTCAGGATAGTTCAGAACACGGTGACAATACATTTTTACCAATTTGGAAACCATTTGAGGACAAATGTCTCGAACTTACAAATTTGTCCTCAAATGTCCTCAAATTAAAGCGTAATTTAAGTCTATCCTCAAATGGCCTTTCAATTTGAGGATGCTGCGATGATTTGTCCTCAAATTAGGTTTAAAAAATTTGGTCGCCTTAGTTAAACCCAGTATCAACTTGAGTTTCACCAGAAAACGCAGCTTAAATAACAGCTGACAACATATAAATCACACCACAAACGATACCATAGTCATAACATACAGAAATAAACTACAATTCAATGGTAGAGACTTCGTCAAGCAAAGCTTTCTATTCCGTAAAGTCTTAGCGAGAAACTCACCTCAGTGGTCGGAACGGGACTCCTTTTATACCCTGCCATTAATCCTGAATTTTACAGTAACTTTCGTAATAATCGAGTTACAGCTTGGACAATGGGTCTATGGATAATAAAGGTTTTTTCACCAATGTCGTCAAAATAGTTGTCAAGGTGCAATAAAGTCGCCAAATTCATCGCCAAGTCCATAACGCGCCCTGATAAAATGTGTTTTTAACGGAGAAGGATCTTTTTTAACGCGGAAACAAGCTAGAAATGTGAAAAATTGACATTTTATAATGTGACTAAACCCCTTAGAAAAAAAATCATATAAAAATTACAAGTACTATTTAGAAATCTGTAACACTATATTTACATCTCTGGCATAACATGCACGATTTTTATTGATCTATTACACAAATATATTCATTATGCATAAGTATTATATTTATAAAAGCACATACATAACCTGCAAAAAGAAGTGATATCTCATAAAAAAACAGTACTATTGTAAAGTCACCCCGCCCAGCAAAAACTCTTACCTTTCTTATGCATACGTATTATATTTATAAAAGTACATACATAATCTGGAAAAAGAAGTGATATCTCATAAAAAAACAATACTATTGTAAAAGTCACCCTGTTCAGCAAAAACTCTTACCTTTCTTAAGCAGTCCAAAAAAGGATTGATATCAAATTTCGCCGCCGCTATTGAATCTCGGGTACTCAATGCCTAGCTTAATGAAGATCTGACTATAACACTGCATGTATCTTTCTAATAAATCCTAATCTCTTTCTACATTCATTGTTATCTGTGTTAGTTTTTTCGCTCCATTATAAAGTTATAATTTAAAGTATTTTTATGGCGGGGTACGTAATAATATTTTAATCTTTACTAACTAAATTTTTTATTAATTAAAACTTCCACATAGGGGATGCACCCCACCGTAAAAATACTTTAAATTATAACTTTATAATTCAGCGAAAAAACTAACACAGATAACAAAGAATGTTGAAAGAGATTAGGATTTATTAGAAAGATACATGCAGTGTTATTGGCAGATCTTCTTTAAGCTAGGCATTGAGTACCCGGGATTCAATAGCTGTGGCGAAATTTGATATCAATCCTTTTATTGGCTGCTTAAGAAAGGTAAGAGTTTTTGCTGGGCGAGGTGACTTTTACAATAGTATTGTTTTTTTATGAGATATATATTCAGGGGACAATTCTTATGGTTTTTTATATTTCTTACAGATTTGAATTTTTTTTGCATATTTTCACGAATTCACGATCTTTAAAATGCTAAAACTACTACAGATATTTAAGAAAAGACTTAATATTTCTTTTGTATATTTAATAGAATCTATTTAAAAGAATTGAGGATTAGTTTTACAATATCTTAAAAAAAAAAAAAAGTGCAAATTTTTATATGTACCTTTTTAATTTTTTTAACCTAAAAACTAACAGATAAATTTAAAATCCATCCAATTTTTGTTTTAAGTAGGTTGCATTAAACATCCAAAAGAAATATTAAGCCTTTTCTTAAGTACCTGTAGGAGTTTTAGCATTTTGAAGATCATGAATTCGTGAAAAAATGCAAACTGAGAAAATGCTATTTAAAGTTTTCAAATCTATAAAAAAAAAAAAAAAAAAATTCTATCAAAAACCATAAGAATTGTCTGAATATATACTTTATTGAACAAACTTAATATAGTTCAATTTATAAATACTAAATGGAATTATCAGCTTTTATATGAAATCTTCAATGATGTTAAGTCAAAGGTATTAAGTCCTCTTAACAGAACTTTGGATTAGTTTTTATTTTTTCTTGGAATGTAATAGTTAGTATGAAAGTTTTTAATCTAGCTCTTATTCTATATTAGTGTTGATGTTGTTTACCTGTATAATTTTATTATCATTAATATTATTTAATGATTCTTTATTTCTCTTGTTCAGGTCATAAAAATTAAGAATCATATAGTTGATTCTTCGTAATTTAAATGTGGTTAGTTATAAAATATTGGTTAATTGAAACTTAATTGAAACTGAATTCTCCATCAAAACCATATTCACAATAAAGTTAAAAGGTCTTATATAAATCCAGTTTTTAAACTATTTGTTTCAATAATTTGTAGATCTTAAAACAAAAATATCCCATGCATTTCTTCTATGAATAAATAAACATTGCAGTTTTTCTTCATCGTGTTGTATATTTGTATACTTCTTGCCTTTTTTATTCCCATTCATACTTTATTTTCAATTTGATTTAATTAAAATTTTGGATAATTTTAATTTTTTCCATAGTTATTTCTATGTTTTGAAGTTCAAATTAAAAAGAGCTTACTATAGTTTATGATATATGTACATGTATTTTTTTTTTAAACATATATTCTGTAACTTTAAGCTTTGACTGTGTTGAGATTACATATTTTTTAATAAATTTTGTTATAGGCACGTCTTCAACAACAATTTATTAATCAACAGACTCTTCATTTAAAAGCTACTGATGAAAGTGAATCTAAATTAAATGAAGTCAGAGCAACCTTGAAAAAGGTAAAAATTATTTAATTTGTTGAATTTTAATTCTGTAACATTGTTATAGTTTAAATTAAGAAAATTATCATCAGTTCACTGTGCTGCTTTAACAGCATATTGATTACCCCCCTCCTTTGTTTTTAATAATATTGCTGTAAGGTTCTTTTAAAGAATTTAAATTATTTAAATATTATTAAAATATGTGTTATCTTTCAAAAAGTGTTTTTTTTTTTTTTTTTCCTCTCTCTCTGTTAAATATTTTGTTAGCTAAATTTTTAAACTTCAGGACAGAGGAGTGGAATATCACTACGGATGATGTTAATCATTACAAATCTTTCCCTCAAAACATGATTAGAGTCTTTGGAAAGGGGTGTTCAGAAAATTAGTTTACTTTATTTAAGCAACATTCATTCCCCTCTCTAAAGTTTTGAAATGCAAATATTTGTGAATGTACAATTAAATTTTGAAAGCAGAAAAACAGCTCAATTTTAAAATATAGTACACCCTCACTGTTATGTTCTCGAAATAAATTTTTCTACAATTTACAATTTCTGTTATAGACTCTTTTTTTTTTTTTTTTTTTTTAAACTGTGTTTGCAATGAATTTCAATCCTCACTTTTATATTTATGAAATTTCAATTTTTCCCCCCCATTTATGTATACAGCTAATATAAAGAAAATACGCGTTGTGATTTGAATAAAAAAGTAATATAAAATACAAATATTTCGGAGACAACTTCAATCAAGGCAGATGATAATATTCTTTATTATCTGTTTGAGAACAAATAAATAATACATCAAGATTGCAATCACAGGCTGATCTGCTGATCTATATTCAGTGGCTGTGTGAAAGCTATAACTATAAATGATATCCATGCACTAATTTTTCATTGCTTTTTAAATTATAGGAAGTAGTATATATGAAAGGATAGAAAGAATTAAGATTTTAAATTATTATTTTGTTATTTTAAACTACATTGTATGATAATCTAAACAAAATCCCATTACAAATTCATAACTTGAAAATAATTCTGAAATTTCCTATGTAAAATGTATTTAACTGTAAGACACATTCGTAATGTTGAAATCAGAAAAATCTTTCAAAATCTTATTTTGAAAAATTTAATTTTGTAAATTGCATTACTTTATGAATACAGTAGAATCTTGATTATTTGCCAGTCTCATTACTGTCGCAATGATTTATGGAAGAAAAGATTGATAATCTAAATTAAAAAATTAAAAAATTAAAAAAATTGAAAAGTCTTAAAAGATTCATAGTAAATATACTATGTACACTACAGTAAAATATGTAATTCCTGGTTGATTTGATTTTTCTATAGAGGTTATGTGTCAACAACAGTATTAACATAGAAAAATTTAGTATTATCTCAAGATAACTTTAATTATCAAACCTCAGTATAGATTAAAAAATTACATTGACTCATTCATACTTTTTATAGAAGAAATTTAATGATTTCTGCACTTTTATACATATGATTCTCTCTCTCTCTCTCTCTCTCTCTCTCTCTCTCTATATATATATATATATATATATATATATATAATAATGATGATCTATTAAGCATAGTAAAAGCCAAGCAACAGATACAAGATCACTGAAACACCAATGACCAATAAAATTAAAAATTTCTTTGAAAAGTTCAGAAAAATGAATTTTTTTTATTTTATCTGTGGATGAATTACACAAATTTAAAGAAACCTGATTTTTTAATTAACAGCCTGCAAAACAAACAAATCAATAAACTAACACAACAAATCTTAACTTAAAACCATAAACTATATCAAAATTTATGAAAAAATAATTTAAGAAACTTAAAATAGGAAGGAAGGAGGCAGGCGGCAAGACTTGTGACTTGCCTGTGGGGTTAAACTAGTTTCACGCCGGTAACACTCTCCCAGCCTGCCAAGACCAGAATAGGAGTCATATGGATTTAAAAAAGCAAAATTTCAAAGCAGATGAATAACAATGAAACCATGAAGCAACAATAAAATTCACTGATTGATTACAATGTGTTTAATAGTATGATTAGAATTTTAAGAATAGTTGACAACTCAAAAAAGAAGAAACTGAAACTTTAATGGAAAAAGAAAATTTGCATAGTAATACAAAGTAAATGCAACAAGCCTTCTGCCTTTTTTTTTTTCACAATCCCACCCTACCATCCAGCCTTACACACCACCCCACCTCAGTAATCAAACATCTACCTACCCAACCACCACCTTTTTTATTGTTTTTTATTATTTTATAATTTTTTTTGTTAATATACACAAAAGTGTACACAGTTTTTTTTTTTTTTTTTTTTTTTTTTTTTTTAATATACTAACAGAGGTGTGGTTAAGGATATAAAATAGAAAATACAAAGTTTTTAGGAAAACCCATTTTAGCAGTGGCTGTGATCAGTTTATTAATTGTCTTGTTTTTAAACTTCTCAGAGCATAAATTATTAATTCAAAATAAATGGTTAATGATGATGTTTCTAAATACCAAAAGATGCAGACAGAAATTAAAGTGTGTATATAAGTTTACTTTAAAACCTTGTCATTTGTCATAGATATCTGTGTAAATTTTATTACCATCAATGATTATTTGTAGATCTAAAAAGTTAATTGATTGATTAGTGAGAGTATTTTGAGTTAGCTTTAAATTAGGTGGATAATTTAAGGAAAAGTCATTTTGAGAGTTCTTGTTGAGATAAAATACAATAATATCATCTATATAACGATAAAATTGAACATCATCATGGCAAAATTGCTTTTCATAATAATAAAGATAGAGATCTGCCAAAATACTGGAGCTACTACCTCCTTGTGGGATTCCTAGTTGTTGCAAATAGATATTGTTGTTGTGGAAGATATAATTATTATGGATAACAAAGTTAAGAGGTGTTTTAAAATTTTCTGCTTTAAAATTGTGAGGAAGATTAATTTGAGTTTTATATTCTTGAAAAAGACTGTAAATGATATTACTAAGATCTGATAACTCAATATTAATGAAAAGATCTTGAAAGTCAAAAGTCATAATATTGTCTATTGCAGGGCCCGAAATTTCAACTCAGATTACACTCGCTGAAAAAAAGTTTTACTCGCCACAAAATAGGGCTGTCCCCCTTTTTTTTTTCTTTTCTATGCATTTTGGGTTTTTTATTTTTCTAACTATTTGGAATGCTATTACAAATATGTCTAAAATAATATATATTAAAAGTGTGTCGTGTACCACCATATCTCATAATCATCTATATTTAAAAATCATTATAATGTATTGCATTTGAAATTTGGAAAAAAGTTAAAATATCTAATAAAATAAATGCAAAAAGTCATTAAAAAAAAAAAAAAAAAAAAACTCTTTGTCAAACAATATCCTGTGAAAATCTTTTTATTATGAAAGATCAAGCTTCCTTATTTATCTATTTATTTATTTAACTCTTTACACCGAAAATGTCTTTTTCGTCCATTTTATTTTTGAAATCAGACAGAAAATCGATGTGTATACCTTGTTCACTGTTGCCATTTGAAATAGGCATTTCGGAATAACTTTTTCGATATGATCGTTGCTTACAAATCCTTGGCGTTTCAGTGAAAAACTGGAAAGTGAGAACTGTTTTTTGATCATAATTCAACAAAATAAACTAAGGCAGTGTCTTTAAAAGGACTCGGGCTCATATTCATGGACCAATACCGCATACGCAAACTTTCGCATACCTTTTCTCTCGGATAGTGGGTGAGGGGCAAAGAGGTTCTCTGCTCGTCTATTCACACTTTGCTTGGAGAAATCACAGTGAGAGAAACAAAACTGCCGAAGAGATTAAAACTTTTGTCCCAGGATGGGGTGATTGTCGATCAGCGCACACACAGACTCGGCACTCCAAGAAGAAAAAAGGGACAGGTTAAATATAAGGTTATAAGATGGCAAGATTTTGCATATTCAAATCTATAAAAATGGTGTTTTCTGTCACCATATCGTGTAAGAATTCAACTATAACTAGACCAAATTTTTACTCGCCACAGTAAAAATTCTACTCGCCAATGGTGAGCTGGCGAGCAGAAATTTTGCGCCCTGGTCTATTGAAACGAGCAATTTGATGTATTGAATTAATTGAAAGCTATTTTTAAGACAGTGTAAATTATCAACTTTGCAAGTTGAAGTAGTTTATAGTAATTATGTATTTTTCGGTTATTATTAGTTAAACTGAAGATGTTACTATTAGTGACTGAAGAGTTTAATATAGAGAGATAGTAGGATTTATATATAATGATATAAGTATTAGGTGATTTGTCAACTTAAGTTATCACAAAGTCATAACATGTACTGAAGGATTTGATTGAGTTAAGAAGTACAGATTTTTTTAAAAACACCAGATTTGAATAATTGAGAAATAATGCATTTTTAATTTTTTGTAACAGTAAAACTTTCCATTGAGTGAAGTAGGCAATAGGTTTATTATGAGTAATAGATATTTTATAAAAGCCAAGCAACAGACACAAGATCACCGAAACCACAAAGACCAACAAGAATGATAACTTCATCAGGGCATGAAATACCCACACTTAAAGAAACCAAATCCACTAATCAACAGTCTGCAAAACAAACGAAACAACAAACTAACTCCACAAAATCCCAACAGAAAAACTTAAACGGAAACGAAATTTATCAAAAATTAATTTAAGAAACTTAAGAAAGAAGGCAGGCAGCAAGACTTATGACTTGCTTGTGGGGTTAAATAGTTTCACGCCAGCAACACTCCCCCAGCCTGCCAAGACCAGAACAGGAGTCATATGGATTAAAAAAAAAGCAAAATTTCAAAGCAGATAAAGAATAATGAAACTATGAGGCAACAATGAAATTGATTAATGACTTTGTTAAATAATTTGATTAGAATTTTAATAATAGTTGACAACTCAACCATGAAGAAACTGAAAATTTAATGGAAAAAGAAAGAGTGCATATTAATACAAAGTAAATGCAAAAAGCCTTCTGCTTTTTTTTTTTTTTAAATTTAATTTCACAATCCCACCCAACTATCCAGCCAAACACCACCACCCATCCTCCGTAATCAAACATCTGCCCACCCAATTGCCACCTGTTTTATTGTCTTTTATTATTTTATAATTTTTTTGTTTGTTAAGATACACTAAAGTGTACACTTATATATAAAATATATATATACATATATATATATATTGTCATATTATGAAAATATATTTTATGATGATATTTAATATGAAACATCTTGAAAATTTTACATTTTAATGTTACATTTGTATTTGTAAGCTACTCTCAACTTTATATAATGACTTTAATTTTTTCTTATATTGTTTACTTATTTATTTATTCCAGACTCAAACTGAATTACTTGCATCAAATGAAAAGTGCAATGAATTGGAAAATGAATTGAGTCAAATTCAGTCGAGGCTAGAAGAAACAAATACACAAAAAGATGTCATCATTAAAGACCTCAATCTTCAAGTATATGTTTCAATAAAATGAAATGATTTTTGTGTTTTGTTAAAAAGAAGAAAAACATTGTTTTTTAAATATACTAGAAAATCTTAAAATAAGTGGCTGGTTTGAGATAAAAATTTTTATTAGCTGTCTGCATTGAGTAAACTTTATGAAGAACTACCACAAAAGCAGACAGCAAATCTTAAAGTAATTTTATTTCTTCATGGTGACGTGTAATTTAAGAATAAAAGTTAAATAGTGAAATTAAATTACTTTGAGTCATTGGATTCTTAATAAATTGAGTTTAAAAAGTAAAAAAATATATATTGTGTGTACTTGTGAATAAATACAACAAACATTATAAAATAAACAAAGAACGTTTTATTAATCTTTATGAACATTTGATTTGAATATAAAAACGAGGAAAACTACAATATTGTGGCCACCGCATGACTTCCTTCTATATTTTACTATGCAAATTCACTCAGTAAAAATAATTTATTAAAATCATTATTTAATAAAATTGTCTTCCATGATAATGCAGTACTATTTCCATATTAGAAAAGTAGTATAATACTAAATATCCAAAAAAAAAAAAGTTCATTTTATTCTCACTATTACATTAATATATATATATATTATTATTATTATTATTATTATTTACTCAAAAAAATGAAAAAAAAATCAATAACTTTATTTTAAATTATCGCAGATCGATGGTTCAACCATTTATTTTAAAGGTATTGGCGAGCTCTTTTGAAAGATACCCATCGTGAAAATTTATTCTCCTCGAGGGGGGACTTCCCCTCCAGGGGGGGGGGGAGGCGATGCTCCTACATATACAAAAAAAATTTCCCAGTTGACTATCTGTATTATAAATAATTCTTGTAAATTTCATAATGATTAATAAAAAATAATTCTCTTTATGCACAGTTCTACAAAATTTTGTCGTATACCACCATGATAAAAATTTAGAAAAGCAGGATGGTAACGCAACCTGTAAGACAGTTAAAAAGAAAGAAAAGAAAAGAAAACATTTTTCTTTTAAAGGAATTAAATAAAAAAGAAAAAAAAAAAATTGTTATATAATAAAAATTATACATAAAAATAACTGTTTAAAATCAGTTTTAAATTTAATATACTTGATTTTTCTACTGCATTATCATTTTATTTTCAATAAATATAATAAACTAAGAAAAAAAAAAAAAAAAGATTTTGCCTTTAAATGAATGTATTAAATAAAAGATCAATAGCGTAATAGCTGTTGCTAAGTTATGCAGATGATTACAACGGAAGAATAATTTATGAAAAAAAAAAAAAAATCATAGAAACCAATATTTAAAAATTGAAAAAAATTTAATTAAACAAATTCAAATTCGAAAAAATCTTGATGAGGAGCACACCTACAGGGTCCCAGGTACCCATGTGCTAAATTTTGTAACTGCGATAGGTAGTGTGAGCACCAGAGCGCAGACAAACACTTCTCTTTATTTATATAGATTTATTTTATTGATAGTTAATTTATTTTTTATTTTGTCTCTCTTTTTTAAATTCTTTATTATTTTTTTATTTAATTAAAGTCAAACCACTATTTTTAAGGAACTTTTTTAGTTTTCTTTTATTTATTTATTCTTTATTTTTTGTATTTAGTTATTAAATTATATGTAGTTACACACAAATAAATAAATAAATACAAATTAACAACCTTTAAGAGTCCACAGTAGTCAGATACCTTCCTTTCTCCTTCCCATGTAATCCAATGGGATTTTTTATGCTTTGTATTTTTCGGATATTTCTTTCAAAAATAAAGTTTTTCAAATTCTGTTTTTTTAATTCCACTCTTTAAACATTCCACTTTTTTTTCTTACTAAGCAATTTTTTTAAAAATACAATTTAAATATTTCTTTTTAAGATTGAAATTTATATCCTTAAGTTTACTTAATAAAATAAAATATTGAAATTTATTTTTTAAAAAAATTGCTTAGTAAGAAAAAAAAGTGGCCTGTTCAAAAAATGGAATTCAAAAAACAGAATTCGAAAAACTTTATTTTTGAGCGAGATATCCGGAAAATACAAAGCAACAAAAATCCCATTGGATTACATGGGGAAGGAGAAAGGAAGGTATCTGACTACTGGGGACTCTTAAGATTTAAAAATATGAAGCCTTCAAACTCATTAAATAAATGGCAAAAACCTTAGTTTCTAGGCTTCATCTTAGTCGCTTTCGCCGGAGGCCCCCGGCATCTTCAGGGTGCAACATTCAGATTCAGTGACAGCGCTTTTAGTTGTAAGTGATCTATCTTCTTGTTTTCTGGAGTTAGTTGGCCATTCTCTCCGCAGGTGGCTCCAAACTCGACTGACGTTAGCACGGGGCTCATTCTCATTGCAGGAATTTAAATTACTGATAATTTCAATTGTTTCTTTGTATTGTGCGTAAGTGGCATTTTCGATTAATATTGACCCACTTGAAACTGCAGGTATCTATAGCATTCCTTTCTCCCGGCAGGAAAATAATAACGGGTGCTACATCAGAGTTACAAAAAGAAAGATAAAAAATCATGTCAAAGAACATGCTTCCTATGTAAAATTTAACAGAAGTACCACCACATTTGCTAAAGCCACGCAAAATGAGGAAATTGATATCCACTTCATTAGAGTTACGAAGGTTGCGAATTACGAAAATGCCACTTACGCACAATACCGGGAAACAATTGAAATTATCAGTAATTTAAATTCCTGCAATGAGAATGAGCCCTGTGCTGACGTCAGTCGAGTTTGGAGCCACCTGCTGAGAGAATGGTCAATTAACTCCAGAAAACAAGAAGATAGATCACTTACAACAAAAAGCGCTGCTGCTGAATGTTGCACTCTGAAGATGCCAGGGGCCTCCGGCGAAAGCGACTAGGATGAAGCCTAGAAAGTAAGGTTTTTGCCATTAATTTAACAAATTAACAAGTTTAAATTATTTCAAATTTGATTTTTTTTTTCCTTTTTAGATTTAAATCATTATGTTGACATTAGGACGCTAATTTATGATTTAATAAAATAAATGTAGATTAACAACTTTAAAATAAATCAAGATGTTTATTATTTATTTGTTTTAAAAATCTTATTATGGATTTAGATTGCTAATTTATCAGCTTCGAAAGGGACTCTAGAAGCTCGAGTGCAAAATCTAGAAACAGAATTAAGTGACTTAAAGATGTTACTGGATGAGAAAAATTCAACTTTAGAAAGTTCCTTGAAAGAATTGGAGCTGGTAAGTTTTTATTTTTATTTTGAAGGTATCTGGGAACATATAATTTCACGAACTATGTTATAAAATAATGAATCTAAATATGTTTATATTGGTGAAACTGGCCATACAGCTAGATTACAAGAGCATAGATGCTCATTCAATAATTGTGACTAACAGTCTAAAATTGTAACTCACTCTATTGAAACTGATCATATTCCGGATTTCAAAAATATTAAAATTCCAAACTCTGGTGCAATAATTTTAGCTCTCATAATTTCCTGGAAGGATAGATACTGCCAACCAACCATACACAGTTAATGAAGCATATATATGTATTAGCACCCAATATTCTTTTTTACTTTAATAATTTCTTTGAGTATATATGTTTATTTGTAAAATGTTTTTAATATTATTGAAGAAATTTTGATGAATTTCAAAACATGTATTTATTTTAACTTTTTTTTTATAATGTATGTTTTAATTGAATGTCTCATAATAAAAAAAGATTTTATTTTTAATTGCTGTATATTAATGAGACAGTACGGTGTTTGTTTATATTAAACATAAACAATTTCATCTTTATTTAAAGAATTATATGTTGAATCTATAAAAACTTTTCTTCTTCTTCACTCATTATAAAATCTGTTAAATTCAGTTGGGTGGTAATTCTGTTAGTATTTCTTGTTTTGTGGAAATTGTACTAAGTTACTGTCACTGGGATTATAATTATCAGTATTTCTTTCTTTTTTTTTTTTTTTTTTCATTGAATTCATAGTGCATTAATAATTTTATAGTAAGTTCTTTCAAATAAATATAATACAATGTGCTTTTATTAATTATTATTGCATGGGATTCTTTCTGGTTTTGATTATGAATGTTTATTTGCTTTATGTTTCTTAATTTTAGTTCTTTTTTTAATACACTACACTACACTTCTTTCTTTCTTTTTCTTTCTTTTTTTTTTTTTTTTTTAATTAGAGTAAATATATTACACTAACTTCATATTCATTGAATAGTAAATTGAATATTGCTGTTGAAAACATGATCACTTTATTGTATTACAGGAAAGAAAATCATGTGCAGATGTTATGGAAAAACTTCAGACAACTAAAAAAAACCAAGATAAATATATTTCTGAATTAGCAGAAAAACTTGCTCATGTGCAAAATGATGTTATAAACAAAGAACAAAATATCTCAGATTTAGAAAAGACTCATAAAGACTTAATCAGTGACCTTGAAGAAGAGAAGAAGCAAAAGTTAAACTTGGAAGAACAATGTAAACTTTTGAAAAATAATTATGAGGTAAAAAAAAAAAAAAAAAAAGCTGAAATAATTTGTCTTTATATTTAAAAATATATAAGTAGATAACATTATATAATTTTTACAAAGAAGGGTTATTCATGGTTCGTACAGGTACTTAAAAAGTCCTTAAAAATTCTAGGAAGTCCTTAAAACTCTTTACTTTTTATAGCTGATTTTAGGTCCTTAAAAACTCCTTACTTTTTATACTTGTACCTTAAAAAGTACTTATTTTTCTCTTATAGTATTTAAAACTTAAAAAAAAAAAGAAATTTGTTTTTAGAACTGACAAACTTATGTTTGGAACGATAATAAATCTGAAACACGTAACAGCGTAGCAGGAAAGTTGGAAAAACATAAAAATCGTCTGCTTTTCATACAGTACTAAAAAGACGTACTACCGGAAAAATGGTGACAAAATGTAAAAAAGAATAATCTTTTATATTTACTTGAGGACTAATCAAGAAATATGTGATGAGGGAGGGGAGGAAGGAAAAAAGACCATAAATCTGACTATGTGCTTTTCAATTTTCCTTTAGGAATTGATAGTACATTTTATATTATTTAAAAAAAAAAAAAAAAAAAAAAAAAAGAAAGCTGAATTTTTGCAGTTAAGCTATTTAAATACACAAATGATTTTTACTACTTGTTTTATATAATAAACTTTTTAAAATGGAGTAAAACCTCTGCTCCTCGGCATTTAACTAACCCAAAATTCTTGATGTCATTTTCTATCTCCCCCCCCCCCCCCATTAAATGGCAAAATATTGATAAATCTTCCGTCCCTTCCTTTTTAAACAACAAGCAGATGATCAGCCACATTGTCTCTCTCTCTCTCTCAGTTTTCAGCGGTGTGCACACTCAATCTGCCACTGAGAAATACAATCCGTTATTTTGGAGAATTATTTTCATTCTGTAATTATCACAGATGTCCAAAATAACACTGAGTGCCCCCTCCCTTAATAATGATATCATATACCTTGTCATAACATCTGGAAAAAAAGGGAGAAGACCCATTTCTTATCATAGATGTTAGATCAGCCAAAACAAATTTATTTCTTGGCACTGTGGGCTGATCACAAACATAATAATGTAATAACACTTGTTAGATTTATGTTAAAAAACACACTCAAATGTAATAACACTTGATCCTTATTAGTGATCGAGGTATTCTGTTCTTAAAGCTGGTAGACGGGAGGTGACAGGTTTGAACCTAGGTCACGCTCGTCGACCCTGTCATTTGAGGTTTTCAGTGTTTGTTTGTTTTTTCTCTTTGAAACTCTTAGAAATACGGGCTAGGATCCTTTAGAAAGACCTAAACATAAGGCATTTTACCCAGGCTTAGGTTCACGAGTATATTATTGTCCTTAACTCCAAAACCACATCACTTGAGTTTTTGAAGTAATTCCGCTTATAATATTACTACAAATACTCGTGTATAAGTTGATCCTCTATTTAGAGAGATATTTTCTTTAAAAAAAGATAAACGTGCATGTTAAGAATTATTTTTAAAAAAATGAGTTTATATTTTAAATATCAATATGAGGTCATTAAAAATATAAACTTTAAGTATATAAATCAGTCTCAAACCAGTCCCACAAGTCTCTGGTAGGGCCAAAATTATTTAAAAAGCTTTTTGATTGGTAATTAAACCGAGATATTGTTCTCCTACCTTAATATTTCTGTTGACTTACAGTATTGCTGGAATTTCAATGCTTTGAATTATCGAAAATTTAACTTCTACTATGCAACTATCATAAGTAACGGAAATATTTTATTCGGTCAAAATTTTTGATATCAAGTTTTCACCTGATATAAAAATACAGTAAAAGCTCGACTAACCGTCATGGTTCAAAAACGTCAGTTGGCAGATTAAAAAAAAAAGCCTGATAGTTGAGTGCGTCGAAATTTGAACAAGATTGGGAAAAAGGGGTGGGGTGGGGGAGTAATACTCAATTAACAAAACTTTTTTGTTTATTTATTTATTTTTATTATTATCCCTCTTTTAAAGCCTTTTGAATAACTTTGTATGTTCTACTTTGTAACATTCAAAATATTATTTATATGATGAGAGAGAGAAAAGAAAAAAAAAACTTAGTATGAATTTTTAAATGATTTTATATATTTTTTAATATTTGTGTATTGTTATCACATTATTCAGCATCTCCTTGGAATTTTAATGTAATATTGCCAGTATTGTCGCCGTTTGTCACCAGAGCCAAGTGATTTAAATTTGTGTAGAAACCGAAATAAATAAATAAAATAAAAGTAAATCCAACCCGCAATTTCTTATTCCATTAATAAACACTTTTAAAGTAGCTCATAGTTAGCCAATTCACATTTACAGAATTTACTTTCTAAACGCAACGGTAAATAAAATGGCACATGTCAAAACCAAGATAAATATTGAATGAAAATTCAAATAAGGTCATCTTTAAAGCGACAGAATCATTTTTTGGTATTGTATGTCAGAAAATTATTCAGTCAAGGACATTGATCAGTCAGGCACGCTTTTCTTTGTGTATAATAACAAGTTAGTTTAGATTGCTACTTCTAGAGGTTTCCGTACAAAAAACAAAAACAAAAAACGCACATTATGATTTAAAACTGATTCTTTATCATTCTTCAATTTTTTTTTTTAGGAGAAAGAGGTGAAAGGAGAGAGAAAATAAATAATAAAAGAGTGCATTGTAATTTTTTATCTTTAGTTTCCCATCTTTAATTTATCCAGTTATACCACAAAACAGTTCTGGGGGGAAGGAGTGAAGAGATCGTATTATCTATTCTTTCCCTCTCCTGTCCTGCACTCAGCTCAACCAGACCTGCAGACTGCTGCAAAGAAGAAATTCTTTTTGTCACAGTTTGATTCAGCCCTGCTTCACACACTGCATAAAGAATTATATTACAAAGGAAGGAAAAAGAGATTTATCAATCATTCACTATTTATGGGGGGGAAAAAAAAAAAACCTTCATTGAGATTTTTTCAATTAGCTGAATGCCGACAGCAGAGCTTAGTGTCTGAAAATTTGGAAATAAAGCTGCGTTCAAACACTTGCAACAGCAGAGCGACAAGGGTGGCCTCTATTCAAATTCTTTTGATGTGTGATTTGAGATGTTGCGAAGCTGGAGAGAAGTTTTCTGCTCTGACAAACCTCCTACTGTGATAATTGCATGGGGAACTTGGGTCTCTTTTGTAAAAGAGCAATAAAAAGTAATGTCCTTCATTGTAAACATGTGCAACATTTCAAGGGTCACTTTCGGACAATGGATAATTTATGACTTTGTCGCTCTGCATCGTTGCTAGTGTTTGAACGTAGCTTTAGTCTGTGTTTGTGGAGAATCTTCGGGGTGTCATATCACCCCAGTGGAAGAAAGTTTTGTAGCTGTCTGCAACAGGATTTTAAAATTTCATAATCTGTCTGCAAAATTTGCATGTAATTAAGGGTGAAAATGGCTTACATTCAAAAAGCCTGAAAGCTGATTGGGGGGGGGGGGGGCTTAACATCAGTGGTGATCTCATGCAACAATACACGAATACAATTCTACTTCAGAACAATATAGTATAAACTATAAACAATTGTGTGTATTCATTCAAGGAAATATTTTATAGCAATGTTTGACACAGCACAATATAAATAATTATAAATAATAAAAGTATTAGTTTTAGTTTTGATACAGAATTTTTTTTTTTTTTAAGTGAATTGTTATTCGAAAGTTGCAGACAAAAACTGTCCGCAAGCCGTTTTTCTGTGTCTGCGACTATGTCGCCGTGTCGCGATGTTTCTGCCACTGGGCATATCACCTAAACGAAAATCGATAGAACGATGAAAGTCCATATTCAGATGATTTTACCAACTTTTGATAGAAATTGTGGAAAAACCGTAAGCTGGAACGTAAATTTATATCTCTGAAAATGGTTCTAACGATTCTTTTCAAAGTTGCTACATAAATCATTTTTGATATTTTTTCATACATCAGTTGGTTACTTCAGGAAAATTGACAGACATCTTCAATAAATTAGTCAGTTTTAGAACTTGTAAGTGGTTTCATAATAAACAGTTCTTCAAATTTACCATATTAACATTCTTTTAGATATTCTTTCATATGTAATTGTGTGTTATAAATGTTACAACATAATTTTTCTAACAGGAAATTTCTTCTATCTAGACATTTCAGTATGCAATATGAGAAAAAGAGATTACTGGATTAATTTCCATGTTTTATAGATTCTGTATGTTCTTTCTCTACTTTTTTTAGGAGATAAATGAAAAGTTAAAAGGTCTTCAGAATATTGTAGAGGAAAATGAAGTTACCAAAGCTGAGTTTTGTTATAAAATATCCAGTTTAAATGAGGAATTATTAAGTTGCCAATTAAAAGAATCTGAGCTTGCATCAACAGTTGAGAGCTTGAATGAAGTAGGTTTTTTTTTTTTTCTCCTTCCATTGCAATTACATAATTAAAAAAAAGGCACAATTATGTCTGATTAATCATTCTTATTTACCTGTCTTTTGATTATGATAATTATTTAAAGAAAATTATATTACTTTAAAGACAAATCACAATACATTTTTTAAAAACGTAATTTTTTGAAATTGGATAAAAATTTAATTGTTAACCAATCATTTTGATATGCTAAAGCCTGAGAGTATGATAATCACTAATCAGCTCTAAAAGTAGTTTTTTTTTAGATTAATCAACCCCCCTCCCCCCCCCCCCCCCTGAAATTTTCTAATATCAGAAAGTGCTATTAAATAACTACATTAAGAGATTTTAAACTGTACTATTATATTCAAACTAAAAACTTGTTCACACACCATAAAACTAATGAAAACACTACCGGTTTCGAAAGGTCGTGGCCTTTCTTCCTCAGGGTCAAATATGTGTTACTGCCTTGGCGGCAAAAGCAAGACTGAACACAGGGTAAAACCCAAAGGTGGAGGAGCATCACAGCCAACCAATAAAAAGCAGGCTGCAAAACCAAATGGAGGAGAACATAACGAAAACGGGAAATGGGAACAAACACAAAAAATAAATTAATATTATACAGAGATTAATCCAGAACAAATTTAGTGCTGCTTTGATACACCTTCACAAAGTCAACTTTTGACAAAGAGGTACTTTTACAAAATCAACTTTCAGCAAAAAGACATTGTCACAAAATCAATTCTCTGCAATATAACTGCACACTGCAAAATTCTACGAGTTTCACTGCATAATACACATGATAAATACTCTTAGCTGGGATAATTACTGGTGACAATGGTAAAAATTTAAGTAAATACCTACTTAACTTACAAGTTAGGATTTATTTGCACCACATATATAATTATTTTTACTACTGTTCCATTTTTCTGCTTTACATATTTCAGTTAATTGTTCGGATTCATTGATAATTTTCACAAATTATTTTATAAATTCACAAATTTGGTACCATTTTAAAAAACCTGGATTAAACACTGATATATGCCTTAAAGATTCAAATTAAGCTTAGCTATAGGTGACAAACAGAGTCTCTGATTGCCCCTAGATTCCTTTTTATGAGTTCATTTTAGTTTCCAAGTATGATGATTTCAAATTTTCATTTTTCCTTTGGTTTATTTAAAAAATGTTGAAAGACATAATGGTTTTAACCCTTTCATTCCCGAATTTTTCCATCCCTAAAACAATAAATCTTATATTTAGTCATAAATTTATTCCAAATGTAATATATATAAATATTTCTTTTTTAATAGAAGTAATAGCAGAGTACGAACCAATATAGTTAAGAAAGTAACCGAGAGGTGTTTATTTATGTTTAATATGCCATTAAAAATAATAACTTTTCAATAAATAAAAATATTAAAATTTCGGAAGAAATACATATTGAAATTAATTAAAATACAAATTATAAACATTAAAAAATAAAATAAAAAATATTTCAAACAGTTAATTTACTTAAATTGCCAAAAACAGAAAACTGATTTCGATAATATTATCAGAATAGAGTAAAATCTACTTTCATCTATCAACAAGCATAGTGAAATCATCTAATATATATATTTTTTGGTGGGAAAATGTATATAGATTTTAATATTGTTCGTTTTGAATCTGCGGGAGTGTTAGGTGGTAAGAAAAAAACCCTGAAATGTTATGATTCCATTTGGCATCACAGGGAATGAAAGGGTTAAGACTTTTATTTAAATATGGATGGAATATTTTGTCACTAAGGCTCAAAAAAGCATGAAAACTACGAAATTTATCCTAATAAAATAAATTAATAGATTAGATTAGAATAAGATAAATATATCGAAGTGAACGGTGGATAGCCTATTAGGCGGGGATTTCATTCTGTCACTGTGTCAAGCGTTTTTTCAAATTCATTTCTCTTAACATGATAACTATGTTAAGAGAATGTCCTGTTCTAGAAATTTATGAATATATATATATATATATATATATGATGGGGAACTGAGCAGAGTCCATCTATACCAACTAGTTTTTGTTATTAATTTATTAGTGATATGTAGTTCTGTATCTTTTGTCTCATCTCATAGTTCTGCTTTATTTATTTATTTATTTATTTATTTTTTTAAGTCTAATTCATATATTTAAAAATATTTTTTCCAATGAATTTTATTTAAATACAGGGAAGCATCTATTGGATGTTAATTTGTGACCTTCAATTCTTGTTTATGTAAAATGCTAAATCCTTTTTCCTATTTTATTCCTAAATAAATTTTTTGAAATAATGTGAATATAGAGAGAAGAAAACACACACACACAAAATATTTTTTACTTTTTCTTTGCCTTCTCAACATATAATTTTAGAGCTAAAAAACTTGATTGTTTTTTCCCCCTCTTTGCTTTTGATTACAGTGAAATTTCTCTTATTGAAAATTATTAGCATAGCCATCTAAAATTGTAGAAAACTTAAATTGTAGCAACATTTTGAGGTCTTATTCTTATAATTAAATCTAAACCATAAGTGTGTAATATTAGACTTTTTCTTAAAATCCTATAAGATCTATTTTTGTTGTTAAAACACTGTATATTGTAAATTCTAGTTTTTATGTCAAAAATATCAGTTTTAAGACAGAGGACAGACATCTACCATATTGCTGGAAAATTCTATTAATCTACATCCCATATGAAACTTTGGTTTAAAAAATAAATAAGTAAATAAATACTTTTTTGCTTTCTGGTAAATTATTTTCCTATTTCAGATAATTATTTCAACAGTATCATTTATTAAAAATTGTGACAATTGTAAATGGTAAAATTCATTTTTATAAACATTATAGCTATCATTGATTTGTTTTCTGTTTGTTTATTTTATTTATAACTTAAAAATGTAATTTCTTATAGTTAATGGAAAATATATAATGTAATTTTTCTAGGATAACTCTCAATTAAAAGACAAATGTATATCATTAGAAGAGGAATTAAATAACTTAAAAACATCTGTAACCAGACTACAAAATGAAAAAGTAAGATTTGGGCTATGTTCATGCTTTGCAATTATTTCCTTTTTTTTTTTTTTTTTTATCCTGTTTATCATTCTTCAATTTTATTATTATTACTAAATAAATAAAAATTAAAGTTTATAAGTATTTGTATGTAGAATTTGTGCCTTTTGATGAAACTAAAAACTACTCACTGTTGAAAATTAACTTTAAAATTTAAAATTAAATTGGAGAGAATTTTTGTTATTTACATGTTTTTTTTTTTTCCCTCCCCTTTGCTATTTGAAATATTATTTACTAAATTGTTCCAAATGTTATATAAAAGCTATATACATTTAATTTCTATATTGTATGTAAGTTATAAAACTTTCTTATTAAAAAAAAAATTTAGTTTAAATAGACTGGATTTTAAAAATTATGAAAATACATACATAGGTTCCAAGTATTATGGTTTGTCTGTATTATTTTAGATAAGTAGCACAAATTAGTCTTATGAACACTAAGTAAAAATAATCTGGTGTGTCACTCACACGACTTTCTCTTACCCTGAAATTTAATACTATAAATACAGGTTGCAGATTAATACACTGTTAAAAAAATGCAGAAAAAATACAGAAATTCTCTGTAATTTCAGAAAAAAAGGCGTAAATTACGGAAAAATTACGTAGACAAAACGTAATTTACGACTTTTTTTCTGAAATTACAGAGAATTTCTGTATTTTTTCTGCATTTTTTTAACAGTGTAGGTAAGATAATGAGTACTGTTATGTAAACCTATGTTAAACAATTCATATTAGGCTTCTGAAAAGTTTTATATGATAATTAGTTCTGTGTGAGGGGGGTTTCATTAATGCACCTGCATTTA
This sequence comes from Salticus scenicus, assembly GCA_963930645.1. Taxonomy (NCBI): domain Eukaryota; kingdom Metazoa; phylum Arthropoda; class Arachnida; order Araneae; family Salticidae; genus Salticus; species Salticus scenicus. The sequence goes on from OZ005648.1 coordinate 345,497,473, forward strand.
TATAGAATTTAATTCGGTTATTAAAAAATAATTCTCTTTTTAAAAAATAATTTATTAAAATTATTATTTTAAAAAATTATCTTTTATGATAAGGCAAACGATTTCCATATTAGAGAAGTAAGATAACACCAAATATCCAAAAAAAGTCCATTTTATTCTCAATATTAAAAAAAAAAAAAAAAAAAAAAAAAAAAAAGTACGATTTTTTTTTTTTCTAAGTTTTTTTTTCGTTAAAAGTAAAAAAAAAATCGATAACTTTGTTTTAAATTATCGCAGATCGATGGTTCAACCAATCGTTTTAAAGGTATTGGCGAGCTCTTTTGAAAGATACCCATCATGAAAATTTACTCCCCACGAGGGGGGACTTCCCCCCCAGGGGGGTTGGCGAGGCTCCTACATACACAAATTTTTTTTTACAGTTAACTGTCTCTATTACAAAAAATATATATTTGTTTCATTTGGTTTAGTGCAGTCTATAGACGTTAAACCCTACTTTCCTGCAATTTCCCCCATAGACGTAATGTATTAGAATTATCTTGATTGTCCCTGTACACGAACCATTTGCTTGATCTTAACGAAAAGCTTACTGTAGCATCCCTATATGATACACATTTAGAATACCAAGTTTGAACTTTCTGCCATAATTTGTTTTTGAGATATGCTGATAACAGACACACACACAGACATACACACAGACCATTTGCTAAAAACATGATTTTCGTATTCAGGGGACCTCAAAACTTGCAAATATAACAAAATCTCACGTTCGAAAATTTGACCCAAAAGCAATACTTTCTCTACCTTATGGGTAAGAGAAAGTAATTACAGATTTTCCTGTTGAATTTTCAATCAATCAAGTTTTAAGTAATCCTGGATAAAAATTATGATAATTTTAAAAGTTTTCTTTTCTTTCCTTAACCTGCAAAAAAAGGTTCTTTTAGTGAATCAGAACATCGTCTGAATAAATGCTACCTTAATTTTGGTATAGAGTTATCAACCATTTATGTTCATATATCAGTGATTGAATATAAACACATACAAATGTAGTTTTCTAACTCTTACCAATAACCGCATCGCACTTTGGTTGAAAAGAATGTCACATTGGCTGGATTATGTATCTACAGCTGTTTAAAGGCTATTGGTGATAATATTCTTCAATGTGGTATTTCAAAAATATGCACAACTCTTTAAATAAAGCAATATACTATCACTTGGAGTGTAAGGTTGATTTTTTATACCGACTGTGTGGAAAATACCAAAACTGGAAATTGAATACGGGCACTCACTTTCCGTGCAGATGGTCTGCCACTGAGCCACTTTGGCTGATTATCAACTCAGCATTTCTCACATAATATCCATTGGCAAATCCACTGTGTCTACAAATGCAGATATAACAGATGAGCACATTAATCATGACACAACTTCGATAGTTTTGTAATTTCTACTTAGAAATATTATTCATCAATTCATCAACCATGAATATTCACTTTAGAAATCAGAGTGTAAGGTTGATTTTTTATATCAACTATGTGAAAAATACCAGAACCAGGAATCGAACCTGAGCACTCAGCTTATGCTTTTATTACCACTCTGGTTCTCAGCTCTGGTATTTTTCACATAGTTGGTATAAAAAATCAACCTTGCATTCCAATTTCTCTAAGTGAATATTCATTATTGATGAATTGATGAATAATACTTCTAATACACAGCATTTGTTTTGAATATATATCTAAAATGTAGTCTTCTAAAACTGCATCAAACTAATCATAATGCAAGTATTATACTGCTAATCATATTCCAGAAGCAGGAGTAAAATTAAACATTTCCTAACTAGCATTAGCGTAGTTGCTGATTGCAGTGCATGTCTGATGTTTTGTTTATATGTATAACTACTTAGCACACAATTTACATTATGTTTTTTTTTTTTTTTTTTTCCCCTTAAAAAAATAAATAAATAAAGTAAATAAATAAAAAAGAAATGGATAATTAAAAGAAATAGTCACATTAGTATAAAAGAAAATAACAAAAATAATTCTCATTGTTGTTAAAAAAAAAAAAAAAAAAAAAAAAAATGAAGCTGCAGAAAGTAGCAAAAATATGTTGGATTGAAAGGAGAGTGTGAAAAGTGACTGTAGAATTGCAGAAAATAACACCAAGAAATTAAAAAAAAATCATAAAAATTTTGTCCAGAATAAGACAAAGAATGGTCTTGTTTAACTCAAGGAAACTCCAAGTGTTAATCACCAATTTTCTTGAAGGAATTATAGAAATTAGTTTACATTGTACTTAATTCATGAGTAAAAATTTTAGCTGCTGAATCACAACAGAAAAACCTCAAAACTTTATGTTTTTATTGGTTAAATTTTACGTTTTGAGCACCAAATGCCAAAAGGTTGTTAGAATATTTGATTAAATGGACATGAAAATAAATTAATCAAAATAGAAATACTTATACTGGGAAGCACATAATTGCTTACACTTCTGATAGTATATTTTATTTAAATGTATATAAACAATAATACTGGATCTTGTAAAGATCTGTACTAAAATTTCATAGTTCTATAACTGGAAACTAAAATAGGAATAATATAAAATTTTCTGGACACTAAAAGAAGCATGTTTTAAAATGTCGTAAAAATGATGATATACTTCCAAAGAAAAAAATAAGTTAAGAAAATTATTCAAGTAAGCAGGTTCTTAAACATTTTAAGAATATATTGTATTTTGCTTTAAGTGCTGTATTTATATTTACTTTTTCAAAGTTTATAATGCGTCTGCATAAAATTATAATTATTCAGCAAAAATATGTGTAGGCTTATAAATCAAGATAATAATCCAGGATCTTATATAGGAGTTACAAAAAGAAAAATTAAAACAAGAATTAATGAGCACAAAAATGATATAAAAACGGGAAAATGTAATACAGCCTTAGCCAAAACGTTTAGTAAACAAGATATTAAAATTGAATTTGATAAAGCCAGTAAAATTGCAAATTATGATGATTATTACTACGTGATGTTCCGAGAATCACTTGAAATTACAACTAATAGTGAGGCATGCAACGACAGCGGTGCTACTGCACCAGACCATGTATGGCACCACCTTACGGTGAAAGAAGATCAACAACAGTCAAGCTCAAGTCTTCCACAGAGGATGCCATTCTGATGAGGACCGGGTACCCGGCTGAAAAATTTAAACGACGACACACGAAGTAATGTTTTAAGGTTTTTCTATGTTTATTAATATGTGTAGGCTTTAACTTGTGAGGATGTATATTGGGGATTATGAAGATGTGCCTTCATGTGTAATTAAATTTCCCCACCTGTGGTTTCTGATAGCTCTCACTGAAACTTGGCATCTCTAAAATATAGTGCCTTCATGTGTAATTAAATTTTCCCACCTGTGGTTTCTGATAGCCCTCACTGAAACTTGGCATCTCTAAAATGTAAACCTTCAGATATCAATGTAGTTAACATAATTGGCACAATAATAGGTGACAAACAGGAAGGAGTAATCAAACAGATTAATTTCTCTTAACATGAATATAGAAATTTATGAGAATAAATTTATGATGATGGGGAACTGAGCAGAGTGTACTTATATCCCAACTAGTTTGTTATAAGGTTACCATAAAAAGTTATTTAATATACAGTCCCTTGTGAAATATATACCTTAAAAAGTAGTTGCATGCCCTTAAAATTTTTTTGGAATTAGAAGTATGGTATGAATGTTTTTAAAGATAATACCTTTGATCCAAAAAAAAAAAAAAAAAAAAAAATGAAATATATGGTACATACTGCTGCACAAAATTGTAATTTCTAAATTTACAATTATGACTTCTTAAAAAGGAAGAAAGAGACCATAAGAGGGTTTTTGGCCCAAAAATTGAAGAAAATATCAGGTTGATCATGCATATGAAATTTTTGCAGTTAATTATTTTAGAATGAACATATTTTAAGTTTCTGTCAATATTATTTGCACAATTCTAGTAATTATTTGTTCGCCAGGGGCCAATTTTGCTTTTTTGGCAAAAATTCCCCATTTTTAGAAACGACTTACTTTTTTTTTTTTTTATAAGGTGCAACACTTTCTAATTGAAATGTATTATGAAGTACACTATGACACAAATTATGCATAAAAATAAAACTGTTGCGTCACTGCATTCATATAAAAAAAAAGTTAAAATTCAACATTGATTACAGGGAATACATTGTGGACAGTCCTACTTATTACATTTCAGAAAGTGATGAGACTGGTGAAATTGAATCTATCTTATTAAATTAACACTTTTGTTACATTAAATATATTGAATGTTAACACTTTTATTGTGGAAGGTAAAATTTGGCATCATCTGCAAATCTGTAACTCTGCTTATAGCTGGTTCTTTTGCAGTCTTTATGCTATATTTCTTAAGAATATACCCAAGGTTTATCTTTCTACAATCAATGTACTATGGATACAAGTACTTTGACTAGAAATAATATAGTTATAATGTATATCCATTTGTAATATAAATATGAATACAGAATAATCTGATCTAAAATTATGTAACCTGTAACATTAACATCCCCCAGGCGGAGCTTCATTTAATATTATTTCAACAGTAACTCTTTATGTTTAGAGGTCTCTGCAAAAATTACACTCAACTTTTTGAATTAATTTGCATCATATTTTATTTATAATAATCTAATCATTCATATAATAAAATGAGAACTTGAAATTCCTTAAAGCCAAAAATGGAGTTATTTCAAACAAACTATTAAATTGAAAATGTTTTCATTTATATTTGCATTAAATCATACATTTATTAATCAGCATTATTTGGGTTATTTTTTTTTATCAAATTATTAAATATTGACCATTAATATTTAAAATATTTATCAATTAAAATTCTGCTTTTATCTTCAATTTTCATTAAAACTTCAAAATTTACTGAAAAGATTATTTTCATAATGTAAAATAAATAATGTTGTATTATTTTTTTTTATAAATAATGTCTGAAAGCTGTATTTTATAAATTATTAGAATTCTCTCTTGAATGAACTAGAAAAATCTCAAAAAGAAATATCTGACCTTAATGAGCTTAAAAGTTCCCTAGAAAAAACAATAAAGGAACTCACGGATCTTAATCAAAAAGAAAAGGCACATTCTGAAAAGGTAAGTACTAATATAAAAATTGTTGTATTCATTTCAAGTACATTATTAGAAGCAGAATTTTGTTACACTTATTAAAATTTTACTTAAGTGTGCCTCAGAATAAATGAATAAATAATAAAAAGTTCTATACTTTAATAATGTTGGAAGACCAATCTCTTTGCTAAATCTTTAAAGGTGTTACTTTTGTAGAAATGTCTGTATTGCTGTATTTCAGAGATTCTCAACAGTTTTAGAGCTGCTGCCCCTTAAGAAGTGAAAAGTATAATGCACGCGAAATTTTAAAAATTTAGTTTGAATACTAAAACGTGCTCATATTGCCCCCCTACCGCTCAAAATATGTCTACCGCCCAAAGCACATTCACCACCCTCGTTGAGAACCTATGCTGTATGTTGAGGATTTTGTAACTTGTGTAAAATTTTAATCTTAAAATTTATTTATTTATTTTATTATTTTGTTTCTCTAAGCAGCTTAAGAAATGCACATACTTTGTGTTTTGCATAATTTAATAGGACATGCAAATGTTTTACAGAGTTCAGTGATAAAATGCATTAGCCACAAAAATGATGAACTTTTACATTCTAAGCTTTTATATACATTCTAAGCTAAGCTTTTTACATGAAAAAATATCATTATTATTATTTTTTCCTCTGAAATTATGAGAATGTGGTTAAAATTATCTTAGTAATCTTATATTTGTTATTTTATCACATCTTAGTTTAGATACTTATTTATTAATCAGTGTTTAATATAACTGAAAAAGTCTGATTTACCATATTACAAGATAGATGTCACTAATCTGATTTTTTTTTTTTTTTTTTTTTTTCTAGAATTTCTAAATTAAAACTTTGTTTTGATTATTAATATATATTTTCAGTCACATAATTTGATCCATATTTTGAAACACAAAATGAAAAATTGTGTTAAATTTATTCTGGAAAATGAATCTTTTAGCAATAATTCTGGGGTTTGATGCATTAAAAATATTATAGTACATTGAACAAAACTTTCATTAATCCTGAAATGATACATATACATTTGAATAATTTGAACGGTTTTTGCTATTTTGAAGTTAAAAAAAAAATAATAATGTACTTTGGTATTAGTTATTATTTGAGTGTTTTTTAGTGTTTTTTATTATTATTTCATTTCGATGTTAATCGTATTTTTCATTTTTTTTCCATAAAAAATTAAATTTATTTCATAAAATTTTAGACAATAGACAATTTGCACGTTTTCTGATTTTATTCTTATATAATAGAAAATGAAAAGGTAAGAAAATAAATACATACATTTTCTTTAATTGAAATCTAATGACTGATTTATAACAATTTTAACATCGCGCTATTTACTCTATCAAGAAAATGCAGTATAATATATCGTGACGTCACTCTTTATGACAACAAACGGGAGTAATCGTTGTTTACATTCGAATTTGTGCTTTGTTTTACTTCTTGAATCGGTGAAATAGGTTTTGTATGTTACAATAATGACAGATATTAATAAATCGTAGTATAAATATTGTATTGTACCATTTTGCACTAATACAACGGCTAATGCTTCTGAAAAGTTATTCTTCAGCGTTCCACAGGATCCTATTAAACGAAAACATTGGACAACCGCCATGAAAAGAAAACAGTTGAAAATAATGATAATGGAAAATGGTGATAATGATATTAAATGATTATAAGATGAAAAAGAAATGCTCAGAAATCACATAAATAATTGATAATTACGAAAGTTAAAACGAATTGCTGCTTACTAACCAGGCTAACAAAATGCAAACATTGAAGTTTCATAAAGTGTGATGTCAGGCAGCATTTTGAAGTCACGTGATTTTTGGTTAATTTTCAAATTATTTTCTAAATTAATGAGAACTTTTTTTGCATTTTTAATAAACTTTTTGAAATTTATGGGCCTAAAACTACCAGAAAAATAGGATTTTGTTCAAATCCCCCATGTGTGCAAATTCTTTATTGTTTTAATTTTATGACAGATAAATTTAACATGAATGAAAAACAAAAGTTGACAATTTATTTTCCATATGTAGTGTTCTTATTTAAATTCTTATTTTAATTTCAGGTTGTGAATGATTTCAATATAGCTAAAGAAGTTTATTTAAATGATAAACTAAAAATGCAAAAACATATTGAAAACTTGGAAAATGATTGTGCAAAGGTAAGACAATCAAATTATTTTACATATAAATATTTTTATATATCAAAATATTTAATAAACATGAAAAATTTACAAATTTTAATTAATTTTTGAGATATTAATTAAAGTGTTAATTTTTGATGTGGATGGCCTTGCCATCTGCAAAAATCTACAAATGTTTGTCTGCAAGTCACGTTTTCAGAACTGAGATAAAAATTGCATTATCGAAATAGATCATTTATTGTGACTGATAAAAATAACTTTGTTTTCAAATTGCAAATTTTCAATTTATTTTAACAAAATTTAGAAATCACACAATTCAAAAATTTTTTTCAATTTGCTTGAAAATTAAGAATTTTTTTAAATAAATTTTTTCTTTCATCTTTAAATATTCACTGAGCTCTGTTTTAATCTTTCCTTTTTACTTTATCGTTAATACATCAAATCCTTAATCTGCAGAAATAACCCAGATAATTGATTCTGACTTTTCTATCACAGGGGAGTGTTCTCTTCTTAATTACTCCTCATTGGCTAAGACTGTTAGCTTTTGCTGTATATCGTTGGAAATATCGTTTGATCATCCACGAGCTAATAAACTTTTATAGCGTGCAGGGTGTTTTTCGATGAGCAAACCGTCTTGTATCTGACTCACTGAGCGAAAGTACTGCAGGTGCCATTGAACAGGAATTCATTTTGTTCAGAATTTTAAGAGGCTGCAAATTTTCTAGTTGCCAAAGGCAGCTACGCTGTCACGTAATGTACTGGGACTCAGATTGAATCTCTGCTCAGGAATGCCTATAACGGCAAAAACTGCATCTTTAAACTTAATAAAGGATTATAATTTAACTTCAAAAAGACTCCTCATCATTTCTAAGATGCCTATACCCTGGATTGCCAACCCATTCATATTACACAAGCCTGTGGGACTTGTGAGTTTCGCTAGTTAGTGAAAACCTAAAAGCCTGATAGAAACACTAGGTACACCCTAATATGTTACATGTATATACACTAAAGGGAAAAAAAAAAGCTCCATTGTAAAAAAATTGATTTATACCTTTTGTGTTTGTAATAACTTAAAAACTAATGATTAAAACAAATAAAACTGTCATGTTTGCATAATACCAAAGACATGAAATTATACGTATGCACATTTTTGATTTAATAATTCGCCTTATTACACTACACAAAGTATTTAATAAAAATCTACATAAAACTTTCTTTTTAAATGTAATATAATAAACATTTACTTTGTATTCTATTATGATTTATTATATTAAATAAACACATTATATTGTAATGTATGAATTAAAACTATTTATTTGTTAGATCTAAGCAATTACTTAATATAAATATATGTGCAATGCCATAGTATTTTACAGTTTTTTAACATGAAACTCAGAAATTTCCCTGTGGCAAATATCATAAATAATTTTTTCTAGTTCTTATAGAGCTGCAGGCTACAAATTTCGAATCCCTACTCTCTTTTTAGACTAAACATTTTCGAGCGGATTGAGATTAGGACTATTTTCAGGTCTAGTAAAGAAGAAATTCTACAATATTCTTGAATGGATAGGTAATTTTAACAACTTCAATCAAATAAATGTACCACAGGCACCATATAACCAAATAATTGTACCACGGGCGCCATGTAACAAGGTGCATTATCATCTTGAAATACTGATTGTGGAAATGTCTGAAATATTCAGAAACAGTCGGTCAGGCATCAGTTTTTTAATGGCCAAGTTTTATTTTGGGTTGATTGATCCCTTGAACATGAAAATTTGCCTGACTCTTTAAAAAATTATCACTTTCGTATCATAATGTATGGAGAATGTATCACTGTTTTAAAAGTGTGATTTTCATTAAGTCGGTCACATTTTCGTCATCAAACCTCCTTGTTTCTGTCAGCTTGAAATAAGTTAAACTTGACTCATTAGAGAGAACCACTTCAGCCCAATAATTAACTAATCATTTTATTTATTTTTTAATCCTCTGAAGTCTTGCTTTCCTAATTCTTTTCATTAAGAATGGATTTTTTTCAGATTTTCTGGTTGTTAAACTTGCTTTGTTAAATTGTTGTTGCACTGTATTTAAAAAAAAATATATTACTAAATACTTTTTCTGAATTCCTTTTATGTTCTAAATGTAATCAGGGGTCTGTCCAGGTTTGTTTTCCAGGGTCTTATTTTTGTGAAGTTTTTTTCTGACATAGTTATTATTTTTATTTTTGTGAAAATTCATTTCACAAATTCTATCTACACGCACATATGTATATATAAGTTTCATCTAGACAGTTTCAGGAGGGCGCTGTGCCCTGCTTGCCCCTTGACATTAAAAATAGGCACCCTTCTTGCCTTTAATATAAAAACGTTGCATCCTTACTGCCTTTTATTGAAAATAACCTTCAGATATGTTATAAATATAAATAAATGTATAATGTATTGTGCATAACAATAAACAGTCGTTCATATATCAGTAACAAGCAAAATTAAGTTGTAAAGAAAGTTAAAGTTTAAAACTTTTTCTTTTCTTTGTACTTAAAATCGAAATTTTAAAATAAGTGTCTGGATTTTAAATATTAAATGAGCCCTTAAGAATCCAAAACTGTCCTCATGAATCTAGAAAATGCCTTTTATTTAGCAGTGCCTTGCCCTTTTCTTTCTGTATCTTGTTATCAGCCAATCAATAAAAGAGGAGCAAACATTCAAACTATGTTTCTCCTTCTAATACACATTTTCAGAAAACACAGAAAGCTAATAAATTAAAAAATAACTAAACTTAAAACCTAATTATTGTTTGTTTAGATGTATTACTAGTTACTAGGAAGATGTGTATACATTCTCTGTTAAATAAAAAAAAAAAAAAAAAAAAAAAAAAAAATCACTAACTGATTTTTTTTCTTTCTTTTTTTTTTTTTTTTTTTAAATCTTATTTTAGAGAAAACTAAGTTTGAATGTTTGCTTCTCAAATATATACAATTCCTTCACACATCACCTGAGTGATAAATGAACAACCAATAAAAACAAAAGATAGCTTTGTAGGAAATATAAAAATACAACACAATTGGATTATATTAAAAACACTGAAATCAGGAGTAGCTCAGCTCCTAAACACAGGCACTCCTGACTTATGTAATTTACTCTACCTTGTGATGCAGTGAAATGTATAGCAATAGAAGAGAATGGTAAAGTTTAATTATTAGAAGAGAAGTATCAAAAGAGATAAACAAATTTCACTTACCAATTCATTTGAGATTTCACCTAAACAACAGCCAAATTCAAATAGAGGATTTTATCATAATACAAAAAAGTTTTCTCCAAAACTTTTACATCAAGATAAAAACTAGAGCATATTTAATTATATTTCATACTTTTGGATATTCAGTGGATGCTGCTTTTTTGGATAAAATTCTTCATATTCAGTTGATTGGCATTTGAATTTCTGCGCTATTTTATCATCAAAAGGGCTTTTTGTTTCACTGTCATTGTTATGCAAAATACTGTCAAGAGATGAATCTGGTAATGCATTTTCAGCAAGTGCATTTTCATTTACAAAGCGAATCAAATTTTCTACATCTTCAGACAAAGCTGAATTTCCATCCAAATTTTCAGAACTGGAAATTTCGTTCACATGAGCTTGTGAACTTGAGTTATTTAACCTTGGTTCCTCAATTGGATTATTGAGAAATAAAGTTTCTGCGTCAGCTACATTTCGTTAAAAAAAAATTTGTAATGGCATCGCAGCCTATAGCATCCGATGATCGTATTTTTTTAAAAGTACTAATCCGAATTACGCAAATTTCCTCCCGTAACTGTCCTACCTCGCTTCATATTTACTGAATGCAAGCGATAAAATTACTGACAAATACAAAATTACGAATATACAAAACCACACATATCAATAGTTGCGCTACTCTACAAACCCGAAACCCAAACCCAAACTAAACTAAACATAAACAAACACAACGCGGCAAAAAGATGTTGCCAAAATATTTATGTAATTTTCCACAGAAAAATTTCATCCCATCAAGGAGAGGTACGCTACACCCATTATCGTGTCTGACGTCATTCCTTAACTAATCAGCGTGAACTTGGCGAGAAATGAAGGCTTGGTTTTATTGTCATGTAGTACCGATAGCGACTGGTACGAGAACATAAGAGAAAATTGATAGGAGGAAGCAATGTTTATATATTGCTGAGCAGATGTTTTTGCTCGCTATTATTTTATAAATGCTTTGTTTTTCCGAAAATGTTTGGGAAATGTTTGTTTATCTCCGATTTGAATTTTGTGAAGGGTCCGTTTTATTAACATAGAATTTTGTGAAGGGTCTGTTTTTTTAATATAGAATTTTGTGAAGGGTCCGTTTTTTTAGCATGGAATTTTGTGAAGGGTCCGGAAACGGACCCAGTTTTCACCCTAGACAGACCCCTGGTAATACAAACTGGTTTTTTAAGCACTGGCTTTTTAACTTGTGATCATCTTAATTGGATGAGTAACGTGACTGCTTAAAGACAAATTTCCAGTTTGAACAGCCAAAAAATTTTATATCTTGCTAAAAACCAGCTCACCAATATTTCATTAACATTTAATCATTTTGTCCTCTCGCGTATCAGAATATTTTTTGATTTTCACTCTAAAAGTAATATTTTTTGTGGTATCGTTAATTGCCTTATTCTTACCATTTTTGAAATACTTTCTAAAATTACAATTTTTTGAACAATTGCATCTTGTTATTAATACTTGGCTCAATCTGAAGTTGTACGTGGAAGACAATGTAACAAAATCTGTTCGAAAATTTACTTTTAAAACCATAAAAGTAGAGATTGCAGAAAGAGAAATGGAAAATATCCAAGTGCAGCCTTTTTTTTTTTTTTTTTTTTTTTTTTTGTCCCTTACTGTATGTCTTAGTTTAAAGTAGTTAAATTTTTAATGGAATGCTATATGGTTATTGTTTTAAAAAATTGAGTTTTTTCTTTTAATAAGGTTATTGGAAAATAAAATTTGTATGTGATTTTAGAATATCAAAATATTTTCTATACAGTAAAAAAAGAAAAAAAAAAGTGTGTGTGTTTGGGGGGGGGGGGGGGGGGGGTTAGTATGCAATCTGTGATTTCAAAATGTCTTACATTGTTGATGAGATCAGTATTATCAGGAACTTACTGGGAACTATGTTCAATAATTCTCTAAAAATGTTCTAAATGTTTCATTAATCTAAACACAGAAAATAAATTATTGTTGTGTGGCAAATAAACGGCATACTTAAATAAAGTAATAGATAGATGTTTGCCTCTTATTTTTCCTCTTTTCATATTTAAGTTATTGTCATTTCCAATTGCAATCATATATATATATATATATATATATACACACAGTGGCGGCTCGTCATTAAGGGCCAGCGGGGCACGGCCCCACCTAACATTTATAATTATTAGAGTATCAATTCTTTGATAGTATTATAGGTTCGTTCTAATATTATACAACTAATCTTCATTCCAAGCTTTAGGTAATTACAAGAGTAACATTTCAAAATATTACATTCAACTTTTATCCACGTTTAAACATCAAAAGTTTGCGGCAAATAACTTTAGTTTACTTCGATAGTCCCCGGCAATCAGTTTTAAAAAAGACAAAAGTATGCCGGTCGCAAAAATGTTAATGATTCATCCACCAAATGTTAAAAAAAAAATTTAAAAAATACAGCCTTGGACCAGTTTGCGGTTACGTTATCTAAGCGTAGGGCAGCATCATAAGCGGCCTATCTTGGCGTATTCATTTATACAATAGTTATTCTATTAGATCAGAAGGTTAACAGATTTGGCGATGATCGCCTTTATCAGCATTAGCACGATGTAATTTATCGTCGCTAGGGCACCGGCAGAGTGGCCCTTTGAGACAAAACTATAGGGAAAAAAACTGTCTCTTTTATTCGGTATGTTAACCATACAGTTCCTTGATGAAATTTGGCGACTTTTGCATTACTTTTATTTGTATGATTTTTCGGTGCATTTTTTAAAATTTACATATGATAGTTTTAAATTTTAGTGTTTAAAAAGGAATTCTGTTGATAGTTAAAAATGTATTTTTTAGATTAGCGTTTGAGATATAAAAGCTCTTAATTAAGAATTTGAAACCTCTCTAACTGCGATATTTTGAATTTAAATGAAAAAATGGAAAGAAAATGTGCAACTGCAATATTTTTCTTCAGATTGGTATACTAAAACTTTTATGCAAATAAATTGTAAAATTTTTAAATAAATAAATAGTGGATTTCCATGGATATATAGATTAACTATCTACATAAAAATGTAGTTTTTTTTTTTTTTTTTTTTTTGAGAACTGAGGGCCTATTAGTCTCAATCTGGGATTTTTGCGTTGTTGATTTCGATAGTTGGACATTTGTCGAAATCTAAAATTTATCGAAAATATAATTGAATAATTTGAAAGCGATGTTATAATTTGAAAAAAAAAAAAAAAAAAAAAAAAACTAATAGTCCTCCGTCCTAAACTAAATTCTGCTTTTGCCAGAATTTCATCAAAATCTTTTTATTATTATTATTATTATTATTATTATTATTGAAAGAAAAAGAAAAGAAAATTAATAATAATCGGTATCGTTACAAGCGATATCGAAAAAGTTTTTTTAAATAATTTTGAATTAGGAAATAAAAAGTGCGCGTGAAATAATATGAAATAAAAATAAGTAAAAAAATGAATTTAATGATTTAATGTTTTTGTTTTTCGGGGGCTGCTCATGCATATAAAAAATGCGTATTAAAACGAGTCGAAGAAGGAAGCGAAATAAGTATTGAGTTATATTATTACGATAAATATGATATATAATATGATACGATATATTAGACCTATCGTCCAGGGTTAGTAGGCATTTTCGTTGAAAGAAATAGTTTGTTCGTTCGGTGCAACTTGCACATTAGTCCCGTGAGATGCAACTTTCACATTAGTCCCTTGAGGTCCGTCAGATACAACTTGCACATTAGTCCCCTTTTTCAATTATAATGATTATTATTATTTTTTTTTTTTTTTTTTAACAGGATTTCTTAAAAATACGATTTGATAAAACAGTGTTATTATGACTATTATTTAAAGACGATAGACCGTCTTTTTTTTTTTTTTTTTTCTTTTTAAGAATCAATCTTTAATTCTCAACAAACATTATGCATAAAAACATCATAAAATTGTGTCAAAAAGTAGGAATTTTATAATTGTAATTGAAAAGTTTTAAAATGACATTTTTCAATGTTCGAAATTTATGTTAAATTTTCTCTAAATGCACATTTTTATAATTTTACGCATGAAAATTCGAAACTCATAAGGATAAAGATATTTAATTTTAAATAGATGTTTTCTAGATAATTTTCTCTAAATTGGATCAAAAATTAAGAAATTTAATTTAAATTATTTAAAATTAAGCTCTTAAAATGATAAGCATGGTAGTTTTTTAATATGTATTCATATTAGTACATTATTCATGACTTCCCAAATTTCAATATAACTTGTTATAAATTTATTAAAGTTTATTTTATTTGTTTTTTAAGATAAGAAATATGCATATAACATTTGAAATGTTTATTATTAAATTACTTAGGGATATAATTCGCGCAAGCTAAAAAATATTACATGTAGAGTGAGAAAAAAATTGAGTTCAAATTTTAATGGCGTGTAGTGTTAGGGTTAAGGCCAGTTGACTAAAAGTAGGTCCTAGATCTGGGTGGTGTATTCTCCCTAGGGAGTCTTTCTAAGTGATGATACCTAACTCGCGAGTTTCGGAGAAAACCATGGAAAATTGCAAAAGCATATATCAGCTAAAGCGACCTGGAATAGAACTCGGCAATTCCTATCTACCATCTTCCAGATATTTAAATTTTGATGCTCCACTGATCAGAAAACTGCAGAATTTTGTAAATGAAGTCGTAAAACATTAATTTCTGAGATAAATTTATGCAGTTTTTTCCATATTGTTAAATTTAAGATTTGCCACAAAAAAAAAAAAAAAAAAAAAAACTTACGCTTTATATACCTCCTTAATAATGTATGTATTTATGTTTGAACAATGATTATTATTATTGTGAAGTTATACACCACACGATGGGTCGGGCCCCACTTATGAAAATTTGCACAAGCCGCCACTGTATATATATATATATATATATATATAGTTGCTGCAACGTTAAAACAAAAAAGAAATCCAATCTTCAACAATACAAGCCTTGCTCTCAGTACTGTTAATGCAACCTAAAGAAATACAAATTTATAATTTCTTTGAATTTGATTAATTTATTTTATTCATTAGCCACTTTCGATGACCAGCTGGTCTGTGATCCTTAAAAAATCTGACCAGGTTAAACTCCTGCTCAGTGTCACCTTTGTACCCTCTCCTTATGTGGAACCTACAACCTTTTGTTTGCTCACCATTAAAACATCTTTAATAATTCTGACTGCAGCAAATTCCTGCTCAGTGGCGCCTGTGGCACCCTCCCCTTGTTCTATAATGTGATGTAGCATGTTGTTCACTGTAAAATTGACCTTTGAAAATTCTGACCGTAGCAAACTTCTGCTCTGTGGTGCCTGTTCTGCCTTTATC
Source organism: Salticus scenicus (assembly GCA_963930645.1). Taxonomy (NCBI): domain Eukaryota; kingdom Metazoa; phylum Arthropoda; class Arachnida; order Araneae; family Salticidae; genus Salticus; species Salticus scenicus. The sequence goes on from OZ005648.1 coordinate 345,513,384, forward strand.
TGCTTCCTAATCATTTTACACTTTAAAAAATATCCAAAATAAATTCTTCACCCCCAAAAACGTAATACCAATTTTCAAGCTTTTATCTCAATTAAAAAAAAAAAAAAAAAAAAAAAAAAAAAAAAAAATTGCCCCTAAGTCTGATCTGCTCTTCTAATAATTTTACAATTTCAAGTATCCACAATGATTTCTCACTCCCAGAAATCTAGCAAAACCAATTTTCAAGGCTGTATCTCTATTTTAAAATTTTTAACCCCACCCCCCTACCCCTAATCTGCCCCCTAATAATTTTACACTTTTAAAAGTATCTCAAACCCCAAAAACCTTACTTACCCCAAAAACCGAATAGTACCAGTTATCAAGGCTTTATCTCTAAATATTTTGTATCTCTATCTCCCCACCCCCATTTGCCCCTTAATAAATAATTTTACGCTTTCGAAAGTATCCAGAAACTTTTCCTCATCCCTAAAAACCTATTAATACCAATTTTCAAGCCTGCATCTCTATTTTAAAGTTGTTGCCCCTCCCCCCCCCCCCCCCCCCCAATATCCTCATCTGCACCTTCCCTAATATTTTTACACTTTTGAAAGTATCTGCAATTGATTCGTTATCCTCAGATATAATACCAGTTTACAAGGCTTTATATTTATTTTTAAATGTTTGCTCCTTCTGCCTCCCCCCTAATAATTTTACACTATTGAAAATATCTGCAATCTGCATACAATTCCTTACCCCTATAATACCAATTTTCAAAGCTTTATTATTTATTTTTAAATTTTTGCCTACCTCATAGTCATATTTGTAAAATTCTTTATGGTATGTACTGATCTGTTTGTTCAAAACTTATTATTTGCAGCAAGTTTCAGAAATTCAACAGACAGTGAAATCTTTAGAAAACCAACTGGAAGAAGCAGAAGAAAGAAATACTGTTTTGTGTTCTTCTTTGGTGAGTCTCTTTTGGTCGCAAAGTGTGGTATTGATAGGCTTAGTTTCAGTAAAGTTTTTTTTCCTCTTTCTTTCTTTTATTTATTTATTTATTTATTAATTCATATTATTTGAAATTTAGGCAACTGGATTTTTAAATCTGATATTTTATTATTTTCAAACTGTTATTGAATAATAGTAATAAATACTGGTGTTTATTATGGCTATTGTAAAACTTTCTTATTATTCTGTATAACTGTTCTACTTACCAGTACAAGTATTTAATTGTAGCTTTTCACAATAAAGATTTTGCATAATCAGTTAGGTGCAATTTTACCAACTAGTGCTAAGATGTAGCCATATGAAAAATCACAGAAAGTAAGCAGTTGCAGCTCCACCTGTCAGCCAGTATACACTCAAATTAAGTCAGCATTTCTTTACCAAATGGTCAACTCACATATTAAGTTTGGTGCATTTATATGCTATAGAAGCTGAGATATAGCCTTAATTTAAATGGGAGGAATCACAGCATAGTAGAGCTACATGGCAGCCAATATGCACCCAAAATGAATTAGCATAATGCTTTATTATGGCTCTCTCAGATATCAAGTTTTGTGCAATTATACATGATAGCAGCTGGATATAGCTTTCCCATAAATGGAACAAAATGGTAGCACAGTAATGCCACCTATTGGGTGATTTGCATTAAAAGTTAAAAGGCACTATTTTATGTAAAGGTGCAACTAAATATATACTTTATGAAATTATGTGCAATTAATTCATGAGCTAGAGCTGCCACAAAATTTTTGTTGCACAGACAGATATTTTAAAAAAATGATTAAATCTTGTTTTAAAACTCTAAAAACATGCAAATCCATCAAAAATCCGTAGTTGAAAATTTTTACAAATCCGTACTTTTTCTATTGAATATAGAAGAAAGTAAAAAAATTCTCATAATAGAAGTAGAATTTTGTGAAATGTGATTGTGAAGGTGAGAAAAGATAAAAATATAAAAATGAATTATAATAATACAGTTAATAGAAAATATCAGACTACAGAAATTTTGGTAGGGAAAGTAGACTTTGTTTTTAACATAATCCTGCAGTAAGAGAGAAAAAAAAAAAGAAACTCTTTTTAACATTGAATAGAGTGTGTATAATTTAATTGTTAGTAAATTTTATATTAAGTTATCAAGATTGTTGAAATAAGTCAAATGAGAAAATAGTTAACTCTTCTAATCCACCAGTTTTTTTTTTTTTTTTTCCCAAAAAAATTTAGTTGGATACTTTTTATAACTATTATATTAGACAAATATTAAGCAAATGATTTACACGTAAATGATTAATGCATGAAGCAGTCAGTGAAATGAATAGCCTTTCATCTACTTCAAATAACTACTCTATTTTGTTGTAACGTAAATCCTTCGTCAATAAAATAACATCAACCTTAATATAAATCTTTTTTTTTTTAATACTATATCTTAAAGCAAGCATAGGTAAAATACAGTTTATTGTTCAAGGATATAATTATTTATGTAAACCATTATAAAAAGTAAATTAGGGCTTTAGTAGGTCTAATAAAATAGAAATAGCAATAATGATTTAATACTTTTTTAACGAAGTTAACAATACATATTTAAAATTATTGAAATTTGAATACCTTAAACATCACTTCGTGCTGGCAGAAAAGCTTTTTTTCGGCAGGTGATCCCCTCCTTCGACGGTGCCGACTGCACTCCGTGGCTGGCGGTCTTTCAAAAGTTGATCATCTCTTTTATGGATGTACATGTGACGCCATATCTCGTTTATCTCACGAATCAGCAGAGATAAACGAGATATGGCGTCACATGTACATCCATAAAAGAGATGATCAACTTTTGAAAGACCACCAGCCACGGAGTGCAGTCGGCACCGTCGAAGGAGGGGATCTCCTGCCGAAAAAAGCTTTTCTGCCAGCACAAAGTGATGTTTAAGGTATTGAAATTTCAATAATTTTAAATAGAAATAGCAATATTCTGTCAAAATAAAAACAATAATTAACTGTGTAGGGGCAGTTGTGGAAGTGGGACATATATGTTCCACTGGTCTTTCTTGATGGCACATATGTGTCCCAGTGGCATTGAGATCACGATGTAAAATACAGTGAAAAATTCAGTTCACTAGTTCTAAATTAATTTAAAATACTTTTTGAAAATATATATAATTACACTAACATGAATGTAATCACAGAAAACCAGTGGGACATGCACTCTAATAAATTTCACGCTTATTTATCCCATTCGATGAATTAAAAATATTTCCAGGACGTATATTCCCTGTGGGGTTCAAAGGGTTAAAGTTAATAAAATTTATTTACTTAAATTGCTCTTCTTCTTTTTTTTTTTTTTTTTTTTTGCTAAAGAGAGTTGCTAACATTTCGTGTAGTCAAACATTTTTAATTATTTTGTTTAGCTTGTTTATCATTTGCATAGATTACTCAAAATATGGGATCTTGTAACCCTAGGAAATAAAGAAATGTGGGGCAAATTACTTAAAGATTGGAATATTTTTTCTATGAATGAAGCAAATTCCATTTTCTGACTGCCTTGGGTTTTTTTTATAAACATTTTTTAGCTTAGTTTGCTATGGGGGACAGGGGATAAAAGTTTCTAGTGGAGGAGGATTAATTCAGATGACTATTTATTTACATTTATTTATGTTGTAATGAATAACTAATTTTTTTTAATTAAAGAATGTTTTTTTTTTTTTTTTTTTTTTTTTTTTTAGGGGGGGGGGGGGATGGGAAGAGTATAAATATAGGAACTGAAATTTCAAGGAGGAGGGTATAATTCATATCATTATTTACTCCTTCTAACCAGAAAATAAAAATTATAGCAAAAATCTTTTAGAAATTAAGATTTCTAGAATTTTAAATTTTGTGTACTGAATGGCCAAAAGGGAAAATGGATATTTTAGGTGAGGGGGGGGGACAGTATTTAGGTAAAGTTTATTAAAAGAAGAAATTTGCTGAAACACAAATAATCATCACTCCTAAAAACAGTTTAACATTCATATTGTGCATAGAAAGAAATTAATGAAAGCCTTGATGCAATCTTTCTGTGATCGTCAGTGCAGGGAGGGGTAGAAAATAAAGAACAGATGCAATAGCCTGTATTTTTTTTTAATTGTTTCTTATAAAATGATGTTTTCCAATCTTAAAAAAACTGAAAGCTTAAAAAAAAAAAAGGTCTGTGAGATCTAAGATACATAAAGTATTGTTTCATACTCATAAAATTTTGAGTCAGTGGTGTGCTATAGCACATTATCATGAGCCTGTTATGTCATACTCTTTTGCTCTTAGATATATTTAATTTTTTTATGTTTATATGTATGCATGCACAATTTAAGATTTTTGATACTTATATTTTCTTTTTCTTTCATGTTAGGACGATACCAAAAAGTTGCTAAGACAAAAAGAAACTGAATGGGAGGAAACAAAAGCTCGCCATATAGCTCAAGTAGGTGTGCTCACAGAAAATATCCAGACACTACGAGAAGATCTTGCATCTGAGCAAAAGAAAAAGGAAACATTAGAAGAAGAATTAAATGAAGTAAAAGGAGTCAAATTAGGTTATTATTATTTTATTTGTAGTGGTATCAAAATTTTCCAATACAATAGAAAACTCTATATGCCATTTCTCTCCCAACTCTATTATTATTATTACGTTTACTTCTGTGTAAATGTGTGTGCTTGGTCTTTCATTATTTATTTATCTACCTCTTTCATTCTTTTGTTTTTTCCAAATCCAAATTTAGTTTCCTTTGTAATGCTTTTCAACAAAGTTGAAAAATGGTTACGAATTCATTTTGTTTCTCTATCTGTTAAATTTTTTAAGATACCTTAAAACTGACATATACATTGTGATTGTGGTCTATGAGAGGCATTCCATTAAAGCATATTTTAATATTTTTACACTACCACAACACAATACATAATGAAATTAGAATACGTTATTCAGATGCCCAAAAGCATATTTCCTATTAACACTTTACTGTAAAACTAAAAAGAGTTTAAAACTTCGATTTATTTGTCTGTTTGTCCAGTTTGCATTTCCAAAAATACATAACATCAAAACCTGTGTATGAGTCGCCGATCTTATGAAAAAAAAGTTATTTTTTCTTGATTGGGGCCCTTTTAAAAAGTTTGGCCAATAAACATTTTTTCCTTTTTTTTTTTTTTTTTTTTTTTTCCCCTCTTCATCACAATCTCTAAAAAATCAAGACTTTTTTCTTTTGGAGTAAGGGTGAGGAGTCAAATAAATGGTAAAAGTTGAAAGAGAATAGAAATAACATAAGTAACTGTCTCGTAATCAGATACCATTGGGCTTTGTTCAAGTATGTGATGTTACGTGCCCCAAAGCTGAATAAAGGTGCATTGTGCACTTGAAAGAGAGAAGAAAGGCTCCAGTCAAAGTAAACATTTTTTATCTTTGCTTGGCAGCTGAAATTGATTTCATAATATGAGCATGCATGGTTAAATCATTATTTTTAAGCGATGAATGTTGTGTGATAACTCTTTTTGTTTATTTTAATACTTTTGATATTTATTTTAAAAGCAATCAACATTTCCTGATAATGCTGGTTCCTTAAGCTTTTATCCTATTAACAACACAGTAGCAAAAAAATTGAAAGCAATAAGGATCTTATTCGAAATTAATTTAAATCAAAATAGCAGAGGCTACATTGGAAATGGTCACCTGCACTTTGAGTTTTTATTGCCAGTTTTTTGATTTATTTGCAGCTAGCAAGGTGGTGAATGCTTATCAAGAGCCCTGTTTTCCCGATTTATATATTAAGTTATATATGTGTATAAGATAATTCTTACGAGGTTGTATCCTTAAAGTTTTGTTCCATAAGTAAAGAGTCCTATTGATTAAGTAGCTTACAGTGCGTTGCATGAATATAAACGCACCTTAGCTTTAAGAATTAGAATGGTATAGAAGTGTAATAAAGAAATATGAATAGGTGACACTTGAACCAAACTCTATGTGTATGATTCAAGAAATAAAAATACGAGTGAAAACAATGAAAGACCAATATTATTTTTTAGAAAATAATTTTATTGAATATATGACAAAAATACGTGTTGCATGAATTTAAACGCACATATAAAAAATAAATAACAGAGTAACAAATACTGTATCTAATACTTTATAAAGCCACCATAGGCTTTTAGAACAGCCAGTAAACGCCTTGGCATTGACTGATATAGTGGCATGAGGTCATCCAAGCTGATTGTCTTCCAAGCTAATAGAATGGACGATTTTTGTTCATCTTTCGTGTTAAACTGCCTTCCGTTTACGTAAACATGGCGACCTAGAATACCCCATACGTTCTCCATTATGTTTAAATCGGGGCTTTTTGAGGGCCAATACAAAACTTTAATTTTTTTGTCACGGAACCATTTTTTCACGATATGTGCTGTATGTACAGATGCACAATCTTGCTGAAAAATATAATTTCTTCCAGCTTTCTTGAATGCTTGACGGCGGAGGTTCCTTGTGAGCATCTGGACATAATCTACAGAGTTAACAGTGTTCTCCACGAACTCTAATTCGAAAAGCCCTTTAAAACCTATGGCTGCCCACACCATGACAGACCCACCTCCAGATTGACGTTTTGAACAATACCTTTCTTCGGTTCTCAAATCCGCCAGTAGCTATGAAATTCGTCCAGGCCACCGAGATTAAACTTTTTTTCATCTGGGAAGATGACTTTTTCTCAATTTAGTCGATCTAGAATCCATTTTCTTGCCCATTCCAATCGCATATCTTTGTGCTTTTCAGTGAGGGGTGGTTTCGCCTTCATTTTCTTAAATTTAATGAATGTTGCATATTTGATAGTTCTCAATATGGTTGTCCGATGAACACTCAGCTTGTATTGAGCCTTTATCTTCACACAGGAAATATTCTTATTCTTTACAGCGTTGCATATTCCAAGTTTGTCGTAACTGGTGAGCTTTCCTGTTCGCTTCTTATACGCTTTTTTCCCATAATTTGCTCCTTTCTTTATACAATTTCGCACAGCACTTTCACTTCTTCCGATTCGACGCCCAATTTTACAATTGCTAAAGTCTTTACCACGCATAAAGTCGATTTTTATCCTCTCGTCTACTGTCAAAGTTTTCCCTCTTGCCATTCTTAACAAACTCCGTAAATTTTGCACTCAAGCATTAAAACTGTTTTTAGAGAACTTTACCAACACGACTATCTGTGTTTTAATTTAATTCCGGTGGCTCTGTTAAATTTTAAATGCAAAATACAGAGTGCGTTTAATTTCGCGCAACAAACAAAAAACAGTGAAAAATAAGAAAATGCTTAAACACTCATTTACATAAGCTTGCATGAGCCTAAACATACGTGCTCAAAGCACCTTATTCAGTTGTTAGTCATATGCAATAACTGTAAGTCAAATTCCTTCTTTTAAAATTTTAAAAATTCTATTTCTGGTTATAGGAAAAGGTGCGTTTTTATTCATGCAACGCACTGTATTTCATGCTTCTTGAATCAAAATACAGTTTATAAAAACCAGTGAAGCACGCTGAATATTAGGGTGAACAGGCGAACAATATCGATCTTAACACCAATCCCAGGGTGGAGTTTGACTAGGGTTTATTTTAGTTAGAGCTATATGCAAAAAAGTTCTGATTTTGCATGCCACTCCTTTTACTGTCTTAATTTTGGTGCAAACTGACAGAGGTCTTAATCGCCTCCTACACTTTTTCACTAGTTATTAAATTTATGAGTGACAGTTCAGTGAGGTTATAGAAATCCAGGATTAATTAATATGCAATATATAACCAAAAAACTTACAAAAAGCATATAGTAGTCAGCTAATTTTGCTCTTAAAGTTATCCAATTTTGCGACATTAGTGTCATGAAAATATTTTACAGTGAAAGAAACTTTACAGGGGCAACTTCAGAATTATTTTTAAGTTTTAAATTTTGAATGAGATTTTATTTGATTATCATACAATATTCGTTTAAAATATTACATAAATAATTTAAAATCTTAATTTTTTCTATCCTTTCATAATATACAAATATCATTATTATTTAAAAATGTACATCTGATACGATGTACATTGTTATGAATTCGTAAATAGCATTTATTTATATGTTACTTTATCTAAAATTTACAGATCTCGAAATTTTAAGTATTTAGCATGTTTTTTGAAGTGTAGTCCTTGTGAAAGTGCAGCTCATCTGCGATTTTTTTTTTTTTTTTTTTTCTGGAACTGAAATTACTCTACTTTGGCCCAGAGCTGTAACTAGGTGCTTGGAGACCCTGGGGCAGCATTTGATAATGGGGTCCCATCTTTATTATTTCTCCCAAACTTAAAATTTTTTATTCAAGTGATATTTGATCATTTCCTTAGTAATGAAACTAGCTTTATAGATTGATGTTTGTATACGTTATAGCTTTATACACTTTAATCGAAGGATAATTCATCGATAATTGTCTCGTTGATATGTGTAGTTACAATACATTTTTTTTTATGCCTAATGAGTCAAAAGTAAATGAAAATGAGCTTAACAGGCTCGTACTGGCCCACCGGGCAACGAGGCAAATGCCCGGTGCGTCCTTCGCCGAGGAACCTTTTTTTTTTTTTTTTTTTTTTTTTTAAATGTAAAAATTGATTTTTTTTTTCTTTTTCCTAGAACACTGTAAAATTATAATGGTTTTTGTTTAAAATTGAGGGAAATATTTCGGTAGAATTTATTCTCAAAAGCAATCCTGAAACTCCTTTATCTGAATGCCTACATGTATGTATTATAAAGGAAGAATGCGAGTTCTCTATTTAAAATAGCTTGAATATGTTCATGTGCGCCCCACTACACTAGGTACACAGAAGACTAAAAGGCGTTTTGTAAGTTCCACTAAAAAGGGCGCCTTGCATTCTCCACTAAAGAGCGAACTTGTATGTTTCAACAAATTAAGCGCCTTGCATGTTCAGAGGAACACATATGTGAGCATCATTAATCAAATTATAGTTTTAAAACACGTAGCGTTATTATAAAAATCAACTAAAAACTATTACTAAATACAAATACGAAACATGACGCCCTTTATATTCAGTGAGTACATATATTTTAAACACTACAAATATGTAAAACAAATTTTAGCGCATATCGCCCAATAAAATATATCGTAACTTTTGTGATAACACTATATGCGCCCCGCTAGGCATAAAAGGCAATTTTTAACAATTTTATATGTAGCCTCCTTATAAAAATGAACTAAAAAACTATTTTTGAAAAAAATACAAAACAGAGCGCCTTTTACATTTACGGGATGGTACATGTATTTATTTCATCGCTAAAATTATTTATATACAGTGGAGCACCGTTTATACGTTTTTCAAGGGACCGTTCCTAAAAAACGTATAACTGAAAAAAACGTACAACTGAAAATTCTTTTTAACAATAATACACAATAAAGTAATCATATTAATAATAAAAGTCTGCTCAATTTTCATGATTTCCTTTACATTTATTCGAATAAGATATATTTTAATTATATTTAAAATATTTTTAAAAGGTTAAATAAAAATTAAATAATAATTAAAAATATAGAAATTCAGAAATTTTTTTCAAGATTTCGATTTTAACCTTTTGTTCACAACGAAGATGACATTTTTGCAAACGATTAAAAGGAAGGAAAGAAAAAACAAATGTTTCTCCAACTGTAATGTCAAATAAACACGATAAGAAATCTTTCAAGTTGCCCAACGGAAGTGAGTAATAAATCTTCAAGTTTACATAATGCCTATAAAATTGTGGGTTTTTTTTTTTCCTTTCATACCCCATTCCTGGAATCAATTAAAAGAGAAAGTGGGAGGTCTTCACATGGTCACTGGCTACTTGGCTTATCTCTAAAAATTTCTCTAACCCCCCTTCCCTCCAGGCTATCGATGCAAGTCGCACTTTGTTCTATAGCCGCACTTTGTTACCATAGTTCTAAGAAAAAATAATCGAAAAAAAAAAAAAAAAAAAAAAAAAAAAGAAGAAGAAAACATAAGAGCAATCATCTTTTTTTTTTTTTTTTTTTTTTTTTTTTTTTAAATCCTGGAATGAAACTTAAACTTGGGATTCTACAAGGAGGAAAAAAAACGTATAAGTGAAATTAAGAATTTACTTGTGTCGTATAAACGAAATATTTTAACATTAGAATTCAATGGAATGATTTGGGACCGAAGTCGAAAAACGTATAAATGAGAAAAACGTATAAACGAGAAACGTATAAAAGGTGCTCCACTGTAAATTAAATAAAATCAATAAATAAACACTGTGCCCCTATCAGTGACGTAGAAATAACACCATATGCGACCGATCTGGCAAAAAAGGAGCCCCCTTTTTAATGTTTTTATAAACAACAAAAATTGCTTACAAACAAATATTAAATACTCATGAAATACTAAATAACATGCCTTTTAGTCTAAGTAAGGTGCACACATTCTTAAATTTTCTCAAAAAATGGATTAAAAAAAACAAAAGAACAAAAAAACAACAAAAAAAAAAACCATGTTCTGGCAATATCAAGAATAACAAATAATACAGAAAACAGGGTATCTTGCATGTTCCACTAAACAGGGCGACTTGCATGTTTAGCGAAACACATACATGTGCCTCTCTAATCAAAATGTATGTAAAAATAAATAAAAATATAGCGTCTTTATAAAAATAAGCTGAAAACTAATACTAAATACAAAAAAATAAAAATAAAAAAGCGCCCTGTAAATAATATAGTAAAGTCAAAATGACACCATATGCGCCCCTCTAGATAAAAAGGAGTCCTGTTTTTAAGGCACCCTGTCCTCTTTTAAACAGGACGCCTTTTAGCCTTAGTGAGGTGCACTTGGTCTACATATATATTTTAAACACTTCAAATATGCTAAAGAAATTTTAAGCGCCCAATTAAATATAACGTAACTTTAGCTATAACACTATATGTGCCCCGCTAGGCATAAAAGGCGCCCTTTTTCAACAGTTTTATAACTAGCCTCTTATAAAAATAAACTGAAAAACTATTTTTTAAATAAATACAAAACAGGGCGCCTTTTATATTCAGTGATTACGCATATATAATTTAAACACTACAAATATGTAAAAAAATATTTAGAGCTTAATAATATAAAATATATCGTAACGTTACGTTAGGAATAACATTACATGCGCCCCGCTAGGCATAAAAGGCGCCCTGTTTTCAACAATTTTATATGTAGCCTCCTTATTAACTAAAAAGCTACTTTTGAAAAAAAAAATAAATAAGTAAATACAAAACAGGCGTCTTTTACATCTAGCGGATGGTACATGTATTTAGTTCTCCACTAAAATTATTTATATAAATGAAATAAAATCAATAAATAAAAACTGCGCCCCTATCAATGATGTAGAAATAACACCATATGCGCCCGATCAGACATAAAAGGAGCCCTCTTTTTAGTGTTTTTATAAACGACAAAAATTGTTTACAAACTAATATTAAATGCTCATGAAATACTAAACAGCACGCCTTTTAGCCTTAGTGAGGTGCACATATTATTAAATTTTCTCTAAAAATGGATGAAAAAACATGAATCCCTATCCCCCAGAAACACTATCAAGAATAACAACTAATATAGAATGCAAAAACTAGACATTATTGCATCATCAAACCAGCAATTCGCCCTGGCGCACACAAAGAAACTTCAAGTCACTTATGCATTTAGCTACCAAAGAAGCATTATTTGTTAAATTTTGGAATAGTGCTGATATCTACAGACAGAAAAGGAACAAAAGTTTAAAACCTGATTAATCCTTTAACGCTCACTACTTAATTTATTTTAAAAATTACTAAACTAATTTTAAAAATGGCTTTTAGACACGTAGCTGATCATAAATATTTAAAAAAATAAAAAAATTGCATTGTTCCTTTTTGAGAAATTTTTTATTTGAAACATCTATAAGTTAACCTTATTAAATTCAAATAATATTTAATTTAATAAATAAAACACTTTGTAAGTAAGCATTATCGACTACAAAAACTCGTAAAAGTTGTTTTGGGTGAAAATAATAGTCCAGCTCTTCATTAAATGAAAAAAACTAGACATTATTGCATCATCAAACCAGCAATTCGCCCTGGCGCACACAAAGAAACTTCAAGTCACTTATGCATTTAGCTATCAATGAAGCATTATTTGTTAAATTTTGGAATAGTGCTGATATCTACAGACAGAAAAGGAACAAAAGTTTAAAACCTGATTAAAACAAAGGGGGGAAAGTTAAAAAAAACTGCTGCATAAAAATTCCTAAATTATGCCAAATGTTTGGTTTCGCCGCGAAAACAGTGATCGTTAAAGGGTTAACAGGGTATCTTGCATGTTCCACTAAACAGGGCGATTTGCATGTTTAGTGAAACACATACGGTGCATCTCTAATAAAGATGCGTGTAAAAATTTTAAATACATAGCGTCTTTATAAAAATTAACTGAAAATTAATACGGATTACAATATAAAAAAAAAGTGCCTTTTATATCATTTTTTTTTTTTTTTTCCTCCGTGAATGTAAATTCCATCTTTGAACGAACTGTACCTCGCCTTATCCTTCAAAGTAAACAAAACAAGTACGTAAAAAAGTCTTTCCTTTCTAGAAATTATTCTTAGTTACTTCTCGATGTACAGCTGGGGCTGAGACAAAGCATACCCAAAGTACCTAACCTACAGATTAGTATACGCTTTGGGACTTTGGGCTGAGAGAATGACAATGAAAGTTATCAGTAATTTTCGATGTGGGCACAGTTGATGCTTTTTCAACAATAGGGGGATTAATGTGAGTGCAGTTGATGTGTTCCCCTTTTTGTCACTTAAATGATCATAGTTATAGTACATTTACATACGAGGTCTTTTACAACAACTATTATGGTGATAGATATTATTTGTTCACACACGTTTACGCATTTCAAAGAAATCCGGAACAGAAATGCTAATAATCTTTTTTCTACTACTGGGAAAACACGTGTTTCCAAATTTTTTTTAACGAATAGCTGAAGATGGGGGGGAGGGGGGGGGGGCTTTCACTGTGAAACCTGCACATCTTGAATTCTATATAATGCAACGTGAAAAAGTGAAGGTGGAATGGTGGAATTATCTGAATGGTATCAGTTCTGTTGTGTTTACGCCAAGCCATGTGAAATACAAGAATTTTCATTTTGGGAAAAATAATCTAAGGTATGATTATTCATTATTATTTTTATCATTTATTATTATTTGTTGAAGGGCAGGAGTGTGGAGAGATAGAGATTATATCTTTGAATTCTTTGAATCTATTCATTGCCTACCTACTTTTTTTTTAAATTCCGTTTTCGCATTTAGAAAATTCAAAACCGTTAAATTGCTTCACGTTTTCCAAAATAATAATAATAATAATAATTGAAATTAAAATAAATAAATAATAATAAGAATAATAAAATTTAATTTTTTAATATTTCGTTTATAATTTTAAGGCCAATTGACTGCACTTGGGTTAGGAAGAGGAAGTTTTAGGAAGATTGTCCTTAGTGGGACTCTTTTTAAGGTGTAATAGCCCGTATTTATACGAGTTTCGGAGGAAAATATAGATATCGCAGAACGACTAGATCGTCGATGCGACTTAAGATCGAACCCGGCACTTACAGAGTACCAGCTCCCGGAGCATAATTTCTCGGCCACTAGTGGGACTATGTTATCTCTGAAATATTTAATGCTTCATAGATATCATAATTATGTACAGACATTTGTTGAAATTTTGTTTATTATCTATTTAGTATAAATGCAGATTTTATGGATATATATATATATTACAGGTACCATTACAAAAATAAAATAAAAAATCATATTTGATCGAGAAAAATTTTGACTTAATAAGATTCTTATCACTTTTATGCAAATTTGTATTTTATTAAGATCTATTTTATTTTATTAAGTCTATGATTAATATTTAAGTATTTAAAGCTGAAATTATTGTTTCTCAGAGATCTTTAAAAGCTGTATCTATTTCACTAATTTTTTAACACAGAACTGATAGTTTTTTTTTTTTTTTTTCTCTTTTCTTTTTTTTAAGTTCACATATTTCTGCAATATATATTGAATGTTTAAATTAAATCAAATATAAGTAGTGCCTTATATCCGGGAGTAAATAAAATTTAGGATTTATTTTTCAATGCAAAAAAGTATGTGTTAAAGCAAGCAAAACTTCTGATCAAGTGAGATCATGTAATTAATATTATTATTTGTGTATAAAATTTCCAATTGTCATTATTATTATTATTATCACTATTATTATTTTATTTTTTATTTATTTATTTTTGTCTTTGCTGGCTGATGGGATAAATTAAGTTGAAAGAAGCATTTTTGTTTGTAATGTTTTAATATATTGTAGTTTAAAAGAGGAGAATTTTAAAAATAAATTTTTCTTTCTTTCAAATATTTGTATTTAATCTGTTCACAACTCATTCTCTCTCTCTCTCACTCTTTCTTTATTAATTCATTTTTTTAACTGTGCTTTGGTTAAAATAAACGTGTCAGAATCTAAAGATTATAATCCTTAAACTACATCACTTATTCTATTGATAAGTTAAAACAGATTTTATTAATTTTCTTAAATATATCTTCAAAATATATCTTGTCAATTTCAAAATAATAATGATAAAAAATCTTTTATTGTTATTATTATTATTTGTTTATATACATATATATTCCTTTGTAAAAATAATATAAACCTTGCCACAAGAAGTATAAATATTCTACAGAAATATAAATAAAAATATACGTATAAATATTCAAAACTATAACTATTCATATAAATTTCTATATAAATAAAAATGGAAGTATAAATATTCAGGCAAAATTTGTGAAACGTTTTTGCTGTATTAATATTTATACTTTAGTATACTTGATATCCCTTATGTACACATGCATATACGTAAACATGCTCATGCTCTTGCAGTATGTACAGGGTGATTATAAAAATACTTTTCCCATGAAAGACTAATGAATGAATGGTAGTAGAATTTAAGAAAATAGCACATATGCTTGGATTAAGATATTTTAAACAATGCGCTGGAGAATGAAGTGAAACACAAAAACTCAAAAATCTAATTCTATGGTTATACTGATAAAATTTCAAATAGCAGCGCCTAATTTTTTAACCGTCATAATTTTGAGAGTGAAAAACATAAACACATAAACGGTGATCGTATTTTCAACAGTAAGACAATAAAAATGGGAACAAACAAATCACTGGAAAATAAATGAAAATTCAAGTTCAAATTCTACTTTATGTCATTAAAACATGATCTTCACAATAGTAAAAATATTATTTTTTGCAAATTGCCAATAGGTTCGCTCACACTGACTTTGCATGGCAAGGCAAGATTCTTGGTGATTCGATTTTGTTCAAAATTATCTCGGCCAGCTAATTTTTTAACAATAGTTCACAAATCTTTTCTAAATTCTTATGACGTTCTGTTGTTTACAATAATCTGCGCGCAATATTTGTTGCTTGTGAAATAGCTTACTTGAAAAATGCTTAATTTTTTTTTCTTAATTTTTCTGTGACTTCATTCTCCCTTTCCTTGCGGCCTACCAGCGGTTTTGCGCTCAAAGCTGATAGGTGTGATGTGCCAGGTTCAATCCCAGGTTGCGCTTGTCGGTCTAGTCTTTCAAATTTTCCTTGGTTTTCTCCAAAACTTGCTTAAATAGGGGCTAGTAATCCTTAGAAAGACCCCCAATGGAGGACACTCTCCCTCAGGCCTAGGATCCTAGTGCAGTCAATCGGCTTTAATTCCAACAACCCTTTCTTTGCTTATTGTTCATTTTTTGAATATGTTTTATACCACAATTTCTATAGATACAGCCATCGAAACAACGTTATTTATAGTTTTTACTCAAAAAAATTATGATGCAATTTAAAAATTATGGGTTTTATTATTTAAAAAATTGATCACTGTAAACTTAACTGTGAGAGCTGGAGTACTGTGTTTAATTTCATGCTCGAGCGCATATTTTAACGCATTCAAATTCAAGCAGACACGGCATTTTTCTTTAATGGGATGTTAGCTAGAAGGGTCGTGCACAGTGTTCTCTTCTCACAAAGGAAAGTTTATGTTATTTATGTACCAGAAATTTTATGTAGTGATTTTTTAATATGATATATTCCATTGGTGACGCCTAAAGTGGTTAAAAAGAAAAGAAAGCTGTTTAAGGGGTAAAAGGAATATATGAAATGCCTTTGAGAACTCTGATCGTGTATAAAGAAAATTTTTTGTAATCACTTTGGTATTGGTGCAAGATTGATTGCACTTGGATCCCAGTTCTTCGTGGAATGCCTTCCATTAGGTCTTTTTAAGGAGTCTTAGCTCCTATTCCCATATTTACACAAGTTTCGGAGAAAACTATGGAAAACTTCGTATGATTAGGTCAAGCGTTTAGACCTGAGATCGAAACCGACACTACTTATACCAATTTAGAGAGCAGAACTTCTCGCCCACTATATATAATAACCCTGAATAATGTTTAGTAGTAAACTGGCGCCCTTTTTATCTCGAATGTTGGCGCCCTTTGTTAATAGTAAACCTATAGTTTCCCGTTTTTTCTTATCGTTATGCTAATTAAATATATTAAAAATTAATCACTCTTAAAATAAAGCTTAAAGAAAAAAAAACGTTAGTTGAAAAAAATTAAACATTTATTAAAAATCCTAATTTCCTTTTAATATATTTTCTACTTACCAGGAAAATAAATATATCGTTCAATGAAATGCTATATTAAAGAGCTTTCAAATTTAAATCATCCATTTGAATTTTTCAAACGCGAAACGTAAACAATAGCTAACCTTCCGGAAATTCCGACTGAGCCAAGTTTAAAAAATTTGCATAAAACATCTCTAAGATCGATAGCCGAAGACTACGCACGCGCCGCGTCGCGCCGGCACATGCCGTGACGTACGTCCGGAAGATCACTTCGTTTCTCCCGCGAAACTATAAATAGCGAACGGCGATGGTAGTGGGTGTTCGTGGTTGCCTTTGCGGTTGCTCTTGCCCTTGCCTCTGTTCATTTTTCGCCGATGCCGGCTTCATAAGATGTCGCCGTAATATGTGGCGTTTATTTTTTATATTCAAATAAAATCTTTTCATTTTTAGTTAGTTATAACTCACGTTAATCCTTTTTGTGAGTTCGAAATTTAAATGAAATTTATAGGTGTTCATATCGCGACAATAACAAGTGGAAACAAGAACGTCACGTCTTCTACATAAGTGTCACCAGCTTCTTTCTAATGGCACGTAGTAGTTTCTTCTGCAACCTATATGGGAAATAAAAAGATGTTAAATATTGTCTTCGTACTCACCTTGTTTGTCATCCAGCATCTGCTTTGGTATGTTTGTTATATATAAAAAGTATTTGTCTACTTCAATTATCTTATTGTTATTCATATAAACTTATTGTTATATTTATATAAACTTTTTTTGAATTTATTGTTTCAATTAAAATACAAATTAAATTAAAATTTGTTATGGTCATTTATTTAACAATTTCTACATATTTATCTTTCAGCATATTTACTTACTCTAGCTTCCATGTATCTAATTCATTTAATTAACTTTAAATGTTGTTACGCTGGTGTTTACGTCTAGAGTAGGCTCCTCTGCTAATTCACTTAGCCTTGGATCTACTTCACACCAGCTAACAAGAGAAATAAAAAGTGGTTATGGGCGTTTCCTTTTTCAGCATGTAAATATGCTGGCCCTTTCATAAATTAATGTTTTTCTGTTTTGTTTGAAAAATAAATTGAAAGTTAAATTTTTTTGCATTTATAGTAAATTTTTGAAACAAGAAATTGTTTGAATGTAGATTAAAAGTTGTTTAATGTTAATAAATGAAAATCTTCAATGTTTTGTTTAATTTAAGTAATAATGACCATTTTGTTGCATATTGTTGAGGGAATATTGTAAAATTTTTTTCCAGTAAAGTAGAAAAAAAAACTTTTTGAAATTTCATATATATATATTTGAATAAATTTTCAAGTAATAAATGAATTTACCGAATGTTTAATTCGGGGGGGCAAAGGTTTTTATAAGAAAAATTGTGATATTTTTAATATATTATATTTTTAAATTGTTTGAACCATAATTATACAATTTTTTTTTACTCAAAAATGGCTGTCAACAATTTACATTCTATTCCCAAACTGAATGCGATTAATTTCGAGGAATGGAGGAGTGACATTAAATTTGTTCTTCTTGACCGGGGACTCTGGGACATAGTTGTTGGTACGGAAACAGCCCCAGTTTTGGCTGATGACAGAAGCAATGCTTCTGCTGTTAATAAATTTAAGTCTAGAGCTAATGCTGCTTTAGCTGCCTTATACTTAAATATAGAAACTGAGTATAGGAAAATTGTAGAAAACGAGGATGACCCCGTAAAGGCATGGAATTTAATTAACAAAAGTTTTGTTCCAGATACTCGTGCACAGCACATGAGTTTATTTTCTGAGCTGTGTGATTGCAAAATATTGCCTGGTGAGGGTGTAAATGTCTTTGCGTCCCGGGTCATGAGGATATTTAAACAAATAGAAAATTCTAAGGGGGGACTGACGGAAATTTTTGCATCTTATCAATTGTTACGTTATCTCCCATCATATTTCGACGGTATCGTTCAAAACATACTAAGATGGGAAGATGATAAATTTACATTCAATGAAATTGTAACTTGCTTGGTAGCCGAGGAAACTAGGCTAAATTTAAGAAATAAAGATAATGAATTAAGTAAAGCTAAAATTTCTGCTCAGTTTTCTCATCTAAATGATACAGGTAAAAATAAGCTTCTAAAACAAAAATTAATTTGTACATTTTGTCATAAGAACGGCCATGCTAGACAAAATTGTTTTTCTCTCAATAGAAGTAGAAATGTTGACTTTAAACCCTCTTTTCAAAACCA